>CM073456.1:11815000-14315000 GCA_037074485.1 Delonix regia | reverse complement strand
CCAGCTGCTTGAGTGTGCTTATATTCCTCAGCTTGGTTTCACGGCGTGCTCCTTTTTCACGTAGTGATTGGGGTGTGAAGTTTAGCTTATGTTTCTCGATCGTGCAAGCTGTTGTCTGCTTTGTTTTCCTTATTCAGACATCCGAAAGTGGTAAGTTTGTCTATCCACATCCGAAGCTTTCTCTCTGAACAAGTTCTTTGAAGAACGGAAGTTCAATTCTGGACTATGGGCCAAAGAGTCTCTAGAGATCCATTGCTATTTATTGTTTCCACTCCAGGTAAGAAAGATTTAATCTACTGAAACTGTTGTTTGCTCTTCTTCACAGGCTTGGACATAGTGCTAAAGCTGTCGTGGGTCTTTGGTCATGGATTGGCTGCAGTGAAGCTAGTTCAGCACTTCCTCAGTACTTTTCCATCTTTTGCTTCCATTGGTATGTCTTACACTGGCGTTCTTAGTCACCTATCCTTGTACATATTTGAGAAACAAAATCATACTCACAATTGAGCTCTTTAAATAGTTCATAGATTTTTTTTTTTTTTTCCATCAAAATTGACAGAATCCATCATACTACCAAGTGATTATAAATTGGGAAACTGATTTAACTAATTAATGCAGACTTTACACTATGTTGTGGCCATTTAACCAAGGATGATGAATGCATTTTTCCTTTTACCAAATTGAAATCTAAAAATCATCAACAGAATTACTGCAATTGTTTGAAATTCTTTCCATTTCAATTGCCTTTGATCAATAACTGTTTATTTTCACGTCCTTCTCAAAACCTGTATTTACTTTGCATTACTGCCTCAGATTATCATATGTAAGGTTTTAAGCATGACTGCATGGTTAATTAAGAAGTTTTCTTTTGTCTATTGTTTTAATAATCATAATCTCCCCTCTGTTCCTAGGGGAAGTGCTTTTGGTGACTGATGGTATCGTTCTCTGCTTTGGTGACATGCTATTGCGTATAATTGCAAGAGTTAGTGCCTATCTACATTATCATATTGTTTCCAGATATATCAGCTGGATATATATTTAGTTGGTTATACATTCTTTGAACAGCTATGAGGACTCTTGATGCCATCAGAGTTGGTTCCTGCAGAATATGGAATTAGTCGAAGTGAGATAAGCATTATTATTCAGGTATAAGTCCTTAAATAATACAAATGACTTTTAATAATGTTGCTGGATTAGTTAAGGTTGTTGAATCTTCTTACAGGGACTGGTGCTTGGCCTTCTTCTTTATCCACTAGCTTTCAAATATATTCTCCAAATATGGGAATGGTCTACAAAAATAGCTTCTGCTAAAGCAACAAGATACGATGACATTGGGAGATCTCTTATATTTTTAACTTCCCTAGGCCTGGTCATGATTGTGATTGTACCATCATGGATGCAGTTTATACATGAGTTTCATATGCATCCTTTTTTCTGGTACAATATCAATATCTGATTCAGTTTGATTATTTTGTTTGTTGTTGCTGTCTTACTGATGTTGTCAGTTGTCTTCTGATATTCTATTAATGTCACCAGAAACTGTGGAATAAAGGATCGTCGGATACCATCATATCATAGTCCATAGAATCTAATTGCATTATATTCACACATACATGAGAGTTGGCCATGCAACTTACTACCTAATACGGACTAATATTTTTATATAAATGTGAAATCAGCAACTTAAGAACTATTATCTCAATCTTGCGAATATTGCAAAGTCATAAGCCAGCAGAGCACACAGCCAAGATTTCCTCTTTTTGGTTTCATGAGTTTGTATCATTTTACCAAGATAAATAAGTTATGGCAACAATTGAGCCTAATACAGCTAGATTAAGAGACCTGCACAGTTTGAAGTAGTCATGCTTATCTTGGCTAATTAACAAGGAATTATGAGGGCAATCTCATGTTTCAGTTATGTGATAAGCACCCGATTTTTTCTTTAATATTATATTTATTTAGAAATTTTGTTAGATTATAAATTGCCCTTTTGCAACATGTCTTTTGCAGGGTGCTTTCCTTTGTTTTTTCCGAGCCATTCAAAAGACTGTCATTATGTATCTATTGGGTGTGTGTAATTTGTGTTTCTGTCTTCCGATTCTATAACATTTCCAAGAACAGTAAGATTGAGAGAATTCTTTTGCGGAAATACTACCATTTGATGGCAGTCTCTATGTTTGTGCCAGCTCTTATCTTACAGGTGATCTGGGATTGAATGATTGTTTGTTGGTATAAATTTTATGTAGATCAATATATTAGTTTCTGTTAGGTATAATACTCACAGTTTTTTTGCTTTCAGCCAAAGCTTCTTGATCTAGCTTTTGGCGCAGCATTGGCAGTTTTCTTGACATTAGAAATTACTCGAGTAAGTGCATAGACTTGCATTTGTAGTGGTTTCATATTTTGTAACTGAAAATATCCAATCAAAAAATATTTGATCAGAAAAATTATTTTGTAATTGAATCAGTGAGTTTAATTGTTCATTGATTGCAATCGTTAGTCAAATAAATTTGTAGAACTGCTATGAAAACAACAATCAACCATTTTAAAGGATATTTATGTGTTAAAGGGGCTTAGTTAGGTTTGGGTGAATCCTGGAGGTGTATGTACAATATTTCGTGTATATATAAACTATTACTATTTATGGCTGTAAAATCGTCCATATTATTACATGTATCCAAATGTAATAGGCTGATAGTCAACTGCGATAAAAAAAAAATACAGATTTCTTATGCAGAATCTGACTTGTGAACTTTTATGTGTAGTGCATGTTCAGATTGAAAATTTGAAATGCCTTAACTTTGCAAGCTTATTCCTCTTCGTTCTTTTATTTTTTTTGTGACTTAAAATCCTAGTATTACCACCCTCAAATTGGTATCAAGTACTTCAAAGCTGATTGGTTTTCTGATTTCTTTTATTAATATCTTTCTTGGCTGCTTTGCATGAACTTTGTTTGACCCAGGTGTGGAGAATCTGGCCCTTGGGACAACCAATACATCAATTTATGAATGCATTTACAGATCACCGTGACTCTGATCTTCTCATTGTCAGGTATTTTATGCCTGTTTCCCTCTTGTCTCAATTTGTAGAACATGTTGATTATGATATGTAAGAGCTCCAGTTACCCACTTTCACAATGAAATGTCCTTTGCTCAGCCATTTCTCACTCTTACTGGGATGTGCACTTCCTATTTGGATGTCTTCTGGGTACAATGACCGACCTCTTGCCCCTTTTGCGGGAATATTGAGTCTTGGAATTGGAGATACAATGGTAAGCTTCGTTATTCTTTCTCATTTCTCATTTTTTATCAGTTTTGGACTCTTTAGGGCTTTAATGATATAAAAACTCCATGAGTGCATGATAATGTTTCAGTAAATGAGCATGTTCTTATTTACATTAATACTAATCCATTGCCAATGGTGGACTTAATATAGCTGCTTTACACCTACTATTAGAATTTTGTATCACTTTCTAATATGAAGTGTGTGGTATTACTGTGAAATGTGGCATGAGACTTGGAAAGATTGATCGTTGTTTTCCAAGGGTGAAACACATCATAGTGCATAAGTTCAAAATGTGGTAAATAATTATAATTACGTGCGCTTATGTGTATATATGTATGTCTGACATGTTACGTCAGAAGAACAGTTTTCCTACAATTGGGTTCTGCTGCTGATGTTATCAAGTTTTCGTTACAATTCTTTTGAATCAGTCAACGATAATTAAAATAAGGTACAAAAAGCTGAATAAATTTTGACAGTGCTAGCCTGCAATAATATTGGAGGGATTCTCCCTTGTTTCGAATTCAGTATGGTTGTCCATCGTAAGTTTTTTTTACTTTTTAATTCTTTCAGATGGAAACAGGGACTGTTTTGTGCACGTTACTTTTCTCTATGGTTCGTAGATGCTTTAATTTTGTAATTTGTATCAATTGATATCTATTATTTTCAGGCATCAATGGTTGGGCACAAGTATGGGGTTCTAAGGTGGAGTAAAACTGGAAGTAAGTATGTCCCATATTTCTCATTTATATCAGAATCTCGCATTGCACCATGTGAATGTCTAGCTTTTTCCACTTTACAGAGAAAACAATTGAAGGTACTGCAGCAGGTATCACATCTGTCCTGGCTGCTTGCTCGTTACTCCTTCCACTCGTGGCATCAACTGGATATATTCTTTCCCAGGTCTCTCTCTTTACAGTACTTTTTTCGATACTGCTTTAAATACTTGAACCAGTGAGTCAGTATTCCTTGTGGCTATGCATTGACGCTTTGAAAATGGGCATAAATCCTCGCTGCTGCGTTAATTGGTTTGCTAATGGGTGTGTCTCTCCATTCAATTATATTACTTTCCTAGAGCCTTTCTCCCCATAAGGAAGGGAGAAAGAAAGAAATTTGATTAATGTAATTGAGAGAAGCCGGTTATACTAATGTATCTTTTTTGCAAAAAAAAAAATGTTGTTCGGAATTTTGGTTCATTCTTTGATGTTATCATGACCTATTGTTTGCAGCACTGGTTCTCTTTACTTGTAGCTGTAACTGTAAGTGGTTTGCTGGAGGCGTACACAGCACAACTCGACAATGCATTCATACCACTTTTCTTCTACAGCCTTCTTTGTTTGTAGATGCAGCTCCTAACCTCCTATAGTTGAAGTTAAAATGGATTAGCAGTGACAGGATTCAGCAAGTTTTCATGATTTTTCAAGATGGAGTGAACATTCTTTTTGTAAATGTAACTAGTAACTAACGCAATGGCTGAGAATGCTAGCAGCAGTTGATCTACGTAGTTATGACTATATCTATACGGAGCCAATAGGTAATTAATTACATGCGTATTGTACACCCGAGCGGTAAATTTTTCCTTTTTGAAGAAATCATTAGAGTGAAAGCTGTGGAACATGTAGTTCACTTGTTCTAAAGGAGTTTTTTTGACTTTTTTTTCATGGGCATGCATCTCGATCACCTTCTCTAGTTTGATAGAGCCTCGGCCTAGAAAGCAAAGTGATGTCATATATTGAAACTGTTATCAAAATAACATTATCATAATGACTAATATTTGGGATGTTATAATCGGATTGAACTAAACTCGTGAACGTAAAATGCTACATAGCATGTTAATTTATCTTCTTTCTTTTATTGGAGAAGTTTGACATGTAATTTAGAGTTTTGACAAGACTTGCTAACTAAGGAGATGGCTAAAATTGATCTTTAAGGCCCACGTGTTGTAAAGAAGCAATCATCTATGATACCGTTCCACAGATTTTGGTGATTGTCTTCTCCCATATGCAGTCTCTATCCGGGCTTTGCTTTTGAACCTTTTTATTAATTTGAGAAGGGTTGGGAAGGAGACATGGTAGAGCACCACGTTTGAAAAGGCCAGTATTTGACTCGGACCCCACTAAAAGTGTTGGATCGTGGGGCACACAAGTGGCCCTGTGCTCTTCTTGAATAAATATTTGAATAGGATTGCTCAAAGAATAAACATTACTTTGTTTTTCAATCCTTAAAATTTTTTTATTCATTACTCTTATTAATCTCTTGTCAATTGAAAAAGGGACAAAGTACTTATGCTGCAAATACTAAGGAATATTGAGGAATCAAATTTTGGATGCAAAATCATATGAGGATACAATTCAAGGACAAAATAATTGAGACATATAATATTTAGAAATAAAAAAAAATGATATTTTATCTTATTAATTTAAAAGAACAAAATTCAGGTATAGTTTTTAAATGTTTACTATCAAATTCTCTAATAAAAACATGATAAGTAAGTTATTTTTTGATTGATTATTGAAAGATTGTCATCCTATATTGTGGTTTTATTAAAAAGTTCGACAACAAATGCTTAAATCACTTTACCTGAATCTATTCTAAGTTTTATTCTTTTCATACACAATAATGAGGTCCAACTCAAACCTCGGACAAATGATCTAAATATCTTTTCACTAAATTGTACCCAACCTTTTCAATTCTTCATCTTGAGCAAGGAAAGTCTGAGTAGTGTTTTGGGTATATGAACTTCCAATATCAATCCGAAGTTGATAAACCTCAATTGTGAGCTTTATCTGAAACTTGAGTTATGTATATGCTCACATAAGACACGACAAGTGACAAGACATCCTTGTCATATCAAATTTATAAATATCTTTCACTTCCAGCCACCGGATTTGAATAGTTGCAATTTCATTTATCAAATAGAAACCTGATTCATAGGGAGCAAAAGCAACAGGATAATGTTCCTCAAAAACGCCCTTGCCAGCTTGTATAACTCAATATGCTCCATATCTGCATTAAAATTTAAGCATGACTTTGCTTTCTGCATATTGCTTGACGTTCTCTTGAACAGATAGGGGAGTCCCACAATAGCTGCATGACTAGAACACTAAAGCAAACTGTTTGCCAACTAGCACCTGTTAATTATACCCAAAAAAACACAAATAAACATTGAGTAGTCCAATTCTGTAGGGTCTCTCGAAAGCACTTTTTGACTTTCCTGTTTTCTCTGGTTTCTATCAGAACTGTCGTGTGAGACCTTTCCAAAAAATTCTTTTTTCCATTTTGGTCGGAGCTAATATCTAACCAATCACCATATCAACTTGACACTCAATTCAGGCACCTGGGTAAAAGGACTCACGGATATGGCTTCCTTCTGAAAGTTTACACAGAAGACAGGTGGCAATCATATGGAAAAATGATGTGAATGTGTCATTTTATGTTGCCGTCAATTATGTTTATATTGAGGCTTATCAAATGGAGTTTCGGTTATGGATCAGACATCAGAGTGTTACTTGGAGAACAGAAAGTATCTTAATGGACTCATTTCTTCATGAAGGCATATGCTTTGTTGTGTTCAAAGTGGGGACTGAAGTACAAGTACAAAATATAGGAAACACCACGGAAGTAGTTGACAAGTTATCCTAGGGCAGCGTTAGCATCTTCCCCTGCAGGTACGACTCACGAGTCAACTTCACAGCAGCCCTGCCTTGGTTATCCTTTCACATGCAAATCAAGTACAATTTAAGGATCAAGCAAAGCACCCCCAAATAATATCTATCAGCTTTTGATCGTAAATATCCATGTGACAGAAAGAGTATGACATGGCCCCAACCGCAAACTCACTCTGGCAGGACCACTGTTTATGAGAGCCTTGATTAGAGTCTTGAGTCTTATACTACAGAGTATGGAACTTGTTTATCTTTTCTTATCAAGTCCAAAAAAAAAAAAAAGGAGAAAAGAACCTGTTTTGGCTATCGGTTGGTCAGGGAAAGAGGTCATTCATTCATCTGATCGGTTTTTACAAACAGATGGGGGTAAGTAACCTTGCCTACTGCATTATTGTCGTGTGTATATGGACTATGAGATTTTTAGCATAATTATGTACAAGGGCAAACACAAGATGCAGTAGTGGGGCTACAAAGGCAAACTCGATGTTGTTAAATACCGCTTGATGTTTGAAACGTACTTTTCTGAGAGTACTTTTATGTTTGTGAACCACAAGATCTAAGTTTCTGATTAGTAATGCTCCACTCTAATTTGAGGGCAGTGTTAAACTAGCATTTCTAGAAAGTTCCAAAATGTCATCGACATAACACACCCCTTAGAGAAACAATGACATTATTGCACATGAACAGAGCAAGCGTACGCTGAAAATGTCTACCGGGGCATCAGCTAGAAATTGCGAATGGGTAGGAGTTATATGGTTGTCGAAGTACAGGTATGAATTATGATACATGTGCATAAAGTGAACCCAGATAGCTGCATTAGATTCTAAAAAAAGAAAAAAAAAGATCTATGCCTCGTGGAAAGGAAAAAAGAATTGAGATTTTAATGAAGCTGGTTGGTAATTGGTTAAAGAAAGGGAAGCATACAAAAGAGAAGAGTAACCGCGGGCGTAGAGTTAATGTGAGGTAGACATGACTATAGCAGCGAAAAGAGACATTTGATGGTAAATTGAAAGCTCGATGACACTCACCCACATGCACTGGTCTCCTACACGCTCACTCCCAAATTGTCCTTTCTTTCCCTCTCTCTCTCTCTCATCATAACTCTCTCACTCTTTAATTACCGCTATAAATACGTAAACGTGGCGAGTTCAGACCTCAGAAACACAGCACATACACCTGCAGAGATATATAGTAGCAGTACTAGTACCGGTGCATCATGGCTATACTCAGAAGCAGCAGCAGTAAAGGGAAAGGTGGGATTGTGAAGCTGAAGATTGTGGTTAAGAAGCTCCAAAAGAAGCTGTTACTGGGTATGAAATCAAGTGCATATCGGGATGAATATGAAGAAGAAGAAGGTAGTGAGTCGAGCTGTGTACCAGAAGATGTGAAAGAAGGACATTTTGCAGTGATTGCTGAGGATGGGGAGGAGCCAAAGAGATTTGTGGTGCCATTAAGCTGTTTAACGCACCCATCTTTCTTGAGGCTGTTGGAGGAAGCAGCCGAAGAGTACGGGTTCGATCACGAAGGTGCACTGACCATTCCTTGCCCGCCTACGGAGCTTGAGAGGATATTGGAGGGAAACTCTGAAAGTGATGCTGTTAGCTGGAAATCACGTAAACCCATGGTCCGAACCTACTGATCGTACAGGAGCAAATTGTTATGTCACTCCAATTATAATCTAAATTACTTTCTACCGTGAAATCCACATTTTGGTACTAGAGACAGATTGAAGGCATGCGCATCCTATCTTAACTGAAACTTTAATAGTACTACTAATTACATGGTATTTAGTATTTCTCTTCGATTTCAATTTAACCACTACGGCAAAGTAACTTTAAATCTCTGAAAATGTTACTAAGTGCTTTCATGTGACGAATTAACATGAAATTGCCACTTATTATTATGCTTTGACAGTCCATACTCTATTTGGTTTGTCTTTCCGATTAGAGAAATGTCTCTCATTACCGATATAATACCTTTGTTTCAGTTCTCTTGTTCCCCTGCACACTCGCCATTGGAAACAAACCCTTTCATCCCTCTCCAAACAAGGTGCGGCTTCTTATGATCACGATTTTTTTTATTTGCGCACACTCATGTGGATATCTTTTTCCTTTGAAAAAAAAAAAGGAAAAAGAAAAAGAGTAAAGGTGATGAGAAGTTGTCAACCGACACACGACTTCTCTTGTTTTAATAGACAAAAGGAGAATGTAATATTATGAAGTACTGTATTGTATTAATATCAGCTGTCACGGAAAACTGCATAACAAGAGAATGTTGTGTACTTTTTGATGTCTAGTGAGTGCTATAATGGTATCACAGTGATAAATTTGTACCGGCTTCAAGAAGATCTTTTTATAGAATTAGGAATTTATTCTGTTTCAGCCTTCACGGGTTTGGCAAATAAAAAATGTGAAATGCACCAGCCGGGAATCGAACCCGGGTCTGTACCGTGGCAGGGTACTATTCTACCACTAGACCACTGGTGCTGTTGAAAAAGCTGTGCATTAACAAATTTAACTATTTGATAGACATCATACATTCGACCTTTACATTTTGTACCTACATATCTAAGCTCAGAGAACGTTTTTGTAAAATGGCTGAAAGAAGTCAAGAATTGTCTCAGCCATTCTTAAACGTGCGATCCAAACTCTGATTTATTTTTGTGACTAACATAGAACCAAAATTGATTATGTAATGTAACAACAGGTTAGATAAGTGGAGGAACAAATCCACTCCAAACGTAACATGTCTTATAGAGGTGGCCTTCCGAGACAAAAAATTCAGCTAACCAGTTGATGATTATTGAGCTGACTGTTTCCATGGTAATGCTATATATAAACACGAGCATGAACCATAGAAGTTGTAAAAACTAAAAAATGTCTCTAAATTTGGAGCGATACAGTTCTTCCTCGCAATCCCTCTTCTCTTTCTCTTACTGTAAATACTAAACAAATTTTCCATCCAAATCACGCTGCTTACCCATTGCGAAGAAAGAGCGAGAGTAAAAGTAGTAATATCATACTCTCGGTACAGCATTTCATTCATATCATAGGCCGTATACAACTAGAATCAGATAGTCATATCACCCACCATAAGGGGTAACATCCCGTAGACTGTAAATTTTAGTCAATAACGAAACTATTTAATAAGCACAACCAAAAATGAAAAATGAAAATAGTATTTAATCTAATTCGGGGGTGAAGGCATCTATCTCGGCTAAAACAATGACCAAGATGCGCGAAGCAATTCTGCTAACTCAACTTTCATCACCCTTGAGAAAAAACCAACTCAAGCGGCAACACCCACTATTTGCAATGCAAGCACTGAAACCTCGGTGATGTGTCGGCTACCGCACTGTGTCCCAGTATCTGCTTCACTCAGATAAACCTGCCTTAGCCCTTAGATGTTCCTTGAAGTCCATAATGTCACCCTCCCATCTGGTCACAGTTTGATCCGCACACACCCATATCTCATGGGCCACCTGATTTATGAGCCTGAAATCATGGCTGACAAGCACCAAACCACCATCCCATTCGTTCAGTGCCTCAGCCAATGAGTCGATTGTCTCAATATCCAAATGGTTAGTTGGCTCATCCAAAAGCAGCAAATGAGGCTGCCTCCAAGCTAACCAAGCAAAAATCACACGGCTCCTCTGCCCGTCAGATAAATTTTTCATGGGCATCACCTGGGCTTTACCGGACAGTCCAAACTTCCCAATAGCTGCCCTCATTTTCTCTTCCTCATTTCCAGGGTACTCTTTTATCATAAACTGGAGGGCAGACATCTCCAAGTCAAGCTTTTCAGCCAAGTGCTGATGAAATTGTGCAATGCGAAGGTGGTTATGCCGGCGGACCATGCCATCAATAGGAACTAGATCCCCAGTCATTAGCTTCAGTAATGTACTCTTCCCAGCCCCATTCGGTCCAACTAATGCAATCCTAGAGTCTAAGTCCACCCCAAAGTCAAGGTTTTTGTAGATGAGATTATCTGGAGTGTAACCAAAAGTCACCTCAACAAACTGAAGAACAGGAGGAGGGAGCTTTCCAACGTCAACAAAGCGGAATACCAAAACTTTGTCTTTGACAACCTTCTCAGTAAGTCCACCCCGTTCCATTTTTGCCAGTGTCTTCTCTTTACTCTGTGCCTGGCGAGCTAATTTTGCTGATCCATGCCCAAATCGGGCAATATATTCCTTCATCGAGGCAATCTGCTCCTGTTCCCACTTGTACTGCTTCATCTGGTTTTCTTCCAGTTCAGCACGTGTCTGAACATATTGATCATAGTTACCAGTATAAAGCTTCAGCTTCCTGTTTTGCATGTGGATGATGTTTGTGCAGACACCATTAAGAAAATCCTGGGAGTGCGAAACCACAACCAGAATGCGGTCAAACTTTTTCAAATTTTCCTCCAGCCATACACATGCTTCCAAATCTGTAAACAATTCATAACTACATGATTAATCCTGGAACTATGGGGAAAAAATGATAAAAATATTATTTACAGTTAAAAACAAACTAAACAAATATGCAGATTCAATTTGAAAGCACAACATGTAACAGGCCTAATTACCTAAGTTTTGTAAAATCAACTATCTTGTTTCAGTTGCACTGAAACAAACGAACACACAGTACAATGAAGCAATGATTCAAATTGTACACCGAAGATGGGATGGTGGGTAAGAAACTAGCAATGAGATGATAAAATCAGGAAGATCGGTGCAAAGTGAATAGAGATAAAAGATACAAATGACTCCAATAGCATTCAAGAAACAAAAGTCTTTAGATTAAGCACATACAGATATACTATTACCCCCATCCAACTGATCGTGATAATGCCTCTTACTAGATGAAGAGACATAGTTCAATCAACAAAATAAGGCATTAAAAGAAACTTTAATGTAAAATCAACATGGCCTATATAAATAAGCATTACATGCTAAATTTGTGCATTAAACATGCCAAGTTAAAAATACTAATTTAGTCTTAGATAAATAGGGTGCCAGGCAGAACACCTAGGTGATTAGTCGGTTCATCAAGTAAGAGAATAGTTGGGTTCATAAATAGAGCTCGTGCTAAAGCTATCCTCATTCTCCAACCGCCTGAAAAATCACGGGTCTTCTTTGCCTGCATCTGCTTGTTAAAACCGAGGCCGTATAAAATTTCTGCAGCACGCTTTTCTGCAGTTGATGCATCAATGGCTTCCAACCGTTCATAAATACGTTCAAGACTTTCACCACCTCCATCTTCCTAAAGGAAATGAAAAAAAAGTTCATAAGTTAGCATGCCATTCCAAAAGCAAAAAAATTAAACATTAAAATGTCAACATTAAGATTTCTTACTCCTTAAACATACCTGTGCTGCCAAAACTTCAGCTTCTTTCTCCAATCTCAACCTTTCTTCATCGCAACTTATGACAGCCCCCAATGCAGACATGTCAGAAGCTTCAATTTCTCGAGTAAGGTGATAAATATCCATGTGCTCTGGAATTGGTAGCTCCCGACAACCTATTGCTGTAAGGAGAGTAGATTTTCCACAACCATTTAATCCAAGCAGACCATAGCGTCTGGAAAGAGTTAACAAATCATGATCATCAATAATTAGTATATGTATAGATGATAAAATTTAACTTAAACAAAATGGGTGATAACGACAAACCTTCCATAGTTTAGCTCCAATTCAGAATCAACTATGAGATCATGTCCATGGAAAGTAACTGATAGAGACTCTATCTGTCATTACAAATCAAATAAATGCATCAATAAAACACTAATCATTGTTACACCATTAAAATTAGCTACAATTAATACGGCAGAACTTTTTTTACAGCACAATTTTACCTACCTCCAATGCATATAAGAAGAATGATTGGTTATATTCACAAAGGAGAACCAAGTTATTGACCATGGCAACATGGTAGAATCACCAGGCTACAGACCCAGCTGCCCAGCCAGGTGCACCCCAAGCTAGAAACAGTAACCTAGACGTAAGACTTGCTAGATTGGGAATGTGTATTACAATTTATAAACTTGTATTGCCAAAATTAAAAAATTGTGCAACCCAACTGAGTGCTTCCCATGCAGTTATACTTATAATTTACTCGCATCAACTTGGAAATCAAAAGTGACAGACGAATCATAATATAAATACTGTGAGGATGGTCCTCGTATATTCCATTGTTAGATTAAACAAGTTACTCTATCTTCTTATACTTATAAGGTGTTTACTTCCTTTCTCCTTGCTTTAAATTCATCCACGTTTGGCTCTTTCAACAGTATATAATCATTCTTTAATAAATCATACATAAGAATACCTCTCGAATTATTATCAATTACGAGCAATCGCAGTGTTTTTCCTTAACTAAACATACATAACGATGCACAATGTTGAACTTAAAGTGACGTCCCCATTACCAAGTCACTCAGAATCACAAGTTCTTCCCTATATATCTAAAGAAATCATCACACAGTACATGAGGAAGCATATTCTACCAAATCATTCTCCAGAATAATAAATTAAGCACTCACCCGAATATCCCTCGAAAGAGGATGAGAGCAGAGGACGCCGGTACATGTCCGATCGGATATTTGGATATTCCCAACTCCATTAGCAAGCTTATCGGCAGCCTTCAGAGTCTCCGACGACGCCGCCGCCTTTGATGAAGCAGCAGCAGCAGGCGCCTTCCCTCCCCTCTTAGCAGCAGCAGCAGCCTTCTTCTGTGCTGCCTTCTTCTTACTCGCGTCCGACACCATCCTTAACCTGGACAAGCAGCAGAACGACTCCGAATATAAGAACGCAAAACCATACAGAACAACAAAATCGGTAGTATAATTTCACATGCCTTCGAGAAGCGAGGAGTGAGAAAGAGATCGGAGACGAAATAAGAGGGAAAAAGAACAAGTTAGATCTACGGTTTGTAAGCAGTGTCCTTCTCGGTTCTCAGATCATGTGGCAGTGTAGAGCTGAGGAAGAGAATGGAAGAACCCAAGGGCTCGATTCCAAGGTTTGGGTGAAGGTGTGGAATCGAATAATATATATAGAGGTGTGGGGTTCCACGTGTCCCGGCGTTAGCTTCGTGATTAGGTCCGACACGCGTGGTTACGTATCCAAGTGATACTGTGAGACTCAGACCAGCTTTGTGAAACTCGCTTGCGTTTCACCAAATTTCTCAGAAGCGGTGTCTAAAAGATCAGACACAGTTACACCAGAACCACAGCAACGAGAAGAGTTTCATCGTTCCATTGAAAATGGGCTTTTCAGCCCAACATTTGGGTTCAAACAAACTACGTTAGTGACCCAATATATATATAATGATGGGTCAGGCCCAAAAGATAAAATGACCTTCGGTTCACTCATCATGTCTGATGAATTCATTTCGGTTTCTAATTGCAGCATGGAGGCAGCCCATTGTAGTATATAACCTTATATATGAGCATATACTTCCGTATCGAACTAAATTTTAGAGCTCCCAATTAAAAAAAAAAAACTAAATATTGAAGACATTTTGTTGCCATAGTATGAAAAATGATGGTGAAAAATCAAAATCGTGACAATGAACTTTGGATTTTACATCCTTAATATAGCATAATTTTTTGGTTAAGTTAAACTCAACCTTAGGAGATGTTTAGATAAATCAACAATAAGGAAGTAATAAAAAGTGAAATGACTAAATTAAGATAAAAACATGTTTAAAACTTTTATTTTAGGATATAATGAAATGGAAAATGAGGGATTGTTAGGCCACTCTTTACCATTCAAAATCTCATTTTTATTATTTTTTTAAATTGGAAAGTCAATAATAGAATGGAAAAGCATAATAGTATAATTATTATATTATTTTCATTGGTTAAAAAATAACTATATTAGTCTTCTTTTTATAAGGGTAATATTGTACAAATAATATACAAATCACTTAATTTCATTAATGATCATCTTTTATTAAACTTCCAAACAAAGAGATAACACATATATTATCATTCCACTCAATTTCTATTATCAGATATTTTATTTCATACTCTTTTAAATTTCCAAACATATTTTTATATGGCAATTTGCTTGATTGGGTATCGATCGTAAAAAATTCATAAATTTATTATTACATTATTTGGTAGGAAGGACAGTTAGAAGAAAGGAAAGAAAATAATAGATGACTGCTATAATTTGGGATGTATAACAATGAAGAAAAATAAATAATTGGAAATGATTAAGAATTGGTGATACTCACCTCTAAAGAATTCTTTTATTATTAGATAGAAAAGGGAGGGAATGGAAGGCAAAATGTCCCTCAACGATTCATATTGTTGAGTTTACTAGGAATTATTGCATCCTATGAGGTATCATCTGAACTAATTTCCCTAGCACAGCTGTGTTTCTTCAATAAAATATTACAAATGATAAGCAAGTGAGTGGATACAAATAATGCCATTTCTTGGCTTAGGATTACATTTACAAATAATGGTGTCGTGGTTAATTTAGTTGATAATTGTATTAATCATTGAATTATAATTGTTAAAAGGTTAAATGCATAATCCAATGAGCAATAAAGTTCTAGACCAACGCACAACACAACAGGAGAGTTTAATCAATTTTTGTTTGTTTAAACAAAATTAATTTTTATTAAAGAACATAACCTATCTCATTATTTTATAAAGCTTTTTAGTGTTATAGTGTTTTTTTTTTTTAGTTCAATTTACCTTAATTCAAAATTTTGAAACTAAAAATTTCGTCATATTTAAATATAGACAGATGTAGATTTATGAGATACACTTAAATTAGGACTGTGAAATTTTTTTTATACACACAATTATATTAATTTTTAATTAGCTTAACTAAATTATTATCATGACATTTGGGGTGGTACAATTATTAAGGGTAGATTGAGTTATGAATGATCTCAAGAATTCAGAGTCTCTAACTAAATAAAATATAATGATCTCAAGAATTCAGAGTCTCTAACTAAATAAAATATATCTTTTTATTATCATGTATATTTGAAATTTTAATAAATCAGATATTTTGGGTCTACTTTGCAAGACAAAATAGCCAACCAATATATTTAAAACTAATTTGATTGTTGTAATTTTAATTCATCTTTAAAATTATTTTTATAAATAACATAGTAATTACCTTATAAAATAGTAAGAGCCTTTTAGCTATTATAATTGCTGGTATGTGTTGATGCATTTACAGTGTGATTTGAATTTGGAGAACCAAATCTATCCTTGATTTTAACACTTTGTGATAATTTGCTTATTTATAAATTATTTGTATTAAATCAGTCACTTGCAATTCGTATTTTGTACAACATTAGTCTCTTATTGATGTTTCATTAATAAACTGTGAGGAATTAATTTTACACAAAATAGGAATTGTGAAAAAATGATGTAACACAACTAATTTTTGAAAAATCAAATTATCACAAAGTATAAAATGAAGGACTAATTTGATACATTTCTCCTTGAATTTGTATAAAAAGGCCAATTTATACATTAAAATGGATATTTACTTTATAAACAACTTAATTTGTTTTAATAGTTTTAAAATCAAACTTATTTTTAAAAATTTTGATTTACATATAAATAAAAAACACTTAACTTATGTATTGAATGAATTGCATTATTCATATAATTAAAATCTTATAAACAAATTTTTAATCAAAATTAAATTTACAAAGTATATTAATATTAAATCAAATTTACACTACTTTAGTTTAAAATCACAATTAAAAAAAAAAAGTACATTCCCGTAGAAATGTTTCTTAATTAACTTAGTTTCTACACGAACCCGTCACTTTCTAATAAGGCCTGTCTTAGCTTATCTTCATCCTCACATGGTTTTTAGCTCATGCAATCATCACATCTTTGAGCTAAACTTAGGCAAAATACACAATAATGGCCCCCTAACTATAACATCCCTTAATTAGTAATTTTAATATAAGTTATATTATTTAGAATAAATCAAAAAGAATTAAATAAGAATAAATATGCCTAGTTGAATAATTTAAATAAAACAACTTAAAACTTAGTCTTAAGGCACAGGGGCAAAATTATCATTTTTGAAAAAAGATAAGGGCAAAATGATAAATTCATAAGAAGGGACACGTGACATTATTTTAACATGTGGGGCTCACATCATAATAAAATATTAAATATATGTAGGCCCACACTATAATAAAATATTAGATATATGTGGGGCCTATACTATAATTATATCTTAAATATTTATGATTTAAAATTAAATCACAATCGTTGGATTTAAAATATATGGTTAAATCCTAGCCGTTGAATTCTCTTTAAATACCCCACACTCTACCCCTCTTCTTCACATAATTCACTTCATTCCTCCCATACCCATTTCACTCACTCTTACATCTCCACTCCACACTTAGTTCAAGAAGGAAGGAAGCAATTTTAAAAGAATTACAATAAATGAGAGCGTATCCACACTTAGGTCAAGGAGGAAGGAAATAATTTTAAGAGAATTATAACAAAAAAGAGCGTATCTAAGTAATATGATTTAGCATATTCTAGGTTCTCTTTTTCTCTTTTGCTTTTCCTTCTTATTCTTCTTGAATGGTTATCATGGTAATGTAAAGGTAGAAATGGTTGACAATGGTGTGAAAATGCAGTTGAGTTTAAAACACATCATAATACTGTATAACCAATCCTTTTTAACCTATAGTCATTTATCTTAAAATTTTATTATTATGACCTTCCATGAGTCCATTCAAGGTTTAAAAAGGTTTGCATTAAAGAAGACTGATGCTAGATAGATATTTTGAAATATCTAGGGAAATATTATGTAAGCCATAACAACTTTAGGATAAGAATTTTGATGTGTGAATTTTCTTATGCATTATGTATCCTTGCATAAATATTTTGTTATTCATACACTCTAATTGTCTATGTTATTGTACATTTCAACTTTGTATGACAGGGTGACAATATGATTGAGAAAAGAACTATAGAGTAAACTATTCCTGGACATTATACTTATTGATAGTTTAGAATCTCATTTGATAATGGTTGGCTATATTGCCTTCATATATATTGTGAATCATTTGATAATGACTGGCTATACCGCCTTAATATATATTGCTAATGAATTCCTTAGTAAATATTATATCTCATTAATCTTATAATTAATGACAGTTTATACCGCCTAAATGATTACAGGAAAAATGGTGTTATTACACTTTTTTGGCCACAACTTGAATTCTGAGATCAATGGCAAGTTGTGCCGCTTAAAAGGTCTTAAGAAATCAAGAGAGGGCAAGAATGTATCCTTGCTAGGAATATCTTGAATTAAATTGACACCAAAGGGATTCCTAATTGTCATAAGAACATCAATGTTTAAAAGAAATCTTGATAGTTCTCGCTTAAACTAATCTTATCTTAACCACATGATGGCTCATATGACATATTAAAATAAATATTATATTGTCTAATTGTCTTAGGTATCCGCTGGGGGATGCCTAAACTAAAGGTGGGGTTGCGCCTGCCAATCAGGGGTCATACGCTGGGGTTTGTGAAACTCGATCACCTTGGTATGACAATCATATGCTAGGCTTCGTGAGACTTGAATAACTCATATATAACTTCCTAATCCTTAATGGTTAAGGATATTGTCTACCTCTACTTGCTATATGTTTGCAAATACATATTTGTATGTTATGATATATGGAATCTACACATATCATAAAGATCATAATTTATAGTCATATTATATTCCATAGATATTTCAAGTATCATATATGCTTTTGTGTGTTACTGGGAAACTATTCTCACCACTCTATTAATGATGTTTTTAGATGGAAAGTTACTAAATTTCTCATGAATCCAAGTGAAATGAGTATTTGTCCCACCAGTTGGGAATCGCTTATTATTAAAACCGTCTTTGCCATCTTTGCAAGATGTGATATGCCCTTACACGTCATACCATATATGTTTATGTCACAATAGGGCATGAATCATATTTGTTTTTCAAGTCTTGAATAAGCCCTTAATATTATGCCTAATTTTGACATATACAGATATAGATATAGATATAGGCCTAATACCCCTTCTCCCAGTTTTGTTAAATTATTTATACAGATGTATGAACAAATAGATGTACGAAATTTTATTATCTATAATTATAATATTATGTTTTAGATATTCTAATGTATTTTCATAATTCACACTTCATAGTAATATTAACTGAAATTTATAATAAATTTTATACTTTGTAAGAAAGGTGTTACACTGACCATGTGAAATGGAATCTTAAAAATGAATATGCTTTAGCTTTGTGAATATACAATATGGCTCCACCTACTTATGATTTCAATTTAATATAACGCCCAAAAGGTGTTCGATTATTCGATTAGGTTGACCTCTCCCATGGTTTATAAAGTGGGTAGAATATTCCTATTCCTTTTTAATTAGCTTATCTTATCTCCCTTCATCATCCTCTCCAACACGTCTCTTTTGCATTCACAAAATTGACCCCAATTTCAAAATAGAAAAGGTGAAATGGAACAGAAGAAATTGCTTCCCACTCTTCAATAGTTGGTTGTGATAAAATTACATGACAATGTTAATCAAATCACATACGAATTAGCAAGGCAAGAATTAAAGAACTTACCTTATGGTGTAGACATGACTAAAACAAAACTTCAAGTAGAAGATGAGGCAAAAACATTAACCCACATAACCCTTGCTTGATTAAGAGAGAAAGAGAGAAAGAAAATTTGAGAATGTATTAGGAATTAGTTAATTAGTCTTAGAAGACTAATAATGATCTTATTTATGGACACTTCAATCTCCTTACTAAATGATTCAATTAGGCCTAAGATTAAGCCAAATTATCTCTCTTTCTATTAGTAATTCAATAAGATAATTACTAACTAAGTTTGGGTTGTAAGTTAGAGTTTTTACCTAATGGGTCAATGGATAATTCAACCCATTAGTAATTATCCACTAATAACATGGACCCAATCCATTTTTTATTTAGTCTAAGTATATTAATTGTCTAATTAATTAACTAGGATATATTAACATAATAATAAATTAATGTTAATCCATAATAATAATAAAATTTATTCTAATAATCTTCCACTTGGATAATATTAATCAATTATTAAGTCAATTTTAAAGACACTAGAATTAAGCAATTAATATTCACATAAATACATAAATGTGTATTTATACTAAATCATACAAGATTTAGAAATGCAACTACACAAAGATAATTGGATCTAATAAGGTAACAAGTGATATTAATATCATCATGAATTGGTTTCACTATCTGTATAGAATGGAATATGAAATAATATTTTGATGTCATATTACACCACAAAATCTCCTTAAAGACTTAACTTATACTCATACTAGATCAATGCTTCATCAGGAATTCAACAAAGCCTATATGAGTTACAAGATTTTGAAATACTAATATGGGTAAACCTTTGGTTAATAGATCTGTAAATATAGGTTCACCATGAAAGTGAACCACTCGAGTCTGAAATGAGGAAAAATTCAAAAATGAAACCGTGAATCAAAAACATTGAATTTGATAAGAAAACAATGTTATAAACATTAAAAAAAAAAATTCAATCTTGAATTATATCCAAAATTTGGCACAACTAAGAATATTGAAACCGATAGGGAAACAAATATTATAAATGCCAAAATATAACAAAATGTTCTTTAAGAACATAACTAAGACCCTCACTTAATCAAGACATCAAAATTCTCATAATATCTAAGAGTAAGAGTCTTTAAAACTCTACTGTGTTTGTCTTGGCAAATGGATCAATCAAAATGTTCAATATAAGTATGATGTTCACATATATTTTCTCCAACCAATAGGAATTATGAACTAAAAGTTCAAAGAAACTGAAATTCTCGTAATTTTAAGAGAAGTTTATAACAGAGTCACTGTTACAAAATGATCAAGGCTTAAAACATATGCATAACATAAAGAAAAAAAAACTCATTTCCTTAACCACATTGTCGGACATATTGCCATAGCATAACAACCAACATACTCTCCAATCATATATATGAGGTAGCTATAAGTGTCCATTTGTCACTTCTCAATAGAACAACTCCTTTAAACATCATAAAGATGGATGTAAAAGCTGAAACAATTATAGGTGTTCATTGACACTTCACAACTGAACAGTTATTCCAAAACATAATAAAAATGTAAACAGAGTTTGAGTAACTGTAAAGATCCGCATGACACTTTTCAACATGACAATTCTTTTAAGATAATATAAAGATATATATACTAGTTGAGGTAGTTGTAAGTGTCTACTTAAGCATATATCGAGCTGCCAATAGCAGAAGCAAATAAAAATTTCTTTCTATCTTGGTCCTCTCTTTGTTATACTAAGGACCTAAAAGATTTAAATGACCAATCTGCATAAAAGGAACAAAAGTGCATTTTGAATTTTATGAGCACTCATTCTTCCTTAAGACAAAAAAAAAAAAAAAACGAGATCTATCACATTGGAACTGAATTGCAATAACACAAGAGGTTTAATTAAAATTTATCATGTTGGGTTAACACTAAGAGGTTAACATCATAAAGAGGTTAATGTCACTTTAAACTTATAGTATGTCACTTAACATAAATTACAAAAATAAAATTGTGGCTACATATAATCTAGTCAAATTTAAGATAAAATTTCCTTAGACTTGTTTCAACTAAAAAATTGATAATTCAATTTGCACATCAAGTGCTTAATCCATGATAAAACCATCAACCGAGGTTTGCTTATCTCTTATAAGAAGTCTAGTTAACTTTATAATCATTCAAAGAGTGTTCTCTAATGGACACTGACGAAAGGTATAAGAACAATTAATTCCTTTTATATTATTACAATTACCATAATCATATTGGGCTTAAAATTATTTTTAGATATCTCTCTATTTGTTGGGTCTTAAAGACCCACATAATCATGAGTTTGACAAGGCCCAAATGCGAATTCCAAAATTTTTAAACATTGTGTGAGGTTATGATTGACTTTTATAAAAGGGTAACATATATAAAGTGTACGTCATAACAAAATATGTTTTGCAAATAAATTATGCCAGTAGCTATAAATTTTAGGGATCTAGCATATCATACTATACCATAGCAAAAGCATAATAAGGGACTTAGGGTTATAAACTTTCATGTTAGTGGTTAATTTAATAGTCTTGGACTCCCACTTGTCCCCTTGCACCTAACTCTAGCAATAATAACTGCTTTTAATACAGTCTATACAAAATCCAAAACTTAATGTTATATGAAATTATCTGTTCACTCAGTCTCATTAACTTTTTCTTTCCAGAAATATGACTCAAATAATTACCCGATAACACTTAAAAGTATTATAATATCAAATCCAATGATGGAATCGTGAAATTTAAAAGAAATTAAGAACCATAAATTCAACAATGTTCAATTCAAATTAGCTAGAGTCAGAGAGATAGTCCATAATCCAATTACTATAAAAAATCTATTGCCTTTACAAGGTCCCAAAATAGTCAATTTAAATATTATATTAACTCGCTACCCACTATTCTTTTCACTAATTGAATATTGGGCTTTTAGTTCTTGGTAAACTTATATATAACTTTTAAGTGGATCTAAAGTTCAAAAGGATTCACTGTGGAGTATTAACCATTTCTTTTGAGTTTGTCCTTTTAAGGAACAACCTCAATCAATTCATCGACTATCCATTTATCTAGCTGGATATGGTATAAAGCCTTTAGTAGTTAAACTCCGTCAGGAGATACACAAAAGTATGTTAAACATGAGGTTTATCTCTTGAGATATGACTAAAGGATTTCAGTTTTATAATAATGTACACAAGCTTCAATATGAATTATTTGAATACCAAACACTCATTTAAATTGAGTGTTTTCAAATTGGGAGATGTTTATGGTTTTTCTCAAGCCTTAACAAATTGTTTAAACTGTCTCTCGAGTGACCCTCACATATTCCACTATTGTTTTTTATCAATGCCTTCACACATATACACTCTAATTAGATGGTGTTATAGTTCAAGAAAGGTTATTCAAGACAGTGGAATTATTGCTGAGTGCAATAGGTGTATTCACCTTAGGGTCAGGGCCATCATTACAATTGCTAAAACATATTTTAAGGACTTTTTTTTTAAGTTATTATAATTTGTCATACTAAGAGTTTTCACTATTGATAGTTGGTGTAAACAAGAGTTGAGGTAATGAAATTAAGAAACATGTATTATGTGTATGCACATAATTATAAAACAAAGTTTCCTCCAAAAGGCTCAGCTTATGCAATTATATTGATAAGATTGTTTATAATAATCTTATATAAGGGTCCTAAATTACAATAAACCATGAAACTCATTATACATCAAAAGGATTATACAACCAAATATTTTAACATCTCTATACCTATAGGGTACAAGAAATGTTAAGACATTAATTTAACTAAACATTAATAATATCAAATCACATTGTCAGTGCTACATTGACAGGGTGTATCCACTGTCAATATAATTTACCCAATAATAACTATACAATACTAATTTGAGATGGATGTCTTAATTTAATTAATCAATATACACCCCCTACAACTGGTCTCACGATAGGTGAGCTAATAATTGCAAGGTGTCAATTGCCCTAGTGATCTTCATGACAAGTGAAATAACTAATCCTAAGAGCAAGCAAACGGCAATACTTTGGATGTCATTTCACTTCAAAGGATGCATGATTGACTACCAAGAATATAAAATCAATCATCCTTTTAATATCGAATTTTGTTTAAATTAGAGAACATCCAAATAGACAATATTAGACTTTGTATAGTTACCATTCTTGAACGTAATATTGGCTTTAAACCATTTTTATTAGTATATTGTATGAAGCCCAAAACTAAGTTTCTCGAATTTTGAAGGTCTTTAAGTCCATGAAAATGATGGAATTTGGGCTTGAAATGGGACATGATCACCTTTGGCAATTTACCTAGGCATTGGACTCTTAATGAGCTTTTTGAAATGATATTATAAGCCCAAAATTCCATTTATGCTAAAAGTTATTACTATTTTAAGTCAAGTCGCCAGTTCAAATATAAACTTGGGCTTTCAGCACTTAATCTAGCCCAATCAATCAACTGCAACAGCTCATGTCACCTATAACAAATGAGTATATTGCTTAAAAGGTTTTAAATAATTAAGTAAACAATTTCCATAGCCAAATTCATGAAATCCATAAGAAAAATTAGTTTCAGGATTACATTTAGCACAATACTTAATTCATAAAGGCATAATTTCTCTGAAAATTATTTGGCTTAATTTACAAAGTTATATATACAATGTTCTGCTAATAAAGTATGTCTACTACTAATAAAATATATATATATATATATATATATATATATATATACTCTCTTGTGGACTTTATCTTACATTTAATCTTATCCATAATAATTACTACAAAGTGTCTATAAAGAGAGGAATGGAATAACAACTACAACTTAGGTTGTTTATAAATCCAAACCATCATGATTGGGCCACGATAAGTGAACACGCAACCACTACGTGTGAATGACCCAAAAAATGTTCATAATATATTCCAATGTATTTATTGCTTAACACACATCCTTATGTTGGAATAAAATCCACCAATAATGTGAATAAATTTATTTTAATTTATCCCTATATTATTAAGGAGAGTGAGCATAATATACTGCTCCTCACTATGTATAGACATCATTCAAAATTTTTCAGGTCAAAATTCCTCAACCACATACTGGTTTTAGGCCCTAAATCTCCAAAAAATTATTTGGTCTATCAAAGTATTCCACATCTGAGAGTATGAAAAATATATGGTACTATCTGAGAGTATGAAAAATATATGGTACTAGGTTGCACTTAAAATATGCACAAAAATTTTTTAGTTCAAAATTTGGAGAGTACCTATATGAAATACATTGTAGAATACTATGGAAATTCAAGAACTCATATTTCTATATTTCCAAAATTTTCAAAAAAATTACCATTAATTAAGAAATTGAAAATTAATATGAGAGCTAAAATTTTGGGCCCTTATGCCACACTCATTACAAGGCACAAGTAGGCGTCAATGAACATTATTATTCATTATTTTCCCTACCAAAATGGGTCTAAAGTAGGTCATTGGACCTCCAAATGTAGACCCGTCAATTTTTTGATTGGTTTTGGGCATTCTTGGTGTCAAAAGACTTAGATTTTCAAGATCTACATGAACCTCATAACAATTTTTGCAAATAACACACCATTAGGGAGAAATATTTATCAAAATATGAAGGGTATTTGCACATTCAAGGCTTTCAATGGTAACTTGCCTTTTTTGCAGGTTTAAGATGAAATATTACCCTTACTAAAATTGAAACTCATAAGTTAAATCCCTCTTCAAATTTTGAAAGATTCAATTTTGGTTAAGTTGAATTGAATTCAGAAAAAACATATGCACTGTTAAACAATGCAAAAACATGAACATTGTGAATCTTTTCCAGAATCTTTTAATCATAAACATGTGTATATATATTGTGAAAAACGTATGTAGTGTTAGATTATGCAAGAACATGGACATGGTGAATCTTTTCTATAATCTTTTAACCATAAACATGTATATACACAAGCCATTTTCAACGAAATAACCCATAGGAAAAGAAGATCAAAATTTTAACGAGGCTCTGATACCAATTGTAATAAAATTACATGACAATGCTAATTAAATCACATATGAATTAGCAAGAAAGGAATTAGAGAACTTACTTTATGGTGTAGACATGATTAAAACAAAACTTCAAGTAAAAGATGAGGTAAGAACATCAACTCACAATACCCTTGCTTAATTGAGAGAGAAAGAAAGAAAGAAAGATTAAGAGTGTATTAGGAATTTCT
This sequence comes from Delonix regia, assembly GCA_037074485.1. Taxonomy (NCBI): domain Eukaryota; kingdom Viridiplantae; phylum Streptophyta; class Magnoliopsida; order Fabales; family Fabaceae; genus Delonix; species Delonix regia. Next base: position 14,289,153 of record CM073456.1, on the reverse strand, counting down.
TAATTAGTCTTAAAAAACTAATAATAATTTTATTTATAGACACTTGAACACTTCAATCTCCTTACTAAATGATTCAATTAAGCCTAAAATTAAGTCCAATAATCTCTCTTTCGATTAGTAATTCAATGGGATAATTACTAACTAAGCTTTAGCTATAAGTTAGGATCTTTACCTAACAAGTCAGTGGATAATCTAACTAATTGCTGATTATCTACTGATAAAATAGACTCAATCCATTCTTGATTCAGTCTAAGTATATTAATTGCTCAATTAATTAACTAGGATATATTGACATAATAATAAAATCCATAATAATAATAAAATTTATTCTAACATTGGTCACTAACGAATTAGTCTTAGGATTATTGGAATTTTTTTAATAAAAAAAGAGCTTATTCTTGTTATGTCGATTGTAATTTAAAAGATAAATTTAGAAATATGTACATGCCCTTATAGAGATTGGCAGTGTCTTTAATTTTAACGAAATTGTTAGATGTTTGAAGTAACAAAAACATACTACGAGCTCCACCTATATAAATATAGAAATCGTCACTTTGAACACGATTTATGGAATTGATCTTATAAATAATCAGCATATATATGGCCATAAAAGTGCTAAAAAAGCCACTAAACTTTTTGGCATATAATAATATGTGTGTTATCTTTTTTATTTTGGCATGAGGAGCTATGATTCAAATCTTTTAATGCTAATAACTTCAATTAAACTTAAAAAAAAAAAAATCAAAGTTCAAGTCATTTTAAAATGCATGCATAATATTATAGAGTAATAAGACAAACTTATGAAGGATTGTTATAATTTGTAATACAAAGAGAAATTTATGTTTAGTTAATTTGTTAAAGGCTTTATTATTCACTCTCTTTAAAAATAGTGACTACTCCCTCAAATATCCAAATTTCCAATTATCCTATCCTTGTAGTTTTAACAATTCTTGATTATAGGTGACAAAAAGGGACGGTGGGGGGTTTGAGTGCATGGTAGTGTGGTACATAGCATCATCATGGCATGCAACATCTATATGCTACTCAATAAAACCCTAAATGCATATTTGGTAGCTAGATTTGAGATGATGGAATGGAAAAGGGAAAGCAAAATATTCTCACTCTCATATTTGGCTTGGCTATTCTTATAGGAAAGTTGATTCCTATAGAAATCCACCTTACCTCATTTGAGAGATAGTTCATTCCATTGATGAGGCAAGGTAATGTGTTAAGCATTTAGGGAATAAATTTTTTTAGGACCAAACTGCCCCCAAATACAAACATAAGTTGTCAAAAATACCTGAAGTCTGAAAATCACTTGAAGGACAAATGACGCATTTCTCACCTTAATGCTCATTGGAGTTGCGCTTAAACCTGAGTTGGGAAGCGTGCATTTACCTTCTTTGCAACTAGTTCTTTATTTTTGTAAGTTTGAGACCATGCGCTTACTTGTTTGGGTTTTGGACCATGCCTTCATTTATAAGTGTCAAATCAAAACTATTCAATAAGTATGCAAAGGTAGTTTTCTAATAATAAATTATTATTAATCTTAATTTATACATTTATTTTTATCAATAATTAAATTATTATCATTCTTGTATTAAAATTAAAATTATTTTTACTGTGTGAAAATTTATTTTTATTAAAATTTATTTTATAAGATATAAAATATTTATAAAATATGAAGAATAAATAACTTTAAAATAATAAAAAATAAATATTAATTATTCAAAACTTTAACATAATTTAGTCTATACTTTAAATTTTGAGATATGACCAAATACCTAACATTGAATAAAGTTTGAATAAATATGGAAGATAAAAAAAAAATAAGAAGAGTGAAAAAATAAGTTTAAGAAAGATAGTGCAAAGCATAATTGTGTCAAAAGTGAATAGAATGAGACATACATTTGCTAACTCATATATGGTATGTTGCAAGTTTTTTTTTAATAAAACGAAAGGGCTTGAAATATAATTTTTTGAGTTTTCAAAAAAAGTTTTTTAAGTTACCCTAACATATAATTTTTTTAAAAAAAATTGAATTTTCAAAAAATTAAAACTCAAATTGGTTCATTCTAAATTTCAATTCAATTCATTTTGAGTTTCAATGAAGTATCTTCAGATTCAAATTTGCCAAAAAAGTACGTGTTCGAATGGAGTCAACCTTAGTCATTTTGATACAATATTTTATGTACCATAAGATTTAAAAAAAAAAAATTTAGGCACGTTCGATCAAAAAGATCCAAGCGACGACCAAGTTTAAAGAAGGTCAAGTGGCTAATAACTTCCGTTCTGCCTATATAACTGTAAAAAGGTGAACTCAGCCTGCAAAGTGGAAACCCATTCATCAACCCGTAATTTATTATTCAGAAACAGTTTGTTGCAATTACTTCGGTGTACCTGATATTGATTAGACGCAGAACATTAAAAGAGATTTATTTAATAGTAACAATGGTTGCGATAAACCAATGGGCACTGAGTACTAGGTAAAATTAGCATCACTAATACTAGAAGTACAAGTAGGACTTCACCAAGTCCTAACGCGTCATTAAATAGTCGGAGTGCAGAATGGTGTGTGTACTGGTGTTTCCGTGGCATTCGAAACGAGGAAAGACCATTGACCCAAAGAAAGAACTAGGAAAGAGCCGGATGTATTTATTTTTGGCCAAGAAGGAAAGAGCCAAATTGGAAAGAAAAAAGAAAACAACCGACTGGTCCTACAGTATTCCTTTCATCATTGGCAGGTTCAAACTCCATTGGGGCACTCACTAACAATCCTACCTTCCAGGAAATGGCCCTGGGCCCTACCCAGTACCCACCCACCCCATGCGTAGGACAAATTGTACAGGTGAAAAGGACAGCAAGGAAACTAAAGGAATTAATGACCCTAATGAGTGCGCCAAACTCTGCCCCCATAGAACACCTAATAACGCCATCTTAAACCCCGAGGCCTGTGTTTCTGTTCGTCATCCAGCTTGGCACTTAGCATAGGCACAAACACGACGCAACTTCTCACCAGCTTCATTTTGTGGCCCGTGGTAGCCAATGTGGGGACACTGATTTCATTTTTATCATTTACACTTTCAACTAGTTATTGACAAAACTTTATTGCCTGCAGATGTCAATACTCGCATTAAAACCTTGTACTAAGCTCAAAGTCATCTCTATAGTTACATAATTTTCAAACCTAGAAAATAAAAGAAAACGACCATTGCCCCATTGTGCCCTGCAGCCCTGAAACATCTAAAGTACTAACTCTCACATGACGGAGCAAGCATTCGGGTTTTCATCGCTGAACATTTGAGGTGCATGCATGTAAACGGTCCAATAGTTATAGCCGTAGCCATAGCCATAGCCGTATGTATTGGTAGGTACTAGAACCTCCTCCACCTTGCTCTGCTCCATTTTAGCTCTGCCATTACCATCGCCTTCCTCAGCCTTCCCATTATCTCCTCCAGGACCCTTCTTTTTCTTACCGCCGCCATTGCCTCCTTCCTTCCCCTCCCCACCTTCTTTCTCTTTGTCCTTTTCTTTCTTAGGAGGGACCACCTCAACCTTCCTTTTCAGCCTCTCCATCAAACTCTCAACAAGAGCTCTGACGTCCATAGTCCCCTTCACGGTGACGGTTTCCTTCTCCTTGTCTATGGACATATCATGAACACCTGCAAACGTCGTCAAAATCGATAGCAGATCAGGTAATGGACCAACGAGAAAGACCGTAAAAGTAGGCGTCAGGAACTCACAACCCACCTTTGGACTTGTACACGGTCTTGTGAATCCTATCGATGCATCCCTGGCAATGTAGTGCAACCTTCAGGACCGCCGTCGTCACCGGAGGCTGTTTCATTCAAAATATATAAAATAATCTTATAAAATTAATACTAGAAATTAAGGAATACCGAGTAGACTAATGCATATATAAAATTACAAAAACAGAATACATTAGGAATTAGTAAATGCTTTGATCCACTAGAATGCGGCTGCACATGTCCAGTACTGAATGTACACGGAAAAACATTAAAAAATAAAAAACGAGTAGGAAGGGTGATGGCACAGGAGTGAAATGGGCTTCAATGCAGATACGAAAAGGTGGGGACCAGTGGTTCACCTCTTTAGATTTTTTGTCGTCGGAGTTCTTTTCTGGCTTGTCGTCGGGCTTCTTCTTGTCGGCTTTGGAGTCCTTATTCTCTTTCTTGGGTTGCGGAGAGATGAGGTCGACCTTCTTCTTGGTCTTCTCGGCCAACTTGTCTCGGAGTTTCGAGGGGTCTAACTTTCCAACGATCGTCAACTTGCTGGCGTCGCTATCTGCCTTGACGGTTTCCACGCCTTCAACAGGAATCTCAACGCTTCAGTAAACAGCATATTACTATAGATCAACCGAATCAATAAGCGAAGGGAAAAAGAAATTCCAGATCGGTTGCATTTGAACTTGTTTCTCAATCAGCCAATAGCAGAGAAACAGAGAGAGGACGGGAAATATTTATGGAAGAGTTAAACTGAGATACAAAATCAGGAAGCGACATTTATACTGAGCAATACTGGTAAACCAGACGCAAATACAGCAGTGCCACGACAATGATCACAAGGCACCGAGGAACAGAAATAATTGGATAATCAATAAAATAAGCATTGAAAAAGAAGAAGAAGAAAGGAGCGATAAAGTGGAAATAGGTAGGAAAACCTGGAAAGGAGCGGACGCATCGGATGATTTTAGAAGCACAGCCATCGCAATTCATTTGGACATTGAAGACGAAAGTGGTAGAACTTTCTGCATCATTGTTGTTGTGTTGACCATCGGACTTCTTCTTCTGCAACAAAATAAGAAGAATAATGGAAAGAGAGAGTGAGCAATAGGAGTTGAAGGAGAAAGAGAAAAAGAGATTGGGAGAGAGGTAACCTCGCCCATTGTATGGAATCGGGAAGTGCTCAGTGAAACGTAAACGGAAACAGGGGAGAGAGAGAGGGAGGCGGTTGTGAATGTGAGCGTGAGTGAGGGTGTGTGTGTGTTGATTGGTTAAGGTAATATATAAGGTCACGTTGTAGGAAGTTTAGTCCAGGTTACTATTAAAATGGTATGGATTGAGACGATGGTACGTTGTTTGATAGTTGTAATAGAAAAAAAAATATTTTAAAAATTTTGTTTAAAAATTATAATTAAATAAATATAATAGAATGATTTATTAATTATTATTTTTAATATTATTTTTTATAATATAAATGTATAATTAATAATTTTATTTTTATTTAATAAATAAAATAAAATTTTGATTTATTTTTCTGTTTATTTTTTTAATTTCTCAATTCATAAAATACAAAATAATTATAAAATAAAATTTATATATATATCTTATATAAATAATTTATAATATATAAAAATTACTTATTTTAAAATTATTTTAAATAAATAAATTTAAAATTTTAATTAATAATTTGATAAAAAAAGAATAAAAATTAAATTTATTATTTACGATATAAATATTAAATAAACTTATAATTTTAAAAAAATTTAAATAATATAATAATATTTTTAATTAATAAGTCACTATTTTTCATCTTTTATTTTTAATATGAGATAACAATACAAATAATATTTAAATAATTAAAATAATCTTACAAATCTTCCTTTATAATATTATTTATTTTTTATAAAAATATTCAAATATACCCTCATTCAAATTTATTCATTTCACTCCTCGTTCCTTTTCGTAACCTTGCCTTAAAGCCACTTGCCACATGCACGCATGCCGACGAGCGACCGACATACTTTTCAAGTCCGAAGGCGTCGTCTTCCTTTGTTTTCGTGGGCGGCTATTATTCCCCTTCTTGCTCTATGCTTGTGAGTCTCACTATCAACTTTGACTTGGGCCTTTAACATTATGCACCACCATATCTAGGCCGGCCCAATAAATTGGGTTGCACAGTTGTACTATTAAAAACATTATTTATGATTTACTTTACTTTGTAAATGTGGAACAGAATAGGCTCTACATTATTCCAAGCTTTTCTTCATTTTCTTTTGTTTTTATTTTCCTTCATCTCATAATAAAGCACGATAGCGGCCTGCAATTTGACATTGAAAGAGAAAAAAGCATAATTCAACTATATATATCATAAAACATTGCATAGAGTGGTGAAAAAGAATAGGGTTAAAATTAGGGGTAAGCACAATTAGGTCAAATTAGAATTTTTGCCAATTTAAGACTCAATCTAATTTAAATCGGATTAGTTTTTTTTTTACATTAGATCCTACCTAATTTGATTATACTCTATTATTAATTAGGTCGAGTCGTTTTCTAAAAAATAAAATATAAATTGTTTTTCAAAAATTATTTGTTTAACAAAAAATAAAAGAAAAGATTTGAGAGAAAATAAAATATAATTAAAAAAATTTTAAAATTTGAAATGAAAAATAATAAAAAATTTAAAATTTGATATTTTAAAATAATAAATTAATTTTTTTTATTTAGTCCAATCTAATTTGATATAAATGAATCAGATTAAATTTATCAAATTAATTGGACCAATATTCACCCCTTAGTTAAAATCAAACATAAATATATCAATATCTCCTCAATTGTGACATTTGTACGTGAAAAGCGTGTTAACATAAACATTATTGGCCTCACCAACAACAATATATTACTAGTGCCAATCAATGTGTAATTTTTAAAATCAAATAAATTTTTATAGAAAGTGTTTTACTAACTTTATCATTTGACTAAAATTTCTAATCATAAATATTGTACTTACATAAATTTACATTAATCTAATATTATTTTGTATTCCGCTAATATATTGAAAAATTGACAGGCGATATACTTTTTAAATGTGAAAATACATTAATTACTTGATTAGACAGTTATAGTTATTGAATTTCTTAAAAGAATTTAATATCTAAAATCCACATAATAATTGTATCTAATTTTCAACGATTGGTTTAGTAATATGCTCTTCTTATATTTATATGTTAAAAAAAATAGAAGCATATCGATTTTTCCACTGGTTATATGTGCATACATATAATTTAATTATTTCACACTATTTTAAATTATTTATAATATGATGTTATTGAAAAATTAAACTGAACAAATAGAACATTTAGAAAGTATATAAAAAGTATTCCGCCATGTCAAATCAATAACAGATTATATTTTTTCATCTTCTTTTTCTGAGGTGCTTTCAATTCTGAGGATAGGTGGGACCTACCTGCGCAAGCGCCTGACTTATGAACACTCTCCCGAATAATTAAGGATTTATTTATTTTGCGATTCAGTGTGCCAGTTTGTTATACCTTAATTTATTTTTAAAAAAAATTCAGCATTTCTTAAATATTATTGATGCTCACATCATATTTTTTAACATCAGCGTTTGATCATAAAATAATTGAATAACTTAATGTTTTTAGACTTTCACTCCAGAAACAACATAATATATATGCAGGAGAACAAAACGTTACTTCATATAATAAAATAATTTATATAAACGTTATTAATATGCCTAAATTTAATTTTTTTATTATTACTTTTTCAAACAAGGAAAATAAAAAAAAATCACTATATAAATAATTTATAAAACAATGGTTGTGTTCGCCCATTTATGAAATTTACGAGCTAGTGGAAAAAAAAAAAACAAAGCATATATTTTAGTACTTAGAAAACAAGGGACCCCACGTTGAACCCGTGCTTGCTTCATCTTTTGTTTTGTTTTGTTTTTTTTTCCTGTTTATTTGATATGAAAATGGCGCTTGACTTTGTAAGAAGTGATCAAAGAATGAAAACAAGTAAGAACAAAACCAATTCTATCAGTGTGGTCGTTGTCAATTACGCATTTCGTTCTTCCCCCACCAGGGCACTTAGGGCTTGAATTATGGGTTTCAATGGACAAATCTCGCTATTATTTTCTGTTCACTTATCTACATTTAGATGATTGGATATAGTGTTTCTCCCTCTCCCTCTCCTTTCTTTTTTCTAGGTAGACATAAAATAGTCATTTTCTGATATTTGATCAATGAGTTTATACCAGTAAATAAGATATTTCGGGAAGTAATTGATACCCACAAGATTAGAAATTGACTAAATTGCTGGGAACTTCAACTGCCTCATAAGTTTGTACACCAAAGCAATTTTATGCCACAACATTAGTGTACTTCGGTTGCACTGATGTTAACAAATAATTAAACATAAGCTTGTGCATGATGTAGTGGCTTGAGTTCATCCTTTGACTTTCAAAATAATGCTATATGTTAGGAAGAAAGGGAGAAGGATAATTAATCCTGATCTTCTAAACTGTTTTATGGGATAAGCACAAAATGAAACAGCATGTGAGCATTCACACTGTCAAATTATCTTGACTGGATTTTACAAAGAATTTACAAATGACCTAAAATCGCTTATCTACCAAAATGCATCCTATAATACTAATGAAATTTTCAATAACATGTTCCATTGATTTAATAACGGCGGTTGGATTAAATTTTTTTAAAAATTTATAACTATCAAATGAAAATTTTAAAATTTATTGATTTTGATAATGAAAACTCGTAAAATAATACTCTTGATTTTAAATAAATAATTGATCCCAAAAAAATTTAATATAAATAATTAAATGCATATCTCCTGTTCTCTCTGCTCGAGATACAGTAAATAATACGTTAGAAAGGAAGAGAGATGGGCCGACGGGCCCGGAGTCATTTCTGTCTGCTTTTCTCCTTTTTGGCGTCTGATATGGGAAAACCACACGGGCACGATGACATAGTCATTTCAAGTGAAGTTTCAATTCAATCGTCCACGTGGCAGTGTTCTATTAGTGGATACATCAAATCCCACGTGCTCGACATGGCATTGATCACGTGGCCATAGACCGGCTGGTTTGTGTGGCAGACATGGGGGTACACAGCTCTTTCTAACTTGGAATATCACAAGAGAAAAAGAAAAAAATAATGGAGATCTTGAAATCCTTATCCGCTCATACTCCAACAACGTATAATCAACAATTTCATTCAGCTTCTATTGGCTTCTCATGTCAAATCCCAACCCTATATGCTCTGTTAATAGGAATGAAATAACCCATAATATGCTTTTTGGATAGATAATGGCCCTACGTACATGAAGTGGTCCCCAACTCTCTCGAATTCAAGCGAAACACTCGTACACCTGCCCTATAAATAACTCCTATATCTATTATTTCTATCTTCTGAACAACTTCGTCTTCTACCTCACCTCCTTCTCTTCCAACTAGGTATCACAATTCTCATCCGCCATAGCCCCATAGCTGCCCACTACACTCCATTCCTGCCAACATGTCGCCTTTATCTGCATTTGCACCTGCACTTTATTTCTTGGTTCTCTTTCTGCAATTTTCTACTTCACCTTGCCACGGGATATATCAGAAAGGACATGTGTAGGATTAACTGGGAGAGACCAAGCACAAGGTGCAGGTGCATCTGCAGGTGAATGCCATCTTGGCTACCCTAGCTAGCTAGCTAGCTATATATCTTCTCTCTCGCTGAAGCTTTTTGCCTCTGGCACGTGAGTGTGTGCTGCCTGCGTTTGCTCTAGATAAACCAAAAAAAGAAAACGAGCTGATACATATTTATATACACGTTGATGTTTCCATCTTGTTTGTTAGATTTTTCAGGTTTTTGGGCTGAAGTCGGAAAGTCCAAACACTGCCTTCTTCACTCGGAAGCACCGCGTTTTTAGTTTGCTTCTTGAGGTTCTCACTGTTTACCGTATTTTCTGCACGCTGGAATTATATTATATGCTATTTTTATATATAATGATATATGAAGCACATGTGCAGATCTTCCAGATCCAAAAACGGAGCTAGGGAAGTGTATTTTTGATATTTATCTTAAATTCTAAAAAGGGACTATTAATATTAATTCTCTTTCACAGTAGATGATTTTTACAGTAGTAGTTAATATATGGGCAAATTCTGAGAAAAGTTATGCCTACCGAAGATAGTGAGATGAGATTAGCTAGTTAAACCGAGCTGTGATTGAGTGATTCTCCTGAATTCATAGTACTGCAAATTAAATAATTCTTGTTTTCCTTACGATCTGTGTAGTACTTGTGAAAGCAACATGAGCACAATGTTAAAAGCAACTTGTTGGTCCTTGATGGAGAATGCTTTATGAAAAGTGGCTGTACTCCTCTCATACACATGACGAAACTGAAACCCTCCATTCGCTCTTCTTTGTTTTTCTTTTGGTGTTATGAACCCTTAGTTGTTTTATAACCCTTGCTTAAGAAACGAATAGTATTTTCTTAGTATGGTACTGTGGACAACCATGAAGATTGAGTTTGTGTCTCATTTTTGAATTAGACTGACACTAATGTCTTCTGGCTATGGAATCTGCACCTTTCTCCTCAACCCCAGGAAAGAAAGAGAGAACGAGTGCTGATCAAGGGGATCATTATTATATGAGGTCTGTGCTACGTTTAACTTGACTACAATGGTATACTAATAGCTGTGACGGTTAGGTTTGCATTTGTTTTTAATTAGCACTCTCGTTTTCTTGCATATCTACCTGGTTTGCATATTTTCACTAGGACTACAATTGTTAATTCCTTCTGATTTGTTAGCTTGTTTCTTATCTAATTTTTAATTATGAGTTTGGATATTTCTTTTTAGGACATTAATGTATATTCAAATAAAAAATTTTAGACCAAAGAAATATAGAGCAACCCCAAGAGTTAGGTTGGATAGAAGGCTTTTTTGTTATCTGGATAAGCATTGAACTAATATAATTTTAAATCAATTTAATTTTTAAAATTTATTTTAGTCAAAACTAATTTTTCATAACTATGGTTTATGTTTAAAAACTTTTGTTTGAAATTTAAGTTTTGTGGTCTTACAATTCATCTAATGCAAAACTAGATTCTATACAAATGGAAATTTGGAGACAAAATTAGTTTTAACAAAAGTCAAACATTGAATTAAATAAAAAATATTTACAACACAAACACTTCTGTTTAGGTATATAAGTAAAATTTTAAACTAAATACATTACAAATAAATTAAGATCATTACGAGCGAAACAAAGTTAGAGCGATTCGTCAAAGGGAGTGATTACTCTTGGGGATTTCCTACTATAGATTGATTAAGAGAAAACTGACAAAGATAGAGTAGGTGATTTTGGTGCCGTCCTTGTGACTATATGCATCGATGCTACTTTGCAATGCTTTTAATAATAGGATGGATGTCACTTAGAAGGCGAGACCATTGATGCTGAAATGTTAAATTACTCGGTATGTTAAAAAATGATTATGATAAATTTTAGGTAAAATTTTTAGTACACTCAATACATTTAATTATAATGTAAGAACATAATTGTAATATTATTATTTTATATTAATATTATTATAATTATATCCTTATATTATAATTAACTATATTAAGGCATTCCACCAAATATAACACATAAAGCTCGTCAAAAACAAGTTATAATATGTTTTTATAATATATTTATATAATCAAGCTTAAGGAAAGTTTTCATTAGTACAGTGGTTCATATTAAATTAAGTTTGTTAAAGTACACATATGAACTTATACAATAGAGTATTGAATTAGTTTATGAAATTAAATTTAGACTTCTTATATTTGGAATAGCTTAATTAATTAAAAAAGAAGGTACATAAGGTTGGCATTTATTATATTTCTTAGCTAACAGAATTCTGAAACAAAATCCCACGCAAAAGGAAAGGAAGAAACTCTTCTTTCATACTGGGCAATAGAGTTCAAATTATAACACCATAAAAGGCACCATACTCATTTCTTTGAGCCTCATGCCAGTTTGATATCTATTTTCAAGAACACTTTTAAGTCTTTGCAAATAAAAACATTCAAAAATTAGTTGCTTGTGCGTTTTTCACTGTCATCCTAAGAGACTGAAAAATAGAATGATGTTCTTTAATATAAAAAGAAAATTAAAGCAACTTTTGGATTTTTTAGTTCTTATTTATCTTAATCTTAGTAAAACACAGCAAATAAGCGGAGAAAAAAGTTTTTATTATTGTTTAATGTATATTTGTATGAAAAATAATTAGGAATTAATGACAAGCATGTAATATTGAAACTAAATTATTCCAGTAGATTTTTAAAATTTGTTTGCTTAAAAAGCTTATTTTAAAACATGATTATATAAGACTATTTCAATAATTGTAAAACAAATAATAGAATACTCTCATTTCAGGCTCCAAATGAGGGCCAAGTGCTAGCAACACATTCGAAATTGGACTAGGGGGAAGGAACGATGGAAAACCATCATATGTGTGCTTTTAATTTAAGACATGAATTTTTATTTATTTATGTTATGTTTTATTTTATTTTTTATGAGAATAAATATGTAATTATATATGAAACAACTAATTTTATATTTCATTATTTTAATCTGAACTGATAAAATGAATAATTGCTAATTATAAATTCCTCTACATTAGTACTGTACAGGTAAAAAAAAAAAAACAAATATGTGGTACTAGCAATATACATTGGAAGAGGAAAATTTTTTATTACCTATTGTGTAATAGCATTATAAAATAAATAAAAAATAAAAAAAGCAGCATGGAGAGAAAAAAATTGAAAAAAAACAAAAAAAAACTCGCTTTACTGCACAGCCTGCCGGTTTGCACAGCGAAAAGTCTGCATTCGTACTTTCAGTATTAAAAATTTTCAAGTGTCCAAAAGGTTTTGATGTTAGTGATTTTTTTATCATAAAAGTAAAATGTCTGGCTCTATTAAATGCTCGTTTAGTTTTTTCGTGGACATCTGCTTTCTAGTGTCTTCAAATTTAATATGCTTGAGGCATTCTATTCTTCCAATAGTGCTTGATTGATTGATTGTTAGAATTAAGTTTGGCATTCTATTCTTCCACTGATGCTTGATTGATTGATTGGTAGAATTAAAACGGAGGAATAAATTTTTTATATTTAATTAATAAATTAGTTTCATATTTTTATTTTTTTAGAGAGTTTATAATTTTTTATATAAAAAAATATTTTTTAAATTAAAGTTATGTAATAAAATTAAATTTTAAGAATAAAAATATATTTGACAAAAATATTTTTATTTATAATAATTTATAAATAAAAATACTCATATAATATATTAAAATTTTAATTTATTATTATTTATTATTTATTAGTATTTTATTATTAATATTATTTTATTAAATATATATTAATATATAATTATATTATTAATTAATAATTTCAAGAAATTTTTTTGGGTTTTATAATAAAAGATAATATAATAAAATATATACATTATCTAATTGATTCTCATATGTAATTTATTAACAAAACGAAATCAAATAAAACATGTATATTCTTATTTATTTTTAACCAAATAATATTTTAATATTTTTATTTTCACTCTTATTCTTATTTTTATTTTTGTTCTTATTATATCAATTATAACAATTAAATAGACAATTATTTTTAACATAAATTTTAAATGTGTAAAGTAAATTTGAGAGTGTCTGTTCATAAAATTGTTACGAAACAAATATAAGTACCAACAAATTGTAAGACACTTTGATTCATATTGCCAAGAAAAATTCATGCTTGAAGAAGGATTACGAGGAAAGATTACTCAAATTTCAACCTTAATACATTAATGATCGAGTCCAAAATGATTACATAATAAAAATTTCAAAGCCATGTGAACTTTCTTAAAATATAAGAAATTGTGTTATATTTTAATTCAATTTTAAAATTTTTTATTAAGATATTCTCTATTAATGTAGATATGTTTTCAACTAAATATTTCACTATTTATTTTTGTTCATATAGCGTATTTTAATAAAAATATTTTAAATTAAAAAGTTATATCATATATTTTAAAAATAAAATTTTTTATTTTTAAAAAATTTAGAAAAATATATAAATTTTACTTAATGTGAGATACATGACTGAAAAATGAAAAGTCAAGATACTCATACAAGAGATAAGAGAATACACCTTCGGCCCTCTAAACTTCAGTCAATAAAGTTTGAGTCCAAATTTGTTGTTGTAAACTTACATGCTGTAGCATCTAATTGTTTATATTACATTAACAATATTTGAATTGAAAATTTTATTAAAAAAAAACATTTTAAAATTTCATCTAATAACACTTATTATAACAATCCTTAAAGGGGATTCATTTACATACAGCGAGTTTGTTGCAAAACAATTTATTTGTCAATAAAAAGGATTATATGTGAATATGAATCCCCTTCAATAATATTAGAAGAGATTTTTTTCAATAGATAATGGGGGTCATTCGCCCTCAAATTTTTTACAAAATATATTTTTAAAAATAAAAAATAATTATTTTTATAAGTAAATATATATTAGTAGTTTTAATTTTTTTTAATAAAAATTGATATGTAATTAAAAAATAAAAAAAATTGAACCATTTTTTTACATTTTATAATTTATTCTATATATTTTAGAGTCTATTATTTTTTTAACTAAATATTATTATGTATAAAAAATAATTTAAAATATTAATATATATTTATTTATAAAATAATTATATCTTATATTTTAAAAAATATACAATGACTCCCATTATCATTCACATATATAATTTGGTCAACTGTAGTTTTAATTCAAAACAAGAAAACAAGAAAGGAAATATTTGACTAAAAATCAGTAGAAATTTGAGAATTTCAATCTAAATTTTTGACTAAAATTTCATTAAGAAACATTACTACTTCGATGTCTAGAATCCAACTTGCTATGTTTTGATGGCTGTGAATCTCAAAATGTGTTTGTTCTTGCTATGCTGCGAATGGAAGAGGTTATGTCGACAGAAGGTTAACCTAGATGACTAATGTAGCATTAGTAGTATCCATTTTTGACACATCATCAAATAGCATGGCACATTAACAAAAGACGTGTCACCTACTAATGGGCAACTAACAGAGAGACCAATTTGAGTGACTTTTGACTGAATAAGGGACTAATTTGGACTTTCGAAGAAGTCAGGGACCAGAATGAGGTTTTGTCCTATGGTTTTTGAATCTTCTGGGCCTAAACATGTGTTGTTGGGCCTGTTAGGGATGGGCCGAATCTCCCTCCGTTCTAAGAAGTAAGCAAATTTACTCCGATAGCGCTTCCTTCTTCCTCGGCTTCTTGCCGTAATAAACAAAGTGAGCAAAAAAACCTTCAATTTTCTGAGCGCCATTGGTGATTATAAGATAGCGTTTCCATGATGAAGCCATTTGTAAACCTTCTCCTTAAAGCAATTTCTGGTCTTCCTGCTACCCAATCTAATAGAATTGTAAGTTTGTACTTGCTTGGTTTGCTTCATTATTTCTTTTTTTACAGTGATTAAACTTTCCATTTGAAGACTGTGCCGATCATAAAATTGCAACTTCTTTAGGGTTCCAAAACCAGCAACTTCCATTGTTTCTTCCAACCCAGTAGCTATTGCTATAAATTTTCATACGATTGACGCATTGTACCTTTCTGATAAATTTGCCAAGTCGTCTTTTTTTCTTTTTTTTTTTTAAACCTTTACTTCATGGATATCTAGTTTATCATCCACCGTCATAATTCATATGACCCTTTATTTTTCTATTGAGAATTGGTTGCAGATAAGTTCAACCGTATGCTATAATGGTATCAAATACTCAACTCTCGCACCAAATGGTCCCGAGTCTCATGGAGATAATAAAATTGAGGATGATCACCTTTCTTTAAGGGATGCTGTCGAGAAGGTATCTATAGGCCGGTTCACTGTACTCTACCGTATTCATGAATCATGAGCCACAATTCAGCTAATTCCTTGTTAAACTCAATGAAAGTTGGTTGATTGAGTTGGCTATTATACAGGATGTCAAGGATAATTCTGTGATGATTTATATGAAAGGTGTGCCTGATATGCCCCGATGTGGATTTAGCTCGCTTGCTGTTCGGGTATTGAAACTATACGGTAAATTTTTATTTTATGATAAATGCTTCAGTTTACTTGTGAGATAATTTTATAATTCGTGCAGACAACATGGATGTCCATGTCCTTCTTGACAATAGTCTCAGATATTTTATCACAAAACGCGCTAATTGAATTTGTATCAGGTCATGTTAATCAGAGACTAACGCCTCGCAAGTTGCAAGATAGATTGTGGTTTTTTTTTTTTTTTTTGGGTTTAGATTCAACGAGATATAATATGTCAGTGCATTAAACTACACTGATATACTTTCAGCTCAATCATTTCACTTATGGAACTTATAATTTTATATGATAATCACCTATATTGACAGCATTCCTCCATGTTTTTGATAGAAGTAATAATTAAAAGGACGATGTTATCCATGGAGCTGTTAGAATTTCTTTTCTGTTGTGGTCTTTTTGTTCTTAGTTCTTACCATGATTGTCGGCCTTGCAGATGTTCCTTTCGGTGCTAGAAATATTTTGGAGAATCCGGAGCTGAAAAATGCTGTAAAATCCGTCAGGTATTTTATGATCTATAGTTCCTACAATCTCATGGTCTTAATTGCCATCCCTGAAGCTTCTGATGTTTTGATGATTGGGATCACTGGGTTCATTTTGGATCATAAGATCTTGTGGTACAACGATCTAGATTGAATCCATATGCTTGAATGCAGATTAAATTTTATTTTATTTTTTTACATTATTACATAGTAAGTATCATGCTTTCTTGAAATACTTTTTGCTCCGTATATTTTTCTTGTCTGTCTGATTGATTGAATGTATGTTGCTTCTCTTTCAATCTCACATTTTCATTTACGAAACTATTTACAAGGGCAGTGATTTCCTGACTCCTTATTGAAATTTATGAAACTCATGTCAGTGATAAACAAATGTGCTTCTCTGTAAGCTGTAGTATGCTTGTACTATATAATATATATCTAGGGTTAGGCCTATTGAACTGCTTAGATTTTTCAATATCTTTAGTTTCGCACTTTTCCAATTGGAATTTTCCTTATATTGCAGTAGAAGGATGTTGGGTCAACCAATCTCAATTAATCATAACTAAAGTCTGGCTTATTGATTGAGAAGTGAGAGTATTTTATGCAGTTATGCTAGTTCTAACTCCAATTCTCCTTCTACAGCAACTGGCCAACATTTCCCCAAATTTTCATCAAGGGAGAATTTATTGGGGGATCAGATATTATTCTCAATATGCACCAGGTTACTTCTTTAACTTGGAACATTCCCATCTTATTTACATTTGTTTGCCTTTTGAAGTCTGAATTTCTAATATGATGGTTTTGAATTTGTAGACCGGTGAACTTAAGGAAAAACTTAAAGATGTTGCAGCAAAGCAAGACGAGTCCCAGTAAGCTGTTTTGACAGAAGGGGCTGCTTAGGCAGCCGAAATTGAACTTTGATGTTAGCGTATAGTTAAGTTGCTGCGTAAAGATGACCAAGAACGAGGTTCATTGTTCTAGACTTCTAGTTTTCATTGGGGTTGAGAATCTTGAAACTGTCCTGCTGGCTGCTGAAGTAAATAAATAAAATATACCGTTACTTTTCACGTGCTTGTACATTTGAAGAGTTTGTAGCATGAGAATCAGTGGCAAAAAGTATCAATGTACAAAAGTTGAAGTTAAGTTTGGATGGAATCACACTGAGCCGACGACCAGATGATGATTGCAAATTAAGATAGTGGCTTGCAAGTATGTGTATTTTGATGAAAGAAACAGACTATGCTTCGTTTTGCAAATGCCTTATCTAGTTCCAGGTCGAACCGCGCACTAAAAAATGTTTTGACTATAGATCGAAGGGAAGGGGGGGGGGGGGGGGGGGGGGGGGGCGAGGGAAGAAGGAAATGTTAGTCAGAATCTTTTTCTTGACTTAGATCAAGTTCCTAATGACAAGTGACGAATTGAAACTTGATATATTGCAACGAGATGTTTCTAATTTTACTCTACGTTTATCAGTTTATATAAGATTATCGTAGGACTTTTTGCAAGGTAAAAGATTTTATTTCTGACGTAAATAATAAACCTATGCGATTAAGATAACCAATAAATACTATATAAGAAATTATTAGATAGAAAAACTCATATAACTCAAACAAAAATTTTTAGTATATGGTAAATAAAGTAGCAGACATATACAACTATTATGAATGGAAACAGAAGTAAAAATCAGAACTATCAATTGATTAACTCACAGTCATAAAATACATCAGGATCTTTTCGTTTCTGTCTTTTTTTTTTTTTTTGGCGCAAATGATTTCATTTGCAAATTTTCCTGAAGCAGAGAAGGCTGTCCCTCGCCTCTCGTTCTACTTCAAAATCCCAAGGTACAGTAATCTTTTCTTCATCCTTATGTGGTAAATATATATTAATAACCCACCAATGGCAGCTTTCTCTTCGTTCACCACGACCTTACTCCGCTGGTCAAGGTCCCGATTCATCGCCGAACCTGAACCTTTCCTTTCATCACATTCAATCCCATTCTCATTTAAAACCAAAACAAAGGTTAGAAATTTGCGCTTTCAATTTTCTTATTTGTATGTCTGTGTGTACTTTCTCTTTTGCAGAAATCAAGTCAATTCCGATTGTTTTCAATGGCTGCTGAACCAAAAGAGTCACCTGCCAACAACCCCAGTCTCCAGGCAACCCCAGATGACGCAACTAAGGGATACATTATGCAGCAAATTGTTAGTGTTATCCGTTATCACTACACGTTTTGTTATCCACTTTCATAATGTTAATTGTAATTAATGCATCGGTGTAATGTCGAAGTGCTATTTCAATCGCAGATGTTTAGAATTAAAGACCCAAAAGTGAGCCTTGATTTTTATTCTCGCGTATTGGGCATGTCGTAAGTGATTCTTTTTCATCTAGTTTCTAAATTAATCATTATTTGTCTAAGGCGTACTTCAATGTAATCTATTCTATTATGTGTGTATTTATATATGTGTTCCAAGACATGCTGCTGCTCTGTAAAGTTACTAACTGATACTGCATTTCCTCTTTTTTTCTTTGGTTACGAAAAGGCATAAGGCCTCGGGAGAAGGTAGTGAGGGAAGGAAGGCTTAAGAATCGAACCTGGATTAAAACCTCCCACTTATATTCAGGGAAAGTGCCCCCAGAGCCAAAGCTCTTCAGCACTATTTCTGTGTGTTTATTATGCCATTTACAGAACTTGTAACCGTTTAGTTATTTATCTTCTTTTGTGCTTTTCTCATATCATATATCTGCTCCTATCTTCTGCAAATATCATATGTCTAGCAACTAAATTTGGAATTCACTTCAAATTTTTTTATAAGTTGACAGTTATACTACTTCATGAAAGCTGATGATAGTTTCTTGGTTGATTCAGGTTGCTTAAGAGATTGGATTTTCCAGAAATGAAGTTCAGCCTTTACTTTTTGGGCTATGAGGTAGGAAATATTACTGCATCTCTTTGCTAGTGACTGTTCAGTTGCTTGAAGTTACCAACTGGATTAAAAATATTTATATGCTGTGCCACTGTCAGCATGTGTTTAACTATTTTAACTCGTTGCTATTATAGCTAAATGATAAGTATTTTAATTTTTGGAGACGTTCTTGATCTTTCTCTTGCAAATTGCCTTGAGTAGGACCCTGCGGCAGCTCCAAGTAATTCAGTTGATAGAACAGTTTGGACCTTTGCTCAGAAGGCTACTATTGAATTGACGCAGTAAATAATATAAATCTGTCATATTTTATCACAAAAGTATCAATTTGGCATGTTTCTTTATCAGTGTCTTCAAAATTATCTAACAATAAAGTAATGCACAGTAACTGGGGTACTGAAAGTGATCCAGAGTTCAAAGGGTATCACAATGGCAATTCAGAACCTCGTGGCTTTGGTATGTATTGTATCTAATTTGAATATGACTGCGAAACCTTGGCCCTTGCCTCATTTGTGGGCTGCATTTCTGAATCCATTGCTTGGAAAATGATGCCGACTTTAATTCTTGCCTTCTGATGTAGATATGAAGTACCTTCGTTTGTGCTTTGGGTGAAATGCTGTGGGACATGGGTTAAGTTGTAACATTTCATACACTGTGTGCTTGATTACTTCGAATTGAAACCATAAAGAGAGGCATTGATTTTATTGGATGATGAAATTAGTAATACTATATATGCTGCTACGTAACTTGTTGGCCATAATTTTAAAAATGCTAGTAGTACACAAGGACTAGTGAAGGTGAGAGTTGGATGCATTTCTTGAGTTGGTTTAGCTAATACGATTTGCATGCTTTCAGATTTAGAGATCTTCATTCGCTACACTCAATGAAATGTGTGGACACCAAAAGATTATCAAAATCAATTAAAACAGGTCTACCTATTAGCTATTTAGGAAGTTGTCCTCAATTCTCTAACCTGGACGTTATCATCTTTTTTATCCATTGCAAAGAACGTAATAGAGCAAATTGTTTCTGGCCACTCTGGTAACTTAGTTTTCATGATGCTAACATGGTTGTAATTGCTAAAAATTTTTTTTTGCTATAAACTGGATAAATTTCACACTGTCCTTTGTCTTTTTGGCTAAATAGGAATTCAAAATCTAAACTACAATGTTAAATTATCTTTCTACTTCCAGGACACATTGGCATCACTGTTGATGACACATACAAGGCATGTGAAAGATTTGAGCGTCTGGGAGTTGAGTTTGCTAAGAAACCAGGTGACGGTAAAATGCTTCACAGTTCTTGTACATTCTAGAAGTGTCCAGATATCATAGCATCATGACAAATTATTGGTGCAATCCTGCATATACTTTTGATGATTTGTTTTTGAGGTCTGCTATACAGCTAGTTGTCATCTAACTTCTTGTTTCCTACAAGACAGTGCATTTAGTTTCCTTCTAGATATGCTCTGCGTCTCTTCACCCTAGATTTTTTTAATGATGATTTGAATCAATTATGCACGTAAAATGTCCATGTTTTTGGATATTTTAGGGATAACATGGCAGTATAAATAAATATAAAAATGTTGAGAAAACTAAGGGTAGAGTCTAATTTAAAAGAAAAATATTGAATTTGCCTCTTCATTTGACTCACCACTTAATTTTTTTCTCTGAACTTCCAAGGATCAAATGTTAATAAAAAAAAAAAAATCCCTTTTGTTTTATTTGCTTTGGGCCAGGGGAGGGGGGAGGGTTTAGCAGAGAATTAGCAGCTAATCTTGCTTTCAACATGATAAACATCGTAGTTTCTACTTTATTAAATATATATACACATACACCCATGCACACATAATAATTTCTAATACATCTGGGGATTTTTCTGCAGGGAAAATGAAAGGAATAGCATTCATTAAGGATCCTGATGGATACTGGATTGAAATCTTTGATCTAAAAACAATTGGAAATAGCAGCTGGTGCTGCTTAACATATTTCGATGTTACCTTCAGGTGTTTTGATTTACTTTTCCTTTCATGAATTCGATGCCTTCTCTTACAAATTATTCTGTGTACTTGTTAGAAACTTAGGCTGTAAAATACTTGACGTCTTCTTTGTTGACAGCCAGGTTACATGCAGGTCAACTTTGTTTTAAGGAGCTGAGTTATGCATATCCATGACTTGGATAGTTTCTCTTGCTGATGAACCGGAGGCGTACAGACTTGTATTTCTAAGGCAAGTCTCCCAGTGGGGGTTCCTCTGTTACTTGAACATACCAGGATACTGTCTATATCAGTCGCATATAATTGGGTCTAAATTGCATTTAATGCAGCGTAGAATTATGTTTGGACAGTATGGTATACTGGTCAAATTTGGTTGGAAGGGAAAAAATTTCCACCCTTGAATATAGATAGATAACATGAACATGTGTTTTTTTTTTCAAATATGTTTTATTAAGTCTTATAAATTTTCTAAAACTGAATGTGCCCTGGATTATTTAAGCTGTAGTAGGAAGGCTATGTGACAGTTTGAAATGGATGCTAAGGATTACATCACCAGTGAGGCTGTAGGGGCCAATGGTCTTCTTCCTTGACTAGAATATATCCCTCGTGCTTTGATAAAATTTGTAGATGTGGATTATATCAACCATTGACTAAAAGGTTTGACTAACGTAATTTATATATTAAAGCCCTTGTATGAAGTTAAGGTTGCATTTATCAGTAATAATATATGTGATAACTTGCCTGGTATTTTAATTTGATTAATTTATAATAAAATTGTCTATTATTATGTACGATAGTTCTCATTTTCTCTCTCCATTTTAAGTTGTCGGCAACGGAATTCTCCACACTACTAACAAACAAAGCCGTGAAATTGACGTGCATATTTTAAGAAAGAATTATATTTCATCTTAGGTTTTTGTGATTTTTTTAGCAATTTTTATTTAAGGTAAAATGGATTTAATTGTGTTGAACTTTGAATTTAAATGATTCTTAAACATTTAAAACTTGACAATAAATTTTTAAAGATTACGATAATGTATAAATAGTCTACCATCGTTAGTTAATGCATTATATCACTAATAAAATCATAATACATCAAGGGAAAATTCTCACGTAACCTAAAATTTAAAAATATTATCAGTACATAATGCAAAATTTAAGAAATTATCTACATAAATTTTAAAAATTTATTGTCAAATTTTAACGTTGAAAAGAAATATCTTAACATGACGCAAAATTAAAACAAAAAAAAAAATTCATTTCAACCTTTTATATACGTGAAAGGAAATCTATGAACAGGTTGAAACTTTGACCAATGAACAACGACCATAGGTCGCTGACAATGGTCAATCAATCCACCAGCTGGATGGCTGAAATATAAAACAGATACTTAATTTAATTAAATATGAATCCATTAGATCCAAGATTTATCATTAATTAAAGAGGCTATGTATTGGTTCTTAAGACTATGGTTGGAAATTCATGCTCACAAATCGTAAGATTTATTATTATATGGCTATGCAAACTCGTATTTTTCTGCTAATCCTTCTTGTTTCTTGATCACTAATACCTTATTAATAATTGATTAAACAAATAATATGTGGAACTTATTCTCTGTCTTGGGCCACATGTTTGACCATTATATTTATCCGGAAAAGACATTCCCACGGAAAATAATATAGACTGGGAATAAGATTAAAATTAGTCTACAATTATAATGAAAATGATGAAGCTGGCAACCCAAATAGTTTAAGTTTGAACGATGCAGGCATGCGACTCCTCAGTTCATAATTGATATATCTTAGAATAAAATGTTATTTTTTTAAAAAAATTTGCCTGATTTTGTTTAATATATTTTAAAAATGTCTGCTCAGTTTTTATTGACATTGTAATGTATATTATATAAACAGTTTTCAATTTATTTTCATAAAAAAATTAAATTCTTGTATAATATAATTTTGAAATTTTAATTTTAATCTAATAATAATGTCACTTGAATGAATATTAAACTTTAAATTTAAAATTGTAATTGTGTTTTTAATACAATATTGGAAACAGTTAAATAATTTTATTTTAAAAATATGTAAATTGTGTAAAAAGTTATTTATCAAAAAACAATAAGAAAAAAGACCGAGTATCTTTTTTTTTTTTTTTTTTAAGGTGGGTATAATATTAGCTTTTGTTTGACTAAGAGACTAAAATATTATTCTTCTTTAAGAGACTAAGTTAGTATATGGGCTTTTGGTGACCAGTGCCCCATTGATTAAGGAGCATTTATTATATCTATTGACATTAATAATTGTTTTTTTAACAACTTTTTATGGTATACAATTAATGGCTTTTTTAGTTTTAATTTTAAAGACAATATTACTCTTTATCTTTTTTAAAATGTATAATCAACCTTTTTCATTTTAAAATTTTTTTTACCAATTTCTAACAATTTTTATATTTATATAAATCTAAGTAGTATTTTCACAATATTCTTAATTTTTTTAAAAAATAATTATTTTTTATTTTATAACTAATATTTTTAATAACATTTTATGAGATATTAAAGACTAATATGGAGATATTATTTAAATGTATGAATATATAAAAATTTATTAGAAATTAATTAAATTTTTTATAAAAAAGGAAATTAAATATATTTTTGAAAAAAAAGATAATATTATCTTTAAAATAAAACTAAAAAAATTATTAATTACACGTCATAACAAATAATAAAAAAATATCAATTATTAATATTAATGAGTGCAATAAATATTCTTTTTGACCAGTACAATAACACTTGAGAGCCTGTTATATAATTCAAAGTCTGACAATTATACTGAGCCGATTTGAATGATGATAATTTAAAAAAGGACTAACACTGACAGAAATCTTGCTTGTCTTGTAATTTTGGAGCCTTTGTTAATAGAGATTCCATCACTCTAAATATTTTATCAACCTTTTCTCATTTGTCGCTTATTGTTCTGCTTCTGCATCGAGACAAACTCAGAATACACTACGTGGCATTCATTAGCAATCCTATTGGTTATTGTTTCTAAAGAAAATAATGTTATATCGGCATTAGTTGACTTTTAAATGTCTCATTATTATTCTAACTACATTAACAAATGTTGGACCAAGTTCCCTTTAATTCCAACACATATATTAAATATTAGACTGATCGATTATTCTATTTGTTAATTATATATCCTCATTTTTCTCGTTACAGCATGAAAATGGACGCAGAAAATTAGTTCACCAAGAGAAGGTATAATGGGAGAAGAATATTAATGGGTTTGAATGGAATTTTTCCCGGGAAACAGAAATGTTCATCTCTGAACTCTGATGAAGTGAAATAAAGTATAGTTTAAAGAAGGCAATCACCAAGATTACATTTATATATATATTACGATATTCCAGCTTGAGCCTCCAGACTTTTTCACAAGACTCCAAAAGTTTGGCCTCCGTAATACTGTCTTTTTCGGCCATGCTTTTCTCTCCGTTTTAATAATCTTGGAATTAATGGAGGTTTGTGGAAATAATTAAGCAGGTTTCCGTGTTGACTATGACTGACCTAGCTTACTAAAGATTCATCTGCCTCTTGCTCAATATTGTTTCTGTCAAGAATACCCTTTGTTGAACAAAGAGGAAAAACGACAGATATATAGTGATTAGTGAGGGTAGATTCTTCCTTTAATTTTCCATAAAAAATTGCTCTTATTTACTTATTAACTATATGCATAAGAATTTACACATATTGGTTAACATACATAGATACACAAATATTAATGTTGCAACATAATAAAGAAAGAGTATAATAGAAAAGCATGGGAAATTATAGTTAATAACTATAAATTTAATATACTTATTATAAAATATTTCAAAGAATACAATTTCAAAAAAATTTAATTATAAACCTTAACTTCAAATCTTATAATCTTTAAAATATGTGTCACGAATAAATTTTAAGATTTTTAAAATAAAAAATAATTCCTATAAACAGATCAGGTTTTTTCCTGTAGAAAAATTTGTAGTCGGTAAAAAAATATAAAATAATAATATTTTATTAATATTAAATTAATAAAAAAATTATATTTTATTCATCTCTGATAACTCTCTCGTTCTCTAGTTTTCTTACACACAGACATTTTCCAAGTCTTCATAACATTAACTGCGACTGAGGGTATATACAGTACCAGCACTTGCACCGAGAGCCTACTTACAAAAAATCTAACATCAATCATGGTCATCGTCACTAGTTAAAGGGATTTACACGAAATATGAAAAAGCCATTACGATGTAATGTGCTGTCAAAAGTAGTGTTTCGTTTCATCAGAGAACACAAAACTCGAGAAACTCAAAAGTCACTCTTTCTGAATCTTCCTTACCCCATCATGTCTTTCTGATGTTACTTACACTCACCAGTAGTACATGCACTTCTCTCGTGTCATGTATTCGTCAATACCGAAGTCGTAGCCACTATAGCCATCATCGCTTCCGCTACTACTACTACTTATCAGTTGCTTAATGTCATTAATATCGTAATTATCCAATAGGTTTTCCCCAAAACACCCGTTTGGCTTTTCTGTCCACTGCTTATTATTGCTGCCGTTACTAAGCAGAAACTTATTGCTTTGTCCGTTATACCCATTGGACATATAGTTCTGAATACCCATAATATCATCTTGCTTGATCTCTCTGCTTTGGCTGACCTGACTAGAGTTCGCATCAGAAGAACTGCTACTTCCTTCACTTCCAAACATGATCAGATCGTCTCTCATACCGTAATGTTGCGTGGCACTACCACTCACCGGTGACGCTCTGGAAACAAGGGAAATAGGCTGTGCTATTATAAGTTGAAGGGACATAAGCGGGATCAAGGCTTGTGGAAGATAGAGAGCTGGAATCTGTGTACGCTGATTATGAGAGTGACTGAGAAGAAGGAAGCGGTGAGTTTTGATGGGAGGATAGAAATGGAGGTTTTCTCTGAAGATTAGGAGGAAGCCGACACATGAGCTTTTTCTTGAGCTTGGTGTTCCAGTAGTTCTTGATATCATTGTCTGTCCTGCCTGGTAGCTGAGAAGCTATAATTGACCACCTGTTAATGGTTACGTTGAATATAAGTTGAGTTCCACAAGCAAAACAAACTTAATGTCTTCAAGTCTTAACCAAACATCATGAGGAAGGACTTATATCCATATATGGGCAGACTCTAGAAAACTACATATGATTTGCAAAATGGAAAAAACCTAGTTATTGTCCTTTTTGTTCCCTCTTCTTTACTTTTTTCCTTCTTTTAGACAGATTTCATTTCATCAACACTCAGAGGATGTAGTTGACAATTAAAGGCAAGAAAAGAAAGAAGAGAATTTCGGATAAGGTTAATTGTTGGTCAGAAAATGCAAAATTAGGTTAGTACAAAGTATAGTACATAAAATGGTAGTACCTGCTTCCAATATTAGCATAGAGGGTGCAAATGATTCTGTCTTCTTCATCAGAGAATTCTCCGTGCTTAATGTTGGGCCTCAGATAGTTTAGCCATCTCAGTCTGCAACTTTTCCCGCATCTCTTTAAGCCTGAACGTACATTCGCGGATCAAATCAAAGACCCAGAAGCAAAAGAGACAGAATATCTATATATATATATATATATATATAAACTATATAATCTAAGTTTTTTCTTTTATTTATTTATTTTGGGGTGTGATTGGATCTTACCAGCTTTGTGAGGAAGAGCAATCCAGTTGCCTCCAGTCCCATGCTTCTCAATGTACTCTTTGAGCTTTGCGTCCTCATCTGGTGACCACGTTCCCTTCTTCACATTTGCCTTGTCACAACAAGGACCTCTTCCCATCTCTCTCTCTCTCTCTCTATGATGATCCAAAGTCTCACTCTAAAATGAACTTCGGTGGGTATTGCCTTATAATGAGAGACTGGGTTTGGTTGGTCATGGACAGTTAAAAATATATATATATATATATATATATATTTTAATAGGGATGCAAGCAAGGGATATACATTTTAATTATTTCAATTAAGAGAACTTTCTAACGTTCAACGTAGGCGCCACCCGTATGAAACCTCACTCAGCCAGTCTCTATGCTTTCTCTCCAAGTTTCAAAAGCATCCTAAGTTGTCATATACAAACAAAAATAACAGTGCCACTCTGTATTGATAGCTACAGCTACCAGAATTTTGACACTTTCCAAGCAACGGGACCAAATTATGGCCTAGCTATGTATGGTTTTCTTCAACCTATTGTCAATGCTGTATTTATTTCATTCACTAATCAATTCGTTAACATTTAAATCTCTGAAAAAAAATAATAATAATGGCACAGAAAAAATATGAAAAGATAGACGTAATTAAGTGGCCTGAGGGCAACCATTCTGCAATAGGTGTAACATCGAGGACTATATATTTGGCATGCCCGTAAGTTTAAAAACCTAAAAAGACCAAAATGACATGCAAATATAAGTGTTTTTACCATGAAAAAGTGAGTTTTTTTTTTTTTATAGATAATTTTATTCAATTTGGCAGTAAATTTTTTTTTTCTTAAATCACGTTGATTTTCCAAATTTTTATTCGCACAAAAATAGAAAAGAAAAAACTTATTTTTATATTAGATGAGTTACATTAATTATGAAACTCAAGTAAAGCTTCAAACATAAATAACATGTTATAGAAATTTATTTATGCCCAAAATTAGGTTTGTAAATCTAACTGATTTAAAATTAAATTTATATAATTTCAATTCAAACACACCCTTAAAAGAATTTGCTGTTATTTGGGGCAAAGAATGATGATAAGGTGGACTTTCGATGCAATCCTAACGTAGATTCTCTAATTAAAAAATGGACCATCGAATTAAGATTAATACTCCATATTTTTAACTTAATTTTTTCTAAAAAATATAGACTATTAAATCAAGATTCAATAGCTACATTTCTTCACAATAGAATTCTTTATTACAGAGGATCTGCTCATTAATAAAGTGATGTGTTAAGAAGAGTATCTAGATTCTGTACAATTGCATAGATCTACCCGTTAATATAAAATTAATTACATAAATTTTAAAATTTTATTCTAATACGTATAAATATTTTAAAATTTTAATTCAATGAACCAAAATTTAATTTGATAACTAGAAACGTTTTAAAATTGTAATTTAATGAATTTAGTACGTCGACACTGTAGAGGGTCCATTCCTCTGCGATTTTAATGTTAAAAAAAATTTTTTTTTTTAGGCATTCTGTCTCCATGATAACCACTCCAGGTATGCTATAGCAGATAATACTGCTCGTCATTCTGTAACATTTTCTCTGTTCTCTTTCCATTATTCCTTCTTAATTATATATAAAAGAAATAAATAAATATCGATTCTAATACTATACTGTGAATATTCTTTCTGTTGTTATTCCACGCGTAATTTGCAATTGTCACACAAACATACGCTGCGTTTGGTTTGCTGCATCCGGACCATGGAATAGGAGAGGGAATCGGTCTCCCTCATTTGGTTGGCAGAGAGGTTGTGCAATCCCTCTCCCTTGACCTTCCTCTTTTCCATTTTTTGGGTGCCTTTTATCCATTTTTAAAACAAGAGTAAAATAATAACTTTGATCTTACTTTTTATTTTTTCACTTAATCGTTAAACTAAACAAAATATAGTAGTCTTGTTTTCGTTTCTTTTCACGTACAACCAAACACATTAACTTATTTTCCCTCTCTATCATCCTGTAAACCAAACGCACCGATATAGAAGAAGTAGAGAGTTAAGAGAATATTCAAACAAAGTTATGTTATTCTTACAGTGAAGCATAATAATTTGTGTGTATATAAATAAGTAGACAATTCATTAAAAACAAAAAACCCTATATATGAATTTTGAAACCCTCGTAATACATATGTCAACACACGCCAGTCCTTACAGATGCTAATTAAATGAGAAAGGTTTTATGCAAAAAGGATTTTCATAAAACTTGAATCATATGTTCATCGTTTGACCAACAACAAGATAATCAGTACTTAATGGGATGAAACAATGACACTTTACCTTCAATTATTAGCCTACGCATATGATATGGGTCGAAAGTAAAGTTGGTTATATCAATTAAATGTTGATATATATACTTAAAATTGGTTGCTTTTACTTATTTTCATTCCATATATTTTACTTTGTGTTTTTCTCTTATCAATTAGGAATAAAACGTTACTCTTTTTTAATTAATTTTTTACATGTACTTGACAATTTCTTTTGCCTTAATGTCCCTTAAATCATTAACAAGAAAAGATGTATTTTGGATCTCTTGCTGTACAATTTTTTCAATTGTACAATAAGAACCATCATATTAGAATGGGATTTACAAAATATTGTAGACCCTACTTACCTACTTAATTTAACGATTCCCATCACACAACCGACACAGGTGATTCAGATAGGGAAAGATGAGATAATGATATCTATAACTGTTAAAGTGAGTTAATTCGACCCACCCGAGTTAGTGGGTTAAACGAGTCAGTTCGTTTAATCCACCATAAGGTGGTGGATTGAAAATCTCAACCTGCTCCACCTGGGGGATTAAGTGAACTGACCCGTTTAATCCACTAAAAAATTTTAAAAAAATAAAAATAAAATAAAAAATTATAAAATATTAAATGTGACTTTTTTTAAGTATATGTCTTATTTAATCAATCAATTTCTATATCAATATAAATAAACAAAAAAAACTAGATAAAAACCAAGTCTAAAAGAATTAAAACAAGTAGAGTAATTTAATAATTCAATGATTCATTAATAATAAGAATATGATTATGAGCAAAATATTTAAATCTAGCAAATTACAAAATAATAGAGATAACATAACACATATATTATAGTTAATTTTTTTAAATAGAAAAATGCAGTGGGTTGGAGTGCTAGACTTAGTGAGTAAAAAAAAAAAAAACAGGCAACTCATTTAACCCGCGAACTGACTCGTTTAACTCGCGGGTTAAACAGGCTTAATTGATAACAGATTTTTAAATAAATCTTTCAATCCAACCCACTTATTAGGTGAGTTAAATGGGTTCAACCCAATGAATCGAATCCGTTTTTAACTGCTCTAATGATATCTAGGGCATTGGGCCCGGGCTATAAATCAAGTGAAGGGAGAGAATAGCCTTTGTAGGTGGGGGAGGTTTTCTCATGCAATAATAGCAATTAATACGCTACCGTAGCTTACAAAACTCCCCAATCAAGAAGCTTAATTAATATTTTAAGAAAATGTATAATTAATTTTGTTCTTAAATGAGATACAACTCGCGTAGAGCGCGGCAGATTAATCATTCACTGATTATATAGATGCATGAACCTTGATCTCCCAGGTCAATTAAGTACAAATTAACCAATTTTGTTAGAAACAAACACAAATATATAATTTCATCAATTTCATAGGTGGTGGTCGTTGACTCAACCAAAACAGCTATTACTTTTTCCATAAGTTCTACAGTAACATTTGGAGTTATTGTACATACAGATTTAAAATCTTTAAAAAATATAAAAATTAAGTAATTTTTTTACAAAATATCTTAATATTTTAGATTTTTTCATACATGATAATATTTTATTAAAAATATATATAATTATATTATAAGATATGTAAAATAGATGGTAAAATATTAAAAATAGTTTAATTTTTTTATAAAATATTATTTTTTATAACAAACTTAAAATGTTAATATATCTTATTTTTTATATTTAAATTTTTTAAATCTGAGCCATTGGATTCTTTGTATTACTGAAAAAAAGATCTCCCCCCGACATTTGGTGAGGATTTGTTCTGGACTTTCTCAAAGGTTGGCCAACTAAGTCGGATATGGATTTGGATATTTTATATTTGTACTTTTTGTATTTGAAATATGAACTATTAAATTTTTATTTAATGATTCAGATTTTAATAAATATTAAATAGTCTATTAATTTTATAAAATTTAAATCATTAAATTTTTATCAATGGTTCAAATTTCATTAACTTCACCTATATTTAAAATTCCTAAGAAATCCATTTTCGCGGGATATGCTGTGAAAGAATTTTTTTTTCCTATTACGTAAATATTAAAATCACTAATAAATTCATCATTTATTTTGTGGTTAGGAGAGTGCAGGTGGGTTGCGTATCAGGTGGGAGCGGCCCCTAATTTGGGTTTGAACTTGTTGGAAGTGAAATAATTTAGTCAAAGCAATAATTTCACTTAGTTTGGTATGAAATACATCAAATCAACACCCCACAAATTAGTATTAGTCAAAAAAATCCGTTTGTTATTCCAAAATGGGATACTTTTTTTTATCGTGCCGACTCAAATTTTGTATCTCTGATTCAGAAAGCAGAACGACAGACGGTAATTACACACTCTGTAAATTAACGACTCCAAAAATATATGCATGTTGGCTCTTTTTTTTTTTTGGTTCTTTTTCTGACACAACTATGTACAGTCTCTTTAAAAAATTTTGCAGAGTGTTTGGTTACAGGTGGGGATGAAAAGTTTTACATCAGAAAAATTACCCTTGGAGAAATATGCATGAATCTGGGAATCGAATTCGCGACTATGAACTGTATTAAGATTTTTGCTAGATTAGTATTTTATTATTCCGAGACAATCCTTCAAGCTCTAGATCAACTTCTGTGGAACATTGGCTTGAAAGGCTTTGAATTTGAAGCAATTATCAGAAATAATTGGTGCACTTCAAAACCACCCCTTAGCTCTCAGAAGGCTTTTGGTACTGTTTTCATATGGGCCTATGCCTTGCTTTTGTAAAGCCACATGTCTATCCTATCTAGTTACCCAAAAAACTAGTCAACATGAGAATTAGGGCTTTAGGTGGTGCTTCAGCCCAATATATAAGCATTTCTGAGCATTCACTGAAGAAAAAAAGCCAGAGAGAGATCTACTTGGGGTTGTTGCTGCTTTAATGGATTGCTTCGGTCCCAAAAAGCCGCAACAATCCATGCATTTTCGGATGAACAATTTCTTTCAAGTTATATTAGTGAGTATTAATCTACTAATACCATAAGGGAACAAGATCCTCTCAAATTTATTATCCTAACATTCCCTTATTTTGCAAAAAACTGTGGTGCATTGGTGACTAGGGGTGATTATGGGCTGGGCCAAAGCCACCTTCCTATTTAAGTACTAACAAACAAGAGAGGTATATATCATTTCCAAATTAGCAAAACTCTCTTCCTCGATCTCTCTGTTCTCTATTCTCTTCAGACTCTCGATTGAATTAAGAAGCCTAGAATTGAGACAGTGCAATCAATGATGTTGGATTAAGGACAGGGTTACGATACGAATTACAGCCCAATTGTGCCCCAAAACCAAGAAAGCCACCTAAGACAGTCCTCATTCTGGAAATATTGGGCAAGAGGATTATGAAAAAAATAAGCCCATTTGGGCACGTGATTGCTGCATGGGAATGAACTATGAGCACAGATAATTACAACAGATTTGTAATATAATATTATTAAATATATTAATTTAATATTAATATAATATTATAAAATAATAATATTTTATATTATTTAATTACTGGATCCGTTGCATTAATTGCAGCGAATCCAGGAGTAATGAACTATGACACTGAGTAATAAAGTAGCTGGTAGT
Organism: Delonix regia; assembly: GCA_037074485.1. Lineage (NCBI taxonomy): Eukaryota > Viridiplantae > Streptophyta > Magnoliopsida > Fabales > Fabaceae > Delonix > Delonix regia. The sequence continues at coordinate 14,256,182 of CM073456.1, read as the reverse complement.
AATGGGATTCCGTTGAAAGTAATATTAAAGCATGTGATTAAACATGATCACAAATAGAGAGAATAAATAAATTAACAATTTGACCTGATGAAGATAATGTTCCAAGTATTGATTGAGTCTAATAAGTTCAACCTTCAATGTCCAAGAGCGTCTCTCAGAGTGTTTTGACGATAGAGAGAGAGAGTGATAGATTTAATATATGTAAAACTAGGGTTTCAGTGAGTTATTTATACGATTTTATTTTAATAATATAATTAATCAATATTATTAAAATAAAATCATTCAAAATCTTTAAAACGATTTCTCTTTTAATTAATCAATAAAAAATAAGCCCATTAAATCTCTCTCTAGGTAACAATCTTAAATTAGTAATTTGATGGGATGATTACTAATACTCTTGGGTTGTGGGTTGGGTTTCTGTCCAGTGGATTTGTGGATAATCGAATCCATCACCGATTATCTACAAATTAAAATAAAACCCAGTCCATTCACAATTTATAAATTATAACATTAATTACTTAACTAAAATTAACAAGATACTAATTTAATAAAATAGTTAATGTTAATCCATAAAATATTAAAATTATTCTAACAATCTCCCACTTGGATAGCATTAATTAAATCATTAGATCAATAAACGAATACCTAATCAGGCATAATAATATTCACATAAACACACGGATGTGTGTATATTTATAAACCATACAAGATTCAGAAGTGAAACTATACACTGAGATTACTAAAATCGATAGGGAATCAAGTGATATTGACATTTCCATAAATAAGTTTCATTATCTGAATTGAATGGAATACAAAGTAACATTCAAAAAATGTCAAATTACAATTTAAAAGTTCCTTAAGAACTCAATTCAGACTCCAACTAAATCAAGGCTATATCAAAATTTTTAACAACGCCCATGTAAATCACATGATTCTTAAAGTCTCTTACGAGTAAGCCTTTAGTCAACGGATCCGCCAACATATGTTCACCAGGAATGTGAACTAAATGAGTTTGAGAGTCAGCAATCTTTTCTCTGACAAATAGGAACTTAAAATCGAAGTGTTTAATGTGACTGGAGTTCCTATGATTATGAGAAAAGTTGGCAGCAGACTAACTATCGCAGTATATGGTTAGAGGTTATGATATAGAATCAACTAAATGTATGCCAGATATTAATTTCCTCAACCATATGGCCTGATAGGTAGCCTTATAACAAGCGTTATACTCTGCCTCCATAGTCGAGGTAGTTGTTACTGATTGCTTACAACTCTTCCATGATACAACTCTTCATGACATCATAAAGATGTATCTAGAAGTGAATTTATGATCATCCACACAAGATGTATAATCAGAATCTGAGTAGCCCATAATTTCAAGTGGCTCAGATCTTCTAAAAGTAAGCATGTGATGCTTTGTACCTTATAGGTACCTCATAACTTTCTTTGCAGCCTTCCAATGATCAAGATCAGGATTACTTAAGTATCTACCAAGTACACTGACAACGAAAGTAATATCAGGTCATGTGCACACTTGAGCGTACATGAGACTACCAACTGCAGATGTATAAGGAATCTTATTCATTTCGATTTTCAAATCATCGTCTTTGGGACAAGATGATCTAGACAACTTTTCACCTTTCTGTATAGGTACAGCACAAGGAGCGCAAGTATGCATGTTAAATTTCTTTAGCACTCGTTCTATATAGGTTGCTTGAGATAAACCGAGAATGCCACGAGATCTATTATGGTGAATCTGAATTCCCAAGATGAAAGAAGCTTAACCAAGATCTTTCGTGTCAAAGTGGCATGATAAAACGTGTTTGACCTCATTCAACATAGTTACTGAGTTACTGGTTAGGAGTATGTCGTCAACATACAGAACAAGTATCATAAAGTTGTCTCTATCAAATTTCTGATAGATACATTGATCAGCAATGTTTTCTGTAAAACCAAGTGAGGTGATTATCTGATTAAACTTCAAATACCATTGTCTTAAGGTCTGTTTAAGCCCATAGATGGACCTTTTCAACTTGCACACTAAGTGTTCTTTCCCTGCTTTAGTGAATCCATCAGCTTGTGTCATATAAACATCCTCAAGTAAATCACCATTCAAGAATGCAGTTTTGACATCCATATGATGAAGTTTAAGATTTAATTGTGCAACTAAAGTCATTATAACTCTGAAGGCATTTTTAGTAGATACGAGTGAGAACGTTTCCGTATAATCGATCCCTTCATTTTGATTATAGCCTTAAGCTACAAGTCTTGCTTTGAATATTTTAACTTCACCATTGGCCCCTTTCTTGGTCTTAAAGAACTATTTGCAACCAATAGGTTTACAGCCATCTGGTAACTCAGTTAATTCCCATACATGATTATGAGACATAGAGGATATCTCATCATTCATAACCTCCAACCACTCAGATGAATGAGATTTTGACATAGCCTCGTCATAAGAAACTAGATCTGTGCCATCAACAATGTCTGACTGAAATTTCTACAAGTACACTATGTAGTCATTTGAAATTGCAGGTCTACAAATCCTCTGTGATCATCTCAAATTAAGGGCTGGTTCTCCTATATCAGTTATAGGAGCTTCTACAATGGGATTAATCAGATTCTCAACAAGGGTGTCATCTCTAATATCATGATCTACAGATAGAGATGACAACGATGGTATGGGTAAGATGGTATCCACACAATGTAGGTTAATTACTCTAGGGACACCACTCCCATTGTCCAAGTCATCCTTAAAATAGAAGGCTCTGTTAGATTCAATGACCCTGGTAGTGTGACTGGGATAATAAAATCTGGATCCTGAACAATACCCAATGAAGAATCCGCTAACAGTATTATAATCAAGTTTCTTGAGTTGTGGATTATAAGGTCTCACTTCTGCTCTACAACCCCACACGCGAAAGTGCCTCAGACTAGGCTTCTTACTGGTGAAAAGCTCATACGGTGTCTTTTCAACATACTTACTTATAACTTAATTGAGGACATAGGCTCCTGTCTTAAAGGCATCACCCTACAAAAATTCTGGTAACAAAGCGTGACTGATAATGCCTCTAACCATGTCCATCAAGAAGCGATTATGCCTCTCAGGAACTCCATTTTGTTGTGGAGTGCCAGGCATAGTATATTGAGCTTTAATTCCTTGCTCCTGTAAGAATAGAGCAAATGGTCCAGGGTTTCTCTCAGTTTCGGTATACCTCCCATAATATTCTCAACCTCTGTCTGATCTTACACTCTTGATTACCTTTCTAGACTTTAATTTAACGGCAGCCTTAAATGTTTTAAAGGCATCTAACGAGTTAGATTTTTCATGCAATAGATCAACCCAGCCAAATTTGGAATAGTCATTTATAAAAGTTATAAAATATTTGTAATTGCTCATAGTAGAGGGAGTAATTGGTCCACTAATATTTGTATGGATCAATTCCAAAATAGTCTCAGATTTATTAGCCCCTTTCTTCCTAGCTCTAGCGGGAAGTTTTCCTTTAATGCAGTCAATATAGGATTCAAAGTCAGAAAAGTTTAGGTTATGCAATATTCCTTGTCTAACTATTCTCTCTAATCTCTCTTTTGAGATATGACCCAAACGCCGATGCCATAACATGGAAGAGTTCTCATCAATTTTTTAGCATTTGTGTCCTATGATAGCATTAATTGATGCCACAGAAGTGGAATATGAAGAAACATTCGCATTCAAGCAATATAAACCACTCATTAATCTAGCAGTTCCAACAATGACTGAACTAAAGTAAACATCAATTCTGCCATTTCCTTGCCAAAAAAAATATCCATCATTGTCTAACACAGAACTTGAAACTAAATTCTTCCTTGAAGAAAGTACATAGACAACGTTATTTAAAGTTAAAGTATGTCCAGAATACAAGTTCAAAACTATAGTTCTTATGCAATCCACTGCAACTGAACTTCCAACCACTCCAAGAATGGTCTTTTCTCTCACATTTGGGCTCTTCCTATCTTTGAGCCCCTGCAAGGAATTTGTTACGTGAACAGTTACTCCAGAATCCAACCCCCAAGTGTCCATAAAGGTTTCAGAATTATTGGATTCAAGACAAACTAGAGCTAAGGGGGCAGTTTCAGGAAAGATACTTTTTTTCTCACGCTTGTACTTCAGCTTAAGACAATCTGAGATTTTGTGGCCAGGCTTCTTACAGTAATTACAATCACCCTTAAATTTTTTCTTCTGACCCTTATTCTTCTTATTGTTCTTCTTGATCTTAAAGAACCTTTTATCGTTAAGCTTGCCCTCAGGTTTCTTTCCCTTAAGCTTTTCATTTCCAGCCTTACTTGACGAAGCATGAGAGATGTAATTCACTGAATGACCACGTGAATTAGATTTCTTTAATGATTCCTCCTCTTGAGTCACGATGGACATTATCTGATTAATGGTCAATTCAGCTTCTTACGAGTTATATGTAGTTCTAAGAACCCCATATTTTGCTGGAAGAGACTGTAGGACTTTATAGACGAGATAACTCTCACCCAGGTCTACATTTAAAGATTTCAGCTTGTTGAAGTAATTCACCAGCTTCATTATATGCTTGTGTACACCAGACACTCCGTCATTATGAGTGTTATCCAGTAACGAAAGATAATACGCTTTCTGCGTCTTATCAAACTTTTTGAATTTTTCACTTACAGCCTTAAGGTATTCCACAGCAGTGTCCTTCTCAGGAATACTGCTTGTGATAAGCTCTATCAGCAGCACTAGACTCAGCAGTGAGATCTACCAGTTTTGGATCTCTCATGGCTAAATCTTCCTTGGAGATGATCAGGTACATATTGAGGGAGTTATACCAGTCATCATAATTCGTCCCATTCAGAGTTTTTACCACAGACAGTTGCTGAAACATGGAAGCTGATGAAATAAAATCAGGAAATATTAATTATGTCCCGGAAACATAATCATAAAACGAGATTTCCTTTACAAAATTCAGCTTATGCAACTGTATTATCAACATGTGCATTATAATCCCACTTAAAGTTTTGGATTACAACAAATCATGAAAGAAAACTCATATGTACCATTGATTTGACCATAAAGAGAAATAACAAAATGCATCCATCGTTTCTATATCGATAAGATATAAGAAACAATGAAGGCATTGGATAAAAAATGCCACTAACCATTCGTAAATGTATTTATTTCACAGAATTATATTAACAATGTCACACCAATAGGGTATATGTCCATTATCAATGTAACATGTATGTACACTCTCTCTTGTGGACTCATTGTAATGTTCAGACTCTTCCCTGATGATGGTAACTAAATTATCTAAAATTGTACGAAATTAAGTGACAAATACGGTATAAATTATTCATAAAGGCATATCACCATGATTGGGCCCATAATAGGTCGGCACACAATTAGTAGGTGTATGTGACCCAAAGTCTCAACAATTTTCATACGCAAATTATTCCTTTTAAGGTATATGCTTAAATTAGGAATAAAATCTAATAATTAATACAATGAAATTAATTATAATTTATTTACACATAATCAGGGAGAGTGAGCTAAACATATTGTCCCATATTATGTCTAATCTAGGCACAAATTTTCTCGAATCAAAATACCTTATCTGGACATTATTTCAAGGCCTTTAATTTTCAAAAAAATTTCAAAACTCCTATTTCCAGGGCTCAAAACATTCTGCAAAAATCACCATAATTTAGATCAGGGCGAGTGGAGATGATTACTAAATTTTGAAGTTGATTTGATTGGCGGTGTGGCCACACGCACTAAAGGTGCGCGTGGGCGAGCTTCTTCAACCTCTGGCGACCCGGTGACCCGGACTTCGACCCACCGGTTTTCATGTTTTAAGACCGTGAAACAGGGTCCTTTTCAATCGTCTTTTCCCGATCTACAACTTTTCGGTGGCTTATTCGAGTGAATATATCCCAGTTTTGTTAAAATTCACTCAAAAAATTTGGTTTCCAAGTTAGGTGTGTTTCGTCGGTTTGAACATGGCTCACTGGCAATGAGAGCCAACCACTGTGACATTCTCGGTTTGTATCACCGGTAATGGCTTCGAATGGTGGCAGTGAAGTGAATGTAAAAAAAATCTCCATGCTGTGATTTCCCATTCTCGTCGCCCATAGGTGTTACATTAATGGTGATAAAATAAAATAGGATAAAATAATCGCGGTAACCATGATTGATTATCAAATAATAACAACAATGACACATGAATTTAAATTTCATCAGCTACAGAAAAATGAAATTTTTCTAATGAAATTAAGAGAAAATTTTATTATAAAACTGTGTGGCTCTGATACCATCTGAAAGCAATATTAGAACATGTAATTGAACATGATCACAAATAGGGAGAATAAATAAATTAACAATCTGACCTGATGAAGACGACATTGTTGTTCCGAGTATTGATTGAGTCTAATAAGTTCAACCCCTAATGCCCAAGAGCATCTCTCAGAGTGTTTCGATGGTATAGAGAGAGCGATAGATTTAGTATATGTAAAACTAGAGTTTCAGTATGTTATTTATAAGGTTTTATTTTAATAATATAATTCATTAATATTATTAAAAGAAAATCTTTCAAAATCTTTAAAACGATTTCTTTTTTAATTAATCAATAAAAAATAAGCCCATTAAATTTTTCTCTAAGTAACAATCTCAAATTAGTAATCTCATGGAATGATTACTAATACTCTTACGTTATGGGTTGGGTATCTGCCCAGTGGGCTTGTAGATAATCAAACTCATCACCGATTATCTACAAATTAAAATAAAATTTAGTCCATTTACAGTTTATAAATTATAATATTAATTGTTTAACTAGAATTAACAAGATACTAATATAATAAAATAATTAATGTTAATCCATAAAACATTAAAATTATTCTAACATCTATCTCTGGAGTTTTATTCCTCGAAACATTGGAGTTTCCTTTCTTTAGTGGAAACATTGAAGACTATCCTTATGGCTTAGTATTTTCGTAAAATCCCACGGTAACCACCGGTTTGCTTGCTCGTTGGTCAAAGCAAATTCAATGCCTTCACTAAAAGTTACTCCAAGTTCTCTGCTCATGCTTATACCATTTACACTAGTCTTCAACCATGAACAAGAGAGATTTTTTTTTCAAAAAATTCTTTTCCCAGTAAAACCCAAAATCTGAAATTGCAATGCACCCATCTCTTGAAATCCCAGTCCTGGTACTCTTGCCTCTATGTCTCATTCCTCCATCATGTTCTTCAGCATCGAACCTGAAGCCTCCTCCGCTTCCCATTTTGCCCATCCCTAACGCTTACCAGCTCCAATGGCAACTTGGCGAAATGGCCCTCTTCCTGCACTTTGGGACCAACACCTTCACTGATTCCGAATGGGGTAGCGGCCATGCGGACCCCACCGTCTTCAACCCCACAAGTCTGAATGCGACCCAGTGGGTCGGAGTCGCCAAACAATCGGGATTCTCTCGTGTGATTCTCACTGCCAAACACCACGATGGTTTCTGCTTGTGGCCCTCTGAGTATACCAACTACTCGGTGCTCTCCAGCAGGTGGAAGAATGGGAAAGGAGATGTGGTGGCGGAGTTGGCCGCCGCCGCCAAAGACGCCGGCGTTGGCTTCGGGCTTTATCTTTCGCCTTGGGATAGGCACGAGCCATCCTATGGTGAAACTCTCCGGTATAACCAGTTTTACATGGCCCAACTCACTGAGCTACTCACTAGGTAATTTATGTTCTTCTCCAAATTCAGTCTGTTCCATACTGTTATTAATTAGATTCTTCATTTGTACCTAGCTAAGGGAAATTTTTTAAATTCTTTCTAACTCCCGTAACTAGTCTAATTCGTATCCTAACAAAAAGTTTTTATTCAAAATTTAAGATTCAACCCATGATTGAAAACTGAAGAATATGATTTGAAAAAATAAATAAATGAAATTGCATAACAATAGAACTTGATTGTTCAGTGCCACCACAGGAGTATCACAAATAAAGTTGTGTGTATTATATAAATTTAAAGGAAATATCTATTAATGTACTCTTCTAATATTGAAAAAAATTATGTAATATTCTTATTTGTATTTTGAAAATAATTCATATATTTAAAATCTAACTCAAGATCCAAAATTAAATTATATATTTTTGGCCAAAAACCAAATTAGAATAAATACCAATATTTAAATGACAATACTACCCATTTCTTCTTACTGTAAGGATCATATTCCACACTTATATAAAAGACACGAAATTTACAATTTTTTTTTTTTTTACAAAGATATAACGCTGCGACACTTGCAACAATTTGCATAATTTTATATCTAATAATAGAAAGATGGATATCTCTAATTTTTCATTTAAATTAGGTTACAATTAAAAGCTCAAATTCTATACTCTCTTGTATTAAAATTCAATACCAATGCCTTCATTTCTTATTAATGACTATATATTGTTGTTGATGTATGCAATTTTCATCAATACGAGGTCATATCCTAACAAATATATATATTATCGTTATGTTTAATTCAACCTGACTAGTATCTTTGTCCTCCCCATTCTGCTGAAGAATATTTGACGACGTGCATGCAATATTGGTTTAGATCCCGGAAAGCATTAAAAAACTTCATGCTTCTAAACCAGGTACGGAGAGATCAAGGAGGTGTGGTTGGATGGTGCAAAAGGAAAAGGGGAGAAGGACATGGAATACTTCTTTGAAAGTTGGTTCAGCCTTATTCATCAGCATCAACCGGGGGCCATCATTTTCTCTGATGCTGGTCCTGACGCCAGGTGGGTTGGTGATGAAGCTGGCGCTGCTGCCTCCACTTGTTGGTCTCTCTTCAACATAAGTGCCACTAAAATTGGTGCCGTTGATCCCCAGTGAGTTCCTCTTTCCTGCTATCATTCTTTCTGCTTTATTCTCATACTTATGCTAATTCTGCGCCATATGCATATTCTACACAATACGCCTAGTTGATTACCATCTACCAGTATTCAGTAAATATACTTAATCTCTGGGTCACTTGGACAGATATTGATTAACTAAGCTTTGTTACATTGAACAGATACTCAGGAGGAGGAGACCCAGAGGGTCATGATTGGGTACCTGCTGAGTGTGATGTGTCTATCAGACCTGGTTGGTTCTGGCATGCTTCGGAGTTTCCGAAATCTGCAAGGACTCTACTCGACATATACTATAAATCAGTTGGTCGAAACTGTGTCCTGTTACTGAATGTGCCTCCCAACACTTCAGGCCTTATTCCTAGCGAGGATATTCAAGTGCTTCAAGAGTTCAGTGAGCTTCGCAGCTCCATATTCTCCCATAATCTGGCTATAAACTCTGATATTACTGCCAGCAGCACACGTGGAGGAACAGGAGATTCTCGTTTTAGTCCTCACAATGTTGTAGAACAAGACATACACACTTATTGGGCCCCCGAGGAGAATCAATCAACCTGGATATTGTACATAGATCTCCCAGAATTAGTGTCTTTCAATGTCGTGCAATTGCAAGAGCCTATTCAGATGGGACAACGGGTCGTTGAGTTTCACATCGAGACGATGGAGCAAGGTGTGTGGGAGAGAGTTATAAATGGCACCACAATTGGTTACAAGAGGCTCTTGCAATTCCCAAAAGTAACGTCTCAGCACTTGAAGCTTGTTATAGACGAATCTCGAGCAGACCCATTAGTTTCATACTTTGGAATCTATTTGGATCCAGTTTCCAATACTAGCTACACGTCTGATGAAGGATTTGTGCCCCATTTCAGTGGCACTCAAGTTCTTCGCAGTACTGCTAAGCTTAACCATTCTAAGGGTGCTGCAATGTAGATTTTTACTTCTTCTATTTATTTGTGGTTATACAAATTGGTGGCGAGCCCGCATATGCAGGGTCCCAACTTTCTATATATCTGTATGTGTGTGTGTGTATATATATATATATAGATATATATTAGATTTTGGCCCCATATATGAAAGAAATTTTATTATTTGACCCTCATAGTATTAAATGTTGACTTGAAAATAAAACAAAATTCAACTTTTTCTTTTAACTTTATTTAATGTGTTTATGTATTTTTAAGTCTTCATTTAATTTTTATTTCACCCACACCTCTTTCATTTTCATTTACTTTAAATTTCTAAACTTCACTTTTTAATTTTTACTTATGTGCACTTAAGTAAATTCAGTACTCAACATTTATTCACAACTTGGACCTTCATTACATCTTCTTTAGTTCTGTTTTTTTTTTTTTAATTTTCTTTTTTATCTAAGTTTTGTACTTTTCTCATACTTTAACGATTTAGGAACACCTTCATTTTATTTTTTGACTATAATAATTTATTATATTTTAGTTTATATTATTTTATGATTCATTTTATGTTCCTTTATTTATGGTTTATGCCTTCTCTCCATATGATGCAAAACTATTGTACCTATGCACCTTATTTTGTTTATGGTTCTTGTTTATACACACACACACACACACACACACACACATATATATATATATATATATATGATATTTTCTCTTATTTTTTATAATTTTTTTTATTATCACTTCATGTTTCATCTACATTGTGATAATAATTTTTTTTTTAAAAAAATAAGTGTATTTGATATATAGCTATTTTATATTTTATTTTTATTGAAGTATATTCTTGAACATTATAATTAAAAAAATGAGAGTATCTACACAATATTATTTCCTATTTGATAATATTGATTTTGAATATATTTGATGAATATTTATTGTTTAATTGAATATCAAATTTTTTCATATACTATATTAGTAGTAAAAATTATATATATTTTAATTTAAATATCTTAATATACAAATGTTTGCCCCTTCACTTTTTAATTATGACTCTTTAGGTATATATGAATTTGATTCTAATATATTAGATATAAGTAAAGTAAATTCCTTTTGACGTGGAGTTCTGTAGACTGATGAGAAGATTATATTGAGCAAATATTCAGTTGTTCATGCTATGACTTTTCATCTTTCTCATATATATATTTAGAATTCTTTGAGTTGCATAAATTTTTTGTAATTAACAAAAAAAATATAATGAAATAATTAATTTGTGTAAATTTTTCGTAGTTAACAAAAAAATAATGAAATAATTGATTAATAAATTAATTAATCATTTTTTAAATTGAAAATTTTTTGAATTGTGGAAGCATTTTGGAGTGAACTAGAAAACTAATGAATTATTTTTCAAAATTTGAGAATTCTTCAAATTAAAAGAACAAAAAAAGAATGAATTAATTAATTACTTATTAAATCGAGAATTTTTTCAAGTTTAGACATTTTTTAGAGTCAATAGAAAAAATAATAAATGAATTAATTATCTATCTCTTAAAATTTTTAACTAAAAATTATAAATATAACTTGACATAATCTAAAACTAAAATAGGAAAAAATATTATATGGTTAACTAGTTTATAATGATATTCTTTTAATGAGTTTATAATTATTACTTTTCTTTCATTAATCTCACATAACTAATTTTATAAGTTTTTTAAAAATTTATTGTATTATTTTTATATTACAATATATTATTGAATTTAATATTTTACTTATACTTGCAAATACTATTAATTTACTAATATTATGTATATAATATTTTTTTGGCCAATGTATATAATAGTTAAAATGTAATTCTAGATATTTTTCAGAAGAAATTTGAATTCTGTTGCATGTGTAAAACTTTAATTCGAATTTCGACGTGTTGACCTACACTCTTTCAGGACACTGACACACTCAAAAAGTTTTTATCTCAAAAAGTTTTTATGCAGTCAATACCTCTTCCTTGCTATGATATTTTACTTTTTTAAATTTAGTTCAAATATATTATACTGTAAGTGCACAAAATGTAGGTAGCTTTAAATGGAATTTGGAGTTTTTGAAATTTTTTGTATAAGTTATTTAATAAAATTGGAGACAAATAAAAATAAAAAAGAGAGTAAGAAAAAAGGAAAAAAAAGAGCTCTCCGTATTATTTTTTTAATTTAAAAAAATTTACAAGAAAAAAAAATAAAAATTTTATCATATTTTCACATGCAAAATCCAAATCTCTAAAAGGAGCAATGCCACCAAGAGAATTTGGGCTCCCATTTACAATAAATGAAAACTTTCTTAGTAAGAACAAAATTTATTCAAGTAGTATTAAATTGTAAAAAATCATGAAAAATAGTTTAAAAGACAGGGTAAATAATTTGTATATGAGGACTTAGATATGGCTGAGACACGAGAACATGTTGGCGCAGCCAAAAGTCAATGTTGATAGACATTTCATGTGTGTGAGGGCACTGGGAGGATCGTGTCCTGTCTCTAAATGTTGGCTGAACCATGTGCTCACACAGCTCATATTCCATCTCAGTAGGGTCAAACCAAAAACTAATGTTGGGGACCTTACAATTAAAAGATATTAAAGTGTATGATATCATCATATTCTTGATATATTAAAGTGTATTATTTTTGTAAATGATTACATTATTTTTAATTAAATTTAGACAGTACATGGTATTTATTTAAAAAATTATAAATTTTTTAATACATACGTCTTTATCAAGTTTTCTAATAATGATAAGTGTATAATTTTGTAATCAAAATATAATAAATATATAATTTTTTTTACATATAAGCATATAATTCTCCAATTAAAATATACACATATAGGATTTTTTTTTTCAAGTAGGGAAGAAAAATTAAAACGAAAAACAAAAGATGCGAAAGCGCCTCTTTAATGAAAAGTGGCTTTATTTGTTGCACGTAGAGATCAATTCTGTATTAAAGGAAAGCCTGAAAAACACGAAAGGGATGGAGATGAGCCTATGGTTATTGATGATTAGTATTTAAATGAGAATTTATTTTTATAAATATTTTTATTTAGTTTGACCATTGTTGTTAAACTTGAAAGTTTATTATTCGATTTTACGAATTTACAATTGTGAAAACGAATTAATTTTTTGTATACTTGAATTTAGTACAAATTCGAGTAAAGTTGCGGATTGACTTATCTAGTTTATCAAATTTACGATTTTAAAGTATCAACTAACTTGTAAAATCAACAACATAATCATTTAAACTCAAAACTAAATAAGATATAGACAATTTCTTTTCCATGAAGTTTTTACAATTGATTTTATTACTAGTTTGAATATGTATAAAAAATAATAAAATTATATTAAATATGTACTTATGATATAAAATAAAATAAATATTATTTAATTAGTTATATTGAATAATTATTTATGTATAATCATCTTAAAATATTCATGTTGAGTATTACAAATTATGAAATATGAATAACTTTTGTTTGATTATGTATAATTTGAATTATATTTTTAATATATTTAATATTTAAACTATAAAATTATATATTTTGATAACTATTTATTAATTAAAATAAATTTTTATGAGTTTACATTACGAGTTTACTTAAACACGCGAGTATAATAACTTAGTTTGACGTTTAATTTTTTAAAAATTAATTCTATTATCAAAATTTTTATTTGTATAAAAATTAAAAAGAATTATTTTTATTTTGAATGGATTATATAAATAATAAAAATTAATTTTTAAACATAATTTATAATAATATAAAATTACATTCGACTAAAATTAATTTTAAAAATTAAATTATTTCAAAATCTAACAAACATCAATTTAAACATAGACTAAATTGATTAAGTCTAATGCCAAGTGTAGAAGTTAATTATTAAGTGAAGGGATGTGAAGATTCTGATTCATGTAACCAGTGAATTTGAAGTTGAAATGCATGATGTAAATGTTCGAAAAGAAGTAATTTATTATTATTCAAACGTGCCATCATGATTAACAGTGACCCGATCAACAACAGCTTTAAGTTAATGTTCAGAGTTAGCGGTCCCACAAATCACCCTGGTGTCTATCCAGATCACCGCCATTATTGGTTTAAGGCCCAAAGTAAAGGTTGATATGAGATAGAATTCGGATTTATTATGAATTTCAACATAAAATTATATTTTATTAATTAATTTATATTTAATTGATTAAAATATTATATATTTAATAATTCGTTAGTCTTAATCAAACTTATAATTTCTTGTAATTAATATTAATTATTATCATAAATAATATTATATTATATTTAACAATTATTCTGTCATCTCTAGTCGTCATGGTCCTTCAAACTTTTATCTTTTTTTCTTGGAAAAAAATCTGACCTTTCTTACTGGGCTGTTAATTGCTTGTCTTTTTGTTTTATGGGGGTCACATTTATTTTTAGATGTTTTCAGCGATGCCTACTTGAAGAATTTGAATTCTGTAGGATAGTAATAGCCCATGAAATGCCAAAATCGTGCATTTTTTTTAAAAGATGCATCATAATCATGGCTATTTGTTTTAATAATGTTTTGTGAAAGTTATAGCCATATGTTTCATAATCGATGGAATAGTCAAGAAAATATCATATATGAATTATCCTGATCAACCTAATTAACTGCTAATTTAATTAGGCCATGCCCTCTAAATTCTAAAATATTTTTATATCTGAAAGTAGAGACGAATGGTAGGGTTAGGTAATTCATATATGTTTCCCATGTAAAATACCATGCTTAGGCAGAATAAATAATTGACCTAAGATCTAACTATATATGAACGTAACTGATCAGTTCTAATTCTCTAAGGCAGTAAGACTTTTCCATCAGGTGTTGGTCTAGTTGTAGAATCAGTGCTTTGTCACACTGCATGTAGGTTTGCAATATATATATATGACTTCTTTTTTTTCTAAACCATCCTTCACTTTTTTTTTTTTTTTTTTTAAAATTGATAGTGTCAATTTATCCACTTAACTTGTTTAGATAGAGGTAAAGTTAAAAACAGAAATTTCTATTTTTGTTGCCAAACTATACTTCAGCTAAAGCAATATCACAAAGAAGATAAAAAAGGGTTGGCGGGAAGTTAAACATATATTATAGAAGGCTTCACCATCATATATGCAGAGTTCCAAACTGAAAAGTGAAAAACTTTTTGTTCCATGATGATATTGGACAGCGTTGTCTCACCAGAAACCATGGCTTCAAGCTTCGGCCTCGGCACCTACCAAAAGGATAATCAGTAATGAATTATGAGAATGGTTTGCTTTTTACCCACTCCCACTGAGCCAATGGGGGACTTTGAACTGGCCAAGCTTTCTTATAAATGCTTAATGAATAAGGGAAAGAGACAACTTTTAAAGGAAAGAAAGAGAGAAAGAAAAGGAGATAAGGGCAAGAGATAACACCTCTTTCAACCTTGTTTAATACATCAAGAGAGAACCTTAAATAATTGGGTGGGACAGAGACCCACCATTAATTCAGAGGCATGCCTATTGGCACATATATGACAATTGCCGATACAGCAGCAATATATTAGATGTCTATTGATTTGTTTTTATTGATGGCGGTTTGATTGCTCAGGGTGGGATAATAACTTTCTCAACTTATGGTTCGATTCAAATTTGAAAAAGGTTTTTGAGGTAAATATTTTTCATTCTCATCCTACTATAAATTCAAATATAAAAGATGATAGTTAAAAGATACAAATTTATTTTATTTATACCAACTTATGCTGATTATTAGATGTATATTGATGGCAACGTAGGAAAGAAGCATTTTCACATAATGCTGGACGTGGATTGGTTTACCTACTGAAGCACGTAATCTATATATATATCTATTTGTATTTTTGAATGCTTATCTGACCAAACTGTTCTTAGCCACGTAAGTTGAAACGAATGTCCGTGCTTGATTTCATTCTAAGCGAGACATACTAATCCACTTGTGGCCTTAATTAGCACACAAGCAAATTGGTCGGTGAATATATATGGAATGATGGCAAAGTTGATAGGGATTTGCTTCTTTGATGACTATGAATATATATTCAATCACTTTAGACCTTTATAATTCGATCAAGTCTTTCTTCTTAATTACGTATATGTGCAGATAATGGAGAAATTTCATACCTTGCCGTGTACGAGAATTATTAATTATAGGATACCATATCATATACTTTTTTATTTTCTTTCCCTGCTTTTTCATGTATCAACCAAGACGGTGCTATCATAACCGTCCATTGGGAGAATTAATGGCAGAAATTAGAACATCCACTTGTAGATAGTTAGTAAGGTTATAAATGCATGTTCAGAAAATATCACTTAAGGAGTTTGAGAAAAGAAAAAAGAAAAAGAACAGAGTTATTTTCAATTAACTTGCAATAAATTATTGGATAAGACTCAAATTAGCGAGCGTACTTAAATAAATCATGGTTGTTTGGTTGTAATCTTTAAAAAACATAAAATCAACAAAGTAGTTTATAAATTGAATAGGTCAAGTGATAGGAATTGAATGTATTTTAAAAATGATATTACGAGTTTGTGTCTTATTAAATCGATCAATAAATATGACGACGAATAAATTGACCCTCACCCACTTGCCCAAGATGTTGAAGGTTGACGAATTATGCCGATTTGAATATGCTTTTGATTAGCCACGTTGGTACATGAGGCATATTTTTCTCATTTGAGACGAAAGAAGCACTAAAAGAATTTTTTATTTGATCAAAACATCACACGCAATGATATTGGCAATTGACATTTCTGTAATATTAATTCATCTAGAAAGATGCCATTTAAATATATTTCACTTATTTGTTCCTCCATTTATAACGAAAGCATCCATGTTGGTGATTAAATTTATATAAATTTATGAAATTTGAAATCACCATTATTATAACAAAGGATGCTATAAATTTTATATTTTTAAAACGATTATACACGATTTTATTTTGATTCAAATAGTTACAACATTTTTTAATTATAACAATAGGGGATCTAATATAAAAATTTATGTATTTATAAGATTAATTCAAAGGACCTCTTTCAAAAGGAAGAAGTCCCAATTGCTTTTTTTCAAATTTTCTTTTCCGTGGCTGCGCTGTCAAACACATTTTGAGATCGAACTTTCCAACAATTTGTTTCTAGAGAAAGTATACATAGCATATAAATTAATTCCTTCTCATAATTTAAAAACAAAAAAAGATTATATAGGAAAGCCACCTGCATGAGCATCTGCCTGTCTGTCTTATTGTTTTTTTGTGCCTTGAAGTGCAGATTCGCAAGAGCAAACGCCATCCACAGTTTTCGACCAGATGATCTTAGCTCATGAGTTAGCTGTCCTCGATGCGTTTGTTCCTCCAGATTCCAGAATCATCAGACAGATGTTGATCATGATGTTACCCTGATTAAGACTATATTTATCGCAATCTTATCTCTCACGTTTAATGCCACTAATCCCACCACACACACCTCCCTCAAAGATCAGATCAATGCAAAACAGGGGCATTTCCGTCTTTTAATGACTATTTTTCCCTTTTTAATATTTTTGTTCTTTTGAGATGACCATTCAACAGGACGGAATAATCGGAACTTACTCAACCAGATACTGTAAGAAAATAACAAATTGTAATAAAGCATCAAATTATCTGACACAGTCATACGGTAAGAAAATAACAAATATTCATAATGGTTTTCGTTTGGACGTATTGATTATTCCCAGTAAACTGTAAAAGAATAACAATATTCTTCGCCTGTCGTTGTTTCTCTAGGTGCAAAAATTTAAGTTTGAACAAACCCGCACCGTCTCCTATCACTGTTTCTTCGATCCCACTTCTTCCAACACCAGAAACCGAAAATCCCCGCTCAACTACTCCTCCTCCCCTTTCATCCTCTCAGCATCTCCGGTGGTTTCTTTCTTTTTCCCCTTTGAATTTAAATGAAATGGCGGAGAAGAAAAGACCCCCCAAGAACAGGGGGCTCTATCTCAAGATGAAGCTCCTTTCCAAGCATGCCAGGCCACAACAAGAAAGGAGCTGTTTTTACAAATATTACAAATGGCTTCTCTGGCTTTCCTTATCTCTCTATTTCTTCTCCTCCTGTCTCATTACCAATAATAATCCCCACACTAAACCTGCCTCTTCCCACAAATCTCATCTCTCTACCTCCCAATCCACTGCTTCATCTCGTGCTCTTTTTGAATCCACCAACGTCACAGCTCTGAACACACAGGGTACCCGACGCACAAATTTGGGACCATTGCTTCATTCTTTCTAAAGTTTTTCTCACGGTTGATTGACTCTGTTTTTGTCGTTTCGCAGCGGTGCTAAAAGATTTGAAGATATTCGTGTACGATTTGCTTCCGAAATATAACACCGATTGGCTCTCAAACAAGAGGTGTAGCAGTCATTTGTTTGCGTCGGAGGTAGCCATTCACAGAGCGTTGTTGACGAGCGACGTTCGGACATTTGACCCCTACGATGCTGACTTCTTCTTCGTTCCCGTCTACGTGTCCTGCAACTTCAGCACCATTAATGGGTTCCCGGCGATTGGACACGCGCGCTCCCTCATCTCCTCCGCCGTCCAGCTCATCTCCTCTCAATACCCGTTCTGGAATCGGACCAAAGGATCCGACCACGTCTTTGTCGCTTCCCACGACTTCGGCTCTTGCTTTCACACCTTGGTGCGTAAGCCTAGCAAATGGCGAACAAACTTCTTTTAACGTTACATCTATTTTGTTTGGAATCCTCGTGCGGTATTGAAGTTTTGTTTTGTTTTGGGGTTTGTGAAGGAGGACGTAGCAATTGCAGATGGGGTACCGGAAATCTTGAAGAACTCAATCATTTTACAGACTTTTGGTGTTCAGTACAAACATCCGTGTCAGGATGTTGAGAATGTGGTGATACCCCCATATGTATCGCCGGAGAGCGTGAGAACTACGCTGGAGAAAGCACCGGTGAACGGACGGCGAGATATCTGGGTGTTCTTCAGGGGCAAAATGGAGCTCCATCCGAAGAATGTCAGCGGAAGATATTACAGCAAGTAATTGAAAAAATCCCACCTTGATTAAAAATTTTTTTTCATACCACTAACTCTAAAGTCTAATCAGACCTGGTCATCAACTAGTCATATACTATTAACTCACGAGTATGGATCTATTACTTCTCCGGTAGATAATAGGGGGTTTTTCAAACATTTTATAAAATATGTTTGTAAAAAATAAAAAAAATTATTTTATAAATAAATATATATATTAATAAGTTAAAATTTTTTTTTATAAAAAATAATATGTAATTGAAAAATAAAAAGATTAAACTGTTTTTAATATTTTACAGTATATTTTAGAGTATATTATTTTTTAATTAGATATTATTATATATAAAAAAAATATAAAATATTAATATATATTTATTTATAAAAATAGTTATTTTTTTATTATTTTAAAAATATATTTTATAAAAAAATTGAGGGCAATTGGCTCCTACCGTTGGATTATCTGCTTTCGTTTTCTTGTTAATTTACGTTACTACCCTTGTTTAGTTGACCTGCGCGTCATGTCATACTTTATTGTTGTTTTGTGAAGGCGAGTGCGGACGAAGATATGGAGGAAATTCAACGGTGACCGGAGGTTTTACCTGCAGAGGCAGAGGTTCGCCGGTTACCAGTTGGAAATTGCTCGGTCAGTGTTCTGCCTCTGCCCGCTGGGATGGGCCCCGTGGAGTCCAAGACTCGTGGAATCGGTAGCGTTGGGATGCGTGCCGGTCATTATCGCCGACGGCATTCGGTTGCCGTTTCCGTGGGCGGTGAGGTGGCCGGAGATATCGCTGACGGTGGCGGAGAAGGATGTGGGTAAGTTGGCCGCGATCCTGGAGCACGTGGCGGCGACGAATCTGACTCGGATACAGAAGAACCTGTGGGACCCGAGCACAAGGCGGGCCCTACTTTTCAACAGTCAGGTCGAGGAAGGGGACGCCACGTGGCAAGTCTTAGAGACTTTGAGTCAGAAGCTGCATAGGTCCTACAAGCGGGTTGGTCACCAATGGGTGGTTGACACGTAAGGGGTTGGAATTCGGGGAGACAATGTGCGTTCTCTCTTATCACTGTGGAAAGTGTTGTATGCATGGAGCAGTAATTGTAGTAATGGAAGACAGCTAGGATTTTGAATGGCTTGCTCGTACTCCAGAGAAGGCATAGAATTTGACGGTTGTCGGTGGGCCCCAAAGAAGTAGATACGTAAGTAAATTTTCGGTTCTTTCGACTATACCAATGGTTACGTGGACCGATAGTTGATGATGTGGCGTGCATTTATTGGGTAACGGTGCGGTTCGCAAGATGAAGTGGGATTAGTTTGCAAACTCTCAGAAGAAATACATCTTGTCTAAAGCATGAACGGCACAATAATGGGATTACATTGTTACGGGAAGGTCACTTTTGTAAATCAATTTTGCTGTAAATACTAAAGAAGCAATAAATGCTTTTAGGTTTTAATATTGATTATTAGAAACTCCAACGCAAAAATTGTTTATTTTTTAATAAATTATAATATTTAGATTATATTTTAATTTTTATTGTCAAAATTCAAAATCTACATGTATTTTGTATAAAAATAAATTATCAAATCATTTTTATTGTTTTATTAATTAATTATTTAATTCCTATTAAAATTAAATAAATATTTTTAAAAGAATTAAAAGTTATTCAAAATTATAACATAATTTAATGTATGTGTTGAAATAAGAGCAATTACTCGACATTGGGTAAAGGTTGGTGAGTATGCAACATACAAAAAGAAAAAGCATAGTATGGGAAAACGAAGAAAAAAGTGAAATGACGAGTGAAGATGGAATAAGGATAGTGGGGGATGAGGGAGTTGAGATTGTGTCAGAAACTTTATGGTAAATGAAGGAAGAGGGAGTAGTGGTGTCAGAGAGGGTCAACATACAAACAGAGAGAAAGAGAGATTACAACTGTGGGAGGGCAGCACACAGTTCTAGGAGTTATGGAAATCATTATTGTCACAAACTGGTCCTCTAATGCCGTACGATTCTTTATACATAATTTTTTTTTTTTAAATTTGTTTCTTTGTTTGTTTGTTTTTTTTTGTGTGTGTGAATGTTGTGTAGCAAAGCATCTAGATTCTAATTTGAGTCTATCCAAAACGATTGAGTTGTTGGTGAGTCTTTTTTATTCAATGTTTATATCGGATCCGGATTTTTTGTATTTATAAATTTAAATTTATTATATTTAACAAAATTTAAACTATTAAATTTTCATCTAATAATTTAAATTTTATCAAATTCTACAACATTTAAAATTCTAAATTTATCAAATTTAAATCCATTTATATCACGACAATAATATGACATATAAGAAATATGAAAAGGTTCAATTTTAGTCACAGGGGGCATTCTTTTTTTTCTTCCTTGCTTATTCACCATTTACGCCTCTTATTTAGTATGTCTCACTTATTTTATAGCTATTTTCTTTTTACTTGACAAAAGTATGAAGGGAAAAGAACATGGGTGTCTAGATTCTACTTTTGTATCTGCTACTATAAAACGAGCTAAACAAATATGACGATGTGGTTTTGCTTGAGATAGGGTGATATAAGCTTATTTTTTTAGACTGTTCGGCTGTTTATTGGCTTTACTCTTATATTTGGCTTTGTCCCTCTTTTTTTTTTTTTTGTTTCCTTTTAAGGTTTGGTTAAATTAAACTGTGAGAGATTTCAGGAATGAAGCATTAGACTTTCAAATTCAAACTTGTGGGCTCCTTCTGAAGTTGAGTCGCTTACTATCTTAAGCTATTAATTGTAAGTTTGTTTTTCCATTTTCACATGTTTCAGCTAGTTCACTAGTTTAAGATTAGTTCTTATATTTGATGCTTTCCTTTCTGGTACATAAATCACTCATTAAAGAAGATGGAATTAAAAGGTTGTGAATTAACGTTTTAAAATGTATTTCTTATAGTAATTAAGGGCCAGCGTCAACTTGTACGAAAATGACAATGTTCACCGAAATACAATATAGGAACCAGCGACACGTGGATTGGGCGTCTTCTCTCACCACTACAGTCTTGTCTTGGTTTGATCGCCTGTCATTTTAAGTACAGCTTGCTTTTACTTCTTTACCCCGGACCCAATAGGGTCAGTTTTATTGTTAAATTTGATATAATAAAAATGAAAATAATAATACAAGCAAGAGTAGAAGTAAAGAAGGGAATATTAAAATATTATTTAATATATATTTTTTATTTTATTTTGATAATAAATTATACATAAAAATTAATTAAATAATATATATATTTTATTATAAAAAATAGACATATCTTTAAATTATTAATTAATAATATAATTATATATTAATATATATTTAATTAATAATATAATAATATATATTTAATAAATTAATAGTACAAAATAATATTAATAATAAATAATAAATTAAATAAATAATAATAAATTAAGATTTTAATTTATTACATATTTATTTTTGTCTAAAAATTATTATAAGTAAAAATAATTTTATTAAACATATTTTTATATTTAGGAAACAAATTTTATTCTATAATTTTAGTTCGAGAAATAACTCTCCTTTATATAAGGGAGAATAAACTTCTTAAAAAATAAGAATGAGAACCCAATCTATTAATCAAACATGAAAGTAAGAGTATTTTCCATTCTTTTATCTTGATTCTAACAACTAAAAAGCCTTAATTCTACATTTGCTTCATGGATCCATATGAAAAATAGTTTTCCAAATTTTAAAAGTAAACAACGACTTTCTTCAAGTACCATCCATTAGACTGATTATCTTTTCTATAACCCGATTAACATATATTCTAGCTCAAATCGTGGTTTATTAATTGGTTAAAATACATAGAATATTTTAAAAATGATTTTAAGCTTTCAAAATTTGATAGTGACTATCCTAAAATTGAAATTAAGAGTAAATATCTCTCTTCACGTCAATTAGTATGCTATCTTATTGATAGAAGCACAACAAATTAATGAATTCTTTGCGCATGATTAAAATTTTAAAGTGTTAGTTTTACATAACTTGAAGATTAAGAAAATTATTTATATAAAAATAAAGTTTATATAGCCTTATTTAGTGTAGCTTTCACTATTAGTAAAATAGTGAATTTATTAATAACAAGATTAATTTGCGCAATTTCAAAAGTTTAAGGGTATATTATCAAGATTCAAACATAAAAAGATTAGATATACGTAATTAAAAGTTCGAAAAAGTTCTATGTTTTTAAAACTTTATTATTACCAGATGATTGAGAGAGTATAATATGAAAGCTGGGAATTTGCAATGTTATTTGTTCCCGGGGCTAATTGACAATTGATAAGGTATCTTTTTTATGTTTTAAAGTATAAATGACCTGAAGCCATGTCAAGTTTTTGGTCGATCTGAGATTTAATTATTAATTAGGTTGGAGTAGGTTAAATCGAGTTTGAGTTGAGTTTATTTTTTGTAATATAAATTATTTTATAAAAATAATTTTTTTAAACAAAAAATAAAAAAATAATATTTGAAAAGAAATAAAATAAAATAAATTTTTTTTTAAGATTTGAAATGAAAAATAATAAAAAAAATTAAAAAGAATTGATACTTTAAAATTTAGTTATAAATAAAATTTATTTTAAATCAAATTAAAAATATATTATAAAAATTAAAAAAAATTAAAAATAAATATCAATCTCGGCCGAGCCAAGTCTTATATTACCCTTAAGACCTGATTAGACCAAGTAAAAGTTGCAAAATTTTTTATTTAATTCAATAATAATCTAATCTAATATAACTAAATTAGGTTGAGTTCATCATCTCAATGTTCATCCTTAAATATGTGGTTGTAGTTTTTTAAATGAAAAAAAAACCAAAACCACACGACTATACATGAGCCCAAGTGACCAACTACCAGAACTTCATGTCCTTTTGTTTATTTTATTTTTTCTTTACGGGCTGGTCAGTCCACCATTTTCTGGGCACGTTGGTCTTCCACCTAAGTTCTAATGTTATAGGTCCAATTCATAGTTTTCCTTCCATATTTCAATGCCCTTTGTCTTGTTCAATGCTCTCTCCCCCTTAATTTCTTTTTTGGTGCGGAGACAATAGAAAAAATAAAATGTGATACATGTGATAACAAAACATTGTCGGCGTAGAGCAACATACCAAACACAATATTAAATCATAAACACATAGGAACCACTAAAAAGAAAATGATAAACATACTTAATATCAGATTTTGACATGTCATCACCCTAACAAGTTTTAGTAAATGTATACCTAATTTGTTGTTTGATGAGATATTGACAATGGAATTTCCAGTTTGGGACAACCCCCCTTTTTGTAAATTCTCTCTTTCATTCTTTCTCTCATGACAAATTTACTCAAAATGAATGAGAATGAACTCAAGAAGAAGTATAAGAAGAGATATACATGAGCGTAACTTGCGGTAACATACAAACTTTTATTTTTTTTGCATGCAACAAGTGTAACACAATTAAAGTGTTAAGATTTACATTATATTTATTTTATACAACGAGTCTCTAGTATATAAATTCTGAAAATTTATGAACAGTTCAGCCTTTGCCATCCATAAAGATAAGACTGTACAAGATGAACTAGAAGCGTGCGCTTTATCAATATGTGATGGGTGCTTTTTTCCTCTAGTGGTTATCACTTTCACGACCAATCCTAATCATCCTTTTATAACATCCTAATAATTTTCACGATGGCATGAATAAATGTTCCTTTACCCAGGGCATTGTGGTGAAGTATATATGCTTGGTTAACATTTCGAAGGGCGTTACTCGTGGTTTTCATCTGTTCAACGATCTCAAAAGTCTTGATGAATAAAATTCAAATTTCTTGGAATGCGTAATAAATGGGGTGCATATTGTTTTTTGAATGATTTAGCTACTAAGTTGTCGGTATGTTTGATTAATCTCGTCTTTGTGTCACTAACATACAATTAAACCGTGGTCCATTCACTGACAATAGCAACGTAGAATTTAGCTATTTCTATGGCATCACAGATTGAGCAGAAATTATGTTGGTGGTCCATGCAGTGTCTGCAAGAAAAATCCATCAGAAAGTTCCTCCTAACGCCATGCATTTAAGGGGACAAGGTCAATGCCCCTTCTTTTTCTCCCTCTTCCCCACCTACCCATACCAGGACACGTGAAGGGAAAGCATCCAAATCAGTTCATTTCAACATGAATATAACCAAAAGCAATAGTACAACACCATTACACGACACTTAACATACACATTCCAATCTTTGGGGCGCCATGGACGCTCAATTGCTCTTGCTATTGCGCTAAAGCAAGTGGGACATCTCAAAAACCTCCCCTTGAGGTAATTAACTATGAAAGAAGAATCTGAAAGTTTTTGACTTCGAAGCATATATCTTTTAGGGACAAAAACTACACGACCAAACTGGAATCCATAGCCTAGCACTCAGGAGTGAGGGTGTGGTCTCTCTTGGGGTCATCGCAGTAGTCATAAACCAAGTAGTTGTCTTGGACCCATTGCATGGCCTGGAGTTGGCGAGGGCTAAGACTGGCATGGCCAGAGGGCGAGGCAGAAGGCGGTTGGCACGAGGCTTGGCCTTCAGTTGTGCAACCCTGCAGTATGAACATTTTGTACCTACCAATGAAGGGCTGGTACCTATAATCTGCTTTGTATTTTCCATCCTCTGTTGCCCAAGAAGATGCATCCCATATAGATCCGTACACATACATTGGTCTTGTAGGGTATGTGGCCTCGCTCTTCCTAGGATACCTCCTTATGGGCACATCATCCACTAGAAATCTGTATATAATTTTTTATCCGTTAAAGACAAACTATTAGTCAGTAGTAACCATCATCCAGCTCACCCGAAAAATACATGCTTCCTAGTCATCTTCCCATTAATTAGCTATAGAACATCCCGTGACCAAAAGTAAGCATTGAAGTATATATGGTTAACAAGAATATTAGAATAGAAGTTTCATAATGCAGGATGGCTAAACATTAATGTCATAACTGGGTAGAAATTCATGAAATTAGGAGCGTGGTAGTGCATGAAAAAAAGTTACATTATCTCACTGGGTTTCCAAAGAATAGCATAGTGGTGAAAATTCTGTGTAGGGTCGAACCAAAGGCCGAACTTCATCTCCCTGCCGATAATATTCTTATCTCCACTTCCTCTGATGTATACATTTGTCTGCAAGACATACGGTTTATCTGGTGTAGTACCGAGAAACTCAATGTCGATTTCATCATGGTTTCCTGGGTGGTCTTGGTTGTTTGAGAGCTACAATTCCCATGACAGAACAAAGAATAAGCGATGAAGAACTGCTTAACAAATGAAAAAAAGCACTTTTCAACATTAGCTATAGTTATGGATTAATAACTCTCACGTATAAAGATGTGATGACTCCCGCAGTATAACCAGGCTGAAGCTTAATTGCAGCACCGAAATATCCAGATCGGTAAGAGTGCAGTGACTTGAATCCACTCCCTATGCGTAAAAAACAGTACTGGTACAATGAATATGTGTGCAAAAAGTGGATCATGCAAGAAAAATCGGTATACCTGAAGTGGAGTCAAGCCAGATTGTTAATGAGCCCTGCTCTAATCTCTGATGCTGAGTTCCCCACAGGCTTCTAAACCCTTGATCAAAGCTTACAGCACTAATTCTGGAACTTGGGAAGTAGCCGGGTGAGGGAGGAAGCTGAGCAATGCATGAAGAAATCACGAGAGAGAATATAAGAACTAAAAAAAGAGAACCCATAAGGAGGAAAGAAAGAGGAAAGTGATTCTGCAAAAATGCAGGGTGGGGAAGAGGATCAGAGGTAGTTGGTGCTCATGAAAGAGGGTGAGGTTACACAATTGGTATATATAAGGATTTTGAGGCCCCACAATACCTGCAGGGTGAAAAGTAAGAAGAATGGGGAATTATACAGGAGGACAAAAGATTATCACATTTGTGATAAACAAGAGGGGTAATGGTTCAACGTGAGGTGTGGGCTTTTTTCCCTTCCATTTCTACTTCGGATAGAACTTCGTTTTCAAGTGAATATCAGTTTGGCTAATATGCTACACTTGGTAAGGCAAACATGAAGAGGAAAGTGGTTACCTCTGACAATGTCAATGAGAGGGCAGGGATAACTTTGGACACGTATGGTTCTGTACACCTTACCTAGTCTTCTACATTATCATGGGACACTAGGACAAGGTATATTGGATAGGAAAGGAGTAGATCAACTCCAAGATAGTAAGTTCATCCCATATATCTATTATAAAACTTTTAAAATTTGAAATTATTCTAAATAATATTGGGATTATAAATTTTTTCACTATGAAACCCAAAACCTTAGACAGTAACGGGACATAGGACTCAGAAAAAGTCTCAAACCGAAGTTTTAAGGTCATTTCAAAAGTAAAAAAAATTTTAATCCCCAAGTCCTTGGTTTCAAAATTTAAGATTTATCATATTAAATGTATTAAATTTGCTGTTTTTCTCAGAAAAAAAAGGTGGGGAACTTAAGGGTCTGTTTGGTTTTTAGAATCAAGGGGAAGAAATGAGAAATATGTTTAATTGATAGATTAAGTCGTCATTCCTATCATATAAGGGAGAGTTTTTTCCCTAGTTAAAACTATGAAATGAAATTGATCTATTGAAATAAAAATATATTTGACAAAAGTGTCTCTATTTATAATAATTTTTAAACAAAAATACTCTTATAATATATTAAAATCCTAATTTATTATTATTTATTTAATTTATTAATTATTTAGTATTAAATTATTATTTTTAATTTATTATTATTATTTTATTTAATCTATTAATATTTATTATTTTATTATTAATATTGTTAATTATTATTATATTATATAATTAAATATATATTATTATATAATTATATTATTAATTAATAATTCAAAGAGGTGTTTGCTTTTTTTTTGTTTTATAATAAAGGATAATATGATAAAATATGCATACTACCTAATTGATTCTCATATGTAATCTACTAATCAAACAAAGTAAAGGAAAACATGTCCATTCTCATTCATTTTCAACCAAATAATATTTTAATATTTTTATTCTTACTCTTAGTTTCATTTCTATTTTCATTCTCATTGTATTAATTTTAACAACTAAATAGATCATAACTGTATACCTATTTGCATTGGGAAATGTGATGGAAAAGGATAACCTTCATTAAAATCATTAACTTTCTTCCTGACTTTTTTCGGTTCAATTTCTTCTTCCAATCTTAGTTAACAGTAATTTAGATAGATACACTTACTATGGAACATAGTATTGAATGCAAGCTGCACAATTAGTTTGGGAGGTTCATTTTTCCAGTAATGTGCCACAATTGACAGTTAGGATTAATATTGTCAGGTTTTAACATGCCCATTGGTGTTAATAATTGAATGCTGGCGGTCGAATTAGTTTTGGAGGTTTTATTTTACTTTATTTTTTTTATTTTTCCGGTATGCAGTTGACAGTTAATATTAGTATTATTAGGCTCCAACATACTAAGGTCTTGGAATTTGCTGGGGGCTTTAAGATGAGCAAATCCTTACGATTCTCATGTGAACAAGAATGAAGAAAAAACAAGCCTAGATAGATAGTGTTAAAATATTTTTAATATTATATGGATTAACATTAATTATACTATTAGATTAATTTTATGTTATATCTAATTAGGCAATTGATATTATAATTTATAAACTAAAAATGAACTGGGTTTTATTTTAATATGTGTGAATAATCGGTGATGGGTTCGATTATTCACAAGCCCACTGAATAAAAACCCAACTCACAGCCCAAGAGTATTAGTAATCATTCCGTTAGATTACTAATTTAAGATTGTTATCCAGAGAGAGATTTTATGGGCTTAATTTTAATTGATTAATAAATTTAAAATTATTTTTAAAGATTATAGAGGATTTTACTGTAATAATATTGATTAATTATATTATTAAATAAAATCATATAAATAACACATTAAAACCCTAGTTTTATATATACTAAATCTATCACTCTCTCTACCGTCAAAATACTCTGAGAAATGTTCTTAGGCATTGTGGGTTGAACTTGTTAGACTCAATCAATACTCAGATCAACGATGTCGTTTTCATCAGGTCAGATTGTTAATTTATTTATTTTCTCCATTTATGATCATGTTTAATTACATATTTTAATTCTGCTATCATATAGTTGGTACAAAATTTTGACACGGAATCTGAACTGATACTGATAGCACAAGAAATAGCGTATTATGTATATCCTTTATGTTGTTTCTTAAACAGAATAGCCTAACACAGCTCACGATCACCAGGCACCTTGTAGAGATCGCTCTCACTTTGTGTAGTTTTGTATTAATCATTCAATCAGACTTTTGCTTGTCATATACATTACTTTCAAGTTATCTTTGGTGAATATGAATCTCTAAGCTTTAGCAAATATCAGTCCTACCACTACTTTCTAACTGCTTAAATGCAGAAACTGAATGCACGTAGGATTACGACTATCTTTTGGCTTATACCTTTCCCTCACGGAAAATTGGATCTAAATTTGCAACCACTTTTTTAAAAAAACTATTTATTGTTGAATCATGCAATTCTTTAAATCTGAATCACGTAATGTCAGTGTTGCATCCACTCCCTACAACTCTCTCCTTCGTCGGCAAATATATACAGACAGTTTCAATTTCAGAAGAATAACATAAAAGTAATAAGGATGCATATATGCATCATTGGTGGTGTTCAATTTTCTGCATATAGTTTCAGCTCTTTCCATTACTGAATCAGCCAATTCCTTGCTGTATGTTTCCATAGCCACAACAACGTCACTGGAAAATATATACCCTTTATCCACCACAATCTCTCGCTCCTTCTTTTCCATTAACTACAGAACCTACTGTCATTGCCTTCAATGTTCAAAACTTTGTATAGTATAAAACTTTTCCATATACATGGGTTTCAAAAATTTAAGTTGGGTTGCCTAAGTTGTCAATATAATTCCAAAGTGGATTATGCTAGAGAAGCTCCATCCTCCAACTAGGCATGAAACAAACTGTTTTATACCTTATAGGGTAAAGACTAACTTTCAGATGGTAGCAAAGTATGGGGACTGAAGTGATAACAAATAAATTATAAGGATTGAATTGAAAACTACTGAAAAATGTAAGGATCAAAGAATTAATTTTCCTTATGTATAATGAACTTCACCTAAAAGAGATTTTTACGAAATGATATGAAAATTCATAAAAATTATTGTAAAAAATAAAATATTTGAAGAATAATTTTAGAACAGTAAATAAAAGGTGAGCTACGAGTGATTATTTTAACCTACAATTTATTTTAAATATTAAAGCTAACAACTTATCTTATATTTGTAATTAAGATGAAAAGAATTTACATCCATATTAACCTAGTTACAAAAAGAGGACATTAATTTCGAGTCTTAAATTATTAGGCCTAGTTTAGTTGCGACATTATGTAAACATGGGAATGAAAATATAATTGGAATTGGAAATAGAA
The DNA here is from genome assembly GCA_037074485.1 of Delonix regia. NCBI lineage: Eukaryota > Viridiplantae > Streptophyta > Magnoliopsida > Fabales > Fabaceae > Delonix > Delonix regia. The sequence continues at coordinate 14,225,782 of CM073456.1, read as the reverse complement.
ATTGAGAATTAGAATCGAGTGGGAATAATAACTTTAGAGTATGGTTGGCATAAAGATGAATGGAAAGAGGTATAAATAAAAATAACATAAAATTAGATAAGAATGGGGAAATATAATCCTAGAAATAAAATTAACATTAACTAATAAAATGAGACAAAGGAGAGACTCAGAAAAGTGGGCATCGTGTTCGTAGAGGCAACAGAGCTTCCTCGAAGTAATTATTCCCTGGGATGCCCGTGTTTCCATGCGTCATTAGTCCAAACAAGGCCTTTTCTCCACTTTCCCTTCGATCTCCGATCAATTTCTTCGCTGTACTCCCAATTTCGCTTTCCCTTGCCGTCTCAAATTTAACATGGCAACTGCCGCCGCTGGCGACGTCGCGGCCCGGGTTCACCAAACTCCAGCATTTGCTCCAAATTGGGGACAAGGAGTTCTATTTCCTTTTACCCATGAGGATTATGTTAGGAGGGCCGATTGGGCCTAGGCATTATGCGAATCATTCATCAATGGCAGCAGGAGGGGTCGTTCCGCCGCACTATAATTATCATATGACCAACGCAGCAGCTAGGGCTAGGGCATTGGTGAAGAAAGGAAGGGGGGATTACTACGATGACGATTATGAGGAAGAAGATGACATTGGTGGCGCTGGTAGCAGTGGGAAGAAGATAAGGAGGGACGACTATGAAGGCTATGGGTACGGCGGCGGAGGTTCGGGCGGCAAGGCTTCATTGTCAGGAGCATTGGGTTAGTATTTCATTCTGTTCCTGCTTTTTATGTCATCCAGTAATAGGCATTTGCTTTAGCTGTTTTTTTTTTTTTTTTTTTTTTAAATTTTTTTTTTTTGTTATTTTTAAATTCCTGTTTGGTTTGTTTAAGAACTAAACAGGCTTATTTGGATTGTTGAGATTTCCTGGGAGAATAAAGCATTTATTTTCTTAGTTTGAGACTCTTGTGCTGCTTGACTTTTATCATATGGTTGTGGTGCGGCGTAGAAATGTTTTTATGCAATAAATTTTGAAGTCTTATTTGCCGAAGTTTTAAGTATTGGTATCAGTTTCTTTTTTACATTGTGTTTTGTTAGTTCCCTTGAATTAAACTATATTGAAGGCCATCCTACATTATCAGAAAATGTAACAATTTTTTGGGGTTGCCCAAGGGTCTCCTCTGCATGTTTATATCTGTTTCGTGGGATTAACATCTATGGCATATTATATTTACTTCATACTTATTAATTATGCCCTGATAGGCATTTGGGGTCCTTCACCTTCTTGGATATTAGATGCTAGCTAGATTTCAATTTGGGGTTATTTTACTGTTATTCATTAAACTTTTCATTTCGGTTATCAGGGCCAGGTCATTGTTAAGTTGGATTTAACTATGAACTTTAAGCCAACTATTAGGGTAACAACTATTGGATAAGCTTTGTGGATCTTGCTTATGTTGTTCGTAACTGCCTTTCTTGGGTCATGCTATTGTAGTTAAATTATTGAAGATTTTCATTGGGTCACCCTTTTTTCTGGAAATTTTTCTTCTTATTTTCTGATCAGTTATATTCATTTTTTTCCTTTTCTATTTCCATCTTGGATGTGGTGTAGAAAATGGTTAGATATGTACAAGTACTATGTTTAGAAGTGAACTAGGCAAAGTGGAATTCGCTAGAAAAACCTTGACTTTAATTGAGCATCAGGTTTTGAACTGTTTTGTTAGGTTGATGTTTGTCATCTCTTGTAATGGCTTTTCATTTTAGTTGTGCAGCGTGTGTCTGAGTTGTATAATGTGCAATAACTCTTTTTCTGGGATCTAGTGGTTTAGATTAAAAGATATCTAGGAGGTTAGATTAGATGGTTAGAATAGTGCATTCTCCATGGGAGGTCATATTACTAAGATGAGGTACATATATCTAGTTTTCATTATTATTTATGCTTGCTCAAGGTCACAGTTAGGGTTGCTATTTCTGGGAGATTTAAGAGGATCAGGGACGATTTCATTGTGCCTGGGGTTTGTAACGCAAAGAGACAACTGAGTTAGTTGTGGACCTTGAAAATAGGATTGATTAGGTCTATAGATAATATGGTGTATGAAGAATTTCTCAAGCTAGGGTGTATATTAGGTTTTTTTACTTAGAAATAACTTAAGAAGCCCAACCCAAATGTGTTAAAATAGTCCAAATTAAGATGGAACATCCTAAACCCATTATTTAAAGCCCAGTCCAGCCTTAGAAAACATATATAAATTCATTCTTTATGATTAACATGCTTGAATGGTTATAGTAGTGACCAAAATTAGTGTATTTGATGATTATTATGTCTCTCAACTCAATATTATAATGTTTCCAACTTTGAATAGGTAATTTATATGTCAACTGTTGTTACAAAGGTATAGTTATTTATTTATTTATTTTTTCATATAGTAATGTTTAGTATTTTCCTATTTCAGTGCCTTACTTCACTTGGGCAAGCACCTTTCTGGTGCCTCTTGCCAAAAGCATTTTAGATGTCTAGTGCCTTAGGGGTGTCTTTCACCTTTGACTATCTTAATCTACTATCTAGGACTTGGAGAATTTTGGGGTATTTCTACTATATCTGGTAGAATATTGACGTGGGTTAAATGTCTATGGTTTATACTTGGGCATGGCTGAAGTGGTTTCATGTCATGGGCTAAATGGTGCATGTTGCGTATACAAAGTACACCTTAGGAAAATCGTAGCACCATAGGTGTTGCATGGTGCGACATTCTGTGGCACTGCTTTCACTGTGAAACGCTCTTAGGCGCACAATTGATAAATGGCTTTTTAACAGCTATTTCATCCTGCAATCTCAACTTCTTAAGAAATGCCTAATGAATGGTTTTATTAACTTTTCTAACATATATTTTCATTCTAAAGCTCCTTGAACTTTAACTTTGCATGAGGCACAGGCCTACCATACCTTATACTAATATTTAATTTTATTATGAAAAGTGAGGATGTCCAGGATTAAGCTCTTGTCTACTTGGTTGAAGAGGTTCCGATATTGTGACAAGGACTATATCATCTCCGAAAGGTTAGATTTTAGGACAAGCCCCAATAATTGTTCGATCATCATCTCTATTATTTAACAAATTCTATGGAGATTGTTGGCGTGCATTGGATCCAATGACTTAGGGTGTGTCATGCTAGGCCAAAATTATTTATATTGTCTTTGCATTGATCACTTTATATGTAATGGGGGTTAAAATATATAAATTGTGCTGGTAGAATAAGGTAATTTCAGGATCTTACTAGGTCCTAAGATCTATGATTGACCTTTCTTTGGCAATTTTTAATTATGTTATTTGCACGCATCAACTCATATGTTCATTCCCTCACCATTAGCTTAGTAATTTATTGTTCTTCCTTTTAGTCATGTTATCTTCTCCTAAATTAATGAGTTATTACGTCTATTATATTTTTTTGATTGAAAAAGAAAATTTGGTGGTATATGTTGCAAATCATGCTAGTCTTTTTTTCTGCAATTGTCATGTCATTTGGATAGGACAGAGCAGTCTAATCCTGCCAAAGTGTCATGAAACTCATGGCCACTAGTCTTTGATAAACTATATATGGAAAAAACAAACCTTATGCAGACATGTCTCATTTTTAGGCCAGATTTACCTTTATTTTTGGGTGCTGAATTTGCAAATTTTTCTTTAAATTTTGTCTGTTCAATATATTCGACAGACAGGAGCTACTTTGGTTGAGAGCAATATCAAATTAAATTTCTTAAAGTATGTACTATTGAATACTTTTGGATATGGTATAAAACAAAATCCTGAAATTTTATATGTTGATGACATGGAATTGTTATATGTGCTGAATTTTGTAATTATTTAGAATACGTATTTTTAAAAATTTAGGTAGGATTACTATAAATATGGGTATGTATGATGGTATAATTAGCAAAATAGTGACAAGTGTAGTGTATGTATCAGAATTTCTAGTATAAAATTCTAGGTTTTCCATTGCTTTGGACTTCTATTAAACTTTTTGGTTTAATTACTTTTGTACTTAAAGCTGTTGGGAACTGTGGGATAAGCATGAACTAGTTGATCAGATTATACGTATTTTTTTCCATCCTTCTGTTGTATTATTTTTTCTTTTTATATTCAATTGCAATTATATTTAGTTCACTTGACTAGTAGTATAGTCTTGTATTTATGTTAGATTGCAATGTCTATTACTTTAAGAGTTAAGACAACAGATTAACTGTACATTGTTGTTAAATTATCGTTAACTCCCGTTCTTTTTCGCATTTGCTTTTTGACTTGCTAACTATATATATTGTGCCCTTTTGGTTTCATACGTAAAATAACAGTGCGAAGGTGGAAATTATATTGCCCTCCCAAAACTTTTATTTGATGGGCTTCTGTTGTGGCTAATTTTGGATGTAGATTTGTACAGGATTGAATTTATTTTCTGTTAAATTTTGTGAAGAAACCAAACAAAACAAAATTGAGATTTTTTGCATCTTCCCTTTTTAATTAAAATAACCACAGTTCTGTATGCTTTGAAGTTTTACATATATGATTCCAACTTCTATTCTAGTTCACGCATAGTCTCTTAAAATTTGTAGCTTCTGATATATTCTTTCATGTTTTCTGTTCCCGCAGATAAAAGTCAGATGGCAGATCTCGAGTAGATTGAGATGCTGATAATCTTCAGCTTCAGTAGTTGGAAGAAAAGGATGTAGTGTCATCTGTGGCTGCTGTTCTCTCTGATCTTTGTGGTCCTGGAGAATGGATGCCTATGGAGAAACTTCATACAGGGGTTAGTTCTGACCATTAATTGGTTTTTTGCTTCTGCCTTTTTTTCCTTTTGAGTTTGCAGGTTTAGATTTTGGTTCTGTCCAAAAAAAAGATTTTGGTTATTCTGAGAAAGATTTGGACTGATGGGCCTGATTGAAATATAATTTTAATAATATTTATTTATCATAATGTAGATTGCAATAATACTAAAATATTGAACAATATTAAAATATATTAATTATTTGCCTTTATCATTAATGGGACGTACAAGGAATAATTTGCCCGCATTTACTAATTATCCTATCTTTAATTTGTTAACATTTGCCTATATTTGGTTAAAAAAAGTAGACACAATTGATTCAAAGAAATTTTAAGGGTTTAAATGAATTTAAATTTTCATAAAAAAAATTATGATAATATGTCAATTAAAAAGTAACTTAACTAACCTATCTTCCCTAATTATTTGCTAACCCAAAAATTACTCCTAATAATGAATTTGCAAGAAATTCTTATATTTATGACATTTGCTAATTATAAATTTTGCATCAAATAAAAAATATTTCGAAAACTAAAGAAACATTTCAACACTTAATGATTCATCAGGAAGAAAATGAATATATATAAATGAATGCTAATTTATTTGAGCAAATTACTTCTCCGTTATTGCGCAATTTGTCTTATCATTAATTACTAATTCAAATTAATAAATTCTTTTCCTGTAATACAAAATGATAAAAGAATCTTATAAAATAATACATCAATTATAAAATATTAATTCCAAAATGTCAAAATTAATTACCCCCGTCAGCATTTATGTATTTATGCTTTCTCACTTTCACCTTCACTCTTTCTTCTCTATATAAGTCATGCAAAACAATCATCATTGTACCAATTTTCTCACACTTTCTTCCAGTTTCCCAAGTGAAGAATAAGAAGAGTTAGATGAGAGTAAGAACCGTAAATACAAGAATGCTGGCAGGGAAGAAGAAGAAGAAGATTGGTACGGGCATCGGTGTTTCGCATGACTTATAAAGGAGCAAAAGAGTAATGATGAAAGTGAGAAAGCGTAAATACAGGAATGCAAACAGGAGTGATTGATTTTTCTTCTGAGCCAAAGAATTTTGATTGTTTTTGAACAGAGAGGCAATGTGGATTGGGGAAATTGGAAGGTGTTAGAAGATTGATATGAGGACTGTTGTTTTGTATGATTTATAAAGGAGAAGAAAAATTAAAGATGAAACTGAGGTGTAAATACAAGAATGCTGGCAGGGTGATTGATTCTTCTTCTCAGCCAAAGAGCTTTGACATGTTTTTTAACAAAGTAAGAATAGGTATTGGAAAAATTGGAAGAAAGTGTGAGAAACTTGGTAAATGAACTGTTGTTTCGCATGACTTATAAATGAGAAGAAAAAGTGAGAAGGCGTAAATGCATTAATGTTACCACAAATTCAACTTGTTCTTGGATTTAGACATATGTAGGCTAGTTTAGATTGATCAAATGCATCCATGTTTATCTTCAATAAATGAAACTGATAAATATGCAATTAATTATTAATTTATGAAATATTATTATTGAAACTGTAAAAATAAAAATCTAAAAAATAAGATAAAGGTGCTTAAATGAGTTTTATAGCTATACAGAATTTACTTATTTAATATATTTCATTAAATAATCAAATAATAAATATTTGTTTAATTAATAAATTTTCATTAATAATTAAGTTTATCAAAGAAATTCAGTACACATTATAAATAAATTACTAATAAACGCGTAGAAAATAAAATATATGATTAAATTTGTTGTTAGTTAATTAAGTATTAAATTGTGAAATTGAAATTTATATTCATATATTTTATGTTATAGATCCACTTTCTTATTAATCAAAGTGGTAAATTTTCATTCCTATTTACGTCACTCATATTTTGTTTCAATGTCCTTAAATTTTTATTTGCTAATATTATCTCTCTGAACCAATTGAATTACTGCATTGTATGATTGATTAATTAATCTTGGTCATTGGAACTAATTTTAACTTGGCAAGGTTGATTGTGAACCACATCTTACATTCCTTGTCTTATTCTTCAATTTCCTCCCCTTTGATAATGAATAACCAGACGAAGAAAAAGAAAAACTGCAATTGGTCACTGTGGAATACGAACCTTTTCGAAGTGCTAAATGAGAACATACCAAAAAAAAAAAAAAAAAGGAACTAAAAACACTATTGTCTAAATATAAGCAAAAAACAACAAAATGATGCTTTAATCGTTTGTGAATATAATCAAGTACTAAATTAGATAGAGAAATGGGAAGCGTACTAGGCTATAATTCTCATTCAATCGAACTACTATCCAATGATCCCTTTTTATTCATGGGACAAGATCATTCTTAAGCTTGAGAATCAATTTTTTGAGTTTTCTTATCTAGGCTACAATCCAGATAAGATAGTTGGGGAGTAATCTAAGCCATGCAAATTAAGTTCCTAGTTCCTACCCTATATTACCTAGAGATTTCTCATCAACCTATTATTATTTTATTTTAATATTATGTTTTTTTTAATAAAAATAAAGTAGATAACAAAGAGGGAAAAAAGAAAAAAAGAAAAAAGTGTTGAATGCCTACTCTAAATGACAAATTTTGGTTATGTAAATGCCTTTACGTGAGTGTGTGTGAGAGAGAATGAACACTAAAAGGTTGATAGAAGAAAATTGGCACACTGATAAACTAGAAATTGAGTGAGAAGATCCACCATCTAATTCTCACGTAATCTATCCTAAAATTAGAATGAAAACTTTTCTAATAACATGCAGCCAAAACAGGAGAAGTTAGGTCAGGTAATTTTAAAAGACTGAACAGGAATTAACAATGACAAAATCAATCCCATCACACATCAAGTGTTTGTAGGCTTCAATAAAGTTTCACCCATTTAACATCATAGGGAAGATCAGAATAACTAACTACTTTACATCCAATATTAATTGAAGTTCAAAAACTAATCAACATTCGTATTGCTACTGCGGCCACCCTAATTGAGCTTGCACCCCATAATATTCATGTGATAACCAAATAAAATTCTAGTCTTATCATTGGAAAATGTTCTTTTTTTTTTTTTTTAACAATACAAAAAAGTACAAAAACAGAGGATAAGAGATACTCCCCAGAATGAAAATGACTAACTCATGAACTTTTTAATCCATTTAAAGATCCATATGGGACACCTCCTAGAAAACCATTTGCTGAAATTATCCTATATCACAATCTTTTAATCAATCTAGCCAAGGCTCAGAGTTATAAATACGTATAAACTAGATTCTAAAACCAAATCCTCTAAGACCAGTCAATTTAAGAAAAAAACTACTACTACCACTGTATCAGATGGGAACTCCATGAAATACATTTCATTGTTATAATGAAGATGAAAGATAAATATCACTCAAAGCCCTTGCACAATATTTCCCAACATCCTTTGGCAGGTTCAAGTGGAAACCAACACCAATGAAATCCATATTGCTTAATTATATATATACATATTGAAAATATAGTTTTCTTGAAATTTGGGAGCAGAAACATAAATAGTAGGAAGCATGCCAAGTATAAAAGTGCATTGAGATTTCTAGTTATAATATAGACTTATTAGAGAAAATTTTGGTATTATTAATGTATATATATAGCTGTAGTTTACCCCAGAACACGAAATCAATAGAATCAATAGCTAAACAGAGGTACAAGTAGCAGAAAAGATAGATTATGGAAGAAAGGAAATTCATTAGCTTTTGAAAGGCTAGATCCAGCCAAATTCTTTCTTGCCTCCTTCGATGACCTTCCCCTCCCTGATATTTTCCTCAAGTATGCCTCTTCTGCCTCATCTAGCTCATACATCACATGCCCAGTTAGTTAGGAGAAGATATTTCCTTTCCTGCTACTTCAGTGTTAATTATGCTGCTAGCCTCCCTTGTATTTTCTTTTCCTAATTTCTTCCTTTATTAACTTTGCCACTATTGAGCCCAACCACCTAAGGCTATCAATATCCTAAGACCAAAACACCTAAACGTAAAATCCAAATTACTAATAATATGTAATGCCTCAATCCCCAATAATAACATATTTGATTGTATGACCCAAACCTTCTTTTTTAAAGGATAAATAAGTCTTTTTTAAATGACGAATAAGGATATCTTATTAAAAGGAAGAAAAGAGTACAGAGAATGAGAATAAGGTATCCTGTGGGAACAGAACGAACAAAGAAAATCCCAAAATTCATAAAAAATTTCTTTGCACATTGAACGATAATACTATGGTAGTGGAAATTCTAAAGCAATTCTGACAAATTATACAACTATGATAGAGGAAATTCCAAGAGATCTGTAACCCATATATCAGATAGTAATTCTGAGAACCAGCATTATGTAAAGAAGAAAGGAATAGAGAGGCACGGAAAAGCCTCCATGAAGGAAATATCCCCTATTCATATATCCTCCTAAAATCTCATAAGAAATACATCTCCTAATCTGAAAGAAACAAATGACCAAAAAGGATTATAGCTCTGAGATAAATTTCTAAGGACTTGCATGAGTTGAATAGAGCACGAGATTGACATCCTACCCATTCCTTTTTAAACCATACTCAATGCAGATGATATAGTATCATGTGAAGGAAAGGGAAATGCTAATGCAATTTGGTAACCAAAAAGAAATGCTTTTGGACACCAAGTTTCCATGACCAAACTCTCCTCCCCCAGGAGGACCTTTCTTTTTAATTTTTAGGTCGACATGACTACAACATTGCTCCCATCCGTCCAGATGATCCCTTTTCAACTTTTATTTGCATGTCCAAAGAAAATTTTGCATAATCCTCTCTGATCTCTGTGCCACTCCTACTGGATAAAAGAAACAATAATGAAGGGGCATGCTTAAAAGACAAGATTGAATTAGAGTAAAGCAGCCCCCTTAGAAGAAAAGCCTTCCTCACAACCATCCAATTGCATATAAACTTTCGACCAAATGATCCCAAAAATGAAACAGCCCTTAAATTATCTCTTAATAGAATACCAAAATAAATGAAAAGATACAGTAGAATTTGACACCCAGCCATGAAGGCAAGAGAAAAGAAAGAGTAAGTATTCAAATTGAACCTCGTTACCTAAAATTGACAAAAAAAAAAAAAAGGACAATTAGTGAAGCACTACATAGCATCTTTTTCTTTTATTTTTTTTCTTGTAAAATATAAGTTCATTGGCAAAAAGAGAGAACAATACACAAACAAAACAAGAAAAGAAATAAAAGAAAAACCAATACTCTAACTAAATCCATTTGAGACACCGCTTTAAAAGATTCATTAGCTGAAACCCACAAGGGAGCCCTTATCCAAAAAAAGATTGAAGGAAGAAACTTCTAATTAAAAAATCTTGCGTTTCGTTCTAACTTCAACACAATCCAGCAAATATAGTGCAGTGCCAAAGCACTTTGTGCTCTTGCTCCACCCTAAACCAATTAAGTTAATGGCTAAGACATCTGTTGATCAGCTGGACAGACCCAACTCTCACTAAAAGAGCTAAATAGTCTCTTCCAAACCTGCCAAACCCCTTCATAATGTAGAAAAAAATAATCATTTGTCTCTGAACATCTAAAAGACATCAACATAATGAAATAGCCAGATTTAGCCTTTAGGTCTATAGAAGATCATTTGTATTAATTCTATTTAGTACTGCACCGTACAGAATCTGAGAATGATTTTTCCACCGAAAGAACAACATGCCACTATATGAGTTTCACAACCTGAAGATAATCAACAATCTCTCTCATCTTTACAATCGTATTTCATCTCAAATGCTTGTTAAAACTTTTGTTATCTTCCCTCATGTAATTACTTGAAAAGGTTTATCCAATTGACAATCCTTTCATACTTCCAATTAAGGCCCAGAATAAGGAATCTACTGTAAGATAACAACTCTAAAGTCTTGAAGAAACCAAATCATCTACAACTACTTAATTTATGAAAATATCGTTGCTTGTAGCCTTTGCAATCAGATTGGATCCCCATTATATTTATTCCATGGTTTATGATGAATATAATAGTTTAATATAACTCGAAGACCTTGGGCATTCTCCTTACATCATTTGTCAGTTTCAAACAAAAATACCTCGCCAATTAATACCACATAGCTCAATAAATTTATTCTCAAAGTTACCTCTTTATTTGCATTGCTTTAACAAATAGAAGCCAATTACACATTCAAGGTAGAGACTTCTCGTGATTGAGGAGCACCATCAATGATGAAAAAAGATCATATCTTAAATTAGAAAACAAAAATTTCATCCAAAACTCAACTACCCATTGAGGATAACATCATACATATAGTCCTAATACTAGTTAACAATGTATATATGAAGGGAGTCCGAATTCTAACTGATACTTCCTTGAAATCAAAAGAAAATAAATAAATAAATAATGAAAACCACACTTCTGTACTGAAAATGGCAAACTGCTATCTTCTACTCATGACCAGTAATCAATCATTAATATATGACCCTCAATTCTTCCATTAAGTTCCTCAGTATGTGCATACCTGAAGAACCTACAGATCAACCAATCGAAAACAACAAAACTTCGACAAGAACTGATCTCACTCTGCAACTAGTAAAATGCATTTATATCACGAGAACATGGCGAGACAATAGCGATATTCGGATATTCCAACGTTTCGGTGGAAACAAAAGAAAATAACTATGTTTGACAGTAGATCGCTGAAAAATAACCTACCTATTGATGAAAAATTGGATAAAGTCCCACTAATCTGACGAAGGAGTGACAATCTGGAAGAGTGGCTTTGTTGAAGGTTCGTACATAAGCGGGTGTGTATGCAGCTTATAGCATGACCAGACTCGGTCGCGATTGAGAAGGATGGATTTGCACTATTCTCTTTTCCTTTGGGAGAAATTTACAATTTTGGTTAACATAGTATTGTGTTACACCAACTATATTTTTAAATTGATATTTTCAATTGGAAGTGCTTTAAAATAATTTTTAAGTTTTATATATATCTCTCATTTGTATTAGAGATTAATTTAAAATATAAAATTATTTTAAAATTCTTTAAATTTAACGAAAATTAATTTAAAATAGTAGTTAAAATTAAGAATTAAATTATTATTTTAATCTTTTTTTTCCTTTCTTGTTCGTTAACTTAGTTTTTTCTCTCCTTGCAACTATTTTCTCTTTTTTATATATACTTAGATGTTTTATTATTGGTTCACATTTCAAAATATGAAAAAGATTACCTAACTATGACATATTTTTCTTTTGTTTTCCTTGTCCATATTGTGTTATATTTTTTTATTAATATTTTTTACTAATTTATATTTGTAGTCTAGGAAAGTTACTATGAAATGTGGAGAAAATAAGATGATTTTTTATTCTTATTTGCTAGATAATAATGATGACAAAAAAATGAGTGAAATGAAAAATACAAAGAGAAGAAGCAACGAGACAATAAAATGAAGGGAGAAAGGAAATATTAGTTTAATATCAAGTAATAGTAAAAAGTTAAAATATATTTTAATCCTTTATATTTATTAAATTAATATTTTAAATTTAAAACATTCTAAAACAATTCTTTAAAATTTTAGTGATATCTTAAATTTCTCTTATACAAATAAATGCTATCATTGAACTAATCTTAAGTATATATATGGCATTTAAATATAACGAAAATATTTATTTATAATTTTACTAAACTTTAAAAATTTAAAAGTATTTCTTTTTAAAAAACAATAATTCCTAGTCTTACTAAATTTTTAAAAGATCACGTATTCTCCTAATTTTGAATGTATTATTACTTCATTCCTTTCATCATAATTATTTATTTTATACATTTAAAGTAGACTCTTTTTAGCATATGAGAACTCTCCTTTAATCAAACCCTTAACTTTTGTACTATTATTTTCAACTTTAACATAATTTTTTTTATTGTTAAAATAAGAATAAAATGTAGTTTTAAATTTAACAAAATAAATGAAGGTAATAATTATATTGTGAAAAATATAATTATTTTTATTTACATAAAAATTGGAAGGTAACTATATTTTGTTCTCTTTCTTGTGTTGAATGCAATAATTATAGATAGAGAACGAACTAAATCATGCCCCAATACCTATAATAAAATGTGTCTTGAATTCTTAAGGAAACTAGTATAATTGATGCTAATTGTCTTCAATCACTACAAAAAAATTGGGTCCTAACGACGGTTATTAAGTAGCCTTAACCATAATTACAGTTGTGGTAAAATGGTTTAACGACGACTATGACATCCGTTGTAGAATCATCCATGGGGATTGCTTTAACCACGACTATAGTTCGTTGGTAAAACCGTTGTAATGACGTGACATGACGACAGGTATATTTAGACGTTGTTATTTCTAGTTTAACGACGGTTATGGCATATCCATCATTAAAAGAGTCTTAACAACAGTTAAATAATCGTCATTAAGTTTGTCTTAATGCCTATAATAAATCATTGTTATGTTTTGTCCTAACAATAGTTATAATAAATGTTGTGATTTTTAGCTTAACAACAGGTAAATAAACTGTTACATATATGATGGTAATTTTTTAAAAGCAGTGGTCAGACCACTGCTAACACTAGTTTTTGTCACAATCATATATATTCTTTTCTAACTAATTTTTTCCCACCTAATTTATCAAACAAGCTACCACCTTCCATTTAAAATAACAATTGTCTGATCCAAATATATACCTATCAATATATATCTTGATAATTGAAAATATAAATACATAAACAAAAAAGAACAAGTTACATACAAATATATATAATCAAAATCCATCCTAACTAAACATTCATATAATTGGAATGCAGAGAAGGGCTTGTTTGTTGAGCTAGGTTTCCACTATCTTGATAACTCGAAATCTAAAATTGAAATCACAAAACACATTGTTAGTAATGTGTTAAAGATCATAATATATAAACATTCTTTTATTCATATATAATAGAAAACAAAGTGATGATTACCTTAAGTTCAGGTGGCACTTGACCAGGAATGATTTGTAAGATGAAAGCCATTGTTGCTTCCATTTGACATTGCTTGTCAAGCAACTCTGCATGTTCAGCAGCTATTTATGCATGTTCTGTAGCCATTTGTGATAAATGTGCTTCTCTTTTTGCAATTTTCTCCCTCAGCTGTGCCATTTCATTTTGCAATTTATTGTAATAAGGTAATGTAGAGGAGTCAGATGGAACATTGAGATTTTGGTATGTCGGATGTCTACCATCACTAGCTGGTGGAGTCGACTGAGGGCTTCTGAAGTTGGCTTCACCACATCTTCCTAAAATGACTGAGTTAAACTTCCATAGGAATCTCTTCATCATCAAAATTCCTGTTAAAACAACTGAAAATCATAAGTATTAGTGAGATAAACACATAAGGTCACATATAAATAAGTGACATTATAAATAAGTATTATACACATACAAACCTATAACATCACATATAAATACATGTAACATATACACACCTAGACAATTGTAAATTTTGTTTTGTCATATGGGAATAATTGCTATAACGGTTGTGGTTGTAATAGCTCACTTTCATAAAACAATGTATCATCATCATCACCCATGTTATGCAAGTCTCTTGGCTTTAGATGCATAGCAAAACTCTAATTTCTATAAACTCATCTTCAACATAATACACTTGGTGAGCTTTCAAAGCTTGTATGTATGGCTCATCATCTTCACTTTCACTAGTATGTATCAACCGTGAAAAATTAATGGAATCCCAATTGATCGATTACAATGCCTCTAGGATTGGTCATATTAGCCCATATACATTTGAACAATGTAATGGTAAACTGTCTATGGTAATTTAATTCAATTATATCTAACAATTTTCTATAATATGGCAGACCTCCAAATCTTATATGGCCATCAAATATACTTGCATAACTCCTTATACCAAATGTCCTGAATACACCACTATTTTGACTTTTCAATCTTTCATCCTGTGCTAAAGTTCAAAAGTTGTACCCATTGACATTGTATGCAGTATATTGCCTGACTTTATCAAATGGACCTATGGCAAGATATCTCATTTCAACGGAATGAGTCTTATTTATATCGTTTCTAATTTGAAGGAAAATGAGTAATAAATTTGTTAATTAAAGGTGTTCATCATTTGAAAAGTAAACAACGATTATTATATACTTACATGACGTGAGAATCAATCAACAAACTCTCTATAGACCCTTTTGTCTATCTCTGAAGGTGACCGTGTATGGTTTCTTAATTATTACCTCACATGATCTCTAAATTCCCTACATGTCATACATCAATTTCAAATTGTTTACAGGCATGCAACAAATATTAGTGATCTATAACATATAATTAGTGATCTATAACATATAATATACTTACTGAAGAAAGTGGTCAACTTCTTTACAATTGGTCAACACATAGTGATGTGCTTATAGTTTCTCCATAGCAGATAGAGTAAAGTACTCAAATCCACTAATTGGCTTTCCAACAAGTGGAAACAAAGTGTCGACATTAGATAGCGCACCATTGGGTTCATCATTTACTTGTCTAGGACAATTAAATATAGTCTTTGTTCCTTCTAAATATCTTGATCAAAAGGTTAATACCTCTTAAGCCATGTAACATTCAGCAATTGAGCCCTCTAGCTAAGCCCTGTTTCGTGTAAAAAACTTTAATTTGCCTAAATACCCATCAACCACAGTTGAGTTAGTACAAAAAAGTTGAATAACTTAAAATAAATATTTAATACAATGTTTGTATTTACCTTTCTATTAGGCACATCCATGGATACTGGACGATACCTCAAAGTTTGGTCTCTTTAACTAAATGTACAATTAAATGAACCATGATCGTAAAAAATGAGGGTGTGAATATCATCTCCAGATGACACAATGTTAAGATTACTTTATTTTGAAGCTCATCAAGGTCATTCACGTTTATCACTTTACTGCATGGCACCCTAAAGAAAGTACACAAGTTTGATGAAACTGTAGATACCTCTTTAGAAGGGTCTTTCTCACGGTTATGAGCAGAAGTTGTTGCATTAGAACATATAAGTCATGACTTTTCAATCCACTGATCTTGCATTGTCTTAGATCAATGCATTTGGAAATGTTGCTTGAATACCTATCTGGCATAATGACATTTTTCAAAGTCCTTAAGAAGATATCTTTGTTTGCATTTGTCAAAGTGAATAAAGTTAGAGGATATCTATCATTTTCATTAGACCAAAAATAAACTCTAATGCCCATTTCTTGTAAGTCTCTTTGTGCATTAACATGGTCCTTTGAGTGTTTAGACTCATTTAGTAAAGTGAATATCACATTATCACACACATTTTTCTCAATATGCATGACATCTAAATTATGGTGCAACAAGTGGTTTGTCTAGTATGGAAGTTGAAAAAATATACTCTTTTCATGCCATTGTTGGGTTTCACCGTCAATAACACTAATTGCTCAAGTTTTTCTGCCCCAACTTTCAACTTTCACATATTTTCCAAAAACAACATTAACATGCTCAAGTTGTCTCAAGATTTCCAACCTGATTATTAGAAGTGGGGGATTTCCTCTTTCTTTATTTCCATTAAATCAACTTTGAGTCAATCTAAATTTATGACCTGGGCTTAAAAAACGACGATGACCTATAAAACATCACTTTCAACTATGAGAAATCTGGACTCAAGTAGAGTGGGCATGCTAACCTAGTATGAACATTCCACCCAGACAAAGTTCTAAGACCAGAAAAATCACTAACTATCCACATTAATGTTGCTCGCATATTAAACATCTCACTTGCGAATGAATCAAATGTTTTAACACCATCAACCTACAAATCTTTTAACTCTACAATTAGTGGTTATAGATACACATTTATAGCATTCCTTGGTGCCTTTTTACTTGGAATAATCATTGACAGCATAAAGGAACTTTGTTTCATGCACATCTAGGAAGGTAGGTTATAATTCATAATAACTACTGGCCAAACGCTATAGCTTTTGCTCAAATTTTTGAATAGATTAAAGCTATTGGTGGTCAAACCTAGGCATACATTATGAGGATCCAAAGAGAATTGTGGATTCATTATGTCAAACCTCTTCCATGGCTCAAAGTCCATCGGATGTCTCATCATGTTGTCACTGGTGTTATCCACATAATGTTATCTCATATGCTTAGCTATTTTAAATGACATGAATAGTCTTCGTAATTGTGACTTTAGTGGAAAGTATTCTAATATTTTTGTAGGCCTCTTATTCCTCTTTCCACCCTAGCTCTATGGTTTCTATCTAGATGTGTTGCACATTTTGCATACATCTCTATTTTTATCCTCCCTCCAATATAACATGCAATCATTTGGGCATGCATGATTTTTTTGGTAGTAATTTGTTAATGGTTTTTTTAGCTTCATAAAATGACAATGGAAGTTTGGCATGTTCAAATGCATCTGCCATCAAGTCCAGTATCATTGACATAGCTTTATCACTTATTTCACACAAACATTTGATGTGATATAACTTTACCAGAAAAGACAATTTGGAATACTCTTCACACCCTTCATATAGGCTTTTTTAGTCATCCGAAATACATTCAAAAAATTCCTTTGCATTGTCATTCATTGCGGGGTTTGATGGTGGAATTACACAATCAACATCATCCTTATTTTTGTTTCCTTGATGAATTCCAAATATATCACAAATCATATCTTACATAAGGTTATCTTTAGACATATAGAGTTCTCTCACTTGTGGACTTGTCTCAGGTTCTTCTACAATATGAGACTCTTTTATAATTCTCTCCCCATGCCTAATGTGTGAAAGGTTTAAGTATTAAGTGGTCACACACTACTTTTTTAACTTGCCATTTCTTAAACCTACACTTCAAACATAGACAAATTATTCTTCCCTCAATACTTCCCTTGACAAATGCAAAGTCTAAGAATCCATTCAATCTCTCTAAATATTTATAAGTATTTCGAGGCTTAATAGTTTAAGACTTATCCATTTCCTAAATAATTTGGTAACATACTTTGTCAAATTAACTAAAAAAAAAAATCATGTCCAAATTAATGACACTACTATTAATAATTACATATGCTTGCTTATAATTCAAAGTAGTTTACACATTTACAAATATACTTACCAATGCAATTATTTTACTATCAACAAAATAATCAAATTCAATAATGCACACGTACAAACATATAATATATCGTCAATCTAACTCCAAACAAAATTCTTGTAATAACCATTATATATATATATATATATATATGCATGTATGGATTTTAAGAATAACAATATAAAAATAAAATAGAATTTTATGGACTAAAATGAAAAAAAATAGTATTAGGGTACAAATTATAATTTTACCTTATGCTTAGGGACTAAAATGGAAAGAAAAATATTTTTATGGATAAAAATATAATTTTAACCATTACATAGTAACTTGCATAGTAAATGTCAGCAAAAACGTGTGGTTATTGTTCAAGTTCTGGCTAGTTACTATTTACACAGTGCCAAATACTAACTTGAAAATTTTTATAAATATTACGAACATTTCTTAATTTTTTCATTTAAATTAGAAAGAGAGGCTGTGGAAGGAGTGTTCATATTTATGTGAGAGATAGCTTTGCTGAGTCCTCTTTAATCCAGGTTGTGCTATGGGAATAGGGGATCTCTACTATTAGTCCTTATCGATGAGTGTATAATTAACAAAGTAGTACTTTTTATTTTATCAAATGTCTTTATTTTCTAGTCCAACTTTCACTTTCCTTATTCCATGTTCAACATTTTACGGGAATAACAAATCTATATTCTTTTGTACTTTTCAACTGCGTATATATGATATAATATGTACGGATATAAAAAATAACACAATGATAAATGATATTATCAAATTTTATGAATTATTGTTATTATGAAAGGCACTTGGTATATGAGAAGTGCAAAGTGAAGGTTATAAAGTATAAGGAGTAGTATTATATGAAAGGAGAAAAGTTATGGTGAAATTCTTAATTATAATTGCTTTTTTTTACTTTATCTAAGTTTATTTTATGTGATCGTTACATTATTGTATTTTCCATTTTAGATCGTTTATATTGTTGTCACTTCTCTCCTAACTACTTTTATTTTATTTTATTTTATCTTCAAGATTATTTTTATTTAAATTACTTTATGGTAATAAATATGTTTAAATAAAATTATTTATTTATGTATCCTATTTACAAAATGTATTTATATTTAATGGGTTTTATAATTTAAATGATGGATGAGAATTCATTTAAAAACCCCGTAGCTGTTAGCGGGGGTAACGACCTTGGTACACTTTGTTGAAATGAATTATTAAGACGTATCTGGTGAAGGGAGAAGAGTATGAATTATTAAGATGTATCTAGTGAAGGGATACAAATATGAGATATTGAAATGTATCTAGTGAAGAGATATTGAGATATATCCAGTGAAAGGATACGAATATGAATTATTGAGAAATATCTAGTGAAGTAATACATGTATAATATATTGAGATGTATCCAGTAAAGGGATACTGTATGAATTGTTAAAACATATTCAATAAAGGAATATGACTATGATGATAATTGTTCTTTTCTTGATACCCACTTTATATAAAATTAAAAGATTTAGAAATGGTGTTTTTATTTTATAAAAAAAAATTATTTCTTTACTTAAATAAATTTTTGTTAAAAACTTTAAGGCCTCTATTGTTTCACTTCTGCTTGCTTTGTGATTTATGCATTCACTAAGTCAGTGGTAAACTTACAACTCTCTCTTTAATATTTTACATATTAGTAAGTGATAAAGAAAGTTAAGACTTATTGTCGCTCAAACATTTTGAGGTGTCATTTTAGGTTAATCATCATGTACGTCTAACTCCAAAGTTGTGGCTACTAGATGTCGGGTTGTTTTAAAATTATAATTATTGTAAATTGTTGTAAGATATTTCTATACTATACTAAATGTATAATTTGAGAGATTTTTAAACTAGTTTATTGATTATCATTAAAATATGACTGATTGTATAAGTTTGGAAGACATTGAATTTTGGAGAGGTGCTGTTAGATTTTAGGCAACATCTAATAAATTTCTTTGAATTAAATTTTAAATGTGTATTTAACATGTTTTATTGATATATAATGGACTTTGTAAGAATGTTTTAAGCTTGCTCGACTAGGTTAGATTAACTTATGCAACGGTCGTGACCAATAATTTTAGGTTGTGACAATTCCAAAAACAAAATATTTATCAACTTGAACAAAAAAATTCCACATTCATTAAATTCATCACCAAAAAGTCTCTATTATGTGTATCCCACAACAAGAAATAATAATTAACTCATAATGAATAAAAAAAAAATCATTAATAAGAATTTTTTAAAAGGAAAAAAAATTTAAATTTTCCATTTTTTAATATAATATTTTAAGCTAAAATATCTAAGGAAAAAAACTGATCGACGACAGCAGTAGGTGAAGCTTTGTTGGAAACCAATAGGTTGACGGATGGCAGTGGCTGACAGCAACAAGTGCTTGTTGGCGGGAATAAAGAAAAGGAAAAAAAAGAAAAAAAAAGAGAGCGAAGGGGAGAAATGTACCTTATCAGTGGTGACAGAGGATATTCTCACCGGTGGAAGGTGCTTTGGGTCGTTGCCAGCGTTGATAGTACCACGACAAGGGGAGCAGAATGATGGGTTGAGGTGTGGAGGAAGAAAAGAGGAGAGGAAGGTAAAAATAGGGTAGCGATAGATTGAGGAAGAAGAAGAGCACAAGTTAGGTTTAAGCTCGTTGGGCCTGACCACGGTTAAAAAAATTATTGCTAGGACCTGTCCTAAACACCATTAATAAAAATAACCGTGGCTAGGCCAAATCCTAGTCATGGTTACTGGACAAAGGGATGGACTAAGATCCAAATTATTTGTCTTAAACATGATTAACGTAAATTGTTGTTATGACTAACATAACTACGATTTTATACTAACCGTGGTTAGTCATAAATTTAACCACGGTTATTATATAATTGTAGTTAGGACTATCTTTGTCCAAACTATGGTTATAAATAATTGTAATTATTGCCTGGCTTAACCATGGTTTTGTATAACTGTGGTTATGTCAAGCGTATTGGCACGATTACATTGATTGTGGTTAAAATTTGTCTTAACTATGGTTAGGTTTAACCATCACTATGTGTTCATCGTTATGACCCAATTTTTTTGTAATGAATAGCTTTTGAAGTAGAAGCTAATGAGACAGATGTTGAAAGGCAAAATAAACTGCATATATTATTTCTTACTTGAATGCTTTTTTAAGCCCTTTTGAACTATAAACTTTACACTGTAAGTCTTGATTGTGGTCACGAAGGAAAGTGTAATAGTAGTTTTGAAAATAATGTGCAATACAATACATTACTTGTGTTTAATTCATATATTATTAGAGCTACTTTTTTTAACATATAAACATCGAGTACTTCCTATTAGTAACTTTGGAACTCTCAAACTCAATGTAAGTCAACATGCAAAAAGAGAACTAAAAAGTGATTTGTTAAGTATTGAAAGTTATTTCTAAGGCATAAACTCAAATTTGCAATGGAAAATCTTTGATAAGGGGCCACTTAAGATGGAAACGCTAACCTGTATGGGACAAATTAAACCCACGTGGCAAAACTGGTAAACAAAGTTTAAATATTTCTTATAGTTATATTGTAATGATAAACATTTTTTATCTTGTGAAAGACAAATTGAATCTAATCATTGGAAGGCACATAGAAATAGAGATGCTCCAACAAATATCATACGAAAAAAAGAAAAATAAAGCATGCCTTTTAAAAGAATATAATAGTAGAAAAACTTATGCAGAACATAATAAATATAAGTGCTTTATCAAACTATAAATATATATAACAAAATAAGATAATTTTTGCAAGCAAATAAACTAATTTAAAAAAATAAGGCAGACCATTGTAGATATAGTAGAAAATGAAAATCGGAGAAAATGAATTTAATGGATAGAAGTTATATTTAGAGAGACCATTTCACTATGATATCTTAACATTGAATTTTTTTTTTTTTCTGACTGAATAAAATTGACAGCTGAGTGATGCTGTTGACACGGCACTTGATTCTAAAGACATAGAAGATGAGATAGAAGAAGAAGTTGATAAAGTGTTAACTGCAATAGCTGGTGAGACAGACGCACAGCTTCCAGAAGCTGTTAGGAAAAAAAGGGTGAAGCAACATGCTTAAAGGGTTGGAGCTGTGGAGGAGGTTTGTGCGGTTTATTACCCTGGTTTTTGGATAATTAGTCTCCTTGCTTCTACTTTAGAACTAAAATAATTGCGGAATATTTTGTAAGTAATATTCTTATCATTGATATTATTAGGAGGAGGCTGTAGCTGAGGACTTTGATGAAGAGTAAGAGACGGGAGAAATAAGGGCTCGACTTGCTTAAGTTAGATCACAGATTCAGTCTCTACCTTGTGGCCTGGTGTATTATAAGAAAGTTGCTTACCAGAATAGAGATTACGGGATGGAGAATACTGGGATGTGTTTATTGCATTTAAATTCCACTAACGAGTTGTCAATTTAGTTTATGTGATTAATCCCAGGACTTGGTTTATTATAGTTGTGTGATTTAGCAGTGGCACTGAACAAAACGGTAAATGAGCTAATTTTAATGAAAAGCATCCCGAGTGTCCCATGGCTTTACTGTATAGAACCCATAGTAATTAAATCGTGATACGAATCACTAATCAAAAAGTATCTTTTTGAATTGCAAAACGTATAATGTATCGAATCGTAAGATTTAGTAACAAATAAAAAATAACTTGAAATATAAAATATGACATATATAATATGCATAAAATATTCAAAATAAATTTTTAAGAATCTTATTAACTATATGATTTGTTAGTAATTAATTTTTGAAATAAATTCTACCATATTGGCTTGAATCGTATTACTCATACTTGATTAAGTGATTTATTTATATTGGTGACTTGTTATGAATTGCAAGATTCAATTTGTGAATCTTATGATTTATAACTATTTTCAATTTAGCCGATGATTTATATCGTTGGCTTTATGATTCGTTTCAAATCGTAAGTTTTTAATTACTATGGTAGAACCATTTAACTCTGTCATAAGCAATGAAATTTTTTTTAATGTTGATGTATGTTGACGGTCAGATTAAGATTTTAACTTTTTACCAATTTCGGTTTCTATAATTTAAATTAGTAGATCATAGAAAATGAACTGCAGAAGATTCTGACTGATTTGCTATCATAGCAGAGAAAGAAATCAAAAGACACCTTGTGGACAACGTGATTTCTAAGGGGTGGCAATTTATGACAATACCATACCTACAGAGATAAGAGATGAAAGCAAGGAAAATACTGTAAATAACCACAAAATGGATTGTCTCAATCTTTTTTACTCAATTTCTCCCAATTTCTGAGAAAGTAAAAGAGAGAGGAAAAAGAGTGAATAGATTGCGTCGATATGAACAACATTAGCTGGAAAATATTGAGGGTCAATGGCTTTTCCATTTTGGAGTGTTTGGTGTATTCAAAAGTAGGAGGCTATGTTAGAATTGGCAACATCAATCTTCTTCTTCTCCTTCTACGTTATTCGTAACTCCAACGCATAACAACAGAAGAAAACATCATCAAACCAGAATTGGGTTGAAGGGAAAATGTAGGAAAGTAGTGTGATAGGTGAAACTTCCTTCTTCCTCATTCCGATCATAATTGCGTGCGCATGTTTTCAAGGCATTTATGCCGAACATGCCCATTATGTGTTTGTTGCATGCCACGATGTATATTAAAATAAAGACTCTTAATATTATGATTGTTAATTATAATGTATTAATTATTGTATATGGAATAATATATTGTTTATTATTATATTTATTGATCACCGTAACAATTATATTAATTTTGTATATAATGATTGGCAAGTATGATCATAGTAATAATTCTCATTGAATTGGTGAAATATTATCTTATATTTAACAGCTTATTATATCGTAATTAAAATTTATGATAAACTCAAGTTTAGTGTATCATCACCTTAAAATGAAAAGTGTAAACTGTTAATTTTCATATTAAGAAAATTAATATGAAATAATAAAAAATATAAAGTGAGAACAAAGCTTATCATTTTATTAAAATAAAAAAGCAAATAGCATAAAAAAATAATATATACATATTGAAATATTATTAATAAAATATGAAACGGAAAATGATAAATGATAATGGAAATTTATCAAAACTTATAATTGTTAATGTTATATGACATATTATGAAATTATAAAGGAAAGCGTAATCATATTTGCATTTTATTGCAGAATTTAAATGTTAATAATCATTTTGATATATATATAAAGGTCATCATTGGAAAATAATTTTAACGAATAATATATCAATAGAAAATGAACGTAATGAGGAAAAACACATAAGTCAATGATGTAAAATAAACAAAATTCATATATTTATTATACAAAACGTAAATACATTTTAAAAAAATAAAACCTGTATAGCCAAAGTTTATTTGAATTTGTGCTAAGTTATATATAATTATATAAAGAATTCACTAGATGAACAAACATTTAGTTTAAAGTTTAAGTTAAATAAAAATTCACTTTTTTGTCAACAAATATCCTTACTTCTCTATGTAATTTCATTTTTTATTTTCTTATTTACAATATTTATACTATATATAGAACAGTCAACGCTTGTATTCTTTGCAATACTTATTTTCACTTATTTGTTTAATTTATTTTCATTCAAAATAAGGTAATTTTTTGTATAGGTTCTTTGTTACTATTTAGATTTTTTTTATCTTGAATTTTTTTAATTTTATATAATATAATATTTAAAAAATCGAAGTGGACATCTACGTAAATCTGTGATTATTTATAGACAAAATAGTAAGGAGTTAGTGAAAATGAAATGACGTGACTATATTCACTTAGTGTAATTTTGCACGTATCTCAACCTTATATATATATAGTAAAATATTACAAACAAGACAGACTTATTTATTTAATTCATTACAGTGTGAATGGAGGAACCCAATATTTTATCATTAAATTTTTATCCATTAATTTGGATGTGAATGAGAAGAACCCAATACTCAATAATTAAATTTGAGTAATTCACTATCATTTATAGATTGGCATATACGATAATTAGTCATTACACATTAATTATATTATATATAATTAATTCATACACCATGACAACTTAATAAGTATCACACGTATAAATTAATAGCTACCACTTCACACATACATCAGTTACGTGATTGTAATATATACATGTCAAAACTATTATTTTGTCTCTTGATATGATAAATAAAATAAAATAAAGTAACATGTTAAAAGTGAAGCTCATCATTTTAGAATAAAAGGCGGAATAAAAGAAGTAAAATATTATTTTAACCTTTCATTTATTAGTAATTTTTATAATAATTTTTTTAATTGATTCTCATTTTTATTTTAGTTTATCACTTATTAATTCATTTTAACTTAATCATTCATTAATATAAAAATTAACACATTTAATCTTTTAACCTTATTTATATTTGGCCTAAATTATAACATTTATATTAATTAATGATAAAATTGATAATAAATTAATAAATAAAGAACTAAATCAATAATAAAAATTAGTGAAACACTAAATTAAAAATAAAAATTAATAAAAAAATTAGTTTAAAAATCAAATAATAGGCAGCGTATTTGGCCTAAAGAGCATTATAAATTGGGAGGCGTTGTAAGGCACCTTTCATAATGGTTAAACAATGGGATCATCTTCACCAAGCCTCCTCAGAATCTCTGCGTCATTTCTGTTTCTTATCTTCATCTCACCATCCTCCTCTGCAACATGTTCTACCACCAATAATGACTTTGGCTTAGGCTTTGGCTCATCTTTCCCCAAACAAGAGGGGCAAAAGCTGATTAGAGAGCTGAACCTATGCCCAAAACAATCCATCAACATGGTACTCCGTGACCCTCTGTTTGACATCCCTGCAGGTATAATCGTGGAAAAGAAGCTTATATTCCCCAGCCTTTCTGGTGCTGGGCCTTCTGTTCAAGACTTTGGTCATCATGCTGGTTATTATTCGCTTACACATTCCAAAGCTGCAAGGTATACCTTCCTTTTTAATGTAATGTTAATTTTGGGTTTATCATTTTGTTTGTTCTCTTCCCTGCCCAGAAATGATTATGATCAAGTCACATACACAGTTTTGAATGATGTTTTAAGAGAAGCAGCATTTCATGGTTCAAAGGTTTGTCCGTTGACTTTGGAGTGGAACTGTTCTTTTGAATATATATGATATTTTATAATTGAGTATATTAGTATATTTAAAATTATGAGTATATCAAAGATTTTATTTTAAATAAATTAATATATATTGTAAAATGATATTTTAAATAAATATAAATATTTAGAAATATAAAAATTGGATAAAGTATCTTATATATAAAAATTTATCAATACGAAATAAGATAATAGATTGAGAAATCGCTATAACAGATTGCCAATATTATGATTAAACAACAATAGAAAAATAAAAGATAATTTTTTTACTAATTTAGTACGAAAGGATGGATTTTTATAATTTTTGGATTGATTTCTTGGCTTGCTGGTCATTAGGGTCAACCGGACCATGGCCAATTAGCCAATTTTTCAGTCCAAAACTGAACAGTACGAGATTTAGAGTTTAAACTCCAAAATTTTAAAGCCTTGATCAGCTTATTCTATAGGTAGATATTACATCAAAGATTTGCCCAAATATGTTTTGAAGGCTTCAAAAAATAATTCTCACCTTGTGTGATTGGCAGGATGTTCTACTTATTCTTTGAATCCCGGAACAATAAGAATGACCCTGTTGTGATATGGTTGACTGGAGGACCTGGTTGCAGCAGTGAACTGGCTCTGTTTTATGAGAATGGTCCTTTTCATCTTACCCCAAACTTATCACTTTCCTGGAATGACTATGGCTGGGACATGGTACCTATTGCTTCCCCTCCTTCACCTTCATATCTCCCTTTCAGGCTTTCACTTTGCTCTGTTTTTCTGGATTGGCCTCAATACATGTACATTCATTCTGTAGTTATCCAATATACTATTCGTAGACCAACCCATTGGGACAGGTTTCAGCTACTCTTCTGATCAAAGTGACATTCCCCAAGATGAAGAAGGTGTTAGCAATGACTTGTATGACTTCCTACAGGTATATTTATACAATCCCTCCTTCTCCCACACTGAACAATGCTTACATATACAGTAAATTTCAATATACAATCATGGCCACTGGCAGGCATTTTTCAAGGAACACCCAGAATTTGTGAAGAATGACTTCTATATCACTGGAGAATCCTACGCGGGACACTATATTCCAGCTCTTGCTTCTCGTGTTCATCGAGGAAACAGAGCAAAAGAAGGAATACTCATGAACCTCAAGGTCTTGCATTACACTGTGTATTGATTTCTTCATCTTGCTGGAATTACCATTGATTAATTTAATCTCCTGTGGTTAATCATGGTTAAACAGGGATTTGCAATTGGGAATGGGCTAACCAATCCTGAAATTCAGTACCCAGCTTATACAGATTTTGCATTAGAGAGGGGCTTAATCCAAAGAGCTGATTATGACATTATCAACAGCTTGCTCCCAACGTGTTTGCAGTCAATAAAAGCTTGTGGTATTACTTGCCCTCCCTTCTTTACCTATACACTTCACTGTCTTTATTTATTTTTTCTTCCTCGGAGAGAGGCATTCAAATGCTGTAGTTTGATTCTATTTTTCGTTTTTATGTTCCTAACATTGTTTTATTAAATTAGTTTTTAAAATAAAAAATTATTTTTTAGAACAGGATTCTAACTACTCTATCTCCCTTGAAAAAAATTACATTCTCTTTTTCTAAAATGCGTTACATTTACTTTCCCAAAACAAAAAAAGATTAATTGCAATTAAACCTTTTTTGACCAACATATCCTTATATTTATTATTTATATAATATAATAAATAGCTATTTTTAAAATTTAAAATAAATTTTCAGCACAAAATAAATAATTTCAAAACAAAAGTTTCAGAAATATTTTTGTTAAAAGTTATATTTTTTATAACAAGACATCAATATTATCTGTAAAAGTATTTTACTCATTTTTTGACTTTAAAGGTGGTTTTTGCTATTTTGGCATTCATTAGGGACTACAAGAGTAATTTTCCCTATTAATTATTTTTGTTCATTTACCACCTGTTGATTTGTCAGGCACTACAGGTGGAGATGCTTGCGAGACTTCTTTCGAGGAATGTAATGAAATATTCCACCAGATCTTGGCTGTCGCTGGCAACATCAACGTAAGAAACTACACAAAAGCATTCCACCATTTTATCTGTGGGACTGCTTGAGAATTAAGTAATAATATTGTTTTCCCGGTTCACTAAGATCTGCAAAACTGCAGTACTATGACATCAGAAAACAGTGTGAGGGATCTCTGTGCTATGACTTCTCGAGCATGGAGACATTCTTAAACATGAAGGAAGTGAAAGATGCTTTAGGGGTTGGAGACCTGGACTTCGTTTCATGCAGTTCCGTAGTGTATCAGGCTATGTTGAATGACTGGATGAAAAATCTGGAAGTGGATATTCCTGCACTTCTTGAGGATGGTATCAGAATGCTTGTGTACGCTGGGGAAGAAGATCTTATATGCAATTGGCTTGGTAAGCCTTCGAAACCCAGAAACTGTGATATGTGAGTCCACGTTCTTACTGTGTGTGTGATTGTGCAGGAAACTCAAGATGGGTTCAGGCAATGGTGTGGTCAGGTCAGAAAGAGTTTGGAGCATCCCCTAATGTCTCCTTCATGGTGGATGGTAAAGAAGCAGGAGTGATGAAAAGCCATGGACCTCTAACTTTCCTTAAGGTTTGTGGTGACTGTAAAGTACTGTGCATTCTTGAGGGTGACATGGCTATAATTGAATTCTGCTTTGTATGGTAACTTTGATTTTTGCGAATGAATTACAAACAGGTGTATGAGGCTGGGCACATGGTCCCTATGGATCAACCAAAAGCTGCATTACAAATGATAAGAAGCTGGATGCAAGGGAAATTAACCATGACAAGGGGAAGAACATAGGCCTAATTAATCAAAGATGTTCACGCAGATAATATATGTTTGGAAATTAGTTAGTATACATAAATAAAGTCTTCTTTTTTTTTTTTTAGAGCAAACGGTAAGAGGCCATGAATAAAAGCATTTTATTTATGTGCTTTTTATGCCCACACTCCCCTCCCCTTTTTAATGTGATGCCTTGTAATTTGCAATGAGAAATTAAATAGCTTTCACAACTCCTTTTTTTTTAAATTCAATAGCTGACATTTTTGTCATTTTTTTCCAAAAAAATGTATTTATGTTAACATATGACGTGTGAAATCAGATATGACAAGATGCAAAGTCAAATTAATATTAATATATTTAAAAAATTATCTTACCTTGTACTATGAAAAATTACGTGTACATTTTTTTAGCTCATTTATACTAAAGATTTGAGATGAAAATGGTAATTTATTCCAAAAATAAAACATTTTCGCGACTGGCATGTAAGGATTTCCATTCCAATTGTCGAAGCTCTCTTAGAGGAGAACTGATCACACGATCCCGGGTTTGTCCATAGTGCAATGTTCCCGACACATGTAGTATACATAACAAAAAAATATTAGCCAATTTTAGTATACTTAAATGATAGCTGATGTGATATATTAGTTTTAATAATATATTTTTTTAATGGTAATCACTCTTTTTTTTAAATGATTTTATTAGAATTAGTATACTAAATTAACTGTTATTTAAGTATATCAAAATTAGCTAATATTTTTTCATACATAGTGCACCACACATGCTTCAATAAAAAAGTAATAAAATCATATAATTATGCTTCAATTTTTTATTATGGATACTACTTTAGTTTTAAGCCTTTCCTTAATTAATATAATTTACATACTATTATTTCCTTTGAATATATTTTGGTAAAAAAATAAAGTATAAAATTAGTTTCCACTTGAAAATTGAATGAAACTATAGAGACTAAAAGTCTAATTTGCCCTATGTATGTATAATTGAAAAAGTAATTAAAACTATTGAACCCTTAATTTGATAGATATAAACATATTATCTTGATTAAATTTTAGTATTGGATACATATATTTGTAAAATGTGATTAATTTTTTTAAATGTTTTCTAATTAATTTTTTAAATTTACAAATGAGATGTGAAAAATCACAATATGACAATGCCAAAATATTATTTTTATTGTATAATATCATTATAATAATAATTTATTTTATAATTACATAAATTAACATTCAAGTCTTGCATTACTATTGACATTCAATAAGTTAATAAAAGTTTTCATTTTTTAAAAGTTGCCTTAATTATGCAATTCTATTGTCTTCTTACCAATATGTACGGCCCAATATATACATTACACGTCTTGGGAACGTCGTCGTATGGACGAACCCGGGATCGTGTGATCAGTTCTCCTATTAGAGAGGGATGTATAGGTGGCAAAACGGTGTTTCTTTTGCATGCATGTCTAGATATGGTGTCTGAAACGTCTTTCTTTCAACCCTTCCGCTTCGTAAATTTTCTGTTTGCTCGCTTTAATGAGCATGAGCTCTTTTCTTTATTGATATCTATAATTCTTAAATATTATGTTTTCACAAATTAATACCCTATTTAATATATTGTTCGAGGTTAAATTGTATAACTTTATATAATGCAATTTATTTTTGTTAGATGTTTGGTATATATAATATTATATAAACTATATGGTCAATTCGGTCAACTCTATTTATTATTGTATTATTAATCAAACCTCTCTTATTTTAATTAAACTTGATTGTATAAAAAATAAATTAAAATAAATGCATTCTAATTCTATACCATTAGGTGTGTCCCATCTCTTAACATTCGTTAGTATATCAAATAAATCCTTATTCTAACTAACTTTATCTTATACAATGTACTAAATCAATAGGCGTGTTCAACCGAAGAGAAAAAACGCACACTCACTTTGGGAATATCTCTTGCTAATTGGGAGGGGAAGAAATTCAATTTGGTTCCCCTTTATATTTGATCATAATGGATTATTGGATAAAAATTTAATGATCTAAATTTATATTAAATTAATATAACTAATTGTAATTATATTTTTTATTTGTAAATTTAGACTATTAAATCTTTGATATATCATAATTAATTAACTATGACATTACATTTCCAATGAGAGGTGATTCAGAGTAAAAGAAATTGGTTCTACATGAAAGAATTGCTTTAATTTGTAATGAAGAGAAGAGCAAGACAAATAATATTTTATTGATTTTATATAATTAAAATGTTAAATTTAAATAATAAATCGCAAAGGAAATAATACATTAAGATTCCTTGCTATTTTCTATTTAAGAAAAAAGCAAAAATGTAATATTGATCCCTTAATTTTACTTGAAGTTTTACTTTTATTCTTGTGCTTCATTTACTTATAATTTAGGCCTTTAATTTTATTTTAAGTTTCACTTTTGTCCTTTAACTTTATTTAGTTCTTATTTATTCTCTTAATTTTACTTTAAATTTCATTTTCATCCCTTAAATTCATTTGGTTCCAATTTGGTCCCTTAATCATAAGTTTCACTTTTTCCTTTTAATTTCATTTTATTTTAGTTTAGCTTTGAGTATCAAAAACCACTCAAATATTTCTTCTTACCTTTCATTTTTCATTTATTAACTATTGATATGTGAAAGCTCAATAAATTGTAATAATTGTTATTTTGAAGTCAGTTATTGTTTTTTTTTTAACAAATTAAATTGATTGGTATTCAATAGCTATATTTTTTTTCTTTACCTAATTTGTTTTCTGAATGTCTTAACTCTTAATTCATATAAATTCTAAATATTTAAAATATTTTAATTTGATGGTGTTTGAGGGAAAAAAACATCTAAGAAGTTTTAAAAATTAAGAGCAAAATTGGAACAATATAAAATTAAAGATCAAAAGTAAAACTTAAAGTAAAATCAATAAACTAAATTTGAGCCAGATGAATTTAAGAACGAAATTGAAACTTAAAGTAAAATTAAGGGGCTAAGTTAAAATTAAATAAAGTTAAAGGATAAAATTAAAACTTAAAATAAAGTTTAAGGACCAAATTAAAATTAAATGAAGTTAAGATATGAAAAACCTTAAACAAAATTATGGGACTTAAAGTGTGTTTTTGCCATAGAAAACCAAAGCCAATGTACATAGAAGCAAAGTCAAGGCAACTAACTGTACTTTGTTCCAAAATTACCTTATGAATTAATGTCCATAAAAGTCAATATTCCATCGCCAAATTTGAAGGTTTTATTAGCATTAACAGATTGTCAATGACAGTAGCTACTTATGGATTTCTTGAGAACTTATTACATGATCTCTGGTATAAATTGAAAGTTACAACTTCCACGCTTTTATTAATTGGCATAAGGAGCACTATAAATTGGCAACCATTGTAACACACCTTTCACAAAGCTAACCAATGGCATCAAAGTCAAGCCTTTCAATACTTTGTCTATCTTCTGTGTTGTTTTTCTTCTTTTCACCTTTCTCCCCGGCAACATGTCTCTACAGCAATGACCTTCGCTTGTTTGAAGCAAAAAAGCTTATTAGATCTACCTTAGCCTATGCCCAAAACATTCCCTCAACACTCTATTCCATGACTCTCTGTTTATCCCCCCAGGTAAGATTGTGGAGAAGAAGTCATATTCCCAAACCTTGCTTTTCCTAGGCCTTTTATTCAAGATTTCAGTCACCATACTGGCTATTATGGGCTTCCACATTCCAAAGTTGAAAAGCATATAATCCTCTTTATGTACTGTTCAAATTAGGTTACGTTCAAACTTTAAAGCCTTCGTAAATCTTATGGTCATGTCTCATCATTTGTAGGATGTTTTACTTGTTCTTTGAATCATAAAATAAGAATGACTTTGTCGTAATATAATTAACTGGAGGACCAGGTTGTGGCAGTGAACTGGCTTTGTTTTATGAGAATGTTCTTTTCCATATCACCAAAAACTCGTCTCTTGAATGAAATGACTATGGCTGGGACAAGGTAGCTATTCTTTCCCCCTTGTTCACAGATACAAACCTTAGCCTTAGTTTGCCAAGTAAATCAATACATACGTTCCTTTGTTTTGTAGGTATCAAATATTCTATACGTTGACCAACCAACGACATAGGTTTTAGCTATGCTTACAATGAAAGTGACATTCCCCATAACAAACATGGTGTCAAAAATGACTTGTATGACTTCCTACAACTATTTATAGCTTCAATCAAACCATGCCTTTCAATTTATGTGTGTATGTGTGTTTATGTTAAGATAAACTAAGTTTTACAATCATGGCAGGCATTTTTCAAGGAGCACCTTTAATTCGTTCAGAATGATTTTTTCATTACTAATGAATCCTATGCGGGGCACTATATTCTAGCTCTTGCTTCTTGTATTCAGTAAGGAAACAAAGCAAAAGAAGAAATACATATAAACCTCAAGATGACATTACATTATATATGTGTTAATTTCTTCATCTTGCTAGCATGAGCATCCATTAATTTAAACTTGTATGGTTAATAATGGTTAAATAGGGATTTGCAATTGGGAATGGGTTAATTAATCCTGAAATTCAATACCCAGCTTATACAGACTTTGCATTAGAGAAGGGCCTAATTAAAAGGACTAATTATAACTATCAATAAGAAGATGCTCCCACCATGTTTGCAGTTGATAAAAGATTGTTTAGTATAAAAGTTTGAAAAGAAAACTATGTAACTATCTACCAAAATGTCTATATATATGAATGGATGTGGAACTCATTATGCAATTCAAAGAAAATATATTTATATTCTAGTTATTCTATTTTCTCCCTTCTATATTTCTTATCTATTATTCAAGTTCTGCCTATAATTTATTCATTACAAAAACTATCAATGATATCATAGCCATGATCATATATCTTTAGCCATTTCTAGCCACCTTAAGACCATATTTTTACATCTCATATCTTATTTTTTATGGCCTCCACTTCTACCTTTGACTCCTGGTGATAAGAGATATTTTCTCTTCTTTGTTGATGATTATACTTGCTTGATCTGGGTTTACTTTATTAAGCAAAAATTAGATGCATTCTTTTATTTCACTTAGTTCAAAGCACTTGCTAAAAACTAAAGTGGTCACTTTCTAAAAATCTTGAGAATGGATCATAGGGGAGAATTTATTGATCAAAGATTTGTCAAGTACTGCAAAGAGCATGACATTAAGAAAAAGCTCACAATTTGACACACACCTCAGCAGAATGGTGTTGTAGAAACAAAAAAACAGAATTGTTGTTGAAATGGCTCATGCAATGCTACAAGGCAAAGATTTACCTAAATTTTTATAGGCAGAAGCAGTCAACACAGCTGTTTATATTCTCAATCGATCTCTCACAAAAGCTATTCCAAATAAAACTCCATATGAAGCATGGTTCAAGTGAAAATCGAAAGTTAATTACTTTAAAGTCTTCGATTGCATTACTTATGCTCACATCCTAAAAGGAAGCAGAGACAACCTAGATGAGAAAAGAGAAAAGTGTATCTTCATTAGCTACAATGATGAATCCAAGGGTTATCATCTCTACAATCTTGATACAAGACATTTAATAATTTTAAGGAATGTGATCTTTGATAAAGATGCTAGCTGGAAATAGAGTAATGAATGCAAGTCAAACAAAGACTTGGGTAGATATTTATTTCTCAAGAAAAATATGCAGATGATTTGTTAGAGACATAGGACGGACATAATACATGTGGTCAACATCGTTTCAAGATTTATGAGTAAGCCTAGCAAATTCCACTTCACAGCTGCAAAACAAATTTTAAGATATGTCAAGGGCATGAAGAATTTCAGTAGTATGTGTAAGTAGAAGACCATTGTAATTTAGTTGGCTATACAGATAGCGACTAGACAAGTAGCGTTGATGATTGAAAGAGCACAACTATATACATTTTTCTTATTAGTTCCAAGGCAATATCAAAGACATCAAAGAAGCAGAAGATAGTCGCACTTTCATCAGCAGAAGCTGAATACATGGCAGCAATAAATGCCGCATGTGAAGCAATTTGGCTCAAAAGAATCATGAAAAATTTACATCAATGCACGTGTATATGCATTTTGAGTTTAATGCACATGTGTATGCAAAACTACAGTACTACGACATCATACCCTAATTTGAGGGAGCTCATTGCTATGAGTTCTCAAACATGGAGATATTCTTAAACAAGAAGGAAGTAAAGGATGTTTTAGGTGTTGGAGACTTAGAATTTATCTCATGCCGTATAACAGTGTATTATTTTATGGTGTATGACTAGATGAAGAATCTAGAAGTAAGTATTCCTGCTCTTCTTGAGGATGGTATCAAAATGCCTGTGTATGCTAGGGAATAGGATCTTATATGTAATTGGCTTAGTAAGATATTGAAACCCAAAAACTTTGTTATGTTAGCCAACACTCTTATGGTGTTTGTGGTTATGCAGGAAATTCAAGATGGGTTTCTGTAATGGTGTGGTTAGGTCAGAAATAGTTTGGAATGTCTCCCAATGTGTCCTTCATTGTCGATGGTAAAGCGGCAGAATTGATGAAAATCCATGGACCTCTAACTTTCCTTAAGGTTAGTGTTGAGTTTGCATTCTTTAGCTTGATATTGCTAATTGAATTCTACTTTATGTGATAACTTTAGATTTTTGTGAATGAACAAGTACATGAGGTTAAGCTCATGGTCCCTATGGATCAACCAAAAGCTGCATTATAGATAATGACAAGCTGGATGCATGGGAAATTAACTACCATGACTGGTCTCTCCTAAATGATTGGTCTTATAATAGTGATAACATTTTCATGTGTATATGGTTTTTATGAGCGATAAATTGAGGATGGAATAATTTTTTTTTTTTTAATATTGATGAAGTTCTCAATCTCAATCTAAGCATTGTGCATAGAAGGACATGCAATCAAATTCAAAAATGAAAATTAGAATTTAAACTTAATTGTTGTCCTTTAAGATTCTAGGCCTCAAGCGATGAGGCTCAAATCCTATTATTACTAGTAGAAATTTATTCTAGAAAATAGATATAGCTTGGCCAAATTAAAATTAAAAATAAAAATAATAGAAGCCTCAGGCTACTTGGTAGAACTCTCGCAAGCTAATGACCGTAAAATACTCTTCTTGTTCTATGGACATGTGCATCATGATTTGTGTATGAGTTTGTGTAGAGACTTGACTTTATAGTTGGATCATTTTTTCAGGACTCTGGGACCTTATGTGACCTAAACAAACTTTGATTAAGTTAGTTTGAGTCTTTTTTATTTTAAATAAAATATTTAATATTAAAAAAGAATCAAGAATAATGTGCTGCGATGAAATTTATCTTAAATATAATAAAAAATAATATTGAAAATAATATTTAAAAAAGTGGTCTTAGGCCAGTGAGACCAAAACCCAACTTGATACGATTACTAAACTTGGCATGGCATGGTCAAAACAAATTATTTCATATTTTTTGCAATCCAACCTCACTCGCTATGCAAGCCAATTGGGTTTGTATACGAATTCGGATTTGATATAATTAGTGTACTCCAATTATAGTTTTAGTAGGAATTCAATAATTGGAAATTTTTTTTAATAACTGCATATAGTTAAAAAGTTAATTATGATTTCCTTATAAATTATAACTTTATTAATTGCAAATTCAAATCTATGTACATACATCCCTACACATGACAATCCACAAAAGGAAGAAAATAGTTTCCTATTTTTCAAATAAAGAAAAATCCCCTAATCCTTGGAGTTTTATATTCATCACCTTCGTTTACAGATTGACTTTCTATCTACTCTTAAAATATTCTTCAACTTTATTTACTTATTAAAAAATGTCCGTAACTTTTTCTAATGTTTGAAAAAATAATCTTTTAGATGTAGATAAATTTTTACTGTTTGAACTGAAATAGACCATATGTATTGAAAATTACTTAGAACCAATATAATCAAACCGTAAAAGAAAAGTAATGAAACAACACTCCATTATGATTACAGTAAATTACTGTGCTGACATTCTGAATCAATACTAATTTTGACATTCAAGGAAAACTATTATCTATTCTTTACATTTAAGGAAAACTAGAAACAATCCCGGAATGTGTATTCTACTTCAAATGGAAGTATCATTTTATAATCTTTTTTATATGCCATTTGTGCATATTTTTATGTTGTTTTATAGTGATCTTTCTTGATTATGATTTATTTTTACTACAACAGTAAAACTTGTATATGCTTTTAAATAACCACGTTTGCCACATAGGTAATTTTAATTGTGTTGACATAAATTGAAAGTAAAAGGAAAAAATGAATTAATTAAGGGACTAAAATACTAAATAAACCCTTTTTTTTTTCTTTTAGCATATTCCTTGAATGGAAAGTGAATCACCCGTTCATTCTTGCGTAATTTGAATGGAGGTTCGGAACCCTTTGAAATTAGGTTCGGATAACAAAGCAAGGAATTTTGCTTCGGGAAGCCGTTGGGGTACCAGGCGCCTGTTCCAGTTGCTTTCTCTTTCGCTTCTTTTCTTTCTACCCTTCTTTTTCTTATTCTCTCTCTTTCAATCCAACGTCGTCTTCCTACTTGCAATCAAAAACACGAACGCAACGGAAGAAAGTAAATACAGAATCACAAAAGATTTGATGAGGGTTTTTATTGCGATCGATTTCTCTTCCTTTATTCTCGTAAAGTAAAATCGTTGATTGTCTTTAACAGCTTTCGTCCGAAACATCAATTTCTTGTTGTGTGTCGGTTTCAATACTCTTCATCCCTCACTTCAATACCTGGAAGCCCTCTTTCTTCTTGTTTCTCGGTGTTGTTCGTTTCTTGGGTTTCTCCGAACTCTTTCACTTTATATGAATTGCGTAGTGTGAAGGGGGGAGAGGATGGCTAAGAGATCTATAGGAAGTTTAATGCGGAAGAAGCTTTCTGATATTACCAATTCGCAGCCCGAACCTAAACTACCTAGTGTTGAAGAAAATTTGCCTGCAAATTTTCCCACCAACAAGGACTGCATTGAACAATTGCTGAAGGTACGTTTTTCGGTTCCTCTCTTTGCTTTCCATGTGATCGTAGTCTTCTTTTTCGTTCATTTTCTTCTCCCCATGAATTTCTGATGCAGGAAAGAGTGACGCTGTTGGAACTGCTTGCGGAAAGAAAGTATCCTTTGATCATTTACTCTTCAGATTTTTTTTTTCTCTTGCGTGACTATAATCTGTGGACAAATGAAAGTAACAATTTTGGGATCACAGTGATTAAGTTGTCGGATTATATTGTATAGTTGGGTGCAATTCCAATTTTTTGTACTTACCTCAGTTCTTGTCAAAATTGGGGAGAAACTAGTTTTCTTTCATGAAAATTTGAACAGTAAAATTATCGAATTGAATGGAGCTGAGTTGCAGAGACTGCGATCCAATATTCAGAAACTGCAGCTACAAAATTGGAATCTTGCTCAATCAAACAGCCATATGCTAGCGGTTAGCTTATAAGTTGCATTGTGAATGTGAATGTACATAGATTATAAGTTGACAGTGATAATAACTATGTCTAACTGGTTTTGCAGGAACTTAATTTGGGAAGAGAAAGGGTGAGTCCATCTCTCAAACCTTCCTGAAAGCTAAGCTACTGATTGAAACCCTAACATACATTGCGTATCTTTCTTACCAATATCTTTTTGGTAATACTCAATTTCAGATAAAAGCACTGCAACATGATATTGTATGTAGGGCTGCGTTACTTAAAAGCATGAACTTTGAAGTGGAGGTATGCTCTAAGCTTGTGTTCTGATCAATTTGATATATATAGCAGCATGCAGTTAACAAAACCGGGTAGAAACATTTGTTGAGGTGTAAAACTTTCTGAACATGTTATCATAGTCTCCTTGAACAAGCATTCAGAAGTTCAATCCTTGTAGGCCCAGTTTTCTTCATTAAATCAAATTCTGGCTCAACGTAGATAGGACTGTGTTTAGGGATCGTTAGTTCCTTGATACTATCTTATATGTGAGAATCTGCCTTTGGAGAGATAATGCGTAGAGAATTCATATCTTGACATAAATACACCATTACTGAGTCTTGATGAATGATTAGCTGAGAAGTCAAGTTCATTCTGATAACAATAATGAAGTTTTCTATAAATCATCTTTGCAGGGTAAAGTGGAGATGAAGAGTGAAAATAATATACCACTGTCTCAGGTTCATTGGCCAAACCCTTCATATATGGAATTGACAAATTAAATTTGCATTGATGAATGGTATTTCTTATTTTTGTTTCCATGCTACATGTGTTTATTGACTTCAGGAAATAGAGGAAAGAGTAGAACAGCCATCAACACTCCCTTCGCCTAGAGCTAGCAATGAAGGAAAAAACTGCAATCGAAACAGAAGACGAAACATGAGGAGCAGATGTAAATTCAAGGACTAATGTTCCTCCTGTGAAAATTTCTTACACTTTTGTT
This sequence comes from Delonix regia, assembly GCA_037074485.1. Classification (NCBI taxonomy): domain Eukaryota; kingdom Viridiplantae; phylum Streptophyta; class Magnoliopsida; order Fabales; family Fabaceae; genus Delonix; species Delonix regia. The sequence continues at coordinate 14,186,349 of CM073456.1, read as the reverse complement.
TTTTTGCTGAACTTGTTTTACTGTCCTATGGAACTTTGCAGCTACTGGTTCTGCTACTGCTTCAACAAAGGATGCAATCAAAAAGAAGGCTGAAGAGAAAAGGTTAGTTCAGTTCACACTTCAATGTGACCAAAGGTTTTCTTCCTCTTCTTGACAATATTCACAGCATTTCCTCTTTCCATGTGCTTTAGGCCACGTTTGAGAAGACATTCTGCTAGGGTCACAACACATGAACACGAAGCATTGGAGGACTTGTTCGAGATAGAAGATGCTAAATACCCTGTCTCTGCAGAGAACTCTAGTTTAAGAAACGAAGGTCCAAGACATTCATTTGGAAGACCATCGCGAAAAGCAGCTGAGAAGGTTCAATCTTACAAGGAGATTCCTCTAAATGTCAAGATGCGACGACTAGAATAACCCAAATCAGCTTTATTCTTTAAGTTTGTTAATCTGTTTGCTTATCATCTGAATCTCTTATTATTTTTTGTTAAATATTTGGATCGCTTGTGTATGTATGTTGGTTTATGTATATTTGGATCTCTTATTCTTGGCTTGTTAGTCGTCATTTGTGTATTGAAATTGCTTCAAGTTCATTACTGTGTTAAGTTTGATCTGTCCACACTGGGCCATGCCTATCTGGTTCATATTGATATGGGCTAATTCAACTTAGCTTTTCAAGCCCAAGGGAAAGACATGACAATCAATGTTCAATCCAAACCAGAAGGTAATTCAAGAGAATGACACTATGATTGGAACTATTTACAGATTAAAGGGTGTTAAAGCCAATGTGAACTTTTTCTAGAAAAGTGATTACTGACCAAATTGTGCAGCCATGTGAAATGAGGCTAATAGTCAATACCACAATTGCTGCATGTTCTTCCATGAGCCAAAGCTATATAGAGGAAACCGTGTGGGGCCTTCTCTTAAGTGCTTTTTCTTTCCAGTTTTATGCCTAATTACAGTACTAATCCTTTCTTTTTAGTTTTGTTTGTTTAGACAATGATGTGAATCATAACCCACAAACCAATATTACATTCACTCGCACACAGACATTCTTTTGCTTCCCCCTTAGTCCCTTTCCTTGTGATGGATTCGACAACCCTATCTTCATAATCTGTATTTCTGCCGCACTCTTTTTTCTTTTAAAAAAAATAGAATAAAAAATAGAAATATACAATCAGTCTCGTGAGCTCTGAAATCTGAGTCCCAAAAAAAAAATCCTTTTGGTTTTAAAGTACTATTAAGATATGGTATTTGGCCACGGTACACGGGTGCACTATCTAAGACTAACTACAAAATCAAATATTTTTTTAATTTAAAATTTTCAAAGATTTTTGTTCATCAATTTATATAAATTCTTCTCACATGCAAAGATTGAAGTGGGAATAATGGGACAAATGGGCCGGCGTTACTTTATCACACTTCGAGACCCAAACCGCGTTAATTCAAGGACTTTGTTGGAGAATTTTGATTTAAAAAGAAACATTTTTCTGCCAACTAAAAATGGATTTATCCCCATCATTATAGATTTACGTCATGCAAAAACCCGAAGTCAATAAATTTAATTAAAATTTAAATTTTTTATCATATCCATATACCAAATTCTAGATGAATTACAAGGTATTTGTTATTGCTTTTTTTTTTTTTTTTTTTTAAAAGTTCTAATTACAACTTAAGTCTGATTTTTTATCAACAAGATAAGGCCTTGTTTAGTCACTGTTCAAGTAGGGTTTGCTTACAAGGGGATGGGTACCTGTGTGAAGATGTCCTAAAATGATAAAACATAATTCAAAATTGAACATTTTAACATATCCTAATTAATTTAATGTAAAGTTTAGTTAGTAATCGGGGTCCCAACTTTTGTGCTAACGACCTCTTGGGATTCCAAATATCCACACTACATGATATGATTGGAGGTGAAATTGACGACCCACCTAAAGACTTTATTTCTTTTTCTTAAAAAATATAAAAGAAAATAGGAAATTTGGTTCAAAATGACCCGTTTTTCTTCTTGAGAATATTATTTTTTCTTCTGTAAAATTCGTTGAGTTAATGGAGCCCACGCGGTTTTAATCAAAGTTGGCATCCATGATTCTCTAGGGTTCCCTACCCGACAGGTATTAGCCGTTAGGACCCCACTAATGGTGGACTTAAGCACTCGCTTTTGCCATCTCATTTTGTGACTTAATCTCTTCAAGCTTAACCCCATGGTATATTCTTAGTTGATGTAACCTCAATTTCTTAGTTTTTCTCAATTATTCCTCTTTAGAATGTAGAGTTTAAAATTTAAAATATCATTAACGACTATTATTTTTTTAAATATTTTTCAACAAACTCAGTTTTGATATTATAGAAGTTTCTCGACTGTCTAAATTCAGATACACCTTATAATTTGAGTCTTTTTTCGATTTTGTATGTATCACTTATACGGGTATAATATAGTTTTTGTTTGTTTGTTTAATTACAAAACAATAATAAATTAATTTCATTTGATCTAGCCTTATAATAATTAAATCATTTGAAATAATAGAAAAAAAAATATAATTTTGATCTTCATTAGTCTCAAGATCAATTTATTTTTTTAAAATAATATAGTGAATTAATTTGATTCTTGTCAAGGACTATTTTAACATTTGATAGTTCATTATGTTCTATAAAATTTTGATCTTTAAAAAATTATTTTAATATTTTTTTATCTTTAAAGAATCAAACTGATTTAAACATTAAAAGTGAGAAACTAAAATTATAATTTTTTTCATGAATAATATTATTCCCAAATTCTTGATTTCACGTATCTAACTAGATGGGTCACATCCAAACGGTACATTAAATTTAGTTTATTTGATGGACATGCTTGAATACTGATGAAAGAAACTTGTGAACAATATTAAGCAGTTGATTTATTTGAAGATTCTAAAGTGGCGACCCACATCCATCTTATACAATTTTCATTTCTAGGCGCCATTATAAAACTAAAAATTAATGTCTTCAAATAAATAAATAAATAAATAAATATATATATATATATATATATATATATATAAGCCTTTTGTTGTGTGCTACTACACAAAACTGTGGTTGCTTGACGTAAAGTGAAGTCGATTGTCACCTCAATGTTATTTAGAGGATCCATTAGCAATATCTGTTATTAAGACCTGAGACAAGACCAAAAGCCTATTCTTGAGGTATAATTTTCTTATGTCATCTATAATGAAATTTTAAGGGCATAATTAATGAATAAAAGTGGAGGAGTCAAAAAGGGTAAAACATTACTTTAGTATTCAAGTAAGCTTTTGACACTGGAGAGAGATATACGCATCTTTAACTGCCTCCAAAAGATATTAGTTAGTTCTTTTCAAGAGTCACTGTGTTTTCTCTAACCAGACACATTATATTGTAAGTGACTTTGCAAATCCCTTTGATGTCTAGAGGAGTGATCCATTCTTTGGCAACACAAGGTTTTTTTTATTTTTTTTCGGATAACTCTGTATCCTTAATTTAAGCGTTGACAAAAATTTTCTCTCGTGCCCACCCAAGTATAAACTCCATCATTGAAATATATTGGGAAAAAGTATTCATATTATAATTGTCTCTGATAGGGTAAGAGTGAGTTTGCTAAAAATTAAGTGTAAGAACATCTGGTCACGTGCTTGAGATGGTCATTTGTGAGCGCTTTTAAACCCTACAATAGATGGGTTTTAACTTATGTAAGTATGTATAAGTAACACATTTAAACTGTTCAGATATTATATGTTATATAATTTTATCTTTTACCTTTTGATGAAAAATAATAATAATTGTTTGTATGATATAATAGTCAATTTTGTTTACTCTTTAAATGAGAGATTAAAGAAAACAAAAAACAAAAAAAAGTATTAGACATGCACTAATTGAACTAGTTCACAATAAAAGCTTTTTTCCTTTACATGTACATTTTTTTATTTTATTTTGATACTTGAAATTAGTAATAAGAATAGATTATTCTACCGTATCAATTAAATATTAGTGAGAATATAAAAATAAATTAAAAAATTTGAGGATTTATGATTTAAGATTTTTAGAATATTCAGTTAATCTTTAAATGTCAAAAATATTTCAAGAGATTGATTATCAACTATCAAAAGAAACTAGTAATTAAAAATAATATTAGCATAAGAATGGAAATACATAATTCAAGTTTTTTGAGATAATTAAGCCAACCATAGTTGGCCATAAAATAAACTAATTTGTTAGAGTAAATGTTAATCCAAATGCAAAAATGACTGGATGTAAACTTAGGTCTCACGTGTTGGTGTCTTTCTTAGTAATGAAGTTCTTAATTATCCATGCATGCTGCCTCAACATCGGAATTACCATATTTGGCCGACAAAGTACCACAAAGAGAATCTCAAATTGCAACCAAAATGGGGACCCTATAATTCGCAATTTAAATTATTTTTTTAATGTCATGTTCAAGAGCATATGTATTGGAGTATCTTTTAGCCTCGCAAATTGTTCAAACTTGGAACTCATTACCTCTCCTCAATCCCATTAATTACAATTCTGCACTCCACAGACCCAACCAGATATCATAGCCTCGGTAATATATGTATGTTCAACTGAAGAGGCAAATACGATAATGTGGGGCCATATGGGTTAGATCGATCATTCTACTTTTCTCTTTTTCGGGTATTAAAATATTGATTACTTAACGTAGAATGGGCAATTATTCTAGTAATTAAAGGTTAGAAGATAATGTCACATGATGTCTCCCTCTTTTCTTAATGTTGGGATATCACTTTTCATAAAGATTTTTTTCTTCTACATTTTTCTACGGAAGATCAACTAGATGGGTCTCAACTTATATAGACGTGCTCTTGACTTTTTTGTTAACGCCTGATTAGAAATACCCATAATTAATTGCTACTATCATGCTATGTCTATATAATTAATTTATTGTTATTTCTTCATTATATGTGGCTTCGTAACGTGCCTAACACAAACAATTATATAATACGACTTTGGAGAAGACACTCACTGCAACACTACAACGCCATGACTTTCTCTAAACTCTCATTAGAGCAGAATAAGTGTGCTAAAATCCAATCCTTATTATAATTAATTATAATTTTTGTGTACCTTAGGCCGGTATATATGACACCTTACCTTACAAAATCAGCAAAAGATATCAAATTTTTAAATAAAAAAAACAAGTGGGAAAATGGCATCTTGCACGCCTGTTAATTAAAATGTATGAAGGCGTAATTAATTGCCACAAATATTAATTAAAGGGTACAAAGTATAAACTTTAATTAAGTGCCGTAGTGGACAGCATAAAGGCCAAAGGTTCCTCAAATTCTCCAACCCTACAAGTGGACAACATAGTAATGCCGTCTCTTTGTACCATTTCTTCGACTATTATATTAAAACGAAGAAAAAAAAAAAAAAGAGACACATCATTAGAAAAACCAAAAAAAAAAAAATAAATCAAAGTGGGTATAGCTCTAATCTAAGTAACACTTAACAGTTAATGGGGCTGATTAATGAAAGATCGAAATTAAAGTGTAAAAGCATATATAAGTAAGGTTTCAAGGTACTTGCTGTCTGGCATCTTCCCTACCTGGCAGTTAAGATTATTCACAAAAGTGTCCTTTGAGCAATTACCAGTCCTCCATGAATGCTTAAGCTTGCCGCTTCCTTAAGCATTAATGATAATCACAAAGTTTAAAACCAAAAAAAAAAAGATTAATGAGATAATAATCAAATAAAACCCAGATGGGACATAAAGGTTCGGCGCCCCATTTTATTCCTTTTTGGGACTTAGGGGTTTGTATTATCAATTTGGATTTACCCTTCTCTTTCTTGGAAGTTAAAAACAATAATAACCAAGCAATGGTACATTAAATAAATGTAAGATTGTACAAGTAGGTGGCCTATATCATAACACATAGGCAGAGGTAACTAATTAATTAACCCTCATCATATGTTTAACGGCAATAAATGATTATTTAATTGCATGTCTTCGAGGTTGAAATAGTACACGTGTCCTCTCCTGATGTATATTGTATTTTAGCTGTAGGTTATGGAATATGACGTCTTTCTAAAGTTTTTTTAAAAATTTTTTATAAGAAATTTGAGAAAAAAAAAGAAAAATACATATTCGTATCTCACTTTTAATCTTAAAATTAATTTAATTCTTCAAAAATAAAAAAGTATTTAAATAGTCATTCAAAGATAAAATTCTATACAAAATAAAAGTTATTTGAATATCAATTTAGTTTTTTAAATGAATAAACTCAATTTAATTTTGTTATCTTTAGAGAAACATTTTGTTACTTTATATCTTTGAAGTATTAAATTAATACTTTAACCAAAAGTGAAGGTACCTTTAAAAAAAGATTGGATAAAACATTAAAAAATTATAATTTTGATTCTTTGCTCTTTTTCTTGAGATCAATTTAGTTATCAAAACATAGAAAATATTAAAAATGGTTATTTAAAAATAGAACTGTTCAAAAATAAAGCTTCTCTCTTATAAACAAAGGAACCAATTCAGTTCATATTTTTATTTTTGAATAATTATTTTGACATTTTTCATTTTTAAATGACCAAATTAATTTTAAGACAAAAAGTAAAGAATCAAAATTATTTTTCAAAGAAAAGAAATAGAAACTCTCAATCCTTCATATCATTTTTTAAAATTTATAGTAGAAAAAATTGGGGTGTTGATTCAGTGAGATGGAAGGATCTCATGTTTCAGTGGAGGAAGACTTTTATGGTCTCAAAGGGGTCCATCACCTTTTCTTTGGGCAAATATTGGTGGGAAAGTTTGGTTACCAGCTCCTTTTTTCTGACCAATAAAAATCATAATTATTTATTTAATTTTTGACCCTTTATAAGATATTCACATGTTGAGTGAGATAGAAAGAGATTGAGATGGCCAATATCTAATCTTTAGGGTCCTATTCTGAAGCAGTCTCCTACGCTTGAACAGCACATGCACCCATATCCCAAGTCAAAAATTAGTGCCATGATTTTTTTTTTTAATTTTATGTATATAGCTTTCACACATTCTTAAATTAATTTCACATCTGGTTTTGTCAAAAATGACATGCTGAGGATCCCCTCTTTTCTTTATTATTTTGAGAGAGACTCTGAACTGTATGTATCAAAGTGTATATCAAGAGACTGCACAATTTTGTGATTGTGATTTTCATCCATGTGATGTGATCATTTATACACTTTCAGAAAAGGAAATTAGATATGAGAAAAAAAGTGGCATATTTCAAAAAATAAAAAACTACAAGGGGAAACAAAAATAAATAAACCCTCAAAATGGTATACCTAGCTATATTCTGTAATGTCAAAAACCAAAATCACAAGATTGGGAAAAAAGAAAGAAAGAAAGGGAAATGTCTAATAATTTAATTAGAAGTTAATTTTTATTTAATTAAACATATATTTCTTAAATATTATTGAAATTATGTAATTTTTCATTTTTAAGATATATACAAAATTTTTTCTAAAACAAAAATGTGCGCTATATTTTAGTTTCGTCTTATAATATTTTTTATGGAGGGTATTTTAATTATAAAATTTTGAGTTGAATGAAATAGTACAATTTTTAAAACATGAGAAATATGTGGAATTCATTTTTTTTTTGTTTGAGTACAACACAGAATTTGAAGTGAACAGTGTCATTAAATAATATATAATGACGTACCATAAAATGTCAAAATTAAGAATACCTTTATGATAAAGTGGGTTAAACCTACTTCAAAGTAGCCAACTTAGTTGAATAGAAAAATCAAAGAGTAATTCCAAGGATGGAAGAAAATGGGGAATGAAAAAAGGACCGGCGAGTGGGATTTTCAACCTAAAACTAATTATTTATGCTATCAAACAAAAATTCTCTCGAAATTCCAAGTGAAGTTAAAAGATTCATACCTAATTCAACCTTTCAATGCTCATCCCAGTTTTAATATTTAATCATACTCCATTATAATTCGTTTATTTTGAGATTAGTCATCTTCCATTATGTTCAGCTCAAGTTCAAGTTCAAGTTCAAACAAAATCCCTCATAAACTTGTCAATTTATACGATATGACGATTTACTTCGTCAACACTACTAATAATCTACTTTGCTTTTACGTACATATATACGCATGTTATACTGTCATATAGTACGCATATATTCATATATATATATATATATATATATGAAACATGCACCAAATTTCTCTTAAATCTTGGGTTATGTACAAATAATTTTATAAATTTAAAGTTTGACATGTAGCTAAATTTATCGTTAGCAAATGCGTTAAATTACTCAAAGAAAATGTGACACACGTTAGATTAAATAAACATCTCTAAACTTTATTTTTTTCTTTGTGTAAATAGAACTTTTGAATTCGTGCAAATAAACTACGAATTTTGAATCACGTATAAATAATTCTGGCCAATAAAATAACTATTATATATAAATTATTAGTAGTCAAATATACTGTACATTTAAGGAGAATGATATATGAATAACGAAAATATACATGGATTCATTTCTTTCTTTTGTCTTATTCTCTCTTTCTCTAGACACATCATATATTTTATTATAAAGAATTCATTTTTGAAAGTCGTGATTACTTGTTTATAATTTGAACTTTAGGAACTTCATTTAACTCAAAATTCAAAAAAATTCTATGCATTTCAACCTTTAGTTTATATTATAGTTCATTTTATAACTGTTTTGGGAAAACCTTCTAACCTCCCACCTTAGAGGATACGAAAGAAAAAGTAAATACGATTGTACGCTAACTTGTGAAGAAACTGAAGAGGATATAAAAGAAGTAGAAAGAGAGACAGCATTTAGAAATCATCATTTTTTATTTTGCAATGTATATGAGAAGAAAACGTAGCAGGAGTTTGAACCAAACAGTACATACGAATCCATCTCTTATGACAGTCGTCGTATCCAGCGCCAACAACCATACCTCAAAACCTTAATAATTTCGTCCCATATCTAACTCTATATCGTACTTAGATGATAGAAATCAATGCTATTCTCAATTCCCTCCAGACTTCAGACATAACAAAGCAAAATCAAACAGAGGCTCCCATGTCAACCCAACAAATTGGAATTCTGCAATACAAACAAAATCACCATTTGGATTTACCACACGAAGGCAGCCCACGTGTGTGACGAAAATTAAAACAATGATACATTTTCTTAGCCTATACCATTCTAGCATCTCTAACATCTACCCTTTTATTTTTTTTTTTTTCACCCTTAAAGTCTGCCATTTCTCACAAATTTTCAAGGTCAGGTCTCGTGGCCTTTATGAAAATTATTTTCGGAAAAAATGATAGTGTACGGTAAAAGTCGTGGTTCAGGATATATATTACAAAGTTTGGGTAACTTCGAAAAGATCTTGAAAGCTCAAAGCAATTGTCTCAGCTTTCGATTCTTAATTTTTGTTTAAAAAAAAAAATGATTGGAGTAGAATGGAACTTGAAAAATGGGATGTCACGTCCAGCCTTTCGTTATATTATTGTTATTTCATAAGTGAGGAGAGGTCACTGTTTTTCTATTTCAAGGTAACTTCCATTGTGTTGTCCATAGTCAATAGGTTAGAAATAGAAACGCAGGTAATTGAAGAGAGGAGGACTTTGTCTCAAAGGGGTAAAAGTAGAATGCTTGACGATTGGCATGTTGCTCCCACTTTTATGGCTAAATTTCGAAATCTCAAGCTAGTTTATGTCTTTATGCAATAGTGACATAATCATAAATTAGGCACTATAATATAATACTTAATCATAGTTTATTGTATTTTTGTGATTCTGTTTATAAATTTATATTCTAACTTAATCATATTTTAAAATAAATTAGATGACTCTAACCAAAAATTAAATGAAACTACATGCTTATGTATGTATAAATAAATAAATTATATTACATGGATCAGGGATAACTGATGATGATAAAATTAGTTTTTGTTAAATTATATTTCATTTTTTTGGTTTTAAAATTTCAATTCTTTTTTGACATTTTGATATATATTGCAGAAGTTTCTGTTCTAATATATTTTCAATCAAAAAATATTTTTTTTACTTGATATGATCTATAATATTATTCTATGAGAGTAAATATAAATAAATTGATGTTAAGGTTAGAGACAATTATGTAATTTTATTCTTAATATACTAATAAAGATGATTAAGTAATTTTATTTTTGAAGGAACACATAATGCTTAAAAAATAATTTTGAAATTAAATAGAACTTACATTTTAAAAATATTAAATGTAATTAAACTAAACTTGAAAAAAAAAAAAACCGCATGGTTTTATATTATATTTGTTTACTTTCATGCTTCCCACAAGGGGCAACAGCCACATGGACTCCTCATTATATAAGACCTTGAACCACCACTCAACATCCCCCTAACCCTGTCCCTCTTTTTTCCTCTTTTTCTCTTTCCCTCTTCCCTCTCATTCATCCTCTCTTCTCTCCTCTCTCTCTGAAAATATATCTCAATTGTGATCTTTAAGAGCATGGACAATCAACGAAGCCCTCTGCTTAGTTGGGCTTACTACTGCCAGGGAAAGGTACCTACTTTCTTTTATCCTTCAACTCTTACCATTTATTGGTGTCTGGTGCTGCTACTTAGTTTGCTCTCTCCTTAATAATGTGTAATGGGGATTATAATCTTTGGAATTTGATGACTGATTGTTCATTTCGTATTGCATAACTTTGATGATACAGTCAATGGAGGAGCTGAGGCAGTCCCTCTTGTACACTACTCTGGAGCTGGAAGAAACCAGGGCTGCAGCACAGGAGGAACTCAGAAAGAGGGATGATCAAATAGTTAATCTCAAGGATATTCTTAACAAAGCCATCAAAGAAAGAGACGAAGCTCGCGAGAAATGCCAGAGACTTCTCTTGGACAAGTTTGCTTTCCAGCAGCAGCAGCAGCAACAACAACAAGCTCCTCTGTCCGGTGTTTCCAGCATTGAAGATGAACCCAGAAGGGGAATTGACTCCAACAATGGCCACTCTTCATCAGATTGTGAAGAAAGCATTGTTTCTTCTCCAGTTATCGACCATTTCCCTCAACCACAATTGCCGCCACCACCGCCATTACCTGTGACTCAATCTATGATTGAGTTAGCTCCTGAGACGCCCTTACCGGAAAAGGGTAAGCTTTTGCAGGCTGTGATGAAAGCAGGTCCTCTGCTTCAGACTCTGCTTCTGGCGGGACCCCTTCCTCAATGGAGACACCCACCGCCCCCACTTGACTCTTTTGAGATCCCACCGGTCACCATTCCTTCGCCGCCGCCGCCGGCACTACCACCACTACCACCGCAGCTCCTCCACCAAGATTCCTTCGTTAACACTAACGGTAATAGCAGCACTCCCACCAACTGCGGAAGAGTTTGTAGAAAGAGGGCTTTTTGTCAGGGCCCTGAGAATCCTACAGAGGCTAAGTTCCAAAGGGTTGCACTCCCTTGACTACCAGATTTACCTACTTAGTTTACCATTTACATATATTTACAAGCTCTTAGGATTAAAGGTTAGAACTTTAGAATATGAAATTGAGAATGGGAAGCTGGGTATGCCGTATGCGACTGATCTAGCATCTGTACAGTGGTTTGTTCTAGAAAGGATGTGATTCGGATTTAACTCAGTAAGACTTAGGCTCTGAGGCAATTTGTTTTGGGTGAAGAATATGTAATGGGCATTTTGGCCTCTTCACATTCTACTGTTGCTTCTTTTTCTCTGAAATTTTAATGTAACTAAATAGATACTTTAGTCCAGCAATGTGATGCGGAGTGTGTGTGGGGTTTGTTTGTGAGATTGATGTGTTAGTAAGAACACATGGAGAATGAAGAGGGATGTGTGGGTGAGGAGTCGTTGGAATTGGGAGATGGGAGGCACTGTGAGCAACGACCAAAGGGACGGTTTTGAGCTCTGCTTGTCGGGTTGAGTGGACCCACAAATCAGAATCAGGATCTGTAATTAGTGTGATATATGATTATATTAAGCCTTTGCTACCAAAGTTATCATTATTCAAGTCTAATCTTATGTTCCTCTAAATTATTTCTTCTCTTTAGTATTACTATTTCTCTAAAGCCTTCTTATTTATTTTTTATTGGTATCTGCTCCCACTCAACTAAACCTGTGTATGCTTTCTTTAAGAGCGCGCGAATATTTCTGCCTCTACAACAGCAGATAATATTGACTATTCTCAATGTCACCCATCATATCCAATGAAAAGCATGGCTATGAAATAAAAAAAGAAGATAATAATAATCATAGATTCCACCAGACAAAGGATGTATGCCGGATTATGGTATAAAAAAGTAAAATTGTATTGTACCCGAAAATAAGTGTAAAAGCATGGGGGATTAGAAAACAATTCTTATTTTTACTGCAGCACGAAGCTTATCCCACAATATCATTATTTATCTCGTCTAAGAAACCTTCTTTTGTTTTCCAAGTGCCATTGTTTTCTTGTCCCACTTTAATACTTGTAGTATCCCACGCAAGAATGTAACCCAGACATTCTAAACAACTGTGGCAAACCGCTACTTTGTTGGCACAGAAGATGTCCGGGTGAAGACCAGGTAGAAGAAACGGCATATTTGAATATAGTTAGATTTTTGCTAGTAAATTTAGATCAACGAATTTTCATTCTGATAATAAAAACATGACTTTCATATTTTCGCGTGAGAGAATCTAATTCAAAGAAGTCACCTATTTAAATTCTTTGCATTTAGATTATCAAATATAGACAAGTTTAATGAAATTTAGACAATCAACGGAACTCCAAGGTTTGAATTTAAATAAATATTGTAAGAGTTAAAGGTCTTTTATTAATAAATTATTAAATTTTTATCTAATGATTTAGATTCAATTAAATCTATTGCATTTGAATTCTCATATGCAAGGAATTAGAGGAGCCACATGGATAAAATCTTGTCCAAGGGAGACAGGTCACAGCTTTGTTCTTCCATGTTACAGTTGAAGCACCTGAAATATTTTGGGGCATTTAGATCTGTGTGCCTCTTATGCAAAATTGCAATGTTAGTTGAAAGAAAAAGAACATGGTGTTACCCTCATCCAGCTAGCTTGCTTACTAACATTACGTCAATGTATCCTTGCGATGGACGGCAACAACAATCCCTAAAAGACACGCTAAGCCACACAGTGAATTGTCCGCAAATGGCGCAACTCATGCCTCAATACAGTAGACACATACAAACATTTTACGTACTAATTCAATGGACACAAGTTCAAAGAACAGAAAGAGTCTGCTCCTGTTTCAGGTCATGACAAAGAAGAACGACGCACCCACATCTAAACCAACTGTCGAACACTTTGATTCATTACAATCTACACGCAGCACAGAAGAATCCAAACCAAGGTTTTACCGTTAGGCCGACTTATGCCAGAAAGCGTGGAGGCTTGTAGATTATCTTACAATGCCCATTGTTCAAAACATTAGGCAGGTCTATACCTAAGTGTCTCCTGCACGTTAATCATTAAACCCAGACCTTTCCTCTCTTTCAAGCTTCTCTGCCTAGATGTTTCGACCAGAGACATCTAGAATTAGAAAGCCTTACCAATTTTTCACTGTTGAGAAAAAAAAAATGATACAGCTCCATAACACCCGTATCTGCCCTGGTCATCATTTGACAAATAAGCTATAATAGACACTCCACAATTATTAGCCGGCCCCACCAAGTATCTACACAGTAAGATGGTATGAACATGCACAAAATTTCGAAGCAGTATTCTACGCCAACGCTAGCATTCTTGAAAACCATAACCGTAGCACGATGTTAAAGGAATTAAGGAACAAAATGGACATCTGAAAAATGAGATAAAAGTATATATAATTTTGATAGATGATTTACATGATACAATTAGATGTTGAAAATTAAATTAAAAGAAAAAACCTATTACTTATAATGAATTACAAATAACAAAATCCATATTACATTATGCTAAGTGCAAAAGCCTAGGCCTGAACCCTCCATGATCTTACCCCATATTAGATACGCAATTTTGCTATCTGACCAATGCTCGAAGGGAAAAAAGTTAGCATCTGCATACTATAAATAGACATCCTCAGGTATATGAGGAACAAGAGGACTTTTAAACTCAATCCTCTTCATCTTCCTGATTGTTCGGGTGATTGTGTTTTTGAGCAGTATACATTTCAGCAACCTGAAAAAAAGTGAGTAAAGAACTAAACTTAATAACCTAAAGCATGATATGAACATAGCTAGATTTCAATCTTCCATTTCCATGGTTCTCTTATATCAATCTTCTATCATGTGTAATTAATCAGATCATAAGAGTGTTATTTACCATCTCAGATGATGAGGCTTGCTCAGGAGCTTTGTCATCACGAACACGAACTAGACGTGGAAACCGAAGAGATATGCCCTTTATCAAGAAAGACACAACAATGAAAGGGAATAGCAGTTATATTATCAAACGAGCAAGATGCCAAAGTAAAATTAAATTTTGACAGTACTTCAGTATCAATCAATTGTTTGTACCTTATCTGAATCAACTATGCCCACTGCAGCACGGTGAACAGGGCTAATGGTCAAGTCTGCTGCTTTCACCTCCCATACCTATATGAAACAAGACAGCGTATAAGTGATAACAAAAAGCTATGCACTAGTGAGTGTACCGCATTCAAGTGGCCTTATTAATGTAATTATTTTGGGATATCAGATGTTTCTCATTATGATCCACGGGACACTCCATTAAAGAAACCATTGTTACAGTATATTGTCAACTACAACATTTATTAGTCTCATTCTTGTATTTATTAGTCCAACTGGTAGTTTAACTCTTGTATTTCCAACTATTGTATTAAGTAACCTCATTCCTAAGTATAGATTTTGTATATAAATATCTATCAAAGTGATTCAACAAGGTGAAATACAAGTTCTTTTTCCTTCACTACATTGTATCAGAGCTCTTAGCTTGTTTCTAGGTATCCTTACTGCCATTTTTCCTAGTTCATCCTTCTAGAGAAACTAGGGTGATACTTTAAGTAGTTAATTTTATCTCACCGCTGGCATATGGGAACACAAAAGGTTCCAGTCAGTTTGTCCTAACTTTTTGGTGGCCGAAAACAACACACGTGGAGCACACGCGTTGACAAAGCATTCTGCGCATTGTATCACGCGTCAGCACGTTATAATGTGTGAAGAATCCATTCGGTCGCATCTCAACTTTCTGATGTTCAACATTATCTTTCCAGCACTTTCTCGGTCAACCACTAATGCATACTCGCTTTTGAGTCATTCTACCAAATTCTTACCTATGAGTTCAAGCTCTAAAGCTCTCTATTAAGCAATCCAGCTCCAGCAACTTCAACATTATGTTGGAGAACCCTCATTTTTTTGTGTAAGATTGTTTGGTAATTGATTCAACCTCATTAAATTCGTTTGTTAAAGAGGTAGTATTTTTATGAATGACTTCCTTCTTCAATTTATCTCTTAAATTTCTCATTTTTTTTGTGAAGAGTATTAGTCATATTCTAGTCTATCAAAGCTAGCTTTCAAGGAGCCAAAGTCTTTCTCACTTGTTTTTAACCAAGACCTTCAGGTTTGACACCATAAAGCAACTTGTCTTAGCTGTAATCCAAGCCCTTTTACAAGTTGAATTTTTCTTTCAGGTGTCCTTAAACAACCCTTCCTTCTACTATATTTTTGGCCTATTATATCCCTAAAAATGTTCGAGGTCACTGTGTCCTCCCAATTATCGGTTGAATGGTAGAAACTATCTTAAATGATCACAACTTGTTCAGACCATATTAAAGGGAAAATGAAAGTTAAGCCATATTTTGGGAAATGGACCCTTGAAAATTGAGAAGCACTGAGGCATGGAATGAGAAGGATTCCATGATAAAGGCGTGGCTCTGGAATTCTATGAATCCCGAGATAAGTGATACATACATGTTTCTCACTACTGCTAAAGAGGTATGAGAGACTGTTAAGTAGACTTATTCCAAAGTTAAGGATGCTGCTTTAATGTATGAGCTCAAAATTAAAACTGCAAAGAAAATAAATCTATATCAGAATATGCTAACATCTTAAGGAACATTTGGCAAACAGGCGTATTCAAATGAAGTGTAGCAAAGATGGAACAATATTGAAATGTTTCATTGAAAAAGATCGTGTTTATGATTTCCTTGCAGGATTCAATGCCGAATTTGATCAAGTTAGAATCCAACTTCTTGGAAAGGATGAAGTACCATGCCTTAACCACACTATTTCACTTATTCAAGCTAAAGAGACTCGGAGAAGTGTAATGCTTAGCTGTCCACCTATTGAAGGACCTGCCATGATCATTAATGGTGGCAGACATCAAGGTCTGACACTAGAATAGCCCAGACAAAACAAGAAAGGCAAGACATAAGATCGTGATAATCTATGGTGTAACTATTGCAAAAAACCACGACATACCAAGGAGTATTGTAAGAAATTACATGGAAAAAATATGAAAAGTGGATCAACAAGAGCTCAAGGGCAAGCCCATTTGATGCAACCCAACCAAGAACAACCTCCAGACCTTAAAGAATTCAGCATAAATGAAATTGAAAAACTACGCAACTTGTTGGAGACCTTAGAGAAGACTCTTGGTAATAAATGTCTCGGATAAATCAATCCAAAACTCTTGGATCCTTGATTCAAGAGCAACAGATCACACGACCTATTCTTTTCATCATTTTAAAACTTACACTCCATGCCCTGGCAATAGGTAAAATATCGATTGCAAATGGCTCACTTGTTGCTGTAGCAGACTTAAGAGAATATCTAAATACCTCCCTCCTTTATTCTTAGAAATGTTCTTCATGTTCCTAAGCTATCCACAAATCTTATATCTATAAAAAAACTCACATAAGATTTGAATTGTAAAATAACCATCTTTTCTACTAAGGAACAAGATGGACTTTACTATTTAGTGTCACCTACAAATGTTGATAACATCAAAATTCCCATGTCCATGTCTTCTTTTACTGAAACCTCATCTACTGAGAATAAAATTTGGCTTTACCACTGTCGTTTTAGTCACCTCTCCTTTAGAACTTTGAAAATTATGTTTCCATCTTTGTTTCATAAAATTAATCTTGCCAATTTTCATTGTGCGACTTGTGAAACAGCAAAATACAATTGAGTTTCCTTTCTCATCAGTCATAAAAGAAGCTCTTCTCCTTTTACTCTTATTCACAGTGATATTCGGGGATCATTTCCTATTCCTAATATCTGTGGTGCTAAATGGTTTGTTTATTTCATTAACGATTGCACTAGGATTTCTTGGATCTTTCTCCTAAAAAATAAGTCAAATGTGAGTGCATTGTTTCCTAATTTCTATAGCATGATTCAAATCAGTTTAGGGTTAAAATTAAAAGGCTTAGGTTTGATAATGCGAGAGATTACTTCAATCACACATAGTCTTCCTACCTCTAAAAAGAAGGAATAATCCATGAATCGTCTTGTGTATATACTCCACAACAAAATAGAATAGCTGAGCAAAAAAATGCGCATCTCTTATTTATGACTCACGCTTATCTATTTCACATAAACATGCCTAAATTTTTTTAGGGGAAAACTATCCTTACTGCTACATATGCTATAAATAGATTACTCTCTCGTATTCTAAACAATAAAACTCCTATGGAGATTCTTTTTCAATTTTATCCAGATCTCAAAATTACAAATGGCCTTACACATCGCATATTTAGATGTCGTATTTGTACAAATTTATAACACATGGAAATTAGATCCAAGAGCCCTTAAATGCATCTTCTTGGGATATTTCTCAACTCAAAAGGGTTACAAGTGTTATCATCCTGCTACAAAGAAGTTCTTTGTTTCCACTGATGTCATATTTGCAGAACATCTTCCTTTTTTTCCTAGCCCTTATCTTCAAGGGGAGCACGCTATTACGGAAGATAAGGAAGCATCATTCCTTGATATTTCATCTTTTCTTGACCTTTCCAAGTCCACTTTAAAATCCAACCCTACCACTCATGAAAATCCACTAGGTCCTGAATCAAGCCCTGGCACTTTTGATGATCTTACACCCATTTTGGTTAGTCCCCACATTGAATCAATAATCAAGGACAACACCAATCTTGATAATATGAGGTATTTGCAAGAGTACACAAGAAGGGAAGCTCTAGTTCCTAAACCTGTGCAAGCCCAAATCTCTGCACCTATGTCTAGTAGTTCTGAAACTAAGGTAAGCACAAATTCTAACCCTAGCTCCCTAAACATTGATCATGATGTTCCTATTGCCATTAGGAAAGAACTAGAGAATGTACAAAAGACCCATTATATCCTCTTTCCAACTTTGTGCCATTTAACAAGTTTTCTCCAACTCACAAAAATTTTCTTGCAAACTTAAATTCCATTATCATTCCAAATAATTCATTTGAGGCACTAACCAAGGAGGAATGGAGGCAAGCCCTGAAAATTCAAATGGAAACATTAAAGAAAAACAAGACGTGGGAGTTGGTCCAATTACCAAAAGGAAAGAAACCTGTAGGGTATAAGTGGGATTTTTCAATTAAGTATAAAGCTAATGGATCACTGGAGAGGTATAAAACATGGTTGGTTACTAAAGGGTATACTCAAACTTATGGCATAGACTATCAAGAAACCTTTGCTCCAGTTGCCAAAATGAATACCGTGAAAATCTTGTTATCATTAGCATCCATTTACAATTGGACACTTCAACGATATGATGTGAAGAATGTTTTCCTCCATGGGGACCTAGATGAGGAAATCTACATGAATATTCCACATAGATTTGGAGGCAAACAAAGTGTATAAATTCAAGAAAGCTCTATATGGTTTGAAACAATCTTTAAGAGCTTGGTTTGGAAGATTCATCAAAGTAATATTAGCCTTTGGCTAAAGCAAAGTCAAGGAGATCATACTTTGCTTATCAAACACAAGGATTATGAGGGAGTTACAGTCTTGCTAGTATATGTTAATGATATCATTGTCACTGGAGATGATAAGAAAGAACAAGAAGAGCTCAATAGACGTTTGGCAAATGAATTCGAGATAAAAGAGTTGGGAAAATTAAAGTACTTCTTGAAAATTGAAATAGCATATTCAAAATAAGGTATCTTTATTTTTCAATAAAAATATGTGACAGATCTCCTAAAAGATACAGGCAAACTAGCAAGCAAACCAGCTGATACACCAATTGATCCGAACCATAAACTAGGAGAATCCAAGGACGACATTGCTATTGACAAGGAAATGTACCAAAGGTTGGTGGGGAGATTTATCTATCTTTCACATACCAAACCTGACATATCATATGCAATAAGTGTGGTAAGTCAATGTATGCTTAATCCCAAACAAATACACTTACGTGCTGTTCACAAGATTCTACAATATCTGAAAGGCACTCTAGGGAATGAGATATTATTCAAGTAGAAAACGGAATTAACTTTAAAGGCCTATACAAATGCTGACTACGTAGGATCAGTAATAGACAGAAGATCTACTATGAGTTATTGCACTCTCCTAAGTGGTAATTTAGTAACTTGAAGGAGTAAAAAATAGAACGTGGTAGCCAAGTCTAGTGCTGAGGCAGAGTTTAAAGCTATGACACTTGGAATTTGTGAATTATTGTGGTTAAAGATCATCTTAGATGACTTAAAAATCAAGCAAAATGGACCTATGAGACTATATTGTGACAATAAATCTACTATCAGCATTACTTATAATCCAGTGCAACATGACAGAATAAAATATGTTGAAAATAACAGACACTTCATAAAAGAAAAGCTAGATAGTGGTCTTATTTGTACTCCTTATATGTCAACAAGAGGCCAGCTAACAGATATATTCACTAAAAGGCTCAACAGTGCAACATTTCAAACCATTATATCCAAGCTGGGAATGTAGAACATCTATTTACTAATTTGAGAGGGAGTGTTGCAGCATATTATCAACTACAACACTTATGTCTCATTCTTGTATTTATTAGTCCAACTAATAGTTCAACTCTTATATGAATTAGTTTAACTATTGTATTAATTAGCCTCATTTCTAGGTGTAGATTTTGTATATAAATATCGATATTATCAAAGTGATTCAACAAGGTGAAATACAAGTTCTTTTTCCTTCACTACAACCATATCAGTGTCCATGTCAAAAAACATGTATCAAACACAGTAATACTTCAAATTGCACTGGGACAATTTAGTTGTATCACCACATTTGCGTTTGCATCCATGTGGAATCATGTCCATGCTTCTTGGGTTCCTCACAACATAAATTGATAAAGAATTTGTAAATAGAATCACATTAAATTCATGTCACCTCCAAAACCTTCACCTCTTACTGGTAAGTTAAATCACTATTAATAGGTGTCTATTAAGTAAATATAATCATGGAAAAAAGTAAAGCAATTTGTATCACATAAGTAATCTAATATCCCGAGAATAATTAAAAAGAAAAATGTGTGCATAACTGCATCCATTATCTCCCTTATCATAATTACTATTTAGTAATATGGCACAAAGGGTTCATAAAGACCAGAGGATCTAATTTGAGAATTTGATCATACTGTGATAACCTTTCAGCCATGATCACCATCATAGCATCTACAACAGGATGAAGATGCTTTCAGATCTTTGATTGAAGCAATAGAAAATTCAAAACATGTGCACAATATTAACCAAAGAGGTAATTCTGACTCAGAAAACTCTTCGGACTAGTACATTAAGAGAAAGGAATTAAGAAACAAAATTAATACAAATTACCAAGCAAGGTTTCATACCTGGGAGGCTTCAAACCAGACATCAGGATTGATTGTCTCTGCATATCGATAATATGGCTGCAATTAAGAAGCAAGTTTAAATCATTCATACATCATTAACCACAAGATATACATAAACCAGGTTCTGAGAGAATGAACAAGAGAAAAACAGACCTTTGGTTTGGGAATCACTTTAGAACGAAGACTAGCAGAACGTTCTTCAAGCATTGCCTCCGAGAATCCCGTGCCTACTCACCATGACATTCAAAGTTACAAAGCAGAATTAATTCCGATAAATGAAGGGACTTGGTAGTGACTTGAAATGATAAAACTGACCAATTTTACAAATGCTTTGAAATTCTTCATTATTGCAGTCATAGCAAGCAAGGAGAAAAGCACCATAGACCCCTACAAAGTCATCATCATGCCCATAAGTCATTTAAGACAGCTTTAACCCCAAAGAATATGACAGTAAGTACTAGAGAAAATATGAAGATTAACCAGGCCTTGCCTCATTTTGAACATGAGGCACAAAATACTGGAGGCAACTGTCTTAAAATTGACACTGAAAGAACACATACAGGCATCTCCTCATTAAAAAATACACTATTTGATCACCTGTACGTTTCCCGCGACCATGAAAAGCAGCAATAGGTACCAAATCCAGTGAGTCCCCTATACTGGAAATTAGAACCAATGAAGAGAAAGAAATATATGATAAAAGTAAATTTTGAAAAAGGAAATAAATATCACATCCTTACTTCTCCAGATAATCTTTCTTCAGTTTTAGCCAGTTGAGTGACCGCTTGGAAGGTTCATATGTAGCATCTTCATCTAAAGTTTTGATAATTAAACCTTCGCAACTGCAAATCAAGAGAAATGCCAAAATATAATGATAAATACATTATAGTTCAAGATAATTACAACAATTATCAACTGCCTTTGGTAATAGTAAATTAATAATTCAACCACAAAAAGATTTCTTTTAAAGAATAAACATGTTGAAACAAAGTAAATCATATCATATTAACTGAGAAGACAAAATGATGAAATTCCTATCTACTCGACTTTCAAAAAACTATGGATGAGACCTAGCATCAACAGCTGTGTCAAGAAATTTCTGTACTTCCTCAACATCATTTGATGTTATTGCTGTTGCAAACTGAAAAAGACCAGGTTGTTCATCAAAAGAGGAGTAGAGATGCTGCAGAGAGAAAAGTAAGATCACATCAACATATAATTCTGACTCATAAAAGCTACAGCTAGTGGAAGACGACAGTTTATTATGAATACATGATATTCAATAATTCAAATTGAAATTTGACCAATAGCACATAGGAACTGGACTCCATGATGGCCCCACAAAACCCTGCATCTTGAGGCCTTAACATGGAGTTATTGCATTCGTGTTTCTAATATGCTCTCTCAACTTCGTGCATCTTATATTTCTATGGTCAACATTAAATCTTGTCTTATAACAGCGGAGCAGCTTCAGTTAAACTTACACATTTCAGACAACTTAAATGAGGAATTCAGAATTCAAGTAAATAAAAAAATGATAAAATAAAACTAATGGCAAAGCAAAGGACAATGCTAGTACCTCTCTGCGGATTTTCAGGGTTTCCTGAAGCAGTGGCTTGCCATTAAGATACAAGATATCAAAAGCAAATATGCATACGTCAACCTTTATATCACTCATAGCCACATTTTTGCGAGCTCGCGTACTGAGCACCTGGCATAATATTTAGTAATTAATACATGTATAAGGCCAACTCTGTATACAACATATCAATAACTGACTAGTTGCACCACCAACATAGATAAAATGACAGGATACAGAATAAACAAATCGAAACATAAATTTATGAAATTATTCAAACTTCAGTGTTAAGAACATGCCAATTTTTTATTCCTAATTAAAAATGACCATTTTATCGTAATTGTAAAATTTATTTCCTTCATATCTTACCTGGAAAGGAAGGATTTTCTGTTTTTCACGGTCATATGCAACAAGTTCACAATCGAGAACAAATGATGAAACATGTGATTTCTTTAACCTGTTGACTAGCAGCAAATATTAGCAATCACAAAGTTGACAAAGGTACTGGGAAGCAATTCGTCTGCTTATCGCAAAATTAAGCACAAACCTCTTAAGATGGTTAATTTCACCACATGCAGTTTTCTGATTTTAAGGAAGTGTTCATAACAGAGACAAAAAGATGCTATCCTCACATCAAATTTACCTTGAAACAGCAGCAACAACATCAGGAAACTTTCCAGTGTTCCGTTCAGCATTTCTACTGTAAATCTCAACTGAGCTGTTCTCCATGTAATGTATCTGTCTCCACAAAGTTATTGTTTTAGCACATAGAAAATATCATGAGCAGTACATTTCTGATGGTGGGTTTGACCAAGGAATATCACCTGGGCACGCTCCCCGTCATATTTGTATTCACAAGTAAACACTACATCCTGGAATTTATTCAGAACTTCAGATACACCCTTGGTTGCTTTAGACAACATAGGTCCAACTGGAACCCCAAGAGTAAATTTACATGTCTTTGGAAGTTTCCATACACCACCAGTAAGCAGTGCAGGAATTATTTTGTCATAGACAGGAAGAACAGAATATACTTGTTTGACAATCTTCGCCGCCTGATGCAAAATTGAACCAGAACATTCATTAATTAAAATTTTAAAAAATACAAAAGAAAGTTTGATCAATTATTGCTGTCCACAATTTCATAAAAATGCAGAATAACTAAGGAAGAAGAGGCAGATGTCTTCACCAAGAAACACTGGCATCGGCGCTAAAGACCTATTTCAATCAGACTCAAGTAGAACTGAACAGAAACCTGCAGACTCAGGAAACCCAGCCTGGCCTGGAGGTTTTGAATATAATATATATATATATAATATTTTGTTATAATATTATTATTAATATTGAATTGAAAAAACAATCTCAGAAAACCAGAGATCTCATCGCAACGCGAAGGAAGCACCACTCTCACTCTCTCAATCTCACTCAATCACTCTACCTCTCAGTCTCTAATCCTCGTCGCCCACCATTCTCTCTCACCAGCCGGCCTCCGTTGATCGCTTACCTTCCACCTCTAGTTGTTCAAAAGGCAAAAGCTCAAGAAGAACAGATTTTGAAACCAAAAATCCCTAACCCAAATCATAGCAAATCGCCCTATGGTCGCTGGTTGTGCCTTTACCGGTGTACTAATTGCAGAAGTCTGAGCTCAGAAATAAGGCAAGCTGAGTTTTTTGTTTTTTTTCTTATTTGTACAATGGGTTTTTGCATATATGTATGTGTGTCATGTGTGTGGTACTAGTAATGTGAATTAATTTGTTTTGTAAGTTGCCACTGAAGTGATAAGCTAAATCACCGTCAAAATAGATGATGAGTTCACGGTTTTTGTGCATCTATGTAATCAGTTGACCCTTATTAGTGGAGTTAGGAATAAGATTTTGAGCAGAGTGATGAGAATCCTAACACAGGCATTCAGCCAAGATGTTTACTACTCCACTTAAGCAAGTATATTTTTCAAAATCTTGAAGACATATCACTTGCTTTAGTATACTAGACTACTGGTATTTTAGATGCTTCAAAATTTAGAAATGAGATATCAATTAGATTACTGTCTTCCATTATTGAAATTGAAAAGCATTTAGAATAGAAAAATATGAATGGGTCATCTCTATTATTTTTTTTATCTGGGTATTATCATAATATGTCCTTGAAATAGATTTTTTTCTTAATTGCAAAAAAAATGTTACCTTAGCAACTAGCAAATTGATTGTTGAATGGTTTCCTTAGAAACAACAAGGAGTTGATATTTTTATGATAATGGCTTTGTTAACAATCAAATGTATAAGTTGAAATTAAAGATATTAGTTGTTCTCACTGTTCTAAACCATGTGAAGTACACATTGTCATATTAATTGGCTAGATGGATGCAAGTAGTCAACAATCCCCACGAGAAGGCTAATCCCAAGCTAACAATAGGCCTTCATCCATCCCAAACCCTATAGCTACAAGACCTAACAATACCATAGCTTCTGCATCTACTGTGGAGTCTACTGCGATAGGTGAGAAGAGAAAACTTTCTCCATGAAAGTCTGATGTGTGGGATCATTTTACAAAGGGATCATTTTACAAAGGTCCCATTAGAAGAGAGTAATAGGGAGGTTCAAGCTGCCTATAATTACAATGAGGCTTCATACACTTGTGACCCTAACAAACATGGCGCAAACTCACTAAAAAAAAATCTAGGAAAATGTCAAAATCATCCAAATAAGGTTAAGGAGAGATCCCAATTTATGTGAGCCTATCTGACCCCACAAGGAGCATCTCAGCCAAGAATATTGGTCCCACAAACATATAATGCAGAAGAGTGCCAAAAAGCTATGGCTAAATATGTGATATGTGATGAGATGCCATTTCGAGCCGTAGAAAGGTATGTGTTTAGAAGTCTATTGAATCAATTGAAACCTAGATTTTCTGCTCCGTCAAGAATAACTGTTGCCGGAGATTGTTACAAAATCTATCTTTAGGAAGCTAAGAATCTCAAAGATTTCTTGAAGAAATCATGTAACCGTGTTTGTTTAACAACAGATACTTGGACATTAGTGCAAAACTTCAACTACATGTATCTCACAGCTCATTTCATTGATGAGCACTGGAGGTTGCAAAAGAGGATCCTAAATTTTCGTCCTATTGAAAATCATAAGGGTGACACCATAGGGAAAGCCATTGAGAAGTGTTTGCTCGGGTGGGAGATTGAAAAGGTGTTCACATTGAAGGTTGATAATGCAAGACCCAATGACACAGCAGTTATGTATTTGAAGACACGTTTGAAAAGTTAAAATGGGTTAGTTTGTGGGGTAGATTTTCTACATGTAAAGTGTTGCACTCATATTTTAAATTTGGTGGTAAACGAAGGGTTGAAGGATTTGCACAATTCTATTACAACTATTCAAAATGCAATGAGATATGTCAGGTCTTCTCCTGCAAGATTGCAAAGGTTTAAAAGTTTTGTGGGGACAGAACAAATATTTTAGGGATAGAAAAAATATAGACAAAGAGTTTGGTGTGCCTGGATGTTCCAACCAGATGGAACTTCACTTACTTGATGTTAAAGCATGTCATAAAGTTTCAGAAGGTATTTGATAGAATAGAGGATGAAGATGAGGGGTTTAATGCACACTTTAAAGAAGATTTGCGTCAAAAAGGTCAACCCAATACTTTAGATTGGAGTAATGCATGTATATTTGTGAAGTTTTTTAGGGTGTTCTATGACGTGACATTGAGATTATCTAGATCGTTACACGTAACAACAAATGAATACTTCCATGAAATTACACATGTTCAAATCATGTTACTTGCGATATTTGTGCATTAGAATCCATTTATTGGAGAAATGGCTCATAATATGAAAAGTAAGTACAAAAAGTATTGGGATCACTCAGAAAACCTTCACTTGTTGCTTGTAATAAGAGTAGTATTGGACCTTAGGTACAAGCTTGCATATATGAATGCCATATTTGAAGACATGTACCCTGATCCTGAAGTATGTGAGAGCATGAAGAAAAGGGTCAAAGACAATTTGTATCGCCTGTATGAACAATATTCTGATGTCGTTGTTCCAAAATCAGTTGAAACCCCTAGAGATTCAAGTGTGGCTTTAAACACTACAAATTCTATAGGTTTAGACAACCCAAATTTTTTTCCATCTAGTCAACGGGATAAATGAAAGTTTTTAAAGAGGATAAAGGTTGGTTTAGACCAGAAATCAAAATTAGAGAAGTATCTAGAAGCTGAAGTACTTAATGATAAATCTGCATTTGATATCTTGGCATGGTGGAAAGAAAATGTCTCAAAATATAAAGTACTCTCTCAGATTGCATGTAATGTCTTAGTTGTGCCAGTGTCCACTATCGCTTTTGAATAAGCTTTTAGCACTGGTGTCCGAGTGTTTGATATGTTTAGGAATTCACTGTCACCCAAGATAATTGAGACACTTGTGTGCGCCCAGAATTGGCTAACCCCTCAAGAGTCCAAGTTTGATGATCAGGATTTTGATCAATTTGAAGAGTTTGAAAGTGTTACATCCGGTAAGCTCTAAGTGAGTTAATATCTAAAGTTTTTCTTTTCATTGTCATGTTTTCATTCTAATATCATTTTGTTTGATTTGTACAAATATTTCTGAAGATTCAAGTGTCACCAAAGATGTTATGAACACTTATTAGTGTTTTGTGTTTTTTTCCATTTGCAATATATGACTCACTGATTATCTATGATGGAATCTAGATGTTATGTTTAGTGCTTAGCACTTTATGATATATTGGTTGTTCTACGAATATGTTTATTATTCTGATATATATATATATATATATATATTATTTTATTCTTATTGGTTATTTTGCTGCTATTCGAGGTACGCTGGTCAAGTATGGTTTTGATAAAAACTTAATAAGTATATAGTGAATGATTCTTTTGTTGTTGTTTAGTTCATTGATTCAATTTTCCTGTAGTAAGTTTCCTCCAACATGGTGGATAATGAAGATATCATTCTTATGCAAAGGACTAATTTTATTATTTAACTACCATAGAGAAACCATTTTATGGGCTCCTGCAATAGGTAATTGTTGTGTGTATTGGAGCGTACAGCAGAGAAGGAAATTAGAAGAGGTTATTTCGTGCCTTAGATGGTTTATTTTTAATGTCAATTTCCATCTTATGTATTTTCTGGTTAAAAAGTTATGATTGAAATCACTTTGTAGCTTATATATAGATGAGTTCTGTGTAATTGATAGAAATTTCCTCTGTTCTGTTTTGAGCTTTATCTTGTATTTTCTGTTTTGAGGATATCTATCCTCCAACAAAACATACCTTCTCTTGATAAAATT
Source organism: Delonix regia (assembly GCA_037074485.1). Lineage (NCBI taxonomy): Eukaryota > Viridiplantae > Streptophyta > Magnoliopsida > Fabales > Fabaceae > Delonix > Delonix regia. The sequence goes on along the minus strand of CM073456.1, from coordinate 14,158,648 downwards.
TCATTTCTATTCTATCATTCTATCATATTACGAACTAAAGTCTACAACTCTATCCAATGGAAAAAAGTCATCCAATATTATGATTCATAGTCATGATATATTTTGTATTCTTATATTTTGATGATGGGAAAGATGCAACGGATGAGTTTGAAGATGCTAGCCATAGCAAAAGCACGAGGGACCATATGGAAACTTTTTATATTGGTGAGCTTGACACATCAACACAAATAGTACTATGTTTTCTTTGTCTTCTTCCTCATTATTTTTGTTTTTCTCAATTTGGAAAAAGTAGGAGATTACAAAGAAGGATATTATATTGGAGTTGAAGTATCCAAAGATGACCCAGAATCGCAAAAACCATTTTATGGGCTCCTACATCAGGTAACTTTGTCAATTTTGCAGTTTTTGAGAATTTTTATGTAGTAATACATTGATTTTAGTTTTAGGGTCTTACCATTTTGTATTGATCTTCTCTTTCTTATTCTTATACACTATTTGATGTAGTGGTTAACATCTTTCTGACTCATGAATGCTCTAAACTAAGTAACTACACATAGGTTTGGTGTGAAATTTAGAAGAAAATTACATCTACAAAAAAAAATTGATGCTAACATCTCTATGGACCCGACCTGGCCAACTTGCCAGGTCTCCCAGGCCTGGGGCTATTTTTCATACCCTGTGTTATTTCCAAGCTGGGCCTTAGGTCCAATTGTGGCCCAGCCTGACCCGACAGTTGTGCAGCCCTACTTATAAGTCTTCCTTCCCCCTCTCTCAACACGAAATGCTAATGTACTCCATAGGTTTCAAACCAATGCATAGCATTGCCTTCACACTAGTTTCAAAATGGGGAGACTGAGACATTACAATCATTCACTCTCTGCATTATATGTCCCAAACTCAAGGACAGTAACTTACCTCTTCTAAAGGAGACTGAATTTCAGGTGGTGGTACAGAATGTCCTTCAGTGTATACTGCAGCTTGGCCCAATGCAGCTAAGAGGGTTTGCTCAGCTAACCCAATCCGCAACTTTGACTGCGAAAAATAATAATACTACTGAGAAGAAAGCCCACCAAATTATTTCGTTTGTTACACCAAGAATGCAACCTGAAGTAGACGAATTAGATATTGAGGTTCACAATCAGTTGCAGCAACAAGAAGTCCCTTGATGTGATTCTTTTTCTTCTCCTGGCTGTCTTTACCTGATTCCTGTACTCATTTAGAAATAAGGGACAAATTAGCAGCAAACTCTAGCAAATAGCATCATTCAGTAAACAGTAAATTATTGTTCCAAATCCCAATAAATTCCTATTTTCTTCTCTTATAGCCTATCAGCATTTAACAAACTGGACTCATTTTAAAGGTCGAATAAAAAAAAAAAAAAAACTGTAACTTTCAGGGAAAAATATGTGCCTGCGAGATTAAAAAACAACAAAAAGAATTTAACAAACACGTTATAACAATGTGGTACAACACATTCAATTCAAATAAAGTTCCAATTACAAGTAAGTGTCGACAAAATGAGCAGAAAATGATTTCATATTTAATACGTAATAGGACCATCTCAAAATCCTATTTGCTTATCCTACCAATGACAGATGATGTAATTAAAATGGACCAAAATATAGCTTATTTGAGAATAATGTAGCATATTCAGACAATACTGAACTCTAATCCATCCCAAAGACTATAACAGCAAAACCTCAACACCCACACTACCTTCCCCCTGGGAAGAATAGGATTAAACACTTATAATAATAAAGTGATGCAGCTGTACCTTGGCAATAAGACGAAAAGTGCTGAAAACCTTTCTAATTGTTAGTGGATCAGGCTTCCGCATCATTGATTGAGATGAGCGGCTTGCTTTGGCAACAAGGCCCAGATCACCTTTTTCCTACCAATAATAATCAACAAATAAGCGCTTGCAATCACAAATAAAAGTTCCTCAGGATATGTCAACTTTTTTTTTATCAAACTCCGTTTCATTTCAACAAGAATTATTACAGATTAGAGATGAGGCTTTACATTTGATAAATTAGGAAAAGCACGTATACATATGTTAAATGTCAGTCAATTCATATGGTGCCCCCATGATACCAAATGTATCAGTACGTATTTGCAAGGGTGCACATATAGAGAACATGCCATCATAATTAGATTTCTAAGCTCTAATTCCATAATAAATCTAGCATCTAAAGGTTGTCCTTGGACATATCATCTGTGGATAAGAAATCCCACCAAAACTTTGACCCTTCAGTCTCTAACCAAGAGCATCAAACAAACTGCTGCAAGTCCTTTTCTTTTTCTTGGATAGGAACTCCTCTTATTCATATTAAAATATACGAAAGTCACGAACAAGAGGCAATAGCAGAATCCAAAAATTATATTTAGACAGGACAATAACAACGCAGAATTTAGGCAATATAAACTATAAAACGTATGAGCAGAAGCTAAAACCCCACAAGTATCACCTTATACTGATTTTTTATCTGCACCTCAGTTCTTCCACATGCCTCTGCAAGCGCCTTAATAATTGAAGCATCCCCTATTCCCAATTCCAACCCTTCATGCGCCGGAGCAATTTTATTTGCGGAAAGATAAACAACAGCCACCAGATCATCGGGTGTAGTGTGCATGACAGTCCTCAGCATATTGCACACTATATCTGTAATCGCAATCCGTCCTGTCTCTTCCGCAATCATATCAAATGTCAAACCAAGAAACAGAAAGGGTACGGGTTCACCCTTTTCCCAACAACATATCGAACTAGGGTCAAAATCTCCAGGCTTCTTTTTCAATAGAGAAACTTTTTTCTTCAATTCTGTAATCTTCTCCTGGGAACTTACAACTCGCATTCTCTTCGCGGCAAGAACATCCTCCGACCCCGTCAGGCCCCCATTGCCCAAGTGTTCTTTGGCCGGCTCTTGTACCTTATCGGAAGCTATAGCGTCAGAACACTTAGTATCGCCATTGGGTTCCGAAGACTGGCAAGTTCTTTCCGAGCTTTTGAGGTTTTCAGGGTTTTGGGTTGAATTGGAATCCACGGTTTTACGTTTCCGGGGAGAAGAAGATTGGGGCTTCTTCTTGGCGGCGGCACGAGCTCCAGACATGAGAGCATCGAAAGCAGACGGGCGCGAGGACATGTTCCGACAGCGATTATGGGTTGGCAAGAAGATGGGCTTGAACGTGGAGGGTTTAGAGGGTGAGAGAGAAAACTTGAGACGAAGGAGAGACACGATGGGGCGAAAGAATGGCGAGGAGAAGCACGAACGGAACGAGAGCATGAAATCGTAGAGTGGGGTAGGCCAGAGCTGGTTCTCTAGTCTTTCAGAACAGCGAGCGAAAACACCACTGCAAAGGAAGAAAAGTCCTTCCAGTGGCAGGAAGATTAGGACAAATTATTCAGTCACTTTGCTCGTTTGACTGTGTCGGAGAAACCCCAAAAAAAATTACCGATACAGGAAAATGTTCAATTTCTACTGAGAATTAATGTCAATAACCAAAGACCGTTTTTTTTTTTTGGGCCAGAAACAAAAAGGCATAATTTTGCTATCAGAAGTAATCCAAACGTTAGACGTGAGTTCATGAAAGAACCAAAGCTTCCTTTATGAGAAAAAAAAAAATTGTTGGAAACTTGAGAGAACAAAAAGGTTGAACTTCATGACCACACAAAAAACTCGGACAGAATTTGGTGATGTTCAGTTATCCATGAGCAAGAGCCTAGTTTGAAGAAAAAAATTGCAGGGTCACAAACACACCCCGTGTGGGCCGGGAGCCCTTTTGCTCCTACCGTTTCTTGTCAAGTTCTCGTCCCATAACAAACAGTAAAGCCCAAAGTTAGAATGAAGTGGGCCTACGTTCTAGTCGTAGGGCCTAGAAGACCACATGGTCCATAAAGAAGGCCTGTTACGAATGATGAATCCTTGGTTTCCTCTCTCTGTCTCTCTCTCACAAACTGATACTGGTCCCTTCTGGTTTGGTTTATCCTGAACAGGATTGATACTCGCCCTGCGAGTGTCTGTGTACACTAGAACAAATATACCCCAGGATTTTATGCCTCTCACCTAAGCAAATTAGGCACTAAATCTGAAATAAAACATACCATAACTTCTGCATAAGCACAAAGATGATGCAGTTCTGCATGTGCATAATGTATCTGAATTATCTTGCAATCAGAGGTGGAGGCAAGGGGCCACCCCACAAAAAAACCTGCTCTATGTGTGTATGTATGTATGTAATAGTATGTGTGAGTAATTTTACTTTTGGCCCCCATATATAAATAATAAAATATTTATTTAACCCCTTATATTACATACAAAATATTAAATACTAACTTTTAATTAAAAAAATTCAACTTTTCTTTTTTAACATATTTTTATGTAATTTTATGCTATGCTATTTACTTCTTTAAAGTATTTTTATGTTGTGTCATTTAACACTAGTTCAGTCATATTTATTTCTTTTACTTTATATTTGTTTTGAACCTCTAACATTTATTTTTTAATACACACTCAACTTAAAAACCATGCACAACTTTAGGTAGCCTGGATAATATTATTAACATATCACACCTTCACTATTTCATTTTTTGGAGTTCAATTTATTTTTTATTGTTTAAATTTGTTACCTTTTTCAAATACTTTACCTCTTTGGGAATTTCATGATTTATGTCTTCATTTCAGTGTTAGATATCATAATTTATTATTTTGTGGTTGATTGTTTTATGATTTATATTTTGTTCTCACCAAATGCCTTCATTTTATTGTGTGCCTTTACTTTACACTACATAAAAACTACTCCACCTCTGCATTTACTAACAAATTTTTCTACCATACTACGTATTTCGTCTATTCACCTTGTTTGAGAATTAGTTGTGTGTATATATAATTATTTTCTCTTATTATTTATACTTCTTATTCCATTATTGATTTTAACTATATTTAAATAATAGATATTATTTAATTTTATATATATATATATATATATATATTTTTAATATATCAAACATCTAAATTAATTTTGGCCCCCCTTACTTTAAAATTCCTGACTACGCCTCTGCTTGCAATAAATAACTCTCGAGAATGGTAGGGTGCTAGAGTAGAATGGAATAATGGTCGATATAATTTGTGGACCTGGGCTATGCAGAGGCACAAATCAGTATCACCATACTGTTTGATGATGATAGGTGAGTATGCATTTAAATCATGGATACACATGTGTCTCTGCTCTGTATGAAGGTAGATAATTATCCTGAAACCAGAATGCAAAAGTAATTTGGCTCACTCTTAACTGAATAATGCTTGAATTCACCATATGCTGTTGATTAGTCCTGTTTCCCAGTCAGAAGATGCAGCATATATCAGAAACACACCAACATTTATACAATAGTATGTTTCGCTTTTTACAGAGAGTAAAGTTGTTCTAGCTGGAAAGAGTACGTGGATGCATTTTCCATCATTCACGTCGCAACCAGCAGTAGGCAGAGATTGATGAGGACTAAGAGCATACCATGATCTCATCCATTCATCCATGTGGAGTCACTAATGTTTCTCTGCGTTACCCCATTCCGATGACACTACACTTGTTTTTTTGTTGTTCACGCTAGCTTGAACTTAAAACACCTTAAACACTATTTAAATTTCTCATTATTGAACCGCGTTTAACGAGTTGTTTTCTCATTTTATTTTCTTTCCAGAAACGTAGAACCGTGCTCTTGCATTACCATTTCATGCTTCTAATTAGACCAGACTGAATCCCTCAGGTTCATAGCACAGTATTACATCTAAAAGATCTAAGTCATGATAGCAGAATTGCATTACGATCAGAGTGAAGATATATATCTGCAAAATTCATGATGCTCTTAAGGCTTCAACTGGATTATGAACAGAACAAGCACAGATTTGTCAAAAAATGATTAGAAAAATAAAACTGTAGTTCAGAATGTTTATGTATATGTGTGTGTGTGTGTGTGTTTTTTTTTTTTTTTTTTGGGAAAGAGTAGAGAGTGAAGATATATGTATGTCTGAAATGTACAAAGATGAGGAAAAAAAATAAAAAAAAATAAGAAAGATCATTATGACTTATGAGTAGAAAGATCAACATATATCTCCATTCGATGTAAAACATACTCAAGTATGTTTCCTTTTGGGCTGGGGAGGAGCAATGGAGACACTGTGCTTCGGTGTGTTAATCATTGTTAAGTGGCTATAATGATCATATGCACCATATAATTACATCATATTGCTACACCCTTCTTATTAGTAAATATTAATTGAGTAAATCATGTCAGCAATATTACTATTTGGCGGCTCTAAGTTATCGTTATTATTGTCAAAATTGAGTATAATGGCTCTCCATTTTATTTTTTTTAAGATTCTCAACCTCACATCAAAGTGCAATAAGAACAAAGTCACTCAAATCAAAACGGTTATTTATCTATGTATATATATATATGCGTGTGTGTGTGTGTGAATGATGCTACTTCATGTACAATATTTAGAATCAATATTAGTCATTAAATTATGTAGGTATTATGTTTGAGCCTTTACTCAAGTGGCAAAGCCAAAGAGATTGGTGAGGGCTATACCTAACCTCACATTAGGATCACTTACATTAAGATTTGTTATGGGAAATTCCTTAAGAATAAATATGAATTGTGAGATAAAGATTGAACGGTTTAAATTTATATATTAACAAAAAAATATAAGATCACGTGCAATAATGAATATTTATGTGTGATCATCGATAAAAATTTTAAACGATTAAACTTTTATCTTACAGTCTTTATTTTATTGGATAACATTCTATTTATGAAATCTAAATTCACTCCACCCTTGGTTTTCCAAAATTGCTAATATGTGTATAAAAACTTTTAGTAAAAATTAAGTATGGTTCTCCAAAATTGCTAATATGTGTATAAAAACTTTTAGTAAAAATTAAGTATGGTTCGCGGAAATTTTAAGAAAATTTCGTTTAAGTCCTTATATTAGAAAGTTACATATAAATTTTATAAAATTTTAATAAAAGTCTTTTTCTCGTTTATTACATTTCGGCCCCACTAATATTTTTTTCTTTCTCTGCCCTTGATTCACTTGATTCAAAGTATGTTATATGCTGTCAAATTCATACACTAATTGACAACCTTGTAATAATTGTGACCAAGTGTGAGTTTAGACCTTGAGCTCGCACAAATTGGCTGGTTGTGCACAAGTCACAACATTGTTACTCTTTGAATTTTTTACCGCGCTTGATTTGGAAGGCAAAATGAAACTCAAAGTGGAAAAAAGCATTATAAAAGGGAAACGGGCAAAAGCAGAAGAAAACTCAAAATATAGTACCAAAGCAGTCCATCAAATCAGCCAAAAAGATTTCCAGAAAATAAGGAGTAAGCTACTACTACTCCTGAGCTTCTCTTCCCGTCTTGTTCCTTTCTTCCTATCCGCTTCATCGTCTTGGACCTCTCAGCACACTGTGCCCCCGTCCCCAAGCATTAAATGCGGGCGTCCATTCCCTTCTCATCCACACCTTCTCTTTCTCCCTCGTCACTATTTTTTTTTTTGTTTCATGGTCACTTGGAATTTTTCCCACTTCACATTCTTCCATACTAGCGTCTCCATTTTTATCCTTCAGTTTCTTGCATTTACATAATATAAATATTACAGATTGTACGAGCATATTTTATGCTAGCTAGATCTAATTTCTGGTTGAAAATTTTCTACCCAGCAACATTGAAGCTAATGTGAACAAAAAGGTCCAATTTTTACGAGTGGTTTAGCTAATGGGGTTGTGAATGTGGTAATGGAGACGCGAATGAAGCAGGACAGGCAAGTGAGTCCGAAGAGGGCCAAAGTGTGGACGGAGAAATCGCCAAAATACCAGCAGACTCGGAAGGTACCTGTGATTTACTATCTTTGTCGAAACAGGCAGCTAGAGCATCCTCATTTCATGGAGGTTCAGCTCTCTTCCCCTGAGGGGCTACACTTGAGAGGTAGTTAAGGAATGACCAACAATTCTGGCTTTTATTATTATTATTATTAATGTGTTTTCCTTTCTGAGGTGTGGTCCTTGAGGGATTGAATTCGTCTGTGTGCAGATGTTATTGATAGGCTTAATGCTTTGAGAGGTAGAGGCATGACTTCTCTGTATTCATGGTCTTGTAAAAGGTGAGAAAACTGTTACTTTTTTTATATCTGCTGGTATTCAATTTGTATGTCGAGGAATCAAAAGAAATTGAATACTGACACTTGATAAGCCTGATCTAGCATTCCCCTTTTGTTTATCTTTTGATGAAGCAAGAAGATTTTTTAAGCCTCAAAATATATCTTTGTTCATATTGTAATTCAGAAGCTACAAAAGCGGATTTGTATGGCATGACCTCAGTGAAAATGACCTAATTCTACCAGCCCATGGAAATGAATATGTCCTCAAAGGTTCGGAGCTCTTTGATGAATCCAATTCGGGTAAACAACATGTCTGCTTTATTTATCTTCAACATATATAGTTTATTCTTTGGTACCTTCAAATTAAATCATTATGGGTTTTACAGATCGTTTTAGTCCTATTAGCAACGTCAAAATACATAGCCTGAAGCAATTACCAGAACCATCTTCTTCTAGGAGCCATGATGAAGCTTCCTCTTCTTCTAGCATGAACTGGAAGGACACAAGACACTCACAAGAAGATGAGCTTTCCGCAGGTCAACGTACCGGTTCCTCAGATGTTTCTCCAGCGTCAAGAGCTGAAGAGAGTGGTTCTCTAAGCTTGACATTGACAGAATACAAAATCTGTAAGACTGATGGATCAGCAGATGCTTCAACTCAGACAGAAGAAAATTCTAGCAGACCAAAAACCCATGAAACTTGTACAAGGGGTGTATCAACTGATGATGGGTCTTTAGAACCATTGAGCCATGAAACTTGTCAAACCCAAGTTACACAAGAGAAAGATAAGTTAGAAGATTGTAGGGATACAGTTTCTCATCCTTCTTCCATATCATGTCCGTTATCTTCTAGTGGGAAGACTGAAACTTTGGAGTCCCTTATTAGAGCTGATAATTGTAAAATGAATAGCTTTAGGATACTGGAAGAGGAGGACATTCACGTGCCAAGTAATACAAGGCTAAAGGCCTCAAATATGCTGATGCAACTGATCTCATGTGGTTCCATATCAGTGAAAAACCACAGTTTTGACTTTATTCCATCTTATAAGCCTAGGTTTTCCCAGTCAAAATTTCCTTCTCCGCTGTTCTCAACTTCTATCATGATGGGGGAACTTGATTGCCTTGCAGAGAATTCAAGGTTATTGGGCCTCAAATTGGAGGACAAAGAATATTTTAGTGGGAGTTTAGTAGAGACTAAAATGCTCAAGGAGGGAGATGGACACACTGCTCTCAGACGCTCGTCTTCCTACAATGCTGAGTAGGTTTTGCTTACAACTCTTTTCTTACAACTTTACAATTATTGCATTGCATGCTGTTTAACTAGCATCATATGCTAAGAGAATACATATAAAAGTTGAATAATTGATGTACGGAAAAAAATTAAATGAAAAGAACAGAAAAAATCTATTTAATAATACCAAAGAAGGGCATTTATCTTTCTCAAACATCGTTTGGTACAATGTCATAACTGAATGATATATGCAGCAAAGTTAGGTAATAAGCTTTATAAATGTTCCACCTGAAGGAATGACCTCAATTTGTTATAAGGCCATCTACTTAACTGTAAGATGAAGACGTATTGCTATGTTACCAGATGAGGTCCTTCAATGAAAATTCATCTTCAATCACGTCACTGATAGAATCAAGAATTATTGAGGTTTTGTTCTTGTTATTTCTTGTTTTAAAGTTCCCTAGTTAATTTTATTAGCATATGATAGGAACAAGGGGGTTGCCACATTCTGACCAATGTTTTATCTGTAATGAAACCAGTACACAATTGTGCAGGACATGTTCACAAGAGGACAAAAAGTTATCGTCAGGACATTCAAAATGCACTCCAGGATCAATTAAGGCTTCACTGACCAAGCAGCCACGAAGCGGATCCTTGAGATCCCCTGTTCAAGATGGACTAAGACACTCGTCGGATAGAATCGATGACTCAGGAATATCCCCTGTAACATCTAACGGTAGCAGCAAAAGAATGACAGAACCTTTGTCGGGGAAGAATCAGTTGACGAGGATTGATACAGTAAGAGAAGAGGAGATCAAAATTGAAGAAAGTTAAGCCGTTGACTTTATACATTTACTATTGATGTCTATCACATTTGTTAGCGATATTGTATTGACAGATAAGTTTGATTTTAACTCAACAGGCTGGCTTCTGGAGCTCGGGTTATAATCCAATCTAAACCATCTTGCAATACAACATCTGGCAGCTCTTAAAATCTAAGTTTCAGAGGCTGGTTTTTCAGCTTTAGTTTCAAATGAACATGATGATAGATATCTTGGTGGGTCCATGTGACACCGGCGTAAATCTACAACGACTCATTGCAGAGAGAGTTAGTAGTGAAGGTGTGGTCCCAATGGTCCAATTCATGATAATTTTTTGAGCTACTAGTGGGGACTTCTTGTTCTTGTTTTATAGCTAGTCTTTGCTTGCACCTCCTAGGTTTGAGCTTCATTCTTACATTGGATGCGGTTTCGTTTAACCGCAATTAGCGTAAAGTGAATAACAAGTAGTTATTGTTAAAGAGGAGGCTAAAAGCTAACATTGTTGACCTTTCTGGGGGCACAGAAGGGTCAAGAATCAAGACCAAAAAGCTCGAATTTTTTTTCTTCTTTTGCAAGTCAAAATGGGTTACTGTTCTGTTAATTTATAATATATTGCTTCGCGAAGTAGCGAAGTGGTCCCATTCACTCGTGTGCTATAATATTGCCATGTTCAGAGAAAGGAAAGATCTAACCAAAACAATCATGTATGGACACTCCTAACGTAGACGTAGATGAATCAATTCTTACGTCTAATTCCCTAACTTCTTATCACTTTGGCTGGAAGACAGAGACCGTTCAATCCAATAGGAATCCTCTGCATTGTAGTTACTAAGAGAATGAGATAGTGTTATGGTTTTATATAAGTCAGTTTCGTTTGTTCTCTTCTCTCATTGTAAACGAAAATTCAAGCTTTTCAATCACTATGTTTTCTTGCTACTTAAAAGGAGAAGATCATAAAGAGTAGGAGACAATATGTATGGGGTCATTATTTCGCATTTTCTTTCTCTCTAAACGTGTGCTGTGCAAGTGCAAATAATAAATGCAGAAGATGCAAATTACAGAAAGGCGCATTCTGAAAGCTTTTGTGTGGAAAGGTGGAGCTGGGGTTATTCCTTTCATGCTCTTGTCTGGTCTTGAAGGCCGAGAAAAATTATTAATTGAGAAATCTTGAACCTTGCTCAAAGCAAAGCGTGTGTACCATCATTTGGAGAAAGAGTTAATTAATTCGTAGTCTTAGTATTAGACTTTGATTCTAAAGTGCAAGTATTCTTTAAGACAGACACGACCAATTAATTGTTACGGAACGTCATAATGACATCCAAGTAAGAATCATCCAATCCTGCCTTGGGTACTTCAAAACAAACAGAATTACCCTGTTACCTATTATTATTTATTATGTATAATAAATGAACATTTGTTAATGAAATTAATCTATAAATATTTATTATTATTATTAATAAATATAATAAATAATCATAAATTAATTTTATTAGTTAAACATCATTTATTATGTAATGATTCTAAACTACTACCTCCAAATATTATCACTGGGTTCTTAAACATGATATGCTGCAATTAATCCACTGCGTACTATGAGCAACGGTGTTGTCATATGTTGTCAGAGACAAAATGGTACACTATATGACGAATAACGATTATTACCTTGTCGGCTGTCGTTTGCTTTTTAGCTTAAACATTGTCTTTCAACTTTTGAGGAATGACCCCAAAAGTCAACTATATACCCTCTTGGATTTTTTTAGTATTTTAATTTCAAATCGCAAAAGATTATATAAATTGGACAATTTAATAGTATAAAGTTATCGTAAACAATCCACTAATCTAATTAGTCAATTACATTGTCCTTGTGAAAGAAAATTACATATACTTATCAGGCATTGTTGCTTAATTGTAATTTTAATATGAAAATTTTAAAATATAACGTTTTATTCTCTTCTCTTCAATGATTATAAAAATGTAAAATATTACGTCTCAAATAAAATTAATTTTTAAAATTCACAAAGCTAGCTTATTGGTAGGAGAATAAGATTATGGAGACATGACTGTTAATATTAATTGATGTGAAGTTTTTATTTTTTATTTTTCAGCGGATGGAGTGTCCCATTTGAAAGTTTGTATAGGAAAATTGTAATTAGCCAATGATTTACAGAATTACGGCTATATATATATATATATATATATATATATATTGTATTGTAAGTGCCTTTAGATTTGATTTGATTTCGGGCACTGATTCAAATTATTTGTTGTGAAATTGAATGTAAAACTAAAAAAAATAAAAATTATTTTATAAAAACGTATACTTTTAAGATAATAATATTTTTTTAGGTGTCAAAGTATGACCTAATGGAGAGCTTTGTACTCAATTTATACTTTGACTGTATCTATAGTCATGTTTTCTTTCATTCTTTATTCTGTTGTAACTTTTGAACAATTGGCATATTATGATAGAAAGTCATTTATCAAAATATGTTATTTATATCTTGTATAGGCTCTCTTATGCATTCATTCAATATAACACATTTGAATATTTCTCCTTTTTTTTATTTTCCTTTCTTGGTATTGAAGCCTAAAAGGCTATCACCATGGCTCTCCTTGTTTCCTACTCCCCGCTTACTAGCTCTTCCTCTCCTCTTATTTCTATGTCTTTGTCATCTTTTTCTTCCTCCTCGACTACCTTTGCAGTTTCCAAATTCAATCACTCTTACTTTATCAAGTTGACAAAGTAATTTTCTCCTCTAGTAGTCCATCATCTTGCATATAGTCAAAGGTAATCATCTCGATGGTTTTCTGTTGGGTACAAAACCATGTCCCCCTTTGATGATCTTTGAAGGTGCAAAGACAAAATTAAATCCAAAATATAAGGCTTGGATTACCATTGATTAATTATACTCGGATGGCTATATAATACCATGACTGTCGAAGTTGCCTCTCAATTGCTTTATTGCTTAACTTTTCATCAACTTTGGACTACTACAAAAAAGCTGTCAAGAGCTCATTCTCGCTCCTATGTTACATTGTTCAAAACAGAACCTCATCGCACAAGGATGGGTGCTTATAAAATGGATGATTATCTTTTCTCAAATGAACTCCATTGCTAGTAACTTAGCTCTTGCAAGAAGTCCTATTCCTCTTAATGATCTAATCACATAAACATTTGTTGGATTAGATGCAAATTACACTCATATAGTTATGCAACTATTAGAGAAAGTTGGGTTGACTTGGATCGATGTTCATGCTTCTTTATTGACTTTTGAAAGTAGACTTGAGCAATTAAACAATTTTACCAACTTATTGATTAATTCTACTAATGTTACTTATCAAAAGAATGATCAAGACACTAACTACGATTCTTCTTAAAGTAATTAGAGAGGTTCATCTTCCAAGGGTAGATGTGGTGGTTGTTTTCATGTACTTGGTGGTCGAGGCAAACCCATATCTCAGGTATGTAATAGGACTAGACACACTGCTGCAACATGTTTCGATCAATTTGATCAAGCTTACATGGGTACACTACTAGATTAAATGAAAGAATATGATAACAGTTCAAATGCCTTTCTCACTTCAACAAATATAGTTAGTGATTTAGCCTAGTATATGGAAATTGGAGCTAGTAATCACGTTACTAGTGACTCCAATGTTATCCAGAATCCAATAATTCCCAATAGTAAGATGCATTTAGTAATAAGTAATGGGAATAAGCTAAATGTTCACACTACTGGTTCTATTCAATTGCCTTGTTTATTTAACTCTTCATTGACTATAATTGAAATTCTACATGTACCTACCATTTCTAAAAATCTTTTAAGTGTTTTCAACCTCACAAATGATAATAATGTGTATATTAAGTTTAATGGCTTCACTGCTTTGTGAAGGCCAAAGAGACAGGACAGATACTATTACAAGGAATACTTGAAGATGGATTATATTGTGTTTAGAGGCCTGAAGATATTAACTAGCAACAGTGTTATGCATTTGTTTCCACACTTAATGAATGGAATAGGCAATTAGGACATTCTTCTAATCACACTTTATTACAAGTTTTAAATTATTGTAAAGAGAAAGTTAAATTAAAATATGTTTTACCATTCTGCAATGCCTGTTAATATGGAAAAGTCCATAAACCTTCCTTTCCTATCTCTCATTCTCATTGTGAGCTGTATGAACAAAGTTGATCAGTAGGAACGAGGGAAAGAGAGCCGAACATCACTAAGGAAGTATAATTCTAAGCTAATTTGAAGACAAATACACTGATTTGGTCGAATTGTAGATGAAACTGTGCTTAACAAGCTGCAAAAATGGAGTTTTGAATTTCATAGCTTAAATGGTGTAATATGATCAAATTGAGTTAGGACTTCACCTCCTAGGTAATTTTTACACCTCTCTTCCCTAGAATCATTGGTCAATTGAGAGTTTTAGTTTTAGAATAAAAAAAAAAAACCCCCCTAATTTGGTAGTGTATGTTCACACTTATAAGGGGATGAAATTTGAAGTTTTGAAACTTCTCTTACATCATTTAGCATTTATAAGGTGATTTAAGGCTACAAGAAGTTATAGTTTTAAATTGTAAGTTGAATTGATATTTATCTTAATTTTCTTGAATTTTTCATAGAGAAAAGTGATGGAAATTTGAATAGGAAGCCATTTAGGCTTAATTAAGTAGTCGTAGATGATTATTGCATTAATTGAGTAATTTTGAAAGTTGGTTGTTTGATCACTAGTGTCACATTGGTGAGACCAATAAATTCATGAATAAGGAATAAAGGCATAATAAAACATATTAGAGAGGATTTAAGGTATTAAATATTGTTTAAAGTTATGAATTTCTTTTGGTTTAAGTAAGTGTTGTTTCCAAGCTATGGATGAAATGGATGGTTAATAATCATAAAGACATAAGTTGAGAAAAAGCTTGTTGAAAGTGTATTGGAATAGAAATGGATACTCAAAATTTTAAAGGAATTGAATCAAAATGAATCAAGTTATATTGGAAACCAATTATGTAATTGATTGAGATTAAATTAAAGGTACTATCAACCTAATTATGATGATGTTTATTTAATAATTAGACTTTGAAACATGAAGTAAGATTTTAAGAAGAGTTGAAGGCAATTATGGAAGGTTATGTTGATGATCCTTGAATCCTAAATACCAAAGCTTATGTTTATGGTTCAAAAGCAAATGACTAATTAAAGTGATAGAATTAATCAAACTATTTCGGGATATCAAAGGGAAATAGTGTGTTGCTTGATTTTATAGGTCCATAGGACTAAGGGTCAAGTGAATTGTTAAAGGCTCTAAGAGTGATTGGTGTTCTCCTTTCCATGTGAGTAAGTATTGCTAACTATGCTTGTATCTGATATCTTAATACCTTTTTTTGCAAATTCATGAGATTTGTTCACTCAACTCCAATAGGGAATAAACTTCCTTAAATACACTGATTCTTCTTGAAAAATGTATCTAAATGCT
This sequence comes from Delonix regia, assembly GCA_037074485.1. Lineage (NCBI taxonomy): Eukaryota > Viridiplantae > Streptophyta > Magnoliopsida > Fabales > Fabaceae > Delonix > Delonix regia. The sequence continues at coordinate 14,142,957 of CM073456.1, read as the reverse complement.
TTCATAACATCAAGGTAATGTGATATGCAGCTTTTTTTTTGGTATTTGGTTTGACTACATAATTAAGATTTACATCTTTGTATAATTTGGATTTTGATTAACATAGATTATGATATGTTGAATAAGTCTGATTCTATTTTTGGAATAAGCCTAGTTCTAGATTCTTTAAGCTATTCTAATTTTGGGTATTCCAAAAACTTGGTTCGTATGAAGTATTCTAATTTGTATTTATGAAGGAATCTATTTTCATACCTCTGAAGACTATGACTTTGTATTTATGAAGTTTCGATGATTCCAAATCTATGATTTTTTTTTTCAAATTAGAATTTTGAGCTACTTTAATTCTATTTTTTTTGTATAAATTTGATCTTAAATTTTCTAAACCACTTCGGTTTTGGATACTCAAGAAACTCTGGATTTAAGAAATACTTGTTTCTAAATTCAGGCAATATTCTGATTCCAGATTTATGAAATACTCTGATTTTGTATTTTTGAAATAATCTGATTTTGGATTGACTAAATACTATGATTTAGAACCCCAACTAGTAGGGGAGATACTAGTCTCATGTGTTGGCCACCATACATGGATCTAATATAAGTTTTATTATTTAACTGAGGTGTATGACTTGTATTCCAAGTTTGATGCTTGTGTTTGATATCTGTTCTATTCTGATAGCACCCTAGCTAGTAGGGGAGATACTAGCCCTGTGTGTCGGCTACCATACTTGAATTTGTCTTGATTTTTGTGAGCTGCGTGTTCTATATCTATGGTGATTTACTCTTTGCGAGCGTATGCTCTACATATGAGATTTCTAATTTCTGTGAGCTACGTGCTCTATATCTGTGGTGATTTACCTTTCACGTGCTATATGCTCCGCATATGAGATTTTTTATTTCTGTAAGCTGTGAACTATATATCTGTGGTGATTTACCCTTCGTAAGCTATGTGCTCTACGTATGAGATTTCTAGTTTTTGTAAGCTGCGTGCTTTATATTTGTGGTGATTTACCCTTTACGAGCTATGTGCTCAGTGTTTGAGAATTTTTATTTTTACAAGTTGTATGCTTTATATTTGTGGTGATTTACCTTTCGTAAGCTGTGTGTTTCGTGTTTAAGATTTCTGATTTCTTTGAGCTGTGTGCTCTATATCTGTGGTGATTTACCCTTCGCGAGTAGTGTGATCTGTGTTTGAGGTTAGATGATTTACCTTTCACAGTCTATGTGCTCAGCGTTTGTATCTTGTTCTAGTTTTGACCATGTTTTACTTTCATGGGTTCATTTGATTCAGAAATGAAGATTAACCATGTTTTGCTTTTATGGGTTTACAAAAACAATGTCTTTATTCAAATTATGAATAGTCAATATTGATTTTTATTTCCTGTGGATGGTAAGTTTTTTTTTTTTAGTTTAAAAAAAGAAAGGAGAAAGATTTGAGCCTTTGGCTTGTTACTTCCTGTCATAAGTAGTATTATTTACTCACTGAGTATTTTCACTCACTCTTTATATCTCTATATTTTTCAAATAGTAATGTTGGCCCTAGACCCTTCTGCTGTATAGAGTTAAGCTAGATGTCCCCTGGTAAGCCTTGCATAGTCTATAGTGGCACAATTATTTCTTGTTGTGAAGCATTGTAAATATTGTGATTTAGTATAATCAATTGTCATAGGCAAGAAATTAGTAAGTGTATGTTATATCCTTGATTGGCTAATTGTGTTAATTTTGAGAGTGGTGCTCTCTTACCTTCTAATTTACAGGTAGAGTTGTGGAAATTTTGGAAAGTCTATATTTTATATGACACTCTGCCGAAATTTCCACACGAAAGCCAAATAATGTAGAATTTGCTTATAGATTGACAAGGGTGTGACAAGCTAAGCTAATTTCTCAGTAGAAGCAAAGAACAGTAGGAGCATTACAGTATTTAACCACTACTTGGTCGAGCATTGCTTATTCTATAAACAAGCTAAGCTAATTTCTCAGTGCATCAACTAAGATTCATTGGAAAGTAGTTAAGAGGGTCCTAAGATATCTAAAAAGGACTTGTTTACTGGAAATTCAAGTTAAACCAACTGATCATTTACTAATTTTTGGGTTTGCAGAAGTTGATTAGGCCACATGTCCCGATGATAGGAAGTCTACTATTGGTTATTGTGTCTTTCTTAATGAATCTTTAATAGCTTGGTCTTCTAAGAAGCAAAAAGTTATTTCTAGATCACTAGCCAACTTAGCAACTAAAATTGCTTAGGTTCAGTAATTGCTACAAGAGTTAGGCATGCAATCAATGCAAACTCTTGTGGCTTAGTGTGACAACGTCAGTGTTAATGCACTTGTTGCAAATCCAACATACCACTCTCGGACTAAACATATCGAAATCAATGTTTATTATGTCAGAGAGCAGGTGTAGAACAAAAAGCTTTTAGTGAGATATGTCAAGTTGCTAATTGTTTTACAAAGCCCTTAACACACATGATTTTGGTTTTTGTGCGACAAACTTGGGTTGACAAGCTCACCTTCTCATTTGAGGGGGGTGTCAGAGTATGACCTGATTGAGAGCTTAGTCTGTTGTATACTATGGTTGTATCTATAGTCACATTGTCTTTCATTCTTTATACTATTGTAACTTCTGAGCAGCTGGCACACTATGATTGGAGGTCATTTACTAGAATGTGCTATTTATATCTTTTATAGGCTCTCTTCTACATTCATTCAATATAACACACACTTGAATTTTTCTACTCCTCTTATTTTCCTTTCTTGAGGTGAGGAAGCAAAAGACAAACATAATATTTAATTATTGCAAAATAAAACTCCGAACACAAAATTAACTTGGACATTGCCTACTTTTCTGGAGCAATCTTTCTATCATGGATGGTAAACCTTGAATTCACTTGGATCAAAGGAAAAAAATTAATTGAGAAATCAAGCAATATCTGCATCTCTTGGTCAAGCTTCTTCCACAAAATTGATCTGAGCAATTAGGACATGATTACCTGGAAGTGGAAGATCATGGGATGAATCAAAAACTTCGTACAAAATTTTCGTATTTTAACTCTGAATTGGATGTTTTTGGTACACAAATATTCCCGCGCCGAACTCATACTAACAGCAGCAGGTAAAATAAGAGAATAAATGCAAAAATGATAACGAAAATTCAAGCTAATATACCTTGAACAATTTGAAAGTATTATGGTGTTGCTTAGAAACACGATGAACCTTCTTAATCCATTCTTACTGAGGGATCGATTAATTAGCGATGGAAGAGCATAGAATCGCGGATGACCCAACATCATAGGAAGAACACTAGGATCATTTAGAAACCTTAAAATGTTTTTGTTAAGAAAAACAGAGTCAAAGGATGAGGCAGATGATATGCGGGAAGACGCATATGTTTAATTCAGAAAATGGTGGAAGCCACATGGAAGCATCAGTTTAGAGCAATGTCTCACACGCCCTAGATCGTGTCTTCCACGTTCCTTTAAAGTAATCCTATTTAGTACAGGTATCTCCATTCCTCGCAAGCTGCATTTAACCACCTTCTTCCTCTTATCTTACCATCCGTTATCCGCAGGAAAAAAAGAGAAAAGAACATAACTCAAATAGGATCTACAGCTTCAATAATTTGATGAAGGTCAATGAAGAGGTGTACCCCACAAAACATGACCTCTTACATCATCACAGATTCATATTTCCATTTTAGTAATTAATTTTTCCTGTAATTTCATATTCTAAGCCTTCAAACTATAATTTATCAGCAATAACGTCATTGTGTTCCCCTTTGATTCCGTTCACACCATAATACTACCGACACCATGCCTGTCAGTGTCATTAATTTATGCAGAAAGTTGTGTTCATCAGAAAGAGACCCTTGGATCTAACACCAAGTAGGCAATATCACTGCCGTTAATTACTTTTATAAGTCGTGGAATGTCCATGCACTTGCTTGTTTCTGCAAATTTATCACTTTAACTAATCAGCTAAACCTCCTATGAAGTTTGCCCTTGCATCAGATATACCTTCTAAACTACATAAAATAACACTTCTGACCAGCAACTCGCATGAAAGTGAAAGTCCATGACTAGACATCAGATACATCTCAGCACTATCGAATTTGAAATTCTGAATTCAAAGTGCCTAATATTTTTAATTACTTCCATAAATATACTTAAAATAGTTTATACCAATCTTAGATTTCAACATCATTCTATCTTCCAATCTTCAAGTCGTTCACATCTAATTTAGCTTTTTATTTACCAAGTGTGCCCATGATTTGTAATCCGTCTGAGTTTCATAATTTAATGTGTACGTTGGTCAGATTAATAACCCAAAGAGGTGTTAACACATTTTAAGAATCTTCTATCTCATATATACATGAAGGGAAACGTACATCACTTTCATCTTTTAGTTAACCACCAGATATAAAATAATCCATCTCTCGAGCTAATTAATTACCAAACTTAAAATAATAGACCCTGGTATCAAGGAACTTGATGATATTCCATTCACACCAAAATTATAATAATGATGTCAACCTTCTATATAATAGAATTAGAGCTCTCATTATCCCACCATGCACAAGATGGATGCTTTCCAAAACAAAGTGATGCACATTAATGACTTTGAGCTTCAAGACTTGATCGACGACACCAATTTCGATCAGTTTATCAATTTTCTTCGTGGGGAGAATGACGACTCAGTCTGTAACTTCGATGCAGACCTTATCAATGGTTGCTTAGCTGATAACCAGTTTCTTCCATTCCCTGCAAACCCATATGAGTCTAATGGTGCTGTAAATGCCTATGATCCAAGCTCTACGCTTAGCTCCTTCTCATGTTTTGATGGAGAAGTGAAGGGAGGAGGAGGAGGAGAAGAAGAGAATGACTCTTCTGCAACAACAATCACCACCACTGACACTACTGCGAATGGTAATGCCAAACAGAGGCCTAAAATTGATCGGTCTAAGACTCTTATTTCTGAGAGAAGGAGGAGAGGCCGAATGAAGGAGAAGCTTTACGCATTGCGTTCTTTGGTTCCCAACATAACTAAGGTATGCTTTTTTTTTCTTCTCTATTACAAATTTGACACTGAAAGTTATGTGTCTCAGATATTTGGCCTCTGAATATTATTTTTACACGATTTATTATTTAAAAATTTTTACTTGTTACTAGTTAGTTAGTCGTTCACATCAATCAAAGGCAATGCAAACATAGGACAAATATATAATATATGGTCTATGAATTAACTAATAGCGACTCAAAATTTGTCACAATAAAAGTAAGATTCAGGAGCTCGTAGTTAAAACACATATCTTTTGATGATTAAGAATTAGATTCTTTAAAAACTACGAGAAGGGTGAGAATCAATTATATTAAGCAAGTCAAGGTCATAATCTTTTCTTCGTTATATAATTTGGCCTAATGATGAGTAATGAAACATCGAAGCTAATGTAAAAGGATCGTACCCACTAAATGTTAAAGGCCAACTTCATTTTTGTGACATATGACTACTTTGCTCGAAAGTAAAAATGATTTCATGTCGTTGTCAAAACCTCTTTACCACATGTCAAGACTCTTGGCCAAGCTAATTTTGGCATTTGGGTGCATAACATTTAGTTTCTTCTGTTGTTTCTGTTAACTTTGTTTACATTTCAAATTTTATAAATTAGTAAGTTAACTATCCAAGAAGAACCATTTTGGTAAAGGCTAATTGTTCACCTATATGATTTTATGCAGATGGATAAGGCCTCCATCGTGGGCGATGCTGTATCATATGTGCAGGAACTGCAAGAGCAAGCTAAGAGGCTGAAGGCTGAGGTTGCAGGCCTTGAAGCATCCTTGCTAGCGTCAGAACATGATCAAGGATCAGTTGAAAACCCCATGAATGTTCAAGACGATCACATCAACTATCCAATCTGCATGAAGATCATTCAGGTTTGCTGGATAGAACTTGATGAGATGTTATCTATTCGCTGCAGTTTTAAGTTGTAACATTGGTTATGTTGTTCTGTAGATGGACATGTTTCAAGTGGAAGAAAGAGGGTTTTATGCGAAATTGGTGTGCAATAAAGGAGAAGGGGTGGCTACCTCACTGTACAGGGTTCTTGAGTCTCTAGCAGGCTTCAATGTTCAGAATTCAAACTTGGCCACAGTTTCTGACAGATTTCTACTAACATTTACATTGAATGTAAGCTTTCCTCTCGTTGTTATTTACTTATATCTTCTTGTTCTATGAGAATGAGTCTTGTCTTTTGCTTATAGATTTAATGATTAATATGTTGGAAACAGGTGAAAGGTTATGAGCCAGAAATGAACCTGCCAAATTTGAAGCTGTGGGTGACAGGCGCTCTTCTGAACCAAGGCTTCGAATTTATTACGACTTTTCATGATTGATTCCTTCAACCTACTGAAAAAGGATCGAATTTTAAGTACTTTTTTAGTGTTTGTTATCAGGTTCTCTCTGTTGAAATTTGAAATCATGGTACGTAAGAAATTTTTACTATTCTACACTATCTTATCGGATCATTTAAATAAATAAATAAAAAATTCTCTTGTCATGGAGAAACCTAATAGTAAACATCTCAAGAATTTTACCTAGTCCTGTCCTTACAAAACAAATGCGATGATGCAACTGAAGTTGCTTAACTATGAGCATTAACATGTATATGTATAGTTGTCAAGATCCATTTTAGTATTTGACCAGGGAAACATTGTTTATCCCTTCATCCCACAGGGGAACGTCTTCGTGAGTATGACTAGAAGACATATTTCATCTGTCTCTTTGGGAGAATCATTTTCTTCTTTTATCGCCCTTTTTCTCTTGTACGTGTCGTCTATTATTTTCGGTATGTAATAAATTTGGCTGGAGTTACAACATTTTTCATGATTTTAGTTTGTTCTGAATTCCCCTATCTTTTTAATTCCTGGGTGTGAAATGAAGATCACGGGAAAGCACGACACTGTTGAACCGTTTTGCAATTTAAGCAATCACTTTTCTAACCTCAAAACAATTAATTGTATGTGCGTTTTATTATATGGAGAGCTCCTGACCTTAAAATATTCAAAGAGGACAATGAAGAACATATGATTATTCATCCAACCCATCAATTTTTATCCAAGTTGTAAGGAAAAATTAATTTCTTATTGAATGTGGTAATCCAAGTAACCATTTTCTAACAGGATATCCCCATTATTGTCTAAAGATAGCCGCACTTTATTTGAGAGAGAGAACTTAGCCTCATTTATATATATAAATAGAACATGCTGCTAAACTTATATATTTCACGTGTCTTTCACATTTTCCACACTATTGAAACGTCCTGAAGGAAGTAAATACTCAAAGCAGCAGGGGTAGCACCATTTAATTCATTTTTTGCTCGCCACCTATAGAATGTATAGTCTTTGTAAATAATTTTACATGCGTATACTTAGTTTAGCCTCTATTCTGAAAGTGTATATAAACCTTGTAATCTCTATTCTTTATTGCATTGATTATAGAAACCATTTCTATTTTATTTGGTTTGTTTTTTTACCTTGTTTTCATGGTATCAGAGCAAATTGATCCATAATATTCTTTTCCATAGCTGACCAATCTTCTTCTCCAATTTCTAACTCTACTCGTACTTTTGTGCCCAACCCTCATGATCCTTTGGCTCTGCCTGAGTCTAATCATCCTGGTCTTTCGCTGGTCACTCCTCCATTCACAGGTAGCAATTTTTGCTCATAGAGTTCTTCCGTAAAAATTGCACTTGCCACAAGGAATAAATTGGGTTTTATCACCGGAAAAATCCAACAACCATCGGAGGATTCTCCCCTAGTAGGGTGCCAATGCCACTGTTACTGCATGGATCTTAAACACATATTTTGTCTAAGCATTTCTAAAATCAATAATTTGGGGTCAATTTTATCTTGATTTTTGAGTTAATTTTTAGTCATTATTTTTCTTTTTAAGTCACAATCTATTTTATTTTATTTTTGAATTATTGTTACTTTTGGTCAGTTTAATTAAAATGAAATAGAAAACTTCTAAAAAAAAGGAAGGATTGAAAATAAGCAAGAAAAAATAAATGATTGTAAAAAGAAAAAGGAAACAAAGTGGAGAATTTTCTTGCTTGAAAACCAAGACACAATAAAATAGGAAACTCTTGAAAGGAAAAAATGAAAAGAATTAATGGGTAATTTAAAATTTTTTTACAGAAGCCTATGTTTTTTTTACTATAAAAGAGAGGGAAATAAACTAAAGAAAGACGAGCATTGGAAAAGAGAACACTTGGAAAAAAAAAAAACGTGAAAGGCTAGGAAAAAAAAGGGAGGATGAAATAGGTCAAAAGAGAGAGGAAAAAAAAAAAAAGGAGAAGCTAAAGAGAGAGGCATGCAAGAGAGGGAAAAAAATTCTAAAAAAAGAGGAGGGAGAGGCGTCCAAAGAAGAAGGAAGAGGAAGTCAAGCTTAAAGCTTAAGGTCAAAAAATTCAACTCTTATCTTTAGTGGTCTCCATTGTGGCTTCTTGTGTGCTATCCATTTAGCCCACTTTATAGTGTTTATATGCTCCATTTTTGCTTCCAATTGATGTGTATTTTATGTCCATTTTTGCTCAGATTTTTTCAGCATGTTTCAACCCCGTTTAGTGTGTTTTATGTGCTTCATTTTGCTTTCAATATGATAATCATTTGCTGCCCTGTTTGCCTAGATACTTTTAGTGTGATTTAGGCATTTTAAGATGCTTTGATTTGTTTTCAATTAATGCTTGTGTGGTGTCCATTTTTGCTAGATTTTTTTCAGCTTGATTTAGACCTCTTCGGTGTGCTTAAATGTAGCAAAATGCTCCCAATTAGAGCCGCTTTTGGTTGCCTAAATTGATTAAAGTTTGTGTATGGTTTTCACCTACAATTTTTTTTTTTTATATATATGCTGAAAAATTCTGGTGAATTTGGGTTTGTAACCAAGGTGTTTGATGATTTGTTTCCAAGGAATTTTATGGATTAATTTGCTGTATTTTAGTTCTCTTTTATTCCAATGATTTATGCATTAATTGTGTCTGGTTCTAACTCGTTTATATTGTTCATTTTATGTCTTAAGTGTGCTTCTTTTTAATTGAATATGTTGTCCACATTTAGTCAATATTGTGCCTCCTTCAAGCTTAATTGGGTATCCATTTTGTGGCTTAAATGTGCCTTATGGAGCTTGTATGTGCTATCTAATTTTGCTTGTGTTTGATGGCATGTTAGTTCATATTTTATAGCCATGAAACATGCTAGAATTTATGTGTTTATCCCTATATTTTGATGCTAGTTTACTACATTAATACTCTCTTTTTGGTCACCCAACTAGTGTTAAAAGTTTACATGTTTATCTCATTGATTTTACTCCTTAATTCTATTGCATGATTAATCTTTGTGTTACTCAAATTTGGTTGAGTGTAAGATTTTACTGTTCAAATTTATGTAGGAACTTGGTGATTTATAACTTAGGAACTATGACTTAGTTGCTCCCAAGCCAAAGAGTAAAGAAACACCTAAGCGAGGATTGAATAATTTGGTTGCAAAGCTAACAAGATCAAGTTGTGTAGTTACTTTGACTTTAATTGTAATTAGTGTACTCATGAAATTTTGTAAACAATATATGATGGTGAATACTTAATTGAACACCAACACACACAATCACCTAAGAAAGTTTATCATTTTTGTTCTAATGTTGCCATGTGAGGTCTAATGCTTCTATAGGCATATTTGGTTTATTACCATATGAGGTTCAATGCCTCTATAAGCATCTTGTGTAAATAATTTTACTCTTCATTTTGGTGTTATCATGTGAGGTCCAACGCCCTCATAGGCATCTTTATTCCTTGCCATGTGAAGTTAATGCTTTCATAGGCACACTTTGTAAAAAACTCAACTGTACACCTTGATGTTACCATGTAAGGTTTAACACCTCCATAGGCATGTTTTATAAATAATTCTACTTTCTGCATTAGTATTACCGTGTGAGACCAATATCTTCATGAGTACTTAATGAACTCATAAGTTGGGCCATGCGAGATCTATGACTCCATAGGCATTACCTAATACTAGACGCTTATGTTTTCAACAGATTTTGAGTTTTAACAACCTATATACGATCACACGTGTTGTTAAATAAAGTTTCAATCCGTCTCTTCAAATGCTTTCAAATAAAGTATCATTTGTTGTTTTGATGGTTTCTTTATGTGTTTTTTTCAAAATTTCTATCTTTTAAATAATAAAAACATCAAATTAAAAAAATTCACCTTTTTCCATTGATTATCTTTAAATTAAAATAATACAAATAAAGTGCGTTTTGAAAAATTCAAAAAAAAAAAAGAAGATAAAATGAAGAGAGCAAAAGGGTGAAATTACACAGATTTCATGAATTAAAACATACCAACTAAATTCTAATTCGTTTTGTTTACGAAAATCATTTTGATTTTAACTATTTTGTTTTGTTCAAAAAATTAGAAATCACCAACCCACTGACATACATTTTTAAGCAAACTATGTAGATTTTAATTCCTATTATAGGATACGTAAACCTTAAGTTCTCATCATAAGTCAAGTCTACCCTTTGTAAATATTTTTTTTGCATTAATTTTTCCATTTTCTATTTATTTTTGCATATGTTCTAATTTGCACGATTAAAATAAATTTAAGGTCATATCCTATTTATTTTACTTGACTAATTTAAAATAATTATCCTCATAGACAGGTGTTGTGGGGTACCTAATATCTTCCCCATACTAAAACAAATTCTCAAACCTCATATCTGGTTATGCAAAATTTTTCATTTAAAAATCTTCGTGGCGATTCTAGTAAATTGGTTTTTATCTTTGAGGAATCAATTTATTTTCTCTTTTTTTTTTCTCCTATTCTCTACAAAAATGCCAGGTATGACACCTTTGTTTATTCATCTTTTGCAAAGGAACTCTAGGACAAATTGCATAAATGATTTGGTGATTTCAATTACAGAAGGAGTTGATCTTTATTAGTCAGGCTAACTCTTCCCTGTCTTCTTACATCATTAAACTTAGTAAGCTATAGGACGAACTCTTTAGTATTCTTCCTACTCCACAATGTACATATGGAAAATGTACATATGATACCTATGATAATACCCATAACAAAATCTTGCTAATGTTTCCATTACCAATTTAGACAAGGTCTATTCCATATTATTTTGCATTAAAAGGCAATGATTAGCAACTACTTTTGCAATTGATCTTTCAGTTCATATTGCTCTGTTCACATACTCTTCCCAAGCTATTGGATGCACTAAACTCTTTTCTAAAAGGATAGATAAGAAAGATGATCAATAGTGCACTTATTTTTTTGCAAAAGGACATACCATTAAGAATTGTTTTGAAAAAAACGAGTACCCGGATTGGTGCACCTGAGACACCATTTGGTTTGGATACTCCTTAACAAGGATATTTGACTGCTACAATTACTGAAATTATTCAATTTGAGCTAAAGAAATTTATGAAACAAAAATCACTTGTTAATGCCCACATAGTTGCCACTAACTTTTTTAATTATACAAGTACTTTTCCTATTTTACCTTTACTACTTTTGATAATATTGATGTAGATTCCTAGATTTTGGATACTAATGCTAAAAATCATGTCATTGCAAATAATTCTCTTCTCATTAATTCTTTCTCTCCTTTTTCTCATAATTTTATCTATTTACCTAATGGTGTTTCTTAGCACATTGGTCGAAAAAGGAATGTTTCTCTTCATCCTACTCTTTCACTCACCAATGGTTTTTATATTTTAACTTTTAAATATAATTTGATTTCAGTTAGCCAATTAGCAACTACTAACCATATACAGTGTTATTTTACTCCTTCTGCCTGTTATTTGCAAGACCTCATAACTAGATTTACCATTGCTATTGGTAAATTGATTGGGTAACTATACATTCTCGACACTACATCTTTTGATTTTCATGATGGCACCTTTTTTATTACTAATTGTACTTCAAATAAAATCAATACAAGTTTATCTACTTTATGGCATAGTGGATTAGGTCATCCATCTTTTTCTACTTTGGAGTATATATCATCTATTCCTTATTCATTCCCACATCTACTTATTCATGAAATATTTGTCCAATGGCAAAGCAAACTCGTCAACCATTTCCTTCTTCTAGCATTTCTACTTTTACATGTTTTGATCTTCTTCATGTTGATATTTGAGGCCCTTATAATCCTTATTTAGTGCATAACTTTTCTCGACCATTGTAAATGATTTTTCAAGGGCCACTAGGACTTTTTTTTATGTAACACAAGAGTCAAGCTTCTTCTGTACTTACCAATTTTTGTGTAATGATTCATACTTAGTTCACAAAATCTATTAGACAAATACACTTGGATAATAATGTTAAATTCTTAAGTTCACAATTTCAAAACTATTTCACACAATTTGGTATATTGCACCAAAAGTCATGTACTTACATTCCTTAACAATATGGAGTAGTATAAAGGAAATATAGGCATCTTTTCCTAGTTATTATATCACTTATGATTCAATCTTCTCTACCACCTAAATTTTGGAGTGACTTTATTCTTAATGCCACTTACTTAATAAATAGGATCCATTCTGCTATTTTATCATGGAAAAGCCCATATGAAATTCTTTATAATAAACAACTTTCCTATGATCATTTAAAAGTGTTTGGTAGTCCTTGCTTTGCCACTAATGTCACCCTTCATAATAATAAGTTTTCTTGCAGAGCTTTTAAATGCCTTTTCATTGGATATGCTCAAGGCCATAAAGAATATTAATTATACGATTTATAAAACCATCATGTTTTCATATCAAGATATGTTTTTCATGAGTGTATTTCCTTATAGCACTAATATGCATGTTGCTACAAATAATGTTCCTACACTCTAAATTCTAATCGCAGACATTATATTTGATATACCCACCTATTCCTTATCTACTCCAAGTACTACACAACAACCACAATTACCTATCACCCGACATAGTATTAGAGTAATTTGAAAGCCAACTTTTTTAAGTGATTATATAAGCACTAGCACTCATCATTCCTCTCCACGTATGCCTCCCACTTACCTTTTTTATTCCTCACCCAATTTTTCCACATTTTATCTTCATTTCTTGTCATAGGTATCTCATATCTAGGAAGCTCAACCTTGTTGTCAAGCAAGCACATGTCTAGAATAAGTTGATGTCATGGCTTGAGAAATTGATACCCTTGAACTATGAGGTTACATCTTTACCTGCAGGCAAACACCCAATTAGGTGTAAATGGGTGTATAAGGTCAAGCTTCACCCTAATGGAATGATAGATAGATATAAGGCTCGCTTGATTATAAAAGGCTACAACTAAATTGAAGGAGTGGATTATTTTGATAGTTTTTTAACCTGTAGCTAAGGATGACTATTAGAATTTTACTTGCCCTCTCTACTACAAATGGCTAGCCTTTGCATCATCTTGATATAAATAATGCTTTCCTCCATGAATTTTGTAATAAGGATATTCATGACACCACTAGTAGGCTATACGAAAGCTACTTTTCAGCAAGTTTGTCATCTCAAACTCTCCCTTTATGGCCTTAAGCAGGCTTCAAGGCAGTGAAATTCTGAGTTAGAATATAAGCTTCATCAATTTGGTTTTAAGCAGTCACCACATGATATTAGTTAATTCATCATGCACACTTCTTCCTTTACTCTAATCTTAGTAGTCTATATGGAAAATGCTTTATTGATTGGTAGCTCAACTAAACATATTATAAGGTTAAACACTTTCTGCATGATCAATTTACCAATAAGGATTTGGGTGCTACTTAGTATTTTACGGCTTGGAGATTGCACATTCTGCTTCTGGTTTATATGTTAATTAGAGGAAGTATAAGAAGAATTTGTCTCTTAGGTTATAAATTAGTTTCTACTCCTATCACTATTGCTACCAAGCTTTGTGCTAACCAAGGTGATCGCTTCTTAGATCCTGAGCCCTATTGTCAACTTATAGGAAGACTTTTGTATCCCAATTTCACTAAACCAGACATCACTTATGTTGTACAACAATTAAGCCAATATGTACATTCTCCCTGTGTCACACATTGGCATGCTACATTACATATACTTAAGTATTTAAAAGGATCTCCTTCGAAGGGCTTATTTACTCTTCACATAATTCATTCACTTTAACTGCCTTTTCTAATACTGATTGGGCATCTTGTTCTGATTCTCGTCGCAATTTAACTAGTTATTACACATACATGGGTGATGTTTTGATTTCTTGGAAAACTAAGTAACAAAATACTATTTCAAGGTCTTTTGCAGAAGCTGAGTACAAAGCACTTGTTGCAATTGTTTCTAAACTGAAATAGATTTCCTATATTATGTAGGATTTTCATATTTGAAAACCGTGTCATGTTCCTTTATGGTGTGATGATCGTGCTGCCATTCACATATCTACAAATCCTGTGTTGCACGAGAGAATAAAGCATTCAGACATTGACTACCATTTTGTTCGTGATCAATTCAAGCTTGGTTTCATCCATGCTTGACACATCTCATTCTTGGAACAGAAAGTTAAAATCTTCGCAAAGGCTTTGGCTACAATTCTATTTACCAATCTAGTTTTCAAGTTGGGATCATTCTCCAACTTTTAAAAAACTTGTATCCATGGAACATCTAGCGTAACATAGATAAAAAATAATAATAATAATAATAATAAAATATAAAATAATAATTAATATAAAATAATAATAAATGATAATAGAATATAAGAATCTAAATTTTAGATTTTTTATAAGGAGATGAAAAACTTATATATTCCATATGTCTTACATTTTTCACACTAGCTACCATTGCAACGTCCTTAAGGAAGTAGATACTCAACACAGTAGGAGTAGCACCATTTCATTCATTTTTTGCATACCACGTATAGTGTATAGTCTCCTAAGTATTTTTCCATGTGTATAATTAGTTTAGCCTCTATATAAACTTCTAATCTTTATTCTTTACTGCACTGTATATAGAAACTATTTCTTTTTCACCTTACTTTCACATGCATCTAGAGGATAGCCACATTTTGCAATTTTATGAAGTGTATGACCTGCTTGGCATCATAATTGGATATTAGTAGTAGTTAATGAAGGCATTTAAATTGAGCAACGTTCTCGCGTCTGCTCCACGAGAATTCAAAAATTTAAAAATAAATATAAAAGGTTTTAGTAGCCACTTCTCATAAAAGTTTTAATTATGAAAGTCCATTACAAGTTGCCTAACTGACTAGAGACATAAAATTTTACATCTAGAGCTACAGTAAATTAATTTTAGAATCTAAAATTATGTCTAGATGGAATGTCAGAAGGAGTGACAAGAATAAAATGATCAAATTAAAATAAATATATGTTTAAAAATTTTTATGAAAAAGAAGTGAAATAAAAGAGAGGGCCTCAAAAACTCTTTTTAATTATTCAAAATATTATTTTTTATTGTCTCTTTGATTGAGAGGTCAAAGATTAAAAAAAAAATACTCAGTAATGTAAAATACTATCATATTTTATATCATGTATTAAACAATTATAGTATTATTATTCATTTGTTCATGTTATAAGAGTTAATATTGAAAAAAAATAATTAATGAGTTATTCCATTCCATTTATTTCATTATAACTTTTAACAAAAATGATAAGAATCTATTCATTAAACTCCCAAACAATATATCAACACAAGTCATTTCATTAATGACCATTTCATCTCATTATTCCTTAAACTTTTAACCATAACCTAGAGTAACAAGTAAGGAGAGCACAAAAAACTCAACTTTGTCGTGAAGGAAAAAAATTAGAGCTGTACCCGTCTGTGCCAATTTAAACATCCAAACAAATTACTCTCTCCAATCAACTGCTATCTCGTATTGATGTCACTTTGCCAAAAATTTATAATAAATTTTCAATGTTCTTAATCTCTAGTATTCAAGATATGATTCATCTTTCCAAAGGGAGATATAGCCTGTTCTGACGCTGCCTCTCGTCCAGATGCTACCCAAAGCAAAGAGAGGTACCTTGCTCCGCTTAGGAAAAACATAGTCTTAGAGCCCATTTGACCATAAATCACTGCCACTTGAGGTCGTAGCAAATAAGGAGGAATAGAGACCCAAAAAGGCACAAATTTTTGTTTCTCAAGCAAAATTAACAGTCTACTTCCCTCAAGTCTCTTGCATATGTAAATTACACCAGTCACGATCTTGGTTACAAGATCTTCCAAGTTTTAATGCCATCCATCCATTCATCAAGAAGGGGCTTCTCCTGCAAGTAAACTGCACCTTTATAATAAGTATATGGCAGTAATAAAATACAAAGAAGATTTAATGGCAGTCACTTGAACTTAATCAAGCAGCCTAGCAAACATCATTACGAGATAACAAACAAGGCCTTTCTCTTCAGGTTGACTCAAGCTAATCATCATTGGGATAATAACTGTTCAAGAAGTCCAATACATGTTGAACCAAGTAAATGTGTTATTTCGCAGTCATCCTAATATGGAAATGTTAGGTGATTAGTTAGGAATATTGGTCATTCGTATTTGCATCCTTTATGGTCCTAAATATATTTTGAAACTATCCTTTAAATCAATCCATACAACAATACTTGAAATGAGCACATGCATTTATTCATGTGTCACTATACAAGAGCAGGTCAACATGCTAGAAAACCACCCACAAGGCCATGAGAAACCAAGAGGTCCAAAACTGCACCTGAATAAGAGGCCATTAAATTAGTATACAGAATTCAAATACCTTATCAAAGGGCTGGTAAAGCATGTTACAACTTAACCACTGAATGTAGATGTACTCCTGGAGTCCCAGATTCTCTATTACAGCTCAGAAATTCCCCGATGGACCACAATCATCATCCACAGGGTTCCTTGTCCTGACACACATCCACATTCATAAGAAAAAGCAACCTTATTAGAAAAAGTTCTAATTAAAATAACATGACAAAGAGCATCCAAATTATAAACAATAATAATGAAAGTGACAATATTAAATTTTTCATGAGGGAAATTTGATGTTTCAAGTCAGTCTGCGATCATGACCAAATCTTTGTGGAGACATTTGCCACTCCCCTCTACTTCAAAATTCATGCATCTATTTTCTAAAAGCAGAAGCGTTTTCCCCCACAATTAAACTAAAACAGAGCAGCCAAAAGACCCTCTGCACATTGTTAAAGAAAATGCCTCATAGTGTAATCACCAAGTGTATAATTTCTATATAGGAAAGACCTCCACCAAAAGAAGCCATGAACCTATAACAAGGTTTCTGATACTCCTTCATGGTTCTTAAGTGGGAACCTCATTATCTCAGCCCACAATATCATCTTACTAGAGACATCCGACATCCAACCTATACACCTATCTTTCTCATCCTGAAGCTATAACATTTTATTTCCTTTTATTACAAGGATTTCATTGTAACCTCCCACAAGAACACCACACAAGAATCATATACGATCAACTCTAACTAGTATGCCAAATCCTTTTGTCCATATTAAAGCATCTTTGTACATTGTAGAGATTAAAAATATGAATTTCCTTCCTAAAAGGCCAAATGACGCTTGATCACTTTCTTCAGCCACAAGAGTTATTAGCATGCATTAAAGCTTCTAATCAAGTTAATCAATGCAACCAAAAGAAAATGTCAGCATTTAGCTGTCTCGTCTGGTTTCTTCATGACAAAGGAAGAAAAATCTGGACTGACTTTAGCAGGAACTAAAATGTGTAGTCACAAAAATTCTGACAGCATCCAAACAAAAAGAAGGGGGATTTCAAGGTACAAATTAGTCACCTCACAGGGAAAGAGAAAAGTCTAGTTTTTCCGCATATAACTGGTATCATTAGCTGACACTTTGTTTTCTTTAAAGATCAAAGCAGTCTGCTACATAATCTAAGATCATATTAACAGGTCAATGTTCCAACAAAACGAAAATAGCAAGATCTATGCATTTGCCCATAACTGTGTCAAAACATAATGTTAGCTCAAAGGTTTTCTTATCATTCTTTTATAGAAAACCAACAATTTTCTGACAGTTTACCAAAGACTTGAAATATGTCAAAATATATGCATATGCATTTAAAAGACTAAGGATAAAATTTTGACCAGGAAGATGACCTCCACACACAATAAACAACAGAACTTCACCTGAGTTTTGAATAAGGTGTTGTTGACATCCTGTCCATTTCATTCTTGCAGGGCCACCGTAAAATTTAATAAGCTTCTAGTGTGTTTGATATCCCTCATCATTGCTCCTCTTAGACACGATCTGCAGTATTGAGCCCTTGGTAATCCATGCAGTCATTTCTGGCTGTCGTTCAAAGGGGTTAAGAGGATGTTCATTTCCATCCTCCAGCAGCACACCATATATAAATGGTAGTTTAAGGGTAAGAAAACTCTCAGGTGGTAAGACTACTTGAAATCCGAGGCTGAACTGCAATTTTTGTTCACGGTCTGGAACTGACGGGGGCAGGCATGATGTCTACAAGGACAAAATACATGAAGTAGGTAAAATCGCAAAAAATACAACTCATTGCGGAAGTTCAAACAATAATCTTGGTAAAAGTGCAAGCATGTAAATTCAAGTTCCATTATTAAACGCTGCATCCACTAGAGTTTAATGCTTCTTTCTCCCTTCCTACTTTAAGAACCCATTTCTGGAGAAAGTCCTGTGGTTCCTTGTCTCTAGTGTGCATCAAGAAAATATGGCACTTGTACTTATTTAATTGAGAGAGTTAAATGACATCATTAAGCAAGGAAACAGACATAAATTTTTTTTTCTTGGTTTTATTATTTTTCTTTCACTAGTTGGAACTAAAATAATAGAATAATATACCTAAACTCCTAGAATTCAATGTATGTGATGTAAAATACTGTTGAGCATTTCACAATGCACATTTGCACCATAAGCCTATGGTGCTTGAGTGCATTGTGCAGGGAATACTGCTATCTCATTATTTAGTATGAAAAAATAACAATAATAGACAAATAAAGGTAAAACAACTGTATAGATAAAAAAGTTAACTCAATAAGTGGATATGCCAATAGCAGAAAAGTCAATACCCATACTTAAACTCCTTGCTAACTAGAGCCTGAAACATGATCCTAGATATACATAAATGTTAAAAGGGGCAATAATAAAAATCTCAGCAAGATATATTTCACATAAGACACGAGAAATAGTATTCAAGCAAGCAGGGCGTGTTTATCTATTTAGGGAGTCTTCTGTTGATTCTGGAACTTAGAACAGAAGACAAAGAAATGAGAAAAACATTGCTCCAAAAACAGAGAAAACAGAGCATCTTCATGGTGGAGAGAGAAGGAAAAAGAAAGCAAGACAGAAGGAGCTAGAACTGTCTTCTCTGGCCAGAGCCAGCCAAAATTGTGTTCTCAGTCACAACGATGCACAACTGCATTCGGCCAAAATTTTGAAGATGGGTTTTAGTGCTAAGTTAGTCAGCTGATTTTAATATTGCCCAGGCTACATATGTAGCATGCAATATATAGTTGAGGACATTGCACAAGATTTATATGAAAAGGGCAAAACAAAAGGGATTTTTTTTTTTCTTTTGCCCCAACCCCATAGCCCTGCAGCCTGCACAATGGGCAATTTCATGTAATCATACAAATTTCAAGAAATTGTACTAGAGAAGGACATACCTCAAATTGTACGACAGGACATGTTGCTAACATCACAGGAAATGCAGGTGTCACCTGCAGTAATTTCTATAGATCAGGTAGCTGATCTGATAATAACTAAAGAAACTGATGAATCATAACATAAAAAGATATCAATGAATCTTATCTGCCAATATCACATTGCCATTTACATTACCATATGAGCCAAAAGTGAAGTTCAAACATCCAAGTAAAAATGTAATACCCTATCAAGACAAGTAAATTTGCACAACGCCATAGGATAATAAAATCATACAATTGAGTAGGTAAGAAAACACAAACTCTACATTAGAACATTCTCCAGCATGAATATGCATTGTAACAACAGAGAAAAACTCAATAATGTACATTGAAACTTAAGAAAATGCCTATAAGAGCAGCAATTCATACCAGAAAAATCCTTTTTAGCTGCGAGATAGTGCTGGCAAACTTGACCTTTGGTGGATCCTTCTTATTCCTTGAAAGCTTGCAATGTGGACAAATCATGTAGATAGGCAAGTTTTGGTTCAGCATGGAGGATGCAAGATCACCATCACCTGTGCTAATAGATTGAAGATCCCCACCAAGATCTTTCAGAAGATCAGGGGGTTTGGCCGACACATTAATAGATGCCAGATTTTGTTCCTTCTGTGGATGGGAAGTATATATCAGTCCATCTGAATGCAAATCGCCGTTAGCAATCATAACACTTGATTTGTCCACATCTCTTTCCTTATTTACTGATATAGAGCTTCGTCGAACTTTACCCCAGCGAG
This sequence comes from Delonix regia, assembly GCA_037074485.1. Lineage (NCBI taxonomy): Eukaryota > Viridiplantae > Streptophyta > Magnoliopsida > Fabales > Fabaceae > Delonix > Delonix regia. The sequence goes on along the minus strand of CM073456.1, from coordinate 14,122,493 downwards.
CATTCTTGTTTACTTTAGTATGATCTGCCAGATTACTGTGTGCAGGCTCAACAGAAGTTATATGAGAGTCTTCAGACAATGAGTATGAGGATCCAAGTTCAGTGAGATGTTCTGTATTTAATAGGAAACGATGGCCATGGGGGCATTCATGCTCAAGTCCAACGTACACTACTGCATGCTTCAAAAAAGGATGTGATTTGATCTTTTCAGCATGATTCAGGTATACAGGCACTACATTGCTACCTATCCGCAAAAAAGGGTCACCATCCCTGCAGCTATTAGCACCATTACTATCAAGAGGTTCTGGAACAAAAGTCATATCTTGAGATTTTTGAGACAACTGATGATCAATGACTGCATTGACACGTTCTGAACTCAGATTACTTGTCCTACTTTGCTTCATACCCTTATCAGAACCTGATGTAGGCAATTTCCGCTGCTGAAGAGGAGGGAATCCTGAATCAGCAGCTGCTGATCCAGCAACAACCTCAGAAAAAGGTTTTCTCATTTTGAAATTGGGAAGACCCTTACCAAAACTTATTTTTTTATCATCAGATTTGACACTATCTAAAGATGTTCTTTGGTCATCCACTTCATTCTGTACAGTAGGGAAGGATTGTATAGCACCAGGTTTCTTGGCATCTGGAATAAATTCAACCACAACTGGTCTAATCACAGAACCTTGCTTCACAATACTCTCTGTTGAGCCATTTGATCTTTTCTGTTTCTCATGATATATAGTCCATTTCATGAGAAATTTCTGAGTGGCACAGAATCCACTTTGAAGTAAGCCTTTAGAAGGTTCATAGTATCTTGCACCCCCAATCCGAAGCAAACTCCAAGAGGAGGACCGAACAGGTCCTGTGACTTTGATTTCAGGAAGTTTGAGCGCAGGAAGTAGTTTATCACAGTCAGAGAAGCAACTAGCATCAGCAGATTCAAAATCAAAGGGATCAGGACGCAATTGTCGTGTACGGCCACAAGCACAGCCATGAAGGAAAAAATATCCGCTGGAATGTGCCTTTGATGATGCACCTGAATCTGAATTAGCAGTCTCAACATCATGTCGTTGGTGCATGCATGGTTTGCCTGTCAAGCTAACAGCATCACATAATTGCCTCCCAGATTTCCAAATTAAAGTGCATTCCTCTTCTAACTTTTTTGCAAAAAGCTGCACAGCAGGTCCTTTGACCATTGAGTAAAATGCATGCAAAGCCTTACCTAAATGGGCTTCATGTTGTGAAGTTGGATAACAAGCAGGCAAATCTTTCAAATAAATCTCCTTTGCAGCTGGAATGGCTCTTTGGCACCATGAAGTCGAAAACTTTGTAATTAGCCCTTTACCACTATGTAACCAAGATACTGCAACATCTAGAGGATCTGTAACCTTTGAAGATCCTTCAGCTGTCGGTAAAACTGCATTCCTTGGACGGGGTTTTCTTTTAATAATTTCGAATTCATCCAAGCAACTGCCTTTTGCACAGAGAATTCTACTCAATATAAGATGACTGGAAGATAGCCAAACTTCAAAATTAGGAAGATCAGGGGCAGTATATGTTTTCCCTGATGCAGCAGAGGCAGCAGCTGCAGCTGCTGCAACAGCAACCATACCAACACCCGCGGCTGAGCCACTACTGGCATTAACTAGTCCTCCTCTCCCTCTTAAAATATCAGACTGCCTGTAAATGAACTCCTTTACAGATATTATATCCTCTTTGTTTGCACTTTGACTATTGCTTTCCAGCAGAAGGGAATCTGAGGTTGTTTTCCCATTCAAGACATCTTCAATGAGAGCAGTGGCAAACTCAAGAGATTCACCTCTTCGATTTGAAAACTGATCTAAGAGAACAACTGCCCTTGATGCATCAAGTGAAAATAAAGGTGCAGAAGTTGAAGCACCCCCAGTTCTCATGCCAGAATAATTTGATTCAGAACCTGATAATGTACGGCATTTCTTTATCAGAAAGCGAATTTGTGCTTCAAGAGATGACTGTAGTTTTCTCCTGAATCCACCTTCAGATCGACTTGCAGGGCGTGCCAGCACAACTACAGAACCAGAACCCTTAGCAGGCAAGTTCGTCTTGGATACCCCACTCAAACTAGAAGACTGATTAAGTGAGGAGGAATCTGAAGAGTCCTCCCCAATAGTGTTGGAATTTGGTAAATTGGAGAAGTCATCAATGAAGACAAACAATGTGACAGGTATGCACTGTCCTGGAAACAAAGAAGTATAAGAACCTAGACCAGACATGAGAGAAATGGCTGAGGCATTGCGGCTCGAGATAGCGCCACCTCTACCTGGAGAATTGTTTGCTGATGAGGTAGATCGTGAAAATGATGAAGAATATGGTCTAGAAGGCATGTGTGGTGTAGTTTGGGATCTTACAAATGGAGCCATAGCATGCTTGGCTGCTTGCAGCACACGAAAATTACTCAAAATCTTAGGACCAAACTGTGATCCCTCCTGTATATATATAATAACATGGCAGACCTGCATTTCTAAATTGTCAATTATACATTATATGCACAAGTTTCCTTTTGAAAGCATACTTGGCAGACATTGTGCTATATATCAAGAGCCTAAAACACTAGATATAGATTTCCTAGTCAATTGGAGCATATGAGATGGTCTTGTCTTCTTTCTTTAACTGATTTTCTGATATTAAACTGCAATACTTTCATGTGCCAAACGAGTAAACTGACAATATAAGGAATACACAAGCTTGTTAAGCAAGCATTTAAACTCAAAAAGAAACAAAAAAAAAAAAAAAAGAGCAATTTATTGCCATCTAATAGTAGTCAAGTCCAAGAATTTATAATCCTGATTGAGATGATTTACATAAGTATAATTACTTTTACTGGTCAACCATTATATTATACGTAGGGTTTCACTACTCTTTATCCCCAACATATCTCTGGTCTCTCTCCCTCTTTAATTTTGCCACTTGAGATTTCTCACTCTTTGTAGCACCCTACCTCTAAGCTCTCTTTGGTTTTTATCCAATCTCTACTGGTGATATTGTATATTCAACTTCAAAGCTGAACCCTCTTGATAGTAAGCAGTCAGGATATGACAGTCACAAGAGTTTAATTGGCTGGCTTCAATTGTAGCTTTGATTTTAAAAAAATCAAGGAACATATCGTAGTTCATCCACCCAGCTGCAGTTTAACGAAAGAATTGCTATTTGATCGAACTGTATATTTGAACCATAGAAGTAAGATACGAAATTGCTTAGGGTCAAAAATCTCTTGAAATTCAATCCTACTGAACCCCAATTTATGTGTAAGTCGTGGAAGAGATTGACCCGCTAATCTCTTGCCAGTCCAAATTTAACGTAAAACCCACTTGGCTTCCCACAGTATATATCACTTACAACAGACCCCTTTTAAAAACCTCCAATTACTGAGTACTTAAGAAACAATATCATGAGTTCTCTATATATGAATTTCTTCACTTAATCACATTGTCAGATCAAGACCGACTTCAAAAGTTTTTGATATCTAATCCATATCAATTTCTTGAGGTGACAACTTCAAACAAGACTCAAGAACGTTATACATCATTCCCTCAAGTAACTCTCAAATTAAAAGCTCACGATTGGACTATTGATATCTTAATATTTCCATAAGACGCCTAGATACAATAAGACAAGTAAACCAGATAGCAAGATTCACTTACAGAGAACATAAAAAGCATTGCCTGAAGGTCCCCGAACTCGTGCTCTTCCACAACCGAATCAAAGCCCGGCGCCGGCTCTGAAAATCCCTCAATCGCCGGGCAGATAGTGGAACAAAACTGCAGGTATAAAATCCCCTTTTCATCATCGTGGTAATAACTAATTCTCCTCCACTTAAACCATTCTCTGGCTTCTTCTTCCTCGACGCATAATCGTTTATCCAGATTGCCTGAGCCGAACACATTGGAGTCGATGACTCGGTTGATGAGTTGGGTGGAATCGTCGGGTCTTCGTGAAATGAAGCCGACAACCACCACACCATCGGAGGAGCGAGGTAGTGAAGGGGAAGCAGATGATGATGAAGATGTTGTTGCTGAAGAGGAAGAAGGAGAATGATCTGCGGAGGGAATGGGAGTGGGGAGAGAAGGAGTTTGAGAGGAAGAAGATGAAGTGATGGGAGGATTGGAGGAAGGAGGAGGGCGTATGAGGACCCGAACTTGGGAGGGTTTTGGTGCGTCCATGAACACAACCAGAGGACGCAATTGGCTATACGCCTTTCGGCTTTGGTTTTGGTCAGACAATCCCCTACATACCTACAACTACAACTCTTCAGTTCGTGTCGGGCCTATAACTCCATCGTTCAACTCAAAAGAGAAACCCAAAAAACCAAAAAAAAAGAAATTCAAGGCATGTTTTTTTAATTAATTCATAAGGATAAATATAGTTTTTTAAAAAAAATCATATATAATTCTTTAACTTTATTGCATTATTTTTTAATTAAAATATAATAATTATATAATTTTTTAATACTAATTGAATTATACATTTTTATATTATTATTAATTAATTATATATTTATCATGTATTAATTAAAAATTTTAATAATGAAAATATAAATAGCTATTTTATCCTGTTAGTATACAATCTCAATTATTTGTTTCTCAAATCTTGTAAATACAACTTGTCAAAATTAATCCTAAATCAGTCAAATATAGGACAAAAACAAAATAAACCCATGTGTATTAATAACTAACGCACAGTGTTATTGGTAATAAACCGAGCTAGCGGGTTAAAAAAAGACTAAACTTAAGATAATATTTTTTTATATTTTTATTGTCCGATTTTTAATTGGCATATAAGTGTATAATTAATTAATAATAATATATTTGATCACAAAATAATAATATAAAAATATATAATTTAATTAAAAATAAATATAATTGTCATGATTTAATTAAAAAATAATATAATAAAAATATAAAAATTACTTATAATTTTTTTTAAACAAATAATATAATAAATGGTCCATCTGTTCGATTCTAATAGTGGATTATTTTGGCACCTCAAACTTTGGATGTTAAACTCTAAAATTGTGTTGTAGAATGGGCTTTCAAGCCCTTGTTGCGAGACCCGATCCCAGTATATTTATGAAAGAGAATAAAGAATCCGAACCTAGCAAAATCTAGGAGATTCCGTGTTTCTTGTGGCAAAAGAATCACAAAATCCTTGCTCATTTATATAACAAAGGATTACCAAATAATGTTATTGAAATTAGATAGAATTGGCCATGCAAATCGGAATTGATCAATTTTTAATACTGAACCATTTTTACACGGTGAATCTAAAACCTTCATAAGATGAATCCAAGAGAATGCAAATTGTAAAAGGTGAAGAATCACTAAAGACTTGATCATTTATATAAAAAAGAAATTGAATAATGATTTTTTATTAGAATCTTACCAGAGTAGTAGTGTAAATTTAAGAGAGTCCACAATTCTCAATGCAAAAGAATCACTGGAAATCTATTCATTTATATAAGAAAGAAATTGGACAATGATTTCTTATTAGAATCGAATCGAACCGACATGAATCGGCCATCAGTTTAAGCACTTCAAAAGGTAAAAATTGAACCTTTAAACTTTATTATGGTGGGACTTTTAAGTGCATGGAAGACTTAAAGCTTATTATATTTAATTTATTCATATATATAACTTAGTGAAATAAAAAAAAAGTCCATAGCTCTCAAGGAGAAAAAGAATTGAACAAGGATTTCTTCCTCAACAATGTGGGAGTTAGAAAGATAGTTCCACATAATTGTTCCAACCTACGTGCTTTATGAATATAGGACCAGTTCTCAACTCATAGAACCTGTAAGACTTTCTTCATTAATTTCCAACCCATATTTTTGCCTCCATTCCAATACCCACATCCAAGAATGTTTTTAAGGTAAAGTTTTCAAAAGGCTCATTTCAAAGCCAAAGAAATATGTTAAAGAATTATGTCCTCTTCAAATCTGAACAATTATAAGTTGTAGTCATCTACTCAAGAACAGTATGTAGATTTTGAAACTCCTCGAGACTTCATGAATCATTGGATTACATAAGGATACACTCATCTTCACTTAGGAGTTATCCATCCTTGTCTCACTTATCATGGTCGCAAGGGGCTTCCTGTTAGTACTCGTATCGCCCTTCTAGACTCCACTTATACCACTTACCAATCAACTGTCATAAGTACTGCATTCACATCTCTGAATACATGAACTGTCATTTTAATAGTCTACCTAAATTTTAACCTTAAACTCTCAGATCTAACCCTCAAAGATAGGTTAAAGGGTCAGGTTTATATTACAGGTGCCTACCAAGTTCTTCAAGCCATTATGGCCACTCTCCAACATTAAATGGTGTTTCGGTTATATAACCAGACAATGGACCTCCACCTTCCTAATCATACAAATGATGATCTAATGATCATAGCCAACAAGTCTGATGTACCCACTATTGTATAAATTCCAAAATAGATATCCTTGAGTGATCTTCTCCAGCTAGTGTTGACTGAATGGATTACCAATTATGCGCAATGTCATATCCATAGCAAACCTACTTTCACATCAAAACCACCAAGTTTGTATCGTTTGCCCAGCAGACAAGTTAAAATAGTTTTTAAGAAGCCTGAAGATTCTGCTCCTCAATCTTCTCAACCTCTACCATTTCTTCAACATGTTATGTCTATTACTCCTATTGCAGTCCAAGAGATAAAGAAACATACCATTCTTGTGCATCACTTTGAAGTTGATAGCAAACCAGTATATGTTTCTTATATCTATGATCATTTATTTAGGACTATGCCCCAAAAAATGTGCCAACCTAGTTGCAACTGCCATTCAGAATGGCCTTCAAATGAAAGTGAGATAGATCTTTCTTCTAATGATAGTGATTTTAAAGAAGCTTCTCGTGTATATGCTAGGAATAGTCCTGTCAAATATAGAAAATGAGAACGATGTCGTCAACAAAAATAGCAAAGACTTCATAGAGCAAGAAAAGAAAAAAAAAATTAAATCCAGTTATCCTTCCCAACCCATATAAACTCATAGAAGAGATTGAGATCCAAATTGGAAGCCTTGGGTTGCTCCAAACGCAACTACAGCACCATCAAGAGAAGAAATTCTTAAAGAGCATATGAAGAAGGCTAACTATTTTAGGGAACTCCAAGAGACTGTTGCTGACGTGTCTCCTTATTTTGTGGATCTTTCTATTTCATTGTGTGAATTAGACATTATAAGAATGACTCTATCCAATCCCATCTAGATAAAACACCTAGAAACGGTGAACAGGTGATGGAAAATGTTTGCCTTTTAAATCTGTTTGAAAAATACAGTTAACAAAAAAAATTACAATTAACTAAAAAACTGATAAAATAATTAACTGTACTTGAAATATAGTTGACTGAAGTTTTTCAAAAATGAGTTTAAAAAGATTTAACAAAGAAATTAAATTAGCCAACTATTTAGTTAATAGTTAACTAAAGAACCTAAATAAAAGAAGGAACATGATAAAAATAGTTAACTATAAATTCTACAGTTGACTAAAATGGATGCAACAGATAGCAGAAACAAAAAAGCAAAAAAAAATCAAGCGTAAAGATTTATCCTGGTTCGACACAACTAATGCTTACGTCCAGTTCCCTTGACTCCCAAGGGATTTTCTTCACTACAACATCACTTATACACTTTCTGAAGATTTTACATGCTCATCCCAAACACAAGGTTTTTCCAAACTCACCTCAAGCTTACAAGAGGTTTCTTAGCTCACCCTAAACTAATCTTAGAGTCTTCCTAACTCTCAAACACTCACTTCTTCTCACTCACAGAGAAAAAAGTACACAATAGTAAATAGATGAAGAAGAATAGGTTTATAAATAAAGCTCTCTCTATGCTTTTACTTAGCAAGATAAAAACTAGAAACTAGGAACAAAGAATGCTCTATTTTTCTGCTGAAAACTTTTAGATTTGTTCTAATTCAAAGTTATAAATTTTTGTGTTTTTCTTCATCAGGCAATTCCTTCATTTATACTCCTTTATATTTTGACTGTTGGAGCATATTGAGATCTTCAAATCTGTAACTTCATGGTAATGAAGGATTTTTCGATATTTATCTTCCACAAATCTTGTCTAGCTTTGGTCTTCATATGGAAGAAGAGCCTTGAGAGATTTTGATGCCTCTAAAAACTTGCTCTTAGTCAATGTGGTTGAAAAGGAAAAGTAACATTAAATGAGCTATAAGTTTGGCTAATAAGATAAGGCTTCCAAATTGTCCTCACGTAATGTTCTTCCAGAGATGATGAGCTATCAATTGAAATAAGTTCTTGGGTTGTTATATGTTAGTGGGTTATTGTAAATAAGTGGGTTGAGATAAAAAAAGATTTCTTCATTTGTATTTTGTCATTAATTAAACATGGATATCGGGTCTAATTTTTAGGCCAACACATACCTTGCATGATGTTTTTGCCCTATAATCCATTCTATATCTTTTTCCCTATCTAGAAAGACAAACTAATAAAAGATAGAGTCACCAACAAGGTCTAGCCTACTGGAAACTATGAACCTATTCATGCTTTTGAGGAGGAGCTGAATTGGCACACGAAGAATGCAACTTTTCAAAATCACATTCTTATGAACATTAATTCAAGACTTGAACAAATGACTTAAAGGCATCAATAAATAGATGAAAAGGTTGATCAATTTTCTCTTTAAGTTGAACAACTGAGACTAAAAATGCAAGAAAAGACAAAGACTCTGGACTATAAGCTTTAACAGTATAATTCTCTGAACTACTTTGGATTTAAGCTTACAAGGCTAACTCCAACAGATTGAATTAGACATGGCTTTAAACTATACCTCATTATGGGCCGAGCTTGCCTTCAAGCCTAATTTTTTTGTGAGCTCAAGCTTGGGCTTAAGCTCATTTTCTTTTAAATCTTAGGCCCAGGCTTGGGCCCAATGAAAAGCCTAGAAGTTTAGCCCGACCCAAATGAATTCTTTATTAATATATTATTTGTAAAATGTTTACTGTTGTAACATTTAAGAGTAATGTAATTATGAAATAGTTATTGGAAGCACTATTATATGTTACTAACATTATCTATGGGTGACACTATATACTAATATAAGCATGGTTGTTGCAAAGCTTCTAGAAAAACATTTGACATTAACATAAATCCGTAATGGTATTAGGGCTAACTTCATGATCAGATAAGGTCACATCTATAACTGTCAAAATGGGCTAACTTGTCAATCCGAGCTAACCCCTCTCAACCCACCCCACCTGGTGGGATAAGCAAGCTGACCTGTTTAACCCACCAAAAAATTAAAAAAAAATTATAAAAATTCAAATGTGACTTTTTTTAAGTATATATCTTGTTTAATCAATTAATTTCTATATCAATATAAATAAACAAAAAAATAACTAAATAAAAAGCAAGTTTAAATGAATTAAAACAAATAGAGTAATCCAATAATTCAATGATTCATTAATGATAAGAATATAATTATAAGCAGAATATTCAAATCTAGCAAATTAAAAAATAATAGAGACAACACAACACATACATTATGATTAATTTTTTTAAATAGAAAAGTGCAGTGGGCTGGAGCGCTAGATTGAGTGAGTGAAAAATTAAAAAAAAAATAAATTAGGCAACCCATTTAACCTGCGAGCTAGTTCGTTTAACTCGTGGGTTAAACGGGTCGAATTGATAAAAGTATACTAGATAGGTTCTCAAAGGAACCTCTCAACTTAACCCAGCTCTTAGGTGGGTTAAATGGGCTCGACCTGGTGGGTCGAACCCGTTTTAACGGCTTTAGTCACATCCTCTAATTGAGACCCTTCTATAATGCCAAAATAAAAATATAATTTGAAAAACAAAGAAAATGATATTAGCAAAATTGAAAAAAAATAATACTTATAAATAAGTATTATTTGGAAAATTACCCCGTGTATAGCCTTTTGCATGATGTCAATCCTCTAAACATACTAGAGCTTCAATATTCTTTCTACTCAATGAACTCCTCCAAGGATTGATCACTTTTTCCCCAATACTAATGTAGATTTAAAAGCCACAGTATATATTGTAATGGCCAGAATATCTCGAGCCATTGACGTAAACTTAGGAAATCGTCTTACATTTGATCTCTAATAGTCTAAATGTCAATTTCTGCATTCAATTCCTATTGGGTTCCTCTGAGAAGATGTCCAACTTTATTTTTCTTACTTGTGACTCTACCATGGTAATCAATAACTCACCAAAATCCTCCAAGGCATTAATCTCCTTATCATATGGTCTATTATCTCTAGAATCACCAACACTTGATGTTGTATCCATGAAGTGAATATCTTTATAATGATCAAATAATGCATGGAGAGTACTAATTACGTTAAATGTATGCTCATTAACATTACTATATATTTTGCTGAAAAAGTACTCAATAAATCTTAGCTTCAACCTTGGATCCAATACTAGCACAAGAAAGTAATAAATTATACTCATCCCAATATTTTGAAATTTTACAACCATTTCTACAATCATATCCTCCATAAAAGGAAGTGGATTTTTGTAGGCTTCAAACAAGCATAGATGAATTCTACAAACCCCCTTAAAATAGATGTTAGAAGTTGGATTCTTGGTGGTAGAAAACATAAAAATGGCATCATAAAAAGCCTTTACAACTTATGGAGTTCCTTAACATTATCCCACTCTTCATTGAAAAGCATAAATGGTCCAAAAGTATAATCCATTTCCCCCAATAGTAGAATACTTTTTGGTAGTAGAGAGCATGTTCAAGCATTAAAAAAGTGGAATTCCACTTACACACATATCAATCATCAATTTCCTTGTTGTAACTAAACTAAAATTCCTTTATACCAAATCATAGGATTTCTTTCTCCTAGGGGCTGACTTTTTAATGAACTTCATTCTGTCACAGATCTTTGAAATAATGTTATCTACCATTTTCATACAAGTTTGCATAATCAAGTTCAAAATATGACATGAACATCAAATTTGGAAAAAAATACTGTCACACACTAAATTTTTAGAAATACAACACCTCAATTTAAAACAAGTAGGCATTACATCATTATAACTAACATTGTTTAATGTAATACTACCTATCTTCTCTTCAATCTTCCCGTTAGACATGAGGCTACCTCATTTGCTAGAGAAATGCCACCAAAAGGTAGTGATATAGCTTTAAAGCAAATTATTCTCTTGTACATTTTCCAATTAATGTCAATCTAATGAGTTGTTATGCATATATATTCATCATCAGAATGTTCAGCTCTCCAATTCTTTGAAGGTAAAGCAATCCTACCAAGGCTTTTGTGAACTCCTCAATTACATATTCCCTTTCTCTCAAATGAATACTTATAACATCTCTTAAAGTTGTATGCCTGCTAATTGACTTACTTTCTGGTGTAAAAGTGTGCATATATTTAAAAACAGGTAACTTAACCATACTAAATGTCAACTTCGCACATACAAGAAAATTTACAATTGCATGTTGACTTTTCTCCCAATCAAAAGTAAATAATGTTAAAGATGACAACCCATCAACTTCACCTAACCTACTATATTTCCTAATGTTTGGCAATACACAATTCTTACACATAAGTAAATGGCGTAATAAATATGAAGTACCTTTACTTGAGTTTGCCACAAAAAGCTTTTTGCATTTGTTGCATTGAGTACTTCCATCTTCTAACTTGGTCATTTGCAACCACACATTAGAAGTCAATTTCTTCTTCTTAGCTTGACCACATTCAGGCAAATTTTAATTTCTTACCTCTTCAGATAGGATGGTTAAGTTATTATTGTTATTATTACTTATAACTGTTACCATTAGTGTTTGATACACTGCATTTAAAGAAATAAAAAAAAAGGAAAAATGTAGAGAATTGGTAAGTGAAAGCTTACGCTAAATGTATATATATATATATAAAGCTTTCTGGATTTTTTTCTTATTGCCAAAATGTGATACTTCATTGAAACTAAGCAAAAATAGTCGCAAGAATGAATACACAAGAAACAGAAGAAGCAGAAATAACACAACATAAATAATAGAAAATCTAAAATGAAGTAACAAACAATAAAACTAATTTTTGCAATGAATTTGATTGCCTGAGTTAATTTCTATATAGAGTAGGAATTTGGTACTATCTCTGAACTTTCCATGCAGGTTTATTTTAATCTAGGAAACAAAATAAGATTTACATCATCCTAATTTACATCCTGCATTCTCATTAGTGTCTTACAAATTTGATTTTGTTATGCTAATTATTTGTGTATACTCAAAGGATAATCATTATTGTCTTCTATATACTACACTATGCTTATATGGTTAAGAACATTGCATAATAAAACTGTACGAACTAAGAGGAAGAAAAACACGCAACAAAGGAACTTCAAACATCAAAGCACAAGTAATGGGAAGAAAAGCATAAGATGCAATAGGGAAGAAAAACAACAAACAATTCTAAAGTCTAAACACAAGAAAAATAAGAAGAAACTGATAAAATGGAAGAGTAGTGAGTACCCACCACTAAGAGTGATGAGAGGAGATGATTCTGCGATTGCAAAAGTACCAAGTGAGTGATCAGTGCATATGGAAGATTAGGGATTTAGGGTTAATGAGAAAAAGAATATAGATTGGGCTTTTAAAATATAACATTATCATATTTCAAAATTAAGCTTAATCATGTAATATTTCAAAACTTAATAAAAATATTAGATATATATATAATCCTGGTCAGCTAGACTTTAAAAAAAGCCTAAGCCCAACCCATTTTTATTTGGGCTTTTAAGTTCGGGTCCAAATTTGGCCTAATCTTTTAATTATTTTGACTGGGTTAGGCCCATCGGGCTGGGTAGGCTTTTCAAAGGATGATCAGGTCTGCTCTAAACAAAAAATCACCTTCATCCATTGTTCATACACCTTCCATCTATGAATCTTGTCCTTCTTTACCCCTAGTATATCAAACTAGTTATATACCTCCTTCACCTTATCCATCATATCCTTCTAAAGAAGATTATTTGAAATGTTTCAAGATGATTCATAAAATCTTCAAAAAGGCTAAACCTACTTAAATAAGACCTTCTAAACAAAAATTCATGTTTAGATCACCTCAATGATCTCTTCACTTTCCACCAACCTATGCAGTAACCCCATCATATTTAAAATATCAACCTCTTATGCATACTCTTCCCAAAGGCATTATCATTGTTATTGTTACTTATGACAACATGGTTTCTAATCATTCTCACACTAATTCTAGTTTAGATGAACAATCCCAATATGTGGTATCTTTATATGATGAATCCTAACCTTTGATGGACATTTCAGTTCCTTATATGACTGAACTTGTTGATCTTCCTATAGATGACCCTTCGTAGTCTTATGTTGTTGATGATGATGAAACATAAATCCAATCTTCAAGACATGATTTAACACCTTCCTAACTTGCAAATGGTTCATGGTTCACTTTCAATGACATTAAGCCACATCAAAGACAAGATTGATTACATGAATTTAGTGCCTCAATTGATTTACAAATGTCTAGAGCTAGCTCAATTCTTTAAGATGTTATTCAAGAATTTGTCTCAAAATTTACAAGAACTCTTAGGGAATGGTATTAGTCCCTTGGTAAATATCGTTAATTACAATTATTTTATTTAGACAATCCTACTTCTTCACTGAGTGCAATACATAAAGAATTTATTGGAGATTTCTAGCTAATTGACAAACAAAAGGGATAATAATACTTTGAGATGAAGTGTTGTTCCTTAAAGAGAAATGTTCTTGAGAAGAACTTGCAAAGAATGAAAGAATGGTATTATCTTTTTAATGGCTTTAATGATGTTATCCTTCAGCATATTTTCATTGCTTCTTTACTAATAAACAATAATCAGAACTAACCAAAGCTTTGCAAGCCTTTCACAAACTGATTACTGATATTTCCCTTAGAGAAATTTACTAGCTTGCTTTATCCATATTAGATAAGCTTTGTGAATAACAAAAGTTATTTCAGTAAGTTCTTTCTAATAAGCCTAAATTTGAGAAGATATACCAAAAGCCTTATATGTCATTATAAGCTAAAGAAGAAATTTTACATCTCTTGATATCCTATCCGTTAAAAGTTTTCCAAACGAAGGAAACCTCTTCAATATTTCAGCAAAAGCAAACAGAGGAAGAGCTAGAAAAGAAAATATGCATACTATATCTGTGGGAAAGAAGGACATTTTGTAAAACAATGTTCTAATAAAACTAAGGTGCCATGAAGATGATTAAAAAGATCAACAAATAGATCTTTGCATTGATTCATCATTAGACCCTGACATAGAATCCTCCCCTAACTATTACCCTGGCCATATCTTCACCATTTAACCATGACAAACCATTATAAAATCTCATTTCTTCCCAAACCTTCATTTACATATTCTTCCTGATAAATCCCAGCCATTGCACTTCTTGACATAGGTTCTTAAATAACAGTTATGAATCCTTCTCTTTTACTCCAAAAGCATAGAGGAAACATTAGTATATTTCAAGGCAGCCAATAACACTATCTTCAAACTTTCATTGGTCACTAAACACATAATTAGGATTAAATTTTTTCCCTAATTGTTTTGTGTGGACCCAAGTTCTCAACAGTCATATTTTTGATAAAGATATTCTTGTTGGAATCGATGTATATATCCAAGTAGATAAGTTCTAGATTCAACCCCAAGGTGTATGTTACAAGACGTTGTTTAACCTTTTTATGGATAGAACTATGCTCAACTACATCTTCAATTTTTATCATCTATAAACTCTACTGGAGGCACATGAGTAGGTTATTAATCACTCGTGATTAGGCATATAAGTGGAATACCATTTTAAATGTTCAGAATGATTACAAAAATATTTTAATTTCACTTAAAATGTTTCTTTGTGATCTTAATAATTACCAAAGACCACTCAATGTTGAATGTACTGCCATAAAACCATATCTTAGAGAATTCATTCCTGGTGAACCACAACATCTTAAGATTGATATTCTTGATCAAGTTTATATTATTCTAAATTTATATCATTCAAGACGCTTATCCTCTAACATCCCACACTATAGCTATGGAGCTGAAAAGGAACAAGAAATGTTTGGAAAGCAAATACTAATAGGACCTTTAACCAGTTCCTCTATCACTCTTAAGGATGAAAAAGTTGAACAAGAAGCTCAAGAACAAGAGTATTATCTCGGCAATCCCTATCTTAGGCTAGAATTTCAAGATTCTCAAAACCCCACTGCTGAACTAGAAGGTGCTTTAGAGACCACTTCTATTAACAACCCTCATCTCAATGATCTTAATATCTCTCCTGATGACAAGCCCATTATAAAGTAATATTATCAGCTGTTTGTTTTTCAAATCACGTGCTGCTTTTATTAAAACCTGAATCTTTAAATGTGTGGTTAGTTTTAGCTTTTACTTTTGTACAAAAACATGTGATGTATCATCTTTTCAAGATGTATTATCTTTTTAAATTATTTTCCTTTTATTACTATGTATGTATTTAGCCCCTTTAGAGCATCGATGGCTTTGCCTATATAAGAAGCTCTTCTTCTGCTTGTAAGATCATTAAAGGTTTATAAGAAATCCTCTATCAATAATATCAGTGTGTTTCCATGAGTTCATTTTAAAACCTTTCTCCCTTTAAAATATTTTTTCTAACTTTTGAAATGTCTCATCTCGACTAAAGGTCTAAGTATGGTCTATGTTTACCTTTGATGAGGATTCTGCATATTAGAAAGGATTAGTCTATATGATCTAAGTGTCATTTAGGGTTATAATACAATTATAAAGTCTTATATCTCCTAGGTGAAGGTGATCGATTTAAAGACATAGACTCATAATAGTAGCCTTGAAATGTTGTTGCCGAAAGAAAGGCTTAATTTATCTCGGCTTTACCTTGACTCTATGACTCTTAATTGTAATACAATTAGAAAGTCTTATATCTCTTGGGTGAAGATGATCTATTTAAGAACATAAAGTCATAACAGTAACCTTTAAATGTTGTTGCCTAAGGAGAGACTTAGTTTATCACAATTTTACTTAACTCTATGACTCTTAACTAAGAATCTTCCTCTAAAGATATCAGGATTTGTTATTATGTGTTTAACTACTTACTTCTTGGTAATGTATGGCCTTCAAACGAAATGTACAACAACAGAAAAAAAAAAAAAAAAAAAAGAAGAAAAATTTAAGACATCATAATGTCAGTTTACAAATTTTACATGTTATTTATTTTAACTTTAATTTTGATATTTTTAGCTAAGAAATCAAACTTTAAATTGTTATTTTGGATCATGTACAAATTTTTTGAACTACTATCATTGGATTAAGCATTAAAGTAAGTTACGAGTGTGATATTGAAGATAGAAATCTTGTAAGTTATAAAGTACGCCATAGGCGTGAGAATTGTTTTATCTAACTCATTTTCATCTTTCTCGTAGATGTTTGGCATGCACAAGAAAAAAGGAAAAGGAAGATTCTAATATATTATTGGATATTTTTGTAATTTCCTTTTGGGAGAAAAAGTTTTAGAGGAAGTCAACAAGAGGAATGGAAGGAAACCTATTGCATAGACATAATTTTTATCTATCTATTTGGCATTTCCTCCTCCTCCTCCTCCTCATCATCATATTCTTCTTCCATTTCTCTAGTCTTTAGAAATGGAAAGTGAGTAGAGAACATTTTACAACATGATATAACATGTTTTGATATTGGAGATATTGGATGAATATGTGTAATTAAATTATTTTCATCTAGCTAAGGAATGCAAGTTTTGGTATTTCATGGTTGTGAAATCTAATTAAATAATCTTATTCTCCCTTCTTTTATGGCATTTTTACATTTATGGTTTATTTGAGTTATATTTGAATAGATAGATAATAGGCCCGTCGTTTATCTTGCTTAATGATATATATTTTTTATTTGGTTTGATTAAATACATAATTGTTTGATTGAACTAATTTTAGTGGAAATTGATATAAATAATTTTAACATTTTCTTTCTTTTGTATTGATAGGGTGTAGAATTTGATTTGTTGAACATTACTTTTATGTTTTGACAACTTAGTGGTGGTGTTCTCTTGATTTTAAGTTGTTAGCTAATTGAATCTTAAATGTTTATTTAAGGTAATTAGTTAATTAGAATTTGGCTTAAAAGCTCTTATTGATCAATGAATTTAGGAGAAAATTAGGTTACTTTGCATTAATGATCAATTATTGAAAATGCTAAAATAGAAATATTCCTTAACTAGGTATCCCATCCCTTGAATTTAATTCCTTTTCCATTGGTTTTTATATATTGAAATATTTTCTTTAGTTACTTGTTAGTTTAATTGCCTTAAATATAATTTTATTTTCATTATTAATTTGCAAAAGTTTTTTTTTATTTCTTCATTTCTTTACATAATTTCGTCCTTTTTCAAAAGCATTAAAATTTTAAATATTTGTAAGTACAATCTTAATCAACTGAAAGTTTTATAATTGCAAGTAGTTTTTATTTTATTTAATTGGATTCAACATTCATCACATATGTCGTAAGTGGGCAAAAATAAATCAAATTACTTTATGAAATTTTATAGCTAACTAGTTTTTTTTATTAATTTTAAAATTCCTCATATTTTATTATTCAAATTATTAAAAACATTATATAAAAATTGAGTTCTTTAAATATTGGAAAGATAGCTAGTTGAACCAATGTTTTATCACCGATCCTGCAACTTGAGCCTTTAACCAATTTAATATATGGTCTCGTTTAAAAAATTTCCAATGACTAAATTGGGTGTTTTTAAATTTAAATATCAAATAATTAAAAATGCATCTTCAAATGTAATAATTAAAATAAATTTTTTTTTGCATTTATAATTAATTCACTAACGTATTCTGTTGTAATATAAGATATAATTATAATAGAATCAAAGATAATGCTAATAATTAAATCACACGCATTTTGAACTAAAGAAATTGTGTAAAGCATTGGCAAAAAAAAAAATTACGTCAAGTAAAATCATATAGCTCTTAGCAAATTATGTAAACTTATTTGGGCATTTAAACATAAAAAAAAATTAGATTCACAATTTTTTTTTAAAAGGATCATTTTGATTAGAAATATTTAAAAAATTAAATTAAGTGGTTTTATTTTTTTATAAGTAAAATTAAAATGATAATAATCTTTCAAAAATAAATTAAGAAACTTTATTTTTGAATAACAAAATCAAACAAATATTTTAAGAATTACATCGTTAATTTATTTATAAATAAACAACACTCAATTACAAATTTTAATAAAAATTTAATTTTAATACTAATTTAAACTACAATATTTCTAAATTTGTGCATACTAAATCAGGTGAATAAAATTTATCCTCGTTGTGGCTATTATTTGTTTTTGGTTATTCATTGCCTTTGACTGACGAATGTATGAGAAAGCCGGGGGCTGAATCATAAATAAAAATCAGAAGTCAAACCAACATTTTTGGACGTAAATAAAATATAGAAAAAGTTGAGGGGTGTCCAAATAAATTCCATCAACCACGACAAACAGAGAGGTCTAGAGAGCAGATAGGTCGATCATATATGCGGGAAGTCCATTGCCTAGCCACCCAGTGAGATCTGAGACTGGGTGTCACATTATCTCTTTGCGTTCTTCACTCCCTTTCTGGGCTCTTGCTTGATGCAAGCTGCATTGCCTGCCATGGCGGCCCTCACTGTTCTGTCGGCCTCACCGCTTCAAACTCAACTTTATCTTTTTGAAAACCATAACCCACCTCTTCAATCTTCCTTCCATGGCGTTTCCCTCAAGCTCAAGCCCTCTCCTCAATCCCTGACCCTTGCCGCCGTCCCATCTAAGCCACTTACCGTCGTCGTCGCCGCCACCAAGAAAGCCGTCGCTGTCCTCAAGGGCAATTCCGCTGTCGAAGGTGTTGTGACGCTGAGCCAAGAAGAAGATGGTTTGTTCTCTTCTCCTTTGACTTTCACTTTGACTGCCTTTGCTAATTCCTGCTCGAATCGAAGCAGTTTGTTTCAAATTTATAGTCTTTTTTAAGCTTATCTGCTTAATCAGTAGAGAACTGATAAGCAGTGCGTGAAATGCTACTTCAAACTCTTCAAGTTATTTTTGGAAGGTTTGAACGATTCCTCTCTTTTGATATAGAAACACTAGAAAGGCTTTTGTTATCGTTCTATTCAAAACGGTATGATCGAAAACACAATGAAGTCTATGTAGCCAAGAAGAAATTAAGAAAGGATTGGAACTAAGTAATCAAGTGACTTAGTCACAACTCACAATTCACTATCTTAAATTATTTGCTCTGAAACTTACAGCGTGGTAAACAATTAAATTCGTCAGACACGAGAGTCAAGTGTTCCTGTGTTTTGAGTTCGTTTGCTGTTAAAAAATGAAGACTATCAACTCTGCTGAAGTATTTCTACATGGATTCTGTTGAGTAGTTTTTTTGCGGTCTACATTTTAGTATTTATCTGTTCCAATCATTCCATCGTTTCCTTCTGTAGCTGAGAGCTCCTAAATGGAGAAGAAGTTCTTAACTTGCTAAATGCCTCTGTGATTTGTAGGCCCAACAACGGTGAATGTTCGTGTTACTGGCCTTACTCCGGGGCCTCATGGTTTTCACCTAGTGAGTCTTTTCTGATTTTGCACATTTACCTGTCGTACAGAATACTTTCCTAACCTGTGCTATTTGTTTCTCTTGCAGCATGAGTATGGTGATACCACAAATGGATGTATTTCAACTGGTAAAGTTTCACCTTCCTTTCTTTCTCAAGCTTGCTGTTTTCTTTTCTCTAATGGTTTTACTGATGAAGTCATAGTTTTTGCTTCTTGAATGACGTATATATAGGAGCACATTTCAATCCTAAAAACCTGACACATGGTGCTCCTGAGGATGAAGTCCGTCATGCGGGTGACCTGGGAAACATAGTTGCTAATGTTGATGGTAATTACAATTTTTCCATCTCTTTCCTCTCCTTTTACTTTGAATTTCTTTATTAACCCGATTATGTACCATTTTATCTCTTTTGTAACATAGGAATCGCAGATGCAACAATCGTAGATAATCAGGTGCTCTTTCTATTTTAATATATTTGTCTTTTGACATATCCTACAGCCGTTGGTCTTAAAGGGTTCCAAAATCATAACTTTTGCAATTACCGTATCCCTCCTTGGTTGTAGCTAATCATGTGCCTGAAACATGCAGATACCACTTACTGGCCCCAATTCTGTAGTTGGAAGAGCCTTCGTGGTTCATGAGCTTGAGGATGACCTTGGAAAAGGTTAGTTTTTCTTTTTCTGCTTTTATTTATGTTTGTCTAATAATCTGTGCTGTAGAGGAAATTATCATTACAAGCTCCAGCTCTTCTGTCTGAGCGTCTAATAAGCAAGTAGATGAATGTGCAGTGAATGTATTGATCAAGCGGTAGGAAGGGCATGAAAATGAAATTGGCTTTGGATCTTTGTGCTAATATATTATTCCTCACATAGCAATTGTAGGCTTTTAGTATGAATAAATATATGCTACTGTTTGAACACATTGAAGAGGTGAGTATGCTGTGCTCAAATCTGCGTTGTAATCTCCTTATTAATTATAATAAGTTAATCATAACTAAAGCATTTTTACGTTAGTCTTATCTGCATTTAATTATACTTTTGTAGGTGGACATGAACTTAGTTTGACCACTGGAAATGCGGGTGGAAGATTGGCATGTGGTAAGCAAAAAAATGAATTCAAACTGTTACATCATTTTCAAATTCTTCAATTAGCCCATTCAACTATAAGCTTGCATTTGCTTCATTTGTGGCTTTCTTGTTCTAAGCTAAATGGTTATATAAGATAAAACAATTTCCTCACTAAATGACTTGAAAAATTAAGTGTTAACAGAATTCAGAAGCAAGCATGCATGGGAAAGGAATAGTGTGGGGGAGGGGGTGTGCATATAATTTTGCTCTAGTGCCTCCTCACATTATATACAGCAATGGTGGCTGGAAGTGTAGAAGATCTATTCATATATAATTTTGGGAAAATTATCAATAGGGACCAAGTAACTAAATAATTATTCTTAGGAACCTTATGTTGCTTATTTATTGTGAAGAACCAAAGGACCTAAAGTATGACTTATACTAACTAACATACGTTTAACAAAAACCTCCTAAAGTTACAAGTTTTCTGCAGTGAAGTTAAAATCATTAAAATTAGGTAGTAACATACATAAACTTAACAAGTAAGACTAGGAAGATAGGTTAGACAGTAACTTTGAAAAATGTTACTATTAGATGTTCATTCAAATTATAACTTTGCTGAATCAAAGTTATAAATTTTAAAACTTGGTAGCAATTTATGTAGAAGTAACTAGTAACTTCGCAAAATTAATCTGATAACTTTCAGAATTTTGATTTTATCTTATAGTAGCTATTAAAGGAGTAAGTTACAAGTCTGCTACAACAAAGAAGAACTAGGTAATCATATACTGAAAATCAACAAGTGATATTGCTAAAATGGTTTAGTAGGTCTTTCATTAAGGGTAATTCAGTCAGCGTAAGTCAAATTTTAAGTTCTTTCGTCCTTCACTACAAATTACAAATATAATCTCCCTAAGAGTTATTCAGTTTCTTGGTCCCTATTAAGAATTTTCCCCATAATTTTAGACATACAGGCTGCAATGATGAAACAGCTATGGGTGCTAATACAAGCAACAAGGAAGGAACTCTTCAATTCCCCCCACCAAAAAACCAAAAAAACAAAGGAAATAAAAAAACTGATTGGACTTTGAATTTGGCATACTTAAACGATTGCTTTATAGTTAAAAAAGGATTTCAGGTTGAATGCTCTGTCTATATCCTGTATTTAAAAAGAGATTTGCATGCTTGAATACTCAATTCTTTCTGACAGTGCAGTGAGTTTTCCACATTTCCTTTGGCCTTCAACACTGTAGTAATTGTTATTATTATATGATATGAACTATCAATTAAACTTGCAATGTACTTGCTTGTTTGCAGGCGTGGTTGGCTTGACTCCAGTTTAAATTTCAACCATGTCCTAGGAGCAGTCGTGATATTTCATCGGTTGTTTGCTTACTTCAGTCACCCATGTATTGTAGACTCTGGTGCATGATGTCCTTATGAAGCTGAGTGTGAAGTTAATCGTGAAAAGATGTACTGGTCCATTGCCAGATTGTTATAATGCCTTTAGGTTTATCCTCCACAATAAAATGGACTGCTCATGTAGTCCTTGTTGGTTGCCTTTGAATGAATTTAACGTTTATATCCTGGTAACTATATCATGTTTGATCGGACCTGATGTCTTTGCTGAGATTTTATTGCATTTATAGCATAGACAATAGCTTCATAGTTCATACTATTTAACTTGTATGCTAGTTATAAAAATAATGGTGCAAGGTGCAACAGCGAGTCTAAACCCAGAGAGGTGCCTAAACTCTGCGAGCATCTGTGAAACATGCTTCAACGTTACTTGTTTTAATGGTGTACATGTTAAGTAGTGCAAGACCTAGATGTAGCTTGTAACATCTCTTTGTTCAAATGAAATATTTTAGGGCTGATCATGGTTGTCTAGTGGGCTGACTTTCCATGAAATAATGGGCCTCCATTAGAAAGCTACTAGAGGTTTGCTTCATATTAGGTCGTCACTTCACTCTGCCATGACAAAAAAAGAAAAGAATTTAGCCCGGTGGATGATGGTGGCACTTGGTCAACGCATCAGTGACATATAATTTTTATTGTCAGTTTATTATCGAGTTATTTATTAAATCCAAAATTTGTTTAGTGCAATACAAAGAAAGGAGCATGCGATAATTAAAATAGCTTTAAATTAGAGAAAATAAAAGGGGTCTCTATCATATCCATGCCTGCTTGCTCTGAGCATCCAATATTCATTTCAGATACATTCTGTGTCTCACTCGTTAGTGTGCGTCTGTGACATGCCTTGGATACGTATTTATATAACATAACGACAACTATATGTGTTGAGCTAATATTACTTTTCTATCATACTTATCCAGACAAGTTGATTTGTGGGTGTTAGCAGAAAAAAATAATGTAGCGTTGGAAGTGTGGTTAAAGCATTTCTCCATTATCCATTATGAATCATCACTACTTTCGCCGGTGACATCCTTTTTTAGTTAGCGGTTGGGCTTAAAATGGAAGCAACTTGCGATTAGGTACTTACCAGACCATATTCCTGTAGTAATCAATTGGTTTAGAAATTGCAGAGTGTTTTAAAGGTAGAAAAAGCGTGATAGTAAGAGTGTGTACGAGTGTTTATTTCTTCATTTTCATCTTTGCTATTACTTTAGAAGTACTCTATATCACAATCCAAGGTTGTTATATAAATCTAAAATAAACAAATTCATGTGGATGGGAACAATTAAAACTGCGTAGAATCAAAAAGTGCAATAGTATGGCATATTTTTTGATGGTCATGATGATGTACGTGGGAATTGGTTTACAGTTAGGAAAGAGGTGGGAGTTATAATTTCTCACGAGGTAAGCATGAGAAATGGAAGTAGAAGGAAAAGAGAAAGAGTGAAAAGAGAAAAGGGTGAACCTAATATCAGTCATCGTCATTCAAACAATGGGTTTGCTCACCCGTGACCACCTTGTTTCCGCTCTTCAATATTCATTCATTTTTTTTCTTTTTTCATTCTCCTATTTTGTGCAAATTCCATTCAACGATATATGTGGCTCCCCAACGTAACAATACCAACAAAAGTTGTCACTATAACTAGCACTACACCACTGATTACTTATATATTACTACTGAATATCAAAACCTCAGTGAGAGAGAGAGAGTGTGTGTGTGTGTGTTTGGATTTGGCTTTCTGGTTTTATTTTATTAAGGGTGGCTTGGGGCGATTGTGGCCTTGTTTTTTTGTTTGGATGAGGTACATGGCTCCCTTTCGATACATCTTTTGTTGGATAATTGAACTGTTTATGGCTATTCCAGTAGAAGGAAAAGGGATGGCAAAGTAGTGTTGGTTTGATAGTGTAGAGCCTCAGTGCCTCAAAGTGGTGGTGTGAGACAGTGTCTTTTTTGTGCTCTTATCTCTGCTGCGTCTGAAGATGACATGAACTGACAAGAATAGCTATGATCTTGCGTCACTCACACTCACTTACACATGCTTGTCTTGGATCAAACCAGAAAGAGCTCCACATATATAATTCACTGCCAGGAAGGGAGAAAGGGGACCCTCAAATTATTTATTCAAGCCAACACGATCATCTTTCTTCTTTTAATTCTAACTAATTGAGGAAACAGATGCTTCAAGGCTTTACGAAAGAGAAAAACGAAGAACCCTTCAACACTAGGGAATGACCAAATATATGGTAAATTTGAGTTTTATAATTAAATAGTCACTAATTTAAATAATCAAGTAAATTATTTTTTAAGAGATGTCTAAATTATACAGGAATCTTTTGTTATAATAATATACCCAACTCTATTGAGCTAAGATTTAGTAACAAATCGTCAAAAATAATATTAATTTTTATTAAGATTAATATAACTTATTAAAAATCTTTTTAATACTTTTATTTAAATATTTTTTATTTTGTATTAAAAATTATGAACTTAATTTATTCTAAATTTTATAAAATTAAATATTTATATTAGTCAAAAAAAATATCTGATACTTATATATATATGAAAATATTTTGATCAAAACAGGCATAATTTCAACTAATTAATTCTTTACTACAGAAAATATTAGTGCAGCGAAGCTTTTTATTTTAAAACAAATGTGTGTAGATTTTTAAAATAGATAAAATTAAAATTAAAATCATTAAAATTGATGCAATAAAGAGTATGTCATCCATATAATATACAGTTACGTTGCGCGACTTGTTGAAAAGAAAAGATTATTAATTAATTAATTAATTAATACACTGAGGGTGTGTTGTGGATAATATTGTATATACATGCGCAGCATTAATGTCTTAAGTAAGCATTAGATGAAATTAAAATTCTGTAGTGAAAGTCGCTTCACAGACATGTTAATAGTGCTTAGTTGCAACGAACCACTTTGTCTTGACCCCCATAATCCCAGGTGGAGTGAGTATTTGGTTTACTAGTTTTCAGTATTGTGGCAATATTCAACACCATCACTTTGCATCTAAGCAATCCCAAGCTCTCATTCCACCTGTTCCAGTAGTGCCTCCCAAGTATGCTTCCTTCCCACACCTTTACCTTATTATATATATATATAAATACTTCCCTTTTATAATTATATTCTTTCAAGTGTTGACCCTCTTCATTTAAGTCTTTTAAGTCTTCCTCCATAATAATTATAACATAGACCTCCATATCAACCCACCAATTTTATTAAGTTTCTTAGCTACTCCAAAATTAAATTCCATTCAAATATGTTAGTTACTACATATCAGATACAGGAAAATATTAAAAGAGTATATATTCATATGTAGTTACTTGAAGCATCTTTCATGGGGAAACATGGGGCTTTAAATTATACTTCATTCTGCAACCAGCAAGTAGCAAAAACGGCATCTTTCTCGTTATCCCAGAAGGAAAAAAGGAAAAGAAAAACTACATAAGGGGAAGTGGGAATTTTTCCAAGAAGAAATAAAGATCAGAAGGAAGAAAAAAAAAATAAAAAAGTGGTTTTGTTTTCGTTTTAGGGATGCTGTCACTGTCTTGGGTCGTGGGTTTGCCACAGTGTGGTCTCTTGTGATATGGATAATATGAAAATTATCACTTTCAAAAACATGTTCGATCATTGAGGACCAAACAAAAATAAGGGAAGCAAAGCTTTTATATATATTCTTTAGAAAGTAATATATATATTTTTAAAAATATTGAGAATGAGATGAGGTGCTTTAGCTACAACCAACTTGTTTATTCCCATGAGTGGTTCACAAGCTTCTCTGCTCTCCCTCACTGACGTGTTTGAACTGTTATGTTAAAGTGGAGTTGGAGTATTAAGTCCACTAGCTACTTCACTGTCTTTGATATGTAATTGCTTCTTTCTTGCTAGGACATGTGTATGCTCTCCAGTGTTTTGTAATTAATTGATTACTTTATCACTTAAATATATACAAGAATATGAGCTCCACACAGTTCTATATATAGTCCATTAGTCCCCACTCCTTTTTCAAGAGTGTCTTCACCATTAACACAAATATTGTTTATATACTCTTACAAATCAGTTCATAAAAGCATTTGAAATGAAAATTAATCATCTGATTTCATTTTATCCATAACCATAAGTTCTGTACCAGTTTCTGTAGACATTCCAAGAATATACCATGATTATCATGTATAAGATAAACTTTTGACCCTTTGATTGTTAGCTAGCTTTATTTTTATTTCTTTTCTTTTTTCAGTAATAAATATTGTATTGATACCTGAAATTAATATATTAAAATTATCAATTTAATTTTTTTTAATTTGTTGCTGTATATTTAGTCTCAATATTAAAAAAAACATATTTTAAACTGGACTTAATCGCAATAAATAGAATGGGTGAGGATGAAAAACATGCTAATTTTATAATTGAAAGTAGGATTTATGGACCAATATATAGAACATAATTTTTTTTTTTCACTCTATTCAAATGCAGGATTAATATTGACGTCAATACCTTTAATTCATTTCTCTTTGGTGACAAAATGTGCATCATTATAAAAGAATAATACGAAATATAGGTTGATTGCAAGTTACGTCTTCGAGAAGCTAAATTAACTACCAATTAAATGCAGCATATGGCCTTAGTTGCAAAAGGTTGTACAGTCACATTTATCATCTCAAAAATTGAGTACAAAAGGGAAAAAGAAAGAATGTTGTACTTTCTCCACCATCCCTTCCAATCTCTTTTCTTCTTTCTTCTTAAATCAAGCTATTTTGCTTTTCCAAAGGAAATTAAAATTAAAGGTTCTGGTTTAAAATACACAAAAAGGGTCAGAGCCATTATATACCAATTTGCACTATAGCAGGTTATAGCAGCAAATCCAATCCTCAACATTACGTGCCTCACACAACACAACTTTACCACATTTTATTTGCTACGCTAAGAATCTGCCGTCCTTCTGCCTCATCATCGATCTTTTCTTTTTATTCTGCAAAATCTTCACTGTACATTGAACCTTCCATTGCTGGGCATGTTACCTTGTCCATCAATGTTGCCTCAATGATCTTGATCCTTAGCACATGTGCTCCAATCTTATTGACATTACCATATACATTGAGACAACTTTTTTGGGTTTTAATGTCACTTTGGTTTGGACTTAATTAATTTGCTTATGTTTAGTTTATGAACTATACATGATTGACCCAGAAACTAAAGAGCAAAGCCAAAAAATATATATATAGAAGGGGGGGGGGGGTAATGTTTGTCTGTGTTCAATTTTGTTTTCTTCATATAATGACAGATGTATACAACACATCGAGAGATTAAAAAAAATGTTGGGTTAGGTAGCACAAGCTTAATTATGGCTGCTATATACAACAGGCCAATTCATTAGTATAGATTATCTAGTCCTAATTATATTATATATAGCATGGCTTTCCTGAAACAAGCCAATTCCCATCATTAATTGCTCTCTCTCAAGTCTCAACGCATATTTCTAGTTAATTAATTTCTGTAGCAATACGTACCATTTTGCTGTATATTGTCAAACATCCATAATATATATAATTAATTAACACGGTTGATTAATTCAATTAAGAAAACCACAGTTGACTTGGTTTTATAATATTAATTTAAGATTTTCCAGGGAAAACATTACTAAATTGAATGTAGTTATCTTTCTCTTACACTTGAACGCAAACTTAGGTAATATTGACTGGCCAAACTCAGGCCAAATTGGATAAGGATGATCTTCAGCCATTAATTTTGTAACTTATTTTCTTTGTTTGCTTCGTATATATACGTTACATAGCTACGGAAGGAATATAAGGGTAGCGTACACAATTTGATCAAATATGTAGAAAAAGATTCTGAAACAAAAACGTGACGAAGTGTAAAGTTTGAATAATATATAACTTGTTGGTTTCCAAGTTGTTGAGTTTCATTCAATTATATGTATCTTTAATTTTCCCCAGGTATTGATCTTCATCTGATACTGTCAACAAATTTTTTTTTTCTAATTCAATGTCCAATTATTTTCAGAGATCCAATTACATGAGCCTGAATAAAGGAATGCATTTAGACGATTAAGATCAAATATAATTTGGCACACACTTAAAAACACAATTAATAATAAATTTCTAGAGTAATTAATTAATCTGGACCAATCAATGGTGGCATGATTTTTGGGCATTGAAAATGTTCAATTTCAAGAAGTAGAATCCTACATATGCATGCATCTACCAATGAAGAATTTTTCTTTTGAACGAGCTAGGGAGTAATACTACTACGGGACCATTTCCTAGCTGGAGAGGATTAAGTCAATATTTTGATCTATTTGAGTAATTAAGTAGCGCTTTGATAATTAAATTATACTTAGGACCATGCAGTAGAATGGATTAATATTTCAATCTCATTCTCTCCTTGCGTCTCTAAATTATACTAATAATATCAGAACAAAACACTTGTCCAATCAATGTCCATCTTAACCACCATCAAATATATCTTTTAATGATCTAAAATTAGTGCCGAGTTTGCATTAGATTTATAGCATCACATGGGGATCCTTTCTAAATTTTTAGGAATACTAATTATAAGTGTGATTTGGGCATGTTTCGGAAATATAATCTTGGAAATTGGTTGATTAATCACAGGGATTAATTGGGAAGCAGGCCAGAGGTGCATTCTTTGCACCATAATGAGAGGGAAGCAAGTGAAACAGACAAGACAAGACTTGTCCGAAGCTAAATCAAACCGACGATGATTAGTTGTCAATTAATTTTCAAAAGCTCCCATATTCAGGAACATGAAATCATTAGCATAGTTTAGTAATAATTAATTATTATGACAGATGAGCTGCAAGCTCAACTCAATAAGGTAGCTTTAATCAGAAGATGATATATATACATTAAGCACCCTTCAGTATAGTAAGGAGGCGTCTAATTAAAGTGCTTATGTCATATACTTGTAATCTACATATACCCTCCTTAACCGAATCCTACTTCACATCCATCCCACAATTGTCCCTTTCTTTTCTTCTTGGACTCCTCGCTTTTTATACTGCCTTGTGTATTATTACAAGTATAATACGCACAACCTTATTAATTTTCGCAAAAAAGAAAAGTTTTTTTTTCCCTAAAGATTAAAGGGGCTTGCTTGAAAGGCACCCGAATCTCTAATCACTCAAAATGGATTAGTACTTTTCTTTAATAAACAGAAACGGAGTGGATGAGAGGGTTGGCATGCTTTCAACGTGCAATAAGCTTCTTTGCTTTAATGAGTTGTGTAAATTGTTATCTATAGAGAACACTTTGGTTTGCTTATTATACAATATTCTAAGAAAAAAAAAGAAAAAAGAGTGAAACTGACTCTGAACGTTAACCCCAAACTTTCTTGAACTCTCTTTTGGTTTTTTAAACTCTCCCTACGTACGTACACTTTTCCAGTTTCCACTTCATCAGTTACCACATGCCCAGTAATCTCCATCTCTAATCCTAACCTAATTTTCTTTTTCGTACCGTCTAATACGACGCTAATCTTTGCGCACTCGCATGCACCACTTAATTAATCCTCAGTAATCTGAATTCAATATCGGAAAAATACATACAAAGCACGGTTTAGTCATGAATGGAGTGGATAGTATAGTAGTAGTAAGGGGAAAATAAAATAAACTATTGGTTCATAGAAAAGTAACACCGAATCCCCAGAGAAAGAGGGGAAAAGCCAGAGAGTGTGGTTACGATTGAAGCGTGGGAGTGAGGGGAAACTGAAAGCGCGTGAGAGAAGTTTTCTTGTTAGTAACACTTCGAAGTTAGGAAACGCAAGGAAGATTTTGGGGGTGACAGACTATTTCAGAGTTAGCTGTTATAAAAGAGGGGGGGGACGGAGTCCAGGACCCATATATATAACTCTTCACTCCAATACCTTTTCTTCTCACTTCTCTCTTTCATTCCTTCTCTCTCTACATACAAATATATATATATATATATATATATATATATATATAACAGAAAGCTCTTTGGTCTGTGAGTTAGCTAGTAAGAGGGAAGCTACATGGAAGGCATGGAGGAAGTGGAGTTTATGGGGTCGTCGTCTAATACCGATGCCACTGTGAGTGTGACGACGACGCACGTCGCCAAGGGCAAGCGAACCAAGAGGCAGAGGCCGTTCTCGCCTTGTGCTGTTGTTGCAGCCATGGCTTGTAGCTCCTCAAGTGTCTCCGGGGAACACGTCAGCGGCGGCGCCGGGGGCGACTGTGGGTCGATTTCGTCTACCACCACCACCACTAATAATTACGAGAGCACTGAGGAAGAGGAAGACATGGCTAACTGCTTGATTCTCTTGGCTCAGGGACGGGGTTCTCATCATCATAACACTAAGCTCCAACCTCAATCTCAATCTGAAGCTGCTAGGTCGACTGAAAGAGGCGGCAGCCGGAGATTCACCGAGATGCCCACCGCCACCTCCGCCGCCTCCGCCGCCAAAATTGGTTTCTATGTTTACGAGTGCAAGACGTGTAACCGAACCTTCCCTTCGTTTCAAGCGTTGGGTGGGCACAGGGCCAGCCACAAAAAGCCTAAGCTCGCGCCAGAGGAGAAAAAACCACCGCCACCGCCTACGCAACCGCCGATATCATCACAGCTTATCAACAATTACGAGATTGAAGAGGCTCAAATAAAAAGTAGCCCTCAAATTTCTCTTCAATTGGGCAGCAATATTGGAGTCGTCCAAAGCAACAAGGCGAAGATTCACGAGTGTTCGATATGCGGGTCAGAATTCACGTCCGGGCAAGCATTGGGCGGGCACATGAGAAGGCACAGGGCATCCACAACCACCACTCATCCGGCGGTGGGAATCGAAACAGGCTGTAACGTGCCCAACGACGTGACCACCGGCAAGGTGCAAGCGGAGCCGAGGAATATTCTAGCGTTGGATCTAAACCTTCCGGCGCCGGAAGAGGATCTCCGGGATTCCAAGTTTCAGTTCGCGCCAAAACAGAAGCCATTGGTGCTGTCTGCTCCGTCTTTGGTGGACTGCCATTATTAGGCCAGGGTGGGAGTTAAGCAAGAAATTGGGGAGAAATTAAGAAAAACAAGTTTGAATAATTAATTGAGACGACGGATGGATCAATGTGAATTATTAATTAGCGTTATTTTTAATTTACAATTATTCGTAATTATCGATTCTTTGGATTTATAATTATATTGAATTCCCATATTGACAATCAACTTATTGAAGTCGGTATACTTTGAGTAAGTAAGTGGCTAGTGTTCATGGTTGCCTTTCATTCACGAAAAGTGAGTGAGTGATAGGGCATCTTTTTCACTTTCAATTTTCCTTTATTAATTTTTGCGTGTATATGCAGTTCTTAGTTTTGTTCTTTCTTTAACGAGAGAGAGAGAGAGAGAGAGAGAGAGAGAGAGAGAGAGAGAAAGAGAGAGGCATGGGCATGGGGTAGCTAGGGTTTGGCAGCACCACCACCACAACCAAAAGTCGTGGATTAGGTTCCCTTTGTGTGTGCTTTTGATTAATTATAATAAAGCTAAAAGATCTCTTTCTCTGCGTCTCTTTCTTCTCTCACCCGCACTCCCTCACACTCTCACTATTCCATTTAATGCACACAAACAGAATAAAGGATTAGCTCACTCACTAGATAAATGCCACTCCATCCCTTATGCACATCCACCTGTATACTCTATCTTTCATTTTCCATGGCTCTCTACCCATCTGTCTCACAGATAATTACTACTTATTTTCTCATGATATATGAACATTATCTTCCCCTTATGCTTTAACCATGACCAGTTTCACCTACTTAACCAACACTGACAGTAGTACTCTTCTAATCTTGCTTTGCAAGTCATGACTAAATGGTAAATTTTTCTTCTGGAAAATTATGATTGTTTTAATTTAGGTTACTTCGTTGTCATCCCTTTATAATATAAATCAGCTTTGGGGTTATCTCGCGGGAGCTGCAGCCATACAAAGTTGATGCTTCCAAGAAAGATACTGCTAACTCTCAGACCACAGACATTTCTTGATTAAGATTTATTATACTATGGTCCACTTCTGTTTGGACCCATCACCCACACTCTCCATCGTTATCTCATCCCTCTATCTGCTATATGAACTTCAACCTTATTTGTTAATTCCCATCCTATGAATGATGAGCAAGACTGACAAATTTTCCATTTTTTCCCCTCTTATATATATATATGGATAACAATAGAAGTACACACGAGAATGAGATGTCATGTAGTAGAGTGTGAGATCAAACTAATTAATTAAGGTGACTTAGAGGAGTGAGTTATACATATATATATATATATATATATAAAGTAAGGTAGCTATATATATGTGTGTGTGTGTGTGTGAGGAGGGTTTATATATAATTTGGTGAAAGAGGGTAAGCAAAGCATGTGGACACATACATTGCGTGAGGTGTCCGAAGCCACAAGAAAATAAGAGGGGAGAGAGGGACTCATTGACATTAGCACATGCAGTTGGGGGAGGTTCCCTTCGTGTCATCTAACCTACCATTATTCTCCTTTTTTATAATATACTATGAACTATATATTATCCTCTACAAGCAACTTACACACTAATATACTCTAATCATCAACTATTCATTTAATTAATTTCCTTCTTTTTCTAAAATGCCCTATCCTAATCTCTCGCCACTTAACTCTCTCTACGCACTCCTCTTTCTCTTTCTTTCTCGAATTTTATTAAAAAACAAAAGGTGTTTTTTTTTTATTTCTCCCCCTAGTTAAACAAAGCTCAATTAATTAATTCTTTCAATTTTATCTCTCAAGAGTTTTTTTTCCAATCAATTAATTAGTCTCATCGTTCATTAATTTGATAAGTTTAACTAAGTTATTGGCCAGATTTAATGTACATGTGATAATTACGTGATTATCCAACAAAGCTATGAGTCCAAGGATTTGGTAACTGTACTGCTCCCTTTTTTTTTTTTTCTGGTATTAAACATGATCACTTCATCGGATGAAAAGCAACGTGTAGGAATTTTGTTAGGCTAATTAGTAACTCAGTCTAACAAAATATAGAGACTAGATTGATTAGGGGAATATTATGGCTAAGCTAAGAAGTTTAAATTTTAAAATAACAAATTGAGGATTTGTAATTTTTCAAGGATGAAATGTATATACATAATGTATTTTCTTAAAATTTCCGAAAGTCCATGGCATTCAGAGGTGAAATGAACCAGCTCAGTTATTCATACTTTAATTTCGCCCATAGTAAATGACCTAATTCATAAATTCATATGATATGAACGCAAAACAAGAGATGGGGTTGTGTACTTAATTAGGTTTAACTTAAGCTTTGCTTGGTCCAAATGGACATCGTGACCAAATTACCAGCAAGGAAGAGACAAGGGCATATGAGGTGCTGAGATGTAAAAGTCCTTTCAGAGGAAAAGGAAGAGGAAGGTTTGAGTGATATTAAGGGATACTCTTCCAGAAATATGACAAGTAGAAGGTTTATATATATGTTTATTTTTTTGTGGTCCAAAGAGGGTTTATATATTTGTTAAAGAGGGAGAATATATTATTTTGATCATATTTATATCACTGAATTGTTATTTCAATCTCTCACCTCTTTTATTACTTAAAAATTCTATTATAATAATTGATAATTATCACTTTTAAGCCTTCTACGTGAATTAATAGGATTGAATTCAAAAAATTAAATGTAGTAATAATCTCAAAAGTAGGGTACTTGAAATGATAATTTTCAATTAATGAAGAAACTATTTTAAGTATAAAATAAGTGAAAAACTAAAATAATAATTAAGTGATAAATAAGAATTTAAAATAATATCTTTTTTCTCCTTAAAGAGGCTTGGCTTGCTATCCAAACTCAACAGCTGGAAGGCTGTATGTGAATAGCCTTTTAAGTTAGTTGTGTAGGAAACATAGAGCTAATAAAAGATGGAGCATGTACGTAGTTGTTATCCTTTTTGCTTGGTAGTGTTGTGGTAGCTAGCACTGGTCACGGTTTGTTGATAGAGACAAATGCCTCAAATGTATGAGTTGGTTTACTATGTGGCTCATTGTCCTATTAGTACAAGTGCAAGACTTCGCCTTCTCATGAGTTATGAGTAATGAACAATAAAGTTAAAGTAGGCATTGGCCTACCTTAATTTCTATTTTGGGTTATCAGTGTTGAGCAAGTTTCGATTCCACCAATGAATTGCTAAACCTTCCATTGATCAACAGAGTTTGGTTCCAAATTAACAGAACCTAACACTTTATCTATTGGGTTTGGTATACGGCGACGGATCAATTAATGTGGATCTCTCATTCACATTAGCCTTCTTTTTATCATAATTGAGTGGTAGTTCTTACTTTGGTAGAATATGGCTACCTAAAATCTACTTCACTGGTTTAGGTTTGGTTGGCTTTTCCATGACAAATACAATGCCAACATGTTGTGGATAGGATATATATTATCACGTGGCAGTATGGTTTAAACTGGTGCATGACCAGACAACAACGTGGTGCCATTTGTGATTTAGATTTATGCCCCGTAGCTTCCATGATATGTCTCCTACTGAAAGCCAATCATAGTGATCTCCTCCAACATATTCATGGGTTTAAAATGTCAGTTTGGTTGGCCCAGTCCGGTGTAGTAAGACACAAGGATCTAAGTATAAATTAATCTTTCACCTGCGATAAGTGATAAAAACTATAGAGAAACATTTCCAGTGTTGGTTCAGCTAGTTACTGATTTGTTGGCCCAAATCGGTCTAAATTCCAACTACTTCTATACAGACCCTTTGATTTAAAGAAGAAAAGTGTACTTGCTTCTTTTCTTTTTTTTCGATGTTTGTGAAAGGGAATTCCCAGATTGGCCTCCATACGATACACACTTTTTTTTTTTTTGTTTAATCCCTAAACTTAAAAGTGTCAAAGAAATCAATCTTTGCAAATTACAATAATTCATCTCATGGACTAAATTAGATGTTTATCTTATTCTAAAGGACTAACTTAATCAATGCGTTACAATATTCAAAGAATTAATGTGTTTGTCATCTAATGTCAGGGAGTGTGACCCAATTTGTTTTTTTTTTTTTTTGGGACCAACAAGTGGCCTAAGGAAACTATCTCTAACATCCAGGTCCATCACCACCAATACATTTCAGGTTGTCATGTCATTTCCTCCCTTGTTTTGCTGTATGAGTCATATAACAAGATGTCCTGTTCTTTCATGTGTCTCTTTTGGGTGCTCGCAATTTCTTTAATTTTGCTCAACCCCTAGAACAAGAATTAGTTCAGTTAAACTCACGTTTGACAATTTCTCATGCTCAGAGTCCAGACAAAAATTACACCAGTATTGTAACGAATTAAGAATGCAATACAATAATTTCACAATATTGGAAATGCTTAGAAGCAAGTTCAAAGAGCCCACCAAAAAATTTACAGGATAAAGACACAAATATAAACAACCGCTGCTAGAATACACGAGCTTGATTAGTCAGTTTCGGCGTAGTTGTTGCCCTCTGCATTGCACCAAATCAATCAGGTTCTGCATGAGGCAGTATAATAAACAAATTATTGGACTCCTTTTCATATTCCATTACAAGGGCTGCAAGGTGAGGGCCCAAACATAATCTGCAATTTACATAATAGGAACTAGGTGAGGAGATTTTCCTCTACTCAAATAAGCACTACTCATTCATTGTCAAGTGTCAACCATTCCGATACTGGAACAAAATAAGACTAAATGGCTTAAAAGTGGCAATCAAAGGTATTAAGATATTTTCTCAAATAATTTAAATTTAGGAATTTAACAAAGGCATAGGAAAATGTTACTGCCCTTTTTAGACTATAAAATTTGTTTTTACATTACATTCACTAGGCCAGTGAGGGAGGAGAAGTATCTTTGACAATCAAAATAGTAGTAATTTAAAAAAAAGAATTGGCCTGAAAATAATGAGTCATTTAGAGATGTCTAGATTGAGGAGAATGGAGGATAAGTGTAAGGAAGAAAAATGTCTAAATCAAACCTTTCATTCTCTTCCATTCACTTCAATCCAGATATACCCCTACAAAAAGTGAGGGTGATGAACCCACCAAAAAAATGAAGAAAAAAGAAGAAGCAAGAGTTCCCTACCTCAGTCAGAGCATCTATACCTAATTTTGAAATTATTTGTGATCCCTACAGATTTATCATCATTAAATAATTATGTACCTTAAGCTGATGCAAGAAGCTGGCACCAGCAGATGGAATTCCAAAATCTGACAATGCTTAATTAGCAAAGACATTCAACCGCACTCTAGCTGTAACTTCAGGATGAAGCTTTAACTCAGCAATATACTCTCCAGTTTCCCGGATCTCTGGAAGAGAAACAATTTTCTTGTCCACCTCCCTGGAGTAATGGCAGAAAATAAAAAAGAAATGAACGAAACAAATAACAAAACACAAAGATGAACTCCTACTAAGAAGATAAATATACTTAAGTATCATCTACTACAAGAATATAGATTCATCAACTATCCTGAAAACTTAAAATCCCAAGAACTAGGATGATCGTTCAGCATGTGGAGATAGAATTTTATGACCAATCATTGTGCTCAAGCAGCAGCACTTGAAAGGCAATCAAGTCACTAATAAAACAATAAGCACATTCATGTTAGATTTCATTTTTTTTCTGAAAATTTGCAGATAATTTGTTCAGTTTCTTCGACATTCAGAAAGATTTCTGTATATCAGGAAGACTTGCACCTCTGAAGCTGTGCCTTGATTATGTCAACAAGATCTTGAGCCGTAACACTGAAAAAAGAAAAGAAAGCAAAAACATAAGTTAGACACAAATTAGGTTTGAGTTTGAGGGCATAAGTAAACTGCTAATTATGGCACTGGTCAAAGCTCACCTTCCAAAAATCTGTTTTCCTTTACCACCTTTACGCTTCACCTTAAAAGCTCCAACAGTTTCAAAAATTAGAGCAAGTTGCTGTGCATCTTCTTTCACCTGCAGAACAATGAACTTAGATACCATGTGGTGTCTATGAACTTAAAAAATGTTGCTTGGACAGCAGACCAAAATCAAAGGAAAATAGGACGGGGACATATTCAATTTGTGGAACAATGAAGTGGAAAACTGTTCAAAGGACTTCATGACCGCCAATCAGCTATCTGAAACTCACTGTTTCACCCCTTGATGCAAGGTTTAAACGTAAAGCTTAATAGAATAGCATCCTTAACTCCTACTCCCAGTCACTAATGACAAGCTTTGCAGTGGACAAACCACAAAGAAAGTTTTGCTATATAAGAAAAAGGAAAAGGAGAGATTACCCGTCTTTTCTCAGCCTCAATTCTTTCCTCTTCCATCCTCATTTCCCTGGGGAGAGAAGTGAAGAAAAATGAGATCTAAGACAATTCAAGGAAAATTTATTTCAAGACCATTGCATATAATGCTTAATGCCTTAACAATAACCATAAAACACTTACTATATCATTCATTGTGAACGTATAAAAATTTACTCTAACCATTAATGATATGTGACTAAGGCTGAGTGGAACTTTAATAATTTAGTCAGTATAACTTACAAAACTTGTCAAGCAGAACAGGTTGAATCAGTGACTTGTCTAATTAAGAAGTATCAACTATTATTGAACAAACAATGTCTAGCTATTTCAGCAAAAGGGCACAACGACAATCCCATGTCTAGATGAATGCATATTGCTGAAGTCCCATTGTCATTGCAGCACAGATTTTATGGAGTAAGCTCAACCAAAACCATCCAAGCCCTATTTAAGTAATATAAATAAATGCTTGTAGTAAGTACAGTTATTCTAATTAAGGTCCCTCATCACTATATATTCTCTTTCACTCAAATATAGAAGATGGGTTACTTGCATCAACAGTTCACACAACAAAAAGGAACCACACCAATTTATTGTGACATTAGTAGGGCAACAAAGCGTTAAAAAAAATTTCAATTTTGCATAGAAGAAGCTAATGTATAGATGTGAAGTTTCAATTCTTGAGAGATCTTACAAGGGATAAAAAAGCCACTAGCTATGGTCTAGTGGTGTCTGGCGAGGAGTGTAGGTATTGGCAAGAGATCATAGGTTCAAACCTAACAGTAAAATAAGATTTAATTGGGTTTTACTGATAGTGATTATGTGGGGGACCCAAATGATAGGAAGAGAACTTCTGGATTTGTGTTTATGTAGCATTCATCAGTTGTTTGATGGTCATCTAAGAAACAGTAAGTCAATTGTCACACTTTCAACCACAGAAGTGGAGCTTTTAGCTGCAACTTCCTGTGCTTATCAAACAAATCTGTTGAGAAAAGAAAATTACGCACAGAGCTACAGATCACACAGCAAGGAACCCACTCCAATTTATAGCAACAATGGCTTGCCAATAAAGCTTTCAAAAAATCCAGTTTTGCGTGGAAGAAGCAAACACATAGATGTGAAGTTTCATTTCTTTAGAGATCATGCAGAGGAGTGAAAAATTGATGCAGTCTACTTCAAGAGTCAAGATCAAATTGCTGATATTTTCACCAAGCCCCTCAAATAGACTACATTTGTGAAGCTGAGGAAATTACTTGGTGTTTGCCATATGTTGAATCTAGTTCACAGAAGGGAGTTGCAAATCATAACATTAAACTAAATACGTAGTTTTTCAGTTTAAAAGAGTGACTGTTGAATAAGTCAATATTAACCAAATCTACTTCCTGTCTGTTAGTCATGGATCATTTGTTTTAGTTGTTTGGGCAGTCAGTTAGTTAAATGGAAGTCAATACAAGCAGGTTAATTTGACTCAAGTTTTAGTCTCTTTCTTTGATTCATGCTGAGTCTGTAGTTGCCAATAAATATGCAACAGCCTGCAGTCCATGGAATAAAATATCAGCATTCCATCATCGCTTGCTCTTGATTATGCTTTCACATTTCAATTTTTTCCTTTAGCTGTGATAACACTATCACAATATTAGAGCTAAAGGTAAAAACTGAAATGTGGAAGCAGAAACAAGAAAAAGAGATGACAGATGGTAATATTTTATTCAATGGACCATATCCTATTTAAAGGAAATTACCGAGTCAATAAAAAGTAAAGAGACTAAAAACTGAGTCAAAGTAACTCATGTTAATCTGCAAAATACATTACACTGGACTACCCATGACCAGCTAATTGAAAGAACTAAAACAGAAAACCCTTGTCTATTTGACAATAATTAAACTTTATTGACATTGATTTATTCGACAAGATGAAATATATTTTTCAGAGGTGTTAATAGATAGGTACTGCAATGGAATAACACCCAAACTGCCATTTAAACAACTTTCCTCTAAGGTTTTTAAGCTACCTAGTAAGCACATAAGCTACCTAGGAATGATTCCCTTGTATACAAGATCATCCATTGGGCATAGTTATATTTCATGAAATCTATAGCTCATCCTATTGTTCGGTTTATAAGGGACTATCTTATAAGGTTCTATATATATTGAATCAAAAATCAAAACAACGCAAATTGACAAGCACAGCTACAGCTAAAAAATAATCAAAACATAAATGGTGTTAGAATAAGCCATTTGGAGGTCCTGTATGGTTTGATTAGACATTACTTGAGCAGTAAAGGAGTGACAATCTGGGCCTTTCCCATGGGTAGCAGATAATTCCTGAAGAACCCAGCCCTGACATCAAGAAGTTGCCCTTTCTTTCCAAGGTCAGCGACGTCTTCCTTCAAGATAATCTGACCTCACAAATAGCATGAGAGGAAGATGGAAGCAACACAGCAACCCCACCATTTCGTGGGAAGTGGAGCTCAATGATTAGGCAAAGAATTCAGACTAGACTATACATGAATAATAATCACTTAAAAAAGTTGAAAACATATATAATAGTCCAAATTATCCCGTAGGATATCCATACTACCTTTCGAGTTTTCTTTGTCTTCTTTTCAGCAAAAACCACGAAGACCCTCCTGCTGTTCGGCAATTTAGTGGCTTCGTTCAAGTTTTCACCCATGTTCTGCAACAGTGAAGAGGAACTCCACGAGAGATTAGGTACTACGGACGCCATTGTAGTCTGCAACCCCGAAAGCTTAACTCACTTTGTGTGTCCCTCTCCCTGCTCTCTGGTCTTATCCTTACTTGATTACTCCTGTGCGCACTGCCTAATTCACGACATGTCGTTTTTCTACATCTCTGAGACGGGCACAACGACAAAGTAATTGTTGTCGTGAGTCCTCCACGTAAAATAAACACTACTACATTCGTTAATCATGATTAATCATAGTAATTGACAGTAAAGATTAGGTATTTTTTTTACCCCAAAAAATTAGGCTTACTTTCTTCATTAAAAAAATTAAGTATTTAAAATTTATTATGAAATCTTGATTCTTCTATTTTAGGAAGTATTAGAGCCATTTAATTCCTCTAATGTCACCTACTCCTCTATTTATTCAATAAAAATAATGACAGAAATTATTCTTTTTATTCATTACTATTATTATTTTAAATTGATTTATATAATGGTTGGAGTGGAAATTAAACGATTAGATTTTTAACCACAAAACATATAATACATTTAAAAAAATAAAAATTTAATAGTTCAAATTTAAATGTTAAAAAGTAATAGACAATTATGTACTTACAAAAATAATACTTAATTCAATTCTTCTATAAAAAAAACAATTTTTTAATAGGATAAAATAAATTTAAGATATAAAAACCAAACTATAAATTATTAAAAAGATTTATTTATTTTTCATAAGATACCATTATATATAAAAAAATCTAAAATATTAATTAATTTTTTAATTATTATCATAAACTCTTTTTTAAAAAATTAATTTTTAATAAAATAAAAAATTTAAAATAATTTAGACCATAAATCTGATGGTCCATATTGCTTTATTTAAAACCTTGAATAACCGAAGCAAATTCAGGTCCAAAAATATCAGCTCAGTAAAACCAATCTGTAGTAAGAAAATCGGGGCCCTTCGTTTCATCCTTAGCTCTCTTCCACCACGTCAGCATAGTTCTATGGTCTTTGCCGGAAAAGGATCCGCTGCAGTAATCCATATTAATGGAGATTCTGCAGTAACTTATCATGGACCGTTGGATGCATCTCGTGATCCTCCTGCTGCCACGTCTATTTTTTTGTTTTTCTCAAAATGCACTCTTTTACCAACTATTGCTTTTTCTTTTTTTTTTTACACGTCATCTTCTTCCTTGGCGCTGCAGCGGTCTACCTCTCTCCCTATCGTCTTCCTTGCGATTTACCGAAACATAGGCTTTGGTGTTGATTGCATCTCCTTTACCTATCTGAATGAGGATTTTCAGAAAGTTTGCTGCTTCTTATATAAATCATTAAGATATTCGATGTGTAGGTTGGGATGTCTTTGCAACAAATAAGGGAATTTGGCTTTTTTCTTGAGGTTTGTAATTTTGTAATCTTCATTTGGTCATGTGCATTTTAATTTGATTTGTGCACCTGAATATTGGAGACTGAATAAAATTCATCTTCCTACATTGTTAAAAAGGAAAAAGATTGAGATCTGAGTATGCAGAAAAAGAATGATTGAAAACTAAGAATGCAAAAGACGCAGATGATGACTTCACTTGTGCTATTTTGCCCCTTTCTGAACAAAACATTGAACATCATGCGCAGAGTAAAAGGGAGGTTGGGTTGGGTCTCTTCCTTTTACTGTCATATAATACCTAGCAAATATTAGGTTAAGTATAGTCGAGTCAGATTTTTTGTCAATTGGATACTTGTTTATTGATCAGGCTATGCTGAATTTATTTTTTTAAAAAAATAATAATAAAATATAAATTATTTTGTAAAAATAATTTTTTAAACAAAAAATAAAAAATTTTTGAAAAGAAATAAAATAGAATTAAAAAATTGAAAAAAATTAATATTTTAAAATTTAATTATAAATAAAATTTATTTTAAATTAAATTATAAATATATTACAAAAATTAAAAAAATTTAAAAATAAATATCATATCAAGTTTTACGTCACTCTTAACATTCGCCCTAACTCGATATTAGTTATAATTTTTTTTATTTAGTTCAATTATAACCTAACTCGATGCAACTCAATTATGCCGAGTTCACTGGATTCACTTGACCAATACTCATGTCTACCGACATAAAAATTGATATTCCAAGAACCATTTCATTCAAACAATTTACAGTGACAAGAATCATTTATTCCAATCACAACTCCAGCAATTTATAATGACAAAGAAACATGTTTTCAAAGCTTTCCACCTATGTTTATATCCATTCATTCTGACGTTCCAAATGACCTGAAATCAAATGACTCTATTAAAATATCTTTATAATGAACACTTTAACATAGTGTCTCCTGTGTCATCAGCATGAGAAGATCACCAATGCACCAATATATTTGTGTGAGAACTTTTGGCGTCAAAAGCAGGAGAACTTCATAGTTGGTGTTGAGTCATGAAGAAACCACATGGAAAACCACTGACGACGACATTCACGTTCAATAGAAAATCATCCAACAGGGATGATGAT
Organism: Delonix regia; assembly: GCA_037074485.1. Lineage (NCBI taxonomy): Eukaryota > Viridiplantae > Streptophyta > Magnoliopsida > Fabales > Fabaceae > Delonix > Delonix regia. The sequence continues at coordinate 14,079,804 of CM073456.1, read as the reverse complement.
TTACCACTTCAAATTAAAGGGATGATGATCGACGTTCAATAGTGATGGGATTCATAGGGTGGTTTCTTCATTCAAGTGCCTAACAATTTGATAAGAAGGATGGACGTCGTTCAAAAGGAGGAAGAAGAAGGTGAACTCTAACAAAATTATGCCCATAAGGTAGCTTTTTGTCTCATGTTCCTTTTCTTCTTTTTTTTTTTTTTTTAAAAAAAAAGCATTGTGAGAAAAAAGCAGACGTGGCAGCAGGAGGATCACCAGATTCATCCAACGGTCTTTGACAAGTTACTGCAGTATCTCCATTAACATAGATTACGGCGGCCAATCCTTCTTCGGGTTGGATCACCTTCAGTAATGCTGGTGGAGATTTTTTCCAAGGGAAAGGGCCATATGATATAAATTCAATGGTATTCAATTTTTTATAAAATATGTTTGTAAAAAATAATTATTTTTATAAATAAATATATATTGATATTTTAATTTTCTTAAACAAATGACATATAATTAAAGAAATAAAAAGATTGAACTGTGTTTATCTCACAGCCTATTTTGCATATCTTATGGTCTATTATTTTTTAATTTGATATTATTTTATATGAAAAAATAATTTAAAATATTAATATATTTTTACTTATAAAAATAATTATTTCTTACTTTTAAAAAAATATATTTTACAAAAAATTAAAGGTCATTCCTCCCCCTTTCCTAACAAAAATCTCCCCTAATATTACTGGAGGGATCCAAATTCCCTTTTACCAACTTATATTAGTAGGTGGTTGTTGACTACCTTAGGCTTGCTTTCATAGGTCAACACTTCATCTACATCTATCACCTCCAAGCTCGAATGGTATCCCTACAGTTTTTTAAGAAATGCAAAGATCCAAATGTTAACGTGATTTAATTGTTCAAATTAATTTTAGTAATTGCATACAATAAAAAATTTTAAATTTTATTCGCAGATGATTTAATATTTTGATTCAACAATTTAGACCTAAGGAAATACAAGGAAATACAGGAAATGCACATCTAACAACTTGTAGGGAAATGCAGAAAATTCAATTCACTATAAGGCGAACTGTACAACCAAAGTCCATGATTAATTTGTTGGTTGTAAAGCCCACCTTGTGGTGAATTGGATTTTTTGCATTTCTCTATAGGCTATCGGATGGTGCATTTCCTATATTTTCTTAGGTTTGAATTGTTGAATCAAAATCTTGAACTATGTGCGATCAATATATAAATTTTTTTTTACTATGCATAGTTATTAAAATTAATTTGAATTGTTAAATTACATATTTTTTTCAATATTAAAGTTGGAATGCTGGGAATCCCATTCGGGCTGAGAGGGAAAAGATGTAGATAAAGTGTCGACCAATGAAAGCGCACATAAGGTGGTCAACAACCTCACCTACTAATATAACAAAGGTAATAACAATTTTAAAAGTTTGTCTCAATTGATAAATTTAACCCAAAAAACATAAAAGATCAAGTGAAATTTATTTTGTAAAATAAACCAGGTTAAGGGTTTTTTACTGCTTAACTTAAATTCAAAAAGTTCTAATTAATATTTTTAAATAAGAAAATTTTTATTATTTTAAAATTTTTAATTTAATTATTATATAAAGAATGTAACTTAAAGTTTAAGATATTAAAAATAAATTTATTTTAATTTTAAAAATATAAAATATATATTTAATAGTGAGATTAAGTCATTTTTAATTTAGGATGATTAAACATAAAATTCATAAATTAATGTCATGTGATATCTTAGTAAAGAAATAATAACTAGTAACTAAACATAACATCATAAATTAGTATAATGTGATATCTTTTTTTAAAAAATAGTAATTAGTGCTCTTCATTTAAAAAATTTATAATAGTATAATAACTTATTTATATTTATAACTTTTTTATATACAATTGTATAAGTAATAATAACTCTCAACCATATAATTTATCTCAAATTTTAAATAATTAATACATTTGATTATGGCTTAAAAAAATAAATAAAAGTCTAATTAAAAAAGAGTTTATATTGTTTTTCTTAACCAAAGTCTAGTTTGTAGTCATGTAGTAATTATGCATAATACATGAACATAGAATAATGAAAGATAATTATTACATGAATATAGAATAGGAAGATTTCAGCTTATTAAGATCTGACATGATAAAAACGATATAGTGTTAATTGCATTCTACCAAAAAAAAAAATGTCAACCCGCAATACCCATGAGAGATCTCAGAGTAGAAAACCACAAGAGAGAGTTATAATTGTTGTTTGAAATTAGGGTATTCCAAGGTAATTTATAGAGTTTTATTTTAATAATAATAATTAATTATATTATTAAAATAAAATCCTTAGATATCCTTTAAAATAGTTTCCTATTTTATTATTAGAAGAAAAGGAAGCTCATTAATTCTTTCTTAGTAATTAACTTTTAATTAGCAATCTGACGAGATAATTATTAATGCTCTTGGGCTGTGGGTTGGGTCTCTATCCAGTAGGCTTGTGGATAATCCAACCCATCACTAATTACCCACAATGAATATAAACTCAATCTATTTTTAGTTTATTAATTATAACATTATTTACCTAATTAGTCATAACGAGAGATTAATTTAATAGCATAATTAATGTTAATCCATATAATATTTAAAAATGTTCTAACAATCTCCTAATTGGATAACATTAATTAAATTATTAGGTTAATCAATGAATATATAATTAAGCAATTAACATTCATATAAATACATGAATGTGCGTATATTTATAAATTACACAAATTTTAGAAATGAAACCATACATAAATATCACTGAAACCAATAGGGAATTAAGTGATATTAACATTGTCATAAATAAGTTTCAATATCTGAATAGAATGAAATACAAAGTGACATTTAAGATGTCATATTACAATCCAAAAATCTCTTAAGAACTTAACTCTGACTCCCACTAAAGCAAGACTACATTAAAATTTTCAACAATACCCATATGAGTCACATGATTTTTGAAGACTCCTACGGGTAAGCCTTTGGTTAACGGATCCACCAACATATGTTCATTAAGAATGTGAAGCAAACAGGTATGAGATTCAACAACATTTTCTCTGATAAATAGGTACTTAACATCAAAATGTTTAGTGTGACTGGAGTTCTTATGATTCTGATAAAAGCTAACAGCAGACAAACTATTGCAGTATATGGTTAGAGGTCATGATATAGAATCAACCAAGTGCATGCTAAATATTAGTTTCCTTAACCATACTATCATTGCATATGGTTAGAGGTGAGGTAACTGTTACTAATTGCTTACAACTTTTCCATGAGATAGCTCCTTCAGACATCATAAAGATGTATCCAGAAGTGGATCTTGATCATTGACACAAGATGCATAGTCTGAATCTGAATAACCCACTATTTCAAGTGGCTTAGATCTCTTAAAAGTAAGCATATGATGTTTTTGTATCTTGTAGGCACCTTATAACTTTCTTCGCAGCCCTCTAATGATCAAGACTAGGATAACTCAAGTATCTACTAAGTACATTGACAACAAAAGTAATATTAGGTCGTATGCATACCTGAGCATACATAAGGCTACCAACAATAGATGCATATGGAATCTTATTCACTGCAATCTTTGTATCATCATCTTTGGGACAAGATGATCTAGACAACCTTTCACCCTTCTGTATAGGTGCAGCACAAGGAGCACAAGTATGCATGTTAAATTTCTTTAACACTCGATCTAAATAGGTTGCTTGAGATAAACCAAGAGTGTCATAAGATTTATCACGGTGAATCTAAATTCCCAAGACAAAAGAGGCTTCACCAAGATTTTTCATGTCAAAGTGGCATGATAAAACATGTTTGATCTCATTCAACATAGTCACTGAATTACTGGCCAACAGTACGTCATCAACATACCGTACGAGTATCATGAAGTTGTCTCTGTCAAATTTCTGATAAATACACTGATCAGCAATATTCTTTGTAAAACCAAGTGAGGTGATTATCTTATCAAACTTCAAATACCACTGTCTTAAGGATTGTTTAAGCCTATAGATGGTTCTATTCAATTTGCACACTAAGTACTCTTTGCCTGCTTCAGTAAATCCATCAAAATGTATTATATAAACATCCTCAAGTAAATCACTATTTAAGAATGTTGTTTTGGCATCGATCTAATGAAGTTCAAGATTCAACTGTGCAACAAGAGCCCTTACAATTATGAAAGCATCTTTAGTAGACACTAGTGAAAGTAATCGATCCCTTCCTTTTAATTATAACCTTTAGCCACAAGTCTAGCTTTGTATCTTTCAACTTCACCATTAACCTCTCTTTTGGTCTCAAAAACCCATTTGTAACCAACAAGTTTGCAACCATCTGGTAACAGAGTCAATTCCCATACATGATTATGACACATGGAGGACATCTCATCATTCATAGCTTTCAACCACTCAGATGAATGAGAACCTGACATAGCCTTATAATAAGAAACTGGATCTGTGCCATCAATAATATTTGAACCAAATTTCTGCAAGTACACTATGTAATCATCTAAAATTGCAAGTCTACAAAGCCTCTGTGATCGTCTCAAATTAACGACTGATTCTCCTACATCAACCATAGGAGCTTCCACAATAGGAACAACTAGATTCATAACAAGAGTGTCATCTCTAATATCATGATCCACAGGTAGAGATGACAAAGATGGTATGGGTAAGATGGTATCCATACAATGCAGATTGATTACTCTAGGAATAGCACTTCGACTGTCTAAGTCATCTTCAAAATAAAATGCTCTATCAGATTCAATAACCCTGGTAGTATGATTAGGATAATAAAATCTGCATCCTCTGGATCCTGAACAATACCTAATAAAGAATCCGCTAACAGTCCTAGAATTAAGTTTCTTAAGTTGCAGATTATAGGGTCTCACTTCTACTCTACAGTCTCATACGCAAAAGTGCCTCAGACTAGGCTTCCTACTAATGAAAAGTTAATATGGGGTCTTTTCAACTGACTTGCTTAGAACTTGATTCAGGATATAAGCTACTCTCTTAAGGACATCACCCCACAGAAACTCTAGTAATGAAGAGTGACTAATCATGCTTCTAACCATGTCCATAAAGGTGTGATTACGCCTCTCAATAACTCCATTTCGTTATGGAGTGCCAGACATAGTATACTAAGTTTCAATTCCTTGCTCTTTTAAGGTCCAGGGTTTATACCTGTTTCAATATACCTCCTATAATATTCACCACCTCTGTCTGATCTTACACTTTTGATTGCCTTCCCAGACTTTAATTCAACAGCAGCCTTAAATGCCTTAAAGGCATCCAATGAGTTAGATTTATCATGCAACAGATCAATCCATCCAAATTTGGAGTAATCATTTATAAAGGTTATAAAGTATCAGTAATTACCCATAGCAGCAGGAGTAATTAGTCCACTAATATATATGTGGATCAATTCTAAAATATTCTCAGATCTATTTGCCCATTTCTTTCTAACTCTAGCGGGAAGTTTTCCCTTAATGCAATTAATATATGATTCAAAATCACAAAATTTTAAGTCATGTAATATTTCCTGTCTAACCATCCTTTCTAACCTCTCTTTGGATATATGACCCAAACACCGGTACCATAACATAGAAGAGTTATCATCAATTCTTTGGCATTTGTGTCTAATAATAGCATTAATAGATGCCTTAGAGATAGAATTTAAACTAACATTTGCATTCAAGCTATATAAACTGCTCATTAAGCTAACAGTTCAAACAATGTTTAAATTAAAGAAAACATTAATTCTACCATTTCCTTGCTAAAAGGAATATCCATGTTTGTCTAATACAGAACTAGAAACTAAATTCCTCCTTTAAAAAGGTACATCGACAACATCATATAAAGTTAAACTTTTTCTGGAATACAAATTCAAAACTACAGTTCCTATGCAATCCACTACAGCTGAATTTTCTTCCATTCCTAAAATGGTCATTTCCCTCTCATTTGGGCTCCTCCTGTCTCTGAGCCCCTGCAAGGAATTAGTTATATGAACAGTTGCTTCAGAATCCAACCACCAAGTATCTATAGGTCCATAGAGGTTTAAAAACTATTGGATTCAAGACAAACTAAAACTTATGGGGCAATTTCAAAAAAGATACATTCTTTTTCACGCTTATTCTTCAGCTTGAGGCAATCTAAAATCTTGTAGCCAGGCTTCTTACAGTAATGACATTCACCTTTAAATGTCTTCTTCTTCTTACTCTTATTCTTTTTATTTTTCTTCTTAAGTTCAAAGAACTTTTTACTATCGGTCTTGCCCTCATGCTTCTTTCCTTTCTATTTCTCATTTCCAGCCTTGCTTGATGAACCCTGAGAGATGTAGTTCACTAAATGACCACATGAACTTTTTTCCTTTAATGTCTCATCCTCCTGAGTCATGATGGACATCATTTGATCAACTATTCATTCCCCTTCTTGAGAGTTGTAGTTGGTTCTGAGAACCCCATATTCAGCTAAAAGAGACTGTAAAACTCTATAGATGAGGTAACTCTCACCCAAGTAGTAATTAACCAGTTTCATCATATGTTCACGTACCCCAGACACCCCATCATAATGGTGTACTTCATAACTGTCAAACAAATTCTATTGAACTCATGTTATTGCTTGTGATAAGCTCTGTTAGCAGCACTAGACTCAACAGTAATATCTGTCAGCTTTGGTGCTCTCATGGCCAAATCCTTTTTAATGATAATCTAATACATGTCAAGGGACTCATGCCAGTCATCAAAGTTAGTCCTATTTAGAGTTTTCACCACAGACAGTTGCTAAAACACAGAAGCTGATGCAACAAAATTAGGAAACATTAATTATGTCCCAAAAACATAATTATAAAACAAGGTTTCTTTCACAAAATTCAACTTATGCAACTGTATCACAAGATATTCATTATAATCCCACTTAAAAGTTTTAGACTACAACAAATAAAAAAAGGAAAACTCATACGTACCACATATTTGACCACAAAGAGAAATAACACTAAAATGCATCCATGGTTTCCATATCTATAGGATATAAGTAACTATGAAAGCATCAATTAAAACAATGTTGCTAACCAGTCGTAAATATACCTAATTCACAAAATTATATTAACAATGTCACACCAATATGGTATGTCCTTTGTCAATAAAATATATATACACTCTCTCCAGTAGACTTATGATAATATTTAGACTCATCCCTAATAATGACAATTAAATTGTTCTTAAATGTAAAGAATAAAATAACAAACACAGTATATGTTGTTTATAAAAGAAACACTATCTTGTCATAATATTCAGACTCATCCCTAATAATGGTTGTTAAATTGTTCTTAAATGTAATGAATGAAATAGCAAACACAGTATATGTTGTTTATAAAAGAAACACTATCATGATTGGACCCACACTAGGCGAGCACACAATCAATAGGTGCATGTGACCTAAAGTCACAACAAATTCCATACTTAACTTATTCTTTAAGATATGTGCTTAAATTAGGGATAAAATCCAACAAATAATACAAAGAAATTAATTATAATTTATTCACATACAATCAGGGAGAGTGAATTGAATATGTTATTCCTTACTATGTCTAGTATGTACAAAAATTTTCTCAGATTAAAATACCTCAGCTACATACTATTTTAAGGCCTTAAATCTTTAAGAAATTTTAAAAATCATATTTCTACGGCTTAAAAAATTCTGAAAAAATCACCATAATTTAGAATATGGTGAGTGGATGCGAACTGTGGAGGTTTGTGGCTCGAATGACTAGCGTGTGATTCTCACGCACCATCACACAGTGGGCCCACATGCATCGCCTTCAACCTCTAGTCGGTCGATTCGACCCGATGGACTTGGAACTTGACCTGATTGTTTTCAATGATTCAGGCATCGAAACAAGAATCAAATTGATCATCAATTCATGATTTACAAATCTCCTTTAGTGATTTCAACTAATTTCCTTCCATTTGAATGATTTTTCATTCGAAAAAATTGGTGTTTCAATGGTGATTACGATTCAAAATCAAGAAAAAGATTTCTGACTGATGGGTGCCAATGACGTGAAACATCAGTGGCTATCAACTGAAAGGGAATGAATGAAAAACCAAAAAAAATTTCGATAACTAAAAAATGCTGAAAAGAATTTTAAAATAAAAAAAATTAAAAAAAATTTCATAACCTATTTTTGCTCTGATACCATTTGCAGTCATGTAGTAATTATGCATACTACATGAACACAAAATATGGAGAGATAATTATTACATGAACACAGAATAGGGAGATTTCAACTTATTAAGGTCTGACCTGATGAAGACGATATAGTGTTAATTGCGTTCTACCAAAAAAAAAATGTTAACCCGCAATACCCAAGGAAGATCTTAGAATAGAAAACCACCGAGAGAGTTATCATCATTGTTCAAAATTAGGGCATTCCAAAGTAATTTATAGGGTTTTATTTTAATAATAATAATTAATTATATTATTAAAATAAAATCCTCAGATATCCTTTAAAATAGTTTTCTATTTGATTATTAGAAGAAAATGAAACTCATTAACTCTCTCTTAGTAATTAACTCTTAATTAGCAATCTGATGGGATAATTACTAATACTCTTAGGCTGTGGGTTGGGTCCCTGTCCAGTGAACTTATGGATAATCCAACTCATCACTGATTATCCACAATGAATATAAATCCAATCAATTCTTAGTTTATCAATTATAATATTAATTACATAATTAGTTATAACGAGAAATTAATTTAATAGTATAATTAAGTTTAATTCATATAATATTAAAAACATGTTTGACATAGTTTTACTTTTACGAGCTCAATCTAACAATCAAGAGGTTCAAATCATCAATTGACACACCCACGTTCTTCACGTCAAAGCTGAAAGGGACATAGCCCAACATCAAATAATTAATACACAACTTATTTCTCTCATACACTTTTTTATTTCATATTTTACATGATATGCTACAAAAGATTAAATTTAAATTCTTGTGCCAATTAATTATACATTTGATTTTCATTAAAAAAATTATACATGCATTTTAATGTCTGGCTTTGACATTGGTTTGTAAGCCGAAACTAAACAGGTTGATAAACATATGCACGATCCCATTCTCGTATTATAACTAAAATCACACATAATGAAGGCATATATCATGCAGGAAGGCAGACAGTTGCATGGATGCGTGTATCCTTAATTAAAATATAGCTTGAAGACATTATCCACAACATGTAAGAGCTGTGAAATGGAATGTGTCGCGCCATGAGATTCCCCTGCTGTCACAGCATTTTTTATTTTGAATTTTGATATGAAATTAAATTATAGAATAATGTGCATCTATTGTTATATTTAAGCACTACAAGTCTAACTCTAAAGCATGCTAGCGGTATATTATATATCTATGAATCAGAGAGATAACTTAAAGAAAATTTCGAAATTCATTATATTATAGCACTGAATTACGTTACTTCCAAATGAGATTTTTTTTTTCTTTAATATACGTCTTATATATATAAATAGACTAACTTCCATAATGATCAGTGACATAACCAACAGGGCCAGCATGTGTCATGATCCTCCTATATTTCTATCATGTATATATACATAGTTAGTTTGCACGTGTAATTCAGATTTTTCCCCTGTATGTATTAATAAAATTTTTATTTGATCCCTCATATTATATACAAAATATAAAATATTAACTTTTAGATAAAACAGTACTCAACTCTTTTTATTTAACTTTTCCCAATGACTTTATGATATGTTCTTTCCTCATTTAGAGTTTTTTCATATTATTTAATCTAATTTTAGTTTAGTATATCTATTTTCCTTACTTTCCATTTATTTTAAGTATTTAACATTTACTTTTTACTTTTCACTAAATTATAAATATATACACAACTTTATGTAAAAACTTAGCATTATTCACATTTCACACTTATATTTCATCTTCTTGAGTTCAGTTTACTTTTTATTGTCTAAATGTCATAGCTTTCTCAATTACTTTATTTTGTTGGAAAACTTTATAGTTCATGCCTTATTTTGGATATCATAATTTATTAATTTTTGATTTCTTGATTCAAGGTTTATTCTTCATTTATGCCTAATGCTTTTTGTTTTTTTTTGGTTGTTGTATGCCTTCACTTCACACTATGCAAAGTTACTACATGTTACACCTGACTAATAATTTTTCTATTATACTGTATATTTTATTTATCCTTAGTTGTGTGTGTATATAATCGTTCTCTCTTATTGCTTATACTTTTTATTTTATTATTAGTTAATAGTTTTATCTACGTTATAATAATAAATTTTGAAAAAAAAAAGTACGTTTGGTTTAATTATTTTATATTTTCATTTTTATTTAAACTCATTCTTAAATATTGTAACTAGAAAAATGAGTGTAGTTTAATATTTGATGATACTGAATTTAAATATATTTGAGTAATATATACTTTGAATTAAATATCAAATTATTTTCATATATGTAAATTATTGGTGATAAAAAAATTTTAATATATCAAATATAAATTTTTTTAATATATCAAATATTTTACAGGATTTTTTGGTCCCCTTAATTTCCATTCCTGACTTCGCCACTGATAATGATGACACCATTTATGGCTGACAAAAGGAAACGAAGAACTTATAGATTAGTGAAATCTAATAGAGGGGATGATCAACTAAAATATGCAATAATTAAACAACACTGTAGCAAATAAAAAATGAGCAAAAATATTTTGACGCTTATACTCACTAAAATAGGGAGAAGAAGAAGATTAATTAGATGTGGTCATGGATATATGTCATACCGCATGAGTTTTGGGGTTGTTGCGCAAGAAGCCGCCAAGTTAGGTCATGCCTTCATGTTGTTAATTAATTTCAACGAAAACATGACACTATCTTATTCATCTGAACATGTCAAACCATGCTCATAGATTGACTCTTGAATTTTATAATCTTCAAAACTTGGGCATTTAACGTCACAGACAAGAAGTTTAGAAAACGAAAGCAATTTATAATACTCAACATTTAATAGTTTGTCCAATGAAACTACACTTAAGATAATGAACTCTTTTATTCATTTGCAATTTCTTTTATATACTTCTTGGGTACATGCAAGGGAGGTTGTAAGTGGGGATGGATTTCAAGTTAGCTCAAACCGTTGACTTCTCGTATCTGATTTCGTATCTATCTGTATTAGCTGGTAAGTTTCATTATAAATATTGTTGAATTGTTACTTGCCTCTCTATGTACTCAGAAATCCAAACAACACCCCAGAACTTCACAGAGACGGCCGTAATAAAATGATTTCAAGGTCTGGTTTCCCAAGTCTGCCTCAAGGCCTGCACAATATAATGTTTCCTGCCTCTGAAGATAATTTGGCTTCACAGTCTGTTGAATCAGCTTCTTCTCTATCAACCTCCCTCCTCTTCAATCTCTCTGTGCTCAAAGAAAAGCTTACTCAGATGCAAACACTCGCGGGTATTCTTATCTCCTCGGGACAGATCCTACCCGACCCAACTTGTTCCACCATAGCCAGCATGAATTCTATCATCCAGGAATTCATCGTCACTGCATCTTCCATGTTGCTCACATACCAACACACGGTTCTTAATTTCTCTCCACGTCCAGGTACTCCTAATACTACTACTTGCACTGAATCCAACTTGGGCAACTATAGCAATAGTACTAATACCATAGCCCAAGATAGAGGGCATAGTATCTTTTCTAGTTCTGATCAAACCCTGGTCTGGTTTGGTATTGAAAGCTATGATAATAACAACAACTGTGCTAATAACCTTAAGGATGATGATCCAAGTGCTGCAATTAGTGAAACCAAGCGAGAATTGTGTCAAGGAGATGAAACCAATGAACAAAAGAGCTGTGATATAATTGAATTGGATGCTGGTGATCTGTTGGCAAAGTACACACATTACTGTCAAATTTGTGGGAAAGGGTTCAAACGCGATGCGAATTTGAGGATGCATATGAGAGCTCATGGGGATGAGTATAAGACCAGTGCTGCCTTGACCAACCCAATGAAGAATTCTGCAGGCAAAGAATGTTCGATGAGCACGATAAGGCCTAAGAAATACTCATGTCCACAAGAAGGGTGTAGGTGGAACCAGAAGCATGCGAAGTTTCAACCTTTGAAGTCAATGATATGCGTGAAGAATCACTACAAGAGAAGCCATTGTCCAAAGATGTACGTGTGCAAGAGGTGCAATCTGAAGCAGTTCTCGGTGCTGTCTGATCTGAGGACACACGAGAAGCACTGTGGGGACGTCAAGTGGCAGTGTTCGTGTGGTACTACGTTTTCAAGGAAAGACAAGCTCATGGGTCATGTTGCTTTGTTCGTTGGGCATGCTCCAGCTGTCACTGGCTTGTCGTGTTCTGGAAAATTGTTAGAGCAGCAGGCATTGCAACTGCAGATAGATGGTAGTTCAAGAGGATATGTTTGATGATTGACCATGAAGGTGTTCTTCTCCCAACTTCACTACTGAATAAGATTTTATGTCTTCGGTATATAAAACTGTGTATTATTGGTTCACGATATGCAGTTATATGATAGTTTAGAATTGCCTTGTAAGTTGACTTTTAATTTACGTAATTGTGAGTCTTGAGAGAGGACCGAAATTTGAACTTATATATAGCATCATATAATGTTAGTTATTTTCCTGAGTAGTTAACCACCAACGCTGGATAAGGTGAGCCTTCGATGTCTTGATATTTTATTCATCCTAGTGTGCCATTTCTACATAGGGAGACTAAATATTGACACATTTATCACATAAAATATTAATTCTAACTCTTAACTTCGAACTGACAACTAAGGACATTATTTACATTTTAAAGGATTACAGTCTAGATATAGGCAGGTGAATTATAATCCAACATATAAACTAAGATTACAGTCTGCACATGAGCATTAATTAGGCAACTCAGAAGACAAAGAATCTACAAAACCAAAACGGATCCTCTGTATTAAAGTAAAGGGTGTTGTAATTTTTTATATTTTTAAAATAACTGTAGGCAGTCCAAAATAATTGCACGTGGTCATTTTTTAGTTAAAAAAATTACAATATTTCTTACTATTACAGCAAAAAAATCCGGATTGTTTACAAAACATGCTTGATTCCACTTCTTTCAGCTCATGCACACCTAACAGATGAAAATAAGTACTTGGAAAATTGAAGCATTGCATCAAAAACTATGTACACTCTAACCAGAAAGAATTTGAAGGTTTTGTCAATGGACGGTGACATACAAAGACAATTTTTGGTTAGTAATTATATAAAGAAATAAAAAATATATAGAGAATTATGAGATTAATATTCTCCTATTAATAAGAGATATAAAAATACTATATTATACTTGCTATATAAAGAGAATGTGCAACTCATATTTACATATAAAATCTGTTTGTCATATTTTGCTTAAAATATTTGTTACAATATTACTTCTATCATGTCTATATATGCAAGTTCCTAGTTTGTCTTTGGTATATACATTGTCAAACACACATAAAAGGTGGCACCAAATAAATAGAGGAATATGATGCTAACATTTCTGTCTAGCGCATGCAGTTTGCTACAATTATAAAATTTCACGCACGTTTAATTAACCCAGCTTTGCTTACTTTTGGTTTGGTGTTTCAAGAGTAAATAGTTTGAAAAGTGTTATACACATTAAAAACGTCTCCTTTGGTTTGACGTTAGAGCTTCTTCTCAATTTATTTTTATTCTTTCAATCTCCAATTGCAAAAAAAAAAAAAAAAAAAAAAAATTATTTCCAGGTAAATGATCTGTATTTATAGTAAAACTAATTTTTTCAAATAACAATTTTTAAACATAAAGTAAGATTATGCAAATTCAATTTCGGCCGAAATTAAGTTTACAAACCATGTTAATTCAAAACAAAATTTGTACAATTAAAATCCAAACACACTTGAGAATTTTGGTATCAACAGCAGACATGTTATTGTGCAAGTTGATACTACAGTGTGTCAAATTCATGCATTCTCAAATAACAACACAAATATAATAAAGTAGAGGTGCAGATTTGAAGGTTCGGTGTAAATTTTGTGAGCTTCTTAACTATCAATTTATGTTTGATGAAGCCCAACTAAATTGTATCTAAGGTTATGTTTGGATAGAGGGTTAGGGAGAGAGTGGCAAGGAGTAGAATGATTAAATTAGAATGAATGTATATTTAGATATTTTTATAGTGATAGAATGGAATGACAAGAGAGGGCCTCCAAGACCCTCCCTCGTCATCTAAAATGTTATTTTTATTGTCTCCCAAATTAGGAGGTTAAGGATAGAAAAGAGTGACTCACTAATTAAAAATAGTATTATATCATTTTAAATTTTTTAAAATTATAAATTTATTCAATATTGATATCGTAAAACATTTCTTCTAAAAACTTCCTTTCTTCAGTGAATAACAAATTTAATTATTATCCCCTTCTTCTATTGAATCATTAATTAAAATCTCAAATTTATTGATTTAAAACAATTTCATAATTATGTTGCATTTTGTGAGTTGAGAAATCAAAAGAAAGAGAAAATAGGAGAATTAGTAAAAGAAAGTAAAAAATATAAATAACATTCCTATTTCATATATTCAATAAAGATAAGATTATTAGTTATATGTTTATGATATAAAGAGTAATATTGAAAAAGATAATTAATAAGTCATTTCATTCCATTCATTTAATTGTAACTTCCAAATAAAAATTTTAAACAACATATCTACTCAAATCGTTTTACTCTATTTCATTCTATTCCATGTCATTTCATTAATAACTACTTTATTCCATCCTTCTTTAAACTTTCAAACATAACCTAAAAAAATCATAAACCTCAATGTAGTTTACTAATCTAATATATAATGTGCGTTGCTCTCGTTAAGTCAAATACTAACTTCGTACTATTATTTGCCTTCTTCAATTGATTGGATGGCAAAAAGTCTAAACAAATTCATTTTGTAATACGATTATAAGTTAACATCTACTTGAAAGTATATTAATATTACTATTATTATTATTATATATTTTGTAAATGATTATTTTGGTTTACTGAGTTATACGTATGTATCCGTTTGTCAAAGTGCACGGGCAATTGCAAAATCTTCGATAATAATGTATATGCCACGTGGAGGAATTGCAATTGGATTTCAGTTATACCTCCCATTTCTTCTTCAAAATTTCACTAATTGCGCCTCCTTACCTGTGAAATCCAAGGTTTCAATACAAAATAAACTTCGTTCAATTTCAAATATAAAAATATCTCGCGTTGACACAAAAGTGTTGTATGTATATTGACAACCAACACCATCGAATATTTCACTCATCCTTCTTGAAACTTGTACGATAATGGCAAAGACAGAAAAGAAGCCAACTGAGAATGAATCGAAGAAGAGCGTAGGGATCTACAAGATATCTACAGGTTTTAACATTGTTAATCATTGCAAAATGAAGCATTCAACAATGAGGATAATTGGTTGATCATAGCTAATACTTCCAGATAAGGTTATTTTAAACTTTTCTAGTCATTTTTGTCCCAAAAAAAAAATTCTAGTCATCACCCAAAGGAACAAGAAAAAAGTCACTGATGAAGTTCTGGTACTGTTTATCCGTTTATATATACAAACATGTAAATATCTCACTAAGATTTGTGTGGAGCTTAAACTTTGTTTACAGGTATTTCCAGTGGCTTTGTCTCACCAAGATTCTTAAGAGGGCTAAGTGTTTAATCAATATCGGCATGCACATAATCAACAAACACAAAATTCTTTTGGAGTTCGTTTAAAGCAAAAGCCAAGCCAGCGCTAACAAGTGCAAGTCCAGCCAGAACAATCCGGAACTGTGTCTCTGAAGGGATTCCTGATGTTGCCCAAAAGACAACTGTTGCGCCTATCAGAATCTTCTGCAATGTCTGAAATGCTGTATAAGCTCCTTTACATGATGAACACTTGAGAGTGTGCTGTTCAAATCTATCCAACATCTGCAGAACAACAGTGCTTTATTCAGGATATGGTTGATGCTCAAACCCTATGGTCAAGCTGAAACATAAGAGACTTTTATGTCTCTGCTCTAGTCATCTTTGCCCCGAGTGTATAGTTCAGAAAAAATTAGGGTGGGCATTAAATTACAAGTCGAACCAAACAATTCAAATGAAGAAATCTGTTTGCTGCTTTTAACCTCTGGAGTCCAAAGGAAGCACCATTTTGCTTAAAATGGATTTTATTCTTGGTTTGTGGAAAATGGGGAGTTATGTTAAAATAAAACACATGATCAAGTTTTCATACCTGTCGTTTTGATAAAACTGTCGATGGCAACTGTTGCTGGTTGCTCAGACCAAACCATTCAGGTTGGCTGTTTCCGTGGCGCCTTAACCAATTTCGAAATGCCAAGACAAAGCGGTCTGCCTGTGTTGGTGTGAAGGTGAGCTTCGTGTACTGCATATTAACATCACCGGAGCCCTCTTTGGTCTCTGCAAGAAATATTTTCTCTTGACCTTGGAGAACAATCATGTCTCCATCATATACCTTGTTTGAGGTCCAATGTTCATACCATCTAGGAACCACCTGAGACGTTTTTAAGCCAAAAGTGAGTGCCCAAGTTACATGCACGCATCCATAAAAGTGAAGGCAAGCTTTAACATTACGCAGTGGTTAAGCTTGCTAAATGAGAAGATTGATGGTTTTCTTGAAGAAAGATCCATAAAAATTGTAAAATCATGACTTTAAAAAGCATATGTAACTGGTTCAGAAATCCCTTTTTCACAGCACAATGCAATCTGGGTCAACTGAATATCTTAACATCCATCCAAAACCTTATTTTAATTATTGTATGTAACTTATAAATACATTTTCACCCAAAGTTTACATCCATACTCCTTTTTAAAAAAAAAAAAAAATCTAAAGAAAATATGGCATCCCTAAAAGTCCCGAGGTGTTCACTTCCTAATTTATGAATGTTTCAGAAAAGTAGAATGTAAGTGCATTAGTTCATCCCTAACACAATTTGGCTAGGAAAAAAAAACCTGACACATATTCTCGTCACTCCACAGCCATGAGTAGGGGAAGAAAATACAACTGTGAAGGAGGTCTTTTGAAATTACTAGCCTTTGTTCTAGTATTTTCCCTGGCCACAAAATCGAACCTGTTGTCAATTTCTTTCATTAAAAAAGAAAAATATTCTCAGAGATTTTTCAGCTCAATTTCTCCGGTCATACCACCTTGGTCAATGTTATTTTTTAGATTCAAATCCATCACTCATACAAATTCTGTCCCAAATTGATGAAGTGGCTTTTTGACTATATGCAAGTAGAAGGTCATGAAGTCGCTCATTTAAAATAAGCCAGTTCATTGTCCAATAAATATTTATTTGATTTCATGGAAATAGAACATACTTCTCAACCATAAATCATTCAACCTTGCACTAGAATTAAAACCTTTCTGCGTGAACATTATACAAAACTAAGTTTTAACAATTTTCTATTTCATAAAACAATAGCACAGTCGCAATGTCTTGATAATTGTTTGGATTACTGTCATACCACTGCCTATTGCACAAAATGGAGACTTACCACAGTATCTAACCAGAAACCTCATGCAGGTTGCCAATTATTTTCATATATCCCATTTTCCATTATCAGAATTTGATATTTAATTCTCAATGCAACCCAAGCATTAATGGGAGTAGGTTAAAGAGAAAAACTTGAAAGGAAATAAGTCATCAACCTCTCAGGGCCTAATAAACCAAATCTTTAGTCTAGAGTTATCACCTAATGTTAACTTCCAATCTGGATGAGAGTATTTCCACTAAATAATGTCTAATTGTCATGAATCATAATGAAAAAGCAAGATCTATGCTTAGATCATTACTGAAGGACCAAAGAAGCAAGCGGATTGGATCACACTGATGCTGTTATCAAAGAAAACTAAAACAACAGCTTTAAAGAAAGAAGTCTTACTTGCCACCATGCAGGTCCTGGCACCGTCAACTGGAAAAAGTTTCGAGCACTGCAAACAATGGAGCGAGTCTTACCAGGCACCATGGGGACATTGAAGGAACATATCCATATTACCCATTTTTGGTCACCAACTATTGGGAGCTTGGTATTAATCTCTATTCTGCAAAAATAATACAAGTGGATTTAGTTATACAAGCAATAAGATATGGAAAAAGAAAAACGACAGCATCCTATTATAAACTGAACATTATTTGAAAATAAAACAAGAAACAGTACGACATAACTGCCTTCAAATGCACGATTTTATGTCTACCAACTACATGAATTGATATTCTTGCATTATTTTTCTAAGAAGCACGCAACTAATCTAAGAATTCCTTCTAAGCACCTCTGACTGACCACATACTGAATGTGCAAAGAAATTCCAGAAGGAAAAAAGGAAAGGAAGAAAAGAAAATACTTATAGGAAAACTGTGTAAGCTCCCCTTATCGATTGAGTTAAATACTGAGTTCATCCACACATTAAGGATGCTCTAATGCCTAATACTCATATTTTGGTTTTGCTTGCGAGTCAAGATGTTGATGACTTAATACACAATGCAAGGAAGCTGCCCAATACTTTGCACTAAGACACGATAATAAAGAAAACACATGGAAAGGATGAAACGAACATGTGAAATTAACTCCTCTGACTTACTTGTTCATATAATAACATGGTGCAACAAATTTGGCACTGATTTGAGGGTTCCCATCGTTAGCTCCGGCAAAGCCCCATGGACCACTAGACTCTAACTTGAATGGCAAAGGCTTGGCTCTATCTCTCCTTCCTGTAACCTGTAAATCAATTTGGCGCCAGCGATTTAACAATTATTGAACTAAATCAAATAAATTCAACTTATGACTGCTTATCCAAGCACTATTCTAATTTAACGCAAGAAGTGCTTGCATGCTGATAACAATTCACGAGCCAAAGTGATCTTTATTTTGTCTGATAATGTCATTGAAAGTATCACTTATTATGTCTGACAAGTTCCACTTCCAAAATGATCAATTATAATATTCTAAATAGAGAGCTCATGTTCAAAGGTATTATTCTTACCTTGTGATGGGCAAAATCGATGTGAGAAGGGTCAGAGACATTCTCCATAAGTGTATCGTAGCCATAGAACAGATCACGTTGAATGTTCACCGTGGCAAACTCCGGTTTTTCAAAGTCATCGGGCAACCTATACAAACACCACATCACCACCATGCAGGTCAATAAAATACTACTTATATATAGTTTAATGAACTTAAACAGTTCGATGACTATATAATATGTTAAACCAAGCAAAAATATTAAATCAATTACAATGGGGGCTTGGCGGCATTCGCTTTTTCCCAACCATTCTCATCCGGCCAAACAAAGAGCAAACCTTGAGACACCATGGTAGGGAACTTTGTGACACATGCTTTAGGTGATCGAACAGCACGAGCTTCGGGACCTTCCGGTGAAGCCTGGGGGATCCTAGCACAAGATCCACAACCGTCAAAGGACCAGCCATGATAGGAGCACTGTAAGTTGCCATCTTCATCGATCCGTCCTTCCTACAGACCCAAACAGTTAAATTTCTTGTTCTTCTCTGAGAAAGCGATAATATAACCTAAACTCAATTTTGAGATTAAAAGAAATAGAGGGAAGGGGAATAAAAGAAGGACAAAGAGGAGAGAGTGTATTACAGATAAGGGGGCAAGACGATGGGGGCATTTATCGTCGAAAGCAACCCATTCGGAGTTGGATTTATCGTACCACAGTACGATCTCGCGACCCAGAAGCTGAAATGGGGTAGGCAATCGAGGGTCCAGATCTTCAATTAACGAAACTGGGTACCAGTGGTCCCTCCAAGAAAACTTTGAAGACGAGCTCTCATCACTCAATTCATCCTCAGTCTCGTCCTTCTCCGTTTCTGGAACTGATTGCTCAGGTTCAATTGTTGGTGGCGCTGCAACGCGTAAAGAAAGGTTTCTGGGTCCATTCAGTGTATGTTTTTCTGTGAAAATTGGCGTATTGGCGGAAGTAAAAACAGGAAAAGCCTTCGGAGTTTTGTTTCTGGGTGATGATAGTCCGACGATTGTAGCCAAGGCAGAGGTAGAGCGTAGTAGTGCCATGAATGGTGGGTTTCGGAGAATTTTCAAAGCAATTCACTACAAGGGGTGCTCAGCAAATTGGCAGAGTGATAGAGAGAGATTCAGATGTAATAAGAGAATAGAAGTGAAGTGTGAACTCTTGAGAACTTTGCGTGCAAGTTTGAAATGCTTCTACCTCAATTATGGTAACTCTCGAGCTCTTTCCAGACAAAAAAGATGTCCAACAATATTGTCATTCTATGATCAGTTTTCTCCTCGGGCTCTGCTATTTTCCGGAGTATAACGGAGTCTTAAAACTTAACAGCGAGTTACTCGCAAAGAAGGGGCTAGTTTATAGTGAAAAATGAGTAAATTACAGGGGGAACTAGGTCCAGTTATTTTGTGAGTCAAAAGAATATTGGCCATAGTTTGCTATTTGATGGTGATGGTGACAAATTGAAATTCTTGTTTGCTCATTTTTCAGAGGTTGGAAAAAAATCAGTTCGGCCGAAAGATAGACGTCCACAGCTTTGAAGAGCATTCAAGGTTTGATTCTTTTGCCGCCAAGTAGCATAAATGGCTTCATAGCATGGCTGCCAGGTAGCATGTATCTCTAGAACTTTTTTCTTTTTTTGGATAAACATGTATCTCTAGAACTTAACCCTCGTATATTTAACTTCTTAAAGCGCGCTTTCTATACCCAAAAAAAAGGAAAAACCTTCATATAAAAATTTATCAAATTGTAATACATCCATCCTTGTCAATTGACATACCCGTAACCCGTGGTCCATCATTCAAGCAAACACTACCAGACAATACTAACTGGGGAGAAAGAGTGTGTACCACGAAACTGTGGAAAATAGAGGCGGAATTAGAAAGGAGTATGGATCCTCTCTAAAAAACAATTTAAAATATAAAAATAAGTATATTTTAAAATAAAATTTTATTTTATTATAATATTGTATTATTAAAAAATAAAATAATTTTTAATATCTTATAATTTATTTTACATATTCCACAATATAATTTAACAAGAACAATAAAATAATTTATAATATTTTATAATTTATTTTATATATCTTACAATATAATTCAGTAGAAAAAAATTAATTTTTAATATCTTATAACTTATTTTATGTATTTCATAATATAATTAAGAAAGATTGAATTGTCTTTAGATTAATTTAAAATTTTAATATATATTATTTTTTAAAATATTTATTTTTATATTTTAAAATTTTTTTTATAGAGAGGATCCATACAGCCTCAGCCCCTGAATTCTTGAAATTTTGATAAAAGTTCTCAAAAATGATAGAATTTACATAGGACTTTATGAAAAATTAAATATTTATATAATTCTCACATTAAATTAGAAAAAGAAGTTGATTACAATAATTTGGTTAAACTAATAACTTGGTCACTTAATTTTATTTTTTGTTTTAAAATAGCCTTTTTAAATTTAAAATAGTTTAAATTAATCTCTTAAAATTTTAAATTGTCTTATATAAAGTTTAATTAAGTAAAATTCATTAAAAACATTAACACCATCAAATTTTTATATTAACGTGGCAGTGTTTTTTTTCCTTGTAATTTAAATGAGTTGATATCCTATCAATAGTTAGCCTCAAAATAAATTAAAGAACAAAACGCATCCTCCGAACATAAAAGGGACATTAAACCTTTCAAGATGACCTGAACTGCGTGTTCCAAGGAGCCATGGGCTCGTGCTACCAAGTTCTACCGGCGGTGACGTTGATGTTTTGCAGGTAGAAATGAATGTTTCAGGGCCAATAGATTCAATAAGGAAGCTTCTTGCGGACCATCAAATGCCTCATTATTTTCTTCTCCATAATCTCTAGCTTTTCCTAATTGAAAATTCCATACTTGCAGGGAAAATACGATTAATAACTTGAGCATATATCCAACATCCGAAATAACAATTTCACTTTTCTACATATTAAGATGTTTAATAAACCAGTACACAGTATAACAACATTTGTTGAAGTTGGGAAAATTAGGATGAATAACGTAACAAGAAAATGAGATAAGAAATATATTATTATTTATTTGCAACTTAGTTATTAATGATAAATTTATAATTTTATTATCTATTTAAGATTTAGTTAGTTAGAATAAATCTAAGAATTTGAATTATTTTAAATTTAAATATTTTGTTAGCATATGCTTATTTATTTGTTAAGATTTTATATTTTTATTATCTTATTTTGGCTCTTAAGTTGCTTAACGTAAGTCTTTCTTACCCGTTAGTTACCCAATGTTACCCTGGTTCATATGAGTATTGAATGGTTTCCATGTAGGTTATTGTGAAGTTGTTACCTATTTATTGGGGTTGATTCATTTAGAGTTCACATTCTTGTCAGGACAAGCTTAATAAGTTGGATCTCCAACTTTATGTTAGGTAACTCGGATCTATCTTAGCTCGTAATTAAAACCCATAAATCGTAATCTTAAAATAAAAGAATATTAATGTTCAAGTTGCTATGAAACAAAAGATTCAAGATTTTCAAAATGCCCTAGATGATTTTAGAGAGTTTATCGATCACTGTTTCGATAAACTACAAATTGCTATGAAATAAGAGAAATATCTAGCTCTTCAGTAACAACCTAAAGGATTTAGCTAGTGAAGAAGGTAACTTTGACTAAATAAATGTGAAACCTGACATTTTATATGACAGTTACGCAATAAATGAAGTCGATATAGAATATCCTACTGTTACTATCGTGAAACTCCTTGATTGCCTATCTGACATCGACAAGGACAATAATGTAATAGGTTATAAAAACGAGTTGTAAGCAAATTTAAGATGCAAAGTTCAAAAGAATTCATTACATCATACAGAAGTTATACCTTAAATTGTGAAAGACCACATCAAAGTTCATTCAACAATTATGCCAAGTTCTCACTTTAAAACTATAAAATGAGTTTTTTTCAACAAAGAGAGAACAATGGAGAATATCATAAGAGATATTTTATTATTTACTTATAACTTAGTTATTAAGAATAAATTTAAAGATTTTATTATCTGTTTAGGATTAGTTAGTTAGGATAAATCTAAGAATTTAAATTATTTTGAATTAAGATATTTTATTAAGATATGTTTAATTATTTGTTAAGATTTTATATTTTTATTATCTTATTTTGTTACAGAATTCTTTATAGATAGCTATAAATATTTTGTTATCAATAGACTATTTTAATATTAAATAAAAATTATTGTTAACCTAATGTTTCTCTTATTTTCATCTCTTCTTCTCTCAATCACTTCCCCTTTCTCCTTAATTTTCTCTTATTTCTTTAAGGTCCTACATAATAGTGAACCTAAAGGGGAAGGGTCAATAGGTGCTCTAAAAAATTTTTTGCGAAAAATCTATTTTTAACAATATAGTTAACTTGACTATAATTTACAATAAACAGTTGACTGAAATAAAATGCAGTCGACTGAATTTTTTAGTAGGACATTCACTCTACCAGAAGAAAGGCAAGTTGACTGAAAATCTCTTTAGTCAACTATAATTTGCAAAGAATAGTTAACTATAATAAAATAAAATTGACTGAACCTTTCAGCTATAGGTTCTCTTTGTCAGAAAGAAAGACAATTAACTAGCAATATTTTAATAAACTATTACTTGAAGTGAAATGATGAATGGATAAAACAGTTAACTATAAAATTTTAAGTCGACTGAAAAATGAACTAAACATACAAAGTTCAGGGAAAGAGAATCAAACATGCAAGTTTATCCTAATTCGGCCAACCACAATGCCTACTTCCAGTCCCCTTGACTTCTCCAAGGGATTTTCTATTAAAAATAGTTTTTTACAACTTCTTACAGAGTTTTCAGGTGTTAACTCCAAACACAAGGTTTTCTAACTCAACCTCAAACTCTAACCCTACCTCTTCTTTATTGAGAAAGAGGCACAACACTAGTAGAAGAAGAAAATGAGTTTTATGAACCCTTACAAGCTGGGTTTTCTCTAATAGCTCTCAAATATGCTCTAAAAAGCAGATAAAACCATAAACTAAGCTCTAAAATGAAAGGCTTTCAAAATATTACAGAATGTTTTTTCTTTTCAGCTCTTTTTTGTTATTTTTTACCTCTTTTTCGAAGAGAGCAGCTTCAACATATTTATAGCTTTCTCAGAATGAGTCATTGGAGAGCATTTATTGTCGTAAATCTTGATGATGAGAGAGATATTTGGTTGTTTCTTCTTTGACCGCCATGAGGTACAAGTTTCGGGCTCCATTGGCGTGGTTGTTTTCGGTCTACTAAGGGCGCTATTAATGGCCTCTTTTATCAGCAGCTACAGGCGGCAGAGTAAATGCGCAGACAACATGTGGCAGTGGGAGTTTAGAAGAGTTCTGATATTTGTCTCTACAAAATAGCTTTTTGTACTTTGTTTAGGAGATAACCTTTATGAGCTGTCTTTCACTCTGTTTTGCTAATCTGGGCTAAGATTTGAATTGCTCCAGACTTGCTAATTCCTCTGACATGGGTTAGGCCTTTTCTTTCTTCATTTGGTTTGTCATTTATCAAATATGGGTTTGGGCTATTTCATATTTGGACTAACAATCTCCCCCCTTTGATGATGACAAAACTAAATGGAGAAACTTGCAAACAGAGCAAATAACATAGTAGCCAGCACACATGGATAATATCACAGTAAAAAAAAAAATATCAACACAATGTCATTTACCATAATAATATCCATTCAAGATCAATAATATCACAATAATATTCATTTAAATATCATTTATCAGTCATTTAGAATTAATAATAGTTTAGTATCATCCATCAAGGTCAATATAGCAATGTAAAGTACTGTCAGGGAAATAAAAATAATACAACCTAAAAAAAACAGTTAACTGAAAATAAGTGCAAGTAAATTTAAGTTAGCTGAAGTTTGTTCTCCCCCTTTTTGTCATCACTCAAAAAGAGAATGAGCAAAAAGAAGGGTCATCATAAGCCAGAGGTCAATCATAGAGAGAAATCCAAGTCAGCAATGCCTCGAAGACTAAAGAAGCTACTGAAGGCCCACATGAGATTGAAGGATGGTGTTTCAAAGGTCTTGAAAACATTGAGTCAGTAAGGATTCTTGCTATTGTAGAGCAACCTTGGCGTCTTGGATATTAGTGTTGATTGTTTCATATCTCTAATTGTAGGTATTCAGTTGCCTGCGAATGATTGACAGCTCAAATTGAACCTTACTCAATTGAATGTGCATAGAGTCCATAAGAGTGAGCATTGAGTTTGGTTGTTAAGCAGGATGTTGAGGATTTGAAGTGGGTTAGGGAGAAAGCTGCCTACTGAAGATGAGGGTTCTGTTAGAGATGCAGAGGAGGATGGAGGCACAGAAGCTTTAGGAGGAGTAAAAGGAGTGGGAACAGGTTAAGTTGGAGGGTTGTCAAGA
This sequence comes from Delonix regia, assembly GCA_037074485.1. NCBI lineage: Eukaryota > Viridiplantae > Streptophyta > Magnoliopsida > Fabales > Fabaceae > Delonix > Delonix regia. Next base: position 14,054,229 of record CM073456.1, on the reverse strand, counting down.
TCAACCATTCTTACCCATTGATCATCCACAAATTTGTATTTCATTAATTTGAAAGATGAAGCGGCATAGGTGACAGTAATTTATTTACAAGGATGCTGATCCAAGTCGACCCCCTAATCTCTAAACAACCAGGTAATAAGCATGTTGTAGGGAAGATTGAAGGATAGATCCAGGTGGGTACTACTCTCCAACATATACTGAAGGATCCAATGATGCAGATTTATGGGTTGTTGGGCATACAGACCCAAGTTTCTTATTTTTGGTTCAACAGGGACATGAAGATTGGCTAATTTTTCAAATCATACGGTTCAACCAGGGGCTATGGGTTTAGAAGCAAAGTACTGGCGATATTTTGCCTCATGTTTAGTTGATCTAAAATATCTCAAAATGCGAGAAGAGGAAATACCTTTTCTTTTAGTATTCTTAGGTTAGGAAAAGGAGGCCATGTTCATTGTTGAAGGTCAAGCAGTCCATGGCGACAAAGGAATTTCTATAGGATACCTTATTTTGTTTAAATTGGTTCAGCTCCTCTTGCATGGCTCTAATCCATCCTTTATCATTTAATGTCTCATTTACTATTTTAGGCTCTATTTGAGAAAGAAGAGTCAAGTTGTTATTTTGCTTGAATGATTATCTGGTTCTCAGTCCTTCTTATGGATTTCCGAGAATGAATTGCATGGGATAGGTGGGTGAGGGTTTTCATTCTCTTGGAAGTCTCTGTTCTATTCTAGATTTTTCCAGTTGATTGTGTTCATTTTTCTGTTGACTAAAATCTTAACTCGAATGAGTGTTTTGATTGGTGTTCAGTTGACTACGTTCATTTTCCAATTGACTGAAATCTTGATCAAGTTGAGTTTTCTAATTTTCGTTTGAATCAGACACATTTTCTTGAATTTTTTTATTTAAGTGCTAAATAAATATGGGAGTAGGTTCTTCATCATCATCTGTAACTACACATTTCTTAGAAATTGAGTTAAAGTGATAAAAAAAACTACATGTATGGATTCCTCTACCACTAGTGTACGTTTATTATAGACTCTATATGATTTACTAGAGATTGAGTATCCTAGAAATATACCTTCGTCACTACGAGTATCAAAATTCCCCAGGTTGTTTTTACCATTGTTGTGAATAAAACATTTGCAACCAAAAATATGAAAATAACTAACATTAGGTTTTCTTCCTTTCCAAAGTTCATAAGGTGTTTTCAAGAGAAGCGGCCTTACTAAGCAATGGTTCAAAATATAACAAGCAGTATTTATAGCTTCAGCCCAAAATTATTTGGGAAGATCAATGTCAATAAGCATTGTTCTAGCCATATCTTGTAATGTTTTATTCTTCCTTTCTACCACACCATTTTGTTGTAGAGTTCTAAAAGAAGATAAGTTATAGTTAAATCCATGCTCATTGCAGAATTTATCAAAATATTTATTTTCAAATTCACTACCATGATCACTCCTAATACTTGATATCAAATACTCTTGTTCTTTTGGAACTTACTTGCAAAATATTTCAAAGAATTTGAAGGTTTCATCCTTATGACTTAGAAAGTATACCCAAACGTATCTTGAGTAATCATTAATGATGACAAAAGCATAACTCTTTCTACCAAAGCTTCTAGTTTGAGTAGGTCCAAATAAGTTCATGTGTAATAATTGAAGTGGTTTAGAAGTAGATACATAATCCTTAGGTTTGAAAGAAGACTTAGTTTGTTTGCCATATTGACATGCATCACATATATGATCCTTTTCAAAATTTAATTTCAGAAGACCTTTAACAAGGTCAAGTTTAGAAAATTTTGAGATGAGATGCATGCTAGCATAACCTAATCTTTTATGTCATACCCAAGAGTCATTACAAATAGATGAAAGACATGTAACATTCTTTGTAAATAAATCTTCTATGTTCAAGATATATATGTTATCATATCTTTGACCGACAAAAAGTACTTTGTCATCATTGAAGACTCTACATTAAAGTGATTCAAACATTACTTTGTAGCCTTTGTCACACAATTGACTTATACTAAGAAGATTATGTTTAAGTCTTTCTAAATGATATATATTTTCTATACAACAATCATGAAGTAATTGTACTTTACCTATGCTAACAATTTTACCTTTATTGTTATCTCCAAAAGTGACTAATCCTCCATCCTTCATTAATATTGAAGTGAATTTGGAAGGGTCTCCCATCATGTGTCTTGAACAGCCACTGTCCAAGAATTATTGATTTCTGAAGGTTCTCCCTTTAAGGCAAACCTACAGAAAAATTTACTTTGTTTTAGGTACCTAAACCTGCTTGGGTCCTTCCTTGTTAGTATAGGCAATAGAGGTGCCTTTAGAGATCCATATCATGTTATCTTTATGATAATTACATTTGTAGCAGGCATGTCCTCTTCTTTAACAGTGAATACAAACAGTGTTGGAAGAAGATTTTACAAAGAAATTCTTGTATAATTTAATAGTTATTTTTATTATAACCAAGACCCGATTTGTCAAAGCTACATTTCTGTTTTTCTAATAGTAAATTTAAATTTTCTTCTCATTTGACAAAATTTGCTAAGTTGTTAGTTAATGTAGAAACTTTAATTTGTAAATCCTTATTTTCACTTAAAGTCTTTTCACTTTCAATTTTCAGGATTTGAAAATTTTTCTCAAGCATCTATTTTTCTTTTTTTAAACTTCTGTATTTAATGAACAATTTTCAAAATCATCAAACATTTCATTTAAAGTATTTTGTAATTCTTTTTTAAAGGAATCAGTAGTTACCTCATTTTCTAATGTAGTCATAAAGCATAAGTTGATCATTTCGTGCTCTAGCTCCTCTTCTTCTTCATCTTCATCATTATCACTCCATGTAGCAAGTGCTCTTCTTTTGTTTAAGGTTTTGCCTAATCTTTTCTTTAAGAAGGGACAATCAAAGCAAATGTGCCCATTTCTTCCACATTCATAACAGGTTATGGAATTCTTCCCTTGATCATACTTTTTGAACTTTTTTCTTGGGAAGTTTCTTTTATTCATCATGAGCATACCCTTCTGTCTAGTACATTTATCAAATTTCTTTGAGAAGAAGGCTAGGTCTTGAAGATCTACTTCGTTTTCATCATCCTCTTGCTACTCAAAAGTTGCTGCAGCTTTTAATGTCATATTTCTTTCTCTTTTGAGCTTATATCATTTTAGGTTATTGTTGTGGAAAGTTATGAGAATATCTTTTAACTCATCATAAATTAATTCTCTGAACTTTGAACTACTCTCAATGTTGTCCACCTTGGATTTCCTGTTTCCTATGAAAGAACTTAGCACCTTTTTTACTGTTTCATGATTAGTGTAAGTTTGTCCAAGTAGTTTCAGTTGACCCATAATCCTTGAGAATCAATTGAACATAGCTTATATGTCCTCATTTTCCTTCATTTCAAATAGTTCCAGTTCATACTGCAATGTACTTATCTGGGAGTCCTTTACATTTGTTGTTCCTTCATGCGTAACTTCGAGTTTGTCCCACATTTCCTTCTCAGTATCACATGTTGAAATTTTATCATACTCTTCATCGTTGACAACACAGTAAAGGATGTTTATGGCTCTAGCATTTGCTTGAATCATCTTAATATCTTCCTATTCATACTCTTCTTCAGGTTTGAGTTCCCTTTTTTTCTGTTTTGAGAAATTTTGGACCTTGTTTAATGACTTTCCATATTAGGTAATCTGTGGCTTGTATGAAAATCTTCATTTTGCCTTTATAGTGTATATAATGATTTCCATTGAAATAAGAAGGCCTTGAAGTTGAATGACCTTCACTAAAATAAGCTTCCTCAAGGTGCTATGAAGACATTTTCTGCAAAGTGGATCTTTTCTTCTTGCTGTAAGACACAGATCAAGTAAGACCACAGCTCTGATACCATTTGACAGTGCACCTAGAGGAGAAGGGTGAATAGGTGCTTTAAAAAAATTTTTGCAAAAAATTTGTTTTTAACAATATAGTTAACTGAAAAATTTACAATCAACTGAATTTTTCAGTAAGGCATTCACTTTACCAGAAAAAAGGCAAGTTAACTAAAAATATCTTTAGTCAGCTATAATTTGCAAAGAATAGTTAACTATAGCAAAATAAAGTTGATTGAACCTTTTAGCTGTAAATTCACTCTATCAGAAAGAAAGACAGGTAACTATAAATATTTTAATGAACTATGTTAGTTGAAAAGAAAGGATGAATGGATCAAACAGTTAACTATAAAATTTTAAGTTGACTAAAAAATGAACTAAACATACAAAGTTCAAGGAAAGATAATCAAACACGCAAGTTTATCTTGGTTCGGCCAACCACAATGCCTACTTCCAGTCCCCTTGACTTCTTCAAGGGATTTTCTATTAAAAATAGTTTTCTTACAATTTCTCATAGAGTTTTTACGTGCTAACTCCAAACACAAGGTTTTCTAACTCAACCTCAAACTCTAACTTAACCCTCTTCTCCATTGAGACAGAGGCACAACACCAGTAGAAGAAGAAAATGAGTCTCATGAACTTTTACAAGCTGGATTTTCTCTAACAACTCTCAAATATGCTCTAAAAGGCAGATCAAACCAGCAACTAAGCTCTAAAATGAAAGGCTTTCAAAATATTACAGAATGTTTTTTCTCTTCAACTCTTTTTCATTCTTTTTTATCTCTTTTTCAAAGGGAATAGTTTCAACATATTTATAACTTTCTCAGAATGAGTCGTTGGAGAGCATTTATTGTCGTAAATCTTGATGATGAGAGAGATATTTGGTTGCTCCTTCTTTGACCACCATAAAGTATTGATTTTAGGCTCTATTTGCGCAGTTGTTTTCGATCTGCTAAGAGCGCTATTAATGGCCGCTTTTATCAGCAACTACAGGAGGCGAAGCAAATACGCAAACAACACGTGGCAGTGAGAGTTCATAGGAGTTCTAATATTTGTCTCCACATAATAGCTTTTTGTACTTTATTTAAAAGATAATCTTTATGAGTTGTCTTCCACTTTGTTTTGCTGATTTGGGTTGAGATTTGAATTGCTCCAGACTTGCTAATTCCTCTGATGTAGGCTGGGCCTTTTGTTTCTTCATTTGGTTTGTCATTTATTAAATATGGATTTGGGTCATTTCATATTGAGACCAACACTACATCACCTTACCCTAACATCAAATTCTAACCTTGCGATAACACAGAAACAGAGGATTGTGAATTTGGAACCATAAAATCTCGAAACTGCACGAATTTGATTGGACAATCACTAATCAAATCTTTAGGCTTGAAAATGCAATGCAGATGTGTTGATGAATTGTGCATGTTTTTATATTTTTTATTTTTTATTTTTAGGTTAAATATGATTAGATGCAACTTAGAGAAAACTACACATGACTACCATATCAATATTTAATTTGTCGGCTTTGATATTTTTAACGAATTTCATTTAATTGGACTTTTTATAAAATAGTTTAAAATTTTAAAGGACTAATTTAAAACACTTCAAAATTAAAAGACTATTTTAAAACAAAAAATAAAGTTAGAGAACCAAATGACTATTTAACACAATGATTTTGATGCGAGAAATAAAAATAATATTAAAAATTGATGAAAGAACAAATAACAAAATAATATTACATGTGACAACAAAAAATTACTTTAATAATTGTTTAAATAGCTTCGGCAGTGAGCACCACAGCGTATTATTAATATAACTAATTCTAATATATATATATATATATATATATATATATATATATCTATCTCACAGTTTAGTCATAATTTTTTTAAAATATTATGTATTTTAATTTATAATTTTGGCCCCATTTAAAATAAATTTCTGCCAACATAGTAGCAAGTTCCGGCATCTAACTGTGTACCTTAGTCTTTTAAGAAGCTTTTCAGCACTTCCCATGGCTATTTCTCCTGATTAAATTCTTGTACTTACCATGCCACACTCAGATATCTGTATATCTAACAACCTAATAATATTATAAAACATCGGAAACAGATTAAACTAGTAAAACTAGTAAGAGAAATATTAAAACATGGTATAACCCTTAATACACTAGCAATCGTACTGCGCCTTGTCAAGCAGCTTGCCACGGTGCTACAGGTCTACAATTAGTCAGGCTTGTATAATTACAAAAATAGATAATGTTGCTCACTTGCAAACAGATGAGAAGAATGATCATAAAAAAGAGCACCAAGTATAATGTTATTCACCACTTAATAAAACTAGCAAGAGAAACATTTATCATACATGCTGAATTGGCTCATCAGCTCGTACAAAAAAGAACTTTCATACTCTAGTTGATTCTAACAATTTTTTTGGGACTGGGAAACCTAACATATTCCAAAATAATATCTAAGAATAAAAGTGATTTTCCCATGACCATTCAAGGTATATTCCTGGTCCGACGATAAGCCATGTCCAAGGTCCATCATACTGGAGACAATTGCTTCTGAACAATAGGCATTAATGAGCCAAGTCTACTAACTAAAACTGGGCCATTCACAAATTGCTTTATTTCTTCGAATAAGTTTAATGGTCAGGACCAATGTCACGCGAGCCTGTGTTTATGTAAGGACCTCGAAAAGTTGCTTGAGGTGGTAATGGCTTTGATGGATCAATAACTGGCTGCCTTGATGACCTGGGTAATAAAAAGGTTCAGTTGTACCATTAAGTTGTGTGCGAGCAATGAAATAAAGTTCGGAACAGTCCACTAAAAGAGCAATAAACTTACGCCATGTAGAAGGGAAATGCCAAGCCAGCTGCAGCAAAAGCAACTAAGCCAGTAGCAACCATGACATTGCGTGCTCGGGTCATGGAGGTAAAGAAAATAATTAGAAATTTGACCTGGTAAAAAAGAACGTGTCATGGCCTCTTATAATTCTCTGGCTTAAAGTCATACCAAATGAGTTGTGCAACAAAAGTCTGCATCAGGTATGTGCCAGTGAAATTAGAACAATTTAAGATAGAAAAATTACAATCTTAGATTAATTATTTCTTGCAGATTACAATAGCAAACTAAAGCAGAAAAAAAAATCTGAAAAAATCAATCTACAAACCTCAGCAAACACAAATGTCAAATAGAAGTTTACACTCGCAACTCACAAGTCAGTGTGACGGAAATTTGGATCCTCTTAAGTACCCTAGGGGATAAAGCTGGAGAGAAACGAAAAAAGAGACGAGGCCCAGATTACAACAGTAACTAAAGTAAAAACAAATCTAAAAAATCAGTCCACAAATTTAAGCCAACACAAACATCAAATAGAACTTTGGCAGTGGCATAAACTCAGAAATCAGGTGAAGAGGATCCGAATCCCCTAGAATACTTTATGGCTATCGCATACGCTCACAAGTCTATTTCTCTCTAACTTTACCCAGTATACTTTATGAGATCCAAATCCATGTGAATGGTAAGATGCCAGATGCAGGATTTTCTTCAGTGAAATCATCTTACATAGGAACACAATGCCTAAACCAAAAACATTACTCTTAGATTTCATCATGCTTTTTATTTTTGGGCAAGAGAAGATGGAATACTAGAAAGAAAGAAAGGATACAAAAAGAAAGTAAACACGATAAGCCCAGACAACAACACCATAAGGCTCTCCAATCCTCTTGAATATTAAAGAAGGCACCCTTGAAGAGAGCAAGGGCTGGACACCAAAGAGACGACATAAAAATTATCATTTCCTAAGTTAGATTTAAAAGCTTCTAAGGATTTAGAAAATATGAGTATTTTGCTCAAGCCAAATATACCAAAGAGCAGCACAGATTTCTTCCTTTTGTCGAACCAAAGGGTCTGAAGCTAAAAGACATAGTCTTATTGAGAGGAAACACGCAACTTCCCCAAAAACGCAATAGAGACGGTTCCATGTAGATGTAGCTTTGTCAAGCCTCTAATTCGTAGCATGCCAATAGTGTTAGGCTTCACGAGTTTGGTTGTTTAGATAAAAGACTTAAACTTGAAGACAGATTTGAATTTCCAACTGGGTTTATCAAGGAGGAATTTTTGTCTGTTTGAAGAGTGTGTGAGGAAGTGGAAGAAAGGTTTACAAAAATACTGTTCATGATTTAGAAGTACTAATTCTTCTAACCATCCATATTATTAGGTAAATGAGGAGAATATAACAAGAGTAAAAAGTAAATATAATTTAGAAGTTTTTCTACCATCCAAGCTCCTGAAAAAGTGAAATTTCCAAGAAATAAGTCCTAAATATAACAGAAATATGGTATAGGAAGAAGAGAATACTTTTCCTAGATGTGGTATCAACTAAAATAACTTCGCAATAACTTGATAAGGTCACTTTCTGGAAGTTGTAGGATACCATCTCCTAAATCCTTGCCTTTTCTCTAACCAAATGCCAGGGCATTGATACTTGACTTACGAACTACAGGTGCAGGAATAGAGGAAGGGACAACAGGAGATCAAGAGGAAGAAGGGCAACATTGATAGATATCCAGAAACAAGTTTTTTTTTCTCGTTAGGGACAAAAAAGGACAGCTTTCGTAGGCATCATTATCCTAATTCCAACATGTACATAATTCCTCAGAATCGACGGAACAAAAGATATGAGTACAAAGAGAAACATGCAATCAGCAACATAAGCCCCCCAGGGATGCCTGAAAACTATTGACACAACCTGTGTTCGAACTCAAATCTTGCACAAACTTATTTAATCGAGCAAACTGAATAGCAAAAAGCCAAATACCCACATTAAACTCAAAGGCAACCCACTTTTCCCATTATTGAAATCAGAACCAAGACTTCCTAAAAGAACATGTGAAAAGGCAAGACAGACACCTCTTTCAGCTGAACATAATGAACATATCTCCCGGACTGATTGACACAGCGATGAACATGATATGAAATGAGTATTGAGCAAGAAGATGTCATGAAAATTCAATGAAACTCGGGTATACGAATCTACAGGCCACAAAGTGACATCATTTCTGAAGCTTCGTATCAATCAATCACGCCCGTGAAAAAAAAACAAATAGAGGAATATGTTAAATTTGACAAATTAAACTTCTTAGGAACTTATCTAGTTATAATCTATTCTAAACGATTGCAATTCAAAAGCAAAAACCTTTTTAGAAAAAACATAGGAGGAAACTCCACCATCAATTTACGCAAATGCCGATGCCCATATATTTCAGTACCTGGAGCTGAAAGATTCGAAATCGCGTAGACGAGTCGGCGAGTCGCAGTCTGCAGAGTGCCAGAGTAAAACAAGGTGATTCGGTGAATCGGTGATGATGGCTCCCAATCTGACGCGATGATCCGGTGTGCCAAACGATAGCATTTTTTTTTGGGTCAAATCTGAACAATAACATCATTTGGGCCCATAAGAAATTAACGTTTTTGAGCTTGAATAAGGATGGATTACATTCTGGGCCCATATTTTTTTATTTTCATGTGACTTTTTATTGTTATGGATATAGCGGTCCTTTATCAATCTTCCACCCTTCTGCCCTTCGGAATTAATCTTAGATGACTATAGCAAACTTTGTAACATTTTGTATCCGACGAAATATAGCCAGTGCAAAATTAGCTTTACCAGTAGAATTATTATATGGTATATTAAAAAAATTAAATATATATGAAAATGACATATAATATTATTTTAATAGTATAATAATTTGAAATAATTTATTATATTTATATTTTAATTTTATTATTTTTAGATTTATTTATGAAATTAAAAATATTTTTGAATTTTTTTAATTCATTTTTTCTATTTCTTATTATTCATTAACTCATATGAAAATATTAGTTTATAATTTTATTAATTTATCTTATATATATATTTTTAAGAATTTCACAATTTTTTAATTTCATTTTTACATTCCAGTTACCGACTAGTGTTTTGTGAAGTTATTAAAAAATAAAAAGTAGGTGAGATAATTTCATTCTTATTATTCATTCGCTTTGCTTTTCTTTTTTTCAACTTTAATCTCTTAATCTCTATTATCTAGTCAGTCCTTTCCTCCCTCTCAGCCCCCTATCACCCTGTGCTCAGTTTTACACAATCAAAACAGAGCACAGCTCATTCCTTATTTTATGCCTTCGCTTCTCTCTTCTTCTCCCACTCTCTTTTGTTCACTCTCTAGCATCTTGTTGTCCGCTTCTATTCTAGTCTCTGTTCTCTACTCCATCCCATTCTGTCCCTCATATCATCTGCCTTCTTTTCTCCCTTTTTCCCTTCTTTCTACCTCTATCTAGTTTGTATTTTTATTTAAGTGTGCAAGTTTAAGGGGTAGTAGCGTTAGTTATGCATCTGCAGTGGCAAAAACAGTATATTGGAGCTCTCTGAAGATCTTCATTCATAGAGTATTATTAGCAAATTATTATTTTTTTTTAAAAAAAATAGTGTTGTTATTTAAGCTAGTTGATGAACACTGTCAATGCTTATATTACAGAAACCACAAAGACAGTAACAGTGTACAAAGCCGAAAACAAAAAGCATCGCCTTTATAACTTCTGGACAAAATAAACCAAAATGATAAAAGAGCATCTCACCTGGCTCTTGACATATTTCTCTATCCACGTTGGATCACCAGATCACTCGTTCATTAACAGTATTAGTGTTGACATTATCCGCAAGAAGTGTTTTATAAATTTCTAAAATTATAAGGAGCCAATTTATAAATATATATATATATATATATATATATATATATATATATATATATAAGAATTTAGTGAAAGTATTGAGACCAAATAATTAATTTTCCTAATATAATTTATCAATGAATTTTAGCTAATCTTATTAAATCAATTTCAATGTTCAGCTCAGAATAGAATCCGAATTCGAATTCTTAAGTCAGTTTGAACCATTGAATATAGAGCGAAACAACAAAGCAAATTGAGAGGAAATTCTTTGATAAAGTATGACCAAAAGCATGAAAGTATTTCGCATAAACTGAATAACTATTGCGTTGATTATATAAACTCTTTCGAAAGGAAAATTCTCCATGAAAGACAGGGTGAGGTTGGTATTGTTCAAGATTGAATCATGACGCCACTGTGATTTCCAATTCCATCACGGCCTTCTGTTGTCTTCGCCCTAAGGATAACAATCGTTTAAAGTCATTGTTTGTTCTATCTAACAAATTCAATCCAAGCACAAGTAATACATAAAGAAACCTCCACCCTCAAACAATTTAAACACATAATCAAACAAGAAACTAAGAACATGTGGCGAAATAACTATACATTACATAATAAACACCGCAATCACAAAACCGTCAAGATTGAAGATAGTTATTGAAAAAACCCGTGCCAAGTAGTCCACCAAAGATACTAGTACACTAGAGGTACACCAACATCCAAGAAGTATCAGCACTCTAAAACAAGTAAGATGATAAAGTAGACCTATGTCATGATTCTCCACGTTGGAGAATTCTAGAGAACACACATTATCTAATAGAAACCTCTAAAAACAATTAAGCCTGATTTTCCTGCAGCTGCTGATAGTTCAGAGGCCTCCTGAAAAGCATTATGTGTGGCTCGGGGCGATGAATTGCATAATGAACCCAACCACGGCTTTGTTGTACCCCAATTGCACGCCACTCATTCTGCGTCATAAATCCAACATTAAACATTCAATCATGCAGCCATTTGGTTTCCAGTTGATAAAAGAACACAGATCAAAGACTATGTGGTTAAGCAAAGAAGGCAAAAACCCTTACAAACTCCCCATAATATCGCCTGACACCGAAAATTATAACAATGATAAAGTTTTCAGACCTCGGAGCCCAAACATCAGTTGTGGACAGAACTTGAACATAAATTAAAACCATTCGTTCATTCAATTATGTTCCAAAAGGCCAGTTTCTTTTCTTTTACTAATTTAACAAGTTAAAAAATCCTCTTAGGGGTGTGGGGTCATTTCCAATTCTTCCATAACCATAGTCTACTTTCTTTTTCTTTATTGGGACAAGAATGCCAACCAATAATTAATTTTAGTTTGGATGCAGGGATCCTCAACGACGCTCAGCGCATCCTAATGAATTGCAAAATAACTAGTCTTCAGTTGCGCAGGACTCAGATGTTAACCCTTTATATAAACTTGCAAACCAAAAATACATTAACAATCTGTCATCCATATTAAACTAAATCATGCAGCCCATGAATCGGAAACATGCAATTCAAGCAGGAATTAAAGGCAAAAATTGAACCCTGAATACGTACTTCAGAGAGAAGCCGATTCTTGGGAAGCAGTTTGGCCACTTCAGGCGGTAGAACCACATGCCTAACCGAAAAAATCATCAAAGTAGTGACGATAGTGTTTCGATAAAACCGCGTATTGAATAACGAAAAGCATATGACGATGAAGAATGTCAATACCTGTATTCGTAAGTATCATCGAAGTATTTCTCGGAGTACTGGATCTGACCCATTTCTCACAGTGAAAGCTTGGTCCGACACAATGACATTAGGGTTTGTCGCTTCAATCTGCAAAGATAAACAACTTTTAGGGAAAATCTTTAGCCACAAAATTCTCAGAGAAGTAAAAAAAAAAAAAAAAGGACAATAATTCAAGAGAAAACGGAGATCGATTACATTACCGAAGAGACTGAAAATGTGGTGCCGATTTTTGAGAGAAAGTAGTGAGACGGAATAAATGGAGTGGAGAGCAGACGTGAGGCGTATAATAAATTAAAAAATAGAAAACTTAGCAGGAATGAGATTGTAATTTCATATTGTTAATATACAAATATATATATATATATATATATATATATATATATATATATATCTCTATCTATATGTATGTATGTATTGTGGGGATGCGTTAGAATTCAAATTAAAAATTAGAAATTAACAGCTAAAAAGCCATAATCTTTTGAGTTTTGACTTTTAAAATTTGAAATATTCAGCCTCAATCAAAATTCATATGGTTATGTTTGGTATCAAGAATTAGAATTAAAATTAGAATAAGAATGAAAAATTATAAGTTCAATTCTACTTCCATTAGAATTAGAATTGATTTAGAATTTTAAATTTTATATTTGAGTAAGGTAAAGAATTTTAACATAGAATTATAATTTTAAATTTAATTCTAATTTTATTATTTAGATAAAAGTTAAATATTTTTTAAAAATAATTTATTATCTTTAAAAAAAAAAATTCTAAATGTAGACTAGATGATAAATTATAATCTTTTCAGTAATTATAATATCATATTATATTTAATATTTAAAATACTTTTAAAAAATATTATTTGATATATCACGTGTGTGATAAATGTTTTGTCATGTACGTGTGTGAGCATATATGTGCACAATATTATATTATATTATATGTATATTATAGTGTCGTGTTGTAATTTTAAGTTTTACTTATGTGTATAAGCATATAAGTGTACAATCATTTTATTTTTTAAAGACTAATATATCTAATATTTTTATAGTGTTACATATTTGTTATGTGCGTACGCATACATGTACATATATATATAATAAATTTATTATATATACATTTGTGTTGATGGATGTAAGTCCATGTGTATGCATATTTATATTACATATTTATTATATGTATTAGTGTGTGTATGTTTTACATGTTCGATATATGTGTACATGTGTATACATGTGCATGTATGTGTATACAAGTGTATGTAACAAATTTATTATATATATATATATTTATATTTGTATATATAGGTACATGTGTATGTATATATATTACATATTTCATATATATATATATATGTGTGTATATGTATGAGTGTTTGCATGCATGTATATAAAATATTCATTATATATATATTTGTGTTTGTGTGTCGAGGTATACGTGTGTATGCACCTGCATTTGTATTGTATTTGTATGTTACATGATCAGTATATATATATATATATATATATATGTATATATATTAAAAATAAAAAGTTCAATTATTTTATAATTATGTTAAAAATAAAATTTCAAAATATAACATTTGAAACAAAATGTTTTCAATAACTTTTAAATATATAAAATATTGTATTAAAAGTAAAAAAGTCTCACCTCAATTCTAACATTAAGAATTATAATTTTTTAGGTTGAATATGAAAATTAGAAATGACTTTTATTAATTATAATTTAATTTCGTTAAATTAGTGTATGAAATTGAAAATACAATTTTATAAAATCACCAAAATAAAAGTATTAGAATTATTGAGCGTAATTCTTAACGGACACTAAAAGAATATTCTACACAACTGAGAAAGGCCCGGCTACTGGATCAGACACAACGGTAATATTTCAATATTTTATATAAATAACAATTACGGAGTTAAAATCATATTGGATCAAAGCATTGGTGATTACATAAATTATATTGTAATCGTAATAAATTGAGAAACTTAATTTGATAGAAATCTGATTGAAGTTCCTTTTTTTAATTGTGAAATTGATTTCATAACTAATTCATTGATATTGAAAAAATTCGTCCTTGTTTAAACTTTTCATTCTTTCCAGTATAGCAACACGAAAATTAGTCATCAAAGAATGAATTAACACTATCACACATTACTAAATGCCTAATGGATCTTGTGCAAAGTTGTTACAGAATATTCTCAAAGATTTAAATTAATCTAAAAACACCCATAAATTTAAAATAATACTTATTAAAGAAGTATGTAAATATAACTAAACAATTAATATTTAATCGTGATAACAAATTGAGGTACACGTATCTAAATTAAAATTAACTAGGTGTGATACGAAGAACCCGAACTAAAATTATATAGATTTATAAAATCAAAAGACAAATTATAAGAAATTAGAAGAAACAGTGAATAGTATTCAATAGTGATTCTGTGTTACAACTTTTATATATATATAGACACACACACATATTGAAATAAAGTGAATTTAACATGAACAAAACTTAATTTTTCCTATCTTAATTTCCAATCTCTAGATTCTTTGTATTTGAGAGTTTAAATTTAAGGCAATTAAATAAATTTGAACTATTAAATTTTCAACTAATGATTCAAATTTTATCAAATGTATTTGTATTTAAATTTCTAATTTCAACAAATTCATTTTCACAAATTTATAAAATTAGTCTGCCAAAATAATCATTTGACCCTCATTTTTATTTTGACCATGAGCACAGCACAGTAGGTTTCCCCAAAACCTAAAATTCAGATCTCTTACTATACAGCAAGGGAAGCTGTGACATTTTGTAACTTTAAAATGATTTTATACTGTCATTCTTATAGATTAAAAACCGGGATCCACATTACAAAAAGTCATTCTTGTAGAAACCCAACCAACAAATATAAAAAGTCATTCACAAATCATGAAATTTCAAACAAAAAAATCCACAACACAAAGAAGCAAATGCTTGCTGCTTATCCACAAAACATTGTTGTCGGAATAAAATGGCAGCTTAAGGCAAAATCAACTCGTAATTAGGAAATGATCAGAATTCTGAATGAACAGTAAAGAGACTCTACGCAAGCCTTAAAATGTTTCATACTCAGAAGGCAAGCTTCTCATTTCCTTTCTTTCATACCCCATAAGATACTCCGTGGTTTGGCTACGTTACAAAAGTTGAAAACAAAAACATGCACTTCTCAAGTAATTTGAGTTATCTATATTCTTATTTTAACTGCAAAGATTTGATATGTAACGTTAAAAAATTGTGCATATCTAAGTGAAATTGTTAAAATTAAAAAATTAATCGACAGACCACATCAAACAAGCTACATGATAGGCACAAGTAATACATAAAGAAACCTCCATCCTCAAACAATTTAAACACAATCAAACAAGAAAATAAGAACATGTGGCGAAATCACTATACATAATAAACACCGCAATCACAAAACCGTCAAGACTGAAGATAGTTATTGAAAAAACCAGCGCCAAGTAGTCCACCAAACATACTAGTACATTAGAGGTACACCAACATCCAAGAAGTATCAGGACTCTAAAAACAATTAAGATGATAACGTAGACTATGTCTTGATTCTCCACGTTGGAGAATTGTACAGAACAGACATTATCTAGTAGAAACCTATGTAGTTTTAACTTTTACTTTCATATGTTCACTTTAAAACCTAATCACTTAGCAAGCATGCTTTGCTGGGCCTGATTTTCCTGCTGCTGCTGATAGTTCAGAGGCCTCCTGAAAAGCATTATGTGTGGCTCGGGGCGATGAATTGCATAATGGACCCAACCACGGCTTTGTTGAACCCCAATTGCACGCCACTCATTCTGTGTCATAAATCCAACATAAAACATTCAATCATGCAGTCATTTAGTTTCCAGTTGATAAAAGAACACAGATCAAAGACTATGTGGCTATGCAAGAAAGCAAAAAACCTTACAAATTCCCCATAATATCGCCTAAAACCGGAAATTGTAACAACGTTAAAATAAGTTTTCAGACTTCTGGGCCCAAACATCAGTTGTTGACAGAACTTGAACATAAATTAAAACCATTCGTTCATTCAATTATGTTCCAAAAGGCCAGCTTCTTTTCGTTTACTAATTTAAGAAAAAAAAAAAAAAAAAGTCCTCTTGGGGGACTTAGCCAGGGGGGGGGGGGGGTGTCATTTTCTATTCTTCCATAACCATAGTCTACTTTCTTTTTCTTTATTGGGACAAAAATGCCAACCAATAATTAATTTTAGTTTGGATGCAGGGATCCTCAACGACACTCAGCGCATCCTAATGAATTGCAAAATAATTAGTCTTCAGTTGGGCAGGGCTCAGATGTTAACCCTTTATATAAACTTGCAAACCAAAAATAGATTAACAATTTGTCATCTATATTAAACTAAATCATGCAGCCCATGTATCGGAAACATGCAATTTAAGCAGGAATTAAAGGCAAAAATTGAACCATAAATACATACTTCAGAGAGAAGCCGATTCTTGGGAAGCAGTTTGGCCACTTCAGGCGGTAGAACCACATGCCTAACCGAAAAAATCATCAAAGTAGTGACGATAGTATTTCAATAAAACCGCGGATTGAATAACGAAAAGCATATGACGACGAAGAATGTCAATACCTGTATTCGTAAGTATCATCGAAGTATTTCTCGGAGTACTGGATCTGACCCATTTCTCACAGTGAAAACTTGGTCCGACACGATGAAACTAGGGTTTGTCGACTCAATCTGCAGAGATAAACAACTTTTAGGGAAAATCTTTAGCCACAAAATTCCCAGAGAAGGAAAAAGAGATGGACAATAATTCAAGAGAAAACGGAGATCGATTACATTGCCGAAGAGACTGAAAGTGTGGTGTCGATTATTGAGAGAGAAAGCGGTGAGACGGAATATATGAACTGGAAGGCAGGAAGTGAAGCCTATAGTAGATTAGAAAATAGAAAACTTAGCAGGGATGAGATTGTAATTTCCCGTTGTTAATATATGTTTTGTGATGTATTATAATTCAAATTAGAAATTAGAAATTAACGGCTACAAAGCCATAATCTTTTGAGTTTTCAAATTTGAAATTTCCCGCTTCAATCAAAATCCACAATAGAATTTTCTATACACTGAGGAAGGCCCCGCCCCAAGTGGATCAGACACAACGGTAATAATTTAATATTTTATTGGGTTATTCAAAAGTGTATATCTAATTGAACCTAAAATGTAATTATAAATAACAACTACAAAGTTAAAATCATATGGATCAAAGCGTTGCTGATTACATAAATTATGTGTATTGTAATTGTAATAAATTGAGAAATCCGAATTTGATAGAAATCTTATTTAAGTTACTTTTATTTATTTGTGAAATTGATTTCTTAACTAATTCATTGATATTGAAAAAAAAATAAAATGGTCTTTGTTCAAGCTTTTCATTCCTTTCAATAAAACAGCACCGATATTAGTCATTAAAGAATAAAAGTTCATTTAGTTGCTAGAATCAAGGAGAAAAAATAAAAATAGAAATATGAGACATTATTATATTTGGTTGATAGATTGGATCTTCATTCTCATTCATAGGAAATCTGTATACCATCATATAAGGAAGAGTTCTCTCCCTAACTAAAGTTACAGAATGAGATGAATCTCCTAGGAATGAAAATATGCTGACAAAAGTGTCTATACTTAAAATAATTTTTAAATAAAAATATCCTTGTAATACATCAAAATCATAATTTATTATTATTTATGTAATTTATTATTTTTAATTTATTAATATTATTTTATTATTTATTTATTGTTTATTATTAAATTATTATTTTTAATTTATTATTAATTATTATTGATTTATTAAATATATATTATTATGTTATTATATTAATTATCATATTATTAAATAAAATATAATTATATTATTAATTAATAATTTGAAGAGATGTCTGCTTTTTTTTTTTAGTTTTATGATAAAGGATAATATGATAAAATATACACACTATCTAATTGATTCTCATATATAATACACTAACCAAACGAAGTAAAGTGAGATATGTTCATTCTTATTCATTTCCAACCAAATAATATTTTAATATTCTCATTCTCATTCTCATTATATCCATTCTAACAACAAAACAGGGCCTAAGTGCATGTTTGAATTGGTATTGGTCTAACATGAGTTGTTTAAAAACTTTTATTTAAAACTTAAATCTTTAAATTTTTATCTAATAATTTAAATTTTATCAAATATATTTGTATTTAAATATTTAACTTTACTAACTTTATTTTTATAAATTATAAAACTAGCGTGAAAAATTATTTCACCCTCATCTTTATCACGACCATGACAACAGCACAGTACGTTCCTCCAAAATCTAGACCCCTAATGCTACTCCCGTGGAGAGCCAACCAACAAATTGAAAGAATCATTCACAATTCATCAAAATTGGTAAAGAAAATCGGCAACAGAAAGAAGCAAATGCTTGGTGCTTATCCACAAAACATCGTTGTCGGAATAAAATGGCAGCTTAAGACAAAATCAACTCCTAATTAGGAAATGATCGGAATTCTGAACGAACAGTAAAGAGCCTCTAGGCAAGCCTGAAAATGTTTCATACCCAGAAGGCAATGTGGGAGCTTCTCTTCTTTCCTTCATACCCATAAGATACTCCTCATGGTTCGGCTACGTTTCAAAAGTCGAAGACAGAAGCATGCACTTCTCAAGTAATTTGAATTCTTATTTGAAAATAAAATTAGAATATGTAATTATACATGATTATATATAAAAAAAATAATTGAATCAATAATATGATTTAATAAATATGACATAATTTCTATGTGCATTAATTGAGTTAAAATATTTTAACCCTCAATACTTAAGAGAGTCTCAGAGTGTTTGATAGTTAAAGAGAATAATCTTAAAATTAGTGTGCATTAAATTAGAGTTTCAGTATGTTATTTATAAAATTTTATTTTAATAATATAATAATTAATATTATTAAAATAAAATCCTTAAAAAATTTTAAAATAATTTCTTATTTAATTAATCAAAATCAGTCCATTAAATTTCTTTAGATAACAATATTAAATTAGTAATATGACGGGATGATTATTAATTCTTTTATATTGAGGTTAAATTTTTATCCAGTGGACTTGTGAATAATCAAACTCATCACCGATTATTCATAAATAAAATAAAACTCAATATATTCTTAGTTTATAAATTATAATATTAATTACTTAATAAATTATAACATAAAATTAATCTAATAATATAATTAATACTAATATATATAATATTAAAAATATTCTAACAATTATTCTCATTTCAACTACACATATAAGACCAATTAGTATGAAAAGAATTGCTTATAATTGACAGTCCGCATTTCAAGTTAAGATATAGGACAGTGCGCAATTCAATGCGCCAAAATGCAAAGACCTCTAATTCATTCTGTAGCACATATCTTAGGTTATGTTTGTTCGTAGTGTTTTACAGAAAAAAAAAGAAGGAAAACGATTGATCTATCAAAAGGAAGCTCCATCCATTAAATTTTTCTCCCCAAACATACCATTTGTAATGCTGACCTCAGCTTCTGTACTTCAATTGTTTAATTATTGCTCGGTCGAGCTGGCCTAACATTATGTCCCCCAGGTGTTCCATTTCTTCTCGTGACACTATAATGATCAAAGAAACTCCGTCCAAGAGCTAGTTCATTTCTTGTCCATATCAATTGACTAAATACAAAAGTAGCCCCTTAATATAATAATAATCATATTGACTATAGATTATGCACTTAGCAAACCACGACATTCATCTCAACAGGAATTAATTCAATCATCTGATACCTTTTATCAATTGTATTATGTGAGGGAATGTTAGAGATATTAAAAGAATTTATTATTAATTAGTTACATGTCATAGATCAAAATGGTCATTTCCCTAAACTTTTATATACATAAATCAGCGGGTGCAAAAAAATTAAGAAGAGGGATATCTTAAGATATAAAATAATATAACAAACTTAAGAGTATAACCAAATCAATTTTTTCAAAGAAACTTGAAAATATAAATATTCAGGCTTTTTTAATAGTTAAACTATCTTTTCAGTCTTAATTGACTTAAATTTTATAGGATGATTCAAAATTTTACATACACATTTTTTTATTTTTTAATTATTTTAAAAGTTGTGGACTGTGTCAACACACAATAATTTTTATTTTTATTGGATCATAGGTTGATATAGTCTATTTTTTAATTGTGACAATACGATGCTTAATTCCTTCAAGTTCTCGACGTCTCTAATTTATCCTGTTATATATAGAGGTTTTTTTTTTAAATATAAGTTTTTAAAATATGGTTTTTTTGGCTTCAGTGTACGCTCTTAATTGGAATATAGTCATGGTTAACAAACAAACCATATTTTAAAAACTCATATTTAATCCTCCAAACCTTCTATGCACATCAAACATAAAACCAAGCACACTAGACTGCCCTGCCAAACCATTGACTTCGAAATGCAATTTAGGTTCAGCAATAGAAGGAAGATTCAGCTCAAGAATGAAACCAAAACCAGAATGGTTAAAAGTTGAAATTGGGCCGATTGGTGCTTTGTAGTTGAGCTACTTTTGCTCAACGTGTTGATGGATGGAGCCAGCCCATACCACGTGTCAACTTTCCAGGAACTTGATTCTCTAGGAAATACCACAAGCATTGAGTAATCCTTTATTTGCAGAATTAGCTCAATATTAAAACCCAATTACCAACAACCATAAAGTTAAGATATACAACCTACTAGGCCATAGGCATCAAACATATATTCCTTATTGTATATAATATATATCTACCTTGGATTTGGCAAATAAAGGGCAATCACTGGACGAATTGGTACATTAGTATAAGTACCAGTACAAGCACTATAGCATTTGGATAAAATGCACCTTATTTCATTCAATATTTTATCGTGGCCCTGGAATTTGGATGCCCATAATACATATAATCTTAACAGTAAAATTACCCCAAAAAAAAAAAACGTAGTACAAGATTACATAGTGGTCTTGATGCTATCAACTAGTTCTGCCTGCAAAAGCACAGAACCACCAAACTGGATGAAAACAGAGAAGTTGTAGCCCTGTGAAGGATAAACAGAGGAATAGAGGGGTAAGCAAATGCCAAAGGATATTGAAGTTGCCCTGCGGGAGAAAACGAAGGAGACTAGAGTGACCCATTTCACTTTCTCTCCAAAGAAAAAGAAAGAAAGAAGCAAGTGAATGATGAGCCAGCTCCCACCAGGCAGGTGGGAGAGGCAGAGTGATTGATGCTGCTTCAACTGATCATTGAGGGGAATTGGTGGAAAGAGATGAGATTGTTAGGAGGGAATTGGAGGAAGGGAAGGGTTTATAAAGGAGAGAGTTGGTAACACCAACTAGGAATCTTCCATAGGATATGCGGCGACCACCTTTTTTGCTCCACACACTCTATCCCTTTCCTTTCACTCCCTGTTTTTCTTTTCATCACCTTTTTCCACTCACTTCACTATTTTCTATTCCATTTCTCCAACCTATCAACTCACCACACCCCACGCGCTTTCTTTGGGAAGCGCTGTGTCAGTCACTCAATCTCTCCATAATCTTCTAATCTGGATAAAATCTGAAGCGCGTGTCGTTTGATTAAGTTCCAACACTGGTGGTCATTAGGTTACAAAGCGTTCTTGTTTTCCTCTATCCATCTGTTTTTCTTTTTAATAAGTAGAGCGTTCTCTTCCACTGTTTATATATATATATATATTCATTAAATAAGGAAAAGAAGTGGTTTAAGTAGGAGTTTCTTGCCACGTTCTGATAACTGAAAGCATATATAAGAATTTGGTAAAAATATGTTTGGAGGTTGGCTTGTCATGTGAAAGTCACCATATAAGGAAGAATCGGATACTGCGGAAGCGAAAACTTTATAAAGGTGTATATATCTCATTATATGCTTGTTTTGGACTTATCTGATACTTGTGTGGGTTCTGAGATATTTAGGATTGTGATTCACAACCTACCATGTTCACCATGTTTCGTCCAAACTGAGTCCAGTAGTTCGTGGGTCTTCAACTTGATGTACTTCGTTTGTTCGTTTTGGAGAAGGTATTCGTCCACATACGTTAGTGAAAGTGACATCAATGGTTGAAAACTTGAAATTAGAATAACTTGGAGGCAAAGAAAGAATCATCATGCGCATGGAAATGTGTCGAGTTTCATATACACTTCCAATTTGTGTTTGTTCACATGTAAGAATAAATTTAATGATGAAATGTGTTGGGCGTAAGTGTGATATATCAAAAACGAGTTTTCCTACATTACTTAGAGAAGTGTCCATAGTCTATATATTTGGGTTCGTCAAGAATAAAGAGAAGGTGTTGGACTGGCACGCACAATTTTGGGCCAAAATGTTCAAGTACAGTAATAAAATTATCAACAAAAATCTCTTTAATTTTGACATTTTTTTGCGCACTTTCTCTTCTATTTTCATATGTTCTGGAACCCCATGTCAAATTTTGGGACTCGCTGTCCATTCAATGTTATACCATATGGTGCTTGTCTCAACATGAGGAAGCAAGGAAGGCATCGGCTTATGAAGGGGTTTTGGAATACCTTGCTGATAAAGCTAAAAGGCATGCATTAAGTATAACCCATAAACTATATAAAGACCAATAATAACTACAAGTTGTTAATCAACCAGCAGAGACAAGGATTATAGCACACAAATGGAACAACGATTTTTCTCTCATGATGACAGCATATCCTTATGAATATAAAGTCATAAAACTAAAGTCACATACATTATAAAGCCAGCCCAGTACACTACTTTTCCCTCTTTCCACATGAATATATGGTCACACTTTATTGCCGACAACATGTATTAAATCTGAATGCATTATGAAACACCTAAATCTGAAGGAAAGAACAATCCTATTATCTGAATCCGAAGATGTCTTGAGTTTCGTGCACGAAATTCTAAAAGAGAAAAGCGTTTGATTAACAAAAGGTCAAGGTAGCCCAGAATCTTAGATGTTGTCCTGCATTGATTCACCACAATAAATGTACATCACTTGCTTCTTCGACCAAACATTCCTTGCCCTGTATTCTAACCAGAAACAGTAGTCTTTTGAAATGGCTAATCAGCAATCGCAGGGTCAAGCAGCAGCTAGACCACGAAGGTCAGGCTTGCTTCGTTATATCGCCGCAGCCATTTTGGCACTGATGGTGCTAGCAGGTATAGCAGTGCTCATTATCTGGCTCGTTGTGAAGCCCAAACGCTTTGAGTACAGTGTGGAAGATGCTTCAATCCACAATTTCAACTTAACTGACGCTGAGCACCTCTATGCAAACTTCGATTTTAAGATAAGAGCATACAATCCCAATTCCAGGGTCTCCATATACTATGACACTATGGAGGCGTCCGTGGCGTACGAGGATCAGACACTGGCCACCAATGCTGTTCAACCATTCTCCCAACACCACAGAAATGTGACTTATCTGGATGTGAGGCTCACTGCTCAAACTGTGGCCTTATATGGGTCTCTGCCTAAGGACCTTAGGCTCAAGAAATACTTGGGGGATATTGAACTAGACGTGTGGATCAGGGCAAGGATAAGGTTCAAGGTAGGAATATGGAAGTCAAAGGATCGCACCATGAGAATTTCTTGTTCTCCTGTGCTGGTCCACTTTTCTAAGTCCAAGCCTTTTGAGAGGACCCTCTGCGGCGTAGAACTCTAAACAAGCCACCAATATAAGAGCAATATATTCTTGCATCAGTTAAGAGTTTAAGTGATATTCATTGTTTGTTTTGGGTTTTATATATTGTTCTGTTTTTGCTGACTTTGCCATTGTTCTGTTTGCTGTACTTAGAGTTGATATCATGAATTGTTTGATCATCATTTGATTCATGTTGTTTATGTGGATTTGGTCCTTCTTTGTTTGGGCTGATTGATGCGTGCAACAACGTAGGCCTAATGAGAGAAGTTGAACTCAAATGTGTGGAAGCAAGCCTTGTTTGCTTTTTGGGCTTTAAATGAAGATGCAAGTGCAATAATGTTCCAGGCTAGTCTATTTTATTACGATGTGATGGTTCATGTCGATGTCTTATTCAAACCTGAATCTGGAGTCGCAAAAGTCAAAATTGTTAAGAAACAAACAATAATCCCACTTATTTTAAGGTGGCTTGTATTGAGTTTTGGTGTTGTAGTTGGTAGTTGGCAGTGACACCTAATCCCTTTCGATTTTACCAAGCTTTCACGTAATGCTGAGAGGAAACATGCATCGATCATTCACAAGTAAAGCAAAACTAATCAATTCAAGGACGAAAATGACTCTTTGGCATCTCCTAACAATGTTTATGCAACCCCTTTAGTTGTTCCCAACCAAATTGACAATATTGTTTCGTCTTAAAATCACTATTTTTGCGTGGAACACTGAAAAAAAAAAAAAAAAAAAAAGAGGAACACTTTCTTGTTTCTAACTGATCTCACCACCTTTTAAACTTGAAATCCACTTCAATTGAACAGAAAACTAGCATTTTGGGCTTCCCTTGAGTTTTCTCTGACAACGCAATAGTTCATATATGATATTTATGACGTTATGTGTGGTTGGTACACGTAAATACTACATTTCCCCACATGATCAAGTTGCAAATTGTGTTGGGAGTTTCACAATGGATGCATCCAGCATAATGGACCAATAGCCTCACCATGAAATCAATGAATACAATGTGATTTGCTATATAAAATAAGAGCATGACTTTGACAGCAATGAATAGTGATACATATATGTATAGGAAAGAACATGAGCTATAATATCTTGCACCTACTTATACATCAAGAAAACTACTCACTGTAAAAATTTGATTACTAGTTTATAATGGGGTTTCGCAAAAGACAAAGAAGAAAGGGGGTAGAGAAAGAGAGGGGGGTCTGTTTTGAAAAGAAAGAGACAGGTAATAGTTGGCTCTATGGTCCATATAGAGGACCATTACATTGCTTCACATCCGGATAAATACCAGTACGCAAAACATGTGAAATTTGACAATGGTATTGATGATTCTGAAGAGTGAAGGTATTGTTTCATTTACCATTCTACAATTCAGTTGGATCTTTCTTATGGAGAGTAGATCAAGTTCCCCATCAACGGATCATACCAAAATTTGTATATATGGAAATGAAGAATTGCTTAACATAAATTTCATAAAGATCTAATCATAAGAGAACTCAGCCATTGAACTCTCCGTAGCATTGTCTAACTAGAATTTGCCGAAAATATCTAGAAGGACACCTGCATGCAGAAAGCAGCTTTTCACAGATAAGAAAGTGAGGAGTTGAAAGACAGATAACCTAACGCATTTAACACCCCCTCTCCATCTCAGTGCCATTGTTTGCATGTTGTTGGATTTCTCTTTCTGGCCTCTCTCTCAGTTCTTATCTGTCTTTTTCCTCCTTCTGTTTTTCTCACTAGCTTTTTGGGGCAAGGGTTTATTATTGCCCGTTGCCACACTTGGGGTTTTTCTCTCTGTGTTGTCATTTCATTGGATCCAAAATTTTCCTCCTCCTTAAAGAAAGAATAACATTTGTAATTTCTTTTTTGTTAAATAATATGCCAATCGATCATTTCATAAAAATGATCAGTAATATATAGTATCATTAGTATAAATTTATGCGCGATTGAACAAATTCTAAATGGGGCATTGCTAGAGAAACGAGTTATGGCGATTTGTTTAAAGGGAAGAGGTAGCATGACAGTGAGATAGATGAATATGACCATTCCCGCACCTTTCGGGTTATGCATGCAACATGTTCGCAAATATGCCACTCAGAGCTGACAACAAACGGCAAAAGATTAGACAGAGACAATGGGGCCATATTTAACATATATATATATATATATAATAGTACTGTATAGATTATTAATAATAACTAGGAGATCATTGCAGCTTTATACCTGCCCTTCTACGAGCTTCATTAAGCTTAGCTTCTGGCTGTACGTACAAGGGCTGGTGCCTGAAAAGTTACGTTCATGAATGTTGATAACTCCAGCCTTCAAGTACGTCATCTCTGCTACATTAGTGGAGATTGATAATTTTGTATTGTAAACCCAATTGGTTGGGGTGAAGTTATCGGTAGTAGCTTTAGTCAACTCGTTCGTTGAACTTTTGATTCTTGGCATATTATGGGCCAATGAACAAGATAAGCATAGATTTTAAAGTTATTTTTCTTTCTGTAACAGAACTTGGTTAGTAATAATACAGAGGCTCGAACGTGAAGAGAGATAAAGGAAAAAGTAAAAAAGAGAAGGAGAGGGAGGGGGTTTGGTAACGAGGCTGCAAAACTTGAGCCAAACAAAATTTGATTTTGGGGATTGCTTTGGCTCCAAGAAGACTGAAATTCACAAGATAAAGTCATAAAGTAAATGTGTATGTTGTAAATAAAGCAAGCTGATGATTAGGTTGGAGTAGCTTTAGGAAGACATATTAATGAGTTGGTTACCTTTTTTATAATTAATTAAATAAACTTTTTCCCTGCAACTAATTAAACCTGGATCTCATCAGATGAACGTATCCAAATCTATACATATTATATATATCCACGGAATTTAGGAAGTAAAATGCACCAAAATAAGAACTAATCTAAAGCCAGTTTTGAGTCCACAAAAGGGAGCATGTGGAGGAGGCAGGCTTTTGTGAAGTTAATGATGACTATACTTTTGTGTATGTAGGTTTACTTAAATTAGTCACAGGTCACACCAACTTTAAAGTATTTTAGAGGATGACCAGAGATCAAATTTTACAGGTTCTTAAGTAGTCCATGATGATTAAGTTGCCTCACTTTTCGGTAATATTTATGTTCATTTGTCAATAAAAGTGAAGTTGCTGTAGAATTGGATGAGATATGTAAAGAATGACGCCATGATTATAGCCGTTTAATAATCAATTCCTCAAAATGTTTTTCTCTCTTCATCATCATGACTCGCAACATTTTTATATACTGTTTTGAAAAGGAGTTAATTCAGCTTTTCATCCTATCTCTACCATAGATTTTCCTGAATATTAAAATCTGGTTATGAAGTGGCGTTAATTTTGTGCGAATAATCACTAGTGTTTGGTGGGGGAGAAAATGGTTCTACAATGTACGAGTGCGCTTGACTTTGTTTTGATTCAAGGCAAACTTCACGTTCAATTCAAGATTAGGAAGTTTCGTCATTAACCGGCAAGAGAAATGACAACCGCCACGTGTCATGAAATGATAACCGCATCAAAATAAAATTAAGACGTTAGTGTTAAGGCAGTTACTATGGAAAGTCACACACCAAATGACGTGTCCGCATTTATTATTTCTAAATCGCCGCTCTTCCCTCTTTCCTCTCTCACTCTTCGGACTTCCATTTTCGTTGTCATTCTCTCTCTTCTCTCTACCTCTCAGAATTTCTTCAGAGCTAGGGTTTCGTTTCCTTTACTTTAAAATCAGAAGCAGAGCTTTGCTGGTACGTTTTTCTTCTTCAATGTTTCACATTCAGTGTCGTGCTTCATTATTACAATTCAATCGAATACTTAAATTGTCTGTTGCTGATAGTGGATTCTGATATGTTTTTTGTTGCCTTTTTCTATTGAGAAATTGAATGAGTTCTATTTCGATTTGAATTCTGTGTGGTTCTCTATTTCTTGTCTGCTTGGCTTTGAGAAGGGTGAGAAATGAACTTTCAAAGTTTTTGTTCTGGGGACGAATTGAAGGACTCCAGTTCCTTGAGTGCAGAGAATCAAATATCTGTGTTTTGTTCAATTTCCCCTCCGCTTATCGAGCATGAGTTTCACAGGATTGAGAATCTGAACAAAATTTTAGACAGCGTACTAAGGATCGAATAGCAGTCTCGCTGTTTGTAGAGTCTGGATTTCAATTTAACTATTTGGCGAGTCATTGTAATGGTATAGAAATTTGATTGTTAGATAATATGTTTTTTTTAATTTCAAGTATATATTTTTACTTAAATTAAAACTTAAAAAATGATGTATTTAGTCTTTCTTTCTTTTGCAGGCTGTGGTATAAGTAGCAGTAACACCTTCTATTGGAAAGTCTAAGTTTTGTAATCCCTTCCTTGATGGGGCTAAGGCTGATAAGGGTGATAGCTAGGACAGCGATTCTAAAGGCAGATGCACTGGGGTTATATTCTTGCTGATATGAAGTGACCAGTGTCTAAAAGGTGTCCTCTGATTCTGCCTGTACTAATGCTAATTTTAGTGCACTTGATTCAGATGGGTTGAAAAGATCTGTTTGCTTGTTAAGAAAGTAAATAGAAATGGCTATTGCTGGACTACACAATGTGTCTGTGCTTGACTCTTCTTTCCTTAGGGACTCCCATTCTCAATCCCCTAGGAGACGAGGGGATGGAGGGAGTGGAAGCACCCGGTCATCTTCGATCTTGCAAATGTGGCGAGATATTGAGGATGAGCATGTGGTGAGTCAAGTCCAAGGAAGACCTGGCGAAGGATTGCTTCAACAAAGGAGTAATGAGTTGATTGCTGACCTCCAGCAGGAAAATATGTCGGGTAGCCATGAGAGAGGACAGAGGCATGCTATAGAAGATGCAATTTTGGTTGAGAATGATTGCGAAACATGGTCACAGTCACAAAGTCAGCATGAGTCCCCTGATGAACAGGATGAATTAAACAATTCTAGTTGTGATAACTCTTCTGATTTTGGAGAAGTTGAAAGGGAAAGGGTGAGGCAAATTTTCAGGGAATGGATGAATAGTGGTGCTAGGGACCATGCCGAAAACATTTCCCAAAGTAATAATGGTTCAAGATCAGAATGGCTTGGTGAAACTGAGCAGGAGAGGGTGAGAATCATAAGGGAGTGGGTACAATTAAGTAGCCAGCAGAGAGTTATTTCTTCTGGGGACAACGGGGAAGAACAATCAGCTGAAATTGGTACACAAATTGAACGTGTTCGTGATGGATTTGCTGTTAATCAGAATGAAGGTCAAATTGAGCATACACGGAGGAGTATTCGTAAATTATGTGGCAGACAGGTTCTGCTTGATATGCTTAAGAACGCTAAGAGGGAAAGGGAAAGAGAAGTACAAGAATTATTGGACCATCGGGCTGTATCTCATTTCCCCCATCGCAATCGCATTCAGGTTTGTCCTTACTAAATAATATATCATATTTATGGTATTCCTTCTCTTTTATTGCAGTACATACGCATAAAGTTTCAAACTCGAACTGGGTAAAATATGTGTTGTAGAGTAGTTACATATTACCTGTCTTAATTTGGACACTTTGGTTTTATAATAAAACTGAAGTGAAATTTAATGTGAAATGTAGGAAAATGGAAATTTGTGTTTTTTTTTTTTTGGTCTATGGTGAAGAATAGAAAGATTCTTAAGGCATAAATTGTTTAATGTTAACAATTTAGAAAGCCATCTATGAAAGAAGAATGTTGAATCTTCTGTAAGTCTGAGTCCTGTGTATGAAGAATTCAAAGACAAACTTTATCTTAAATGATGAAATTCACTTTGCAGTTTATGACTGGGTGTTAAATTGCTTTCAGGCATTGCTTAGGGGCAGGTTCCTGAGAAATGATAGATCAGTTGATATTAACCGGTCCTCTTCCTTGGCTGAAAGTGAATTAGGATTACTGAGGCAAAAACAGACTGTATCAGGTCTGAGGTATGCAGTTTTTACCTCCAGCAATTTAAGGAGAAACTTTATCTTATTATATTTAAATTTTACTTCCCCCCCTCCCCCAAACCCCAATTGACCGCTGCCCCCTTAGTTTTCTATTTGTTATGGACCTTGTTTTACCATAGTATGTGATAATTTTAATCTTTTGTTTATGCTTAATGCCAATATTGTCAACTCGTTTTCCAAACAGGGAGGGATTTTTCTCTAGAAAGGATAATTCTGGTAGTAATCAATCCTGCAATCTATCAGATACCTCATCCAACAGTGGCATTGATAATAATTCAAATGAACAAACTGAAGCTGGCGGATTACATACAGTCTCAACTGTACATCTTGAACAGTCTGAGCCTAATGATAGACTTGGGATATCAGATGGTCTGAATTGTATACGAGGAACAATAAATGAAAATTTAGATTGTCAAGACTTTGCTGCTCATGGAGAAGGAAGGCAGTCAAGAGATTGTCAATCGTCATCCAGTGTTGAGATGGGGAGAAGAGATGGCAGTGGACAAGATGTTGAACAGTCTGGGCCTAGTGATAGACTTGGGATATCAGATGGTCTGAATTGTATACGAGGAACAATAAATGAAAATTTAGATTGTCAAGACTTTGCTGCTCATGGAGAAGGAAGGCAGTCACAGCTTATGGAAATTGAGTCAAGAGATTGTCAATCGTCATCCAGTGTTGAGATGGGGAGAAGATATGGCAGTGGACAAGATGTTGTTGGGATGACAATTGAAGATACTACAAATGGACTTATGCAACAAAGTTTTCAAATTGAAGATGCAGAAAATAGCAATGTGCAGGAATTTAATGAGGTACATCATGAAGAACCTGAGTTGAGTGTTACAAGTAATGATGATAATGGTTTATCAACTCATAGCAATGATATGGAAGCTACTATGGTTAATGATGAAAATAGGAATGAATCTGCTGCCCTGGAAGGACAGCAGCGTGAAGAACTTATTGAAATTGAAGGAAGTGACAGGCATCAAACTACTGTTGAATGGAGAAATAGCAGAGAGGAAAGTGTGGATGAGAATCCTCTCAGTGGTACAGCCAATGAGTGGCCTCAAAACATTTTGGGCAATGAAGATGGGGAAAACTTGCATCTACCAGAAGCCCCTGAAATGTGGCAAGAAGATGGTGGCTTTCAGGAGGCTGTGGAAAATTGGTTGGGTGGACCTTCTGATCATGAAGTTGCTTCAGTTGGTAGAATTCATGGATTTTACTTTCCTGACGATGACAATGTGAATAGTGTGGAACTCAGGGAACTGCTAAATAGGTATGTAAATATGATTGGAGAGCTTCTGCATATCCCTTTTTTGATTAAAACACCTCATTTAGTGTAAGTTTTATTTCATTTTGTAGGAGAAGTGTCTCTAACCTCCTTCGCAGCAGTTTTCGTGAGAGTCTTGACCAGTTGATACAATCATATGTTGAAAGGCAAAGTCATGCTCACGTTGAGTGGGAGCTGCAAGAAACAACCCTTTCTGCCGCCTCAGTGGAACAGGACATGGAGCAGCAGAGTAGGGATCAGATTGTTGGTCGGGAAGATACTATCAACAGTCCACTTGACCAACCCTCATCTCCAACACCTCCTCAGCCTCTCTGGGAACGGCAGTCACGCCATGACAACTGGCCACAGGCTGACATGAATACTCAGCGTCTAGGAATCGGGCATTCATTTTCTTTGGTGAGTATAAGAAAATGTTATTTCATTTATTCTAATCATTGTGAAAACTGATATTTTGCCATTGGTCCCATATTTCATGTTTAATTTATAAGGATATGGTGAATTTTGTAATTGTAAAGTATATAATTTATCATGCATGTATCTGTAGGAACCAATTGGAATTTAACAGACAAATTCACTTCTTCTTGGCTGGTTTCTTGGTTGAGACTGTTGAGTTTTATCCCATTTTATTTATCTTAGTCAATTTACTGGTTTTGTTTCTGCCAGGAGTGGGAGATTATCAATGACTTGAGAATTGACATGGCTAGACTACAGCAAAGAATGAATAATATGCAAAGAATGCTGGAGGCTTGTATGGATATGCAGCTTGAGTTGCAGCGCTCAATAAGACAAGAAGTTTCTGCCGCCCTTAATCGCTCAGCTAGTTCATCAGGTTTGCAATTTTTTTTTAAGCTTGATATTCTATATCCTTCTTCCGTGCCTTTTCATTTGGGATTTCTGGGTTTTAAGGAAAAAAAACGCACCTCTACTGATGGTTTACTAAGAAGATTAAGTCACATTGATCACAGAAATGCATGACCATGATGCACCTGATGATAAATCTAAATGGGAATGTGTGAGAAAAGGACTCTGTTGTATATGCTGCGAGAGCACTATTGATTCTTTGTTGTACAGGTAATATTTCCGTATCACTTTGACTCATCAATGGCCAGTTTGCACCTGATTATCTCTTAAAATACTATTATGCTTTTGTTGCAGATGCGGGCACATGTGCACGTGTTCAAAATGTGCCCGTGAGTTGTTCCAAAGTAGAAAAAAGTGTCCAATGTGTCAAGCACCTGTGGTGGAGGTGATACGTGCTTATTCTATACTATAACTTTGACATGAAAATAATGGTCACACTTTTAACAAAATACAGGAACCTAACAAGAACTAGATCCTGGACATTCCCAGGTACTTTTTTTTTTTTAGTTCCTTCAAATTTTTCCTATTTCTTGCCGTTATATATCTGTATTTATGCTGAGTGCACCAATGGAACACGTAATGGCATTTTTTGGCCCATGATTCTGAAATGAATAAAAAATATGTTGTTTATGAACCTTCCTTCTGCATATCTTGTTTACCTTGAGAGGGTTAAGACTCCTCGCTCCCCTGATTATAGATGGTAGGTAGTTGTGGAGTCTAGAATTTAGTGTTTGCTGACCAAGAAAGGGGACAAAATAAAGGCTCCTAGTGTTGCATTGAAGTGTCTGGTTGGGGCTGTGCTTTACATAGATTAAATGGAATCATTAGGGCCTTGCCTACCTATTATCAACCTCATCAAGGCTGATCTATCTTTGGAATCTACTTTTTTTTATTCCATTTTGATCTTTTGCGTGAAACTTTTTAACTATGCAGGTTTGTTGGTTGAAGTTACTTGACAAGTGATATGCCTCATCAGGAAAGAACTTCCGGGATTTTACATTATCAAAAAAAAAAGAAAAAAGAAATTTCCTTTGTTTCTAATAATTGCTGGGTTGGCCGTTTGGCAAGATAAGGTACATTGACAACACCCTTTCACCCATGACAGCCTCTTAGGAACTTTGCATACATTCATCTCAAGGAATTAATTGGCTCGAGCTTACGACATAATCAAATTATCACAAGTCAAAGATAATTTTGCATGATGGCTGACGTCTGATACAAGCAACCTTTTCTAACTCATTGTTGACGATCTGCTAATCCCCATGGCCTCACTTACGTTTAATGGAATAAATTATTAATTTATAATATATCTTATTTCGTAATATATTTAAAAATATATTCATAACAATGCAGCGTTGTTATCTCTACATTATAAGTAACATCATTATTTTGACGAAAATACTAAATAAATAACGTCACTAATATAAATTTAGAGAAAAATATACTTGGTCTTTTATTTATTAGAAAAATGTTGTTTTGATACATCACTTTTTAAAATGTTCAAAATAATTTTTTATTTTTTAAAAAATTATTAAATTTAAATTTTTTTAATTAGATTTAAAGAATTAAATTTGATATTTTTAAAAAAAGTAAAACAATGATATTTTTTTAATGAATAAATGATTATTTTGAATATTTTAAAAGAATTAAAATGATACTTTTTTATTATAAGTGAGGAACCTACAGATTTAATGAAATGTTTGGGATAACTTGGAGCGACAATGGGTCTCATCTTTTCTCCTATGTCAATGTTTGCATCTATTTTCGAAATACTATGATGATTCTCCACGTAAAACAATAGAATGGAATCCTTTTACAACTTGCTTTCTGGAAAATTCAATTAAATCTGAGTTTCTTCTTAGAGACTGTTTAACTGGTTTTAATGAAAGAAATCCAATTGCATCCGAAATGCTAACAATCATTCTTTTTTTTTCCTTGTTTCCGTTTATAATAAAGTCAAAAAAGCCACAATTTAAGGGAAGAAAAGAGTGTCATGATGCTCCCAAACGGATATGATACTCCAGTTTATGAGCATCAGGTTCAATTTCAAACCAAGAACAAATATGGGACATTGGAGCTTACATGGTATAGTAGTTTATATAATATTCCAAATTCTTCCATCGGAACCCTTAAATACAAAATTCTTGTAAACAAAAGTTGTAGCAGCTACATTCATAGACAGCGATTAGTACGGTGTATTCACACAAATGTCATCAAAACAGAGTATCCAAAAAGCATGCAAAATAAGCACATCTTATCTGCACATCTTGGTGCGTTTATATCAGGCATCGTAGGATATGTAGGTAATGACAGCTTTGACAGCTTCAGCATTGGCATGCTTCCCAAGCTCTCCTGGCAAAACCAGCTTCACTGCTCCTTGCATCTCCCTGGAAGACAGAGTCATATGGCCTGTGTACGTCTGGAGCTTAGCAGCCTCATCAGCCAGTCTCTCAA
The DNA here is from genome assembly GCA_037074485.1 of Delonix regia. Classification (NCBI taxonomy): domain Eukaryota; kingdom Viridiplantae; phylum Streptophyta; class Magnoliopsida; order Fabales; family Fabaceae; genus Delonix; species Delonix regia. The sequence goes on along the minus strand of CM073456.1, from coordinate 14,019,536 downwards.
ACATGTCATTCATCATATTGTTGAGAATAGTCATGGCCTCGCTTGAAATCCCCATCTCAGGGTGCACTTGCTTCAACACTCTGTACACGTACCTCTCGTACCCTTCTTTTCTTCTTCTCTTTCTCTTCTTACGTTTCTCTTTACCTTTCTTTGCCTCCTCCTCTAATGCGTCTTTTTCCAATATTTCAAGCTTTTCTTGAGAGCTTCCACCATTTTGGGTAGCTTCAGTAGTCATGGTACTTACTCCTTCATCCATAATGGTATCCTTGTAATTTGCTCGAGTTAGTCTCTTGCAGCTTCCAACCATAGAAACCTTCACAACTTTCCTGGTGGATCTGATTACATCCATCTTCTCAGCACGTTTTGATGGAGCAATGGTAAAATGGCAAACTAGAGGTGCTTATGTTTTTTAAGTCTAATCTTATATACATCTCGAGGTAGAAGCCGAAGGTTGACGTGTGGGGGCTACGTGTCCAAGTGCCAGTGAATCAAGTGGGTACGTGGTTAAAATCTGAACGGTAAATTCTGCATGGGAAAATTAATAGATCCTTAATTATTTATCTAAATCATTCATTACAATGCAACAGTTTACTACATAGTGGAATTGATTTCCCGTTTAATCTTGTCCTAAGTTTTTCTTTTGTGTTATAATGTAAGCATAAAAGTGAATTCTATTATATTTGGAGACAAGGCATAAATATCTGGCGCATGAACGGGAACACAAAATATAATACTAATACAGGTACGAGGATACGAATAAAAATTAAAACCGTTATGTTCCTTCCGTTAATATCTTTTTGGGAGAATTAAAAGACGAGCTTAATTAGGCCTAAGTTGATCTGTTTTGTTTATATATTTTTCCTTTATACTTTCACTCTACGTGAGATTCATTTTTTCTAATTATTATTTAGGCATTTTGGTTTTTCCTTTGATAACGAAATTCCAAACTTTTAAACTTGTTTTCTGCGTATTCTCTCTCTCTAAACCTTGAGAGTCACCTCTCACAAGGTTTATATAACTGTGGACGAAAAATTATTGAGTGAATATAACCCAAGGTGTGTTGAGTATGGTATAAGACTATTCGAAGCAATTCTTCAATGTGCCATATATCTATATATATATATGTAGAAAAGATAGTGCAGTTTTTTAATATAGACAGTTTGGTCCTCAGGTTTATAAAATTAAGCAAAAAATGTAAATTGGTATATATATCTATATGCAATATGGCTGAGATTGGGTTAGTACAAGAAGGGCTCACACATACTCACACATACCCAATGTCAACTTCACGGAGAAGAATATAAAATCGGTCTCCTATATTTGTTATTTATTATAATTTAATTTTTTATAAATAAATTGTGACACATCAATCTTTTACAAATTCACATTTATAAAAAATCAGTCCTTCTTTTTAAATTAATGATGAATTGATTTTGTATAAAATAAAATTTATAAGAGATTAAATTGTCACAAAATATAAAGTGAGAAATTGATTTATTACTTTAATCCAAGTTGATGTCTATAGCATAAACATGTTATGTGGTACATATGCAACAAGTTTCTCATTCTGGAAAACCTCCGTTGATTCTAGAAATCTTTTATGACAAGTTATATTGAAAAAGAACTTTGGCTCTCGAGTTATGAAGTTGAGAGGGAAGCATGTATAAAGACCGCCGATCATTAAGTATATGGTTATCTAGGTCAGAATTTGAAACATTAAAAGTAAAGTGAGAGAAGGAAATAATCACTCTAATGTTATAAATTAATAATCAAGATTAAATTTAAAATGTCTTCTTTGATTTCGTATCAGTATTTTTTACGTTAATCTTGACTATTGATTTATGATGGAAGGGTGATTGCTTCTTTCTCTCACCTCTTATATAAGATCACTTCTACCTCTATTTATGCCCTTTTTGCAAATCGGGTTGAAATCATCCTTATCTGATGCAGACCATGGATATATATACATATACAATCAAGCTAATTTTCAACACTTTCTTTAAATACAAAATCAAACGCACGATTCAAGTAACTTATTTGAAATGCAAATTATTACATTTTTAATAAGAAAATCGAGGGAGTTAATTAATTTTCACAAATTTATTGCTTCATTACTAATTGCTCACACTTTATACTTTTTCTTTCTATCAAATGCATGTATCTTTTGAAAGTTTACCCAAATAGGTATCCAATTTGAATGAAAAAAAGGGCAGAGAAGTTTTTTTTTTCCTTTTTTTCCTATTGTTTTTATCAATTTTGAACATGAAGTTTTAGAATTTTGTTACCATCTTAATTAAGCAAGCTCAATACAAAAGTCAACAACATCTTAATAAAAAAGCTATTATGTACAATATAATAATTTAGAGCAATTGTGTATCGAACTTGAGATTGTACACTTAAAAATGGAGTGTCTTATCATGTTATCTCATGGAAGTAGATCATGGTGTGTAAAAGAACACCGATCAAAACAAGAATATCTAACACAGCAAATTTCATTCATGTTCTAAACAAAAGAAAAAAATATATAAATGATTGCATAGCCAACTTAACGACATTCATTCTCTTCCAACGTTAATATACAAGGGAAACAACTATGGAGAACTACGAAAACACAAATAGTCAAACAAGGATCAGTAACATATATGAGAATTGAGAACACTCAGAATTAAGTCCAGAACTAATTAACAGTACTAAAACTTTTATATACTTTTGCATCTCTTGTGAATAGAACGGAAGAAAAACTCCACCTTTTCATGCCCCGAGTCTTCAAAGAAGTGAAACTCAGCTGTCATGGATCTTCCAATTGAGTGCGACAAAGTTGGTGATAGAGCTGGTCTTTTCTTCCTTGGTGCAGGAGGACAGTTCTGAATGGCCCATATTTGGTTGAACGAACAAGTTGGGGTTCTGCACTCTTCCTCAATATCCTTCACCTCTTGGGCTTCAATTTTTAGCTTCACCTTCCCATCTGATCCCTCAGTTTCTTGCAGGTCTTGCTTCTCCGTCGAATTAGCACTGGACATGGAGTATTATGTGGAGGAGGGAGCAGAAGTACAGTGTGAAGATATACGCGAAGTACAATCACATACACAGAAGTGTAAGCGATCGCAGATAGATCAGAGATATCTTTAGAGAAGAGAGAGGACGGATCTGTTAAATTTGCAGCTTCGTTTCTTGATTCTAGTTGTACCTTTTGCCTTTATCGCAGAACCCTATTGGTAAGACTGTAAGAGTATCTCTCTTGCCTTCTCAAGTTAATTCGTTCCATGTTTGAAAGTGAAATTGATAAGAATGAAAATGAGAGTTACAGTTGGCAATGGCAGCGTCTTTATTTGGGAAGAACGATAACTCTCGAGCAACTTGGTGGAATTATTCGGGTTACTTACTAGCCTTATATGCTTCAATCCGTACTCATTTTTATATTTATTAAATTTCAGTTTATTTTCTTACCATAATATCCATATATATATTAATTGAATTTGTTATTGTCATCATTGTGACCGATATATGATATTGGTCATACTATAACTACAAGGATGAACTATTATTTAGCTTTCTTTGAAAGACATCTAAATTATACAAATTTTTTATTTTCAACATATACACTTTCAATTGTTCAAATTAAAATAGAATCAAAATATTCATCAAAATTATATTATTATTTTTATTAAAATATATATGTTATCAAAAACAAACTTTTCAATTTTTTATATTATTTATTTTATATTGAAATCATAAATTTAATTTATTCTTACACTTCAATATTAGATTTACGACAGCATTTATGTTAATATATTTATTTAATACAAATATGATTTTGAAATTAAATTACTATCTGTGAATTAGTTGACTTTAAAAAATTATTTTGTGAATGGTTATTTACTATTAATAATTTATTTTTCATCAAAGGATGCTATAATTTTTTTTTATATTTTGAATACACACACACACACACATATTTATTACTCTTGATATTGTAATAAGTAATAAATTAAATACAGAAATATTTTAATGAAAATAAATACAATTCAATTTATCTTTTATTATAGGGCAATTAAAACGGCTAAATGAATACTGTAATAAATGTCATATATTGTCATATATATATTTATTACTTTTTACATTGTAATAAGTAATAAAATTTAATTTAAAACGGTTATACGAATACTGTAATAAACGTCATATATCCTAATCCGCGAGAACAAAACAAAACACAACCTGTTGTAATGGCTTAATGTAGTGGTATCCTAAGTCTCTTATCATTTAACCAATTTTTAAAAACTCTAATCATTACTCGACAGGTCGTTTTTTCTCCTAGCACGTACTCGACAAACATCTATCTGATACGCAACATATTTGGATACCACTAAGTTATCTGCTTCTGGGGATTATCTGTTTGTTGTTATTTCCTGCATCTTCATTTCAGTGGTCGTGTCACAGAGACATATCACATAACAGGCTGCCGAAGATGCATCGGATTCCTCTTCCAGACATTGCATATCTATATATGATCCGTACGTTCTTTCTCGTCCAAATCCAACAACGCCACGCAACATACAGAGAATACGAACAGTACGTGTGAATGAACATTAATATAGTTCCGAAAGTTGATGCTTCACTTTGTGAGTTGGGAACCTTCCTTCATCTTACGTGATCATAAGCCAGTTTTTCTACTTGCCAAAAAAAAAAGCAAGTTCTCCTTCTTTCTCGCTATATGTCTGTTTCTAGCTTTTTATTAGGCCCTTACAAATAATATCAAGTCGAGTATGGAAATTACTTTTTGTTGATTAATAGTATTTATTTTAAACATGAATGATGAGTTGAATTTTGGACTTTGATCCAATCACCGATATCAAAGATGTCATGTTCAGCCATAACTTTTACATGGCGTTGCATATAATTGCATTTCTTGAACATGAACTTAGTGGCTTGCAACCCTTCGACCATCGCCATACAAGTATTTATCTATCCACCATATAATATATATACATACATACATACATATATATATATATATATATACTGTCCATAAATGTAATCAATTCACATTATGCCATCTCATGTTATTACCTTGCCAAATTTATTTGAGAGCACTTTTAACGAAGCTCTGATTCTCTTTGAATTGCTGGAATATGACATATCATGGACATAAATATTCATAAAAATCATCGTGAAATCAAGTATACTGCATTCATTTTTTTTGTGGAGTGCACTGATGGGCTTGATTAATGTATACACAAAAGGAAAAAAAAAATTGAAGAAAATAAGCCTTCCCAAATAATTAAAAATTATAATATTATATATATTTTAATCATGTGGCACAATAATTATTAAATATATTATTGAAAACAATACTATATTATACTCATTTTATAAATTTGTTACTTATTGTATTAATTAATTACATAGAAACTAAATTAAATCTATTAGAATCATTCATGATTAAATAAGCTAATATTTAAAGTAATTATTTAATAAAATATTATTCATATATAATAATTAATTAATCATAATAAAAAATTAAATATGGTTAACATTAATATGCCACTACAAAAAAGGTCCTCACAGCGGATGGCATAACCATTAACAAGAGTTAACAAAGTTGTGGGATATTAGTATTCAAATATTTGATTCATATAGTAATTAAGAATTCAATATGCAAGTAGCTTTGTTGTAGAGTATGAGTGACTTTTTAGGTCTTGGAACATTATTTAGATGAAATATGCATACTGGATTAGTATGTTCATCTTATAATTTTGACTCAATTCCTATGCAGCTTTCTCATAGTCGGAAGTAGTGCTTTATGGATCACCAACATTTTTTGAGTTAGCACTGACCTGCACAATAATTATATTGTGAAATCTATTAGATAAAAGTGGAAGGATAAGAGACAAGACTTGTAGTAGGGTAGGAATTATGACACTCCAGAAGCAATTGATTACTAAATGCTCTGATGACATTAATAAAGATCACTGAACATTGTTAGTTGATTATTGTATTAATTCGAAGGCTAAGGTAACAATTAATATTATTTTGATATTTTCAGTCAAAACATACTTATTACTAACTTATTCTCCATGAATAGGAAAAACCCAAAAAAATAGAGATAATAGAAAGAAGCAAATTATGTCACTCGCATGTGGAACACAGAGTTTAGCATGCAAGAAGGTGGAAATGGTAATCTCAAATTTCAATAATTATATTATACTCTTCGTTTAACATGCATATGAGTTATTATGTACTTGTTAATTGTAGAAGTTGGAGTTATGTCATCCAATCGACAGAGAAGAAGTGTGGACTGCAACACATGAACATGTTAATGGGTCTTTCGTGAAAGATGATGCCAAAACAATAAGTGTATGTATTTCCTTAATTTGTTTTGAACATGAAATGGGTTGAATTGTGATTTGGTTATGTCAGAATACTCTATTTTATTTGTAAGGAAGTTCTTACATTATATAATTGTTGAGGATATTGTAGTTGTTTTACTTGAAAATATTTTCATTGTTCATGTCTCTTTTTCAAATTGTTTTTAATGATGTAGGAAAAAATTGTGCTCACGAGTCTAATTCAATATCCATGACTCAATAAATTTCCACTCAAAAGTCATTGGTCTTTGCTTCAGTAAGGCAAGAGCATCTGAGTCATATTCGAGGGTTGGGATTGGGTCCATTGCCATCCCAAGTGTTTGGTTATTCTTCTTATTCTTGTAGTGGAGTGAGTTCATCTTATCCTTTTAATGTTGAGTTGTAAACTTAATTCATGCAAATGTAATATGTTATAAATGACAAAGGCAAGAGATACAAGATCAAAAAGCACAACTACAAGACCAAAATAAAAAATCTTTTGAGGCAATGATAAATTTCTATATGCACAATTTTTAGGGTCAAATGCTTTTTAACCTTGCCGCTTTCCTAACATCACTAGTAATGTTTTTAATATATGTATTATAATTTATTTTAATAAATTAGATTTCTAGTTATATTTTATAATATATTATCTATATGTGTCTTACTATTTCTCATACAATAATTTAGGTTATAGATTGTCCAAGTGGACATCAATTGAATGTAGTAAACTATTCTCCAGTCGAATTGTGATGAAGAAAATAAAAAGATTTTGTAATGATGAACTATTTTGATAACTATGTTATATTATTGTCATATGACTATGTTATGTCCAAATTACATGAGATAATTAGTAGGTTAAACATGTTTAAATTTGAGACTTTCATGATGATTATATGGATTGTTAGAGTCAATATTGTGATATATTTGTTCCATTTGATACTTAAAAGATGAGTTATGAACTAATGAATTAGTAGGTATCACAAAAGAAAAATTGAATTTAATATTTAAGTGAAATTCTTAAAAAAAACATTAGTAGCAGTTTTAACCGCCGCTATAACGCCGTGAAAATGATTAATACTCAACCATAGTTAAATGAGGGTGAGCTTCAGTTGCAGTCACCCCTAAATTGGACACACTTGCAGCTGCGGTTTAAACCGCTACTACAACTTGCAATTACCCACAATACATTCAGACTGCAGCAAGGCTATTAGCCACTGTGGCTTTAGTGGTAGTCAGTTAAACCGTGGGTCATGCAAATAGTAATGGTTACAACCGTTGCTATATGTAAAAGAACCGCAGCTATGACAAACCATTTTTGTAGTGCGCCTTGGCATTAGCTTTGCATATAAATATTTTTTTTAATCCATGTATTATGCTAAGATGTGCCCATTAAAAAATTTTGAAGATTTCGGCGTTGTATATATATATATATATATATAAAAGTGCCTTTACAATTACTAAAAGGACACATATATTAAAAAATAATAATATGTTGTTTTTACATTTTTAGGAGGTCGTAGATAACATGACAAAATATAATATAATTAAAGAATATACACTTATCGACAAAGATTATGCCCATTTTATGTTAGCATTAAAAAAATTAAAATTTATAAATATAAATAATTGCATATACTTTTTTTTTTATTAAATTATGAAATTAATTAGAAATATCTCTCAGTACTGTTGGAAACGAATTAAGGCCAAGGTCCAAGAACAGATTAGATGTCAGTGACCCCAAACAAAAATTAGAGAGTGGCAGCTGTAAGAAATCTTCCAAAAGGGATGGTGTGCAATGGAACCCAATGCCATGAGCCATGGGCTTCTGACTCATTAGGTATAAGTATATCACTTAATCAAAGCATTGAAAATAATGGATTTTTTTGACAAAAAAATAGATGCACTTTCAGTACTTGGAATTAGAATATACGTGCTAGTTAATAAAGCTAATGTTCTATAGTTTTTATCAGAGAATCTAATAACAAAAACAAGCTATCCAATTTTTAATGAATCAATTTTACTTTTGTAATTGAAAGATGAATAATTTTTTTTAAATTTTAATAATTCTTTATATCATTTTCATTTCTTAGATAACCAACTTATAAAGTTAGTTTCTATTATTTTAACAGATAGAGAGACCAAATGGTTAAAAACAATTTGAAAGATTAAATTAAAATATTTCATGTTAAAAGACTATTTAATTTGGAAAAAATTTTAGGAAAAGAGTAATCATTTAATCATTATTAATCAATACTTATATTTAGTTGCTGTGATTTGCCATGTCAAATTTTACACTTTTGTACAGAAAAGCAAGTTAAATGTATTTCCTAGGTCTTCTACGGAGTAAATACTATAAAGAGCCTTTAAAATTTAAAAAAAAATAAAAAAAAATAGTAGGTAAAAAAAGAATTAGAATAAATCTCATACACATTTTTATCTTTTATTTATATGTCACATTTTTTCTAACATTAAAAATACTTTTAAAACTCCACACTTTGAAACATCCAAAACTATCATATTAATTTTTGTTGGTGATGAGACCAAACACATGGAAACCTACTCGAGATCAAGTAGATTAGGTTATGAATCCAGTTGGAGATATCCCACAATAATGTAGGGGTGCAGTAGAAGAGAAGAGAATTTAAAAAGAGAGTTTGTGAATTTCTCAATTTCTCACACTTATTCTTTGATCCTAATTCATATGTTGATTTTAAACCATTTGATCATGTCATATAAAAAATTTAAATCGTTAAATTAAATTTTATGACGAATAAAAAATTATTTCACTTAATTTTAAACTATTACATAAACGCATTTTATTTGATGACACCTATTGTTAGATCCAGCACAATGTTTTTGTCAAATTTTTATGATGGAGAGAAGGGAATGATTCACCCTAAATCACCTGGCTTCTTGATTGCTTTTGTGTCACATGTCTTTGTCATGTCATATTAATTTACTCATATTAAGCTTCCTATTCACTACCATCACCCACATGTAAGCCAAAAAAATTGACAAAGAAATAGAAAATTTGTCCTGTTGCTTTTGTTTGTAATCTTAAATATTAGAGTAAAGTTTACACTTCTTTAATTTTATTAAAATTGTATGATTTTTTAATCTCATAATATTTTAGTTCTACTTTAAATTGAATATATATATATATATATATATATATATATATATATATATATATATACATACACACACACACACATAGGGCTGTGAATATTTTCACCTTCATCATTGGTTTTCATCAACTTGATTATATCGAAATATGCACAAATAAAAATCAAGAGAGGGTATTTTATTTTCATTAAATTTAATAAAACTTAAACTGATTATCATTTATCAACCAACAAAAATTTTCTCTTTTTTCCATGCAAATTAACTAACTTATAATTAAATCTTGCAAATTAGAACTCTCAACTTTGCATAACTTCTTGATATACTTGTAAAAATTAAATTTATCGACAAATCAATTCCTTAGAGTTGGATTAAGTATAATTTTCATTTTAAGCCATATATTTACTTATCATCAAAACTTCTATAATGAGTTGCTGGATTTGAATAAAGGTGTTTTAATTATATATATATATATATATATATATATGAATTAACAAATGGCATTTTAATTACAATTTTCCAAATTAAATTAAAATGTAAAGAAACTTATTATTTTAAAAACTAAATACTCATATGAAGACTAAGATATGATAAAGAGTTTGAATGGTTGAACAATGGAAATCTGTACTTCATTTGATTCCCCTTTTGTTTCTTAGTTGTTATGATTGTTGGACTTCCACCAATATGTCAGGCCATGCAAATATATCCAAAGGAAATTAAAGATATTCATTGAGTGCATACTAATTTTATTTTCTAAGCTATTATTTACATTTTTTCCCCCAATCAACATGAGTAGTAGTGCCCCAGTCAAGTTTAATTGGGAGATATATTTTTTAAAATTTATGTGTATAATATTGAATTTTGATGTTTTTTTTTCCATATTTTAAATTCATTTGACACATATATGTTTTATGTAATTTTTTTATTTGACATATTCACTTAGAACCGACTAAAACTATACAAATATTATATTTATAATTTTCACAAAAAGTTGTAATAATAATAGTTTATTCTTTTTTATTTTCTTTCTACATTTTTTTTTTTCCATTTCTCTCACACTATCTCTTATTCCTACCATTTTTATCCTTCTTTTTATTAACTTTCAAATTTAGGTCTATCTCATCTCTCAAATGTGAGGTGGTGAGTGAACTCTAAATTGAGACGATTGAGTATTAGCTTTCAAAATATGATACCCACACCTCCTATATTTAATTTTTCATCTTATTGAGATAATATCCAAGCTCAATTTGAAATTCATAAGTTAAATTGAATCACTCTAGTTTTGAATATTAGGCTGCTAGCTAATTAAAGTATTGATTGGGTCATAATTTTAGAATCATTCACTAATATAGAACTAAAGAAAAGTTCACATTTCGGCATTGTATCTAAACAACAAAATAGAAAAGTTAATTTGTTTAAGAGGGTGTAAAAATTGCTTTGAAGAGAATATTAACCTTAGAGTAACAATTTTTATGTGGTCCTCATAAATCTAATTTCCAACATTAATTAAGTAAAATTCATTTAAAAGACTTTTGCCCAAAATAAAGTAAAAAGAACATATTTATCTATATATATATATATATATATATATATATATATATATATATTTCACTCCCACTAACTTTGAATCCTGCATCCTATAGCAAAAAAATAATGATAATAAATATGTCAATATTAAAGTACAACTTGAGTCTCTATTTAATTCTTTTCCCCTTTCATGATTGCATTTTCATGCACAACATAAATGAGAAAGGTTCCAATCTCTTATTTCCCAAAGGATTTAACTAAGTTTAACATATTTCAAATAAAAGCATGATATATCATACATGAATAACTAGCTTTTTTAGAAAAAAAATTCAATCATATAAATTTGCTAAAATGCAAGAAAAAATGTCTTTATTAAAATTTAAGGTTATATGATATAAAATCAAATATTAGAATAAAAAATAGATAAATAATAATTAGAACTGGCCTTAAATAATAATGAAATTTATTATATAAAAATGATTTAAAAGATTAAATCCTAACTAATATATAGTAACTAATTATAATAACTAGTTTATTTGCCCATATACCTTAGAAAAAATTAGTTCATTTTACTATATATCAATATATTTAACACTATTTGTAAGTTTTAGTAAAAAATTAAATTTAATAACATATTATAATATAAATAAAATATAATAAATTAAAAAAAATGTATAAAATTGATTATGTGAGATTAATGAGAGAGAAATGACAATAATTAGCTCATTGAGAAAGCACTATCATAAACCATTCAATTATATATTATTTTCTCTTACTTTAAATTTGAACCATGTCTACTTATATTTATAGTCCATTATTAGCAAAATTTAAGGGATAATTAATTAATTAATTAAATTTTTTTCATTGATTTTAAAAAATGTCTAAACTTTAATGAATTATTGATTTAAGATGTTAATAATTAATTTATTAATTTTCTAGTTCATTCAAAAAAAATTGTAGACTTTAAAAAATTTATGAGACAGTTAATTAATTAATTAATTAATTATTTTTCTCATTGACTATAAATAATTTATGCAAATTAATTATTTCATTATTTTTTTTCTTAACTACAAAAAACTTATGCAATTTAAAAAATTCTTGATATATATACAAGAAACGTAAAAAGTCATTGCATTGCATAAAGAGATTAGGGTTTGGCCAATGAAGTATTTTCATTTGTCAAACAAAATTTTCACATTAAAATGAGTCTACTTTATGTATATATATAATAAATAAACTGTAAGCTGAAGCTAAATAGTCTAACTTATAATGAGTTATTTAATCTCTAACAAAATACAATAATTAATTACATAATATTATTCAAAATATAATATATTAATCAATGAAATAATTAATTTATAATAATTCACAAATTAATTAATTATTTTAAATCTGCCATCTTAACTCGACAACTTCCCTCCTTTGATGGGAAATCCACAGTGCAGTCTAATGACCACTTTTATAAAGCCAACCCAACATTATATGCACTGGGCTCAACCATTCATATTTATATTAAATTAATTATATATAATTATGTTTTTAATTTACAAATATGAATTATTGGATCTATATTCAATAACCTACTATAATTAAACATGTTTTTATATTTTCAAGAGAATCCAAATTGGTGGCTTATTTTGTCGTTGAGGTTTTCTATAATGCCCATAGCCTATAATGCATTACATGATAATTTAATAAATTAATATAAAAATTTTTAAATAAATGTGCCAGCGAATCTTGTTATCTTATTATACAATCACATGCTCGAGTTTCTGTACACGTGGATCCCATTCTGAGACTGAGACTGAGACAAAGAGCAACTACATAATAAATAATAGTAACTTGTTCATGCAGAATGTCAGAGAAAAAAAAATTTGTGGAATTGGAATTTATATAATAATAATAATTACACAAACAAAATAATAACGTGGTGAAAACAGCTTCTAGTATCAAAAGCTTGTCTTTCCCTATCTAACGCGAGAGAACTATTTACAAAGATCCAAATTTTTACCAAAAGATTTGGTCTTTTTCCTTTTTAACTGGAGGGAACTATTTACAAAGTTTGAAAGTTTAATATTTTCTAAGTGAGAGATGTGACTCTCCCCATGACCTCTCTCTCTAAAATTCTCTGTACGCAACCTACGGGGACCACATTCCACATGATGTTTCAAAAGCCCACGCCCTTTCAGTAACTCTCTTCCCTTTCTTACCTTGCACCTTCATATCCAATTGCAGAATCAGATATCTGCTCTTCAACTTTAATAACTTATCATAGCCTTACTGAATCTTCTCCTTGTATTATAACTTTGAATTCTAGAGGAAGGATTTATCGTTGCCTGCCTCCATTCTTCACATGGAAAAGCTGTGTGTTCTTCTTGTCCCTCTTCTATGCCTTGCTCTATTATCTCACGGAGGAACAGTGATAGCCTTGAAAAGTCAAGATGGCTCAGAAGAATGGGGATACGTACAAGTCAGACCCAGTAAGCCGAATCCATTACAATTCTGTAATTTTCCATAGTGGTCTTTTGAATCTTATCTGCAAAATTGCATCTTCGTTGTAGCAATAGTTCAATTACCAATTTTCTTTTGGGATGTGTTATCACAGAAGCCCACATGTTCTGGTGGCTTTACAGAAGTCCCTACAGAGTTGAAGATACCTCCAAGCCATGGCCAATCATCCTTTGGCTGCAGGGAGGACCTGTAAGTACTATTCAATCTAGCTATGAACTAAACAAACAAGAAGAAGAAACCAGAATCTGAGAATTATAAGCATTGAACAGGGTGCTTCAGGAGTTGGTATTGGAAATTTCGAAGAGGTTGGACCATTGGACACCAATTTGAAGCCCCGGAATTCCACTTGGTTGAGAAAAGCAGATCTCCTGTTTGTGGTATAATTTCAGCTTTTGCTGTGCCATTCCATGATTCTCTTTTTTATTTTTTTTAGCCAAAAATTCCTCGGTTCACGTTACTTAATGATTTAGCTGTTATAATACAGGACAATCCAGTTGGAACAGGGTACAGTTTTGTGGAGAATCCGACATTGCTCGTGAAAACAGATGAGGAGGCAGCCACTGACTTGACCACATTGTTGATTGAGATATTCAGTAAGGATGAGAGCCTTCAAAAGAGTCCTCTGTATGTTGTAGCAGAGTCTTATGGTGGGAAATTTGCTGTTACTCTTGCATTATCCGCTCTCAAAGCCATTGAATCTGGGAAACTAAAGCTTAAACTTGGAGGTAATACTACTACTACTAATAATAATCCCTTCTTGGATTTTCCATGAACAAGATTAATTTGTTGATACTATGTCTGTATCCCTTATGTTATGTAGGAGTGGTTTTAGGGGACAGCTGGATCTCCCCTGAAGATTTTGTGGTAACTTCTGGAATTGTTCTTGTCTTGCTTCTCAGTTTTGAGTCTTACCCACCAAGTTCTTGTTTTTCAACTTTCACCTTAACCCACTCTGCAGTTCTCATGGGGTCCTCTTCTGAAAGATGTCTCACGCCTTGACGACAACGGGATGCAAAAATCAAACAGGTAAGATTCTTGGGTTTCAATTTCCATCCATCTTATTTGATACAAAATGCCAGTATCAAAGTTACCTAACAACCATTTTAAACGACAGTATAGCTCGGAAGATCAAGCAGCAACTTGAGGATGGCCAATTCGTTGATGCAACAAACTCATGGAGTGAACTTGAGGCCGTCATTATGTCTAGCAGCAACAATGTGGTACTACTATTATATATTCATTTTCTTGTCAACCCTTGAGTGAGATTACTCTAGTACTAAACACCATAATGTTTTACTGAGATGTCATGTTGTTTTCAGGACTTCTATAATTTTCTGATGGATTCGGGAAGTGATTCAGCAACCTTATCAGCAGTGAAGCTGGGGTTATCGAGAGAAATAGCAATGAAGCGGTACTCCAAATATCTTGCTTTAAGGAGGGCTTCTCCTGGCGGGGAAGCTGATCTTGACACCTTATTAAATGGTGTCATAAAGAAGAAGCTGATGATCATTCCTGAGAATGTCACGTACGTCTATTTCTTCCCCCCAAAAGAGATAGTTGTTTTCCGAGTTCCACTTTAACCTTTTCATTCATTTTCGGTGCTCCTATGCACTGAGAATTCAATTCTATTATCTGTATATTGTCACATAATCTCTCTGTCGACAGATGGGGAGGCCAATCTGACGAAGTTTTCGTTTTCCTTGAAGGCGATTTTATGAAGCCAAGGATTAATGAGGTAAGAAGATAAGCGTGAAAAGAAAATGGGAACTTTGACTTAACCATCAATTAAACTCTAAGCAATAAAATTGGGTTAAAATAATGCTGAGAATTGTTACTACTGAGCATTCTCCTCTCTGGGTTCTATAAAGTTATTAATTTTTGTTTTTCTTCTGTGAGATTTGACGACTTTTAGTTGAAGTTCCTCAGGTAGATGAGTTGCTAGCTAAGGGGGTCAATGTGACTGTGTACAATGGGCAAGTAAGATTCCCTTACCGTTCAACACTTTGGTTATTATTAGTTTATTAGAAGTGATGATGGGAAAAGATTTTCAATTTAGATGTGCGATATGTATGGTCCACCCCAATTATTCGACAAGTTGTCTGGCTTTGAAAGTGATGTTGAGCTTAGCCAATTAGCAAAGAGTCTTTTAAACTTGATGAGCATCTTTTATTAATTTTCTTTTTTACTACTCATTTACAATTAAATAATCTATCTCTGATTTTTATAGGTCGATCTCATTTGTGCAACTAAGGGGACTGAAGCTTGGCTTAAGAAACTCAAGTAACCATCTTTTTTTCTCTAATTGATATGTTATTATGCCTTTTTTCTAAATAATCTATTTTCACTGTACTGTGTAGGTGGGAAGGGCTTCAAAATTTCTTGAATAAAGACCGAACACCCCTTTACTGTGGAAGTGACAAAAGCACTAAAGGCTTTGTTAAGTCTTACAAAAACTTATACTTCTATTGGATCCTTGGGGCTGGCCATTTTGTAAGTCAACATCATCTTTTACAGCTAAGCATTTGCTTGCAATAGTGCAATACTATCGACATGTCTATGTGCTCATCTTCACCGTCCAGAGTGATAAGATCACAAGGAAAATAGAGAAGAAAATTCTCCCTTGTAATTGTCATGGCTTGTGTTGGTTTTGTCAAATAAACATAACTGCATAGGTCTTCTCGTGTTTCCCCATAATTCTTTTTTACCTAGTGAATGCAAAAACTAATAAAATTGTGAAGATCATCCTTGGATCTCCTATTCTAGAAATCTGGGTGTTACGTGTCAAACTTGTATAACTTGAGAATGAAACAATGGCAGACATTGGGTAGAAAGAAAGAGTAAAATATGCTTCCCCATCGTCTTTAGTGTAGATCCAATGATTTCTTTTTACGATTAAAAGATTCGGTGAGATTGCAGAATTCTCTTCTTCTTCATTACTCTGTATTTAAAAATTATAGAAAAGAACAGTGTTCATTCATGAAGAGGGTATTATATATGACTGATGAGATCCGAATTGTCGGGGTTATGAGATTTATGGTTGTCTTCATTCAAACACAGTGGATATATCAGAGACAGCGTACGTAGAGAATCAGAAATTGATGTGTCAATATTTGCTCTTGTATTGTCTCATTATGTGTTTGGTCACTTTTGCAGGTACCTTCTGATCAACCATGTGTGGCATTAAACATGGTGGGCGCAATTACAAACTCGCCAGGAAATTACTAAGAAAAAAAAAAGAAGCATACAAGAAAGAGAAAGGAGAGTCAACAAGCAAACTAAAATAGCTTCAAGCACACACAGCAAGCTCTGAACTGATTTATGGGAGGAAGAGTTGTGGAAGCCATTTGTTGCGCAAATCAATATATATGTATTCTACATGCCTTCCTCTGTGATTTTTAGAATTAGAAAATAAAATGCAGCATTCTTGGAGATAGAAATTCTGCGGCCTATCAATGTGATTAAGTTAAAAATCCTTCCTTAATAGCACCAAAAAAGTAAATGTTGATAGTAATATGATCTATGATCAAAGGAAACCATTTTGAGCCAAATACATCAAGTACAACAGATCCTCTACAGTCAACAAGGAAAATGTATATGTTCACTCAATAGGGATCGTCAAATTAAATTTAGTTTTTTTATTATTGATTTTGATTTTTAAATTCTAAGTGAAAGCTATTAGATCTGTACAATTCTCTTAATACAAATCGTTAAATCAGCACAGTTTGAATGCAAATTGTAAACAATCTAATTAAAGGATAACCTGATTTCAAATAGACAACTTTAAACATATATAAAGATTTTAAATTTATAATTCTACTTTGAAAAGCTAATTCAAAGTCTAATACCTAACTCAACATAATAAGAGAGTTGAGTCTAATTTTCATTGATCAAGGTTTATAAACTATTCTCTAATATTAACCTAATTTTTTTCAAAATTTTATTTTAATTTTCAAAAATGTATTAGAACTTCACATAAAATTATTTTAGAATTATCTAGCGAACAGTTTACCATAATAATATTTTCAAAATATTAACAGCAATATAAATTAAATCTTCTTCTTTTAACGTGTTTCCCTACGTCATTCTTGTTTGCAACAACAGAAGTTTGTGGAATGTGAACCATCTTAAACTCTCCAAACATTTAAGTATACACTTAGCCATGGTTTAACGTAATCTTATCTCAACCAGAAACTCCTTTCAGTACATGATTCATGAACTTGTCTGCTAATGAACTTTCTGCCCCCTCTGTTTATGCCTGCAACTGCTGCAATAATATCATAAATTAAATGCCAAGACAAAAGACACTAATTGGTGGTCATTGTCTTTTTTCCTTTTTCTTTTCCTCACTCGAACGGATTCAAATTACTTTTTCGTTTCTTTGGCATATACAATAGTACGACTCAAAGGGGATGAAAGTCGCATATAACTGTACATTTTTTGTTCCTTCCAATAAATTCAATAAAGCGTTGTTTGCAAGAAAGCCATATTCTGTATTCAATTTTCGTTGGGGTTGGAATGATATGATCCATATTTATATTCCACTTCGCCATGTGAGGCTTTAACTTTTCTAGCCGACAATGACACGTGATGTCCGATGGCAAGAAATTTTTAATTTTACGTCGTAGTTTCAACCATGGCTACCTTATATCTCACTACCCTCAGGAATACGACAGACACCAACTTGGTACATTACACTTCGTAATTGACTCCCCTAAGTTGTGATCTTTTCTGCCATCCACTAATTCTCTGTCAAACTTTTTGTATTCTTGGTAATGGAAAAGCTGTGTGTTCTTATCCTCGCTTTTCTGTTCTTTCATCTACCATTTCATGGAACAACAGTGACAGCTTTGAGAAGCCATGATGGATTAGAGGAATGGGGATATGTTGAAGTGAGACCCAGTAAGCTAAATGCTTTATACTGCATTCGTGTTGTCATATTTCAAAAAGAGAATTTTTAAGAGAATGGTGTAACTGAAGTTTTCCTTGGATTATTATGGCAGAAGCCCACATGTTCTGGTGGCTTTACAGAAGTCCCTACAGAGTAGAAAATCCCTCCAAGCCATGGCCTGTCATTCTCTGGTTGCAGGGAGGACCTGTAAGTTTCATTAAATTAGGGCCATAAAGAAACCCAGACTCTATCTTTCTGTCTTGTAAAGTATTCCATGCAAGAAAACAGAGGTCACTTGTGCTATAAAATTCCGGATCTCGTGTAAATGTTGAACAGGGTAGTTCAGGAATTGGCTATGGAAATTTCCAAGAGATTGGGCCTCTGGACATCAATTTGAAGCCAAGGAGTTCCACGTGGTTGCGAAAAGCAGATCTCTTGTTTGTGGTAACTCAGCCATAATGAAACAACTGTTCTTCTTCGAGCAATTAATTCCATAGTTATGGCATTAGCTTTTCTTATCAAAACATCTTTGGTTCTTTTGGCTGACTGTATAATAGGAAAATCCAGTTGGAACAGGGTACAGTTATGTGGAGGATCCCAAACTCCTAGTGAAAACAGACCAGCAGGCAGCCTCTGACTTGACTACTTTATTGATTAAGATGTTCAATAATGATGAAAGTCTTCAAAAGAGTCCTCTACATTGTAGGAGAGTCTTATGGTGGAAAGTTTGCCGTTACCCTTGGATTATCTGTACTCAAAGCCATCGAAGCAGGGAAATTGCATCTCAAGCTTGGAGGTAATCTCTTCTTAAAAGAAGGGTCATCGTCTTTTTGCTGCTTCTCAAAGCCCTTCTGATGTTCGAATGAGATGAATTTTGTTCAAATAATTCTTAATATGAGAAATTGTATGATTATGAATCAGTATTTCTCATGCAGGTGTGGCATTAGGGAATAGCTGGATTTCTCCAGAAGATTTTGTCGTAAGTGCTTGGAGGCTCTGTTTTCCATTATATTTCGACTCTTGAGACTCTGCAATTTTTGTATTTCACGGACATTTTAGTTCTCATGGGGTCCCCTTCTCAAAGACGTCTCACGACTCGATGACAATGGGCTTCGAAGATCAAACAGGTCCATCTCATACTATTTCCCCATTTTTAGATTGCACAAAAATATTGCAGAAAAAGTATCATCGGATACGATAAGATTTTCGCATATGTCTAACAAACCCCATCTTCAAGAACAGCATAGCTCGGAAGATCAAGAAGCAACTTCAGGATGGCCTATTTGTTAATGCAACACATTCGCGGCGCGAACTTGAGTTCGATATTCTCTATAGCAGCAACCATGTGGTACTGATCTATCCCTTAAACCAGTTAACTTGGTATTATTAGAACTTAAAGATGCCATTTTGTAAATTCCAGAGTTTCTACAATTTTCTGCTGGATAATGAGGAGGATGACTCAGCAGCAGCTTTATCGAGGTGAGATCACCCAACGGAATTTGTAAGGAAATGCCACTCCGATTATTTCACTTTCATCAAAACATTTACACTCTGCAAGTGACAGATTGTTAAACGGTGCCATCAAGGAAAAGCTAAAGATTATTCCGGAGAATGTTACGTAAATTTTTAAATTATAATTCACTGCCTAGAGGCTAGAACAAAGTTTCCAACCTACGATCACCTATCTGCTGTGGGTACAGATGGCACCTGGATTCAGAAACTGTATCTCAAAGCCTAGAGGGTGATTTTATGAAACCAAGAATTGACGAGGTAAGAAGAGAATCTTCATGCTTCACTCGCTTATCCTAATTTACATCTTTCCTCTCTGGCATTATCCTCGTCGCTTTGGATATATTATCTTACTGCTGGAGTCTTAAATTGAGAAATTTTTTTTATCATTTTATTTATTATAACATTATCATTTTAATTACTCACTTATTAATTTTTTTAATTTAATTCTTTTGTCAAATTTTAAATTCTAAGTTCAAGGGATTAAATTTAATATTTTTTTAAAAATAAAAAACTAAATGTAATATTTTTGAATGAATGAAAACTATTTTATAACATACTAAATTATGTTTTTATTTGGATATTTTAAATATGCATAACTTAAATATTTTTACAGTAATAAAATTAGATGTTTTTTAAACTTTATAAAATTATAAGAAAAAAATAAAAATGAACAGATCAGTATAGAATAATCTAACATTTCTCTTTTATATATATATATATAATTGGCATTAACTTTGACTATCAGGTTGGCGAGCTGCTAGCAAATGGAGTGAATGTGACGGTGTACAATGGACAAGTAAGAGTGCTCTCTCACGAAGTCTTGCTTTTTGATGGCAAGAGATTCCTTTAGATATGATGCTACCCAATTTGTGTGATCAGTTTGGATAATGGACCAGTTAGCTTTTTGAGACACCTTTGAACAATGTCACATGTGGTGTTTTTATATGTATATATATCATCAGTTGACTATAATTAATACACAATGTGCGTGATGATTGTAGCTTGACGTTATTTGTGCCACCAAGGGAGTTGAAGCCTGGCTTAGGAAGCTCAAGTAATTGAAGTCTTCCTCTTTCGTTCCCCAGCTATATAATAGATCTTCCAAAAGAAAGCAAAAATGCAAAATCTCAACTTGAACCGCTGTGTGTAGGTGGGAAGGGCTTCCACAATTCTTGGGGAAAGAAAGAAAGCCTCTCTACTGTGGAAACGACAAAAAGACCAAAGGCTTTGTGAAGTCATACAAAAACCTACACTTCTATTGGATTCTTGGCGCTGGCCATATGGTAATTAACTTTTCAAGTCAATATCGTCTTTCCTTTTCAGTACGTAGCGGTAAGACGCTTGAGCTGCCTCGTGGATTATTTGTATGTTGCTGTAGGTACCCAGTGATCAGCCCTGTGTGGCCTTAGAAATGGCAGGTGCAATTACACATTCACCTGCTGGTTCAACCTAGAAGGGAAGCAACAAACATTGTATAAGTCCTTTGTGATTTTAATGAATAAATAAATAATCTTCTTATTGCGTATTGTTCCAAGAGGAAGGGGATAATAAGGAGCACCAACTTCTTACTCTCTCACTGTATATATATAGAGAAAAAGCTCATGCATGCGAAGAGGCATAAGCCCATGACATTAATGGGCCTTGACAATAATTGATACTCTGCATCGTTCTGTAAATTGTTTTTTTTTTATAAATGTTGAAGATATAACGGAATAAATAAAATTGAAGGTGTATGATATTTATTTTCTATTCACTTTTTTTTTTTAGTTTATCTTTCTCTCATTTTGCAAAAAAAAAAAAGTATACGTAAAAATTTAGAGAATTTGAACTCGAGCCTTGACTATTTTTACTCTTTCCTGGTCTTTGGTGTTTGAAGTGAATTTGTTCCTGTAGAGCGGTTTTACAAGAGCAGATCCTGTAAAAGATACTAGCCATTCACGCAATCCAATGGACTCCATGCAACCAGGTGGCACACCCCCCTCGGTAGAAAATGCACTATTTTCAGTAAGTGAAATAGTGCGTTTCGGGCGAAATTTTTTTATTTCTTCGTTGCTCCAAAACGATGTTGTCCAGAAGCATCTGGTTATGGTAGCAACGAGTTAAACGCACCGTTTTACTAACTCAAAATGGTGTGTTTCGAAGCCAAAATATTTGCCGCTAGGGTCTATTGAAACGACGTTGCTTTTAGGGGTTGGTGGGACATTGCAATCATCTTCTTCCTCCTTCTACACTAACAACCCTGTGACATTACAGAGACCCATTTTGCCACCTTGCTTTGCTCCATTCTCCAGCCCATTGACGAGGAAGACGACGATGTTGAGTGTGTGTTATACGGTGACCCATTGTAATGTAACAAGGCATAAGTTCAACAAACTTCGGGATAAATACATAGGTAAAGATAGATGCTTTGAAAATGGGTTTTCTATGTGGAATGATTCTGCCTAGCTGAAGTTTAGGCCTTTGAACTACAAATTTGTGTATCTAAATGTGCTGAAGTAATATTGAAGATGAATCGAATACTCACAATTATAAAAATGGGTGTGTTTATGAAAATGAAGGGCGAAAATGTAGAAAAAAATAGAGGGAAAGAAATGGATGGATTTATTTTATAGTTCTTTCAATGTTGTGTGGGCTCATGATGAATTTGATATTATATATACTGATAAAATTTGAACATGAATATGACTGTTGCTTTGTTTATGTTTTGTTGTTATTATAATGCATCTATTAGGGAAAGGAAACTACTGGATCTATTTTATAAGCAATGCATCTGTCAGGGAAATATATTAAAATTTACTCTTGCTTCGTTCAAAATTTTGTTATGGTGAGAAGTCATTCCACATTCTTACTTGGTGAGAAGCCATTCCATATTCTTGCTTGTAGCATTTTATAATGTCTATTTTTATTCAAACACTGCATGTATTTGTGTCATTTGTGGGTGACTATTCAGGGCTTTATGTGTATGGGTGGTTTTCTGTTACAAGACTATTCATAAAATTACTTCTTAATAGTCGCTCTTAAGGATACAATCCCATATTATCTTGAATAGCCATAGTGAAAAGATATATTAATAAGAATGCAAGTTTTGAAAATCTTTGACTTGTCATGTTTTTGCAGATTCTTGGAATTTAGGTCATTTATCCCAATTTAAAATGAAACCAACTTATTCTCTTCAAGACACATGCAGAAGTTATGTAGTTTTCAAAGACACATGCAGACACATAAACTAAATATAAAAGGTCTGGCCATGTTTTTGTAGTTTTTTTTATAAGAAGTTATGTATATTCATCATAAATTTAGAGGATATATATATATACACATAAACACACACACAAAAACATTTATATTTATGAATTCATGTTAATTGAGTATAAAAATATTGCTTACAAGTTGAAGTCCTTATTGACCTTGGGTAAAATGTATTCAGTTCTTATAATACTTTTTATTTACAATTTCATTAAAATACAGAGTATAAAATTTCAGTGTTTTTAGAATAAGTCATTATTTCATAGCACAATTAATAAATTCTTTAATACAGCACAACATTGCTTAATCATTTCTAAAGTTTGGCCCATTAAATAAAATATTAATGGTATTGGTTGCATTTTACCAAACCAAAATTCAGGCCTTAATATTGTTGATTTGTCCAAAAGCAAGACATAATTGCCAAAAAAAGAAATCTAAAGAGATTAAAATTGCATCTAACATTGTTAGGTTTTCAGTGCTAGCAACTTGCCCTATCACAACTTGCATGTAATTTAGCAAGCATAAAGTATCCACTTAGCATTTTAGGTAAATATTTTATTCTAGGAAAATGGGGGATAGAAATCTTGGCATTGTCTGGTTCGTTCCTAATCCATCAATAAACTTGAAATGGGACAAAATATCAAGCACAAAAGATAAATTAAGGGGAAAAGAAAAGCACACGACTACAATTCAATATACAAATTCAAATAAAGGCAACCGAATGATATGCATTAAATAACAAAAAATGAAATAGAATAACATTCCCTACATGTTACCCCTCAAATAGTATTCTTTTTGATATTGACATGTTTTTTCAATTCAAAAATAAATTAAACTAGATCGAAGTTTTACTAAATAATTAGACTTACTATTATGGACCCCATTTTTGATATTGTCATGTTTTTTCAGCATCTTGTGAGTCAGCTAGTTACAACGATGGACCCGAAGCATAGGATTAATATGCAATTTGGCAATGCAAAGGATGCATGACAGTTCTGGATTAACTACAGTGGGAAGATGGGTTTTGAGGCGAGGAAGTAATATCTTAACAAGAATAAGAAAAACATATTAGTGATTTATTGCAAGTTCGTTTGTTGTAAGGAAGGAGTTCAAAAGTTTGACAAAAGAGAAAGAGTAGTTATGAACCTCAAGCTTGAAACCATAAGTAATTTTAATGTCTGAATCAACCTTGTCATAGTCAATGGAAAATTGACAATTAATGAGTTCATGGATGTTCACAACCACTCTCTGTAACTTCCAGAGACAACATATATGTTAATAAGCACTAGATTACAGCAAAAAGCATCATTTTAGTTGATGAACACACACGTAGGAGATAGAACTAATATAGGATTCACCTAATTGGATGCAAAAAATTACTTATGATTAAGAAGGCAGCGTTGCATGGTTTATAAGGATGTTTGTTGTCTTCTGCAATATTTCCAATAAGAGTTGTTAGAAAACTCATCTTTTATCCATGCCTATCAGGTTGATACTGATAAGTAAATCACAAATGTTTTCTGGGTCAATGCATACATGATTATTAATTATGGATATTTCAGTGAAGTTGTTTCCTTAGACATAACTTATTGTACAAAAAGGCTCATAGGTCGCTTGCCTTATTCTCTGGATACAATACAGGCAGACAATCATGTTTGGTGTTGTATTGTTGTATGATGAGACAATTGAGCCATTTAAGTGACTATTTGAGACCTTTTCAGAAGCTCACGGCCAAAAAAGGCCGCTAATTATATTCACTGACCAAGATACTATAATGGTGAAAACTTTAAGTGATTATAATGTGTGTATATGAGTGAATATATACTCTATTCGATTAATTTTAACTTTTTGTTTTAGTTTCTTATTCTTGTAGGTGAGGTGAAGCCTGATACGTGCCACAGGCTTTGTACGTGGCATCTAATGCAATGCGAGATCAAGCACTTAAGCCATCTGATGAAATATGGATCCAACTTCTTATCTGATTTCAAAATGTGCATGTATAGGTACTTTGATGAGGTTCAATTTGACTCATCCTAAAAGAAGATGTTGACTGATTATAACATTCACGAGAACACTTGGTTAAAGGCAATGTTTACAATACAAGAAAAATGGGCAGTGTGTTATATGAAACAAGTATTTACATTAAGAATTAGGAACACTCGACTTAGTGAGAGCTTAAACTCCAACTTCAAAGCATACATGAAACTAAACTTGAACCTTATACAATTCTTTAAGCTGTATGAATGACTAGTTGTAGAGAAATAGTATAACAAGTTGAAAAGTGAGTTTGATATTCGATATAAGTTGCCTAGGTTGAATTACCCACACTTGGTAATTCTACATCAAGTTGCGAAGGTATACATGTTTTTTATATTTGATATATTGCAAAAAGAGTTTGACATGTTATTTACAATGTTCATCTGGAACAAAAATGAAAGTCATCCTGTGTTCAAGTATACAGTGTCAATATCCAATCAAGATAGAGAGTATTGAGTCTTATTTAATCCTCTCTTGAAGACCATCTTTTGTAGTTATATGAAGTTTAAGTCATACGGAATACTGTGTAGCCATGCATTGAAAGTCTTTATTGAAGAGATGGACGAAAAACATATGTAATGGTATTGTACATGATTCAAAGGAGAATGTGGTTGAAAGAGACCCTAAATTGGATAGCACATGGTGATATAAACAACTTTGCTCGAAGATGGTTAGATTGACATCGGATGTTGCTACATGTCAGAAACTATATTCCATAATTAATAAGGAGGTGGATGACTTGTTGAAGAGAGTTACAGATGTTCAATCAGGACAATGTACCTTAGACAATGTAGGTGATCAACCATAATCCCTATAGGGGATAGAGTGGATGAAGCAAAGGGTTTTAAATAATGAGATTGGATAAAGAGACAATGACGACACAAAGGTTGGGTTAAACTTCAAGGTCGTAAGAGAAGAAAGGCTCCATTTGTTTTTTGGTTACAAATCCCACATCATGTGGTAAATACTTGGTGCATTTACTTATTAGTACTATCCTTATATGTACTTACTAGTATTAACCCATTTGTGTAGGATAATTAATCATCAAGTAATGCGTAAGCCAAAGTATCTTGCTCAGCTCCTCCAATATGCCATGATGACTATCAAACACAAGGGAGTTAATTTGACTTCACAAGATTGTTGACAATACATGAAAATCCTATAACATGCCTTCAATTGTATTACTGACTATCAACTATATCACTAATGCAATTGTTCAATTATATAGGAGCAATTAGGCATCCTTACACGATTGCTTGAGAATCTTGATAGTTAGTGTGTTATGACAAATTGCAAGTCTCTGCATGAATATTGAACATATCATTTTTGGACTTCCTTGACACTTGTGTAAAGATGTCAGCAATCAACACATCACACACACTAAATCATTCTGCTATAGTTAAATGTAATTTTATTACTTTGGAAAAGTCATTTACATAGTATTGACAATTACACCTATACGTTGGCAACTACAATATATTTCTACTCCATGTTACATCTATTGTGCAATATAATCACTTGATCATTTCAGTACCTTAATCTGGATTCATTTTTACAATGTTTTGTGTGGTTGTATCATGCATTGGCATCTTTATATTGCTTCATCCACATTACTTCATTCTTACTTCCTTAATCTATCAACTAGTTTGGGTTTATTGGGGAATTCAGGAAAAATTTAAGCACAGCCAAAGACATCTGTAAAAAAAGTCAACCATTTAGTCAAACTCCAATCAAACATTAACTATAAAGCTATTGGTTCCTAAAATTCACCTTTTCAAAGTTCAATCATACTATGGTAATAAAGTTCAAAGTCTATAACAATGAAAGCATTTAACCATTCATACTCTAAGTCTAAGGCAATGGCATATGGCATTAACATGATCTACTAAACTAAATTTCACTACAAAAGTTTAATATCCTTTTTATCATCTACATCTTGTTACTACAATGAAGCACATAATTAACACATCAAAGAATAGAATACTTGCTTCCATTAGCACAAGTACACTCGTGTAAGTAAAAATCAAATATGGTTTACAATATATGATACCTCTCAATTGTATAGGCCATATTTACTTTTTCCTTTAGTGAACACATTTGAGTTAGTAAAAAAGTAAAAATATAAAGGATGATAGCATTTATTTAAAATTTTTGAAAGCATGGACTCCTAAAGAAAGCCATTTATCTACAATTTATAGTAAGGTGACAGAGAATTATACACAAGTTTGTTATGTAATTCTTGCATAAAGCCATTTTAGCATGTAGCTTAGTTTCCCTATAGGTAATGATTGGAAGGATAATCTATATAAACTAAAATATTACTTCAATATTGCTTCGTGTTGGCATTGACTCTAACAAAAATTTTTACATACCTCCATTATCAAATGTAGCTACCTATTAGGCACACCAAGAAACAAATTGCATAAGTTTTAAGTTGCTCAGTTATCTAAAACAGTGACCATATCTTAACAAATAGTTGTGTTTAACATGTAAACTAACCATTGTATTTTTTTTATTCTTTAAGACCAAGTAATGTTAGGAAGGGCTTAACAAGATTCTCATCATTAATATCCAATAATGCAAACAATTGAAACTTCCCATTTCATTGAACCATCAAAGTCAAGGGACAACGAAATTAACTGGTCATGAATAAAGAACTTCCTATTTCATTGAACCATTGTAGAATGAACATGTTCCAATAGATTGTTGAATCTTTAATGTAAATAAGCAAAAAAATCAAATGACATGAGTGACTTACAGAGCTCGAATCAATGCGAGAGGGAAATCAATGAAGGAGGACACTTGCCGGAAAAAATTAACCTGCCTTTCTCTGTGGGAACAGATCATTGGATTTGTAATATAACTAAACAAAGAAGGGAAAAAAACCCTAAACCAAATGCAAGGCAAGGTTGAGAGCGACGTCATGGAGGCTAAAGCTCGATAGCAAGGCAACCTTCGATTCAACGGTGACAAGAATCTGATTGAAGTTGATGGAGGCTACAGCTCTGTCCAACAACAAAGGAAACTAAACCCTCAACCAAATGCTGCCTGGACAATGCTGTTTCGAACCAACAGAGAAATAAAAAAATTTCCCCCGAAACTCACCATTTCACTTACTAAAAACGGTGTATTTCAGAAGGGTGTGCTGCGTGGCTGCATAGAGTCCGTTGGATTGTGCAAACAATTAACGTCTTTTACAAAATCTACTCCTATAAAACTACTCTACATGAGCATATCCACTTCATTTAGTGTCTATGCTTATGACAAAAAAGGTCTTCATACATACTTTCTTAGGATGTGAATATCATGCGGTCCCATGGCGATGTCTCCAATCTAGGCCGCATTCATATATTATTTTTTGCAATAATTATCATAAAACATATTAATATTCTACATCACTTTTGAGAAAATAATATTTTGTTAAAGTGAAAGAGAAATTAAATATATTTCAATTTCTTACAGTTTATTATGCATATTTTATCATTTATTTTTTTAGAAAAATGTCATTTTATATAACATATATTTAATATATTAATATATTTTATAATACTTTTTTTTACAAATTTAATATCTACTAAAATTAAATTAGTTTTTTTGAATATTTATTTAAATCTAAGAGCCTAATATTGATCCGCACTCCATGAAAGGTATTATACTTGACAAAAAAAGAATACAAAAAACCAACGACAAGAATGGAAGGTATTTTTCTGTGCAAAAAGAATTCAGAAAGTCTTAGATTTGACCTAAAAAAATAAAACTCTATTTTATTTTCTTAAAATAGAAACTAATTACAATATGTATCAAAATATATAGAATTAAAACATAATTAAATATATTAAACTTTAAAATACAACAATATACTTTGTCAATATATACAACAAACAATATATTCTATTTAATTACATTTTGAAACTTAAGACAGTTTAATTAAATTTTGAATATTAGTTTCTTAACTACACTTCACTTTAAAAGATAAAATTAATTTTTCATTGAATTTCGTTTGCTTCTATAAAAAAAAATTATATGAGCATTTTTGTGAAAAAAAATTCACTCTTAAATTTTTACTTCAGTTTTTTTATAAAAAACTATAAAAATAAGTAAAATAATGACACTATGAATTTAAATTTTTATTATAAGCTAATATTATGCACTATACATTTTTTACAGTTAATTTTTATTCACTCCTTTTCCATCATCCAAACATATTATATACATATAATAACCTTTCTGCTTAATAAACAAAAGAGACTCCACAAAGCCAAATTAGTTAATTGCTACAGGAGTATGGAGGCGAAGGAGGCGCCCCTAATTACTCAACATCATTCTCGTTGTCTTGTAGTTAATTAAGATCATTTATTCATTTGAGGCCAAATCCTTAACGCCAACTCACCCTCCTGTCATCATCACTTCGCCTTCAAGAACCATAATTTTAACCAAATTAAAGAAGAAATCGAAGAAAAGACCTTCTTCCTCGCCTAACAGATCTGTTTCTCCTTTTAATCCTTCGTTCGCAACTGAACCTGGATCAGAGCAACTACTAGAATGGCTTCGTTTCCATCTGAGAACGGCGTCGAAGGAGATGACGAGAGAGAAGAGGAGGAGGACGAAGAAGAAGAGGAGGAGGAGGAAGAAGATGACGAGGAGCCCAGGCTAAAGTACCAGAGATTGGGAGGCAGCATACCTTCGTTGCTAGCGAGTGATGCGGCCTCCTGTATCGCTGTTGCCGAGCGGATGATCGCCCTTGGCACCCATGGTGGCACCGTCCACATCCTTGATTTTCTTGGGAATCAGGTGGCGTAACACTCTCGTTTCATTACGTCATTTATAGAGGACAATGGGTCTTTTGGATCAAATTTGGTCTGTTGTTGCACAAGTTTATGTGAAATTCGAGTTTCTTGTCAAACTCGAGCTTTCTACTTCATTTTCTTTCTTTCATTCTTTCTGGAACTTCGTTTCTATGTTGTATAGCGAGTGCTTGGAATCGTGAGAGTCAGTTTGTGACCCCTATTTTTTCCAGCGTGACGGTGGTTTCTTCCCTAGCTTTTAAAATGATTGACGCTTGTTTGAAGTGTCCGTTTTTTCAAGTGGTTGTCAGGAAGTACGGCTATCATCTGTCTTACAGTGTCAGAGTTTTTAATGGCTACACTGTACGCATTGGATATCTTATGCAGTGTCATGGAGGATTGCTTGTAGCTTCTGGCAGGCCCCAGCCAATAGTACTCGTGTTATTTTGTTGTTTCAAAAATCTCTCTAATTGAGTCATCCCATTACAGGTGAAAGAATTCTCTGCTCATGCTGCTGTTGTCAACGACCTAAGCTTTGACATAGAAGGTGAATATATTGGAAGCTGTTCTGACGACGGATCAGTTGTAATAAACAGCCTTTTTACGGATGAGGAAATGAAATTTGATTATCATCGCCCCCTGAAGGCGATTGCTCTTGACCCAGATTATTCAAGAAAAACATCTAGGAGATTTGTTGCTGGTGGTTTAGCAGGCCATTTATATCTTAATTCAAAGAAATGGTTAGGCTATCGTGACCAGGTCTGTTGAATTCTTCGAACCCTTATCACATAATTTCTTAGTACTCCTTCAATTTATTAACAATGTAAATAACCCCTAAAAAAAAAATAGGTTTTGCACTCTGGTGAAGGTCCAATACATGCTGTGAAATGGAGAACAAGTCTTGTTGCTTGGGCAAATGATGCTGGAGTAAAGGTTTATAATACTGCCAATGATCAGCGAATAACTTTTATTGAAAGACCACGCAATAGTCCACGCCCAGAGCTATTGCTTCCTCACCTGGTTTGGCAGGTTTGTTAAATATCTAAGTGGACATGCATGCTATTGGGACATGTCATTCTAGCAGGCAGGGTCCACAGCTGTAGTTGAATTGAAGAGTTGTTCTGGCGACTTAAACAGCTGCATTATTATTTTACAATTCATTTAATGGATTATCTTGTTAGAACTGTAGCTTAATGTTCTTCAATCACACACAGGATGAC
Organism: Delonix regia; assembly: GCA_037074485.1. Taxonomy (NCBI): domain Eukaryota; kingdom Viridiplantae; phylum Streptophyta; class Magnoliopsida; order Fabales; family Fabaceae; genus Delonix; species Delonix regia. The sequence goes on along the minus strand of CM073456.1, from coordinate 13,988,341 downwards.
ACACTCTTGGTTATTGGGTGGGGAACATCTGTCAAGATTGCATCAATAAGAGCAAATGACCATAAAGCAGCCAATGGGACGTACATGCAAGTTCCCTTGTCTGGTATGAACCAGGTGGATATTGTGGCATCTTTTCAAACCACCTATTTCATCTCAGGACTTGCACCGTTTGGTGATGCTTTGGTTGTTCTAGCTTATATTCCTGCAGAAAAGGATGGAGAAAGGGATTTTAGTAGCACTGCTCCTTCACGGCAGGTATGTCATACTTCTCTCATTTGATGAAATAAAATTCATTTGATTTCTCATTAAAACATTTGACCTACTAATAATAATATTAAAATTTAAACTATCTCAGTCCCCCCTGCCTTTTCAGGCTACAGCTTGTGTTCTTTGTTTGTCTTTTCTAAGACCACTAAGATGAAGGGACTCAAGTTACCTCCAAATTTTTAGATTTATAGTGGTCATAGTCCTAGTCCATAGTACTGGGACACATTGGAAGTTTGACTTTTTAGTATGGAGGATGAAATAATGATCTGTCTCTTTTAGGATTTTGCGATTGCATCATGCTGTTGAATAAGTCTCACTAACATAGCATCCTACAAACCAGTCAGTTTTGTGTACATTCTGCTCTTACATTCTTTATTGTGGTATGGCTCAAAGGAATTTGTTCTTATATCCTTTGATTGTAATCATACCCTTTTGGCATCAGTTGTTTTGTAATGGAGATTATTTAGCACTAACTGCATAATGTCCATAACATTTAAATATGGAAGCAAATAAAATGATCATTGCATATCATAAAAAGCAAGAAATGTGAAGCAATAATCGTGCCATCATCTTCATTAAATTTGGAAAGTTTGCTGTGTTCTTAAGGTGAGTAAACACAATTTTAAACAGGGCAACGCACAAAGACCTGAAGTACATGTAGTTACATGGAAAAATGATGAACTTTCAACGGATGCTCTACCAGTACATGGCTTTGAGCATTACAAGGCTAAGGACTATTCCCTTGCTCACACTCCCTTCTCAGGTTAACATTTGGTTAGCTTAGTATATGATCTATATTGCTTGAATGAAGTGGTTTTGCATTACAATAATAATAGTAAATTCTATATTCAAATTTAGGTAGCAGTTATGCTGGTGGTCAGTGGGCTGCAGGTGACGAACCTCATTACTACATTGTATCCCCAAAGGACGTTGTTATTGCAAAACCAAGGTTAATTTCAACTTTTGTATCCTAGTGTACTTATCTAAGGGATTGATGCATTTATATACACAACCAGAAAAAACATGTCTGAAACCTTATCTATCTGATAACATAATGGATATTCCATTTTCTTTTTGTATATCAATGATGTGCCCTTGACATGCTGGTGGACTATTAGGCATGGAGGAATGTTCTAATGCTATGTTTTGGTACTTTGGTTTGAGCAATCAGTATTGCCCATTTTATCAGTAATTGTGTTATAATTCTGTTTCACATATTTTAGAATTTTAGAATTGTAATTTGAGAAACCATTTTTGCTACCCCTTGTTGTCAAGACTAAAGAAAATCAGATGCCTCAAAGTGCCTACAAAAATCATCAATACTCTCCTCTATGCCAGATCTCTTTAAACATTTGTTATGTTCCCTTTGTTAGTCTTAGAGATTACGTATTAAAATGCATCTATTTTAATTAAGTTGTTTTTTAGTAATTTTGTTTGTTTTAGTTTAATGAATGCTTATTTGTTTTTTACTCATTTTGGGATGATGCCTTTATGCAGACTAGCTTAAGTGTTCTGTTCTGATTCTGGAAACATTAGCATTATTAAGCTACATTGTTTAGTTGATTTAGGACACTGCACTTCCTTTTGTCTTCTATTTATGTACATGGTTTCTATCCAATAAAATAAGTTTAGAGGATCAAATATCCTGAATTTCTACATAGTATCAAAGCTTTCAGTGGCTTGAACATTTATATGGTCAAAATTGGCCAGCATTCTGCCACGAAACACAACCACGGAGAAGATTGGGAGTACAAAGAAAAGAAACACAACTCTATTCAATCATTTCACAATTCTGTCCCTTTGCCTTCCCCTTATTTATCATCATAAGGTAGTGAAGGTGATTATAATAGGTAGTTATATCCTTAACTACCTAAACTACTTCCTAACAAATCCTAAGTAAGATTTTCTCAACTAACTTCTACTAACTACCATTTTGAGTAACTAACTACTCATCTACTAATCCCATGTAACAATGCTTCCCCCCCAAAATGTCTTCTAGTGGCTGATAGGATTTAACCAGTTGCTGTTTCTTGTATAACTGCCTTTGTTCATCCATGGTCATTTAGCTCAATCCTTCTAATGTATTTGTCAAATAATAAGGAAGGTTTAGAAATTGCGAGAGTATCTATCAACCAGAAAACTTCTGCAATAGGATTCCTCGCCTAATATCCTAACCACCCAGAAAATCTTTAACTCGTCCATTATACCTTACCCGTGTAAATGGTCTTTTATCTTCTTTAGTAGTAGAAACACAAACTTATTCGTGTATTTGTTGGATAATGTGCATACTATGGCAATTTCAGCAATATAGCACTTAATTGGGCCCCCAGCATCTTGCATTCTCAAGTAACGTCCTTTAACAAATATCATGTTTAAAGAGCTCTTGATTTCAATATTTGAACTTTCGAGATTTGTAGTGTAGGGAAAGTCATCTTCAAAGGGAAGACTTTGTTCAAGAACTCTCCCCGTAAGCTTCTCTTCAATACTATTATGAAGTTCTTCTCTTTACTTGGTAACTAATTTGTTTCTTGGCAAATCTTGATGTTCTTGAGCCACCGTACAACTTCCTTGTCTGGCAAAATTCATATCTTGCTGGTCCAAAGAATCTTTGCCTTCGTTGTCTTGAATTTGCCTTGATGATCACTGTCATTAGCTGGACAACTTTTGTAGTCATTTTTGTTGTTATGCGTTAAGATTTGAATTAAATTATGATTAGGTTATTAATTAGTCTTTGAATCAAATTTGGATTAGGTTATTTTTTGGGGTGTTTAGTCGCAGGCCCAATGGGCCTATTTAGTGTGTCTAGCGGCAGCTTAACCTAGTCTAGGGTGTTAAGGTTTCCAAAATAAATGAATGTTGGAGGCTATTGCACAATGTGTAATTTGGAATCTCTTTAAACGTTCATTTTTCTAAATAAAAATACCTACTCAGCTTTTCCTAATTCTTCTACATGATATCAGAGCCTTAGGGCTCGGGCGTAATGATCCAATTTGGGAAGCTTGGCCTTAATATCGATAGCCATGAGAGCCAAGACACAACACTGGATTCCAGCCATGACCCTGCTCCATAGCCGCAACTCCTCACCCTTTATACCTGTCCAAACTGCTGGCAATGAACCCTCCCCTATCATGAGCACAGCTCACTGCCTCAATGGCCACAATTATCTACAATGGTCCACTAGTGTAATGCTCTTTATTAAGGGAAAGGGCAAAGCTGATTATCTAACTGGTGGTTCCAACCCCCCCAAACTTGATGATCCTAGATATAAAGTGTGGCAGGCAAAAAACAACATGATTCAGTAATGGTTAATCAATTCCATGACACCTGACATCGGGGAGAATTTTCTATTATATCAAACCACCAATGAAGTCTGGGAGGCAGCAAGGGAAACTTAGTCTTAAGCCAAAATACAGCCATAATATTTGAAATTGAAAGCTTCCTACATGAATCTCGACAAGGTGATTCAGATGTAATGCACTACTACAATATATTACTAGTCACTGGCAGCAACTTGACCACTATGACTCTCACTAATGGCACTGTACTGCAGACAACAATCATTATAAGAAAGTCAAGGAGGAAAAGCGTGTTCTCAAGTTCCTCTTAGGCCAAAATTCTCAATTTGAAGAAATTAGAAGCCAGGTAATATGTATTGAACCTCTACCATCATTAAGAGACGTCTTCTCAGAAATAAAACGGGAGGAGAGCAGAAAACGATTGACTTAAGGATCCCTGCCATCTAATTCCCCATCCAAGCCGACTGCCCTAGTGTTTAAGGGGCCTCAGTCGCACAAGCATAGAAATAAAAAACAAGGCAGACAATGATGCGATCATTGCAACAAATCTGGCCACCCCAAAGAAAAATGTTGGGTTCTCCACCGCAAGCCACCACACGTGAAGAATAAAGGTCAGAACGTAAACCCTACTGCCAACAACACTAAAAAAGTTGCATCAGAATCTCTTGTCTTCACAAGTGATCAACTTGAGCTATTACTTAAGCTGTTTGGAAACAAACAACTTCAAATTCAGTCAAACTCCAGCCATGGGACAAGTACCAGCTTACTAACACACTCAGGTAAACCTCCTCTAGCATTAAACTCCCAAATGGAACATAATGAAACATGGGTAGTTCATTTAGGTGCCACTGATCATATGACGAGCAATTGGGACTCGCTTGAACATTTTATACCCTATACTAAAAATTTACATGTTAAATTGGCTGATGGGACACCTTCAAAGATTTTAGTCTTGGGTACAGTGAGAATCACCACTAATTTCATTCTCACTAATGTTTTGTTAGTACCACAATTATCTCATAACCTACTATTTGTCAGTAAAATTTCAAAAGACCTTCAATGTGTTGTTAAATTCTATTCAAGTGGTTGTGTCTTTTAGGACTTAGAGTCAAGGAAGATGATTGGCAATGTTGAGGAACATGTTGGTCTTTACTTTCTCCATGGAAACAACCGCAAGTCTATTTTGTCTATTGTTTTTTCTGATTTTATGTCATGGCATTTTTGGATGGGTCATCCCAATCCAACCTATATGAAAAAGATGTATCTCAGTTTGATCAATAAAGATTTTTCTTCCGTTTATTGTCCAATATGCTTATAATTTAAACACATTCATGCATCTTACAAACCCCATCCACACGTTACCTTTAAACCTTTCTCCCTTATTCATAGTGATGTTTGGGGTCCATCAAAAACACCAACCCTTACTAGGGCAAGATGGTTTATCACATTCATTGATGACCACACTAGACTCACATGGACATACCTCATGAAAGATAAATTTGAAGCTCCCCATATCATTAAACAATTCCACGCCCTCATATAAGTTTTACACCACCATAAAAGTTTTGAGATTTGACTACGGGAGGGAATATTTTAACCAAACCCTAGATACATTCCTTACAAATCATGGCATCATTCACCAAAGCTCCTGTGTAAACACACCACAGCAGAAGGGGGTTTCTGAAAGGAAAAATAGACACTTATTAGAAGTTGCTAGGGCCTTCCTAATTGCTTCCAACACTCCTAAATCCTACTAGGGAGAAACCGTCCTCACTGCTACCTACCTCATCAACAGGATGCCTTCCAAAACTCTACACTATAAAACTCCATTAGCTACCCTTCAAGAGACCTACCCTACTTTTGTCTCCATAATTCCTAACCTACCACTTCGTGTCTTTGGATGTATAGCCTATGTACACAATTATAGTGTTGGGAAATTGGATTCCCAATTTATTAAAACCATCTTTGTCGGGTATTCATCCATTCAGAAAGGGTGCAAATGTTATAGCCCTAACACAAAAAGGTTCTACCATAGCATGGATGTTACCTTTCACGAAACACATCCATATTTTCATCCTACAACAAGCCAAAGTGAATAACTTAGTGAATCCTTTCCTATTAGCCCTATTAATCCTAATCTTGATCTTGCAATCTTCCCTAGTGTTGACCAACCAATCCTCCATCCAACTCCTACCTCCCTTTGGCCTCAATCATATCACCCGTCTCCTAAAAAAAATGTCATACAAAATTAGGACACAGTTAGTCAAAAAGACTTCCAAGTTTACTCCAGAAGGAGAAAGGTAAATGATATAGTCACGCTTCCATTAGTGACGTGCCTAGAATCCCCTCCAAGTCCTATTGCTCCTCCTACGGACTCCTTTCATGACAATATGCCTATTGCTTTGAGGAAAGAGGTAAGATCATGCACTCTTCATCCTATTGGGAACTTTATGTCTTATGACAAAGTATCATCCCAACATTATACCTTGATCACTAATCTCTCTCATGAAGCTATTCCATCAAATGTTCATGAAGCTTTGAATAGTCCCAAGTGGAGATGTGCCATCCAAGAAGAAATCACTGCCTTGGAAAAAACACTAGTATGTGGGAAATCACGAATTTACCACCCAGAAAAAGACCAATGGGGTGTAAGTGGATCTTCACCATCAAGTACAACCCAGATGGGAGTATAAACTGCCACAAGGCTCGGTTAGTGGTGAAGGGGTTCACTCAAATCTATGGAATTGACTATGATAAAACATTCACACTAGTTGCAAAATTTAACACCATCAAGGTACTTCTTTTCCTTGGCTGCCAATTTGGATTGGAAACTTCATCAATTTGACGTAAAAAATGCATTCTTGAATGGTCATTTAGAGGAGGTGTATATGGACATTCCTCCTGAAATTGAAGTTGAAAGGGGGAAAGGGAAAGTTTACAGATTGAGAAAATCACTATATGGCTTGAAGCAATCTCCCAAGGCTTGGTTTGATGGATTCACTACAGTATTGAAGGGCTATGGTTACCGTCAGGGACAAGCTGACCATACCCCATTTACAAAATTTTCTCATGATGGAAAATTATCTGCATTAATTATTTATGTTGATGATATTGTTGTCATAGGAGATTATGAAAAAGAAATTGAAGTGTTGAAGTTAGCCCTAGCAAAGGATTTGAGATTAAAATCCTAGGTAATCTAGAGTACTTTCTAGGAATGGAGGTTGCAAGATCCAAAAATGGCATAGTTGTCTCCTAAAGGAAGTACACATTGGATTTGTTGGAAGAAACTAGGATGCGAGGCTGTAAACCAGCCAACACACATATGGAAGCTAATTACAAGACCAGATTCAAAGAAGAAAGTCCCTTAGTTGATGCCAACAGATTTAAGAGGTTAGTGGAGAAACTTATTTATCTATTTCACACTAGGCCTGACATTTGCTTTCTTATTAGTGTGGTTAGTCAGTATATGACAAAAGCCACTAAAGAACATATGGAGATGGTTTATAGGATTTTGAGATATTTAAAAGGGGCTCCTGGTAGAGGAATTTTCTTTAAGAAAGGAAGTGACAGAAGTGTCAAAATTTATACTGATGCAAATTGGGTTGGTTGCGTTATTAACAGAAGGTCTACCTCAGGCTATTGCATTTATGTATGGGGTAACCTAGTTACTTGAAGGAGCAAGAAACAACCAGTTGTGGCAAGTAGTGTAGAAGCAGAGTATAGAGCACTGTCACATGGTATTTGCGAAGGCTTATGGCTAAAACGAGTACTTGATGAACTCAATAAGCACTAATGGTCCCATATAGATGTTTTGTGACAACATGGCTACTATAAACATTGTCGAGAAACCTAACCACATGAAAGGACTAAACATGTTGAGATAGGCAGACACTTCGTCAAGGAGAAACTTGATTTAGATACACTAAAACTTTTCTATATTTAATCTAAACAAGTTGCAGACACCCTGACCAAATCTCTTTCAAAATTGCAATTTGAAGAACTAGTTTGCAAGTTGCGAATGATTGACATCCACTCACCAACTTGAGGGGGAGTGTTGTTATGCGTTAAGATTTGTTATTATTTTTCTTTTATTTTCCTTGTTTTATTGATGCAATTAATTAGTCTTTGAATTAAATTAGGATTAGGTTATTAATTAGTCTTTGAATCAAATTAAGATTAGGTTATTTGCTGGTGGGTTTAGCCGCAGGCCCAATGGGCCCATTTAGTGTGTCTAGCAACAGCCTAACCTAGTCTAGGGTGTTAGGGTTTCCAAAATATATAAATGTTGGAGGCTGTCGCACAAGGTGTAATCTGGAATCTCTCTGAGCATTCATTTTTCTAAATAAAAATACCTACTTCTCAGCTTCTCCTAATTCTTCTACAATTTCTATCAGTAAGTCCTTCATTCGTCTGATTGAGTTTTACAATTCTATTATCTTGGCTCGCAACTGTCCCAAATCTTGTTTGAAGTCCTTGATTCTACTTGGAAATGCGTCTCCTTTGCCATCGTGAGGACCGAGAGGCTTTGATAGTAATTTGATACAAAGAAAAGAAACACAACTCTATTCAATCATTTTGCAAGCTTGTCCCTTTGCCTTCCCCGTATTTATAACCATAAGATAGTGAAAGTGATTTAGTTATATCATTAACTACCTAAACTACTACCTAACAAATCCTAACTAAGAATTTATCAACTAACTTCTAACTATCATTTTGATTAATTAACTACTAATCTACTAATTCCATGCAACAATTGGTTCTTCTCCTCCTCTTGTGCCAATGGCTTCAAAAGCCTAGGGAGCCATTGTCATGTCACCCACGCCCATTACACGTCATAAACTAAATGGGCAAAATTACCTCCAATAGAGCCAATCGATTATGATGTTCCTATGTCTTGGCTAAAAATGTCGCTTATTTTAGTTATGTTTTGTTAATGCCTCTAAGCTTTTTGGACTGGCTTAACTGTTGTATTTTGATTAGGATAGGATTAGCATTAAGTTACATTGTTTAGTTGGTCAAGATGCACAATTTCTACTCAGTAAAAATAAGTCCAAAGGGTCAAATACCCTGAATTTCTACAAAAAGGAAATTGGGCATCTCTTTTTTAATGTTATAAACTATTCATTTATTAAAATATGGATTGAAATTAATGGTTTTTGATAATCAGGGATGTTGAAGATCATATTACTTGGCTTCTTCAACATGGGTGGCATGAAAAAGCTTTGGCTGTGGTTGAATCTGGTCAAGGACGAAGTGAACTTCTCGATGAGGTACTTGAATTTAACCTAAATCAAATATGTCCCCTTCAATTTTATGATGATTATTGAAGTCAAATGTGTATGCTCACACAGAAAAAAGGGTAAGTGTCTGCCGCACAAATGTAAACCATGATATATGATTACATGTATCTGATGGTGTATAATCATAGATGCTTAACTATTTTGTTCCTTGAGAAACCTTTGAAATTAACATAATTTCTGTGCTTGCATTATGTAAGCCTACTCATCCCCTGTGCCTATACATATGGAGCAACTTAAAAATAATTTGATCAGTCAGTCTTGGAGCATAATTGATTGCCTTTCTTCTCCAGTTTCCTTTTGGTGATTTGTTGTGATTCTAATCTTTCTGCAGTCATTAAGCTATACACTGAGTAGTAATCTTTGTGATTTTACCTTCTAGGTGAATTTGAGCATTAAAGGATAATTGAGGTTTTTTGCCCCTCTTTTATCTTTTTCATAATTTTGGAACTACCTCTGTAGGTGGGATCTAGGTACCTTGATCATCTGATTGTGGAAAGGAAATATGCTGAAGCAGCTTCTTTGTGTCCCAAGTTGCTCCGGGGATCGGCTCCAGCATGGGAGAGGTACCACATCCCATTATATATTAGTCTATGGTATAATTCTTTGTTGTTGACTGTCACTGGACTGCTTTCAACAGGTGGGTTTTTCACTTTGCTCACCTTCGCCAACTTCCTGTTTTGGTTCCTTATATGCCTACAGAGAACCCCAGACTGCATGATACTGCTTATGAGGTTAGTTAGGTCAAAGTAGTCTCTGTTACAATTACTGCCTTTCAGAAGTGTCTGTGATGAACTGATGTGGCATCAAATATTATTTATTCTGCATTTCGTTTGACAGGTTGCTCTTGTTTCACTGGCTACAAATCCATCCTTTCATAAGAATCTCCTGTCCACTGTAAAATCCTGGCCATCTGTAATTTATTCTACGTTGCCTGTTATTTCAGCCATTGAACCTCAGATTAACTCTTCATCCATGACCGATTCACTCAAGGAGGTTAGTTTGATAATTATATTTGCCTTTTGAATCAGCTAAAATCTGTTTATATTAAAACAAACTTGTTTTTTTTTTTTTTTTGGTGCAGGCATTAGCAGAGTTATATGCAATTGATGGGCAATATGAGAAGGCCTTTTCATTGTATGCTGATGTAGGTGCTGTTGATGCATTTTTCTCCCAGATAGCAATACATTGATTGAATATAAGAAAAATGCTTGTCTATTAAGGTCTTTAATCTATTTTGATTTTTTACTGTTAATTGGCTTTTATTTTTTTGGTTGAATTTTTCAGCTTATAAAACCAGAGGTGTTTGACTTCATTGATAAGCATAATCTGCATGATGCAGTCCGGGAAAAGGTATGGTGTAATTTGTGAAAGTGGACTTTATATTGGAATTCTGTGTTATCTATATAGTTTTAATTGGTGTGCAAATTCATATTTTATTTCTCTTCATTGGCATTTAATTTTAAGCATTATTTTACTTGAAGAGCCCTTTTCACAAGTTTAGGACCAGGTGCAGTGTATTAGGATCTGATTATTTATGCTATCATACTTGCATTTATTGAAATTTGAATGTATATAAAAAAATATATGAACCAATGGTAAACTATCCCAGATATTCAGAGTTGGTTGATATTAGCTATAAAAAGCTCACAATTTTTTTAAAAGGAGAAGAATTATTGATTTTTCTTCTGGTGGCAGCATATGAGTTCCTGTTCAGTTCGCACATGTTTCCACTTCTTTACAGGATCACTGGACACTTAAATGTCTAATCTATGCCTGTTCAGGTTGTCCAACTGATGATTCTTGATTGCAAGCGTGCAGTTTCTCTGTTAATCCAAAACAGGGACTCGATAAGTCCAGCTGAAGTTGTGAAGCAACTCCTCAATGCTGATAATAAGTGCGACTGCAGATATTATTTACATTTGTATCTCCATGCATTGTTTGAAGTAAACCCACATGCTGGGAAGGACTTTCATGATATGCAGGTAGGTTTTATTTCTTTTATTTGAACCTTGCATTCTTTTGGTCTTCTAAGGGTAATTCATTGCAATTTCTATATTTACAGTAGATGAAAGCCATGTATGCACAAATACCATGAGTTCAACCTAAAGTCATCGCTGCCTTGTTTGCATAACAGAAAATAGACTAAATATCTTCATTAAGCAACCAGCTCTACCATGTTCAAGGAGAAAACTATATTAGTCATTTAAAAGGGAAATTTAGGATATATATGTATTTATGTGTGCATGTGTGTGTGTGGCCTTAACAAAAAGAGTTTCTTTTACTGTGTCCCCTTCATTGCATGAAACCATTTTTTTCTGTTTAGTGACCTTAGCCACTGCTCCAATTTATGTTCTCAGTCATCAGATAATCTCTGGTGATGGCCCTACTTTAGTGATGTGTTTCTTTGATGTGGTCCAGCTGCATCATTGCAGGCTTTATTAAGATATTAGGGCACTTCTCAGTGCTATATTCTTTTCCAATTTGCCTTGACCTTGTTTTCGTTTAAAAATGCCTGTTTTCTACAACCAAATATGAACAACGGTCTTTTGTATTTTCTGCTATTTTTTGGTGCTAATATCAAATTTTGTTACCTGAATAGGTAGAGCTTTATGCAGACTTTGATCCAAAGATGCTGCTACCATTTCTTCGTAGTAGTCAACACTATACCCTTGAGAAGGTTTGAGATCAATCAATAACTAATTTTGATTTTTATACGTAATTATACTTGTGAATCAAATTCATGATATTGTATTTCAGGCTTATGAAATTTGCCTCAAAAGAGATCTATTGAGGGAGCAAGTTTTCATCTTAGGAAGGATGGGAAACTCAAAACAAGCCCTAGCTGTTATTATCAATAAATTAGGGGATATAGAGGAGGTATCTCTTTTTTGCTCATTTGAAGTGGTTCTTGGGTTCAGTCAACATCCAGATCTTGAATTATAAGTTCAGGGATTTTATGTTAATTTTTTGGTGAAATACTCATAAGTGAAGCATTGTAATTTGCACAGGCTGTAGAGTTTGTCACTATGCAGCATGATGATGAACTTTGGGAAGAGCTAATCAAGCAATGTATTAACAAACCTGAAATGGTATATCTTGACATTAAATTGGGGATTGATAATATACATATTTACTTGCTTTTATATCTGCTCATTCTCTGCTTGTTTTAAGCTTGATTTGTGCAATTGACAGGTGGGGATACTATTGGAGCACACAGTTGGAAATCTTGATCCCCTCTACATTGTAAATAAGGTTCCCAATGGCTTGGAAATACCTCGGTAAGTAACAAGCTTTTTTTTTTTTTGCCACCAAAAGTAACGAGTATGATGTGACAAAATTTTGGATAATCTAATCATTGAGCATATGCGAGGAAAAAAGTTTCATTATTTGGGTTAGAGATTTCAGTAAGTAGATGTCCATATTGCTAGTTCTGGTTGTACATCTACATGTCATTCACCATGCTTTTATTTCCAATAGCTGATCCTGTCGGCTTTCAATGATTGTTTTATTATGTACCCATGTGTTCTTCACTATGTTATATTTCTCTATTGGCTTTTCTTACAGGCTCAGGGATCGGCTGGTTAAAATTATCACTGATTACAGGACCGAAACATCACTTAGACATGGGTGCAATGATATCCTCAAGGTGCTTCCCCCACCCCATCCTTCCCTTAGTACAATGGAAAATTGTCAAATATCATTAATTGGTTGCAACTTACAAGAAAATATCCTGCTGACTTGCTGTCATTGAAACAGGCGGACATTGTAAACCTTTTGATTAAATATTACAATGAGGCAAGGCATGGAATTTATCTAAGTAATGAAGAAGATGAGCCACGACCTAAAAGGAATGATGCTTATGCTTCTCAGGTGGTTGAGAGATCCTCAAGTCTGAGAACCACGGAAGTGAAGTCAAAGACTAAGGGAGGTGGAAGATGTTGTATATGTTTTGACCCCTTTTCTATACAGAATGTGTCTGTGATTGTTTTCTTTTGCTGTCACGCGTATCACACAACTTGTCTTATGGATTCTACCTACACTAGTAGTAGCAAGAAAGAGACTGAGGCAACTTCACAAAGGGCAGAAACTTATGATGTGTATAACGATTATGCCGGCGATGATAGCGAAGAAGAAGAAACCAAGTCAAGTGGCCCTCGCATGCGTTGTATTTTGTGTACTACTGCTGCTAGTTGAGTTTTGAGTTTTTGTATTTTTGTGTTTTCCCCCCGTGTGTGTGTGTGTGTCTATGCCCACAGCTTGTGCATGCATGGTTAACATTTTAGTTCGTGGTTGCATGATCGTGCATGTGTGGTTTCTCCCTACTTGGTGCCTCAATTTGTTGTCAATCTTTTATCAATGTAATTTATATAGATTTTGTTTTTAAATCGTCTTATTGGCATTGAATTTATACTTTAAAAATTGGGTTTTCCACGTAATTTGAAATGCCGGCTTGATTGTGGTGGTGGATAATACAAAGCAGGTTAAGCAGAAACGGTGATTGACTAGATCAATTTTTCAATTGGTAAGTTATTTACACTTCATTTTGACCCAAAAAAAAAAAAAAGGTATTTACAATTTGTACAAGTTAACAGTGATCTCTGCATTAATTCTTCATTTGCTAATCTATATTATATGTATGGTGAAAGTTGAAAATGCCGTTGAATTTGAAAGCTTGTTTTTCATGGGGTGCACTGGACTCCTAGCGGGGGACATTTCTTGGGAAAACTAAGGTTGCCCCAAGACGATCAACCCTCCTTGTATAGAGATTTTTTAGTAAATTAAATTTATAAATGATATATGTTATTGGGGACACATACATATGTGTTGGACATAATTTTTAATAATTTATTGAGTTGTTTTTATATATTTTTAGGATGTGTATATATAATATTACAATAAAAATATCTTATATTTTCACATCGGTTTAGTACATCTGTGATGAAGCTCTCGTCAAAAAAAGAAAGAAGAGATCATATTGATGGGAGGAGATATAACTATTTTTTTGAACCAAACGAATCAATACTTTGAAAATTTTCATAATTGAATTGATTATATTTTTCAAATAAATCTAGTTTACCAAGTAGCATTTGGCATTTGAGTATTCTAAATTCTAATCTCCTAAATAATTTGACATGTAGAAAAAGTTATTATTTATGTATTATTTAAAACAAATACAAAAAGCAAATTTCAAAATTTTTAGATTTATCATGTCCAAATATCTTCTGATGATGCTTGAAAAATTGAATATTAAAATAAATCATCTCAGTAATATAATGGCCACGGCTTTCTATCCACGATTTTCCACTTATGTCATTTTCTATACATCAATTATTGGAAGAAACGCAGAAGGGCAGTTTGCAATTCATTGATAGGATGCAGATTGCAGTGGTTGTGGTTTGGCAACCCCCATAAAAATTAGTGAATTTTGCTCGAAAGGATGGCACCGAGAATGATTACTGAGCATAGAAATACCTCACAATTATAAAATTGACTCCAGAGTCATTGATAGGATGCAGATTGCAGTGGTTGTGGTTTGGCAACCCCCATAAAAATTAGTGAATTTTGCTCAAAAGGATGGCACTGAGAATGATTGCTGAGCATAGATATACCTCACAATTATAAAATTGACCCCAGAGTCAAGTTTAGTTTTGAGGGCAATGCTTTTCGACCTTTTTTCACATGATTTTTTACAAAGTTTTATAAATATCAAAATTTAAATTCGACAAGCCTCGTTCAACCTTTCCTATCAAATAAAGTTAGTTGAATTAAAATATAACTTACATATTAGTTGTGAAAAAATAATAACAAAAAAAAATTTACAACTGATATTACATTTGACCTCCTATAATTTATCTTAACAAATATTTTAAAAATTAAATCAGAAATTAAACTGAGATAAAAAATAATTTATGGTTCAATGATCTAATTGCAATAGAATTATTTTAAACGTATATAATATTTTATAATTAAATTAATATACATATCATACAGTAATACTTAATATTTTTTAAAATATATAAATTAATTAAAATATGTTACATGTGATCTATATAAAAAGATATTAACTAATACTTTCGCCTTTCACTTATTCCCTATCATCTCATCATATAATGTCCTATAAATAAAGGCGAATTTAATATTTGATTTTGAAGGAGGATTTCAATTTTTGGATCACAAATTTAAATTAAGGGCGACATATAATCTAATGGGATGTATTATAAATTATATAATTAAATTAAAAATATAAAATAAAATTTTAAAAATTTAAAAGAGACAATTACCTCAATAACCCTACTGAATCCGTCCCCGCGTCGACACATTTTTCTTTCTACCTCTTCTTCTCTGTAATTATGTTCCTTGATCCTGCTTTCCTTTCTCCTCTTCTTTTCATTATGCGTTCAACAGCCCTGGAATGAAAAACTCAAGCTCTAGTCGTGTCGTTGCTTCGATCCACAGAATAGACAGTTGTAGGGTTTTATGAACTCTCTCTCTCTGGTTTGAAGATTAAAGGCTCTTTCTTTTCATTTTTCTTTTTCTTTCTTTCTCTCAAAATTTCATCCCTTACTCAGATATTCAGATTCTCTTCAATTCAGAATTCAACAATAAATAATAATAAACCACATTCTGATCAATTGTACTTATGTTGTATTAGTTTTTTAGCAAGTCAGTTTAGAATGCCATCTAAATCAGTGTCTTGGTGAATCTACCATTTTTTGGATCCACTAATATTTTTGGTCCGACCAATCAGTCCAGTTTTCAGTCACTGATATAAACTCATCAATTAATATACATTCTAGAAATTTGGCCTAACACCTTTAACTGTTTTATTAGCGAATATCCTTGTTAAAAGATAATTTATTATACACAATAAATAATCTTTAATTATTTATTACACAAAAAACTAAAAATGTTGAACTTTATTGATCTCTATTATCTACCGTTTAGGACAGGTTTTACCTATTCAAGGAATCTAATTTGTTGCCAATCTTTTCATATGAGAATCTCGCAGCTTCCTTTGCTTCACTTTGAATCCATCACTACTACTTGATAGCATCCAACCTTTTTTGGCATGCGATTTTCTTGGAGAACAGCTATAGTTCCACATTCTCGAAAGTCCACCTCAATCATATTCTGATATTTCCAGTTCTAAAAATGATTCTGAAAAATGAACTTCCCCCTTCTCAAAATACAATTCTTTGGCTAAGTATTTTCGCTAAGAGTTTCAAGAATAAGTAATTAATTTTAACAGTTTCTCCCCTCTCACTGCTCAGATTAACCAAAAAATACGCCTATTAAAAAGAACATTTATTGTAGGAAGATACTATGTAGCTTGTCTGATTGTGTTCTGTCAAAAGTATCTCATATTTCCCAGACGAGGCTGAAATTCAATGGCCAAAAATAAAATTGGCAGCCGAAATTTCTGCAACCGCTCATTCATTAGTGTGATTTTGTCAGTCAACCTTCCATTAATCACAAGTAACTTTAACAGTTGACGCATTGCGTAGTGCGCAGACACTGTTCAGTAACCACTAAACCGGTCAAATTCTTTAATCTTATCTAAGTACCGCCCATCTGGCCTGAAAAAACAACAGAAATAACCAATTTGTATACTCAATATCTTAATGCAAATTCAACGTTACTTGATACATTTATGATGATTAACGTTTTATAGTCAATTATTGTGAAAAAAAAAAAAAATTGATAGCGGATGTTGGTAAGTAGACAAGTTGCATTAAGTACATCGAAGTGGATAGAGTATCATGATGCCTCTCCTCGTGTTTGAAAGTTATACAATAAACCAGACTCATCTCTGCGAATATCATCCCTATATAATGATCTGTTCTTTTCATATCTGACATAGAAAGAAACCTCAAAGCCATTCTGCTCCTTAATTGCAATGGAACAGCCCTTGTTGTCATTTCAATGTCTTCTTTTCATCTCTTTCATATTTTCATCCTATCTAACTGCAGCTCAGTCTTTTAAGATTCCAAGGTTGAGCCCTATTGGGGAAACAACCTTACAAGAAACTGCAGCCCTGGCTGCAAATGATATAGAGGACTTCAAAACATTCTATTACAAACAGACCCTGGATCACTTCAACTATAGGCCTGAAAGCTACACAACATTTCCACAAAGATATCTGATCAATTTCAAGTACTGGGGTGGAGCCAATTCTAGTGCCCCCATATTTGCTTACTTGGGCGCAGAAGCACCCATAGATGGGGACCTTGGGGTCATTGGGTTTCTCACTGATAACGCCCCTTCCTTTAAGGCTCTCATAGCCTATATAGAGGTACGGCAGTGGAACATGTGCTCTCTTTTCTAACTGACATTGAAAAATTCATTGATTCAAGGGTTAAGCATATTCTAATTTATTCTCTATTCACATTAGCATCGGTACTACGGCAAATCAGTTCCATTTGGATCCTGGGAAGAAGCAATGAAGAATGCAAACACTAAAGGGTATTTCCACTCTGCTCAAGCTATTGCAGATTATGCATCAGTCCTCATACACATAAAGAAGACACTAAATGCCCAAAAGTCCCCAGTGATTGTTATTGGAGGATCATACGGTGGAAGTAAGTTTCTCATGTAAGGTTGACAGTGTTCCACTTATATATATATACTGTCATTTGTTTCTATGTTAATAAATTATTGTTTTGCAGTGCTTGCTTCATGGTTTAGGCTTAAATATCCCCACCTGGCTCTTGGTGCACTTGCCTCATCAGCTCCAATTCTCTATTTTGATAAAATTACACCATCACATGGTTACTACTCTGTTGTCACAAGAGATTTTCGAGTAATGTACCATGCTTTTCTGTTTCAATGTTCCAACTGTTCACATCAAATGCATTACAGAAAAAAGCTCCAATGCTGATCTGGTATGTATGTATGCAGGAAGCCAGTGAGACTTGCTATGAAACCATCCTCAAGTCCTGGTCTGAAATTGACAAAGTAGCTTCTGAGGCAGATGGTCTTTCCATCCTCAGTCAGAGATTCAACACTTGCCGGTACAAACACTATGTCCCTATCCTAAGGCTTAAAGTTCATTAACTCGCTCACTGATTAATTATTGCATTAAATCACTTTTCTAGTCCTTTGAACAAGTCTTCAGAGTTGAAAGACTACCTGGAGACCATGTATGCTTCTGCAGCACAATATAATCAACCACCCTGGTATCCAGTTACAGTGATCTGTGGTGGCATTGATGGAGCCTCTTTTGGAAGTGATATTCTCAGTAAGATATATGCAGGTGTTGTGGCATATAGGGGTAACTTCACATGCAAAGTTAACGGCCCTATTAATGTAACTGAGACAGCTGTGGGTTGGAGATGGCAGGTTATTACACTTACTAAGTTAACACTAGATGTTTTAATACACTTTCGTCTGCAAACACTTTAGCTGTCTAATGTAGTAATAGCATTATATAAGGTAACTAATACAACAGTCATGAAAGGCAGGAACTTCCAAATTATGATCATTGCCATATAATGTCAATTTTCAGATAACTACGCAAGAAAAATAAACTTCCTCAAAAGCACACCAATAAATCTGTAAACCACAATGGCTTAGGCTCAGATCCTTCTTACTAAACAGAGTGTGGCTTGTAGCTTGCTTTGTTGCTGCTATGAGTTCTTATTGGTCTATTTTAAAACCGAGATCTCTATCTTAATATTTCACTCCTCTTTTACCATTTGAGCTTATATTTGGAATGATTGGTTAATTATGATGGGTAAGCATTCATGAGCACGACTATTTACATTAGCCTTGAAATGATGTGAGACTATTCTGTACATATAGACATGTAGTGAGATGGTGATACCCATAGGGCGTGGAAATGACACAATGTTTCCACCTGATCCTTTCCACATAAAGAGCTTTATGAAGGATTGCAAGAAAGCATATGGTGTCACACCTCGGCCTCATTGGGTCACTACTTACTATGGAGGCCATGTAAGTAATTGTTTTGTTCTCTTGTTAACATCCATCTACACTCAATTGGGTGTTCTATATTATAATTAACAAGACATTATTGCTTCCAATTGTGAGATGTTAACGCCTATGAAAGCTTGGTTTTCTTTTGGCTATTGGATCAGGATATCAAATTGATCCTTCAAAGGTTTGGTAGCAACATCATTTTCTCAAATGGGCTAAGAGATCCTTACAGTAGTGGAGGGTAAGCAACCTAAAATACAAAAACTAAAATTATGTTGATGTTTAATCTACAATTAAAAACAGCATTATGTGAATCTTTCAGGGTTTTGGACAACATATCAGACAGTGTCGTTGCCGTCCATACGGTTAATGGTACCCTCTTAATTATATCATATTAAAGAGTCTGCAAGTTTCTATCATTTTCTATACTACCAACCAAACAGTATCTTGCGTTAACAATGAGGAGAACAGAAAACACTAGGGTACCTTCTGATGGGGGACTTTGATTTTTCAGGATCTCACTGCTTGGATATTCTGCGTGAGATGCCAGACGATCCAGAGTGGTTGGTCAAACAACGAAAGGAAGAGATCAAGATAATTAGAGGATGGATCGCTCAGTACTACGCTGATCTTCGCGCGCTCAAAGAGTTCTGAAAATGCCAGAGAAAATTATGGGAATAAAAAAGGGATGGATTCAAATAAGTTAAATTAATTGCCATTACTACTAAATGAAGAGCTCATAGTTCCCGTAAAATCAACATCAATGGTCAATGATTTGCGGTTCTAGATGTATTTCTTCCGATCTTCGAATACCAAAAAAAATTAAGTAAAGTGGCTTCATCTGAAAATGAATTGATATAATTATCTAAATTTAGATGTTTTGTAATAATGACTAAGTGGCTTCAAAATAAAATGGACTTTTGAAGTTAAATTTTAATAAAAGTCAAATTAATTATAAAAATATTTTTTGTAACACCCAATGTTTAAGATACATTAAAATATATATATATATATATATATACTATTTATATTTTATTACAGTCTTTTAATATAACAAATGTTTGATTTTTATTATTTATTGTAAATGGTTTTTAATTTTTCCATTAAATTATATACTATTATTGATTAATCAAATAATACTTATATTTTGATTAAAAAATAACATAACAAGAATATAAAAAATTATATATAAATTTACATTAAAAGTGATAAAATAATATATGTGTGTGTGTGTGTGTATTCATGTGTATAAGGAATTTTACTCTTCACGCCTGTTCATTCCTTTTTTTTTTTTTTTGGGGTCAAATTTCTTATTTTTTGTTTAATTTTGTTTTAAGAATTTA
Source organism: Delonix regia (assembly GCA_037074485.1). Classification (NCBI taxonomy): domain Eukaryota; kingdom Viridiplantae; phylum Streptophyta; class Magnoliopsida; order Fabales; family Fabaceae; genus Delonix; species Delonix regia. Next base: position 13,968,199 of record CM073456.1, on the reverse strand, counting down.
ACATGTTCCAAATTTCGTGTAGCTTATTCTGATAATTTAATATATTTCTAGTCATATTTGTCAAAAAACAATTTTAAAAAAATAAGAAACCTATTCCATGAATGTATTCTTTAATTGAATTGTTTTTCTCTTGGAAAAAAGAGCATAAATGAAACGCCATATGACAAATACATCAATAAAAGGAAACTAGTTTATTCGTCCCATATATTATTTTTTTATTTTAATGTTAAATTATATTTATAATTATTTTTTAGGAGATGATTAATTAATTTATAGTATTTTTATTTATTCTAAACAAATTTTAGGTTTTGAAAAATAATTTATTATTTTTTTATTTGTTCTAAAATATTCTTGCCATTCAAAAAAATTTTGATTAAAAAAGCAATTAATTAAGTTATTAAATAAATACAAAGAATTCTGTATCAACATATCTCTTTTGGAGTTCAGATTATCTTTAATTACTGAAAATTCTCCAATAACAATAGATAATAAAAAATTAATATTTTATTAATATTAAATTTTTTAAAAATATATTAAATTCAAAAAATGAGTTTTTAATTAACCTTCAATTACTAGAGAATACTGGAGCTGATCTATTTTGCATCGAAATTGGATGTTGTACAAAGCAAACTTCCAGACTCACATTGAAAAAGTCAAAATAATAAGTGGATACATGAAAGGAAGGGGAATGGATGAAACTGAAAGTTACGACATGAGCTAACGGTAACAATTCAAACCACCAAACAAAAAAAGGCACAAGCATTCTTTTTTCACATAAATTCAACGTAGTTTTCAATTGTGTTTCAAATATTTATTTTATATTTTTGTCAAAATTTCCAATAACAAATCTATTAATTAATTTTACAAAAATTGATAATATTTTATAAGTTTTGCTAATTAGTGTCCTATTATATCCACTTACACTAGTAATTATTATATCTCATTACTTTACATGACATCTAATGGTTTCTTTAGTTTTGTTTTTAGGATAATATTATTTTATCTTTTTCAAAAGGCACAATTAGTCTCTTTTATTTTAAAAAATATATAATCAATACCTAACCATTTTTATATCTATACAAAGCTAAGTAGTATTTGTGTGTTATCTTTATTTTTTGAAAAAAAGTTGTTTATTTTAAAACTAATATTTTAAAATGAAGTTTCATGAGATATTAAAGATTAGTATAGAGATATTATTTCAATGTATGAATATATATACAAATTTATTGGACATTGATTATAATTTTTTTTAAGAAAAAGATTGATTATATTGTCATAAGAATAAAACTAAATAAATCATTAATTAGATGAAAAATAATAAAACAATAATTATTGGTGTTAGTGGATATAATAAATGCTCCTTAATCCGACCATGTATATATATATATATATATATATATATATATATATATAATACTTTTGCCTCTGAATATTATATCACCTGATTTCGTAGCTCTGGATTCTAATTCATTATCCTTAAGATAAAAAATTAAAACAATAATGTTTACGAGCAAAGATTATGTGATTAAGTAGTGTGTTATCTATGTAGATACTTTAAAATCCACCTCCTCATGCAATAAAGATCCTTGGTCCACATATAACAAGAAGGAATCAATTTTTATTAATTTAAATGATCGACAACGTTAACATTTGAAATGACATTGAGAATGTTAATGAACATGTAGGGCAAAATTGACATAATATTGAAAACAAACATTAACCCAAATTTTTAGGACAAAAATGACACTTTCACCTAGAGAAATACAAATGCAAAATATAAGGAATGTAAACATCATTTATTATGGCGTTCATAGTTAGAGCAAAGATGACCTTGGATGAATATAATTTGAAAAAGAAAATGATTTGGTCAATATTAAATGATAGAGTAAATTACACTAACTAATCTTGAGGTTTAGTTAAATTAAATTCAATACTCTTTTTTGTTTTAGAAACTATATTTGACTCCCCTAGCATTTCCATATATATATATATATATATATATATATATTGCAGAATACTTTCTTTCAATTGATTGCTTTGTCAAACAAAGAATTTTACACTAAACGTGAGATTGTGGTTTTATTCTTATTATGACAATGTAAACAATTAAATTGATATTTAACTTTAGGTGTCATTTTTTTGTGCACACATTTATAATGTAGGGTACATAATTATAATACTATTAATTTAAAAAATAATGATATTAAAATTATATCCTTATATTATAATTGAGTATACTGATGTACTTAAAATTATGAATATATCAAAAATTTTACTTGAACTTTAATATGATACTATAATCTTATTTTTAATATAACAATAAAGAGAAGCAAACAATTTTTTTAAAATATATAATATTAAAAGTTGATTTCATTGATAAAATAAGGAAAATATATTTAATTTTTAAAATAAAATTATCAAATGTAATTTAGTAAATGAGACTACCTTTTCATTTGAATATAATTAAGTAATAATGGAAGAATGAATAACATCATGTCATTAATTTTTTGATTTTATATACATTGCTGTGCACAAAATTCGTCTCAAGGCACTAATTAGGGCCCTGGGAGAGGGCGAAATCGTTGGTAATAATACTTTAAACCTAAAATGATGCATCTCAGAGGTAATGGCTTATTATAAAATAGATCAATATAAAATTGTCTTCCTCTATATGCAAAACCAGTATTATATTAGGTTCCTAGATGCTCAGTGCCTCGGTCCCATTGTTGGTGTTTGGGCAATAAATGTTTTTGTTTATACAATATAGATAATAGCTTGAATCATTGAATTTTTATTTAATGGTTTATTAATATTTTAAAAAAAATTACTTTATTTATAATAATAATATAGAATGTTAAATAAAAATTTAATAATTAAGATTTGTCACTGCAAACAAATTTGTATTAAGCAAATAACCTTTGAAAAGTTACAAAAAGAAAAAAAAAAACACTTGAATCATGCTTATTATTATTTTTTTCATAATTAAATAATTGCTAGTTTTATTCTATATCAATTGTAAATCTTGCTGAATCGAGAGTATGAGAGTGACGTGATCAAATTATCAACTTTGTCAAAAGGGTCTTAGAAATTGTCTCATAAACTGAATTGGAGTATGAGAGACTGGGACTCTTGATCAAGGCACATATAATTTTCATATTCTAATATATTTTATTTTTAATTATCAAGATCCAATTAAGAAATGAAATATTTCTGCAAATTATTTTGGTGCAAATTGAGAATTATACATACAATGATTGAATGAGATGAATGTAGTGATGTAATAATTATGTATAATACATTAATACAAAATAGGGAGAATTCAATTTATTAGAATCTAATCTAATGAAAACAACACAGTATTTTTTACATTCTGTCAAATAAAAATAACGTCAACTTGCAATACCCAAGAAGGACCTCAGAATCCACAATAACTAGAGAGAGTTATCATAGTCGTACCAAATTAGGACATTCTAAAGTAATATATATAGGATTTTATTTTAATAATAATAATAATTAATTATATTATCAAAATAAAATCCTAAAAAATCCTTTAAAATAGTTTAATATTTCATTATTCGAAGAAAAAGAAGTCCATTAATCTTTCTTAATAATTAGCTCTTAATTAATAATCTGATGGGATAATTATTAATATACTTGGACTATACATTGAATCTCTGTTCAATGGACTTATGAATAATCCAACCCATTACTGATTACCCACAATGAATATAAACCCAATTCATTTTTTGTTATCAATTATAATATTAATTGCATAATTAGTTATAACAAGATATTAATCTAATAGTATAATTGATGCTAATTCATACAATAATAAAATATTCTAACAAAAAATAAAAGCAGAATAGTATTATAATATACTGTGTTTAAGAAAAAGGCTTATCCAAATTGGTATTGGTGGATAGTGAGTGTATCTCAAGGTCCCAGATCTATTGCGCCAAAGTTGGAAGGTCTAACACAATTACTAGACCGCACTAATTGGCGGTCTTATACCACTTTAGACAAAAGGAAAAAGTATAAATATGTTATTCAACTTTATGTTAGTTATAATTTTCAAAATTAAAAAATTATTTTACATCATCAACTTCTAATATTTAAATTTTTTAACTAATTCTTATGAAAGTAATTTTTTTGAACCTTTCTCTACTTTTAAAATATACATAAACTTTCTTTGAAATAAAATGTTCTTTTACACTTTACTCTAATTTAATTTTTCTGACTAAAATATCATCTGTTAAATTAAAGTTTTGAAATTGAAAGATATAAATTAAGATTAATGGAATGTATTTTAGCAATAAAAATAAATAAATTATACTAAATTGTAGGGTGACCTTTTATTTTATAAGAAGATCATGTATATTTCAAAATAGAAGGGAGTTCCATGTAATTAGCTCATTTTTTGAACAATGTTAACTAAAGTGTTAATTGTACTTCCTTTGCATCGCTCTTCAATGAAGTTTCATCAATTTTTGCATTCTAAATAATGCTAAATGCATTGAAAAACTCTTCAACCCAATCTAAGTGGACTATTTCAAACGAAATTCAAGTTGTAAATTAATATATTAATCTTTATAATTTATATTAATTTGTAAATTGGTTTTTATACTCTTTTATTTAAAAAATACTCATTGCAAATATTTGATGACATGAATTGCCACATGTTTTGCAATTATCAACAACCCACTCTCCTCCTCAATGACTTACACATCTACAATGCAATTTTCACAGTCATGCAATCATTTAAAAGCACAAAGAGTTGAAAAATAAATTAAAGTATGAGAATCAATTTGCAAACTGATGTAAATTATAAGGATTAATTAATTAAATTTTTTTAAAAAAATTGAAGCAATTTCTGATTTAACGATGTTAACTAAAATTGGACTAATGAATTAATTAAGTTAACAGTTGAAAAAGTATTTATAAACAATTCAAAGCTCAATCAGAATATGTATTTACAATTTTCCACTAATCTAAATAGAAAATGAAGCAAAGATACCAAGGGTATTATTGTAAAATGACAACTCAATGGAGGAAAGCTTCGCAACATTTATAATTGGGTTAGTGTCGTATATATATATATATGTGTGTGTGTGTGTGTGTGTGTGTGTAGGCCAATATTTTAGTTCATGCATTATATTAGGTTACTTTTGAGAGCGTTCCCACTACGTTCATCTTTTTTCGAACCTCTCTATTTGGCTTTCTTGAACACCATGGGTCCTTCCTCATGATTATGGTTTCCACGTGACTCACATGTCACGAACAACATTAGAGAGACATCTTCATTGACTATATTTCATAAAATAGAATTCAGATTTTGATAAAATATTTTCAAACATCACGTTTATGAGACATTTATGTATATAGAAAGAGACCCGTAAGAAAACACCATTTCTACTTTCTCTTGTCCTACCTTTTGTGTGCGAGAATCAAATAATCTGAAAGTGAAACTATCTTCCACAAATATAAATGACACTATAGTGCAGTTTAAGGTTTAGTGTTTAACTAATATACTGTATAATATCTCATTCATCATCTTCATGATCTTCCAGGAAACACACCACGGTGAGTACCCAGAAAATGTGTTCATCATGATCAGCATAAAGAAATTAAAATGCGTCACTTTGATTGTATAAAAATGGGAAAAGTCAGATGCCTAATCTAATGAGATTAGAATATATAGGTTGAACTTTTCACCGCATAAGCGTCCACTAAGATTAATTTCATAACCCACTTCTAATTATCTATTTATCCGTATGCTTCTTTTGAATCCCCTGCTTCTCTGTGTTCACACCTGAGAATTATCAACCTCCACCATATTGCATAATGCTATCATTATGCTGATGTTGAAGCTATGAATCATACATAATATTAGAAAGCTGACCTACTCTTCCTCCTTAAAATGGGAGTCATTTGCTTTAACTATAACATTAAATACCATCTCATGTGGTTTCTAGAATAAAATCTCACTAATCTTTTATTTTTTTAAAACAAAAAAACCATTAGTCAATTACCGGTTTTTCCACATGCACTATATACATATATATATATATATATATATATGTGTGTGTGTGTGTGTGTGAACCAAAAGATAAATATTTGTGTGGACTAAACTTAGGTTTATATGTTTATTATTAATTTTTTAAAGAAATATAGGATATGTAAAAAAAATCTTTCAAAAATATGTAGTATAGATACAAAGACTCATTCATAATATTTGTAATAAAAAGTTTAATAACAAACACATAAAAATTACACCTAATTTTTTTCCCCTCCAACAATGATTAACCAAAAGAAAGAATAAGCATGTCCAGATCTTGTATTTAATTGTACAATGTTAGAAGAGGCTTCATCCTCAAACTTCAATACTTTTTCGAAGTAATTGACTATATATGTGACACAGCGAATTAACATAACCAAAAAAACAAAAAGTTTTTAAAACAAAACCATGCATAAGCTTAATGTAGAGAAGAAAGTTTGGTAATTTTGTTCAATTAATGAACTCTTACAGTAGTTATTTATAGGGGGAGATAATTAATCTTAATGAACCTCCTAATTAAATAAAAATTTATTAAATTATGAAAGATATATACAAATAAATTTAAAAAATAACTAAAACAACCTAAAATGCACTTAAACAGTTCAAATATGTGATTAGGTCTAAAACCCCTCCTAAATAAGGAGTGAGAACTGTTTAAGATTTAAAATACCTTACCGACAAATTTGTAACACAAAGCTCGTTCCATAAAACTAATAATCTACCAAGTATCGTATATATGGCTACTACCATAGCCAATTTAAGGGTCTGCAAGGAACATGAAACCAAATGACCATACTTGCACAAAGTTTTTGCTTCAATTTAAAACTGTCTAACTAGGATTTAAAGTTCTGACCATCGAATTCGTAATTGCATCACCCACCTTTCATTTCTCTGATTTCTGAAACTGCAAGCACTTTCAGGACACAAGAAACGTTTATTCTATAGAGAAAAACCACGCGGCTCAGCCATATCGTGGACCCTGTATAGCAGCTAGATAGCTACATCCTAGTTTACTATTTTATAGTAAAGTATAATAGCACCTTCTTCGGAAGGTCTTTTTCCTCTTTTTAATTAATTAATCATTTATTTAATGACCTCTACTTTCACTGTTATTGCCTCACACATTATCGACTCGTGTAGTATATAAGCATGTGCTAAGACACAATCTTTAACCTTAATTAAAACACCCAAGGCAAAGAGACATTCTTGGTCTCAAGTCTCAAGACTCTCAACTACATTCGCCCCTATGGCTACCCTTGTGTTCTCATTCCAATGGCTTTCTCTGTTCTTCCTAATTTTCTCCCTTTGTGTTGATGCCTTCAACATTCCAAGGCTAGGGATTTCGAGGAGAACCAGAAACCAACATGAATCCCTGACCTTGTCTTCCTCGAACTTGCCTGAGGACCTCAAGACATTCTATTACACCCAAAGACTTGATCACTTCAACTATAGACCTGACAGTTACGCCACTTTTCAGCAAAGGTATATGATGAACTCGAAGTACTGGGGTGGACCTAATTCAAGTGCACCCATTTTTGCATACCTTGGTGCAGAAGCTCCTGTGGATGAGGATATAGAAGTTGTTGGATTTCTCAGAGAAAACGCCCCTCAATTCAACGCTCTTGTCGTTTATATTGAGGTATGTGAGATAAGCTAATATACTGGCTAGCATTTACTTTTTTTCCTCATATATATATATAGAGAGAGAGAGAGAGAGAGAGAGAGAGAGAGAGAGAGAGAGAGAGAAGTACAAGTACTGAATTATATTATTTGGGTTTCAACAGCATAGATTCTATGGGAAATCAATACCCTTTGGGTCCATGAAAGAAGCTATGAAAAATGCAGATACTAGAGGCTATTTCAACTCAGCCCAAGCAATAGCAGACTATGCTGCTGTTCTTTTACACATAAAGGAACGCTTGGCTGCTCAGAATTCTCCCATCATCGTTATTGGAGGATCCTATGGTGGAAGTATGTGACCCCATATAAAATAACTTGCTCTTTCTTCAACTATTATATGCCAACTAGAGCTTAAAATTTAAACCATAAATAATAATAGCTTTAACGCATGAGGATTCAACTTCATCTAGTTTTCTTCTGCTTGTTCAGTGCTTGCATCGTGGTTCAGACTAAAGTATCCCCACATTGCTCTTGGTGCTCTGGCTTCATCAGCACCAATTCTTTACTTCAATGGCGTCGCCCCACTAGCCGGATACTATTATATTGTCACCAAGGATTTTAAAGTAATTTATGTCATTATTTTATTAGAAAACAATATTATAATACATGATTAAAAAAACCTGTATAATAACATTAATATTTTGAGTGGTTCAGGAATCTAGTGAGAGCTGCTACAAAACTATACGTAAATCATGGTCTGTAATTGACACAGTGGCTAAGATGCCTAAGGGCCTTTCAATTCTCAGCAAGAAATTTAAAACTTGCAGGTGCATAAGTTTTCTTCTCCCCACAGATTCATGTCGTTAATCATAATACAAATGGTTTCCCTTACTAAAACAATATTAATCTCTTTTTATCCTCTTCTCCTTCCTTAGCAAACTGAAACACAGTTATCAGCTGAAGGACTACTTAGACTATATATATACAGATGCAGCTCAGTATAATGAACCTCCCGAGTACCCAGTTAGTGTGATCTGTGAAGCCATTGATGCAGCAGCAAAGAAAACCGATACTCTTGGCCAAATATTTGAAGGTGTTGCGGCTTTTAGGAGAAACAGGTCATGCTATGACATGAACGAATTCAAGCATGCCACTGAAACTAACATTGGATGGAGTTGGCAGGTTAATCTAATTAATAAGCAATATAATGATCAACCCCCATATGCATTTCCAGTTTTTGGAATATCATTTAATTTAATTATAACTTCACATGCAAACAGAGCTGTAGTGAGATGGTGATGCCAATCGGTCATGATAGGAACGATTCGATGTTCCCACCAGCACCTTTCGATATGAAGAGCTTTGTCGATGGATGCAAGAGCATGTATGGCGTTCTTCCACAGCCTCATTGGGTGACAACTTATTATGGGGGTCCTGTGCGTTCATATTTTAATCACCTTCACTTAAATTAATAATGTTTTTTTTCCTAAATAATGATTTCTCATATATCATCGTCGAATATGCAGGATTTGAAGTTGATTCTCCATAGATTTGCCAGCAACATTGTCTTCTCCAATGGATTGAGAGATCCGTACAGTTCCGGCGGGTACAACTATAAGGATTATAAAATAAATTTGATCGTGTTGTGTTCTTTATAATTAAGATCCATTTGCTATAGTCAGTGACTTAATATATGCTTATTTTTTCTGAATAAACCACAGGGTGTTGGAGGATATATCAGAGAGTATCATCGCTACGTCCACGGTCAATGGTACTTCTTCGTCCTTATTATATCGTGTATAGTATATAATTATACACTATTTATGATTAAGTTGCACGAAAAAATATTCATAAAAAAACAAAAATGCAGGATCTCATTGCTTAGACATCGTTAAAGCAGAACCAAGTGATCCTGAATGGTTGGTGAAGCAGCGAAGGACTGAGACGAAGATAATCAAAGGGTGGATTGCCGAGTACCAAGCTGATCTATTAGCACTTAATAAAGCAAGTTCATGAATAACACAAGAAAGCTGAAAAGTTGACGAGGGAATGAAGGAGATGATATATATAAAGGCAGATAATAATGTGTTTAGTGTTGAAGGAAATCATTGAAAGTAGTGTGGCGAGAGAAAGTAATTAAAGTCAGATGAAGGAAACGCCATGGTGTAATAGTAGCTGGCACAGTGAGTGGCAGTATAATACATAATGAAGATCATAATAGTTATATAGACTTGTGACTTTCTTACGCGGAATCCACCAATACGTGCTGTGAATTGAACCTGAAATGCATTCAATCATAGATATAAATTATATATGCCCACGTTGTTAGTGTATGTGAGGGGAACAGAGCGCAATTATGCTTCCTTGCAGCAAGCACGCACTAATGAAGATTCGTGTGGGTACGCCACCTATTCTAAACACTACCAAAATAAATAAATAAATAAATATGTACCAACAAAAATAAATAAATAAATAAACAAACACTACCATGCGTTTCATTTTATGTATGTCCTTGAGGGACATTAAGACCATTTTAATACCTGATAAAAGGAGCCCCCCAACCTAGGTCAACCACGTGATGAATATTCGGGAATGCAATTTATTATTAGGAAGAGGAGTAAAACATTAGTTCATCATTTATTAGTTTATTTTTAATTTAACTATTTATTTATAAGTCACTTGTTGTTTTTTATTGAAATATTTGATTCTTCACTCATCATAATGTTATTATTTTTTGTCCCTCATCAATTTGAATGGTATCAAGACTAAGAAACTAATTTGGTAATGTTTATATTAGTGAGAGACTAAAAGTGTTGATATTCTAATGAGTAAAAAATTAAATTGAAAATAAAAATTAATGAAAAATTAAATTGATGATAGATTAATAAGTAATAGTCAAAATGATTTTTTTAAACTCTTAGGATAACAGTTCGTTTGGAAAGTATTTGCCGCCAAAAACTTTGGAGGATAATTTTATGGTATCACTTAATATGTTGCTTGCGTGATATAATTTTGTTGATTGGATTTATAAATTATATGATTTAAAAATGAGTAATTTATTAATGAGTAAATTAAACAGATTTCTCTTATGTTTGACCAAAATTACAAGAATATTCTTCCTATTTTTAAATATATACTTTAGTCTAATTTTATATTTATTACTAAAATATCCTCAAGTACATATACGGTGATTTTTGTGTTGATGGAGAGTATTTTAGTTAGGAAAAAGTTTTAAGATTCGATTAAAATGCAGTACAACTTTTTTCATAAAAAAGTCTATGTATTTTTTAAAAATATTTGTGTAATTTTAACAAAATATAGAAAATTCAATGTAACTCATTAGCTATCTATTATATATAAATAAGTAAACTCCTTTTAATGTGAAAGTTCTATTAATTAACGAGAAATCTTAATTAATCAAACCCCCAGCTTGTTATACAATGACTCTTTTCCTTTTATATATATATATAAATTTTTTTAAGTGCGTAAATTCTTCTTAATTTATGAAAAAAGTATGAAATAATTCATTAATAAATTAATTAACTATCTCTTAAATCATAAACTTTTTTAAATCTAAGAATTTTTAAAAATTAACAAGAAAATTAATAAATTTTTTATTGTCAATTAAAAAAATTATGAAGTAATTAATTAATGAATTAATTAACTATCTATTAAATTGTGAATTATTCAAAATCTGATTTTTTTTTTTCGCATGAATGAGAAAATTAATAAATTAATCAATTAATCAATTGCATCTCGGAAACTCTTTATAGTTCAAATAGTTTTTAAAGTTAACAAAAAAAATTAATAAATTAATTAATTATCTGTCTCTTGAAGCTTGTAATAAGAGATTATAGATATAACTTGATATGGTTCAAAATTAAAGTAAGTGAAAGTGATATATGATTAAATAATTTATTCAGAGGTTTAGATGGTTTAAAGTTAGAAATAGTATTAAATGTGATTCTATCAACTTTTGATATTTTAGAGTTTTTAAAAAAGAATAACAATACAAGTTACTTCATACGTTGAAGAAGATATTTTATGATGGTACTCTCTTATTAAATCCAATAATTTAAAATATATTGTCATATAATAATATAAATTAATTTTTTCTAAGGTTTGTATAAACTAGTTTATTAACTGAGTGAACAAAACTTTACTGCGTTAAAAGTGACACAAAATGGAAATATAAAATGGCCCAGCGTTAAAAATTATTAATCACTTTCCTTACGTTTAACATAAATGTATTACAATGAATGTCTATATAATTGGGTTCATTAATAGATTTATTTTTAGTGAATTTTTATTAATTTCTTAGTACATTATAAGAACAAGAAGTGCACGTAAGGATTGAGGTGCTCATGTTGTTAATTTCTTTTCTTTCGCAAATTGTTATTTAGGCAGAAAATCATTAAAACAAAATGACAAAAATTATAAGAAAAAAATGTAGCAATCAGTTGATCTTCTCTTGTTATAAAGTTCCTCCTATCATGGACCAGGGTTTCTTAAGACTACTAAGCCCAAAAGAAATTATGGCCTGAACTGAATCCCATCTAGGATTATCTTGTTCTTCAGATCCAAAATCTTAGGAAATGCAGTGTTATCCATTTCAATGATGAAGTGATGATGTGCCAAGTAAAACTCGAACTTTTTTATGCAATTTTTCACGGCGAGAATTTCCTTATACATCGTGTGGTAATTTGCTTCAGCATTGCTAAAGGATCCACTTGCATGACTAAAATAGTACTACTTTCTTCCTTTTTGTTCAACAAGGATAGCGCCCCAGTTGTAATTGCTAGCATCAGTTTGCAAGATGAGAGTGGAGTCAGGGTCAGGAATCTTTAGTGGAGATGGTTCTTTTGCAATCTTTTTCAGACGTTTGACAGCTATGGACTGAGATGGTGATCAGGAGTAGGGAGTTCCTTTGCGAAATAGTTTGGACGGCTAGCTAATGTAATAAGAATGCATAGTGGTCATTAAACTAACCTAGAATACAAAACAATAGCTATCGTTCTAAATATATACATCTCAAAATAAGCTATGAATATCAAACTAATAAAAAAGAATAGGTCCCACAATATCCTAAGCAGGGCTCACTAACAGAACTTCTAGTCACTGCTCTGCTGCCTCTTGATACTCGTCTATCTCTCTATTAGAGGCCAAATTTTTCCGGCAAATAGCACCCCAAAATCAGTAACGAATTTCATATATAAATTGATATCAAAACTTGGTCCAAAGTTGAATGAAATGAAATAACATTTAAACTATGAGTAATCACCGTTACAAGTAAACAGTTTTAGCTAGTAAACACACTTTTCAAAACATTGAATTTAAAATGTTATAAATAATGAATCAACAAGTTTCTGAAGGTCATTTTAGGGGAAGAACTACTAAGGACCCATCCGATGTGGCACATAGCCACAAGAACGGCAAATCACAACATGCGAGGATACACAACCCTCGAGGGCAAATAACCAACAGGTGTAAGGTCATAACTCACGAAAATTATCACTCATCAATCATCGTATGATGGTCGTCACATAGGGCTAGCACCATGATTAACCCTGCTAACTAGGTCATTACCTAGGTGCACCAAGGGCTAACAATACTGTTACTAGCAGCCAGTGTCCTACCTAGTCCTTCCAATGATAATGAAATTAAAACAAGCATGCATAGGGAAATACAGCCAGTATGAATGAAACTAAATTTTCGTTCAATAATAGTTTATATAGCAACTATTCATAACCATACGCATGATGTTTCTCAAAATTCATTTTCAAAACTATACATAATGCCATTTAATATATTAAGGGATTTCATCTACTCATCATTTCAATTCTAATAAAGTTTTAGTCATACCAACATAAAAAAAATGATAATTAATAAACATTTCCAAATAATGAAATGTGAAGCATAAAGAAAAGTATTGGGGAGTGCTATCTGCGCACCTGAGTACCGTTAACTACTAACAACTCAATACTTTTCCTCAAGTGACTTTATCGCTCTTACGAGCTACTTACGCTAATTGGAAAGCAAGAAATTACTCATCTTCCTTCTTATTACTTAAAAAAAAAAACCCTAACTCATATTCCCTGATTCCATCACTAACTTTTCCAGAATTGTTGTCAATTTACATTTTCTTCCTTAAAAACTTTCTAGGTTTTCATTTTAGTCCCAGATTTCATACCCTTGCCTTTAATCCAAGAAAAACCATGATTAACAATAGGTTTTCATGCCATACACCTTGGAAGTGTTCTTATAGGATCAATGTGAACCCATTACAATGTAGAATTTCACCATTTTCTGAAAACTCTAAAATTTTTGAAACTTTTCAGTTTGCTCCCTGTCAACACAACTTCTTAAAAACTAGCCAAAAATCATGCTTCCAAAGCTGAAATTCAATGGATAGGGGCTAATAATGATTCTCCTAACATCATTTTCATGAAACAAACACTTAAAACTCACTAAAATCGTAAAAAAAAGTCGTTGGTTTGAGTTTCATGAAGATCGCTAGAAAATCGATGTTGTCGCCGGTGGCTGCTGGCGGTGACCGGCCAGAACACGTCGCCGATGAGTGGAGGATCTGGCCAAAGGTAGTGGTGGCTTGCTATGGTAGGGAGGAGCAGCAGAACTTGCAAAAATGGAAGAGATCTCTTGGATGAGAAAGTGATGGGGAAGAGGAAGAAAAGAGAGAAAAAAATAAGAAGGGCACTTTGGTAATTTCACTTAAGGGGGACACGTGTCAGCACTAAAATATTCCTGAGAGAGGAGAGAGCTACATCTCAAACCCACGCCCTCTTGAATTCGGATGTCCAGCTTTACTACTAAATCAAAGCTCATATCTGATTAATAATACCCACCACAAATATTAATACTCTCCCTTTTTCTATTAACAAAATTTTGTGTCATAATTTGGCAAGTGTTACACGGTATCTCCATTGGGTTCACTTTGTTCTGAGAGCACTTATTCAAGATCACGATCATCAAGAGGAAGTAGCATCTTAATTTGCTCAATCATTTGGATGGCCTGTTTTGGCTTGTTGGGACATTGTCTGACGAAGTGGCCTTTCTTCTTGCATATATAGCAAACGTCTGATTTTCTTTTCCAAGACTTTCGCTGTTTGCTCTTCCAAAAATATCGCAGAGGGTGATGTTTTCATCGAAAAGGTTTAGGCCGGAATGAAGTACGAGTATAGTGGGATTTTTTCTTCACTTTGCAGTCACAGGATTGCTTGTCTTTGCACTTGATTTTTAGATAAGGCTTTTGGCAAATCTTCTAGAATTTGGGTTTTCCAAACATGATGGATTGGAGCATTTTCTGCTACTCACAGAGTTTATCCAAAGTGGCCAAGGCTAATTATGTCTGACCCTAAATTCCTGGAGTGGGACCGGCACATACCACGAGGAAAAATCCTTGAACTTGCAAGCCTTACACTGGAGGAACATTCAAAATCATGCCGAATTTATTCAATTTGCACCACATGTAATATAATTTGCCTTAATATAAAATAAAGGTATAAATACAAACAAGGAGTTTTATAGAAATTTCGGTAACATCTCCCTAATAAATAGGATGTCTCAAAATTTCTACAATATCCTGTAAGGCAATACAACATATAGGAGAGTTCTGCTCTCACCAGCACAACCCAATATAGCACAATTACAAAATACAACAATTAAGGAAAGTTTAACTGTGGTCTTTATACCACCCACACATGCAACCAATGGCTATCGTTCTAAATATATACATCTTAAAAATAAGCCACAAATATCGACTAAGCAAAAAGAATAGGCCTCGCAACATCCCAAGCGGGGCTTACCACAAGACTCCCCATCAGTGCTCTGCTGCCTCCAGGAACTTTTCTATCTCCCTATTTGAGACCAAATTTTTCCAGCAAATAGCACCCCAAAATCAATAACAAAATTTCATATATAAATAGAAAGCCAAACATGATCAAGAATTAAGTAAAATACAGTAATGTTTAAACCTCAATAATCAACTTTGCAATAAACAGTTTCAGATACATAATGCTATTTTCAAAACAATTAATTTAAAGTGTCATTCACAAGAAATCAATAAGCTTCTGAAGATCATATCTAGGGAAAGACTACTGAGAACCAAACCGGTGTGGCACACAGTCACAAGGGGCAAATCACAATAGGCGAGGATACACAATCCTCGAGGGCAACTAACTAACAGGTGTAAGGTCACCACTTACGAAGATTTTCACTCATCGGTCCACGTGTAATGGCCGTCACATGGGGCTAGCACTATCACTAACCTTGCTAGCTGGGTTATTACCTAGGTGCACCAAGGGCTAATAGAATTGCTGTTGGCAGTCAGTGTCCTATCTAGTCCTCCCAATAATATTGAAATTAAAACAAGCATGCATAGAAAAGTAGCAAGTATGCATGAAATCCATCTGTATTTGCAATAATGATTTTCTAACCGTATGTATGAGTTCAAAACCGTACATAAAGTAATTTCACATGACAAGGGATTTTATTACTCTTAACCTCAATTCCAAAAAAAAATATAGTCATGATAAAATTAATAATGATACTTATAAAAATTTCCAAGCAATAAAAGTGAAGCATAAATAAGAGTATTAGGGAGTGCTATCAGTGCACTTGGATACCATTTGTTACAAGCAATTTAATACTTCCCTTAAGTGCCTAAATCAGTCTTACGAGCTACCTACACTATTTGGAAAGCAAGAATTACTCCTCTTCTTATTTATTACTCAAAACAAAACCCTAACTCACTCTCCTTAATTCAATCACTAACTTTCCCAGACTTTTGGTCAATTTACATTTTCTGCCCTACAAACTTTCTAAGCTTTTCATTTTAGTCCCTAATCCCATACCCTTGCCTTCAATCCAAGGAAATCCATGACAAACAATAAGGTTTCATGCCATCAAGTTTAAAAGTGTTATTATAGGATCAATTTGAACCCATTAAAATGCAGCATTTCACCATTTTTTAAAACCCCAAAATTTCATAACTTTTCAGTTTGGTCCCTATCAGCATAACTTCTCAAAACTAACCCAAAATTCATGCTTCCAAAGCTTAAATTCAATGGATAGGTGTTGAAAATGCTTCTCTTAACATCAATCTCAAGAAAAAATTGATTAAAACTTACCAAATTCGCCCACAAATGCCATTGTTCTTAGCTTATTGGACACCCATCGAAAAACTGCTTCACCGACGGCCAACTGAGCTCGAGACCAGGCAGAGAACGATGGCCAGGAGGTGGGGAGTAGAACCCACCCAAACCACGATGGAAAAAGGGCCCACCAGAGCTCTGGCCAAGGTCGTGTCTTCTCGCAATTTTTCGATGAAAATGAGCTCTTCTCGCCGACAACGTAGTGGTTTCTGGTCGGCGACAGGTTGGTAGCTCTCCGGGGATGGTAAGGCATAGCACCGGTGGTGTCAAAAGGTCAACTCTGGTGGACAGAACAAGCCCCACTCCTCCCTGCTGGTTGGCTCAATGGTGTACCGGTGAGGGAGAAAATAAAATAGGTTGAGGGCATTTTGGTCCTTTCACACTGGGAGGTGACACGTGTCAGCTCCTAAAAGAAAACATGGAAGTTAGGGAAGTCAGGTCTCGAACCCATGGTCTCTTGAATGAACACCTAAAGTCTGACCACTGAGCCAGCCTCAATTTCATTTTAAGGTTTAACTTGACAAAATAATACACCTCAGCAATTTTTCTTTCCCATTTCCTCTCCTTTAATTTCTCATTAGCTAAACTATTAATTATAATTAATTGGGTCATTACAAATTAGTAGATTTCTCCTAAGGAGATGTCAGCCATAGGACTGAGGAAAGCTCGATTCAACTCTGATTGTAATTCTTCTGGTAGTGACACAATAAACATATGCCAGAGAGTAATATCATTGAACCCCTTAAGAATATAGTAACGCTCAGTCGTGCACTTCATGTGTCGTTCAAGGTCATACTTCTTCAAAGAACAACATTTCATCTTGAAGTACTCTTGGCGCTTTTGTTTGTCGATAAGTTGGAAATCACTGATAAATTCTTCATGTATAACACCCAAAGAGTAGTAGGGCTGTCTAACTGGAGTATTTGAAGTTGACAGTATTCTCCAAAAGATTGAAACCATTCTCGGAGAGTTCTCATAAAATAGAAATGAACTATTGAATAACATCAGTTAGGACATAACCATGTCGAGACAACTGGAGGTCAATCCATGCACCAAATTCATGTAACTTATCACGCCGCTGAAATAGTTGGACATCACCAAATGTGAACCATGGTCCATTAGAGGGCTTCGGTGGTGTAGGATTTTTGAAATATGAGAATTTTTAAAATTTAACAAGAAAATTAATAAATTTTTTATCATCAATTAGAAAAATTATGAAGTAATTAATTAATGAATTAATTAAATATCTCTTAAATTGTGAATTATTCAAAATCTAATTTTCTTTTTTTGTGAATTAAGAAATCAATAAATTAATCAATTGCATCTTAAATCAAAAACTCTTTAGAGTTTAAATAGTTTTTAAAGTCAACGAAATAATAATAAATTAATTAATTATCTGTCTCTTGAAATTTATAATAAGAGATTATAAATATAACTTGGCATGATTCAAAATTAAAGTAAGTGAAAGTTACATATGAATAAATAATTTATTCAACAGTTTAGATCATTTAAAGTCAGAAATAGAGATAAATGTGATTGTATCAGTTTTTTATTAAAGTTCTTAAAAAAAAAAAACAATGAGAGCTGCTTTATACGTTGAAGAAGATATTTTATGATGATACTCTCTTGTTGAACCCAATAATTTAAAATATATTAGCATATAATAATACAAATTAATTTTTTCTAAGGTTTGTATAAATTAGTTTATTAACTGAGTGAACAAATTATTACTACGTGAAAAGTGACACAAAATGGAAATATAAAATGGCCCAGCGTTAAAAATTATTAATCACTCTCCTTACATTTAACATAAATGTATTACAATGAATGTCTATATAATTGGGTTCATTAATAGATTTAATTTTAGTGAATTTTTATTAATTTCTTAGTACATTTTAAGAACAAGAAGTGCACGTAAGAATTGAGGCGCTCATACTGTTAATTTCTTTCTTTCGCAAATTGTTATCTGGCAAGAAAATCATTAAAACAAAATGACAAAAAACTACAAGAAAAAAATGTAGCAATCAGTTAATCTTTTCTTCTTGTTATAAAGCTCCTCCCATCATGGACCAGGGTTTCTTAAGACTACTAAGCCCAAAAGAAATTATGGCCTGAACTGAATCCAAAAGGTTTTTTGAATATGTTTACATATGCTGGGGCTTGTTTTGATTTCCCCCATACCAAGACCATGACTTTTTGACTATTAAAAAAAGAATTACATGAATTTTCGTCCTCCTTTCCCAAGAAGTTTCTTCCACAAGAAGTTTATTACGTCACCAGGGCGCATATTATATGACTGCGTTCGAAGGTTCAAAGTCCTGTGGATAGCCAACGAGTCCAACTTACTGAGAAGCAAATCTTCAAGTCAAAGTATGAGGAGTGGGGCCTACATACTATGCTTTTTTTAGATTAATTTTTATTATTAAATTGATTTAAAAATAAAAGTGCTGCCAAAATTTTTTCAAAAGTAAAAGTTCTGTACGAGAAAGTTTTATTACTTAGGTTGTTAGAAGTTTAGGTTTTCCTATCCAATAAAGCTCATCTATGATGTACGGCAAAGAAGAAGCATCAGAAATCCATCGTGTTTTGCATTAAATATTGATATAAAATCAATAAAATACTAATTAATATCTGTCAGACTTTCGACCTTTTATTCTTGCATTTGGAAAAAAAATAAAAGGTTAAGGTTACCTCGAAAAGCAAAAGTTGCACTTCACATTTGTTGACAGTGTTGGAACTCAGAGATGTGGTCTCCTCGACTGAAATATTCTGAGATTCTTTTTGCATGCAGTATGGCACACCTAATACATGTAAAAATACATAAATAAAAGATAAATTGATATTTTTCATTTAATTTTAATATTTTTATCACATCATAATTTTTTCTAGGTGAGAATTTTTTTTATTATCTGTATATAGACGTTGAAACATCTCAATTCACGTAAAGATAATAAGCAACTCTTTCGTAGCGAACGAAGTTCGTAAATTATTTAAAAGTCTACATTATAAAAACCATGCCTTCATTATAAAAACTGTCCCATGATCAGTATTTCAAATTTCCACGTCCCTCGTCTTTTGCTTTTTCATTTCCACGTCTTCGTTTATTGGTCTTCATTCTCTTTCCCGCGTGTTTATATATCCCCACCAAACACACCGTAAGACTCGCCTTCGACTTCGTCTTCGTCTTTGCTTTTTCCACGTGCATTTCAAAACTGCTCCTTCTTAGACTCTCCTTGGCCTCGCGATCGTTGTCTCCACTTCGAACTCTCTCCCACAGCTTTCTTGTGCTTCGTTCGACCCTACACCACAATGTCTCGCCGCGGTGGGGGAAAGCAACCTGAACTTCGCCGGGATCAATCGTCTCCGGCGTCATCCCAATCAAACCCGGGCCGCGGTGCTGGTCGTGGTCGGCCCCGAGGGGGACGGGGACGTGGAGCTGGCTCTGCTCCGGCACCGTCTGCTCAGCAGACTCCGACCTTTACTCCGTCGGTGGCGACGGATGCTCCTTCTAGTTCGTCGATTGCACCGCCGGCTGTCTCTTCAACGGTACCTCATTGCCTGTAGAATTGCATACTGCTTGTCTCAAGAAAAATATACTGCCGTAATATTTATAAGTAAATGAAAAGAAAGATGAGAATAACCTATTTTCATTCGCTACATAGTATCTCAGCTCTCTTAGATTTTTAAGCATATATCACCTCTTCTGGTTTTTTTAGTTCATGCTGATCTTTTCTGGTAATTCTATAGAAAATGATTGATGGTGGGAATGTGCAATATTGGACTTGTCTCAACTTTTCTCTTCGAGTCAACAGAGATTTGCCATTTCAGTTCTGTGATGAGTTGGTTAATATGTGTACCAGCAAGGGAATGGTATGTTGTGTTCATACTTTATGCTATCCCATTGCTTCATTATGTCTCGATATCTTTATAATTGACATTTCCTTTTTTACCTGATTGGATATTGGGCTAGATTTTCAATAGGAATCCATCACTTCCTATAACTTAAGCTCATCCTAGTCAGATTGAGAGAGCTCTGAGAGATGTTTACAAGCACTCTCAGGGGAAACTTCAGTTGTTGATTGTAATCTTGCCTGATATCGAAGGTTCTTATGGTGAGTGTTCAGATCTAAACGGAATTGTAATATCAGAATTTCGTTTATCAATTGCTTAAAATGTCAACTGGTTCTTGCAGCAAAGATAAAACGCATATGTGAAACGGAATTGGGCATAGTGTCTCAATGCTCTCAACCCAGGCAAACTTCACTCATCATAATGTTATTATTTTTTGTCACTCATTAATTTGAATGGTATCAAGACTAAGAAACTAATTTGGTAATATTTATAGTAGTGAGAGACTAAAAGTGTTAATATTTTAATGAGTAAAAAATTAAATTGAAAACAAAAATTAATGAAAAAATAAATTGAGGATAGATTAATAAGTAATAGTGAAAATGATTTTTTTATCCTTAGGATAACAGTTCGTTTGGAAAGTATTTGCCGCCAAAAACTTTGGAGGATAATTTTATGGTATCACTTAATATGTTACTTGCGTGATATAATTTTGTTGATCGGATTTATAAATTATATGATTTAAAAATGAGTAATTTATTAATGAGTAAATTAAACAGATTTCTCTTATGTTTGACCAAAATTACAAGAATATTCTTCCTATTTTTAAATATATACTTTAGTCTAATTTTATATTTATTACTAAAATATCCTCAAGTACATATACGGTGATTTTTGTGTTGATGGAGAGTATTTTAGTTAGGAAAAAGTTTAAGATTCGATTAAAATGCAGTACAACTTTTTTCATAAAAAAGTCTATGTATTTTTTAAAAAAATTTGTGTAATTTTAACAAAATTTAGAAAAGTTAATGTTACTCATTATCTATCTATTATATATAAACAAAGTAGACTTCCTTTAATGTGGAATCTTCATTAATTAACAAGAAGTCTTGGTTAATCAAACTTTCAACTCATCATGCAATGACTCTTTACGTTTTTAATATATGTATAGATATTTTTTTAAGTGCGTAAAGTTTTCTTAATTAATAAAAAAAGTATGAAATAATTAATTAATAAATTAATTACTACCTCTTAAATCAAAATTTTTTTGAAATCTAAGAATTTTTAAAAATTACCAAGAAAATTAATGAATTTTTTTTATCATCAATTAAAAAAATTATGAAGTAATTAATTAATGAATTAATTAACTATCTCTTAAATCATGAATTATTCAAAATTTAAAATTTTTTGTCTGCATGAATAAAAAAAAATAATAAATTAATCAATTGCATCTTAAATTGAAAATTCTTTATAGTTCAAATAGTTTTTAAAGTCAACAAAAAATAATAAATTAATTAATTATCTGTCTCTTGAAGTTTATAATAAGAGATTATAAATATAATTTGGCATGGTTAAAAATTAAAGTAAGTAAAAGTGATATATGATTAAAAAATTTATTCAACGCTTTAGATCATTTAAAGTTAAAAACAGAGTTAAATGTAATTCCATCGATTTCTAATATTTTAGAGTTTTTAAAAAAGAGCAACAATGAGAACTGCTTTATACATTGAAGAAGATATTTTATGATGATACTCTCTTGTCAAACCCAATAATTTAAAACATATTGGTGTATAATAATACAAATTAATTTTTTCTAAGATTAGTATAAACTAGTTTATTAACTGAGTGAACAAAACTTTCCTGCGTTAAAAGTGACACAAAATGGGAATATAAAATGGCCCAGTGTTAAAAATTATTAATCACTCTCCTTACGTTTAACATAAATGTATTACAATGAATGTCTATATAATTGGGTTTATTAATGGATTTATTTTTAGTGAATTTTTATTAATTTCTTAGTACATTTTAAGAACAAGAAGTGCACGTAAGGATTGAGGCACTCATGTTGTTAATTTCTTTTCTTTCGCAAATTGTTACCTGGGAAGAAAATCATTAAAACAAAATGACAAAAATTATAAGAAAAAAATGTAGCAATCAGTTGATCTTCTCTTGTTATAAAGCTCCTCCTATCATGGACTAGGGTTTCTTAAGACTACTAAGCCCAAAAGAAATTATGGCCTGAACTGAATCCCATCTAGGATTATCTTATTCTTCAGATCCAAAATCTTAGGAAATGCAGTGTTATCCATTTCAATGATGAAGTGATGATGTGCCAAGTAAAACTCGAACTTTTTTATACAATTTTTCACGGTGAGAATTTCCTTATACATCGTGTGGTAATTGATAGCACCTCAGTTGTAATTGATAGCATCAGTTTGCAAGATGAGAGTGGAGTTAGGGTCAGGAATCTTTAGTGAAGATGGTTCTTTTGCAATCTCTTTCAGATGTTTGTTAGCTATAGACTAAGATGGTCGCCAGGAGTAGGGAGTTCCTTTGCGGAATAGTTAGGACAACTGGCTAATGTAATGAGAACACTTAGGGATGAAGTCTCGGACAAAGTTTACAATACCAAGGAATTGTTGGATCTGTTTGAGATAAAGGTCCTTGTCTGAGAATTGGGCCAATGGCTCAGTTAGATGTGGGCTTGGTTTATACTAGCCATTTTCGAACATCATTCCCAAAAACTCAATGCGAGTTTGGGCTAATTGACTTTTGTAGGCCAAAAGCATAAGGCTATGTTTTCTGACGAAGTTAACAAACTGGGTCAATAGTGTTAGGTGTTCGTCTTCAGTCTTCGAGAAAAGGAGAATATCATCAATGTATATGAAAGCATTTTGTCTAATGGGCCTGAAGATTTCAGCCATGGCTTTTTAGAATAATGATAAGGCTGTCTTGAGACCAAAGGGCATAACAGTCCACTAATATTGAGCATCCAGTATGCAGAATGCTATCTTGGGCCTTTCATCAGGGTGGATACCAAGTTGCCAAAAGCCTACTTTGAGGTCAAACTTTGAAAAGAGTTGGGCCCTTTAAGAAGCAAGATTTAGTATCGAAAACTTATCATCTTCTAGAAAAATATTTAGGGGCTTATAATCAATCACCAAACGTTTCTTGCCCCAATTCTGTTATACTCTCTTGTTCACATAGAAGGTATGGCAAGCCCACTCAGATTTAGTGGGTTTAATCAATCCTTGGCGAAGAAGAGAATCACATTCTTCCCGGGTTAATAGCATGTCATCAGGATTCTTTTCGAGATGAGTTGCTTCAGTTGGATTGATATCTTCATTCTTCTTATATAGAAGCTTAATAAAAAATTTCTCATTTTTCCATAAAGGATTGGGATGCTTAAACTCATAATGAGTTTCAGGACAATATTCCAAAAGCTATTGCTTAATTTCTTCATATGGAAGAGGAGCATCATGAAGCATATAAAGTTTAGAAATATCAGTATAATAACTTAAACGATGTTTGTAACGAACTCCTCTAGCTTTAATTTGTAGCTTTGGAGACTTTTGTAGAACATCCATTCTAATGAGAATGTTTTTCCCAACAACTTGACTCCCAAGAACATGAGTCCATGTGATGCATTTAGGAAAGAACTTAATACTTATACGATGTCGAGTAATTAAGGAAACCCTAAAAATTGAATCATTGGCTGTTTTGAAATAGGATGAATGTTTTCTCCAGAAATAATGAAGAGTTCATAACTGTAACTTGGGAACCAGTGTTAATGAAGGCAATGGCTGGAAGGGGTTTTCCATATTTGTCAGAAAGGATGGAGAGGTGGAGATATGGAAAAGAACTAGAAGTTTAGACAAAAAAAGGATGATGGTAGTCGATTTTATAGACAGGATGGAAATGGTGGAAAGGCTCTTCAGATTTAGATTATGAATCTTGACTTTATGAGTTAGAAGAATCTGAAGTGGCAGGAAAGGCAAGAATGGTATGTCACACCCCAAAATCCCTGGAATGAGACCGGCACAGAACATGAGGAAATTCTCCGAACCTGCAAGCCTTACACTGGAGGGACATTTAATACCATGCCAAAACTAAACAATTTACACTATATGTAATATAAATTGCCTTAATATAAAATAAAGGTTTAATACAAAACAAGGAGTTTTGTAGAAATTTCGATAGAACCTCCCTAGTAAATAGGACATCCCGAAATTTCTACAATATCATGTAAGGCAATACAAATATATAAGAAAGTTTCCTTCTCACCAGCACAACCCAGTATAGCATAAATACAATATACAACAATAAAAAAAAGTTCAACTGTGGTCATTAAACCAACCCAAAATACAAAACAATGGCTATCGTTCTAAATATATACATATCAAAATAAGCTATGAATATCAAACTAAATAAAAAGAATAGGTCCCGCAATATCCTAAGCAGGGCTCACCAACAAAACTTCTAGTCACTGCTCTACTGCCTCCTGGTACTCCTTATCAGAGGCTAAATTTTTCCAACAGATAGCACCCCAAAATTAGTAACAAATTTTGTATATAAATTAAAATCAAAACTTAGTCAAAAGTTGAATGAAATGAAATAACATTTAAACTACAAGTAATCACCGTTACAAGTAAACAGTTTTAGCTAATAAACACACTTTTCAAAACATTGAATTTAAAGTGCCATAAATAATGAATCACCAAGTTTCTGAAGGACATTGCTGGGGAAGGACTACTAAGGACCCATCTGGTGTGGCACATAGCCACAAGAAGGGCAAATCATAACAGGCGAGGATACATAACCCTTGAGGCCAAATAACCAACTGGCGTGAGGTCATAACTCACGAAAATTATCACTCATTAGTCCTCGTGTGATGGCCGTCACATAAGGCTAGCACCATGATTAACCCTGCTAGTTAGGTCATTACCTAGGTGTACCAAGGGCTAACAATACTGTTACTGGCAGCCAATGTCTTACCTAGTCATTCCAATGATAATGATATTAAAAGAAGCATGCATAGGGGAATACAATCAGTATGCGTAAAACCAAATTTTCATTCAATAATAGTTTATCTAACGACTATTCATAACTGTACGCATGATGTTTCTCAAAATTCATTTTCAAAACTATACATAATGTCATTTAAGGGATTTCATCTACTCATCATTTAAATTCTAATAAAGTTTTAGTCATTGCAAGAAAAAAAATGATAATTAATAAACATTTCCAAATAATGAAAAGTGAAGCATAAAGAAAAGTATTGGGGAGTACTATCTGCACACCTGAGTACCGTTAACTACCAGCAACTCAATACTTTCCCTCGGGTGACTTTATCGCTCTTATAAGCTACCTACGCCAATTGGAAAGTAAGAAATTACTCCTCTTCTTTCTTATTACTAAAAAAAAAACCCTAACTCATATTCCCTTATTCCATCACTAACTTTCCCAAAATTTTCATCAATTTACATTTTTTTCCCTAAACATTTTCTATGTTTTCATTTTAGTCTCAGATTTTGTACTCTTGCCTTTAATTCAAGAAAAACCATGATTAACAATAGGTTTTCATGCCATACACCTTAAAAGCGTTCTTATAGGATCAATTCGAACCCATTACAATGCATCATATCACCATTTTTTGAAAACCCTAAAATTTTAAAACTTTTCAGTTTGCTCCCTGTCAGCACAACTTCTCAAAAACTAGCCAAAAATCATGCTTCCAAAGCTGAAATTCAATGGATAGGGGCTGATAATGCTTTTCCTAACATCATTTTCATGAAACAAACACTTAAAACTCACCAAAATCGTAGAAAAAAGTCGCTAGTTTGAGCTTCACGAAGATCGCCAGAAAATCAATGTTGTCGCTGGCGGCTGCTGGCAGTGACCAGCTAGAACACGTTGCCGATGAGTGGAGGAGCTGACCAAAGGTGGTGATGGCTGGCTATGGTAGAGAGGAGCAGCAGAACTTGCAAAAATAGAAGAAAGCTCTTAGATGAGAAAGTGACAGGGAAGAGGAAGAATAAATAGAGAAAAATAAGAAGGGCACTTTGGTAATTTCACCTGAAGGGGACATGTGTCAGCACCAAAATATTCCTGAAGGAAGAGAGAGCTACATCTCAAACCCATGCCCTTTTAAATTTAGATGTCCAGACTTACTATTAAGTCAAAGCTCATATCTGATTAATAATACCCACCACAAATATTAATACTCTCCCTTTTTCTATTAACAAAATTTTGCATCATAATTTGGCAAGTGTTACATGGTATCTCCATTGGGTTCACTTTGTTCTGAGAGCACTTCTTCAAAATCACGATCTTCATGAGGAAGTTGCATCTTAATTTGCTCAATCATCTGGATGGCCTATTTTGGCTTGTTGGGACATTGTCTGGCGAAATGGCCTTTCTTCTTGCATATGTAGCGAACATCTGATTTTCTTTTCTAGGACTTTCGCTGTTTGCTCTTCCGAAAATATCACAGAGGGCGATGCTTTCGTCGAAAAGGTTTAGGCCGGAATGAAGTACGAGTATAGTGGGATTTTTTTTTCACTTTGCAGTCACAGGATTGTTTGTCTTTGCACTTGAGTTTTAGATAAGGCTTCTGGTAAATCTTCTGGAATTTGGGTTTTCCAAACATGATGAATTGGAGCATTTTCTACTACTCACAGAGTTTATCCAAAGTGGCCAAGGCTAATTATATCACATCCTAAATTCCTATAGTGGGATTGGCATAAGCCACGAGGAAAAATTCTCGAACCTACAAGCTTTACACTAGAGGGACATTCAAAATCATGCTGAATTTATTCAATTTGCACCATATGTAATATAATTTGCCTTAATATAAAATAAAGGTTTAAATACAAACAAAGAGTTTTGTAGAAATTTCGGCAACACCTTCCCAGTAAATAGGACGTCCCAAAATATCTACAATATCCTGTAATGCAATACAACATATAGGAAAGCTTCGCTCTCACCAACATAACCCAATATAACACAATTATAAAATACAATAATTATGTAAAGTTCAACTATGGTCTCTATACCACCCCAGACATACAACCAATGGCTACCGTTCTAAATATATACATCTCAAAAATAAGCCATGAATATCGATTAAGCAAAAAGAATAGGCCTCGCAACATCCCAAGTGAGGCTCACCACAAGACTCCTCGTCAATGCTCTGCTGCCTCCGGGATCTCTTCTATCTCTCTTTCTGAGACCAAATTTTTTAGGCAAATAGCACCCCAAAATCAATAACAAAATTTCATATATAAATAGAAAGCAAAACATGATCAAGAATTAAGTAAAATACAATAATGTTTAAACCATAATAATCTACTTTGCAATAAACAATTTCAAATACATAATGCTCTTTTCAAAACAATTAATTTAAAG
The DNA here is from genome assembly GCA_037074485.1 of Delonix regia. Taxonomy (NCBI): domain Eukaryota; kingdom Viridiplantae; phylum Streptophyta; class Magnoliopsida; order Fabales; family Fabaceae; genus Delonix; species Delonix regia. Next base: position 13,940,098 of record CM073456.1, on the reverse strand, counting down.
TGTCATTCACAAGGAATCAATAAGCTTCTGAAGATCATATCTAAGGAAGGACTACTGAGGACCAAACTGGTGTGGCATACAGCCACAAGGGACAAATCATAACAGGCAAGGATACACAATCCTCGAGGGCAACTAACTAACAGGCGTGAGGTCACCACTCACGAAGATTTTCACTCATCAGTCCACGTGTGATGCCTGTCACACAGAACTAGCACTATCACTAACCCTGCTAGATGGATTATTACCTAGGTGCACCAAGGGCTAACAGAATTGTTGTTGGCAGCCAATGTCCTATCTAGTCCTCCTAATAATATTGAAATTAAAACAAGCATGCATAGAAAAGTAGCAAGTATGCATGAAATCCATCTGTATTTGCAATAATGATTATCAAGTGGTTATTTCTAACCATACGCATGAGTTCAAAACTGTACATAAAGTCATTTCACATGACAAGGGATTTTATTACTCCTAACCTCAATTCCGAAAAAAACATAGTCATGATAAAATTAATAATGATACTTATAAACATTTCCAAACAATAAAAGTGAAGCATAAATAAGAGTATTGGGGAGTGCTATCTGCACACCTGGGTGTCGTTCGTTACGAATAATTCAATGCTTTCCTTAAGTGTCTTAATCACTCTTACGAGCTACCTACATTATTTGGAAAGCAAGAATTACTCCTCTTCCTATATATTACTAACAAAAAAAACCCTAACACACTCTCCTTGATTCCATCACTAACTTTCCTAGAATTTTGGTTAATTTACATTTTATGCCCTACAAATGTTCTGAGCTTTTTATTTTAGTCCCTAATCTCATACTCTTGCCTTCAATCCAAGGAAATCCATGACAGAAAATAAGGTTTCATGCCATAAAGTTTAAAAGTGTTATTATAGGATCAATTTGAACCCATTACAATGCAGTATTTCACCATTTTCTAAAAACCCCAAAATTTTAGAACTTTTTAGTTTGGTCCCTATCAGCATAACTTCTCAAAACTAACCCAAAATTCATGCTTCCAAAGCTTAAATTCAATGGATAGGGGTTGAAAATGCTTCTCCTAACATTAATCTCAAGATAAAACTGATTAAAACTTACCAAATTCGCCTAAAAATGCCACTTTTCTTAGTTCCTCGGACACCCACTGGAAAACTACTTCACTGGCGACCAACTGAGCTCGAGACCAGGCAAAGAACGACGGCCAGGAGGTGGGGAGTAGAACCCATATAAACCACGATGGAAAAAGGGCCCACCGAAGCTTCGACCAAGATCGTGTCTTCTCGTGATTTTCCGACGAAAATAAGCTCTTCTCGCCGGCAACGTAGTGGTTTCTGGCCGGCGACAGGTTGGCAGCTCTCCAGGGATAGTAAGGCGCACACCGGCAGTGGCAGAAGGTCAACTCCGGTGGATAGAACAAGCCCCACTCCTCCCTGCTGGTTGGCTCAATGGTGTACCGGTAAGGGAGAAAATAAAATAGGCTGAGGGCGTTTTAGTCCTTTCACATTGAGAGGTGACACATGTCAGCTCCTAAAAAAACAAAGAAGTTAGGGAAGTCAGGTCTCGAACCCATGGTCTCTTGAATGAGCTCCTAGAGTTTAACCACTGAGCCAGCCTCAATTTCATTTTAAGGTTTAACTTGACAAAATAATACACCTTAGCAATTTTTCTTTCCCATTTCCTCTCCTTTAATTTCTCATTAGCTAAATTATTAATTATAATTAATTGGGTCATTACAAATTAGTAGATTTCTCCTAAGGAGATGTCAACCATAGGACTGAGGAGAGCTTGATTCAACTCTGGTTGTAATTCTTCTGGTAGTGACACAATAAACATATGCCTGAGAGTAATATCATTGAACCCCTTAAGAACATAGTAACGCTTAGTTGTGCGCTTCATGTGTCGTTCAAGGTCATACTTCTTCAAAGAACAACATTTCATCTTGAAGTACTCTTGGCGCTTTTGTTTGTCGATAAGTTGGAAATCACCAATAAATTCTTTATGTATAGCACCTAGGAGAGTAGTAAGGCTGTCTAATTGGAGTATTTGAAGTTAACACTATTCTTTAAAAGATTAAAACCATTCTCAGAGAGTTTCCATAAAATGAGAAATGAACTATCGAATAACATCAATTAGGACAGAACCATGTCGAGACAACTGGAGGTCAATCCATGCACTAAATTCATGTAACTTATCACGCCGCTGAAATGGTTAGACATCATCAAATGTGAACCATGGTCCATTAGAGGGCTTCGGTGGTGTAGAAATTTTGAAATCTAAGAATTTTTAAAATTTAACAAGAAAATTAATGAATTTTTTATCATCAATTAGAAAAATTATGAAGTAATTAATTAATGAATTAATTAAATATCTCTTAAATTGTGAATTATTCAAAATCTGATTTTTTTTTGAATTACAAAATCAATAAATTAATCAATTGCATCTTAAATCAAAAACTCTTTAGAGTTTAAATAGTTTTTAAAGTCAACGAAATAATAATAAATTAATTAATTACATGTCTTTTGAAGTTTATAATAAGAGATTATAAATATAACTCGACATGATTCAAAATTAAAGTAAGTGAAAGTTATATATGAATAAATAATTTATTCAACAGTTTAAATAATTTAAAGTCAGAAGCAGAGATAAATGTGATTCTATCAGTTTTTTATTAGAGTTCTTAAAAAAGAAAAACAATGAGAGTTGCTTCATACGTTGAAGAAGATATTTTATGATGATACTCTCTTGTTGAACCCAATAATTTAAAATATATTAGCATATAATAATACAAATTAATTTTTTCTAAGGTTTGCATAAATTAATTTATTGACTGAGTGAACAAAATTTTATTACGTGAAAGGTGACACAAAATGGAAATATAAAATGGCCCAGCGTTAAAAATTATTAATCACTCTCCTTACGTTTAACATAAATGTATTACAATGGAGGTCTATATAATTGGGTTCATTAATAGATTTATTTTTAGTGAATTTTTACTAATTTCTTAGTACATTTTAAGAACAAGCAGCGCACGTATGAATTGAGGCGCTCATGTTGTTAATTTCTTTTCTTTCGCAAATCGTTATCTGGGAAGAAAATCATTAAAACAAAATGACAAAAACTATAAGAAAAAAAAAATGTAGCAATCTGTTAATCGTCTCGTTATAAAGCTCCTCCCATATGGACCAGGGTTTCATGAGACTACTAAGTCCAAAAGAAATTATGGCCTGAACTGAATCCAAAAATTTTTGAATATGTTCACATAGGCTGGGGCTTGTTTGTCATTTCCCCCATACCAAGACCATGACTTTTTGACTTCATAAAAAAAAGAATTACATGAATTTTCGTCCTCCTTTCCCAAGAAGTTTCTTCCACAAGAAGTTTCTGCCACAAGAAGTTTATTACGTCACAAGGGCCCATATTATATGACTGCGTTCGAAGGTTCGAAGTCCTGTGGATAGTCATCGAGTCCAACTTACTGAGAAGCAAATCGTCAAGTCAAAGTATGAGGAGTGGGGCCTACATATTATGCTTTTTTTAGATTAATTTTTATTATTAAATTGATTTTAAAAATAAAAGTGCTGCCAAAATTTTTTCAAAAGTAAAAGTTCTGTACGAAAAAGTTTTATTACGTAGGTTGTCAGAAGTTTAGGTTTTCCTATCCAGTAAAACTCATCTATGATGTACGGCAAAGAAGAAGCAGCAGAAATCCATCGTGTTTCGCATTAAATATTGATATAAAATCAATAAAATACTGATTAATATCGGTCAGACTTTCGACCTTTTATTCTTGTATTTGGAAAAAAAAATAAAAGGTTTAGGTTACCTCGAAAAGCAAAAGTTGCACTTCACATTTGACAGTGTTGGAACTCAGAGATCTGGTCTCCTCCTCGACTGAAATATTCTGAGATTCTTTTTGCATGTAGTGTGACACACTTAATACATGTAAAAATACATACGTAAAAGATAAATTGATATTTTTCATTTAATTTTAATATTTTTATCACATCATAAATTTTTCTAGGTTAGAATATTTTTTATTATCTGTATATAGACGTTGAAACATCTCAATTCACGTGTAGATATTAAGCAACTCTTTCGTAGCGAACGAAGTTCGTAAAGTATTTAAAAGTCTACAAGTATTATTTATTATCTGTATTATAAATTAGGAAGTTAAATAATTATATTTTTTGAAATAATATGTTCTAATTTATATTTTAATCTAATCATCACGTCATATGAATAGACTTCAAACTAAATACGTGTCTCGTTCCTTTTCTCTGCTTCACGCGGACAAGTCCATCACATCACTGTACGGATTCATAATTCCGTTTCTTCTGAACCGATTGCTTTCGGTTTCGTCCTAGTGGTCTCCCGCAACAATGTAGGACCCGCGTCGTTGTTTATTAAATTTACCACGCGTTTACCGAGAAAATCAATTCAGTAGAAAGGAAAAAATAATAATAAAAAAAGAGAGAATTAATTCAAAGAAATTAAGCTGCAGAAGATAAGTTCATTGGTTTTCTAACTAAAATATTATATAAAAATAATAAAAGTGGACTTTTTTTTTCATAATTTTAGTTATTCTATATTATTAAAAAAAATTTTCCAAAAATTATAGGATTGGAAGATCACAAATACACTGTTGTACAAATAAAAACATTACTTGATTAATTTTTTATTATTCTTCAGAAGTTAGCAATGAAGCTTCCGAGACACTCCTCAATGTGAAAAAATAAAAAAGGATTTTCCAGGAAAGTTCTATTCTTTGCTCGGAGCACGCCAGAATATTTATGTTTTTGTAGAACAAAAAGGAAAGTATTCCTTTCCCATTGAATTATAACAAAGGTAAAGTGATCCGATGAGTGGGAAAAGAACAAGCCAGTAGAATTCATTTGATAACTTTTTTAAGACAAAAGTAAATTCGAATGTGTGGTGAAGAACGCCAAGTGTGATTCTTGGAAATAATCGGTTATGGTATTACCATTTTTCTCTGCAGGAGCGAGCAGCGCCACCTAGGTGTTATAGCAAGGAATCTCCATGTTCTTGCGGGTTTCTCTGTCACACGCGCCCTCCTGCTCCCACGCGCTCCCTCACCAATATTCGAGACCACGCCATCGCTTCCCCCCGCGAGTGCTTCTCCCGGTGTGACGCTTGGAATTAGGATACTCGCCATTACTCACTCAAGATTTTGGAAACTTTTTGTTTTATTTTATTTAATTTTGGACCACACTCAGAGCAGTTGGAGAGTCCTTTTATACCTCGTTGCTGGCGTTGCCTCTTCACTTTGTTGGCTCTTCGCTTTAACTTTTTAAGGCACCAACATGCCCGGAAGGCCAGCAATATTGTAAAATAACATCAAATCAGCTTATTTATTGACTGTTTGTATCTTACATCAATGGATTGTTTTTTCATGATTTATATTAATAGAGTTTGGGTTTATTAGTGTGTATTATATTTTAATAAAGATAATCATACAAAATATAATATTAGATATTTTAAGTATTTTTTTTATAAATAAATGCTTCGAATAAATTTCTTGACGTGATGCTAAGCGGCTGTAATCAATCCCCCTGTTTAGGGCGCAAGTACTAGCTATAGGTATGGCTGCCAAACTTTACTGAAGAGGATAAACATTGAAGATCGATATCTCCGATAAAGCCATGCCTTCGTTATAAAAACTGTCCCATGATCAGTATTTCAAATTTCCACGTCCCTCGTCTTTTGCTTTTCCATTTCCACGTCTTCGTTTATTGGCCTTCATTCTCTTTCCCGTGTGTTTATATATCCCCACCAAACACACCGTAAGACTCGCCTTCGACTTCGTCTTCGTCTTTGCTTTTTCCACGTGCATTTCAAAACTGCTCCTTCTTAGACTCTCCTTGGCCTCGCGATCGTTGTCTCCACTTCGAACTCTCTCCCACAGCTTTCTTGTGCTTCGCTCGACCCTACACCACAATGTCTCGCCGCGGTGGGGGAAAGCAACCTGAGCTTCGCCGGGATCAATCGTCTCCGGCGTCATCCCAATCAAACCCGGGCCGCGGTGCTGGTCGTGGTCGGCCCCGAGGGGGACGGGGACGGGGACGTGGAGCTGGCTCTGTTCCGGCACCGTCTGCTCAGCAGACTCCGACCTTTACTCCGTCGGTGACGACGGATGCTCCTTCTAGTTCGTCGGTTCCGCCGCCGGCTGTATCTTCAACGGTAGCTCAATCTCCGGTTTCGGCTTCATCTTCAATAGGTGCTCTGAGTTCGGAGTTGGAGCAGCAGCTCACATTGCAGTCTCCGGCGCCCTCGTCGTCGAAGGCCATAAGATTTGCTGACCGACCAGATTTTGGTAGAATCGGAAGAAAAATTCAAGTTCGCGCTAATCATTTTCTCGTTAAAGTTGCTGGCCCAGATCCACATCACTACGACGTCAGTATATTTAACTCATTTCTTGTTTATAAGAATTGAATGCCTCCGTTATTACTTACGCTCCTCTGTGAATGAACCTCATCGCCGTATCTTCATGGAAGGAATGGAGCGAATGCCACCTGGGAATCTATTTTGATTACTTACGTATTTGCTCAATTTGGTTTTTAGCATTTCGTCTTCTTTTTTTTTTCACTCCTTCAATGCAATTGATACTGACGGGAGGTTGGAAGAATTTATGTGCACTTGTCTCGATGTCTTAAAATTGAATATCACTTTGCATATCTTATTGCTATAACTACAAGCTGCATTTGTACTATTTTTGTTCTCTGCTTGGTTCATTATTTGAATTTTTTATTTTTTATTTTACTCGGATAACTTTTGATTGATAATACCTGCATTTTGTTCCATGTCTTCAATTTTTCTTTGCTAATTGCAAGAGGTCTGTTCCATATCCTGATTTCATATCTTAACCTCTTCGCGCAATAGGTTTCCGTGATTATTTACTGCAACCGGTACTTTTGGGGCAGGCATGGTTCATATCTTTGCTGCAGAGTTTATTAGTCGTATGTTTAACCATCTGACTTAATGGTTCTGTCTTAGTATTTTCGGGAGAGGCTTACGATTCGATTTTGACCTTAGGTATCCATAACTCCAGAAGTAACTTCAAAAAAGATAAATAGAGATGTGATGAGTCAGTTAATCCTGTTGTATCGTGAGTCACACTTGGGTAAGCGTACACCAGCTTATGATGGCCGGAAGAGTCTTTACACGGCAGGTCCATTGCCCTTCTTGTCAAAGGAATTTGTGGTGAAGTTGGCAGACAACGAGGAACACACTCGACCCGCTGGTTCAGCGAGGTGTGTTTCTCCAAGAGCGAGTATTTATTAATCTGTCCGTCTTTTATAAATTAATGTTATAATATGTCTTGACTCTAGAATGGCGAATTCTTTCTTGTAACACAGAAGGGAACGTGTGCGCGAGTTCAAGGTCACGATTCGTTATGCTTCTACGGCTGATCTCCATCATTTACAACAGTTTCTACGACGTCTACAGCTGGACTGTCCTCAGGAAACTATACAAGCTCTAGATGTTGCTCTGAGGGCATCGCCAGCAGAAAAGTAGAGTATTTGACTTTATCTAGTTAGAGTTTTGTGTGCATTATGGTGTCAATTTGTTGCTCTTCTATGCTGCTGACCTTATTAACTTTTGGCCTGTAGGTATAATGTTGTGGGGAGGTCATTTTTCTCACCAAATTTGGGTCGAACGGGTGAGCTTGGTGCGGGTTTAGAATACTGGAGAGGATATTATCAGAGCCTTCGCCCGACCCAGATGGGGCTTTCCCTTAATATTGGTTCTGCTTCATTCTATCATTATGATCCTCTTCACATTTTAACTTAAATTCCTGTCTTTTGACCAGATATAATCATTATTTGCAGATGTATCTGCCAGGGCATTCTACGAACACATCTTTGTGACTGACTTTGTTGCAAAACATTTTAATTTTAATTCTTCAAGGCCTCTGTCTGATCATGACCGTCTTAAGGTATTTTGTGTTGGATTTCATGATACTTTTTTTTTTCTTCTTCTTATCTTGACAAATAACTGTGCTAAGAGTACTAAGGATGTAGGTTTTCTGCATTGAATTGATTAAAAATTAGTGCTTTTGTCTCTATTCTGCTTGTATATTCAGGTTAAGAAAGCTTTGAGAGGAATTAAGGTTGAACTTACTCATGGTCAGAATACTAAAAGTTACAAAGTTACTGGAGTCTCAAAAGAACCACTCAGCGAGTTAACGTAAGTTTTTTGTACTTTTTATTGTTTTCCCCGTGTACTTTACCGAGGGGGTGTTGCTAAACTGTGTATTCAGTTTCATACATGGGAATTAGTGCACAAATAAGTTAATAAAAATTTAATTTTATCCCTGTTGTTCTCTATCTGAAATAAGAAAATTGCCTTATGTGTGGGCATGTGAAAATAGCCAGAGGCTTAAAATGTCATATCTTGTTTATTTTCTCTAAGTAAGAGTATTAACATTAAATTTAAATTGTGTTGATTCAAAAATTGATACGCTTTGATATTTCATTTTTTCTTTATTCCACCCGCATAATGGAATCTTTAATATAGTTACCCCAAATAATTTCAAATGCAAACTTTCACTAGCCTTTGGTGTTTCTTAGGTTTCTTCTTGATGACAAGAAAACAAGAGCAACTGTTGTTCAGTATTTTCGTGAGAAATATAATGTTCAACTTAAGTATTTGGCCTTTCCTGCCCTCCTAGCTGGGAGTGACACAAAGCCTATTTACTTGCCTATGGAGGTTTTTCTCATCACTTTTCTTCCTTCATATATCATGCTTCGTTGATTTTGCATTAGACTTCTGCCTCGTGTAATAAGTTGATTCTTTGCATCCTAGCTTTCTAAGATTGCAGCTGGACAAAGGTACACGAAGAAATTGGCTGAGAATCAAGTAACTGAACTTTTGAGAGCAACCTGTCAGCGACCTTATGACAGGGAAAAAGACATTAGAGAGGTGCACTCATGATGTGCATTGATGTTGTATGATTTATATTTATGGCCTAGTTTATTGGATTCATCATTTTCTACTTTACAGATGGTTAGGCATAACAATTTCAACGGAGACAGAGTTGTGCATGAATTTGGAATTGAAGTTAGCGGGGAACATGTGGTGTGTGATGCACGTGTTTTGCCTCCTCCAAGGGTATACATGGGCTTTACGCATGAGAGATGTGCATTAAAATTACTATCCTGTTTTTTTTCTTTCTTTCTTTCTTTCTTTGCATCCTTAATTTTTTTTTTCTTACTGCAGCTTAAGTATCATGAAACCGGGAGAGAATCAAGTGTTGAACCCTCCTGCGGTCAGTGGAATATGATAAACAAGGTAAAGCCATTAGTTGTTTCTACTAGTGCTTTGTAAAATACTGCCTGTAGAATTGCATACTGCTTGTCTCAAGAAAAATATACTGCCGTAATATTTATAAGTAAATGGAAAGAAAGATGAGAATAACCTATTTTCATTCGCTACATAGTATCTCAGCTCTCTTAGATTTTTAAGCATATATCACCTCTTCTGGTTTTTTTAATTCATGCTGATCTTTTCTGGTAATTCTATAGAAAATGATTGATGGTGGGAATGTGCAATATTGGACTTGTCTCAACTTTTCTCTTCGAGTCAACAGAGATTTGCCATTTCAGTTCTGTGATGAGTTGGTTAATATGTGTACCAGCAAGGGAATCGTATGTTGTGTTCATACTTTATACTATCCCATTGCTTCATTATGTCTCGATATCTTTATAATTGACATTTCCTTTTCTCCCTGATTGGATATTGTGCTAGATTTTCAATAGGAATCCATCACTTCCTATAAATTCAGCTCATCCTAGTCAGATTGAGAGAGCTCTGAGAGATGTTTACAAGCACTCTCAGGGGAAACTTCAGTTGTTGATTATAATCTTGCCTGATATCAAAGGTTCTTATGGTGAGTGTTCAGATCTAAACGGAATTGTAATATTAGAATTTCGTTTATCAATTGCTTAAAATGTTACGTGGTTCTTGCAGCAAAGATAAAACGCATATGTGAAACGGAATTGGGTATAGTGTCTCAATGCTCTCAACCCAGGCAAGCTTCAAAGTTACAAAAGCAATATCTTGAAAACTTGGCCCTCAAGATTAACGTTAAGGTCTATTTTATCTAACATATAGCAGCTTGATCAGTAATTAATTTAGTTATTTCCAAATTAAAATATGATTGTTGATTGTATAGGTTGGTGGACGAAATACAGTGTTAAATGATGCAGTTCAAAGAAGAATTCCTCATGTGACTGATCGCCCTACGATAATCTTCGGTGCTGATGTGACACATCCTCAGCCAGGGGAGGACTCAAGCCCTTCTATAGCGGCCGTAAGTTTTCTCATTCCATATTGTTACTTCAAAATTCATACTCGGCTTGATTGTTGAAAATTCGGTACAGGTAGTAGCATCCATGGATTGGCCAGAGGTCACCAAGTACAGGGGAATTGTTTCTGCCCAGTCTCACCGTGAGGAAATCATACAAGATCTTTATAATTCTTATCAGGATCCTCAGAAGGGAACTGTCCATGGTGGAATGATTAGGTAAGGGGGTTCAAGTTAACATTTCTACTGCCATATCTGTAGAGAATCTTTAGTTCTTGACTGGTTTTGTCACTTTGTTGGCAGAGAGCTACTTCTTGCATTCTATAGATCAACCAAGTTTAAGCCGGACAGGATTATATTCTACAGGTAGATTTTGGATTAAGCGAGGCACATGTTCAATACAGTGTTTGTTTTTCATTTTGTATCAGCGCATATTTCAACTTTATTTCTTTTTTCAACTTCCATTTTCGCTTGACAGAGATGGAGTCAGTGAAGGTCAATTCAGTCAGGTCTTGCTTTATGAGGTGGATGCAATAAGAAAGGTATGAATCTTAGACCATATGAATCTGGATTGGAGTTGCTAAGAATTGGGATTTATTTTAGAAAAATATAGAGCAGCTTTAAAACTGAGGATGAACATGTGATGTAACTCTAAACCCAAATTTGTTTATCAGGCTTGTGCCTCGTTAGAGGAAGGATATCAACCTAGAGTAACCTTCGTGGTGGTACAGAAAAGGCATCACACCCGTCTCTTTCCTAAAGATCATAATAGTCGTGATCAGACTGATAGAAGTGGAAATATCCTACCAGGTGTCGGATTCCTTCTATTAAGCCCTATTTTCTATTGTATGCTATTTTGTTATACTAAATTGTGGTTAAACTCGTTTGAATTACGTGCCAAACGTTACGTAAGTAACCCTTTTCTTTGGTTCTACTCAGGTGCATATTTCTGTTGCTCTTTCAATTTTGGCTTCAGCTTACTGATTTGGTATTACTTTTCCTATCTATTAAGGTACTGTTGTCGATACAAATATTTGCCATCCCAGAGAATTTGATTTTTACCTCAACAGCCATGCGGGCATTAAGGTGATATTATCAATTAACTGCAACTGTGGCCGTTAGCTACAGATTGTTCAAAATTTGGCGTGACACAGTTTAATTTACATTGATACAGGGTACTAGCCGACCCACGCACTATCATGTACTATATGATGAAAACGGCTTCAAGTCTGATGAGTTGCAGACTTTAACAAATAATTTATGTTACACGTAATTTTCCATATCATCTTTTTCTCTTTTGTTCTCTTTTCTTTTATTGGTTAAACGGTATGACTATGGAATTCTTACTGCATTCTTCTCAGGTATGCAAGGTGCACCAGATCAGTTTCAATAGGTGACCCTCTTCATCTTTTGATTGCTTTTCTCTATCAACCAATAGGTTGCTTGCCAAACCACCTTTTTACTAAGGTTGATTCTTTTATTGCAGTTCCTCCTGCTTACTATGCTCATTTGGCTGCTTTCCGTGCTCGATACTACATTGAAGGTGAGACATCGGACATTGATACTGGAAGTGGAAGTAGGAACGTTAACGTGGTGGTGACCCTTCCAGCAATCAAGGAGAATGTCAAAAATGTTATGTTTTACTGCTGAAGTTGGTTTAGTGAATTGGAAAAGAGATTAGGATGCTGGTACCAATTGCTCTTTTTTGTCGTCATGTATGGTGCATACCACACGTACTCTCTCTTTTTTGTCTGGATAAATTATTCTAGTCATTTGAAAGGTACTTAAATTGTATAACTCTTTTGTCATTTGGAAATAGTTAAATGGAAAATTAAATACATATGTTAATGTTTTCAAAGATAATATTGATTTCTATAAACAAAGATAAATGCATTTAAACATAATAAAAAAATTTATTTCAGTTTTATTTGGTACTGAAATTCTTAAATTTAATTTATTTATAAATTTATGACAAATTTTAAAAAGGTAGAATTGGTAGACATTACGTGTTTAATCGAAGTGGGCTTTAGGAAATCTATTATAGTAATAATTGAGATTAGCTGTCATCTCCAACGAAGATTTTCTGCTTGCCTAAAATCAGACTTCTAATGTCAGAGTCGGACTGATGTTTTTGGGAACTTGGGATTATGAAGCTATGCATAAGGGGTTCTTTCCTCTCATTCCACTCTTGCATCTTTGCCCAAATTAGTGGGTTTTAGATGGAAGGGATGGAACTTAGAAGGGTCTGCTCATCTGCTTAGATTGCGAATTGGGTATAGATCTGATTCCCAATGGTGAGACTTAAACTTGATCAATGTTCACTGTATATCTTTCATTGCAAGGTCCCAAAAGGAAAATTCTCCGAAAAAGAAGCAACATCTCAACCCCACTTCTGAATTACGTACTCTACTAGTTTAATTCCTGTCTTCCTAGTCCCATTTCTGGGTCGTCCTTATATCTTAGAAAATGGAAAATTAACAAAATTTTCGATATATGTCCGAACTACAAATTAGGAAAAGAAGTCATGACAGTTATAGTTACAAGAAAACAAAATATCTGGGGGATTTAAACCAAACACTAGGGAAGAAAACCGATTACGTAGGGTGGAAATATCCTGTAAAATCATCCTGGTGGAACTGCTGACTCCGTGACGTGTTGGAGTAGATTGTACCGGTGCATAGAAGGCAGAAGAAGTTGGACTGCCGATGAATGAAATGAAGAGTGATCATTAAGAAGCCATATTAAAAGCTGTCTAATAACAGAGGAAGAAGATAGTTTTGTTTGCTTGCACGCTCTTTGTTGGACATAACCCAAACATCGAACTAGACAGCTATCAAAACAGATGTGAAGGATGACTTCGGAGGACTACGAAAAAAATGGTGCTGTCTGGGAGTAACATCAGCGGCTGTGGGGATAGCATAATGCGTGGATTCAATTCTCTTCGTTTCAGAATTTAAATTGATTATATTTAAAAAAAATTGAATTATTAAATTTTTATCAAACAGCTCAAATTTCAATACATATAAAATAATTTTTAATAATATTTTAAAATTTATACTATTAAATTTTTATTCAACAATTTAAATTTCATTAAATTCACATGCATTTAAAATTTTAAATTTATCAAATCCAAATCCCATATACCTAAGCAAATTGATACTCCTTCACCAGGCGCTTAATTGCACAAACTGCTTCTATTGGGTCTGGAGTCTCAACTCTATGAATCACATTATGATAAATGTTTATTACCATCCTCTATTTATCTTTTTGAATTTTGCTATCTTAAGGTACTAGCTAAAAATTATTTATTATACATAATAATTAAACTTTAACTAATAAAATTAATATATATAAGTATTTATTATTATTGGTAATGAATATAATAAATAATTATTGACTAATTTTATTAGTCAATGATCATTTATTATATAAAATAAATTATCTTTAACAAGCAAAACTCTATTTTTTCCTTTCAATTTGCATCACGAAAAAGTTTGGCAAAACCCTTTTTCTTTTTTATTTCAATTCGCACCATGGCAAAGTGTTTCAATGCAACCAATGTTTGCTTATGACAATTAGTTTTATTCATTGGTTAACATGTCACAATTCATTCACGGAATGAGTTAAAATTGCTCTACTAAATCATTTAATTGTACAAATTTTTTTATACTCTTAATTTAGTTATTTAATTAATAAAAACACATCTTTAATTGTAATCAAATTTTGAATTTCTCCTTAACGTTTATTATCAAATTCATCTTTGCTTCAAATTGCATTCACAATCAGACAAGGAATATAAGTCCAGCGTGAATTTGTGATGAAACAAAGTTAATTATTTTAGAAGACACCCAGAAAGGTTCTATGGCTTTAAACATGCGATTAATTATGTGTTGTTAGTTTACAATACTACAAAAAATAAAAAGTAAAAGCCCTGAGGAATGGCCTGATTCTACACGGCTGAAATGAGTGACTAATTGGGCGATGCTAAAAGCAACTAATCTAGTGTGCAGAAAGCAGGCACAAGCCACAATGAAAATAATAATACATGTGGTCTTGCCGATTGCCACAAATATGTACCGGCAAGAGAATAATATACAAAGAAAAAAGAATAATAGTTGTGAATCCAATCCCACATTATATGCTACAAAAATACAAAGCAGCTTATCAGTGTTATGTGCATCAAGAAAGCCAAGATTCCCGCATTTATCCCATCACGTAAAGAAGTGCTGCCACTCAGCTCTCCTGCATTCACATATTCACTTCTGCCCGTGCCAGTTGATGCAGAAACATTAACCGACAAAGAACCTAAATTGATGAATTCAAATTGCAAAAATCAGAAACTAATGTTAAAAAGAGAAATAAAGATAACCTGAACCTGAAGAGAGCTTTAAAAACTGAAGAAAATGAATATAAAGCCCAAGTCATCATGGCATCTAATCCAATGACCCTCCTTTGTTTAAAAAAAACTGAACAAGTTTATAATTAGAAAAAGATAGGTTAGAGTCTTCAAAATGTCTTTATTCTGCTCCCTCCGCCTAGTTAAGGGACGGGGAGAGGACAAAGAAATGATTTTGGAGTTGGGAGGCTCTTGAAAATAAATATTTCTTCAACCATATGCCTTTCAGGTGGGGAGCTAAAACTTACAGTCATAGTTAGCCCATCCGATGCGTTGACCAGCCAGATCATAAACAAATATTTTGTCTTTTAATACGAGATCTGAAAAAGCAAAAATGGGATATTGTCAGCATCTAAATCTTGAAGAAAAGATACTGAGATATATTTCCGATGATAAGAATAATTCAAGCACAAGCTGAATTGACATCCTGGCAGGTTGAGCCTAGAACTATACTAGCGTGAAGACCCAGCAACAGGAAGAATTTAAAATAAATAAACAAATGAAAGGGAGGGGAGAGGTTAATATTTGATGCTATACTTTCTGGGGCATAAAACAAATGAATATATAAGTATCTCAATCTTTCAAATATAGTTTTAGCCTCAAATTTTGAGCTACACTTTATTTATGTATCCTTGTAAAATGTCGCAAATCAAAACAGCATTAGTATCTGGCAAAAAGTTTCCAGAATGGTATTTTACCTCCTAATATTGTTATTCCTTGACCCTGGATTTTCTGAAAGCCAATACACCATACTGCTGCACCACCCTGAAATACATATTAGCAATTGCAGTTAGGGAGATGAAATGCAATGTTTAGAAAATATGATAAGAAATGTAGTTAGCCAAAGCTGCCTGTGATGTTGGGAGACCCAACATGAAGAAGCAGCTCTCAATAGTAAGGTATCAGATTTTAGATGGAAGTGACCTGTAGTTGAACTACAAGCAAAATCATCTCTTTCTTCTTATGTCCCAAGAAGAAAGCAAGCGAAGCATAAGATATAATTATATTATAGTAAGTGCAAAAGGCACCCCCGTGACAGGTTGCTTGGAGGGTGATATGATATACCTCAAGGCATCATTAGATCTATACAAGAAACTATCGTCACCATTGTCATACAGGGAGGTACATGAGGCACCTTTAGATATTGACTAAAGCGATATCAAAGATCAACTTTCCAGAGGCAAGCAGTGGAAGTAAAGGAAAGAATCAAACATTAAAGACAAATTCTTCAGGCATAGGCAAATGCGACTTGAATTAAATGTGGTTGCAAATTGTGTAACTTAGACTGGTCCTTGAATACTTACAACTGAATTCTGCTGTATAAGGTAGTCCTGTGGTCTTAAAACCATAGATGCACCACCGGCAAAGTTCAGACTGACTTGAGGAAAAAGATCAGAGATGCTAAACACAATAAAAGAAGAGAGCGTCAAAATCATCTACTTTGGAGAACGTACCACAAATAAATGGATGAAAAGGAAAAAAAGGAACTCCAGTAAAGATGATGTATTGCATGTTCAACCTGCTTGTGATTAAGTAGCACTGGTTTCCCCTGGAAAGAACAGTTCGTATGGATTGTGGAACTGTAGCCGTGACCTACATGAACCAAAAATAGCATTTTTGCCATCAAATATTGATTAACCTTCTACCAAGCTAAAAGCATGCCATTTTAATCAATGAAGCGGCGAATCAATTTCTAGTACTGATAAACCAAAAGAAATTACCTAAATGACTCACCGCACTGACAAAGGGATCATAAGCCGCTTCTGCAAGGTAGGCCAAAGTTGTTCCAGAATCAATAATGGTACCTCGGTTGCTTGATGTTGCAAAAACAGATGAATCAATTGGTAATATTTGGCCATTGACAGAGATGCTCTGCAGATTTAAATTGTAATGAGGCCTGAAATATTGACCGAAGAAGCAGTTAGTCATAATGCTTTTCCAAGAGAAGGTTTTTGAGTCATTTTAGTACGAACACCATTTCTCCATTACATTTTAAAATTTCAAATTCCTTTTTGACTTCTGTATAATATTTAAGGACGCAGTTAATTCCAAGTCAACTTCAGGACTTCTCCAAGCACCAGATGACTCCCAGCGGTGGTTAAAACCTATCACCCACAGCAGAAGGTTGGTTGGTTTGGTTATCAGGCTATTCAATAGCAGCAACTAAAAGCAATAAACAAAATTTCGCAGCCTTCTGGAAGTTTGCGTAGTGAATGGGCTTAGACAAGTAGGAATTCTTCAATGGCAGAGGATCTGACTCATTATCCTGTACCAGTTCATGGCCTAAATGAGGCTCAATCCTTCCCCGAGAACAAATAAATAAGACTTAATCTACCACTGAATAAATTTAAAGTTGAACTTGCACAACTTTGCGAACTTAAAATTGGTGAGAACTGTCAAGAAGCCCGATATATGTAAGTTATAACCACCATTGGGCATCACATTCTCACAGTCACATTCCTAAGTAGTGAGCTGGAAACTATGAGTTGATTCCAACTTTCAAGATTGACAGATGATTGGAACTTCATTTCAATTTACTAGAGCACCTAGTGATGCCCAGAATACCAACTGAATTGCAGTTCCTAATATTTGTCATATATCAAGACAACTGAAACTTTCATTCAGAATACCAAACAACTTCCTATTTCCATGTCATCGAGAGGAAATTGATCTGTATACTAAATTTATTATCAAAAGGAAGAAGATCATAGTGAAATATCAAGAAATCCTTAAAGCTATACTATATAGGTATTAGTTAGCATTCACTAACAATATAAATTAAGTCACATAGGAAAACAAAAAAGTAGCAGTTTTCACTATGAAAGAACGTACTGTGATGGAACAAGTGGAGTATAAACTATATTTGGCTCCACAATCTCACCAAGAACCAATATGCCCCCACCACTACTATCTCCTTTCAGGCAATGGGAGAACACTCTTGGCGCTATGCCTTGTGAAGCGAGCTGAGAAATGACAGACATATCCTGTTGCCCAAACCCAAATATCCCATCAACTGCTCTATCAGACTTTGTCAAGTCCCCAGTCTGCTGGATGCTACACCTGCTCCATATTACGGCATACAGAAAAATGATTTTTAAGTTCAAATCATTAAATATGAAAAATTAAATAATAGAAGAGATGCTGTTTTCGTCTATTTTAAGCTTGTGATAGCTCACCCAAAAACGACAGGAGCTGAAGAATTCGAAGTCACAGATCCCTCAAAAATGGTATCAAAATGCATCAAGTCGTACACATAGTAGCCTGATGTCCCACTGCCGTCTCCATACTGGAATGTGTAAGCACACTGGTTGTTCTGACTGGAACAGCCGGCATCTGATGATTGAACCCCACTTCTGCATCTTTGGTCAGAACAAGAGATCAGTGAAGATGTTGATGAACTCCCAGGATCAAAAAAATTGAGTTGAATCTGTAACAAAATTTAGCAATGATATTGACAAATCCCATCAGTATATTGATCTCATCGTTTCCCGAACTTGAATTTATAAATGAGGAAAAGTGAATTTACTTGGAGTCCACTTGTCTGGGGACAGCCATTGCAGGATCCGCAGCTAACCCAGAGAACATCACTACCAGTGTCAATCTGCACGTGGAATTCTCTTGGAGGAGAACCCAACTGCACTTTTGTATAGTAAAGCCTGAAAGAAATTTGATATACGTTAAATTTAGACTAACCTAGCAAGGATGAAAGAAAAAAAAATTCATGAAAGGAGGCTATTCCTGCAGTTTTGAAGAAAATTAGAATACTAAGCTAAAAATAAGTCAAAGAACCAACGCAACCAATATTTAGCCTTAACTAAATAATAAGAACCTGGAAGCAAGGAAAGCCAAAGAGTAATAAATCTGGGACATCTATAAGGAAAACTGATCAAAAGGAAAAGCACAATGCAAAGATTGAAGACCCACTATTCTGAATACAATCCAATCCCCAAAAGCTTTCAAAGTGACTTCAAGTACTCGAAACCATTACACGATTACAACGAAGCATGATATAGAATTAGAACAAGGATGGAAAATAGAAAAAGAAAAAGCACAATTTAAAAGATGGTATATAAAACCCGAAGAGGCGATAGAATTACCCGACTTGGTAGGGATCGAAGGTGCCTGCAACTGGGAAATCGACCACACCGTTTGAAGACTGCAACATTCTCCGATGCCTGAGGCTGTCCCGAGCTCTCAGCTGACTCAATTCCACTCCATGATTCGACGGAAAAGCTCTTTCCAGAGTCAGAGACGCAGGAAATCCACAAGTCGCTGCCGCCGCCGACAGCAGAGCAACGGCGAAGAGAACTATACCGGCAAAAGTGGCCGCCATTTTTGTCGGTTGGTTATAATCTAGCCTCCCTTAGAGGAAGGGGAAGCAAGTAAACAGGAAAATAAACAGAAAGAAGGGGCCAATTCAAATGCAGAACTAGAATATCAGAACAAAAAGCAAAATAGAGGAAAGATTGAGGATGCAGAAGCTGTGATTCATCATCGTTATTGCAGAGACAAGAGAGGCTATATGTATCTGAGGGGAAAGTTCCAAGACAACAGCCGATAACAGAAGTTTCAACAATGGATTACGTAAAGTTACTACTATGTCTATTATTATTATTATTATATATAAACCTATTTCTGGCCCCTCCTTTTGGTCTAAATTACGGAACTGCACCCCTTCTTTTTTCCTTTTTTCTTTTTTGGTTATTTCTTGGTTAACGCCCTCACTATATAAATTTGGATACAATTTTTTAAATATTTCTGCTTCTGATAAAATATGACAAGTACTTTAAAAAGAATTCACATGTTATATTTTACTGCAAAACCTAATATCAAACATCTAAACCTTTTTTAATTAAAATATTTTACACTATTGAGGGACCCTTAATTTGTTTACATCTCTCTCTATTTTTATATTATAAATTTAATTTAAAATTTTAAAGATTTTAGATCCAACAAATTTTATCTGAACCCTATTCTATTTTCGATAATTATGGTCAACTATTCTTGAACCCCCTTAATTATATATGATACACATGTGTTGTGCTCTTAGTTAATTTGAATCTCTCCTTTTTTTTTTTTAATTGTAACTCAAATTTAAACAAATTGAAAATGAATATTTATTCGAAAGCGATAATAAATTATAACTTCAAAGAACGAGTTCACATTAATTCAGTTTTGGGTCAAGCCATATGAATTGGGTTTTGTCTATTGACAACGATTGTGATTGAATTGATCAACTACCAGATCAAGTGAAGCGGAGAGGTGCTATTTTCTCATAAGCTTCTCAATAATAATTATTCCTTCTCGTGAAGAAAAACGAATTTATGGGAAATTTTTTAATATGACAAATAATATGGAAGTAACTGCAATATTAAAAAATATTGAGGGACGCTGTCACATTATTATCATATTATTGGGGCGTGTGAGCATAACTTTTCCTTAATTTGACTACATATTATAATTTTTTTTAATATGAAAGTATGGTTGTTGAGAACTTGTTCGTATTTGGTAAACAGCATGTTACATAATCATGTGCGTACTCCGGACGCGTTTTTAATTTTTTTATTAAAAAAATATTCCTCGATTTGTTTCATTTAATGGTGAAAATAATTGCATAGAAAATGCTTCATAAAAAAAAATATCTCTAAATCAAAACAAAGCCCCTCATTCATTTTCATCTTCCCCTAAATCAACCTCAAAATGAAAATTTTATTAAGATCTGAATATATGAATAAAATGAGTTTATTGATGTTGAACAATCAATCCCCTCCACTTATTAAATATATCTTTTTCTTGAATTTTTTTGAGAAAATTTTTTAAAAAGTAACAAGTTGAAAAATTTTCTCTCTAATATATGTCTCAATAGAATGCATATTCGCGTTCGTTCATCTAATAATTTAAAATTAATATTTTAGAATGGCGTTGAAAAATAGTCAAATCTCATTAAACACCGTTTTATGATAAACTGCCTTATTTGAAATATTATTATAACATAAGCATACTTAAGGACCTATAAATAACCTATTCTAATATACGCTACACAACTTTTTCTTTTTCTCACTGTGGTCCTTCTAGAGACGGAGACGGAGCTAATAACTATTTAGCAATTTAGTTATTATCGTTAGGGGCTGACCAATTTGGGGTTCACTCTGAGCCTCGCTCGCATACAACGACACGAAGGATTGCTTTGAGGAATAATTATAACGCAAAATTTTTATATAAAATGTATTAGTACATTTAATTATAATATAAAAATATTATTATTTTTTTATTAATATTATTATAATTATATTCTTATATTATAATATAATACATTAATATATTTAAAATTATAAATACATTAAATATGACATTAATTTTAGTTTTACATCATATTATTTACGTAATGTATATATATTTGAGTGATTGATTTAATATACACTTGGTGTATCCGAACAACACTTAATTCTACAATAAAAAGTGATCCATTTGAGAAGCACAGGAGATCTATCTTTATCCTCTTTTTTTTTTTTTTGTGGTATTATTTATCTCCAATACCTCTAGTGCAACCTGTAGTTTAGATGGCCTATGATGATAAATGTACTTATAATGAGAAAAATGTTTTTATTGGCTTGTTGTAGAACATAATACTTCACTTAGCTTAATTTCTTCAATGCGGATTTCTAATAAATTTTAGAAGCAACTACTAATTTTTTTGATTGCGTAGTTTTTTTAAATTTGAACCATAGATTGAATTTTTTTGTTACAAGCATTTAATATTTGATATTTTTCTACTGCATGAAATTATCAAATTTTATTTGAACTATTAGATTATGTAATTCTTTTAATATTAACAATTGAATCCGTATATTTTTATCAAATGTAAAAAAATTTGAACTCTAATTTATTATATTTTACTCGAGCTAGTAGATGATAAAAATTAAATTATGCTATTTAGAGAAAGTTGATCTTTGTGTAAATTGGAATGATCAATTAATGGACATATGAATTATTGTCTATGTCATCTAGTCTATTAAGTATATATAAGTTTGGATTGAAATTACACACATTTAATTTTGGTGATATTGACTATGTGTGACTTATGTTAAACATTTTTTATTAAAAATTAATGATTTTTGTCATCATTATAATTTATCTAACATGATTTGTGCTAGTTTATTTTATTTGTGTAAACAAAAATTTGAAAAACAGAAATAATTATGAAAAAATATATATAATGTCAAATCAAACGGATTATTTGTAAGACAAACTGTCCATTGTGTAAACAAAATTTTAAACATCTAAAGTATTAAACTAAACATGTTATAATATTATAACTTTGTTTAATATAAACAGACTATTTTGACTGAACCAAAAAAAAAAGAGGATTAAATTAAAAATATTATGTTAAATTATCATATTGAAAAATGACTTATCTTTAATGAACTACGTTATTAATTTACTCAGTATTTTACGGTAAAACTATTATAAGAAAGAAAATTTAATCTTCATAAGTAAATAGCCAATTAGCCGTTCTAAGACATTAAGAAAAAAAACAAAAAGACAAAAGTCGCATTACTTACATTTTTTCACTTAATAAAGTAGCCTATAAGCTAATGGCAAAGATAAAGCTGTTTACATAATCATAAACCACCTGCTTTTATTTGAACCTTGAGGTTAATCAGGGCTGTCTAGAAATGATTTTTTTTTTTAAAAAAAAGAAGTCTAGAAATGTTTTAGCTCTTTTAGAAGTTGTTATATTTGTGTTCAGTGTGAAAAAATACTATCTAATAAAAGTATCATAAGAAATACTTTAAATTTCATTTTAATTACAATACATCAAAATTTAAAAAATTAATAATCTAAAATTTAAAAATTTAAAAATTGCTCCAAACAATTACTTAAAACTTTTTAAAATTGATAGAGTATAAATTTATAGCAGCCTGCTTAATGATTAAGTCATCTAAACTTCCTAAACGAAATGAAAATGTTGGTCAAAATTGCTTTTATGGTGCGATGACACTTGTCATTCACTGTATTTATTGCCCTTTAACTTGCTCTAAAGTACAATTGGTACAGCCACAAGCATTTGAGCATTCCCTCATCAAAATGATCAAATCTAGTTATTGGAGAAATTTCAGTGGCTGGAGGTTAATAAAACTTTTTTGAATTTAATATATTTTTAAAATTAATATATATATTTTTTTAATGTTTTGTTAATAAATCCGGATTGTTCCTTCGTAATTATATTTCTTTGCCAACGAAAGCTAAAATCGCTGTATATCTCCAGTAACCGGAGGTTAATAAATTTTTTTGAATTTAAGATATTTTTAAAATTAATATTTTTTTAATTTTTTGTTAATAAATCCGAATTGTTCCCTCGTAATTATATTTCTTTGCCAACGAAAGCCAAAATCGCTGTTATATCTTCCTTCCCTCCAAGAAATTATAACGCATTGGATTATTTTTTTAACATCTCATGTGGGCCATATCAAGTCGCTATCTTCATCCCTTTCTTTTATTGAAATTACCGTTTAGTATACGAAGACTTCAATGTCCACTCATTTTTAAAAATATATTCTCATTGCACAAAAAAAAAAAAAAATTGTTTAATCTTTCTTAGCTATTAATTAACCATCTTTCTCATGTGACTCTAAAATTGAAAGAAGAAACAAAGTAGTCTTTTGCCTTTGAATCCTGCTTTAAAACTCAGAGAACAGAAATGGCACTTAATAAACAATATTCATTAATAATATTATTAGAATAGTAACGAAAACATAAAAAATATTTTGAGATAATAGTCTTCATTCAAATGTCTTTAAATTTTTTATTTCAATTTAAAAAATTTTATTTTTTTTAAAAGACATAAAATAATATGATCAAATATGTCCTAATTAAATTAAGTATATATATATATATATATATATATATATTTAAGGAAGCAGTGGTAGTTGCTAACCCAAATGGAAACTGGAAGAGACACACTAAAATAAGAAAAATGAGTGGGTTTCAACTTTTGCAATGTCCCACGGCATGTAACTTTATCTATGCCCAATGCACAGTTATTTCAAATTTCACTTTACATGGTCGGCTTTGAAAATGAAAATGAAAGGTCTCCACCACATCTTTTTACTTTCATACAAGTATATAATATACCCTAAATGCAAATTCTTTATTTTAATATTTTAAAAACCATTTTATTTTTTTATAATAATTTTATTCATTATTAATCAACAGGAACCAATTAAAAAATAAGTGAATTAGTTGAAATTTGAAACTGAAATTGATGAAATGAAGTTTTTTTAAAGTATAATTTTTTAAGGATATCAGTCAATTCATTTTAGATAAAACATGAGTTTCTTTTAAAACACTTTAGTGTAATAAGTAAAATCTTTTTAATATTAGTATTTTCGGAATTTGGAATATTATTGTTTTTCCAAAATCTAAACAATTATTGTTGCCATCATATGTTAATATTGGCATGTGTGAAAATATAATATATTAATACATGACTAATAATACTATTTGTATTAGGTAGTTTTATCTTGTTGTATTTTTCAAAAAAGAAAAAAGAAACTTTATGTGTGAGGAAATTTCTTCTAATAACATATGCTATTAGAGAATTTTCAATAAAATGCAGTGAATAAAATTTTAATAATTAAAATTTTTTTATTAATAATTATGCATGTTAATTAATGACCACTTA
Organism: Delonix regia; assembly: GCA_037074485.1. Classification (NCBI taxonomy): domain Eukaryota; kingdom Viridiplantae; phylum Streptophyta; class Magnoliopsida; order Fabales; family Fabaceae; genus Delonix; species Delonix regia. The sequence goes on along the minus strand of CM073456.1, from coordinate 13,915,691 downwards.
CAATCCCAAATCTTTATTTTATTTTATTTTTAAATATGATTCATTAAATTTTTATTAAACAATCCACAATCATTATTAAAGATTTTTCAATAAACACCTCTAGAAGTGATCCCAACACTATGTGTGAGTGGGAAAATTTGAGTGTAAGGATGTAGCGGTTTCATACTAGAAGGGAGTATTATTGTTTATGAGTATATAATGTATTAGTACACTTTTTTTTTTCTCAAAAACAAAAGATGAAATAATATTAGATTGTAACAACGCATTTTAAATTAAAATTTTAATTACTATAAATAATGATAATTAAGTTGAATAAATTATGAGAAAAGAAAAGCTAAATAATATACCAATAAAAATTGTGAAAAGGTTACGTTTGAGTGTGTTTGGTGAGGAAATGTTGAATGGAGAGTGGCAGGCATTGTCGTTTATGAAAAGAGAAGAGAGTTCGTAGCTGACAAGTAGGCTACCGCCTCGTCCTCATCTCAGACGCGTGCTTATCATATGTCTAAATATCTGAAAAGCTAAAGTCCCTTTTTTTTTTTTTTCTTATTTTTCTAATATCAATTAATTTCAATTGATTGTCTTTTTCTTTAATGCAACCAGACTAAATCATTATCAGTATTATTCGATGCTCAATAATTTGCCGATCAATATTTTAATCATGTAAAATTTTCAGAGGTTTTGCAAAATAAAAATATAGATAATATTGTGAGGCTGTCAATAACTTTATTATCCAATAATTATGTTAGCATTTATTGTTAAATAGATTATCCAATAAGATGATGATATTATAAATAATAGATGTGTTAAAATATCGTAAAATATCTAAAAATTAAATATGTTAAGATATTATATAGTATCTACTTATAAGGAGTATTCATTAAATAAGAATAAAATAATAATTTTATAAATTATTATTAAATCTTAACCCTAACTAACATTTTATAAATGAAGTTAGACTATTATACGATATGACAAATAGAGATTGATATACTAATAAAATAATTTATAGAGACTTAAGACGCTCTAAGAAAAATACTTGCGAAATATTCTGCAGTTGAATTAAATAAAAAATTTAGGTTGTGAAAATTTGAGATACACCAAATATATTATAGGTATTTCCTATAATCAATGGTTTTAGCCATACTCTAATTATATTTTGCAATTAAAAAAATATAAATTCCTTACCTTAAATTATTTATAAATGTATTCATTTATTTAATTTCCTTCTAAACGAATGATGAATATGAAAAAAAGCACCACAGATATGTATAATTAGAAAAAGTGATATAAGAATATTAAAAATATATGCAAACCTAACTTTTTTATTCACTTTTATATTTTTTAAATTACTATGTAATTATGTATGATACAGTGAATTCAATAACTGCAAAAAAAAAAAAGTTCTCTTATATAGAAGAAATATATTAATTTGTTTTCTTCGTTACAATGCATTAATATTATCGTGAAAATGGCTATAAATCAAATTTAAAGTTTTCTTAAATACTGATGTTATTCTACGTTTCAAAACAACCTTGTTAGCAGATATGTACCGTGATTTAGGATTCTATATTATATAAACTAATAAATAGTTGTACCTGATTGACTTCTTAAATTAAAAAAATAAAGAATTAGATAGATGACTTAACATCATACAGTAACTTATCAACATGAATAAAATGCAGCAATGTTCTTATTAACTTGTATACTCCATGTTGTATTTGGTCACGAGTGTGTAACTTCAAGTCGTGCGGTACGTGAATCAAAGAAACGGCATCGTTTGTGTGATTGATGCGTACAATCAAGAAAGATTAGTCAGAATTGCTAATTTCTAGAAGGTTGACGCGTTCCATAAAACGACATATAATGATGTTGTCAAAATCATAGTCAACAAATTGATAAACTAAACTTGCTTAATTAGTCTCATCAGAAGATTGGGTTGATTGAAACTGAAAATAAGTTTTCATGATGGTAAATAATATTAAGTAAAAAAATTGATAATCTATGTAGGGATTAAAAATCTCTAATAATTGTATTTTTTATTAAAGCAATTAATTATATTAAATATTCAAGTTATTTATTTTAGTAAAACTATTATTTGATTTTTTTATGCTCACTAAATTTATTATTGTAAAATATTCAAGTCACTTTATGGTTAAAGCGTAATTGACGTAAACATATTTTTTTTTATTATTAACCTTAATACTAATTTTTTATTTTTAATTAAATAATAATAAAAATACTGTCAACTACAAATACTTCAGTTCAATAGTCCAATTAGTCCAATTAGATTCTCACTAGAGTTTCAGTTTCCAACAGCCTTGAACCCATTCATCCCTTAGAGAAAGTGTTAAACTGGCACATAAAGAATGTTTTTGTATAGAATCAGATTTCAAAATCTATATAATGACAGTTCATCTGATTTTAGAGAATATAATCTCTCTCCAAGTATGAGCTCATTTTGAGATCTGCTTGCATGACCATAATAATATTACTTTCTTCTTCTTTGCTTAATTAAAATAGCATTCCAATAATAATTTTTAGTATCAGTCTGCAAGATTAATGGAGAGTATAAAATACAAAAGTAACTTTGGTAACACTGGCGAGGGGCTGCTACTACCCTTATTAAATCTATTAAAGAAATTAACTGTTTTAAGGAAAATTCAAAATTGTTGAACATAATAAAATGGGTCCATAGTGCAAGTCAAAGACGCTGTCGTTCTCTTACGAACTGAATGAACACAACAATTAGTAACGCATAAAACCTACAAAATCTTAATTAATTAAAATAATTATTGGACTTCATTGTATATTCAACAAATTTGACCAAAAGCGGGAGAGTAATCCGTTGAATGAGTAAAGCGCATGTATAACTTGTGCACCAGATATACCCTTCTCTCTTCGTCACCTACTCACGCCACAATGAGCTTTTCTTGCAATACCTGCTTTCGCATACTCCTCAATTAATAATTTGCATCACTATTAATTAATTACACAATCATCAACTCTTAGTCTGATCATTGATTAAGTTACATAATATTTCTCTTGTGAAGTTTTTGATAAATTCAACTTTAGAGTATTTAGCAATTTCAATTATGTATGATTAAAATCCACTTACTGACCCTTCATTCTCAACGTCCCTTAAACAATTGGACATGTTTGAAGTTTAAACTTGTCATCAATTATAATTTAAATTTGGGATTTAACTTGAAATCCACTTCATTATTGCATATGTTATTGGACTAAAATATTGGAGTCTGAAACCTTTGCAGTTTAAATTGGTAGGAATTACACAGGTGTTCTCATAGTATCATATCAGAGCAAGGTAGTCATGCATAGGCAGAATTCAACGTTCATAAAAAATAATCCAAACTTGGTTGAATACCAAACGAAAACCCAGATTGTTCAATTTGGTGGGAATAATTTCAATTTTGTACATTTTTAGCTTCGCATCAGTTTTAACTTTTTCCTTATAGTTTCCCACTTACACATGTTTAAAGATTTAAATTTTAGTGTTATGCAAGCTACCAATTCATTAATGGATTAATGTTGTTCTCTCTTTGATGCAAAACAAAAGTCTCTTTTTTTATTATTTTAAAGAAAGAAAAAGAAAATCTTCTACGGTGGGGTCTATTAGAGAGACATCTTTGTAAGACTCCACCATTTCTTTGTTGTTTTCCTTCCCTCTTTTATATCTTTTTGTTGAACTTGTTCGTCTTCCTCAATCTATAAAGTTAAAGCTTCCTTTATCCGGGGAAAATATTATAATAATAAACAGAAAAAAGAAAAAAAGAGAGAAGAAACTACAAAAGACTTGCCTTCTTCTTTTTATAGTTTATAGAACGGAATTCATGATCAACTCAATAATCGAATAAAATAGAACTTGATGATTTGCAACTTGCAACACAAAAACAAAGATGCATAATTGCATTGCAATTTTCGCAAGTGGAATGAGGGGCCAACATCACGTGGGCCAATAGTTCAACTTCATTCATTAGATTTTGGACTATTTTTATTGGGCCCAGTAGCAAATTTCAATTTGGGCCTGTGCTATTGCAGGGATGAACCAATCAAGGCCCACTGGGTTGGGCATTATCTGTTATACTTTTAAATAGTCTTGATTTGTTTACTTTGATTTTCCTTTACCATAAAAAGAAGTTAAAGGTAGGGTTTAGAGAACAGGAATTAAGAGACGGAAAAAGAGATCAAATCCTTGACATCGTGTTTATTTTAATTTTAATGATTGAAAATGATGGCGTGTGAGCTAAGACTTTATTGGGGATTGCTTTTAGAAGTCACAAAAATGATTAAAAAAAAGTTCTCAGATGTGATAAACTTTTGGCATATTAGTTTATTAAATTTTGTGAAAAAACAACCTAAGTACTATTCAATAGTTTTGTTGCTTGTCTCCGTTACTTTTAGTAAAAAAAAAAAAAAGGAGCAATATTTTATTTAATACATGATATATATATATATATATATATATATAATTTAGGCCAACCTATTTAAGTTTATTAACATAAGTTGTACATTGACATGTCAATTAATTTTATATCATTATTTAATTTTTATTTTTGGTTAGAAAAAGTGTCAAAATAACATCTAATTAGTCATATGAGTAAAGTTAAATGATATATTTAAAAAATTTATTAACAAGGGATTTAATTGAATATTAATTTTAGAGAAAAAGAGAGATAAAAATGGGCCAACACTTTGGATGCGCAAGATATTAAATTTTCTTATCATAACACAATTTTTTCTTTAATATATTTGTAATAAAGAATTTCAATGCAATTTTTATAGTTAGGTTATCAAATTCTCAATAAAAAATATATACATATATGAGTTTCGAAAATAAATGTATTATTTTTATAAGTTGACATGATTAAAATGTTTTTATTTTTAATATATCTTAATTTGTTTTAAAAATCTAACAATAAGTATCCAAACAACCATACCGAACTTCTTAACTCTAAAAATAAATGAAAATCTAGATTAATCCGAAAAGGGCGCCACGTCATCGATTAATATTGTCTTATTGCATCTGCACCGCACGACTTGGGACCCATGGGACAAACTGACCGTCCGATCAATGCACGCGCACACTACGCGCCAAGCCACCATAGTACAACACGAACGACCAAAGTACCATATATTCGTCCCGCATCTAAGTGAATAGAGTTGAGCTGTCACTCTCATCCACTACCACTTCACATTCATTTCTTAATTTTCCCGGCAAGACGCACTCAGAAACCCTAATTTCCATTTTCATCATCACTGCCATACGAGCTGCTCTTTATTGCCTCTATCAATTCAGTCTTCCCCAAGTCTAACTGATACACATCTTTGTTGAAATTTCTGTTCATTTCTTTCTCGATTGCTTTGGATCTGCTTTGTGCATTTGGGTCCTTTAATGGCGGAGGACCGCAACGGCGATAAGAATGAGAACAGTGATTACAGTTCGGAGGACGAAGGAACTGAGGATTACAGGCGAGGAGGTTACCATGCGGTTCGAATTGGGGATACTTTCAAAAATGGGTGCTATGCGGTGCAGAGCAAGCTTGGGTGGGGTCATTTTTCTACAGTGTGGCTTGCCTGGGACATTCAGAGATCGGTATGTGGCGTCATTGTTGTTTGCTATCTTGACAAAACTGAGGAATGCTTTTGAGCATCAGTCGGTTTGGTGGGAAAATGAACATAGGGGAAAGCTTATTTCCCGTTGTAATGCGCTTTTTAGTTTCTCTTCCCTTTTGTTAGGACTCACCTTAATCAAACCCCTTTCTTTCTTTTGATTGTGGCAATTTGAGGACAAAATTTAAGTTGTTCATCATAGGTCAGATGGTTGGTTTTTAAAAGGGTCCTTTCATAATCAACTGCTAAATGTTTGATTTTATTTTCATATTGATTATCGCTCTCTCTGGGGAAAGACAACTTTCCAATACTTTTTCTATTTGGTTGTGCTGTTGCTATCCATTATTTTCTAGATCCTTGGTAACATGAACATCTATTGCGCATCATTAATAAAACATGTCATTGAATTATAATTTCATCTTTCTTAATGATGGGCAAAATCCTTTGTTTGTAGCGTTATGTAGCCCTAAAAATTCAAAAGAGTGCTCAGCACTATACTGAAGCTGCGATGGATGAAATAAAGATTCTCAAACAGATTTCAGAGGGGGACCCTGATGACAAGAAATGTGTTGTAAAGCTTTTGGATCACTTCAAGCATTCAGGGCCTAATGGTCAGCATGTATGTATGGTTTTTGAATTTCTGGGTGACAATCTTCTGACACTTATCAAGTATAGTGATTACCGAGGAGTTCCTCTCCCCATGGTCAAAGAAATTTGTTACCATATTTTGGTGGGTTTGGATTATTTGCATCGGGAACTCTCCATAATACATACAGATTTGAAGCCAGAGAATGTCTTGCTTCTGTCTATGATAGATCCATCTAAGGATCGCAGAAAGTCAGGTGCCCCACTCATTCTTCCTAGCACCAGGGATAACTCTGCATCCAAGAACGAGGTCACTAAAGACAATATTAGCTTGAATGGAGATCTGACCGAGAACCAGAAAAAGAAAATGTATGGTAAGGCTAAGAAGGTTGAGAATGAAATTGCTGATGAAGCTGAGGATTCTAAAGATCATGACCAAGAAGGTTCTAGCAATGATCTGAAATCAAATGCTGAATCTGTTGAAGATAAACCCAATAATTCTGTGAGTAAAGATGAATCAACAAAGACTTTTGAAACTAAGGATGTTCCGCAAGGACGTCATAGTCACAGGAAAAGTAGCCGTTCCATGAGAAAGAAGTTGCTTGCTGCTGTTGATCTAAAGTGCAAACTGGTTGATTTTGGCAATGCGTGTTGGACTTATAAGCAATTCACAAATGATATTCAAACAAGGCAGTATAGGTGTCCTGAGGTTATTCTTGGATCTAAATATTCTACTCCAGCAGATCTATGGTCTTTTGCTTGCATTTGCTTTGAGCTTGTCACTGGTGATGTTCTTTTTGATCCTCACAGTGGTGACAACTATGATAGGGATGAGGTAAGTTTTTATGTTTTGGACTGCGAAAGTACCATTTGCTTTTGAATTTATGCTATCACAATTACTTTTTTTTTTTTTTTGTAATCTTTTGAGAACTGGTTTGCTATTGCAAGTTTTTAGAAAATAGTTGAGGTTCTTCATTTCCTTAACTAATTGGTTTGGTTTTATGCTCTGTTTCTTTGAGCTTCAACGGTCAATGAATTCCTTTAGTGATGTTATAATTTTGTTTATTTTACAGGATCATCTGGCATTGATGATGGAGCTTCTTGGAATGATGCCTCGCAAGGTAGGGTTGTAGAAATGTTGTGTCATATTGAAAATAGTGAAAACTGTTATTATCATTTGCATATGATGTGTTGAAGAATCAGTTTGGTATTTATACAACATCTCATTCTGAAGTAATTAATATTACTATTTTTCTGTTTTCTTCTGCCAAAACTGAATGAATATTTCATTCAGATTGCATTAGGTGGCCGCTATTCTCGGGAATTTTTCAATAGATATGGTGATCTGAGGCATATTCGTCGGTTGCGTTTCTGGCCTCTTAATAAGGTCCTGATGGAGAAGTACGATTTCAGTGAGCAAGACGCAAATGACATGGCCAACTTCCTTGTTCCAATACTTGATTTTGTCCCTGAAAATAGGCCAACAGCTGCTCAGTGCCTTAGTCATACGTGGTTCAGTGCTGGTCCTCGGATTCTTCAGCCCTTGGCTAATACTGTACAACCTGAGGCTATGGATGGGGAAATGTCTGAAAAACCGAAGCGGGATAAGGCTGAGCAGGAAGCATTGGAAATTGGTGTGGGGAATATAGCCATTGATGGAACTCCTAAACCACTTAAAAAGTCCCAGTCGATAAAGTGATAAAATTACATGCAAATTAAGTCTAGGTTGTATATGCAACCTGGTTTGTTTCCATGCTTAAGATTTGCTGGTCCTTTGATCGCAATATGTTTTATGGAGTTGTCCTTTTTAGACCTTCATTTTAGGTCATTTCTCAAGGTCTTCATTTGAGAAGCCCTTGATAAAGCGAGGGCAGCTGCATGTCTACTAGTAAATTGAGATTCCTGAAGGTCTTGAAGACAGCTTCCTTCATCTTGAATGGATGTGCTCTATGTTTTACAATCTTCTGGTCTATCTGAATAGTTTGTTTCAAATTTCCTTCGAGGTTAGATTTTAGTCTTTCAGAAATGCAACATTTGAGGGATGTAAATTGTACATTTAAATGAGTTGGGCCGTCATTTGTCTATATCTGATATTACTGCACGGGCTTGCCATTCATTTTTTGGTTTCTACTGGTTGGCGTTGTTTTATTATAGCAGATCACACCTAAGATCGAACATCACTTCTAAAGATAATTTTCAAAGAACCAGCAGTTCCTCTCATAAATGCAATGGTTTTAGAGTGAAGAAGATCGAATGGCATAAAGCTTTCTTCAGCAAAGTAATCACTCGACAACGATATCTTACCCATTTTGTAACCATGAGCCATAAACATCATGCAAGAATTGATTTCTTGGATGCTTTCAAGTGGACCTTGCCATCAAATCGAATTTTAAAAAAGTAGATTTAAATTTAAATGTAAAAAAGAGTCTAAGTTTATTTTTTAATTAAATTTATTTAAATTTATATTCATATTTTTCACATCAAAACTCTTAGACTAAATGAATTTTTTTAAATCATGATCAATTCTAAATCAGAATTTAAAATAAATAACATAACTAATTATTATTATTATTTGTAAAATTATAAAAAATTATAAATATAAATAATTTGTTGTTTTATATTAACAAAAATTCTTTGGAAAATATATTAATTTTTATCTTTTTACTAAGATATTACGTTATACTAAATTTTTTTTGAATAACAATATTTTTTCAATAAAAAATTATTAATTCAAATTTTTTGAACTTACACTATATTTTAAATAGTAAAAGCATGTTCTTGCACACACGCCAAGCGAAAAAGGAAACAGACGAATGAATAATTTCATGAGGGATGGTTTCCAAAAGCTCATTGATCATGACTATCATAGCCATTATGAACTCGTGGGAAGCAATAAAAAATTGTCCATACCCTCCAGCTTGTAAACAATACGCATAATTTACAGTCCTGACTCGTGTCACGAACACTTTCAAATCCATAATGAATCACAATCACGTACAAGAACAATATATGTTTGGTGCTGAATTTTCTTTATATTTGGACATCTCCTGTAATATGATCAAAGGCACTTCAGATTCTGAGAGCTAAACACAATTATCATTATTACAATTATAATAATGACTTTGCTTTAAGGTATTTCAAATATTTTGGGTTGATGGAATTATTTTTGTAATATAATTAAAAGAGATCCACGGTTCCCTGTCACTTACTCAAGTTCATGAAAGTAAAATAATATATATATATATATATAGATAAGGGAATGGTAGTTCAGAGCGGGTATTGCTGCGAAAAAAGGCAAATAAGTAATAAGCTTTTTTACCTAATTTTGAAGTATCTTGGAGTCAAAATATTTTCCTTGCCTTGAGATAGGAATACGTAAGAAAGAAGGCTATTACTGCTCCAACTATAATCCCAGCTGTTGTCAGCCAAAATGCAAACTGCGTCAAATCCAAAAATTAAGGTCATTTTAACTACAACATTTGCCAGCCACTAACAAGAGGGGTAAAATCAAACAACTAATGCATTAATAAGGCATCAGCTACCAACGACATACCACACGTTCTTCAAGATAGGACTTCAGGTTCATGCCAAAAATACCTGAAATTAAGAAAGCGTATCTTGATATTAATTCTAGATCATGTAATGGAAAAAAATGTTCTTTCAGCAAATGAAGTAGTTCCTCGCATATGACTTCATTATTCATGCCTAAAGATAGATATCAAGTAATCCATGACATCGATGGAAAAAATTAAAGAATTCAAGATAACTGCAGGCTCACCTTTTGTAACATTCCATTCAATATCATATTGAGCAATTTTACTTTTTACAAAATAAAATAGTTTAAAAAAAAAAAAAAAACCTATACCTGTTACGAGGGCTCCAACTGCCAAACAGAATGCCCCAACCTGGAGAAGGAGTTCCACTCTGCTAACCTCAAGCCTCCTTGAGCTGATAAATGAAGTTAAATTTATTAATACGAATAAGATTGATAACAAATAACTGATATAGTTCTTGACATCAACTAACTATTGTCTTTAATTTAAAGATAAGCTAAAGTGTGGTTCAGTTTATGCATGTGCTCTGAAGTGTCTTCGGTACACACTGTTGCACAAAAGAAATCCGAATTTGAAACTTTACAGCTGCAGCACCCAAGATTTTGTGCATTTTTTATTGCAAGATACTTCATTTTTAAACTTTTTGATAGTTCTTCACTCGTTTAACTTTCCATTATGTTAAATCCAAAGTTGGGTCACTCCAGGCACAAACTGACATAAATACAAGCACAATCCTGTAGCTACTAGGTAGCATTACTTTTCTTTAAAATGTTAGGAGTTACTTTTCTTTCATCTGTCAATAATCACGATAAGGCAACCAAGATTAAATTTCTGCCTCGACAATTAAGCAATCCTCCAAAAGAGGGAGATAGTAAGAGAGAGAGAGAGAGAGAAGATAATTAAACCTCAAACTGACAGATATAGAATCTTCCATTTCCCTAGCAGAATTTAGAAGCCTTTCAGCTTGGCCATGACAGGATTCACATCTGAAAATATGAAATCTTCAGAGTACATAGACATACAAAATCAATTATGAAATGTAATGCCCAAATTAAGATTGAGAATAACCTTTGAAGGTAATTTTCCAGAAGCATCTCAATTTCCTCCTCCTCCTCTGCATATAATTAGAAAGAAATGAAATTGAGAAACTGTAATAGACTTGTCTGTAGACTCAGATCCATATTGATGGATGACAGCAACCAAAAATAGACCTTTAAATAACCTACCCTCAGCAATTTGCTTTTCTGAGGCCACGGAGCATTCTACATCACTGTTTCCTTTCTTGAGTGAGCAGTTTCTTCCTATAATACATATACGGCATATTTCATGAGGGTCCTCCAGAAGGTCAAGCAGCATTTGTCTGAGCGATCCTGCCCTCGAACCTAACTCAACCTAGCAATTTGGCAGGGAAGCAAATGATGATTGTAGACTATGGTGCATTCCCGGTACCACTGGAAACAAATAACTTGTTGAAAGAAAAGTACAGGTAATATACCAAAGTCTGTTTGCTAATACGAAGTTGCTCCAATATGTCACCAGTTAATCGGTTTGGCAAGACCTCAAGAAGAGCTTGAACCTAGGAAAAAGAAAATAAATTAATTATTTTTAATCAGGAAGTAAAATGACAGCAGGGAATCTGCATAGATATATGGTTACTCACTATTTTCACATACTCACACAAGGTTCTAAGTGGACCAGTCTCTGCTCCAAACGCTGTACTCTTGAAAGTAATGCTGCTTCAATAACCTGAAAGTTACACATTTAGCACTCATCATTATGCTAAAATCCATAATAATATAGCATAAGTGCAAAAGACTACATCAGAAAGTGGTAGGAACTCTAGTATTTTTGTATTCCAGATCAACCTCGAGCTCAAATGGCATGGATGGCCCTCCGTTGTTGTTCTTGGGGTTTAACCGAGGCAGCAATGACTCTAAAAAAGCTTTCCCTCCTTTACTGATAATTATCAAGGGATGCAGAATGTAAATTGTTTTACTTTTCTAAAGAAATAACGATAGTGAAGCAGCGCATAATAATGAAACTGTTTCAAAAGTCAAACATTACCGATTATAGTCAAATATATATACATGCTCTTGCATTGCTATTGCTCTTAATGAACCCAGATTTAGAAGTATAGCATGCTCACGAACCTAATACAAGAAGCAGAAAATTCATAAATAAAAATAAACAAAGAAGATCAATAATGTAGACAATTTACTAGATGTTGAATATTCATCTTTAACAGAAAGCTCATTTGTAGAGTAATCTTTTCAAAACAAAATTTATTGTTGTTATTATAATTTAGCGCAAATTATTCTCTCTTATCCTGAGAGGTGTTCAAATTACCTAACCATTACCTCTGTCATGAAGATTTACACGAACCTCTCTTGAAGCTAAAAGATAACTAAAATAACCTAAAGGATAATATTAATATCTTTCATTAAACATATAACTTATTAGAAAAAATTTTTGAAACTTATATTTTAATGTTATATATTATGTTGAAAACCTTAAATTTTATCTATTCTAAATTGAAAGAAAGTGACTACTTTATAGTGGTCAAAAACGTATTTATAATACTTATCATATTATATAAGTAATGAATATAAGAATATTTTGGTCAAAATAGGTGTAACTATAGCTTATCTTTTGTTATATCCTCAAGAATTGTAGTGATAAAAATAAATAGCATAATAAGCAATTAATACTCAGCTCATCAGATTCTGCGTTCCAACTATAAAATAACTAAAAGAACCGAAAGTTGTACCAATACCGTGAAATGGTAAACAAACGTATACCAGTAAGGAGGGCATTGAATTTGTCAAAAACAATGACGGATCCACACTTCGAACATCTCGGGGACGAAGGCCTGATAATGAAACACTCATGCAGAACAGTGAAATTAGACTATAAAAAGTATGCTTTGGGTTCACTGAAATCGAGAACATCACTCATAAACAAAGCAAAGGAACAGTGTATTGGGTGCAATGGACATCATAAAGACTGAAGACATGTACAGTTTTCTGTATTTACATTTCCAGAATAGGCAAGCGGAACTTTGAACATGATAAAACGCTAATATTAATAGCATGGGATCTTTTCAATTTCAGGCATAGAATTCTATACCACTTGACTTCAAAAGTTGTCTCCGGTTGATTTTTCTAGTTGACACCGTTCCATTTGACTTCACCTCCATAACCTTCACGCACAAAAAATAGAAGAGAAAAACAACAATCATGTGAGGAAAGCATATGAAACTTGTAAAGCCACTAAAAGAAGGAGAAAACATTCGAGAAAAGAAATTCGTTAGAGAGATCTCCTTTTTGGTTTAAATAATTCCAACATCTTCCACTGTGTCTCACATTACCAACGAACAAAATAAAAAATAAAAATAAGAGTTAACTAACAATTTGGTCTCTTGAATTATTAAACTCACTTAGTTCTAGCACATGAATTGCTTGTTGCATATTACACCTATCGATTCAACCAAACTGTTATTTTACTCTAAACATAATTCCAGAATTGAGATGGCAAAAGGAAAAATTTTTAGTAAGCGGAAACACCAAACCTCATAAACTGGTTCCCGAATTCCAAGAGAGAGAGAATCGCCTGACGAGTTCGAGGTTGATCTCTGTGCCTCATTTGCCTCTTCATGTCCGGCTTCACAGGAATTGGATAAGCCAGTTTCCGCCGCAGACCACTCCTTCTCCTGGGTGGATCTAGCGAGGCATTGGAGTCTTGGCGTCAAAAGCTTCGTTGGCAGTGGAAATGGAGATTCTAGGGAGATGTTGTTGCTCCGGCGAACTAGAGAGAAAGACGTGGGCCACGGCTTCTCACCGGAACGTATTAGGGTGAGATCGGAGAAGATGATGTAGTCGGAGGGTGTGAAGGTAGATTGAGACCGAGAAAGAAGCAGGCGAGACCAAGTGAAAGCCATATTCTGGTGAGGCTAAGGTTGCGATGGTCATGTAGGTGTAATGCAGGTGACAATGGCAGTTAGAGTTCGAGTTGTCTCCCTAACCATCAGAACTAAACAAGGACACGTTATTATATTTTTATTGAGTAAAACTTTATCCAGTTATTTCTTAATTTATATTTTTTTAAAAAAATTATTTTTTATTCAGAACTTAATAAATAAATTCATTATTAATAATATTCTTTTATCAATTTTCAAATAAAAATAACATATCTGATAACATTAAAATATTTTTAATAGAGTTCAACAAAAATAATTTCAGTAAACATCAATAGCATTATTCAACTAGTTATTTATTAATACTTATTGAAAATGTGTGAGAAATTAAATTAACATATATTCTCATGTGAAAATTTAAATCAAGATATATTTTTAATTTATAAAATATTAAAATAAAGGTTTCCCTATTTTTATTGTTATGATATATTTTTAAAAAATTATAACGAAGAACGGATAAATTAGGTTTGTGAAGGAGGAAGACTACGGTAAGAAAAGTCCCGTCGGAGAGAGTAGGATTAGTGGCTGAAATTTAGCATTGAAAGCTTGTTGGATTGCATTATCAATTTCCAAATGTTGATGTTAGCTTGACGCGTGGCAAACATTAATTGCCTCTGAGTGTTACGGTTCATGACCAAAAAAAAAAAAAAACAAGAGTGTTGTCACCGCAGTTGGTGTATTGATTTGAATTTTTTGTATTTATACTTTCGGAATTTGAGATATGAATAATTAAGTTTTTATTTAATAATTTAAATTTTAATAAATATTAAATAATATTTATTAATTTTATAAAATTTTTATTTAACAGTTCAAATATCATCAATTTTATTTATATTTTAAATTTTTAAATGCAGAAAATCTTTATCTTTAATTAATTATATTGGTGTAACTACAAGAGTGAATAAAAAGAAGAGACATGATATGTTAAAATATATGAATTTTATCTGTGTAGTAATTTAAGTTTGATATTTTTAAATTTTTTATAAACTTATATTTATTTATTTATTTAATTCAGACTAGAAAAAAAAATTATTTAATTTATGTCATTTATATTTTATTTTTTTAATAATATTCAGAAATATAAATGTATAAATTTATTAACTGATCTTATATATATTTTATTTTTAATAATTTATTAAATATTTAATTTTATTTTTATTTGTAATATATAAATTAATTTAAAAAGTTTTTAAGAAGTGAAAGAAATAAAGAGACAAGTTGATAAAAAAAAAAAAGCACCAGGCTTATAAATGAATCTAAAAAATATTGAATTAAAATATAAATATAATAAATTATTTTACTGTAAATATATTTTAATACATTATTATCGTATATTTTTTGTAATATATCACATATGATTGTATTAGTATAATTATTTTTTAGATTATTTTAAATAAATAAATATATAATTATTTTACAATACTTTTTATTACATTAAAGAAACCTTTCTTATTAGGTTAAAATATTATAGTCAAGTTATAATTATATTTAGTAAACAAACTAATGAACATACACTTTGCCCTTTAAATATCACAGAGGTTAAAATTAATGTAAAAAAAATCTATAATTGTTATATAACACTTTAAATAAGTGAACATGATCTAATATATTTTTATACTAATATATACAATTCTATGACCTTTTATTTTTTGGTTGTAAAATCATATAAAGTACAGATAAATTAATAAAGTATACAAAATTTATATGATTATTAATGTAAGCTGAGAGTAAAAAATTAGTTAATTTCGTACTATTTTATTATTCAATATTATATATTCATTGGTAAGAAGTTTTTAAATTATTATTAAATTTTATAATATTGCATGTTTCATTTTTTATTTAAAAAATTAATTAAAAATTAACACTCATTTTAATACATACGTATTATGTAACAATTACTTAATTTTTAAACATTAGTTTTATATTAAGAAAATTATGTATAATATCATCAAAATTTAACTATGGAGAAATTATAGTGCAGATAACCTCGTAGGTAGTGAATTCGTGAATTTATTAATGGAAGGATAAATAATTATATCAAATAGATCAATTAAATTTATTTCTTTTACAAATAACACATTAAATTTTGAAAAAATATCAGACGATCCCTAAAATTTAGGTTGTATGCACATAACCTCTTATTTATCATGCTTAATAAATATATATAATCAAATTTAGACACTTTTTGTCAACTTTGATATATCATAAAAAAAGTTATATGTATTTTAACCAACATTTTACTTAAAAATTGCTTAAGATGGACAAGTTTGCCTAGTTTAAATGGAAATCAATTTTAACATCATTAAAGGACATTTATTTTATAATTTTACATAAAAACTTAAGGATCTTTTAAGATTTTTTAATAGAGGAAGATGCTCTTACCTTAATAATTTTCTTTCAAGTCATGCTTTGTCAATAAATCATCATGAGAAAAGAAGCACATAATGAGAAATAATTTTAATTTCTCACAATCTTTTTTTGGATAAAATTGTATTGTTACCTTTGTCTTCAAACCTCAAACTCATCAATTTGTTTGTACCTTCTCACTTTATCATTTTTTTTCTCCTTTTCATGTAAGGAGATTAAAAAAGTTATTTTATATAAATACCAAAAAAAGCATTATTCCTAAAGAAAGAAAAAAGAAAAAAATTGGTAAATACTACATTAAATAAGTAAAAATAATAAAACTTAGTTATTAGATTATGAGGCCTCAACGTAAGAAATTTGCATTATAATAAATAATAACAATGAGACAAAATTAACAAAATTGAATATTAATAAAGAAAAATGCAGATTTTAATTGTAAAATTAATGTGGGGATACAAATAAGTCATGATTAATTATATTAAATATGTAAAAATGATAAAATATACTTATTAGCTTAAGAATATAATAGAAAATTTTTGTTGTAATAAGTGAAACAATAGTGATATCAAACATAAAACCAACTAGTGAAGTCAGTGCTGTCTTCGTCAATTGGGAAACTTAAAAGATCCTTAAGTGTTTAAGAGAAATTACAAAATTAATGACCCTTCAAAAGTTTTTTTTTTTTTTTTAACTCCGATCCTTCAAAAGTATTAAAATTAGCTTATGGGACTTATTTAAATTTTCAAAAATTCAAACTCCTATTGTCCAAAAAAAATTTCAATTTTACTGAAGAAGCACGTCCGCATTACACACCGGCTGTCAACTGTGGAGTAGAGGGTAAGCCGTTAAGGTAAAGGTAGATACTAAATATCCGTTCACGGCCCCAATAGATGTGAAGCGTACTGCCCTCGTAAGTTCGAATCGATTCTCTAGAAATTGGAGGGAACAACCGAGGGTGATGGCGGTTCGGTCTGATTTAACTATCGAAGAAGAAGAACATCAAGAAGAAGAGTATGGCGGTCCGACACACCACCCTTCTGCTCCCCTTGATGAGGTTATCTTCTACGCGTCTTATTCCCTGAGTAGTAGCTTTCTGTATATAGCGCGTTAGATTGCAACCAATGCGCTTGTTACTTTAAAAGGGCTAATATCCTGTATATATCGCTGATCCTACCACATTTACTTTGTTGGGTAGTCAGCGTTTTGTGAATTTGAATACTAAATTTCAAGTCTCGTCGATAATATAGTAGTTGTTTTTGTCATTTTTATTTTTGGCATAAGCATGAGTGCGACTGTATGGCGTCTGTACTGGCAATGAAATGGTGGGTCGTGTACCTTTGTACCGGAATCACTTCCTGTCCTGTATATTTTTGTGTGTGCTACATGTTAGTGCCATGCTCAAGGAACTCTTTTTCATTGTATTCCTAGTGTGTTATTCCTGTTATGTTTAAATTAAAGGCATATTTACTTGAACTTTCACAATCCATGGGCATTTTAACGGAGCGATGTTTTCGTATTGGCAACTCTACATTGTGATATCTCTAAGGAAAAGTCAGGAACTGTTGTTTTGAAAGCTTGTGATTCAACCACTGAGTATGAGTATTAATGCACAGCAGACGACATTATCTTCAGGAAGTTTGTTACAACTCATTTGCATGATAAAAGACAAATACTAATTGATAAAAATCAAAGTAGAACGTCAGTTTCAGTAAGCTTTTATTTGAATTTAAATTGTTTTTGGTGGCTGGGGAGGTTGCCGCCATAAGCTCTCCTTGGTTGCTTTGATTAAGTGAAGAGAGAAAAATAAGCGCTTACTGTAGATTCTAATATGATCCCTATATGTGGTTATAGTGTGTAAAGTCATCACCTTCTTATTTTGCTTGAAGGTTTCTTAGATTGAAATACAAGGCTTCTTTTTCCCTTTCTTTTATTTTCTCCTTCTTCTTATTCAGTGATTCTTTTAAAATACTTCTGATGCAGTTTTTTGATGTATCAACAACAGTTGATCCAAGTTATATAATATCTCTCATAAGAAAGCTTCTGCCTTCTGGTTCTGGTACTGAGAGTAGTTGTGATGGAGTTGCCTCTGATGCCCCAAACCAAGGATCACCTACCGGTACCAAAGAAAGGAATGCAGCTTCCACATCTAAAGATGAACATATTGAATCACCGAAGAGAAAATCTGAGAATATGGATGTTGATAATTCTGGTGAGTCTTCTTACCAGCAAGGAGATCATAAAGACCCGTGTAATGGACTTGAGCAATCTGGGGCTTCAGTGGGAGTAGAGGCCTGGGAGGAATATGGTTGCATTTTGTGGGATCTAGCTGCCAATAAAATGCATGCAGAACTCATGGTACATGGGGGTTAAGTTTTGTGTTTCTTTCTTATTATTATATATAGTATCTAGTTAAATAAACTACTAGTGTGGATGTTTTCTATCCAAATAATGAGCTGAGTTGATGTAGAATATGGTCTTAACTCATAATGTGGCCCTTCAAAACCATTTTGAACTTCCTTTTGATGACAATTCTCCATTTTTTTAATTGTTTTTCCCATTATGACGTGATTTATTTTCCAACTCACCCTCCCTTATTAATCATCAAGTTCCCAATCATTTGATTACTTGGCATTTTTGTTGAGTTAGGCCTAGGGCCAATAATCAGTAAAACTTGATCTATCAATATTGTAGTTATCATCGTTACTTCTCTCAACAGAGATGTATATAACTATAGTTTGTCGTTGCTTTGAATATATCAAGCTTTTGATTGAGACTGAACTGAAACAGTTATGCGGCATAATTTTTCAGGTGGAGAATCTCATACTTGAAGTTCTTTTAGCAAATCTGATGGTTTGCAAATCCCTGCGTGTTATTGTAAGTCAATGTGTCTTCCATAAATCATAATCTTTTCAACTGTAAGGTCTTCGTTTGTGAAAAATAAAATGTAACTAACCGAGCTCTAATTTTGTTTTATTTCATTTTGTTGTGGTTTAATTTCTCCAGGAAATTTGCGTTGGAATTTGTGGGAATCTAGCCTGTCATGAAGTTCCAATGAAGCACATAGTCTCAACCAATGGACTAATTGAGATAATTGCAGATAAACTGTTTCTGGAGGACCCTCAATGCCTATGTGAAACATGCCGGTACAATGTATTTTCAGCACACTTTATTCTTGACAAGCTTGGATATCTGGCTACATTTTTTTTGTGATAATCTAACTGACTAGAATGCCATTATTGGTAATTATTACCATTTTTTATGCCTTATTTTCTTGTCATTTATTTTCACTTTAAGGTTCTATATTTTTCAAGTTGTTTGAGAAAGAAATTGCTTACCTTATATCTGATGTTTCTTTGGCATCAAGGAAATAGAGGCATTTGATCCATTCATATATGATTACTAATTGGCATTTTGAAAATTCATGGACAGATGCACTCAATCATATATATAAAAAAAATGGGTGTGATCAGTTTTTTTTTTCCCTGAATTTAGTAATGCTTTGTCATAAATTAGGCATCATTATTACTCTCCTTTTTGACAAAGTTATCTTGCCTCTATATGCTGTAAACTTCTCTTAAAGTTAACTTTGACTACAGACTGTTAACTGTGGGTCTTCAAAGTGGTGAATCTATAACATGGTCTGAGGCATTACAGTCTGAACATATACTACGTCAAATCCTATGGATTGTAGAAAATACCTTAAACCTTCAGCTTATGGAAAAGGTAATGATATTTTGTGTGGTTTATTTGTTATATTAAATCTGGTAAAGGGCATACATAAAACCTACCAACTGTGCTCAGTTGCATGGCCTTTACTCCATAATGCTTTCTTTCTTTTTTCCCCTAGATTGACATTGAAAATATACCTATCTGTCCAGCGTGAGTTTATACTTCTTTCTTATTAGATCATTCCTACTGATATGGTATCATTTATTGTTGATTCATTTAACTGGAGCTTTTCACCAATAGGGACCCCTGGGGTCTTTTACTTGGTTGAATGCAACATGTGCCCAAGCGCGGCAAACTTAATACTTTGGAGAAAAAAAAAAAATCAATCCTATATTTTGATTGCATTTTGTATCCTTTCTGGGTTGGAATATAAGTTAGCAGTTACCATCTTATCAATAGCTAAATACGTCTGCTTTTCAACAGAGCATTGGGCTTATTCTAGCTATATTAGAAAGCCGGCAGGAAGTTGTGGATGATCTTCTTCCACCTATGATGAAGCTGGGTTTAGCAAGTTTACTGATTAGTCTCTTGACTTTTGAGATGAGCAAATTAACGAGTGAAAGAATACCTGAAAGGTATCTTGATCAAGAATTCTACACTATATAGTAATGAATTCTTATGGTTCTAAGCATCTTTGGATACTAATTTCTGACAAAAGCAGTGATGATTTCTTTTATTACATATTGCTTTTTACCTTCCTTACGTTACAAAGTTACAATTTACATTATCCATATAATTATCTGTACAGCTATTTATTGAATGAACGAATATCTTAAAAATTCAGGTACTCAATTCTTGATTTAATTCTTCGAGCAATTGAAGCCCTTTCTGTTATAGATTATCATTCACAGGAAATATGTTCAAGTAAAGAGCTATTTGAACTAGTTTCTGGTCTGGTTAAGTTCCCAGATAAAGTTGAGGTACGGTGCACTATTGCTGTAGTTTATGCTGTTGCTATTTATGCATTTTACCTATTATCTATCGTAAATATAGTTTATACTTCATATTAGTAATTTGGTATTGGGCGACCTGTAAATGTCTATATTTCAATAATCTGTGCTTAGAATTTACATTTGAAGGTTTTCAAAACTTTTTCTACTCACTTGTTCATACATTTAGTAGGGCTACTTTGCTTTGGAATAAGTTGTTTGGAATCTTTGGCCAGATTTGGGTTTGCCCAGAAAATTTGGATCAACTTTTATTATATGTTATTAATAGTATGGGTAGATATAAAGATGGCAAAGTTTTGTGGCACTGTTCAGTTGTGATTTGGTTTGTTTGGTTGGAAAGGGATGCTAGAATTTTTATTGCTGCGTCAGCGACTCTAAATGAGTTGGGGAATGGATCGTGTTGCTTGCTTCTCTTGGGGATTTAGTTCATTTTAAGCGCATCTCTTTGACTGATACGATTAGTCTTAGGTACCGTTGTTATTTTCTTAAGTTCATGTCTTTTCTGTCCCTTTTCCTTTACCCTTTATTGGTTTATTTTTCTTATGGGAAGATGTCTTATCCTCCTTTCTATATTATAAAGCCTCCTTTTCTATAAAAAAGAAAATTTATTAGAAGAGTACATTAGTAAGGTAGACATTCACCAATTGGCATTACAAGCTTACATATGAAATATAAAATGCTCTTTTTCTCTTTATCAGTGAACATTATGGTTTTTCTCTCTTTTCTTTCTTCCCTTGAGTAGCATCTACCTTAACCTATGCATTTTGGGTTGAAAAGGAAATGAAGATGATTTGATTAATTTTGAAAACATGAAAAAAATCTCTTCTATAGGTTGCAAACTGTTGTGTAACTGCTGCAGTTCTTATTGCAAATATATTGTCTGATGTTGCTGATCGAGCTTCGGAGATATCACAAGGTAAAACATCCATACACTTCAATTGTTCATTATTTTCCGGATTTCTGGATTAATGGACTAAAATTATAAATGACATATTGGTGCCTACCAGATTTATCTTTTCTAGAAGGTCTGCTTGACATATTCCCTTTTGCTTCGGATGATATGGAAGCAAGAAATGCACTATGGAATATAATTGCAAGAATATTGGTTAGAATTCGGGAGACTGAGATGAGTCCATCAAGTCTATATCGTTATGTTTCAGTTCTTGTGAGCAAAATTGATCTGATTGAAGATGAGCTTCTCAACCAACAACCAGATGATTTTAGACATAGGCATGAGAACTTTTCTCCTCCTGGCTCAACAACAGATGCTAGGATCACATCTGTATCCTTTTTTTTTAAAAAAAAAAAAAAACCTAGCTGCACTTGTTCATAATTCTGAGGCCCATATCGATGAACGGAATTGAAATTTAGGAAGTATCAGAGTTCTTGAAATTAGATTCCTAGTATACAGATACTGGAGTAGATCACATTCCTTTCTTTTTTATCGTCATGATTGTACAATTAAAAATACAAATATTATCTGCACAATATGATGAAGAGTATGATAATTTATAGTAATTATGTATTCATGATTGTATCCTTTACTTTTGCAATAGCTCAGGAGGATGGTCAGCATTTTGAATCAGTGGACTGCTGCAAAGGATTATGACGAGGATAATGTGGATGCTGAAAATATTGTAAATAATACAGATGTAAAAAAATTGTTGAATTGCTGTCATAAGTACTCCAAGTAGAACTACTTTGGTTGTTTTGGTATTGTTAACTAGTGTAAATTACTATAGATTAGATGATCTTTGAAGATTATGAATCTTTGGATGCTTTTTTTGTTTTCATTTGCTTTCGGGCTGTTATGACGTTTTCTTACCATGCTTTGTGAAGAAGCTGTAAGTAGTGAGCGAATTTTTGCCCCCTTATTTTTGGATTTTTTTTTTTCCTTTTTTTAAGAATTACCAGGCTTTAGCCATCTAAATACTCGAAGACCAATCGCCAATCCCTGTAGTAATTTAAAGCCATAACATTGAACAGTAATACTATCCCTAAGATCTGTTTTTCAGTGATAATTCTTCATCAAGTTTCAAGTCAGTCTGAAAAGCCTTAACGCCAGTTTTTGGTCTTTACTCATGTAGGCTTGGTCAAACTGGCCAGTAGGTACAAGAAATTATTAGCTCTATCTAATAACACAACCATACTAAGCTTTGCAATTTAACAAACAATAAAGCTTGTTACATAAACTAAACTCTAAAAACAGCAGCGACTGCTACTCTTGAAAATTTGAAAGCAGAATAGGATATCTGATTAGGATACGAGAGATATGCCAGCAGTCAGCAAATCATCAGCCAAAACCTTATTCGCAGCCTCTGAAGGATGAAAACCATCCCAGAATACATACTCAGATGCATTAGCACATGTTCCTATGGACTTGTGATTGCACAGAATTGATGTCTCCACCAAGCCTGTTCCACAACAAGCCTTCCTTGCTTCAAAGAAACCTGAAACTCATTAACAATCATTAGCCATAACGAGATAGCTCATCGAGCTTTGTGGAGCAGAACTGGAACTTGTACCATTTTCAGAAGGCTTAGTGACAAGAGCATAGAGAGTTTGGTAGATGTCAAGGACGACCAAATTGAGGCCAGGAAGCAATTTTTTCAAGTTCTGAGATGTGGTGTTTAGCTTTCTATTGAAGTTAACAGCATCATTGTTTAGCCTGCCCACACATTCGTTGCTACCAGTGCCGAAAATAGTGATGGCTGCTGGCAGGCAACCCATCGGGGGCAACGTTGTCACACCAATCCTCCTAGCTCCCAGAGCATATAAGTTCTGTCACAAGCATGTTTGAAAATGCAAATTAAAGCAGTAAACTTCATTAGCAAAAGAGTGTGTGTGCGTGTGTGTGTGTGTGTGTTCATATATATATATATATATATATATATATATATATATTGTGTAACCTTTTGTTAAGGGCAACTACAATAAATGGCATGGGAGAGGTTCTTAGATTACAGCAAGCTTAAGAAGATTCACTTTTAACATGTCAAGTCAAGGTTGAGAAAAGGACATGCCTGAATGAAATTGGAATAGCTCTGCATCAACATGTCTGAGAACTGATCGATTGTATAAACCTTGTAAAGCAGAGGATTGATGTAATAGTTCTGAATAAAATCACTGTTCCCAGCACTGAGGAGGTATATAGCACCAGAAATAATTGATGAAGCATTTGATTGTCCTGCTACTTCTGCTACTCTATCCTGGCACTCCTTGTAGTTTTCCAGCTGCTGACTCAGAGATATTGCATGCTACATCCAGAAGAAAAATATCACACATAACAGCACAAGATGATGAGAAGCAAACAGAGAACTAGAGTTGAGTTGTATCTGTAAGTACA
Organism: Delonix regia; assembly: GCA_037074485.1. Lineage (NCBI taxonomy): Eukaryota > Viridiplantae > Streptophyta > Magnoliopsida > Fabales > Fabaceae > Delonix > Delonix regia. The sequence continues at coordinate 13,891,556 of CM073456.1, read as the reverse complement.
TATAGTTTTGCAGTAGATTCATAGTAACCAGAAGCAGCTGAGGCAAAATTAGCACCATTCAAAATGTTGTTTCCTTTGCTCATTAAGTTGAGGTAAGCTGGTGGGTACGAGGTAAATCCAAGGTTTTCAGCTGCAGTGGGTGAAACAAAACATAATTCCTAGTTCAAACCCAAGATAACATGAGTGACAAGAAAACTAAATGGGATTTTGGTAAATGTCACCAGTGAAGTCTGAGGCAAGCTTTCCATTGCAGAACCTTCCGGTTGGCATGTGATTCTTGAAGTCCTTCCATAAGGAGGAAAGTTTGCTTTAACAATGGTGTAAAGGTGATTGTTGTTGCCCACATCAAGGACAGAGTCCCCAAATATAAACAATGCAGGGACCAGAGGCTGCCCATTAGCGACAGTGAGCATCACAACCAGAAGAAGGGAAGCCAAGAAAGAACTTGAATGCTCCATAGTTACAGTCTCTTTTCAGCTATGAGCTTCTTCGGAGAGATATGTACAGATACAGTAGACTCTGCAGACTCTTTTAAGTTTCAAGCGTTGGGAACTGTTACTCTGAGTATAGTCTAGTGCTTTGAAGCTGGAGCCTGCAGTGCAGGAGCAGCAGTTCCGAGAAACTTATAAATGATGCAACTTAATTGAATCAAAATAAAAATTTATAGCCACACTCACATTCATATTCATACAGACGTCCACAAGTGATCAATTTCTGTTGGTACTGAGTGATAGGACAAGATAAAACTTACATGCAGAATATTGGTACAATGGACTAAAAGTGGATTAGCAAAAAAATGTTAGAATAATTTTAATTATTATATGCATTAGTATTAATTTTAGATTTTTATTATTATTATTAAGCAATTTATATTTTATTTAAACAAAAAATAGACTAAGCTCATGTTAATTTGTAAGTAATCAATAATAGGTCAAATTACTTACAAATCTTTTAGGTAGAGATTATAACTTGAAACCCAATGTCAATCGGTAATTGTCCCATCTAATTATCGATGAAAAGCCCATAAACAGAAAAATATATTAAAACTCATATGCAAAAAAACAAGGGAAGGGGAGGCCATGATTTCGAAATCACCATGATTAATCCTACCATCTTGATAAAACATCATTATTAGTCACCACTCCTTATTAAAAGCCCATTCACTCCCAGTATTATAAGTAGCTAGAAATTGCACTGCTTGGTGTTATCCAAAATAATACCATCTTTCTCTCTGTCTTGTTGAGGCACATCAATAATTTTTGTTCTATTTTGCATATTGGCTATCGTGGGTTGAAGATCTCTATCTATCTATATCAAATATACATAATGGTAGGTGCTTATACATCTTTAGGTTAGTGATTTTATATTTATTGTCCCTAATTTTAAACATATTATGATATATTATTTTAGCAAATGTTATTAGAGCCCCTTGGAAATTTTAATCTTCTTTCCTTCGAGTTCTCACGTTTCAAATTGTTTATATATGTATTCATACACATACTAATCAATCTTTACATTATTTTACTACAATTGGTTCAAAATATGGTCAACCATTAGAAACCTTATCATTATTTTTCGAACTCAATACTCCTCTTTAGGATCAATTTCATGAAAATCATAATACGGGCTTCATTTGGTGTAGTATTTGGAGCAAGATAATGTAATTTTTTTTTGGTCCTCTTCCAAGCTTCATGGATTGAGGGATGCCATTGAAGCTCAATTTTGTACGAAGAAGCTTAATTTTTCGAAATAAATCTCTCTGAATCTTGCGGTTTCAGGCAAATCTATATAAGGGAATGATAGATAATAAAGAGATGAACATTTAGACACAAAAATCAAAAATTAAAATGCATAAATGAGGTAGGTTAGAAAATGGGTTCTCTGGCAAGTCGAATATACCTGCCAGAGGTTGAAGATAAACTGTGCAGCTTCAGCGCTTGGCGACACGTGTGCCTTATGCACTAATATTTTCACCTCGAATCCTTTACAGTTTGATTTCGCTCGCCCGTTCCTATTTTTCTATGATTTTTTCAAAATTTTTGGAACCATGAAGGTAGGAGTTTTGAAATTTCTTGAAATTTGAGGGCCTAAAATTACTATATAACTGATTCATTGTGACCTAAAAATTTTTGTGCAAAGAATATACATAGTGAGTGTTGATATAGTTTGCCCACTTTCCCTAATAATCACTTGATGAATTAAAATGAATTTATTTGTATGATTAATGGACATTATTACAATTTTGGGAAGTGTCTTAAGGAACTGTTATATGTGGAATTTACCATGTACTCTTTTGGGTCACCCACTTCTAGTGATTGTGTATTCACCTATCATGGCCCTAATCATGATGGTTTAGTTTTGTTGAACAATCTAAATCATGATTGTTATTATTATTATTTTAAGACACTTTACAATAATTATTAGGGATAAAAGTTGAATGCTAAAATAAGAGAAAATACATTATGTTAGCGATGGACATATTCTATCAGTGTGACATTGTTAACATAATTTTGTGAATTGAAGCCTATTCATGGCTTTTTTTTTTTAATTAATGCTTTCATAGTTAGTTGTATTCAATCGATATGGTAACTATGGATGCATTTGTGTGTTATTTCTATTGATGGTTAAATGTCCGATACACATGAGTTTTCTTGGTTTATTATAATCTAAGACCCAACATCTTATTATGCAATTGCATAAGCTAAAGTTTGTGATGGAAACTTTATTTTATAATTATGTTTTCGTGACATAATTAATGTTTCCTATTTTGTTAAATTCAACTTCTATGTTCTAGCAATTGTCTGTGGTAAAAACTCTTAATGGGACTAATTTTGATGATTGGTATAAGTCCCTTCACATGTAGCTGACTATCACCAAGAAGGATTTGGTCATAAGAGAGCAAAAACTAATAGAGCTTACTACTCAGTCTCATGGTTTCGACAAGGCTTACCATTGAAAATGGTATGAATCCAACATGATTTGTCTGATAGTTATGAAATATACAATTAAGAAAACTATTAGATAAAGTATTCCTAAGAAGAAAATTGTTGTTGAATATCTCAAAGCTATAAGTGAGAAATTTAAAAAATTTGACAAGACACAAAAGGCCTATTATCTCTCTTTGTGACAAACACTCAATATGATGGAGTGTCTGGTGTGAGTGAGCATATAATAAAACTTGTTAATTACTACAACAAGCTGAAATCATACAATATGGACTTATGTGAAAGTTGTCTAGCCTACTTAGTTCTTCGAACACTTCCAATCGAGTACAGGATGCTTAGAACTACTTATAATTTGCAAAAGGCAAAATGGATTGTTGATCAAATGATTTCAATAGTGACTCAAGAGGAAGGGTCAATTAAAATGACAAATTCTCACATACGATTTGGTGAATCACATCTTACAAGGTTCATCTAGTAAGGTTATGAATAGAAAGCAGAAAGGAAAGGGCAAGGCTCATGCTAAGAAATCATTTGGACTCAAGAAAAACAACAAAGGCAATAAAGGTCAAAGAAGAAGTCATTTAAGGGTGAAAGCCATTATTGTAAGAAACCTGGGAATAGAATTCCAGATTGTCTCAAGTTAAAGAACAAATGTGAGAGAGAGGGTATTTCTTTTGACATTGCCCCTCTAGCTTTAGTGTGTTTTAAGTCCAATAATTTTGAAACCTTTTTGAATTCTTGATGGTTGGATTCTGGAGCAACTATTCATATAACTAATTCCTTGTATGGGCTCAGAAATATAAGGGGCCCAAGTGAAAAGGAAAGGATTATCCTAGAAGTAGAAGGAAGTTTAGTTGCAGCAGATTGTATAGGAATTGTAGCTTTGAATTTAGTTTCTAGACATTGTTTGATATTAAACAATGTTGTTTATGTACCTTCATCAAGAAGGAATTTAATTTCAAGTTCTGTATTGGACAAGTATAGTTATTCATTTTGGCAAGAAAATAGAGGAATTAATATTTTCTTCAATTATATTTTTGTTGGATTTGCTTCCTTAATGAATGGTTTATATAGTTTGAATATGAATAATAGTCTTGGTTCTTCACTCAGTGTAGCTGTTAATGTTGTAATTGGACAGAAATGTTAGAGAATTGATGAGAATTCTTCCATGTTATAGCATCGGCATTTAGGTAATATCTCAAGGGAGAGACTAGAAAGGATGGTCAAACAAGAAATATTACATAACTTAGATTTCTCTAATTTTGAATCTTGTATTGATTTTATCAAGGGAAAACTTCCTGCCAAAGCTAGGAAAAAATGGGCAAATCGATCTGAGAGTATTTTGGAATTGATCCACACAGAAGGGTGAAAGTTTGTTTAAATCATTATGTCCTAAAAATGATGATAAACAACTTGCAATGGATAAAATACCATATGCATCTACTATTGGTAGCCTTATATATGCCCAAGTGTGCATATGTTTGGACATTGTTTTTGTTGTTAGTGTGCTTGATATATATTAGAGCAATCATAGGTATGATCATTAGAAGGCTACGAAGAAAGTGATGAGATACCTTCAAGGTACAAAGCATTACATGTTAACTTTTAGAAAGTCTAAACCTTCTGAATTAATGGGTATTTTGATTTTGACTATACATAATGAGTTGATGATCGTAAGTCCACTTCTGGTTACATCTTTATGATGTCTAAAGGAGTTGTTTTGTGGAAAAGTTACAAACAGTCAATATCAGCCACCTTAACTATGGAAGCAAAATATATCGCTTGTTATAAGGCTACCTATTAAGCTATATGGTTAAGGAATTTGACATCAAGCATACATCTTATTGATTCTATATCACAATCTCTGGTTATATATTACGATAGTTCATCTACTGTTAGTTTTTCTCATAATCATACGAACTCCAGTCGCACTAAGCATTTTGATGTCAAGTTCTTATTTGTTAGAGAAAATATTGTTGAATTATAGACTCGTTTGGTTCATATACCTAGTGAACGCATGTTAGCGAATCTGTTAACCAAAGGCTTACCTATAAGAGTCTTCAAAAGTCATGTAACTCATATAGCCGTTGTTGAAAACTTTAATAAATAGCCTTAGTTTAATGGCAGTATAAGTTAAGTTCTATAAGAACTCTTTGTAACATAATATGACATTTGGAATGTCATTTTGTATTCCGGTCTATTTCGATATCGAAACTAATTTATGATAATAATATTACTTATTTCCCTATCGGATCTAGTAATATCTATGTGGTTTCATTTTTGAACTTCACATAGTTTAATATATATGGACACACATCCGTGTGATTATGAAAGTATTAATTGTCTAATTATGTCACTATCATTTATTGACCTAATAATTGATTAATGCTATCCAAATGGGAAATTATTATAATCACTTTAATTATTATATGGATTAGCATTAATTCTATTATTAGATCATTTTCTTATTATTATTATTAGGTAATTTATATTTTCTTTAAACCAAGAATGCATTGGGTTCATGTTAATTTGTGGATAATTAGTTATGGGTCAGATTACTTACAAACCTTTTAGGTAGAGACCCTAACTTGCAACATAATGTTAATCGGTAATTGTTATATCTAATTACAAATGAAGAGCCAATAGAGAGAGAAAGATATTAAAACTCATTTGCAATAAAAAAAAAATGGAGGCCATGATTTTGAAATTATCATGATTGATCCTTCCTTCATGATAAAACATCATTATTAGTCACCACTCATCTTATCTTTGGGCAATTCTTTTTATTTTATTATTAAAAGCCCATTCAGTCCCAACATTATAAGTAGCCTCAAATTGTACTACTTGGGATCATCCGAAATAATACCATCTTTCTCTTTATCTTGTTGAGCCATATCAATAATTTTGGTTCTATTTTGCATATTGGGTATTGTGGGTTGAAGATCTCTATCTGTCTATATCAAATATTCATAATGTTTGGTGCTTTTACATCTTCAAGTCAACGTTTTTATATTTTTTGTCTCCCAATTTTGAACATATTATGATATGTTGTTTTAGCCAAAAAATGCCTTTAAGTTCAATGTCTACATTGCTTAAAACCAAAATATAAGCTAACAAGAACTGTAGTAGTAATAAAGAGACGTTGACTACTTACTTGTGTATGATCTTGACATGTGATGTTTTGAGTTGTCCTAGCTTCTTTCATGACACAACTTATCCTTCTTTTCTAGACACATGGACATAGTATGATATATGAGTTTGAAAAATTTTCAGGACCATGGCCATGCTTTTCTGGAACCAGGGTATATGCCATAGTTTTACCTTTATTTTTTGGTGGACAAAAAGGGTGAAAGGTCCAAATCCAAAAGAGAGGGGAAAAAAACACAAACAATAGACACACAAAACTTAACTTTCCACTTAGGCTAAAAAATGCAGAATATAACCTTTAAATGCTAAAATGACATTATACAAAATAACATTCAAAATTAGTAGATTACATATAAATAAGCACGGACCTAGAGTTGATGATGAGCTAGACATAACTTGACTTAATAGCGGAGACTAATAATTTACAATACCCAATCCTTGTTTCTAAACCTTCCTTTTATAGAAATAAATAATAATAATAATAATAAAATTATCATTTCCTCCTCTTTTTTTTTTAAATAAAATAAGCTCTCTCTCTTTATTAGCTCTTAATAAGTGATTTGATGGGATAACCATTGATCAACAGTGGACTATAGGTAGGAGTCTCTACCCAAATGGGTCTATAGTTAATCCAACCCATCACAGATTACTTACAGTATTAACAAGGACTTGATCCATTATTAGTTTAGATTAATATTAATTGTCTAATTAATAATTATGCATAATTGTTCTAATAATTGAATTAATGATAATCCACAAAATAATTTAAAATTATTCCAACACTAAAATCATTAGAGATTAGCAATCCCAACTCAGCATAGGATTGATCAAAGACATGCTGACTATTATCCAGCATTAAACTCTAATGAACTAGACTTAGGGTTGGATTGAGAAAGAGAGAGAAAGAGAGAAAAAAATATAGGGGAAGGTAAGGAAAGGATATATTGAAACTTCTCCCTTAACTGCTACTCTATTATAAGGAAAGGAGAAAAGGGATTTTCAATTAACCTTAGAAAATTTTTCAAAGTTCTCATTCTTTTATATTTTTAAAATTTCTCAATTGGTGAGATTTAGAAAAAGAAAATTGTCACTTAACTATAGCTTCCTTTCCTTTTCCCTCCCTTCTATATTCTTTAGCTCCCTTCCCATTCCCTTTTTAACCCCAAAATATATTATATAAAAATTATTGTTTGCATGAGGTTATCTATTACTTACAACATGACACTAAAATATAAAAAATATCCATTAAAAAAAGGACATATAAACTCTAGTAGATTTTTCTACCTCTGATTGGCCAAAGTATTAGGTAGTTTTTTTTTTTTAATGTACATAGATAAGATAGATAAAGTATTAGGTAGATTGTTTTATTATTTAAAATAATGATATAAATATAAATAATTGTTTAGTATATCTTATAGCCAACTTATTTAGATAATATATATAGTTAAACACGTGTTCTCAAACAATTCCAACTCACTTCCTTTTACAAAATAATGGACTAGCAAGAGAATTAATATTGGATGTCTATCTATTATTTATTATATAAGTAAAATATTTTTTTTAACGTGAAACTGTGTTTGACTGAAAGAAAACTTCATTGGTCAAATATTTAGCCTCATATGAGAACTTTTCACTTTCTTTGTATGTGTATTAAAATTTTTTTTAAATATGTGAATTTTTTATAGTTTACAAGAAAAATAATGAAATAATTAATTTATGTAAATTCTTTGTAGACAACAAGAAAAATAATAGAACAATTAATTAATAAATTTAATTAATTATCTTTTAAATAAAAATTTTTTGAATAGTGAGAATTTTTCAAAATGAACAAAAAAAATTAATGAATTACTTTTCGAAATAGGAGAATTCTTTGGAGTGAATAAAAAAAAAATTAACAAATTAATAAATTGCTTCTTAAATCAAGAATTCTTTGAAATTCTTTGAAATTCGAACATTTTTTTAAAGTTAACGAGAAAAATAAATAATTAATTAATTAACTATTTTAAAAAAATTTTAATAAGAGACTATAAATATAATTTGACATGATTCAAAATTAAAGCAAGAAAAATCAATATATGGTTGAATAGTTTATTAAGTTATCCTTTTAAATGAGCTAATTGTCATCACTTCTTTTTCACCAATCTCACATAAATAATTTTATGAATTTCATCTAATTTATTATGTTTTTCTAATAACACAATATACTGTTGATTTAAAACATATTGACATATAGTAAAATAAATTAATTTTCTTTAAAGTTTACGCAATGCTTGGACAAATAAATTAGTATATAAGTAAAGTAGGCTCCCTTTAACGTAAGGGCTCTGTTGATGGATGAAAAGCCTCGATTGATCAAACCCTTAACTCCTCGTTTAATGACTCATCACCTTTTTGATACATGATCAAGAAATTTTTTAAGTGTGTAAATTTTTTACGGTCAACAAGAAAAATTGCTAAGTAATTAATTAATGAATTAATTAACAGCTTCTTAACTTGAAAATTCTTTGAGATTTGAGAATTTTTTTAGAATTAATGAGAAAATTAATGAATTTTTGTAGTCAACAAGAAAAATTATAAAGTAATTATAATTAATTAACCACCCTTTTAATCGGGAGTTCTTTGAAATTAGAGAAATTTTTAGAGTGAACGAGAAAATTAATTAACTAATTATGCCTCTTAAATCAAAAATTCTTTAAAGTTCTAACCTTTTAAAAAGTAAATGACAAAAAATAATGAATTAATTAATTAATTGTCTCTTAAACTTTATAATAATGAAATATAAATATAACTTGACATGATCCAAAATTAAAGCGAGAGAAAATGATATATGATTAAATAGTTTATTCAAAGTGAGGGTAGATCCTGTACGTGGTATTGTTAGACTAAGAATACATATCTATAAATAGATCTCTTAGTACTAGTAGTTCGTAATTCTAGGTTTCCAGTTGATTTGCGAATCCGTTGAGTTATAACATGGGTGTAACGGCTTACATCGCCAAATGAAGAGTTTATGACTTAATACTCATAAAATTGAGGTAAGGCCGAGGAAACAAATGTCTCTTCTGTTTGGTTGGGCAGATGAAGGTCCATTGCACGATTTTGAACTCGGAAGACTATTTGGTGGTGGAGCATAGCCATGATGGCATTTAGAACTTGTTCTGCTCTTAAAATATGGATTTGGACTTCCAGTCAATCGTTAAGGGTTGGATCTAATAGTTTAAGGCTAAAGTTCAGGCAGATTGTCAAGATAATTGTGCCTGCATTTAAGGTGGTCAAGATTCTACTAATAAGAGCTGTCTAGTAGGAACACCTTTGCGACCGTGATATATGATGCACAAACGAATAGGATTGACATGTAGATTAATGTATCCTTGAGATTTCCAATGGTTAATGAAATCTTGAGAGATTTCCAAGGTAACATACCATTCTCTAGTGGATGATTTTAGCTCAGTATGATTGAGGTTAGATTAGTAAACATTATTTGACAGGGATTTTGGGTTTGGTAATGAGCTTATCAAAAACTCTCCTCAATGAACCATATTGGGTATAGAATTGATAAGGATTCATGAGAGAAAGGTGAGTATCTTTAAGGCATTGCCCAAGAGGAAGGTCTTTATAGCAAATCTCAACAAGATTGTCGATCTTATAAGCGTTTACTCTATGGCAAGATTCAGGGATAAAAAGGGAGGCGAGAATGACATTAGGTTGTATAAGTTGGTCTAATGAGGTAGAGGTATTGCATTCTATAATGGTATGAAGACAAAATTACCTCTAAACCTTATGTCACCCCTAATATAGTCCTTTCTTTAGGAAATTATGAACTAGTTCACCCTTCAAAAGAAGTGCTAAACTAGCATACCATAAATGCCTATGCTTAGAATTGAGTTCTTAAGAACATAGATTCAAAGATGGATCGTATGACGCACATGCATCAGCAGACCCACCAACGAGTAAATTAACTTTCTCTCCAGATTGAGTAACTACGGCTGGAGACTTAAGAGAAAATTTAGAACCCAGACCAAGAACTCAGATAGTATATCTCCCAAAACTACTTTTTCCTGATTTTACTAAAAATGAGTTAAAAATCTATTACCTTAAAGGCCAACTTAACCAAATAGAGGCAAAAATGAGATCCAAGCTACTAATAACCATTGTCCACACACCTGCCATCTATGAGTCCTTCCTTACCTTACCTCAAGTCTAGACTAGCTATTTGCCTCCTTCCCTATACCCTTCTTATCCGTCAGAAGAAGATTATTCAAAATAGTTCAAGATAACGCATGAGATGTCCTAAAAATTAAATCCTAGCCCTTGACCTTGTCCATTTAGATCAACCAAGCCACTTTATCGACCTTCATACTTTCCCAAAACCCATGATGCTACTCCTTTATATACTAAACCTTGCCATCCTCCCTCTAAAGGAATATCCATCAAAGAATCTACACCTGAAGATGTTTTTTCCCATCCTCCATTACCTCCTCCACAAGGAGATCCTAAACAAAAAGACCCTCTATTCTCAGGAAAAACACATGATGTGGCTATGGTTGAAGACACCCTAGTTTCAATTATAGATTTTGATGAATCCCAGCACCTTATTGATATTCAATCTTCTACATAGTTGAACCTATTGACAGTCATGATGATGATAATAATGATGACCCACAACACTTTGATGTTGTTGATGACCATGATGAATCAGAACCTCAAGCCCAATCACAACCTTATAATCCTACTCCATTTAAACCCGTTAACGGTCCATGGTTTACCTTTAATGACATGTAACTTTACCAAAGGAGAGATCGAGTACATGAATTTGGAGCCTCGATTAACTTACAAATGTCTAGAGTTAGGGCTAATCTGCTAGAAGTTATTCGAGAATTTATTTCCAAATTTATAAGAACTCTCAGAGAATGGTTCTAGTTCCTTAGAGAGTATAGACAACTCCAACTTCTCTAACTAGAGCATCCCTCTGCTATCTTGGGTGTAATTCATAAAAAGTTTATCAGTGATTTTCAACTTATTGATAAGCAGAAATGACAAAAATATTTTGAGATGAAGTGTTGTTTATTAAAGAAGCACGACCTTGATGAACATATGAAGAAAATGACAGAAGGATATTATCTTTTGAATGGATTCAACGATATTACTTTGAGGCATGTTTTCATTGCTTTTTTACTAGAAGAATTACAACCTAAGTTAAATAGAGCTTTGCAAGCCCTTAGTCACCCTACGGTTGACATCTCTCATGGAGAAATTTATTAGCTTACTCTACCCACATTGGTTAAGCTATACAAGCAATAAAAAGATGCTTTAATCAGTCTTCTTTAGCAAGATAAAGTTTCAAAAGATTTGTCAAAAGCATTATTTAAAGATCAAATGCAATGACAAGCAGTTCTGTTAATGTAAGCCAAAGAAGAAATCCCATTTCTCTCACATGTCATTCCAACCCAGATATTCCAAAAGAATGAAGCCTCTCTGATACTTTAGAAAGAGTAAGCATAAGAAACCTTGGAAGAAAAGATTAGATGCCAGTTACATTTGCAAGAAGAAAGGACATTTTGCCTATCCATGTCCTAATAAACCTAAGCAGGTAGTTCAAATGATTGAACAAATAGATATGCATATCCCTCTTGAGGATAAACATCTCGACCATCACCAGTCCAAATCTGACTCACGCACTTCCCTTACCTTTTCCTTTCCATCCTTTCAAACAAGTTTGCTAAGCTCTTACCATCTATTACCCTTTTAGACACTAAATCCCAAATTTCTATCATGAATCCTTCCCCATTACCACTTGAAGCCTAAAGAAAGCACTCTTCTTACTTTAAAGTAGCTAATGATTCCATCTTTGAAGTCTCATTGATCACAAGACACAAAATTAGAATCAAGTTTTTCCCAAATTGCATTGTTTAGACTCATGTTCTTAGAAGTCACATTACTAGAAAGAACATTCTCCTTGGCATGGATGTCTTTTTAAAGGCTGGAAAACTTCAAATTGAGCCTACGAGGATATGTCAAAAGCTACGATTCAAGCATTTCACTAATATTCTTAAGTTGTATCTTCTTTATGCTACCACTCCATAATATGAAGATATCAAGAAACAACTTTTAACACATTGTCCTGAATCTTATTCAGATTTTCAACATTCCAATCCTCCATGAAAAAATGCAAACTTCTTCATAAGGTTTCCCTTCAGGAAAAATAAGGATATTAATCCTAAGAAAGCTACTTATTTTGGTATGAATCCAGATGATCTTAAGCTAGCAAGGGAAGAATGTGATTGTTGTTAAAACAAGGATTAATTAAACCTACAAAGTCTGAATAAGAGACTGAATAGATCAAAAGAAAGAAAAGACTTGTTATTGATTAGAAGCTTCTAAATGTGTTCCTTGAAGATGACAAATTCCCCATACCAAACCCTACCACACAAAAAGCACAACTACGAGGCACCAAAATCTTTTCAAAATTTAATCTCAAAGTTGATTCAGACAACTCAGTATTCATCCAGATGAAAGACATAAAATGGCTTTTTGTATCCCAGATGCTCAATACTAGAACTGATCGCGGGCTAGGCTTTTAATCGGGCTTTTTTTTCTTGTTCGAGCCCAAGCTTAAGCGTAATTTTTTTTCTATTTTTAGGCCTGAGCCCGGCCTAATAAAAAGCTCGACCTAACCTTCTTTTTTTTTTGGCAAAGTATTATTTTCACTATAACAAGAAAAATAAACTGTCTACTAACAAAAGTCTAGTTAAAGTAAAGGATCTAAATTAAATTGTCTTTCATAATCATTATATAATCATAAGAAAAATCTCATAAGTTAAAGACATCACTAATGGACTTAATGTAAACGATAAGCAAGTATATCTTCTTTAATATATATATATATATATATATAATTCAGGCCAAGCTGAGCTTTGAAATGAAGCCTGAACCCAGCCCGTTTTTTAATTCAAGCCTAAAAATTTGGGCATATTTTCTGGCCGGGCTTTTTAAGCTAGGCTAAGATCCATTTTCTTTAGGTCGGGCAGTATTTTAGACGAATGATTAGGTCTACTAAGTATCAATGGACCGTAATGCCTTTTGGTCTTAAAACAACTCCATCCTTATTCCAAAAAGTAATGACCCATATATTCAAGCTCATCTGAAGCAATGCATTAATTTACATCGATGATATCTTTCATTTTCCAAAAATAAAAGCATAACACCTCTAGCTACTAGAACAGTTCATAAAACTTGTGAAGAATTATGGGCCTATGTTATCAACCTGCAAAAACCTACTAGGCCAAACTCGAATTGATTTTCTCATAATAATGTTCGAGGATGGATGGTATAAGCCAGGTTCACACCTAGCAGAACAGTTGCCTAATTTCATAATAAGGATTTGTCCTTAAAGTAGATTTAACAATTCTTTAGCATTGTCAATTTTGTCAAAGACTTTATCCCAAAGTGCTCTAATCATACTAGCTAACTCTCTAAATTATTGAGAAAAGGCACACCTTATTCATGGGGTCTAAAATAGACTACAGCGATAAAATACCTAAAAGAAATATCAAAGAATTCACCATCGCTCAAAATTCCTAGCTCAGACCTAACTCTTATCCTTCAAAAAGATGCCAACAATTATCATTAGAGGGCCATACTTATTGAACAAGATGGCAAAAAGCAATATTGTTATGGTCACGTAAGTGGATCATTCAAACCCCCAAAGCTCCTTTACCACACGATGTACAAGGAAATCCTAGCGGTCAAAAATAAGATCAAGAAATTTGAATTCCACCTTGCTTATCGACACTTTATCATGGAAATGAACAACACTATAGCCTCCATACCATTGATCTTAATGGTCCAACCTTATACCATACCCATGTATCACCTAGCTTCAATTAAAAAATCCTTTCCTCCCTCTGTTAAAATCCCGACTAGACCCATTGAAGTCATGAAACTAGTCAAATCCTCCCTATTCTTTTACCTCTAATATATCCCTATCTCTCAGTTTTACAAAATGTTCTACCCAGATACCCCTTTTCTAACTCTTTTTAGACTTCATATAGGTACTTTCAATAAAGATTAACTCTGGTTTCTTGAGTCTCTCATAGTCCTTTACATTATTGAATTATCACTAATAGATATGTTTCATCACTTGAACAATGACTTAAATCACCCTTCTCTCATTTGGACATTTCTTAAGTGGTATTATCCCTATCGTAGTGGAGGCAGTAAATTGACTCGACTATCAGACAGCTAGATATATGGAACCACCCAGAATTATGTTCAACAGTCTCTTCATTTTCATCATACGCAAACCATATTGGAGACATATAAATGAATTGTTAATCTTAAGAGATCATGCCTTTGAATGGAACACCTTCCCAAATTTTAAAAAGATTACAAAAACATTCTCAAGTCTCTTAAAATGTTCCTTTGTAATCTTAATTATTATGGACCATTAAATGTCGAATGCACAAAAATGAGTCCTTATCTTGGTGAGTTTATCCCTAATGAACCAAGGCATCATGAGATCGATATTCCTGACCAAGTCTATCTTATCCCAGATCCAGCTTATCCAAAGGCCTCATCCTCTACAATTCCTCCATACACTTATGGTGTAAATGAAGAAGCAAAAATCTATAGATTAGAACTCTGAATAGGTATTCCATCCCTAGTTGAACCATCCACCTTTATTACTCCAGAAGAACTAGAGTCAATTCAAGCTATAGAAGAAAGAGAACATTATAAGAATCTTTATCTCATACCTGAGTTTCAAGATTCCCAAGACCCACTTTCTCTGTTGACAATCCTACTTTAAGTGATCTTAATCTCTCACCAGACTGTGAATGCATCCTATTTAAATTTGCCTTGTTTTGTCTTGTGTGTTGTACAAAAAGTTGATTAGTCTCTTTAGACTTTATTTAGCTTTTCTTTTTATTATTGTCCTTATTGTCTGCCATATAGGGTTGTGGTTTGTCATTTGCTCCTTGTTCCACCTATATAAAGAGCCTTGCCCTATTGTTGTTGATCATCGAAAGCTTGTAACAAATCCTAGCAATAGTATATGTGTTTCTATGAATTCTCCCTATACCCTTCATTTCTCTGAAATCTTCTTTTTAACTTCAAGATGTTTTTTTAACTAAGAGATCTAAGTATGCTCTGCGCTTGTCTCTAATAAGGATCCTGTGTATCAAAAAGGATTAGTCTTACTATGATCCATGTTGAGCTAAAATTTGTAATATGATTGGAATTACTTGTATCTCATGGATGAAGATAAGTGGTTTAGTTTCATAAAATCATACTAGTGGCCTTAAGGTGTTGTTGCCCAAAAGAGGCATTTGTTTCCTCGGCCTTATCTTGATTTTACAAGTATTAAGTCATAAACTCTTCACTTGATGTACGTCGTTACACCCATGTTATAGCTCAAAGGATTCGAATATTGGTTGAAAACCTAGAATTGTGGGCTACTAGTCCTAAAAGATCTATTTATAAATATGTATTCTTGGTCTAATAACGCCACGTACGTTCTACCCTTACTTGATCGTTCATCATTATACATTACTCAAAGTTAGAAGTATAGTTAAATGTGGTTCAATAAATTTCACATATTTCAAAGTTCTTCAGAAAGAATAATTCGTATGTCAAAGAAGATCTCTTATGATGATACCTTGTCAATGAGCCCATTAATTTAAAATGTATTAGCATATAATAAAATAAACTAATTTTTTTCCCAGGATTTATGTAGTATTTCAAACGAATAAGTGAGAGATTATAGTTTTAAAATAACTTAATTTCCTTTATTAAAACATTTTCATTTATAACCATTGTCAAATTTAATGCTTATATAGCAATTTGTAATTATTGTTTATTAAAACAATTTATTATGTCACTTTAATGTTACATTAATGTTACCAACAGTCATATTTCATTCCTTATAGATAGTTGACGCCTTTTTGAGTTACATACACCTTTTTTGAACTTTTCCATCCTAACTCTTTCTTTTTTGTCAATTCTTTTCATGAAATTTATCTTGTAGAAGTCTGTTTAATCATAAGAGAATTTCGCATGTGGCAGACTTTTTTAAAGAACAATATTTTTTTGTGTGACTTGGAGTCTCAAACTAAGTTGTTCCACTACTAGTACAATAGTGACAACAAATTTTCCAACAACAAAGTTAGATACCATCTTCCTCCTACACCACATATCTAAGTTTCACTTATCCTCTGCATTTCCTTCGAAAATACTAGTCAATGACACCATTTGATTTTAAAGGCAACTTATACATACAAAATCAGTTTTTCTCACTTAAACTATCAAACCAACTACCATGCACTTACAACTTGCATGTTGACTATAAAATCTTGATTACAAAGCATAACTTTGTTTTTCTTCCAAATCATCAATGTATGCAAACTACTATATAATAATTGCAGAGTTGTATCAAATGTTAACAAAAATACAAAAGTTAAAAATTTATTCATTTGTTGATAAAATTATTCATCTTGTACTAACTCTTTTGGTGTTTACAACAACAATGAAATATACATTTTTATTATAAAAATTGTGAAGACAAGATTTCGAAACAATATGAAAGACAATTTTCTTCCAACTTGTTTGGTAACATTATTCAAAAAGACATAACTTGAGATTTTCAGTAAGTTTTAACTCTAATGTTTTAAAAAAAAAACTTAAAATATAATTTAAAATGTTTGAGTTAAAAAAATAAAATAATAATTTGAGCTTATTTTATATTTTGTATATTTTTTATAAAAGTTTATTGATCTATTAAATATAAATTTTTGTTAGTAAGATATAAAGAAATACCAAATAGTACCTATTTGTATTTTTAGTTCTTCTTGTCTCTTATGTCAAAAAGGTAATGACAAATTTGGTGACTACTTTCTGACAATGAAGAAAAGATAGTAGAAATTTTGCTACCACTTTTTGATAAAAATAAAGTTGGTTGAAATTTAGTTGCCACTTTTGAAAAAGTGGAAGATAAAGTTGGTAACTTTTGACAAAGTAGAAAATAAAGTTGGCACCTTTTGAAAAAATGGAAGATAAGATTGACACATTTTGAAAAAGTGAAAGATAAGGTTGGCACCTTTTGACAAAGTGGAAATTAAGGTTGGCACCTTTTGACAAAGGGAAAGATAAAGTTATCACCTTTTGATATGGTGAAAAATAAGGTTGTTGAAAAATTTTGAAAAGGATGCCTATAAATATAACCTTTCCTTTTAGGGTTTGGCACTGGAGTGTGAAGTATTGTAAGAGTAGTGAAATCTCCTTTGTTAGGAGAGTGAGTAATTGTTCTTCCACTTGAGAGAGAGAATTGTGTATTTTCTTGTTTTTGAGAGAAAGAGTCTAATTGTTTACTCTTCACATTTAAAGAAAGGTTGTACAATCTCTTAAGTTAATGAAGGTTTTTCCCATTTTTGTCTATAGTTTTTCCCTCATAAAAAAGGGTTTTTCACATAAATATCTTATGTCAATCCTTTTTTTTTCATTATTTAATATTGTTGTTTAGTGCTGTAATTCCTAACAGTGGTATCAGAGCATTGATTGTTGACACTATCTTATCAACATTATGAGAGCAAGATTTGAGATTGAAAAGTTTAATGGGAATAATTTCTCTCTATAGAAATTGAAGATGATGGCGATGATAAGGAAGGACAATTGTATTGCAATAATTGGTAAGAAACCAAATACGAAAAAAAAATGACAAGTGGAAGGAGATGGACGACAATGTTATTGCTAACCTGTATCTAGCATTGGCAAATTCAGTCTTGTCCAGTGTTGCAGAAAAGCAAACTGTAAAAGAAATCTGGGACACACTCACCAGATTGTATGAAGTCAAGTCAGCCCATAACAAAATATTCTTGAAAAGAAAATTGTAAACTCTTCATATGTCAAAGTCCATTACAATAACAGAGCACAACAACAATTTGAATACTTTATTATCCTAACTTTCATTGTTGAACTGTAGCATGCCAGAAAATGAATGTACAAAGCTCTTACTTCAAAGTCTACCAGATTTATATGATCAACTCATTATCAACTAAACAAATTGCTCTCCGACAGATAATCTTGTCTTCAATGATGTTGCAGCTATTATTTGGAAGAGGAATCTAGGCATAAAAATAAAGAAGACAGGTTAACAACTTCTAAACAGGTAGAGGCATTATTAATGGTGAGATGAAGATCAGAAGAACGTGGCTCTAGTGGGAGTCAAAATCAAAGAAGATCAAAGTCACAAAACAAGAAAAAATTAAGTATTATCATTGTGGGAAAAAAAGGCATGTGAAGAAAGACTGTTAGTATAACAAGAAAAATCGAGAGAAGACTCTGGAAACAACTTCTCAAGGATATGTTGTTGATACCTCTAATAATGATGGAATCTTATATGCCGAAGCAACAGTCAATTCAACAAGAGATCCAATCTTTGAAACTTGGTTAATGGATTTAGGAGCTACATGCCACATGACATCTCGACAAGATTGGTTTCATTCGTACAAGCCTATATCTGATAGATATGTGTACATGGGAAACGATCACATTTTGGAGATTGCTAGTATTGGGACCATCAAGATAAAGATGTATGATAGCACGATTCGTATTATCCAAGAGGTATGACATGTAAAGGGCCTAAAGAAAAATTTATTGTCTGTTAGGTAATTTGATGACCTTGAACTCAAAATCCAAATTAAAAACGAGGTTATAAAAGTCACCAAAGGAGCACTTATGGTCATAAAGGCAAGAAAGAACACGTCAAAATTATTCATGCTTCAAGGAGATATGTTGAAACAAGGAGAAGCATTTGTTGCTTCTACTTGCTAAAAAGAATCAGCAAAAATGTAGCATTATAGACAAGGCCACATGCTAGAACAAGGATTAAAGATTCTTGCAAAACGTGATCTCCTACTAGGGCTCAAGAATGTAAGTTTACCATTCTGTGAGCATTGTGTTCTAAGTAAGCAAAATAAATTGAAGTTTAATAGATATATTGCAAGAAGTAAACATATACTAGACTTAATTCATTTTGATGTGTGGGAATCACCAGTAACATCTTCAGGAGATGCAAAATATTTTTGTATCCTTCATTAATGATTACTCCAGAAGAGTATAGGTTTACCCAATCAAGAAAAAGTCTGATGCATTTCCAATATTGAAGGAATTTAAACCACAAGTGGAACTTGAATCTGGAAGAAAGATCAAATGTTTGAGGACATACAATGAAAGAAATTACATATACAGTGACTTCTTGGCATTCTACAAATAAGAATGTATTCAGAGGTAGTTCACAGTTGCTGATACACCTTAACAAAATGGTGTGGTAGAGAGGATGAATAAAACTCTCTTAGAAAGAACAAGAACTATGTTAAGAACTGCAAAATTAGAAAAGTCTTTCTGGGTAGAGCAAGTCAAAACTGTTGGCTTTGTAATCAATCAATCACCTCAACAACTATTAGTTGGAAGACTCCAATGGAGATGTGGAGTGGTAAGTCAATTGATTATTCACCCTTACATGTGTTTAGATGTTTGACATATGTAATGTACAAACCTCAAGAAAGATCAAACTTAGATCCAAAATCTAGGAAATGTATATTCTTGGGTTATGCTGAAGGTGTAAAGGAATATCGCCTATAGGAGTTGTAGTCAGCAGAGATGTAATCTTTAATGAACACAAGCTGCAAAATAAAGAAGAAGAGAGTGATACTACAAAAGAGACTACTACCATTCAAACTAGAGACAATAATTCTTTTGAAGTGGAACTAAAGCACAAGGAACAACAACCAAATAAGGCTAGCATGGAAATCTGATGATCAATCCGTTAATGGAGTACACCATCTTGGCACTAATATTATGTTATGGCAAGCCACGATGCATATTGTCTTTTCATAGAGGAAAGAAAGCTACCAACATTTCAAGAGCTATAACAAGCTGAGATGCTTCCTTGTGGTTAACAGTAATGCAAGAAGAGATGGAAGCCTTGCATAAAAACAAAACATGGCAACTTATTTCACTACCTCAAGGAAGGAAAGCCATCGGGAATAAATGGGTTTACAAAATCAAAAGCAATGGAAATGACAAAGTAGAAAGATATCATGTGAGACTGGTGGTGAAAGGATACGCTCAAAAAAAAGGAATTGACTTCAATAAGGTATTTTCTCTGGTTGTCAAACTTACAACTATAAGAGTGGTCCTAGCTATATGTTCTACATTTGATTTGCATTTAAAGCAATTAGATGTGAAAACAATTTTTCTGCATAGAGAACTTGTAAAAGAGATATATATACTCCAACAAAAAGGTTTGAAGAAAAAAAGAAAGAAAACTTAGTTTGTATGTTAACCAAATCTCTGTACGGTTTAAAACAACTGCCAAGGTGTTGGTACAAGAGATCTGATTCATTTATTATCAGTCTTGGGTACAATAGACTAAGTTTAGACCATTGTGTATATCATAATAGGTTTGATGAAAGTGATATTATCATTTTGCTATTATACGTAGATGACATATTGGTAATAAGCCCGAACAAAGATCGATTCCAAGAATTGAAGAGTTAATTAGCCAGGGAATTCGATATGAAGGATTTGGGACCAGCAAACAAGATTTTAATGATGCAAATTCACTAAAAAGATAAGAAGATTTGGCTTTCACAAAAGAATTATCTAAATAAATTCTTAAGCTACTTTAACATGCAAGACTGTACGCCAATTTCCACCCTACTTCCTGTCAATTACAAATTATCCTCAAGCATGAGTCCTAGCAGTGATGTGGAAAGGATAGAAATATCTCGAGTACCATATGTATTAACAGTGGGGAACCTTAGGCCAAAATTGCTCAAGTGGTAGGCACTATCAACATATTTATGGCAAATCCTGGTAATGACCATTGGAATGCAGTGAAAAGGACCATTGAATACATTAAAGGGACCTCAAATGTTGTATTATGTTATGAAGGATCTGAATTTATTGTCAAAGGCTATGTTGATTTTGATTTTGCTAGTGATATTGATAAGAAAATCTACCACGAGTTATGTGTTCACACTTACAGAAGTAACTGTGAACTAGTTATCCAAATTACAAACTATTGTGGCCTTATCTACTATAAAAGCAGAGTATATGACAGCTACACAAGCATCCAAGAAAGAAATTTGGATGCAAAGTTATTGGATAAGCTTGGGTACAAGTAGCTTAAAATTCTTATATACTGCAATAGTCAAAGTGCTTTGTACCTTGCAAGAAATCTAGTCTTTCATTCAAAAACAAAATAAATAGGAGTTTAATATCACTTTGTAAAAGAAGGGGTAGAAGAAGGAAAAGTATATATGCTCAAGATTGCCACTAAAGAAAACGTAGCAGATGTACTGACAAGGCAAATGAACACTGATAAGTTCATATGGTGTAGATCCTCTATTAGCCTAGCAGAGACGTGAGCAACCAAAGATGACAAGAAGGGAAAAGACTTTGAACCCACCAAATTTAACTTTAAGTGGGAGATTGTCAAAATAGTAAAGACAAATTTAATGGCTACTTCTTGACAACAGAGAAAATATAGTAGAAATTTTGTTACCACTTTTTGACAGAAAAAAGTTGGTTGAAAATTGGTTGTCACTTTTGACAAAGTAGAAGACAAGGTTGTCAAACTCGTAAGTCTAGGCAAACTTGTATAGGGAACGTAAATTTATAACGTAAACTCATAAAAGTACTACCTTTAGTAAAAAATAGTAACTAAAATATGCAATTACATAGTTAAAATCAATGTTTTAAATTTTGACCGGTCATTGACTTAGTGAAAGTACTAAGTAATGGTTCATTTTTACAATATAATAATTTTATATTATTTTTTGGTAAATATATCAATTTATTAATATATATATATATATATATATATATATATAAAGAGAATAAATTAATATAATTAAATTAAATTAGTATATACTGAAAACAAAAAATTGATAAATATTTATTTAATTGATTTAATGTATTTATGATTAAAAACAAAAATAAAATTTAAATACAAATGATGATTTTAAACATTATAAATTCAATTTTATATAAAAAAACATTTTAAAAGATAATATGTGATGCAAATTGTCCTAGTGGTAAGTGGCACTTGTCTTTGTTATTGCAAGAAACATTTATAAAGAACGAATGACATGTATTATATTATGAATCAATTTGGCTCAGTGGTTAAGGACGCTAGACATGCTTGGGGGGACTAAGTTCAACATTAGGTGGAGTAATTTTTTGGAAAATATTGGCTTGAGTCAACTCACCTTGGTCCAATTTGACCAAGTTAAGAGCGAGTTTGTACAATTTGTTGAATTAATAAAGGTTTTTTTATTTTTATCTGTAATTTTTCTTTTATACAAAAAGATCTTTTACATAAATATCTTATGTTAATTATTCAGTTTTTATTCTTCAATATTTTTGTCTAGTGCTACTATTCCTAACATCTTAAAATTTATTTCTAGATCTATCCCTTGGCACGGATTGAGAAGTCTCCAAAATATTTGACATCCTTATAATGAGAACGATTTCTCAAGGAAACTTTGTTTTGAACATCATCACTTTCTTTTACTCTCTGAACATTAATGTAATAAAATTTTGTCAAACTTCATAACATCAAACATTGAATTTTTGAAACTACAAAAAAAGAAAGGAAAAAAAGGAAATTGATACAAATAAAATATGTAATACAAAATTGAAACTCAAAGAGAATACTTTTACCAATAATTAAACAATAGAGGAAGCTTTATATAATTTGATTGCCATTATATATGGAGATGTTATTGAGATCAATGGTATCTGAAACAACCACAAGCACAAACTTGATCCATAGTATCAGCTAGGTTTTCAGATTAAGAGCACAATATATATTCCTCAAATGCTTTCCCCTGACGGCAGATGGATACAGCAAATGGTATCGATTCATCATCATATAATGGCAGGTAGTTAGTGGCCGACATCACATTGTGAAGATCTCATCTTCAGATAAAATGAAGAGGGAAGTTGTAATATTTTCATTGACTTTTAAAGGATTATATACTGTAATGACAGCTATCATTTTATTGAGTACATAGAAAATAGCATGACTTAATAGTTAAAATATAAACACTGGTTGATATTGTTGACTATTGATGTTTGCCTTTCGGACTTTGCTTCCTCCTTTATAGAATCAGATTCTGATTCTCTTTAACACATTGTGCATGCATCTTTGAGACTACTCCTCCAAGAAATTTCAAGACGTGTAATATATTAGCTGACTGTACAGTAGATAAATGAAACTTATCGAAAGATGCTTTCAATATGGGTTCTATCAATTCTTCCTCCTCCTAATACGTATTCCTCTCGCCATACATGACAGTGACATTCTTAAACATAATAATCACAGCCTAAGATCGATCTTTTCAGACATGCTAACGATATCTGAAAATATCCTGTCACCTCCAATTTCGGCACCAGTTGCTCCAGCAGCCACTCGTAAAACATCTTCAATCAATGCATAATTTCCCATAATGTCGATGTGTGCTCCACTCTCTAGGCCTCTCATACCCTGGAGAAGACTTGGAGACTGTTTGTGTATGTACTCTCTCACATATGCAGCAATGCCAGATGGGTTGAAGCGTGTTCTTCCTCGCCACCCTTTGGCACACATGAAGCCTGCACTTATCACGGGAACACTCTCATCACCATCCACGAAATACACACCTCCCTTTAAGCTGCTTCTCTCACCTTCTGCTGAGCTATTAATCTGGAAAGGAATGCTCCTGCACTTTTCAGAAGCAGATAACTTGTATACATATGATCTTTCAGTTGGGATTCCCACACCATATAGACAGTACATTTCCATATTTGGAGCCTCTGGCAATCTGAATCAGGAATTCATTTTTATTCAACTACTAAACCAAATGGGGAGAATCAACTGTAGTATATCGGAGAGCTGATCTAATGTTGATGTTCATTTACCCTTAATCATGATTAGTCTTGAGGAACATCATCAGTAATAAAGACACATAATATTCATAGGTTGTCTTCGGACGGGTGAAAAAGGGAACATGGATGTATTTACAATTTTACAGAGTAGAATTGTGAGAAAACAAAGATGACGTCGACATCATTATTTTTTTCCTTTTTGCAGGAACAATTGCTGAAATGAATATTCTATGAAGTACGTACTTACTTGGTCTCAAGAGGATTAGACCAGAATCTGTAATGGGTGTATTTAGGATCATCTAAGTTCTCTGCTATGCCATGAGAGAAGTGAGCCTCAGCATGTTTCATCAATTTTGGAGCAACGAAACGAAGTAGATCAAAAACAGTAGTAGCTGTATAACCCTTTTTTTCAGCAACTTTTGTTATGCTCTCCCTGCTAATCTCATCATATTCAGTCCACACCTCCCCGCATGATAAGTTGAGAGTAGCAGAGTTACTTAAACTTGAAATTTCCTGCTGATGGTCAAATATGTGCTTCATTATTATTCTAAGATATATAACGAAGGATAATATCACTATGAATATAAGTTTCTTGAGCTAATGACGGGGTTTCACCCAATCAAAACATGTAACATATAGGAATAGACACTTACAATACAGACAAACTCAGACTAAATCTTATGTTCTAAAAACTACACAAGAGCCAGCCTCTGACAATAGACTATACTAAAAGCATGAAAATTAAGACATATCACTTTTATTCTTCCATTTCATCATACCAGCATCCCCAGACAGTACTTAATGAGGCCAGTTTTTTCTATCTTAAATCAAGAGACAAAAGTGGAAATGTAGACAACGGAGAAATTTGTAAATGTGGTACCTTTGAATCAAGTGTTGCAAGAAGTGAAAAAGGTAATTGTGAGGCTGCCTTGCCAAAAGAGATTATTCTTCCATACTTTGTAGGCTCATTTAATTGGAAGCCTTTTTTCCTATTTCTGCCATTATAATAACTACGGTCACTTACAGAGTGATCACAGTTATTCCCTTCTTCAGGAGACCAATCCAAGTTACCCCAGATGGTTTCGCCACCTTTTGGCATCAATGAGATGATCGAATCCCAGGTTCTACATACCCGGAGAACATGCTCTAGTGTTTGAAGACCAAGGTAACCAGAATTAAGAATGCCAGGAGCCATAGCTCTGCAAAAATAGTGAGTCACTCCATTATGTACTGAGAATTTCATTTATAAAGTATAGATCACATAGAATATGCATATACTTTCTCAAAGAGTGCAACTCTGACTTTTGACCAATTGCCAGTTATACCTCCCAGTTTATGGTAATCTATAAATCCAAGTCTTACAATAAATTCTATAAAGGAAGTCAAATTAACAAAATTATAAGGGACATTGTGGCAGAGACTAACCTGACAAAAGCAACCTCTTTGCGTTCAGCAGAGAAAATATTACTAGCTGCTTTTGGAACACCAAGAAATGGTGGACCGATATTCATGATGGCTTTGATGTGCTTGTCACACCAACCAGGACCACCACCACCTCCCATGGGAGAAGGAGTCTCAACCCATTTTAGGAAATGGAGGAAATATAGAACACCCATAGAATGAGGCACCACTACTACTTTCTTAGAACCGTTTGTTACAAACATAAGCTCAATTTTGCTCTTCAATCTGCTAAGAGATTGGTCCCGAATCTGCTTTCTCCAATCAAAATTAAATTTGTGCAATTTAAAACTTCTTCAATAAATAAATGCTTCTGGTTCTGGGGGGAGAAGGATTACCATTGCAAGACATATAGATATCATATGAGCAGATGATTTATAGCGTATAAGATAAACAAGTGCAGGTCAGTCTTATAACGTTTTTCTGAGATAATTGAAATTAAGGTATGGGATCTTATTTTATCTAACCTTTGAACAGAAACAGAAAACCTGTCGCCAAACTATAATATTATCTTGGAGATAAATTTACGTGACACTCGTACGAGAATCATTTTAAACTAAACAAAGACACAACACACAAGAGTGCGTGAAACAGTCATTATACCTCTGTATTTTGAAAGGACAGCCTCCAGTCATAGGCCGCCATATACAAGTTCTTGCCTTCATAGCCAATTTTTGCCAAATTCTTGATCAGAACATTCCAAACAACTGAACCAAGAGCGAGCCCCGGTACTGCCCTGACCCGAATGTTCGGTGGATCCAACCCAGTCTCGTTATGCAGAGAGAGATGCTCCAACCAGCACAGAGGCCTGAAAATCCAGCACAAACAACACAATGCTTATATGGACCCAGCTTCAATCACAACTCCAGCAGGTCATGTCAGAAACATTTTTACAATTGCAATGCCATACTAACAGCTTCTTAAGAAAAACCGATTGAGGACACAATACTACTATGTTTCAATGGGATTTGAAGCATTTTTTTATCAGCGTAAAGAATATATATCTGACATATAGAAGTATCGGTGCTTTAAAGCCAGCTTTATACATACCCTTTGAGGATTTCAGCAAAACTACCACCCCAGAGCCTCTTTCGGAACAGGCCTTCAGCACATGGCCTGCCTTCCCATAGTTCTAACCCACCAGTTACAATGCCTGGCACAAGAATAACGGGATGAAAAGCAGTCAATCCCTCGCGTTTTAGCTTAATCCCGGGAGACTCAGCTATCTGAAGGCCAGGCAAACAGCTATACATGAAACAGAGAAGCCACCAAGTAGTACAAATGTACCCCATCATCCAGTAGCAGCTATCGATGCACCTCCATTCCTTTGAATGCCTTTTGCGCTTCTTCTGCTTCTTCTCAAATTCTGGAACATTGGTCTCGTCCTTCTTATCAGCTCTTGGGGCTTCAAAAGATTGAAAACCCAGTGAGGGGCACTTCGCCGAATCCACGTAGCAGAGCTTTCGAAACCTGAGAATTGAAGTCATTCTATACTAAATATTTCAACCCACTAAGGGATTATAAGGAATTCACGGATACATTTGATTGAAGCAACTTCTCCTTCAAGACCATACTGTGAGGAGGGGGTTTAAAGAGCATTTTTGGTGGAAGAATCCAAGGGTGTACAGTGTACAACTAAGTCCGCTTGTAATTCCACCAAGACACTTGTCTTGGACTTTACATGCAGCTCAACTCTTTATCAGCTTTTACCGTCACGCTGGGGACGTATCGGGAGTCTTCTAATGCTTTCACGTGGATGCCCCTTTTAAACCTGTCTACCTCTCTGATTAGACGGCAGGGAATCGAAAACTTTGGCTCTTGTCTAGAGTAGCAATACCCAAGGGAAACAGAGAGAGGGAAAATAGCAGGAAAGAAGCAGAAACACGATGGGGGTCTGCATCTCCAATTATGCGACGCAGATACCCAAATTGTCCACGAGACGAGAATCAGTAATGGAAATGGCGGATTAAATAATAGAGCATAGAGCCAAAAGAAAGAGAAAGGCTCATTTTTTTATCATGACTACATGTATATTCTCAGCATTTCGCCCTCAATCTGGGTTCGATGGTGCAGCAACAGGGAATTAGAGTGAAAAAGACACAGGTGTGGAGTGGATGTCCATATCGGGCAACAAGGCTTCTTCGGATTTGACTAACTACACACACGTAGTCCATGAAAACACTTCAAATAAGTCCTCATGTCTGATATAAAATTATAGTTAAAATATTATAAATTTAAATTATTTATTTAAAATTTTTCAAAGTTTTAAGTAAATCATTTAAAAATTTATTTATTTATTTTTATTTTGAAGGATGCACAATCTTTTTATGTTGTCTTCACAAAGTTCTAAAATATGATTTTTTTTTTTAAATTAAAAGATTAATTCCCAAATTCTTTGAAGTAATTATTCAAATTTTTATTTTTAATAATAAATATTTTAATTGTAATTTTCCTTGTCACATTTTGACTTGCATCTTAATTGTTGAAGCGATATATCATAGGTTTACTTAGTTAGAATCTCTATATTTTTATGATTAAATTTTTAATAATAATATAATAAGTATGTAGTTTAATTTTAAAAAGGTATATATTTTTTAAATTCATACAATTGTTATATTTTAATGAAAAGTATATAATTATCATATTTTAATAAAAGAACTTGATAATAAAATTAATTTACGTAGAATTTATATTTATTTGAAATAATTTCCAAAATTAATTTGTACATGTTTTAAATAAGATTAATAATATAAACCGTTTATACTCAAAGTAGAGGTAATACAATAGTGTGTTCGTTATTGACACAGAAATTGACATATATAACAAGTTTACATACTCTTAATAATACAAATAGTTGAAATATTGTAACTTTTTGAATTAAAAAGATAACGACATGGTATTTTGAATTGTGCCCAAACATTTTAAAATTATAAAATATCACAGCATTTTTCACCTCACAATAAGAGATTTATATTGATATTTTTATATTCTTCTTTGGAGAATTAAATTTACAAAATAGTCATGATTATATTATTTATGTTTTCATCTCGTCTGGCATACAAGCATAAACTTTCTTTATTTATCGCCTCTTTGCATTCTGCTGCTATTGCTCAAATTTCTTGTGCTTCCACTCCCAGCTTTGAAAAATTTCACCAATTAATCACGTAGTGTTAGTTTTTTATATGGAGCTCTAGTACGGTTTTATTTTAAATTTTAATGTAAGTCGAATTAATAAATTATAAAATCAAATTAATATAAAATTTCTCAACTTTATGAACACTTATCTTAGCAAAGGTGGAGAATGGTATTCTCAACTTTATGAGCAAATAACATAATCAGTTAAAAGGCCATGAACTAGTAAGATTCGAATAATCAATACTATCTTTTTTCTTTTATTCCTTTTGCTTTATGTTTCATTATTTTACATAGAACCTTTTTTCATCAGCTCATGGTCAAAATGTAAACAACTTTTTTGAATTTAAGAAGATGCACGATTTATTTATTTAAATTTTAAAAGTTTTTTTCTTTTTTTCTTTTACAAATCCTGAATTTTTAGTTTCGGATAATATAATTTCTTTATTATTATTTTTATCATAAATTTTAGTACCACTTGTTCATGTAAATTAAGATACAAGTGCAGACATGTAATACTTTAAGTGGTTAAAGTAATATTGATTAAATTATTGTTATTATTTATTCAGTTAAATAAATGAAAATTGAATATATTAATTCCCAACTAATTAGTTTTAAAGGCAATTTTTTAGTATTACAGATTACTTGGTGGGGGTGGTCAATAATTAACTTATCTGATAATACATTATCATTCTTATTTCTACCATTAAACACTTTTTTCTCTCTCTCTCCACCTTTAAAGTTTGCGTGAAAATTAAGAATGCCAATAGATAGAAATACAATCTTCTTTCTCTAGTAATCTTTTTTTTTTTTTTTTGGCTTGAATTTTAAGAATATAGCAATTCGTTTCAATCCTTAAAAAGAAAAACAATGGATCTAATTCTGTAATTTATAATTGATGAATTCTGCAATTAGAAGTAGATGGAAATTAAAATCATTACAAAAAAATACTTTCTGAATAAATTAGTTAATTCTTACAGCACAATTTAAATAAATTGCACGACCCAAATGATTCTTTAGGATTTGGATTCTTTTATCTGTAAAGCAATTTGTCGGAAGGTGGAATAAATCTAATGCAATAATGGAATATAATTAGCCACCATGTTTAAGTCCATGATCAGCATAATCAAATCCAAAACTTAATCTATATGTTAATGAAATTAAGTGTCATGTATTTAAGCCAGCGATCAGAATAATCAACAATATCCACGTGTTTAACAATGATATGATAACAAAAATTAGATCATGTAATTATTCAGCATAGAATATAATATATGAATGTAAAATAGGGAGAATAAATTATTGAAAAATCTGATTCGATGAAGACAACATAATTATGATTTGTATTAGTTGAATCAGAATGTTTCAATTCTCAATATCTAAGAGAGTCTCTGAATATTTAACGGGTAAAAAAAGTGATCATATTATATGTTTTAAAGTGTAATTTATAAAGTTATATTTTAATAATATAATTAATTAATATTATTAAAATAAAATCCGGTAGAATCTTTAAAATAATTTCTTATTTAATTAATCAGAAAAAAGAGCATATTAAATTTCTCTATGTAACAATTTCAAATTAATAATCTGACGGGATGATTATTAATGCTCTTAGGTTGTAAGTGAGGTTTTTGTCCAATGAATTTGTGGATAATCGAATCTATTACCGATTATCTACATATTAAAATAAAATTCAGTCCATTCATAGTTTATAAATTATAACATTAATTATCTTATTAGTAATAACAAGATATAAATCTAATAGAATAATTAATGTTAATCTATAAAATATTAAAATTATTTGATAATCTGTTTCACTTATAAAATACTAATATATTCCCCCACTCTGCGAGCTAATATTTCACGGAAATCGTGTGAAACGACTTTGTGGAAGATCAGATGCTTTTTTCCATGGTGTTTAACTTCTCTTGAAGAATCTTCATTCAAAGAAAAAAAGTATTGCATAAATCACAAAAATGCTATACTTCATAAATTTCTAGAGAAATTGTTAATTTCAAATTCTAATTCAGTAATTTTGCTAACACTTTTCCTCAAGTTTGAACTTGGGACTGATTTGAGCCACTGCTTTTCATCTGGCATCAATACTAATGTTTAACTGTTTTAACACAGTAATCCCATTCAAATGTGAGAAGTTTTATTTACTTATTTATTTATTAAATAAAACATTATTTTAATTTCTTATCAAAGAGAATATTGTATTCTATTGTCATAAAGTATGAGTATGTGTGTGTAAGTATTTTTAAAAAAAATTTATATATTATTAAAAGTGTGAGGTTATAAGTGTATATACAATAATATTAAGGAGTTAAAAAAGAAAGAAGATACCTGACACACAAAAGTTTAGCTTAACAACCTTCAGCGTAGTATAAACTAGAGATTTCACTCTCTTGCATGCCATGAAATTATGTGGTCTAATTTTTTGTAGAAGTTATTTTTAGTACTCTATCCAAAAAGTAAATTTTTATCAAAATATCTTTTGATTACTTAAAAATGATTCTTGAATTCTCTCATACTTGGTTAATCTGAAAATAAATTTGTGTGTCACAAAATATTTATTGAAAAAAGTATTATTTTAAGTATCATATTTGGTGTATTCATAAATTTGATTGCACTAATGCACTTAGTTATATTATAAGAATATAATTATAATAATATCAATAAAATAATAATATTATTATTATTATTATAATTATAGCTTTATATTATAATTGAATGCATTTAAAATTATAAGTAAACAAAAAATTTTATTATTATTTTAAAGGCTATATTATAATTTTCCATTGACAATAACCATTACAAATTTTCCAACACTAAACACATGCTAAAAATAAATGTAAAGAATAGATAAGAAAAGATACTGCCATTTGACTTTGTTACCAGCAAATTCAATCAACCAGAGATACAATTACGATCGGCCCTTACAAAATTTTCTCGTCACTTCTATTTTGTCATAATTATAATTTGGCCCCTAAAAGTTAAGTTGCACTCTCGCAAAGGTTCAACACGAATAGTCCTTGTGATGGGAAGGGAGCAAATTGCTTTTTAAGTATGTACAAAAAATAAAGTAGGAACTCCCATTGCGAGAATAGATCAAGTAGTAAAAGTTAATCAAATTTATTTATGCTGAAAAAACTGAAAGGGATTAAGAATTCTGGAGTGTTTTCTTTCTCCAGGAATAAGTTTTTTTTATCCAAATATAACAGATTTTATTAAACTAAGAGGGACATACTCCCAGTATACGGAGAGATTATTGTTATTTAATTTGGGCCGAGGCCCGTTAAAAATAGAGGAGATTAGATTGGGCTGCTCCTTCACCTTTTTGAACTGGCAGTTAATTAAATTGAGAGAGACGTACGAACCAATCAAATTCAGCAGCAACAGTTTTTGGATCCATGAACATGTTCTGAAAAATAATTGGTTTCTCGACAACCAAATGGACCTGCAAGAATGTTGTGTCTTTAACAGTTGATTCCAAACCAGAATTTGGACTCATTAGGAGCAAGAAAACTAGTTGGAAGTCTATGAAGAATGATACTCCCATTAGAATAGTTAGTGTAGTGCCCATTTCCAGGTTCATTAACACTACATAGGGCCTATTGCTTTTGAAAAAGTATAGGATCATATAATATGTTTGTGTAATAATTGATTGGATGTACTAATTTTAATAAAAAAAATTTTTAAATAATTATATTAATTCATTTTAAATAATTTTATTATAATTATTATACCAAATCAATTATGTGAGGCCATCTAATATTTTGCCATTGTTTCTTCCTGTGAAATTTGATCGCATAAATAGATTCAAGAAAGGAACTCCCGCGTTGGTTCCTATCAAACAGCAGCTCCAGTTCAGCTTGTTCATTGGACTTTCATTCTTTAAACATGGTGTTTCTACTTTCAAGTTATGGTATTTTAGATCAATGCTTAATTAGGCTGTTTTTTTCTGTTTGATGCTATCTTAATTGGATATTATTATTACTCACCAATAATTTTTTTTCATATTTGTATAAAATAATATTCTAATATTATATAAATAAATTATAAGATGATCCAATTGACTAAAGGATCCAACCTTTTATATTATTACTATTTAAAGTATCGTTTCATAACCATTAAATACATTTTTTTATATAAAACATTATCATTTGAAATACAATTTAAAAGCTTCATAACATTATTTCTAGAAAAAAAAATATATATTTATATTTTAAGTTTATAGTTGCTTAAACTCTTAGTTTATTCTTTGCAATTATTTTTAGTTATTTATTACATTTTGTTGTTGTTTTTAATTAAATCAGTAATATTAAAATTCATTATAACACAATATATTCATTGCTAAACTAGAGAATGATGAGAATTTAAATTTATTTCAATCATTAAATTTTTATTTAACAATCTAAATTTTAATTAATATTTAATCATTTTTAACAATTATTAAATTTTCATTTAACAATTCAAGAACAAGCTTTGCAACTTTAGAATTGCCGGCGACTCCAAATTAAAATGAGCTTCTCAAATCAAGTGCTCTGGGCAACTCTAAATGAAAATGAGCTTCAAGAATCCAGCGTTGCTTTTGGACTCCATTATTTATGGTGAACGTGAAATCAATTATTTCTGGTGAATGGGATAATACAGAGCATGAGGAGGAATGAAGCTGGTCGTCAGCGAAGACAGCAGAACAAAGGTTAGTGAATATCACAGTGCTTAACCTTGTAAACCCTTTGAGGATTCCAAAAACTGGTCCTCCGTTCTTGCGAAAGTTTCTCATGCGAGTCACCAGGACCACCGTGTTCATCCATGCTGTGTTATTCCCTCCCATGCACAGAAAGGATCTTTACATTAGGGCACGAAATTACCATCCAATCTCCAATAATTAGAGATGCACACTGATGGACATTGACCTCCGCTTAGAGATGTCGGTCACCACTCACTCATCGTCCTCTGCAATAGTCTGCTGTGTCGTGATGCAAAAATGGCGAGAGATGATGGGCGTCCATACTGTGGAGCAAGAAAAGGAAAATTATTTGGCTTTTGTTCCTTTTAATCAGGGGTATAATTGTCTTTTACATTGTATTGTATTTCATTCCTCCTATATTTTTGTCCTACCAAACCAAGGAATTAGCAATACAATGAATACTTTTTATGTAACACTAAACACAATTTTAAATTTAATGATTTATTTCTATTCTCATTTCCAGACATTTTGTATTCTAAACGGGCCTTAAATCCTTATCTGCTTCCTCCTGGGTGTTCATGGCCTAGTTGGCCTATCAACATAGGCTACATTTGTTTTAGAGTGGGTACATGCTCCCTTAAACCTTTTAAGTTTGATGTATTTAGTATTAAGTTATAATTTTATACCCCCACTTATTTAATATATTTTGAATCCATTGAAAAATTAAAATTATACATATATCTTATATGATTGAGTCATGTTATACTTTATTATTTTGTTATTTTAATTTGAACATATTAGACTCATATGTGTATCGTGTATAACTTTATATTTGATATATGAATACATTTGGTATGCTTTTGTAATAAGCCGTTTTACAATAATTGAGCACAATATAATTAAATTCAAATATGTCACTATATTATTTTAGCTATCCATTGAAAAATTGTCCCCAAAGATACTATTAAATTCTTGCAATATTGTTAGATAAAACTAATTTTCAATATTTTTATTGAATTATCATGAAATTGTTAAATGATTATATATTTATTTAGTGTATCTTTATTACTCATGACATGAGCACTAGATAAAGTAATGTTTGGTACAAATACTCATTTACATTTAAATTTGCTTTTCAAATTCAAGAAGGATAAAATGATGATATTGTCCATAAGTTAATCTCATTTAGTTGAATTCAAATGTTTAAAGGAAAGAACTTTATTTTAAAATATATATAATATTAAAATATAATTTTAAGAAAAGAGAAATTATGAAAAAAATATTTTGCAAGCTAGGCACAGATATTTTTTTATATTTTTTAAATTTAAATTTATTTGATTTATAATACACTTTATTTATTATTAATTATTATTAAATTTTAATCACTTTTCACATATTTTATTCATTTTAAATATTAAATTGTTTTACTTATGAAATAAAATTTTTAAAAATAATAATAAATAAACCAATTCAAACTTAATTTAATCAAACTCAACCTGAGTCTCTAAAACGAGATCTAACCTTAAACAAATCAAGTCTTAAATCTCATAAAAACTCGATCTAACCTCACTCAATACTCATCCCTATTCTATTGTTTCTTATAAAGTATCTTCCCTCCGTTAGATGAAATCACTGGGCAGGCATTCACGTTCGACATGGAACATTCTCAACACTACTTATCATTTTTGCTTCGTCATGACCTTAATAAATGACTCCACTTGATTCAATGATCATTCAAATACTACTTAAATTTTACTCATGAATTACAGCTTTGTTAGTTTGAAGACATTTATTTTACTTACATATATTTAATGTCTTTATTAAAGAGTTAACCCTGATTTGAAAGTTCATTATTATATATGTGGACATTACTTGAAGTTTCATGGTATGGTAATTTAAAGTAAATAAAATTTTATTATAAATTTTTAAAAATAATATTAAACTTATGATCTTTAAATATAATTTATTAAAATCTTTTTCTATGAATTCATTGGCTTTTTGAACTAAATATGGCGTCATAAATTTTTTTTGTTAGAATACTCTTCTAACAAATGTATTAGATTCATATGCTTAAAGTTCTGTTACTATTTTATATATATATATAAATTTTTTAGTGATTCACCCTGAACTAAGGCAAATCACTTAATTCTTTTCTTTATTATGACATGGGTGAATCACTCAATTTTTTTTTGTTTTTTTAGTAAGAGTGTTTCGTCCTCAATGAGGATCAAGCACTCCTGAGAAAGTGAATATTTACTTATATAATTAATGTATATAATATTATTAAATTATATTTATATAATATTATTTAATTACATAAAAATATAACTATATTAACATTGATTTTATTATTTAAAGTTTATTTTTATATATCAACTTTAGATTTCAAGTATGCATATATCACTCAAATTATTAATATTACAAAATTTCAAAATTTCACTTAATTTTTTAATATTGATGATTGAATAAAAAAATAAAAAAAATACAAATTAAAATTTCGAATAGATATGTATATGTATTTTTAATAATAATAATAATAATAATAATAATAACAACAACAAAGACAATAGTGATAATAATGGTTATTATTATTATTATATGCAAATTGAAAAAAAAAATTAATTTGAAAATTTATGCAAGAACTATTTTATTTAGAGATTTGTATTTAAAGCATTTATAATAATTCATCTAGTGTGCAATTTTTTTGTGTAAATAATGATAAGTTATATTACAATTTTAATAGATTGCATTAATATATAATTAATCAATATATATAACTTTATTACATTATATTTGTATAATATTATTTAATAAAAAATATAATTATATTAGTCTTTTTTATTTTATTAATACTTATTTTATTATTTAAATTTAAATTTTAAAATATTGTCTTTAAACACTTGAATATATGTTTTCAAAATATCTTCATCGATGAGCTACATGCAATTTTAAAATGAGAAAAACTATTGATGTATTTGATTAAACTTATTAATTAAACTTATATATTTATTTTATATTTAGTATATAAAATATTGTTAAATCAATTTTTGATCATTATATTTTAGTATTTTACAGTTTGAAGATTTAAAAATATCTAAGAACTGCAAGCATAATGTTTCTTTTATTTTTTTATATATCATCTTATGATTCATTTATAATAATTAATGCTTTAGAATTTATAATTTTTTAGTTCTTTATATTTATGGTAATTCATCTAATGTGCAATTATTTTATGTAAATTTTGATGAATTATACAATTTTAATATATTACATTTTCTATATTATTTCACTATCATATTTTTTTCTATTATGATGCAAACAAAAAATACTTTAACAATAATCATATCATTAATATTATATATATATATATATATTATATTATATTTTAATATATTGCATATATTTATATATGTGTACGGATCCTATTTTCTTAAAAAAAATCATCTTTAAGCATTTTGGTATTTTTATGACAGACTACTTTTGCTAGACTATTTAGATAAAACTCTAGCACTAAATTCCTTCTGGTATATTCATGGCTTAATATTTTTCAAAAGTACACATTCTCTGCATTCTTGAAATCTAAATTGTCAAAAGTGAGGAAAAAGATAAATACAAAATAATAGCAGTGAATGAGACAATTCTCCGCGTAAATCTAATTAGTGCAATACAGCTAAGTCAGTGCCAAGCATAATTTTGTCGGTATTACCAAGTTGTAATGACCGCTCGTCAAGGCAACGATGTGCCTCCACGCGCCTATGATTAGCGTGCTACTAAATACACTGGACTGGACTTCATGTCGGTGCCAAGATTGTTATTCGGATCTTCTCACGTTAACAGTGTGGGGGCTACGCTTTTTTTAATTGTGGCTTTTTTAATTTTATTTTGGTCAAATATAGTAGGTTGCTTTTTTTTTTTTTACCATTAAATTCTTTTGTCAAATATAGTAAGTATTTGATATATAGGCGTATAAAATTAACTATTTCGTGGTAAAGATGTCAAATGAAACAAGGAGGAAGGATATTCACAAAATTTTAATCAAAGAGGGTGTGAAATCATAAATTTGAATTATTATACTTCCTAATCATACCGAAAGTTTCAATTACAGTCATAACATATAGGAAATAAAAACAGTACTAATCACCCAGAAGAGAAAAAAAGGGAAAATTTGATAGCATAATCAAATGGATTAACACGTTTTTGAAAAAATTATATGCTTTATAATTTTTTTAATGAAATAAATCATTACAAAATTATAATCCAGTAACATTTTAATTTCATCATTCACAAATAGAATATTTCTTATTTTAGTTTCTCATAAAATTTCTTTCTTAATTTAACTATTCACATAAAATTTTTTTTTAATTTAATCATTTATAAAATTACTCTTTCAATTTAATTCTTCACATATTAAAAATTTTCAACTAATCTCTCACAAGTAAAATCTTTGTCAATAATATTCTTCAAATGTTTAAATTAACATATTTTTGTAAGGACACTATAGATAAATTTTAATTAGTGAAAAACTAAAATTATAAAATAACCAATATTTAAAGAATCAAATTGAAACAATAACTTTATAAGGAACCAAACTTTGTGAAATATTACATTAAAAAACTAATTTTATAAAAAAATAAGTTAGAGAATATCTCATCCATGATCAAAATAAAGTTTTAAGCTATTATTATTATTATATTTTTTTTTAATATATTCATCTCAATAATCAGTAAGTTCAAGGTCAAGATAGGAGTGCTTGCCATTAAAAAAAAAAAAAGGAAAATAATTAAGACAATAATGAGAAAGCTTACTTAGAGACGGTCAAGAAGGTTAAGCTATAGCAAAAGCCTGATTTGCTTTGACTTTTGTCACTTTCAGATTTTCAGTCCCAAAAAATATGCTTCGCTTCTGAAGCGGGTTTCGCCAATGCAAAACTTTACAAGCAAGATGCGCATGGTGTGCCTTGATGAATATAATTTTATTATTTAGACTGCTTTAAATATGTAAAATTAAAAATTTTTCATGGTACATATTTTAAGTTCATAAACTTTTAATTACAGAGATATGTGCACCAATGTTTCCTTTGTCTTGCTTATATTATAATAAAAAAAAATGATGATAATGATGAACTTTTTATGGCGGCCTCCGTGCCTTTATAAAAGTAATTACATTTATATAATTATTACGTAATACATTAAAAAAATATAATAATTATAAGTCAATTTAAAATAATTAATTAGATTTATATATTAATATTAATATTTTGTAGATATTATTTATGAACTTAAAATTTTATTAAAATTTTTAATTTACTATTTCTATTTTTCATTTTTCAATAATCACCACAAAAACATTAATTTATTAATTAACCTCTATATTTTTTTTATTTTTTAATAACATTTTAAATTTTAAATTTTATTTTTATTATAAACTAATATTTTGTAAGGTTACTAAGTATAAAAAGTAGAGAGAATAAACTAAAAAATAAAAAAAATTTAGATTCATAAATAAAATTTAAAATTATTGGAATCAAAATATAAATGTAATAAATTATTTTAGTATACATTAAGTATATTTTAATATGTTATTGTCATGTTACATAATAATTATACTATTACAATCATTTTTTAAATTATACCAATGATCTCACCTTATTATTATTATTATTTATTAACTTAACATCACATCTTTACCCAAAACAAGGTTTTTGATCTTGTTGTTATAGTAAAAAATATTTTTCACTCGCAATTCACCTCAACACATATATATATAATATAAAGTGAGTCAATGATGCTATATTTTCAATAATCATTATATGGAATAAAATAATGTCATATGTATGCCAGATATTCTGTCCTGTCTTATTACTTTTCTACTGAGTGAATAATTTTATAGGATAATAATTGTATCGAAAATTTGTTTCGCGCGTCAAATATTAAATAAATATAAATTGTATGACATAATATTTTATGAAGCCTTTTACAGCCTATAATACGACAATTTTAATTAATCTTGTATTATGTCCCAATAAACCACGTGAGCGAGGGCGATGTACAGCTCATTGCTACCGAGCTCACTCGCTTTCTTCACGTGTTCTCCATGTTACCGTATGAGAGATGCTAATCCCACTTTCTCACGCGCCCCAATTAGGAGATGGACTCACGCGCTATAAACAAAGTGGAAAATTTGACATCGTTTACCATGATCGGGGAATTTAGATATTTGTACAGTAATAAGGGACCATCTTTGGATGTTTTGATAGATCATTAACTAGTCAAGAGTTGACTCATGAGTACGATGTGTTTGAGACTTTAAACATTTATTCAAAAATAAAAAATTAATTATTTGATGTTTATAGTTCATTTAAAATTTTAATTTAATATTTATATTATTTTAATATAATACTATTTTAGTCTCTTACTTATTTATTAATTCTCAATTAGATTATTTATTTTCAATTTGATCATTAATTGATTTTCATTTTCAATTTAATCACTTACTTATCAAGTTATTTTCAATCTACTCTCTTAATTCATTTTCAATTTGAATTAAATTTAGTCAAAATTTAATGACCAAATTAAAAATAAACTAATAAGTAAAAAAATTAAATTGATAATGTCTTGATAAGTGAAAAATCAAATGAAAAACAAAAATCAAGGAAGGATCAAATTATAAATATAATAATAAGTGAGGGACTAAAATAAAAATAAAAGCTAATAAATGACCAATTTGAGAATTAAATAATATGTGAGAGACCAAATAGTATAATATATATTTTTTCAAATAAACTCTTATACCTTCTTAAATAGCTAAAAATTGAACCCATCAATAACCACCAGTTATTATATCAAAACTAAATGGTGGAAACCGGGGTGGGCCAAAAAAAATGGTGAACTGAATTAATGTAGAGACTTATTTGAAAAAGTTATGCAAAACGTCAAAAATTAAGATAAATCATGAAGATCAAGTGATTGATTTTACTTAGATAAAAATAGAACATAACTATGAAATTATAATAAAAAGAAAATGTGTGGAAGAGTGAAAATTTTAATAACTTCTCACGGATTCCTTTTCTTATTAAAATATAAAATTGCAGTAATTTAATTTTAAGAGAAATGATATAAACAAGAAATTTTAAAAACCAACAACATGCGCTTTAATATATGCCGTTTGGGGTCTCAGTTCTAAAATCATATGTTATTAAAATAAAATGAATTGATTTTAATATATAAAATTGGTCATTGGTTGAAATATGGGGAGAGTAAAAAACTATTTAAATTTTTATTACAAAATTTATCTTTTAAAAATATTTAAAATTTTGACTATTAATTATGTTTTTTTTTGAATAATTTATTTAAAATATTAACATATATTTTAGTGCAAGTCAAGCTAATGGTATTGAAATATATATGTTACTTAGTGTACTCTTAAATGCTTACAGCAAAAGTTTATATTTTATAAAGAAAAAGTTTAAATATATTATTAAAAACTTTAATCATTTCATCCTTGTAATTTACTTAAACTTTCAACTTGGTTTTCATAGTTTTATTTTTATTCAAATCGATCTCTATATTTTAAAAAAAATTTATGTAAATCATAAAGATCAAATAATTAATTTTCTCTTAAAAATTTATATCATCCAAAGTAACATTTGGATGTAGTATTCATGTTTTTACTCATACTATTCATTTTATTATTTATTTTGATTACGCTATAACTTGTTTCCTTTTGAGATTGTAACAATGTTTTCTGTTGAGATTGTAACGAAAAGGATCTGGCATGTTCTTCTTCTTTAAAATGCAATGTGCATTTTAGAGAATATAATTTATGTGAGATTGTAATTAATAAAAATAGAAAATTAATTTTTATGCCTCTCTCTCATACACACACATCCATTCAGTTTCTCATTAATGTTTAAAAAAGTTATATTCAACGTTAAAACATACTGAGCCTTATCTGGTTCTTGGAAAAATTTTATAATATTTATTTAGTTTTTTTTAATTTATTATCATCAATTTAGTTTTACTATCAACAGTTTAGTCCTAAATGGTGAAATGTCTCTCACACACACATATACATGTTATAAGCAATTTTTTTAAGCTAATAACTCCCTGCCCAATGTTACAACCCAGTGAAAGAGTATGCATAATTTTATACAGTTGAAAAATAATCTAAAGATTGATTAAATAATTAAAGTAGTATGTTTTCATTTTGATTATTAAAATTTAAAAATAAAAAAATTATAGCATCTACGACAAGTTTATGATTTTTTAGTAAGATATGGCAAATATGTAATTCTCTCATTTAATCATATACTTGTCACATAATTATCAAAATATCAATCGCTTATTATATTTTAATTAGATAATTTGATAATTAAAATATGATTTACTGCACCTAAGTCTTATTCAATTTAAATTTTTGGGTCATTATTAAGTAAAATTAATTTATTTAGATTCTGCAAGCTAATTAAGAAATACATATTTAAAAATTGCTTAGAAAAACATGTAATATTGTAGGTAGTAATTAATGTAAAGGCGTTATATGTGGTAAAAGAAAATTGCCTGCGTATTATTTTGATTACAAATTATGCGGTCTATTTGTCCATCGACGGTCACTCCGATCAGTGAGGAGTGAGGACAAACCCATGGATATGGGGGAGAACAATTTATAAGAAAATGCCACGTCATCAGTAGCAAGTGGGAGGCAAACATAGCGAGTAGCCCCTAGTCGGTACACGCGCGCGTCGTTTGGAAGCAAAGCCGAGTGGTCCACTGTGAAACATATTCTCCTTCCCTTTTCTTTCCTTTTGCCTTTAAATAAATGAATACTTTAGCTCATTCACCGTTCTTTTCTTGTTCGCTCCCGAAAATCTCTCGCCCTTTTTCTCGCCCCCACCCTCTCAACACAGCGGCGGATAATCCCGGCGTACGTTAGCGTTCACCACCGTGTTCTGGTAATTCACTGCGACAAGAAGAAGCGCACACTCTTGAATTGGAGAGAATGGCTTCGGCTACGAGGGTAGATCTTGATGGCAACCCCATAAAGCCAATCACCATTTGCATGATCGGCGCCGGTGGGTTCATTGGGTCCCACCTATGCGAGAAGCTCATGGCGGAGACTCCCCACAAGGTCCTCGCATTGGACGTCTACAACGACAAGATCAAGCACCTCTTGGAGCCTGACACGCTCCCTTGGGCTGGGCGCATCCAGTTCCACCGCCTGAACATCAAGCACGATTCTAGGCTCGAGGGCCTTATCAAGATGGCAGATCTGGTACTCTTCCTCATCCACTCATACAGTGATTTGATTGGCTTTCTTGGATTTGTACTTGAATTGTGGGTTTCTTTCCTTGTAGACTATAAATCTGGCTGCAATTTGTACTCCCGCGGATTATAACACTCGTCCATTGGACACTATTTACAGCAACTTCATTGATGCGCTTCCCGTGGTAAGCATTCTTTACTTTGACGTTTCCATCATAGTGATTCTATTAACCATCGAATCTTTGTGTTTATTGCTGGGATAAATTGGAAAGTTGATTGAAATGCATGTGTGATTTGATGTGGATGTGTTTGTATGAGTTTCAGGTGAAGTACTGTTCGGAAAATAACAAGCGTCTCATTCATTTCTCTACGTGTGAAGTGTATGGGAAAACGATTGGAAGCTTTCTCCCAAAAGATAGCCCCCTTCGTCAGGTAAGCTTTCATTTTCCTAATTATTTTTCCTCCTTTTGTTTTGACTCTTCCTTAAAGGAAGCTATCCCAGATCTGTGCAATCTGAATAATAGTTTTACTTTTGTATAATTTGAACCGTTCGATTGCATGTATCCCGTTACTTGGAATCTGTCGGTGGTAGTCCTATCCTCGTTCGGATAAGCAAGAGGCTGTTTGATCAAGTTCCAATCATCATTTTTCTCTGTTCTCAAACCTTTCTAATTATTTGGAGAGGTTTTGAGTGACACGCAGCTTTCTGTTGTTAGTTTTTATATTTAAATATTCATGGTATTGGAGTGGCGTTACGTTACGTTTAGCCTTTTTAGTTAAAATATATAGGGACTTGTCATTACTTATCGACATAATTCTTCCTGGTGTCTTTAGGACCGGTTGGTGTATATTTCTATGAGGTATTTCAGAAATGATGGACTAGTGCAATCAACTATCCTGGCTGGCTCTGCCTTTTTTTCTTTTGTCGCTGCCGCTATTTCTTTCGGGTGCAAGGGGGCGGTTTGGTGGTATAGAATTGAAATAGGACCTTTTGTTTGTTGTTTGAGTTTAGGGGGCCTAGGTGTGTGTAAAAGCCTTATCCTTCAAAAGGTTGTCATCTAAATTTGTCTGCTATAATGTGATGAGTTAGAGGTTCAGAGTGACACGCAGCTTTCTGTTGTTATATAAGAGTTTTCTTTCTTGGCTTGCTTCTTTCTTGTTAAGAGCTGAGAAATATTATTTCTTATGTTGAAGGATCCTGCATATTATGTTCTTAAAGAAGATGCATCTCCATGCATATTTGGTTCAATTGAGAAGCAAAGATGGTCATATGCCTGTGCAAAGCAATTGATCGAGAGGCTAATTTATGGTGAGCAGATTTTTATTTATATTATATTTTCTTTTTCTGTTGGAAGTTTTTCTTTTCTTCAAATCTTGATTTGCCTAACTGA
This sequence comes from Delonix regia, assembly GCA_037074485.1. Classification (NCBI taxonomy): domain Eukaryota; kingdom Viridiplantae; phylum Streptophyta; class Magnoliopsida; order Fabales; family Fabaceae; genus Delonix; species Delonix regia. The sequence continues at coordinate 13,847,599 of CM073456.1, read as the reverse complement.
TATGTCATTGTTTACAGCTGAGGGTGCTGAAAATGGCTTGGAGTTCACAATTGTAAGGCCTTTTAACTGGATTGGACCTCGAATGGATTTCATTCCCGGGGTCGATGGTCCAAGTGAGGGTGTTCCAAGGGTTCTTGCTTGCTTTAGCAATGTCGGTCTCCTTTTTGATTTATTTGACAAAGCTTGTTGATGTTTTACCCTACTTTTTTTATTAACTGTTCTAAATTTCTTTTATTCCTTTTCTGCAGAATCTTCTCCGACAGGAGCCCCTCAAACTTGTTGATGGTGGTCAATCCCAAAGAACTTTTGTTTACATTAAAGATGCCATTGAGGCTGTCTTGTTGATGATTGTACGTTCTCATATCTAGTCTTTAATGTAGTTTTTTTTTTTTTTTCTTAAGTACGAATTGTGATTGTTGTAGAATTACGTCTCTATTGCTGTTGGCTGGTCTATTGATTGTTGTGACCTATTTAACAGGAAAATCCTGCCAGGGCCAACCGGCACATCTTTAATGTGGGAAACCCAAACAATGAGGTTACAGTCAGGCAGCTTGCTGAAATGATGACTCAGGTGAGAGGATTGAATTTGGTTATTTGATTCTATTGTTAGAATTTAAGCTTCTGTTTAGTGGTAAACAAGAATTATCGTTCTTGTTTTCTGTAGGTCTACTCAAAAGTAAGTGGAGAACCGGCCTTGGAAAAACCTACAATTGATGTGAGCTCTAAAGAATTCTATGGCGAGGGATATGATGATAGTGACAAGAGAATTCCTGACATGACCATAATCAACAAGCAGCTTGGTAGGTTTCCTCATTCCTTCGCCTTATTAGACCTTTTAAGATTATGAAGTTACCTTTACTTTATTGATGGGGTGTTACCTCCTCTCTCCCAGGCTGGAATCCCAAAACCTCGCTTTGGGACCTGCTTGAATCAACCCTCACTTATCAGCACAGGACATATGCTGAAGCAATTAAAAAAGCTATTGCAAAACCAGTTGCGAGTTAAACATGGTATTATGCTGCCTTTGATATGGGTATACTTCTGCTTACTTGTTCTTGCCAATCAATTGGACTCTACATACATTTTAGAGGTTCATTTTGCATATACGTTATTTTTTTTCTTTGTCACGGTAGCCAGTAGCCCATGCCTAATGCAAATTTATAGGACGGACGGAAACTTACCGAGGCGATCTGTTACTATGTAATTTTCACGGTGTGCTTTGGGCTACTGGACTGGTTGGAGGCCGTTATACGAGGATTATTATTATTTTTTTGGGGTCTCCCAGTCCCCTGATTTGACTTTTTCTCATGTTCAGATGTATTATTTTTTGTTTGCCCCTCCGAGGCATGTGCTCTAAATTATTATTTATTATTAATTACTTCTCTTACAGTGTAGGGCTCTCAATAGATTTGATCGTCCCTTAAATATGTCCGAATTTGACCCAAAAAAGGTAAGTTCAAATAAAAAATGTTTAATTAAAAAAAATTTGATCTATAAAATGAGTCGTAGTATTTTTTTTTTTTAAGTTTGATATAAGTTCAAAAGTTTTAAATAAATATATTTTAATAAGTAAAAATTTATTATTTAAAAAATTTATATTAATATAATAATTTATTTAGATTGATAATTTTTTTATTTTATAATAATTATATATTATTTATTTAACTCATTTATATTTCAAGTTTTGATCTGATTAAAAATGTTTGATCAAAAATTAGGTTTGGTCTTTTTTCGAAGGTTAAATATTGGTTCAATTTTTAAAAGTCCAGCCCTCATGTATAGTTCGTAATTATTGGGCCATAATCTGAAAGTTGGGTAGAAATAAAGTATATTACACAGCAAATGTGCGCAAAAAATTCTAGAAGACCTGACAGAAGAATTATGTTCTCCCAGCATTGCCAGAGTGTTTGTTCTTAGAAGGCTTATTTGTAAATAACTATATGGTAATAGAAAGGACGCATGAATACGATAACATTGTGAAGGGAAGCCATATAAACAGATTCTGAAATATTGATACACCAGGACTAATGTTGCCAATTTGTGGGGTAATTTAGTGCGCGTCGAACAGCCTCCCAGCGTTATATAGCGTTTAACTCATGCACCTAGTGGAAAGCCCTAGCACATCAATAACAACTAGCACGAGTATTAATGGTTATATATATTCTAGAAAATGATTTAGGCTGTGTCTAGTATTAATTTAATTATTGAACGAGAAGATATGCTTTTAATTTTTAAACCTGTCTAATTATTTTATTAAAATAATCTGGTTATATATTAATCTTAGAGTAATGTTGCTTTTTTAATAATTAATAAATTTTATCGTCTTCGTACTTCATCATAGAAGTTAAACCAATGTCGTTACTGTCATCACGAATAATATAACAAATTTGTCAGTGTACTAAAATTTTGAGAGGATTAAAATAGTCTTACATTCCGTTAATATCCCATTTGGTGTTAAGAAATGAGCTCTGGAATTGAGGTATAAAATTGGAATTGGAGGGTTTAGGGTTTATTTTTTTAAAATTACATTTTCAATTTTATGTACTAATTCTACAGAATTAAAAAATAATTAATAAAAATTATTTCTAATTTTTAACTCTAATTACAAAATTTAGAACTAAACTAAGAGTGTTTATGGACTTAATGGCTCCAATTAACCTAATTATATTGAGTTGTATTAGGTCAAGTTAAAATAAAAAGTTTATAATTTTATTAAGTCCTAGTTCATACCTCGGCCAGATTGAGTTTGGCAAAAATCTGTGGCTCGGCCAATCGCTCTAAATGGACCACAAAACGATGTTTGATCTCCCAGCCTGGATTTGTGACTTAGTACATAATTAGGGGCGGGTTCGGTCGAGTCATTAGTTTTTTTAATTTATGTAAATTTAATTTAAAATGTTTTTTGAAAGAAAAAATAGAAATTATGATATATATTTAATAAATTGGGTATTTTATATTAATGAAGATAATTTATATTTAACATAAATAAAAAAAATCACAATTTCTATATGCAAATAATGACTATTTCTCTCTCTATATATATAAAGAAAAAAAATAATATAAGACTGAGTTGGGTCTATACATTGGCCTGGGACTAAGGCTTACGACTCGACTCGCCCAGGCCTAAAATGATTGAGTTGGTCTAGGTCATGATCATCTCTACTCGGTATCATTTTAATTTTTTACAATTAATTTTTTTTATTTATGATAAAATTTTAAAATATTAGTTCTTTTTAAAATCTTAATTAATTTTAATTCAAAATCTTAAATTTTTTTATTTCATTTTCAATACATTTCAAACCTTAAACTCGTTTATTTTTTTCTAAAAATTATTTTTATCAACAAATTTTGTTTATAAAGTTAAAATTTTAAAAAAAAAATTACAAGAGAGACCCGATTTGAAGTTGATTAAACTAGACCCAAGGTGGTTACTAATTGGACTAGGCCAAATCCTAAGTTTCTAAAAAGAGACTTGATCTTAAATAGGGAGATTGAGTCTTAGGTCATGTGAAACCTAGCTCGTATTTACTCTACCCAACTTAACATTTTTTTTTTATTCAATGATTGATTTTTAAGACCTGTAACCTAGCTTAGGCAGAGCTGAGTTACATTAGGCTAGGCTATTAAAAAAATATATTATTTTTATTGCATGTATTTGTGTGTGTGTGTATATATATATGTATATATATATATTCTAATTATTTTATATAATACTTGTTGCTCATTCATATAATAAAATTAGAATTAAATATGAAGTTGTAATTTCATGTTTTAATTCTTTATATGATCCAAACAAAAATTTTATGATTCCAAATCAATTCTAATTATAATAGAATTGGAATTAGAATTATAATTTTATGTTCTAATTCTAATTCCATGTAGCAAATGTAGCTTTATTGTTATTACTTCAAATAGAAGGAATTACTCCCTAAACCATCATAGTCCATTAACTACATTTATCTGCGTGTTTACATTGACTAATATAAGCTAGCTACACTTATTGCTTGCATATAGCATGTATATCAAGGCTACGTTAAGCTCATGATATTGTAAAGAGGAGTAGGAATATGAAAGAAGATTAGTAAAAGATCATAATAATGTTAAAAAAAAATTATTATTATGAAAATTTAAAAAGCATTAATAAAAATTATTGTTGTTGTTATTATTATTATTATTATTGCAAATTATATAATTCTTTTTCCACCATTCATCTTCTTATACCTTTTCTATTCATCTTGTCTGTCCTAATCTGTTCACCTTCTTATGGAGCAAAACCAAAATCTGAAACAAAATGTCGATAAAAATCCTAAAATGGAATGAAGCAAAGAAAATGGAGATTTGGAATAGAATGGAACAAAATAAAATTATGAAAAAGAAACCACTGGTCAATTTCTCACTCATCGTTGTCTCTCTTCTCTTTGGACTCTCTCTCTCTCTCTCTTTCCTTTTGTTGGTCTCTCTGTCCCTCATATGTCTTCGCTGATATCTCTTTCTAACACTGGACTTCATTTTTCGTCCTGACTGCTAATATCACTCGAGGGCTTTATCTTTCTTCCATGCTTATTTCATTCCCAGGATAACTCATTTTACCTTAGGAAATTAGTCTCCTATATTTGAGGGAATGACGTTCCCTCAGGAATGGGAATGATCATTGAATACTTAAACCAAATGCATTCCCATTCTTTATTCCTTCAAAATCTAATAACCAAACGAGACATGAGTAATTTAGTATTGATTAATCAATATATGTACTAATCAATGATTTAAGATTTGATCATATAATGGTTATAAAATTTAATTGTTGATTCATTTGATTTTGAGTGAAGTTTTAAAATTGATGTGACAGCCGTATCTCAAAAAAAATGATCATTGTAATGTTTTCACTGACATTAGTTTTGCACTAGTATCACAAAAGTGAAACCGTGCATAAAAATGATAGTTTAGTAAACAATTTTCCACTAACATCAGTTTTACTTGACGCACCATCAGTTTACAAGAGAGATAATGAGTCATAGCCCAATTCATAATCAGTGGTTAGAACAAACCATAAAAAAATAACTAGCTTTAATCAAAGGAAAGTAGCTAACTTAAACTAGGTTGTAGTACATATGAACTAGTTAAATAGAAACTAGGAAGACAATTTATTGGTAATTAAACCAATGTAAAAGTATGATAGTTAGAGAAAGCATGAGTATTACTATTAGACGTTGTTCTGCTTATATATGACATTCTAAAATAATTTACTACATCAAAGATATGTTTGTCAAAACACAAAGATGTTAATATTTAATGTGGATTCCAAATTTGATATGCAATGATAAACATAATACAAAAACTTAAAAGGGGCAAACAAAATCAAGACTAACTAGGGTGCAAATCTTTCAAAAGGAAAATAGACCAATAATGCAAATTCTCTTGTTAAGTGAGTACTTTGTCATGCAAGGTTGGCACCCAATGGGGTGATTTAGGTGTTAAAAAAAAATTTTAAAACTTAAAAGCTATTAAATAAGTTTTTTAAATTTGAACCACGTATAAATATAGAGTACAAGCATGTAACTTAAATACAGAAAGTAAAGGAGCAAGGAAAAGGAAAATAACATAAGTGTTTATCTTAGTTAAACTTCAACTCAAGCCTACATCCAATCCTTAAACAACCTTTTGAAATTTCTTACTAAATCAGCTGAAATTAGGTGGCACCTAAGAAGGTTAATTGGGCATTAAAGAAAATTTTCAAAACATAAAAGTTGTTAAATAAGTTTTTCAAATATGAACCAGGTATAAATATATAGTATAAGCACAAAAATTTAAATGCATAAAGTAAAGGAGCAAGGGAAAGGAAAATAACATAAGTGTATATTCTGGTTTAACTTAAACCCAAGCCTACATCTAGTCCTAAAGCAGCCTTTTGAGATTTTTTACTAAACCGACTGCAATTATACAATAATATAGGAGGAACTCCACCTTAACCTAAGCCTACAACTTGTTTACCCTTAAGGAACACTTGTTGAATTTACACTCTTAAAAGAAGAAGACATACAAAAGATAAACTTTATGAAAAATAGAATATATAGAACAATGAAGAGCTAAGACAAGAAAGAACTGAAAGAGAGAATTTTTTAAGAGTATAAGCACTTAGGAACAATTTTTGCTAGATTTTTAAGTTTATGGGTCCTAAACTTTTAGTGTGGGGTCTAAATGATTAGTTGGAGACAAGAGGGAAGTCAAATGGTATGAAAATAATCGTCAAAAAGTTGCAGTAGCTTTATCAGCCACTGTGTTAGTCAACTAGTCCTTTTACTTCTTAGTTAAAATTTTGAAATAAGACCTTGACAGTCAACTATTAGTCAGTGGCTAGTCAACTGGTTACTCACAAAGAGTTTCCAGTTGGATGGTCCTGAGGTTGACAATTAACTAGGTTTAAATTGGGGGTGGCCAGTCAACTATTAGCCAAGGGCCAGTTGACTAGGGTTTCACGTAGAGCTCCCAACTAACCGATACCTAAATTGATAGTTGATTAGGGCAACATAGAGGCATGACAATTAATTGGGCATTGGGCCTAGTCAATTAGGACCAATCTAAAATGCTTAAATTAATTGGATAGAGGTTGGCAATTGACTAGGCACATGGCTAGTCAATTGCTAGTTGCTGCCAGTCGATTAGGAACCTTTCAAAGTTTCCAATATCAATTAGTACAACCTTTGGGACTCAGATACAATAATCATAGGTGCTTAAAACTTATCTTATTAGCTCAATATTACTTACAAAGGTTCTTAAACATGAATATACAATGAGAAAATATTTAGAACCTATTGTTTATACTGAAAAACTTTCCTATGGAATTTGTAATCATAAAAACCACATTATCTTCAGCAAATGGTCTCAACATGCTTGTCAGAACATGTAGTATTAAATGTGGATTTGGAATTTGATCTACAAGAACAACTAGAATACAAAAATGTAAATTGTTAACTGAATCAAGACTAAGCAGGGTACAAATACTTCAAAAGGAAAGTAGACCAATAGCGCAAATTCTCTTGTTCAATGTCAAAACGTACACCTACAGTCTTTAGGACATATAACTCTCGCAATGATTGGCTTGCACATTTTGGTCTCGTAGCATGGGTGGCTGATGATAGGGTAGAGTTCATCAAAGTCATGAGCAAATAAGTGGCAATTTTTAAAAGCGCATGAGCTAGTCACCTTCCATCTGTTATCCTTAAATGTGGGATTTTAGTAGTCATGTAACTTGGATAGGGGTTGCTATGACCGTTTGGATTGCTTATGGTTTGAGAATTCAAGGAAGACTCTAAGATAGAGTGTTAAATGTTTGCTTGATAAGCTTTCATGAAGTCAAAGGAAATCATTTCGGTCTATGAGTGCTTATAGGCTCCAATACCATGATAAAAATTGAAAGGAGATTAGTAGAAAAATCAAGATGAGTTGAAACCTTTGTGTTCTATTTTATTAATATGACACACACTTACATTAATTGAAAAGGAAAGCATAAATATTGAAACTTTAGTAAACCTAATTCTAATAATTAGGGATGAAACCAAAAATTAAAATAATTCAAATGCAATATCAACTTAATAAAAAAAAACAAAGTAAAAAGTGAAAAATAACTATCTTTTTATGCAACCTGCGATTTGGCACCTTGGCACTGGAATTTAAGGCCAAGGTGCCAGTTTATTGCCCTTGTGTGTGATCAAAAGCCTTGGTGCCAAATCTCTGCCCTTTCTATATATGGCTGTTAACCTACACTAAATAGTTAAAAAGAGTGAAGAATGAAATGGTTCAATGTTATACTGGACTCTTAAAATGGGATGTCATGTGTGTGTGAGAGGGATAGAGAGAGAAAGAAGGGTGACATTTCAAGTTGAAGAGGTAAATAGGCACCATTTGAATCCATTTGAATGAACCAATTTGCATATTTAAAAGATGTGTCACCTGTTTACTTTAGATTTAATATTGTTTGCAAAAGTGAATCAAATCAATCGCTCCAATTATTTTGAAATTATAGTATTATAATAAAAATAATTTTATTCAAATACAATTGTAGTAAAGGATTAAAAAGAAAATAAAAATTAGTGAAATATTAAATTCAAATTGAACTGATAAGTGAGTTTTACTCGGATGAGATATTATATTTTAAAATACTATTTCATATTTTTTATATGGTACTTCAAATAATGCAAATAAAATATAAAAATTCTATTTTTATTCTTCGAAAATGACTCTAATGGTTTTGTTTCAACAAAAATTATACAATTTTAGTATTCAAATATTTAATTATATTTCTACTCTATAATATTTGACTGTTAATAAAATTATAAGATATATTTGTTAAATTTTTAAAACAATTAGATTAAAAGAATATTGTTGTTGTAAATATTAAATTGACTTAAAATTTTGAAAAGAAATTAAGTGACGAAATTTTAACCTAAAAAAAATGTAAAAGTTTGAGGAGAAACTATTCTAAAATCTAAATATATAGGGAAAAAAACTCTTAAGAAATAATGCTATTTATATAATTAATTCTGGCAAAATTTCTTTGTAAATGTTATTAGTGCTAATTTTACTTATACCGAGTTATGTTGAGAATTGTTCATAGTTAATGATGAATAGTTAGTTTCAATTTTTTTGAAAAATTAAGAATATTTTTTATATCTATAATGTTATATTTTTTAGAATACAACTGTGATAAATATATAATTTTTATATAATTCAACATTACAATAGATATAATATTTTTGGGAAAAAATACTTTTTTGATTCCTCAATTATTACCAAATTATTATTTTGGTCTTTTATTCATTGTATTATTTAAAATGGTTTTTAACTTATTGAAAAATGCCACACTTAATTCTTTACTTTTTTTTTTTAAAACACAAAATTTAGTTTTTCTATCACACTTCAAACTCTAAGTGACTAATTCATGTATTCTTTTTTTAACAAGTATAATACCAAGTGTGATATTTTTTAATAAATTGAAAATCATTTTAAGTATTACAATGACAGAATGATCAAAATGATAATTTTATGATAAGTAAATGAATAAAAAGATATTTTACTTAATATTTTTATTTTTTTTAAAATTATTTTATACACATAAGTCCTACTATTAATAATAATACGAAGTAAATCAATTTTTTTTTTGTCACAATCTTAACTGTTAGATAAGCATGCAAGAAAAATTTTCACTAACTTTGAATCCACGAAGCAACAACAGAGATCAAATAATTGAAGAAAGTCGTACGTGAAACAAAAGGCATATAGTCCCTCATTACTCGGAGTATGAAGCCTCGTACATTGGTATTTTCACCAGCACGAGGTTGCATTGGCAAGCATTAAAATTACTGTCACTCAAAATATGATTTCTGCTCCACCAGACATGAAAGTTTTTTCATTACAGGATTAAAGTCAGAAGAAAGGATCAAGGAACAACTCTATTAGCTTCTTACATGAGCAAATATCTGTTCAAACTTGACAAGTAATAAATAGTATCGCTTATTTATTATTTGCTCCTTGGGTTCATTCCTTCCATATTTATCTACATATATTAAGCATTTCATGAAAGTATAATTATCACTTGCTTCTTATCCTGGAAGATACTCCTAGTATGCCTACAGACAAATCCTGACATGATAGGACCACTTGTCATGGATTATTAACCACAAATCTGCTTTATTGTACTTGGGTCCACCATTTCAAATTTTGTAATTATCCCCAAGAATTGACTATGTAACTGCCACTGGACTTTATGTTGCATGTTTCTTCTTTCTTTAATCTGCGTCATTTGAAATTGACAGGCAACACCATGTTTATGTTCGTATGAAAATTCCTTGTTTAAGAGGAGTAGTCAAATTTATGAGGAAGAGTTTTATTCTCTTTTGGAAACGTCTGAAGATACCATTCCATGTAGTCTTCATAGGATTCTCTCTCAGTGAGGATAAATTGTCGATGGCGCACTGCATCACTGCAACATAGTAAAACAAATTGAAGCTTCTAATGTTAGGACGCGTATTGCTTATTCTTTAGTTCGATCTCTATTAATGGAAGTGCCAAGTTTTAGAATTATTAATGATGTGCCATTATAGGCAATCATATTCTCAATAATGGCTTCTCACCTTCTCCTTATAATACCCATTTGTTTGACAGCTATATGTAACTGATAGTGATTGTGGTCCTGTGATTAATTTGTAGTAGCACTGAAGGGATTTTTCTTCTACCCTTTTCCTCTGTTTTCTGTCATTGATTTAACATATGAATGGACTAAACGAGACTTGAATGTTATGTTCAGCAATGTGGTCTCTACGTGATTTGAGCCCTTCATGGGCTGATAAGAACATGTACAATTGAACATCTGATGAGGAAAAATATTTCGCTTTGTGCATGGTAAGTTGTAACTGTCGTTGCACGCGTGGAGGAGGAGGAAGAGAGATGTAGAAAGTGGGATAGAGGAAGACAACGAGAGGCATTCATGGTCGAGAAATATATGTTTTTTATTTGTGGTACACTGATTACAAAATTATTATTTACTAAAAAATATCATAATTAATTATTTATTTTAAAAAAATTATTAAATTTAATCTGTCAACTAAATCTTAAATTTTAAATTCAAAAGATTAAAATGATAATTTTTTTTAAAAAATAGAGATCAAATGTGATAATTTTTAATAAGTAGGGATTAGTTTGTACATTTTAATGAATGAGAAATCAAAATAATAATTTTGTAATAATTGAAGGGTTAAAAAGTATTTTATTTTATTTTATTTTTCAATTGGAAAATTTCTTTTTATCTCAAGTTATTAATTTTATTTCAATTATTTATTTCATGCCAATTTTTTTACATATTTGTCAAATTCTTTTATGTTATTCTAAATGCTAACTCTATCAATTAAAATGATGAGTATTGATAACGTGTCATTATACGTAATTATTCAACTCTTAAATTATGAATTACCGACTTTATTAGTTATAGTTTTCAGCATGAAGGAGAATTGTTTATTTACTAATATAAAGCTTATGGATAGAATAATAAAAAATACATTGTTTAAGGGTTTCTTTAAGGTTCAGGATTATGAATAAGAGATTGAGCAGTATAATATCTATGTAATTAATGACCGTCAATTTATGTATACATATCGTTAATTTTAACAAATATATTAGACGAAATCAATACAGAATAATTATCTACTACAAAATTAATAATATATAATTACGATATTATTTTTAATGCATTATAATTTTGAGTAGACAAAATTTTTTTTTCTATAATTACACTTTTGAGAATTAAAAAAAAAAGTACTTTCCGCCTCTTTCTTAGTGAGAATGTTTAAAGAACTTCACATCATCTACAAAAATAAAGAAAGATTTTAAGATAAATTCAAGCTCATTTGTCAGAATAAAATCAGAACCGCGAATAAGGTGTTTGGTTAAGAAACTGGATAAGCCAGAATCGATTCTGAGGGGGAAAAGTTAATCAAAATGCTTGCCAATCATCTAGTGGGTACAAATGAACAAAATCACTCTTGTAATGTACTGTTCTATTAATTGAACTGCACTTCTTTTTACCTAATTTACATTACACTATAATATTATTGATTCATAGAAGCAAAGTAAGGTTCAAGGAAGGTATCGACCTTTTTCACCTTTAATTTACCCTCCCCATGTTCTCAAGTATGATTATATGGAGTAATCTTGACGAAGCAAATAATTACTATAATTGTATCCAGATTATGCTTACGTCTATGATGCCTTTTTTCTGGTTTTTGGCTTTTGAGGTCAGTTTGTCTGCCATGGATATGATGAAAAAGCTTAGATTATGGAGAAGATGGTCCCTCGATGCTACCTCCGACACAATTATATGCCAGCGAGCTTAACTGAATCATCATGGTAACTTATTCCAGTCATCGTAGAGGGAAATCTTAAATTACATATGCACCTTGATATTCAAATAAATGTGAGAAAAAAAGATTCTGTTTAAAAAGAAAAATATTATTTTTATTTTTTAAATTATTATTGAATTATTATTTTAGTCCTTCATTTATTTCATTATTTATTAAAAAAAATATTATTTTTGATATTTCTATGTAAGTTAATTGAGTAAAATTCAAAAGATTACATATAATAATAATATTAAAAGTAATAATCTTTAATTATTGAGAATTATTTTTAATAATAAAATAAGTAAAAAACTAAAATAATAATTTTATATTAAATTAAAAATTAAAATAATATTTTTTCTGTTTAAAGTATATACACATGTGATGCATTTATTTATATTGAAATTTTTGTAACAAAAAGTTATTTGATTGGGGATGAATCATGAGTGCTCCCGAGTCTTAAAATTAGCCACGAGACCCAATGAAATGTAATTGGTGACTAATAGGGCGTAATTAATTAACGTTGCAGTGTAAGTCAGTTAAAAGTACTTTTGAATGCCATTTTTAGTATATATTTATTAATAGTTGTCCATTTTAATCATCTTAGTGTTCTGGCACATAGATGTGTGTTGTTTTTATTTCTACTTAATTCTATTTCAAAGATGTATTAATGACAGAAATAATAATAAAAAATTGGAAAAATATTTTTCATGCTCATGTAGTATTAAAGAAATTAATATTTTTATCATTTATATATGACAAAAATATTGTCTTAAATTTAAAATTGAACACAACAGTAATTTAACACTAAATAAAGTAATTTGAATCCAAATGAAAAAAATTAAACATAAAGTACATGAATATTAAAAATTAACTCACGACTTGGACAGTGGTTTGTACGGGGTAGTTGGGGGTAGTTCTCAGAATCTCGTTGGGGAAGGCAAACTCATATTGAAGCCATGCCTTCCAAACCAAACTTTGAATCTGCAGTGATGCTATTAAAATCAGAGCTTGTATGCATTTACTCGTTTCATTGTTGAAGTTGGTATCTCAAGATCTATATTTGAGTTGAAAAATACTGACCAAATCGTCTGATTATGTTGGTACTTAGTACAAACACATGAAATTCTTAAGATAGATATATTCCCTTCAATTATTATGAATAAACTTCATAATAAAATACATTAAAATCTCGATGTTCTCAGAAGGAGGACGAATACATAATTAGGTGAGCTATTACTTCCATCTACCTTCAAGAACCCTTTGGCTCAGACATTGAATTTAGCTTCGGAGTTAGTAATTTCCAATAGCAAAGCGTGCTTGGCAGAAGTCATTTAGTATCATGTAACAGCAGAGTTTAATTATTTAAAAAGAAATAAATAATAAAATCTCCATTCCATGCTTCAGTTTATAATGTGCATGAGTGGGCCTCACCTTCAGACCACAGCTAGATGACCACAACCACAAGGGCTTCAGGTAAGGCAGTCTTCTTCTCTAATCAACCGCTAAGCCACGCCAGTTGTGGCTGGACCGCGATCCTTGAGGGTAAAGCTTGTTCCACACAAGCCAAAAGAATAATAATTTAAAAGAAAAAAAAAAAGAAATAGAAGAAAACAAGAGAAAGCGTTGTATTGAGGGGACAAAAATGATTTCCACACTCTATCACCTGTCATTGACCTTGTTCTGATCAGCCGGCTAAAGCCCGGACGGTTCTCTGTGTGTGCTCTTTCCTATTTGTCCTTGGCTCTTTCTACTATGCTTTTGCCTCTCTTGACCTATAATATACTTGAGCTATCCTTTACTGGACCGTCTCTGGCGTCGTGATCTGTGCTTCATTTTCTGTTCCACTAACTAATTTTATTCAAGTTTGCATTTTTTTTATGGCTCTATTTCTGTGGTCGATACCCTCTTCGTGGTGGAGTTCATTTGGATTTTGGGATAGGAAGGTGGGAGTTTTACTGGGCCATTAAGTTGGCCTTTTAATCAACAAGGACAAACCCCGGTGTTTTTGATTAGCTGTAAAGACCCACTGTTGCCTACACGGCCTTATTTGACTCAGTGGGACTTCCATTCTTGCTCTGTTCGTTCCTTCCGTGCCTTCCATAATTCAATTCTTTCTTTATCTTTTTCCCTTTATCTTTTTTGTTTTTTCAAATTAAAAAGGGAGCAATTTAAGGCCTTCCCCACACGAAATGTTGTTGGGTTGGTAGAGTAACGGACAGGAAAAGGAGGGTCTTTCCTTCCCTCAACCATGGCTCCATCTGGGAAGGTTTCTGGGTTTCGTCGGGAAGGCAATGACTGGTATTCCCTCTCTTGAAACTTCTTTTTTTATTTTGCCTTTTCTTTTTCCTTTGAAGCTCATTTTGTGCTGTCGAGTCCCAAAATTCATGGCCTTTCAAAGCTCGGGGTGCAAAATTTTGAAATCTGAATCAGGCCTGAATTACTTTTTGGTTATGTTATGGAGCTGGATATTATGTGGGACTAACGAGAAGATAACATATTCAGCTCACCTGATTGCCTGATTTTTTGGTAAGGTTTGATGAGGTGCCTATTATTATTTTCCTGAATTTGGTAGGTTCTGCAATGCTGGACTGCCGAGCGATATCACTGTTTCCATCGGGGAAGTTACTTTCCATCTACACAAGGTACTCCTTCCTTGAGGGTATCTTTAACCCTTCTCTATCCATAGAGTTTCTTCATGCATTGGTCCCCAATCTCTGCCCAAAAGTGTCAGCATCTTATCCTATTGGTCAGAAAGATGAAATAGCTGGAGCTTTGGTATTAGATGATCCTATTATTTCTCATGTTCTTTGGGGTTCTCTCTGAAGTTTGTTTCAACACTATCAATGAGCTTCTGGTTTAAAGTTATGTTTTGCGGGCAGGCATATGCTTTTGCTATTAATTTGTTCTATCGTTTAAGTGATCAATAATCCCAATTTTATAGAGAGGATTGGATTCATAGACTAATACTAGGAATACAGCCAGGCGCTGAGTCACACATTTCACAGGATTAACTGTGTACTTCTCCAACTTTAGTACAATACCACTAGTTTATCTGTGACCTTGCCTACCTTCGTGCCATGCTGGAACCCAGTTCTGTGGTTCTTGAAGGCGGCCCTTTAATATTGATGTTTGCAGCTTAGGTTGAGAAGAGGAAGGGATAAGTCTACCTGAATGATGGATTGTTTTTTCACCTCATTTGGTATATTTAAGATACTATTTTCATGTTCACTTGAGAAGTACTGGGTCTAGTGAGGTGTACACCTCCAGCGATGCAGACTTGTATATACTATGCTAAAATAACTATTTAACTTCCAATTAGTGATGAAGCGCAAAATTTTTCTAGTTTTGCCAAATATGTGATCTTTGCTAAATAAGACACGATAACTATAAACATGAGTGATTAAGTTGATATACTGTTTTGAAAGTTATTATGCTACTATATGAGGTATGCTACCCTCAGTTGAAGACTTGTTCCTGTTTCTGCTCAATTAGTTCACTTGGCCCTCTGTTGGAATCAAAGTAAAAAAGTTTATATTTTGACATATTTGACAAAGTTTCCATGAAAATTATGTTTGTTTTGACATTATGCATAAATGTACCATAGACTTGGGGTATGTATCCATAACACAACTTAATCTTATCAGTTATACTTTTATGCCTTGAATATGAAAAATTACAAGTAGTTCTGTTGTAGTGGAGTTTAAGTAAGACGTGATATGCCAATGGTTATGCAGTTCCCGCTTGTATCAAAATGTGGAAAGATTGCTCAAGCATATGAAGAGTCGAAGAACACCAATCAGAAGACTATGAGTATGGTACTGGAAGAATTCCCTGGTGGTCCTGACACTTTCTTGATTGTAACCAAATTCTGTTATGGAAATCGCATAGAATTGACAGCCAGAAATGTAGTGGTGATCCATTGTGCTGCAGACTACCTTGAAATGACAGATGAATATGGAGAAGGAAACTTGTTGTCAAAATCAGAGAGTTTTTTCCATAAAAATATATTGCGCAACTGGAAAGATTGTATTTTGGCTCTTCAAAGTTCTGAGCCTGTTCTACCAAGAGCTGAAAATCTCCAATTAGTTGGCAAATGTTTGAATGCTCTGTCTCTGATGGTTTCTACGGATCCAAGTTTGTTTGGATGGCCCATGATGATGTATGGGAGTTTACAGAGCCCTGGTGGAAGTATTTTATGGAATGGCATAAATACAGGTGCAAGAATACGAAGCTCAGAATCTGACTGGTGGTTCGAAGACATATCATATCTCAGTGTGAGTTTATTTGAGAGGCTTATTAAGACAATGCAAGCAAGAGGTATAAGACCTGAAAACCTAGCAGGGGCCATAATGTACTATTGTAGAAAGTACTTACCGGGTCTGGGTAGGTGGCAGGGAGGACATAGTGGAAAAACAAGAACAGTTGCAAGTTTCAGCTTGACGCCTGCTGCTGTTGACCAGAGAGTTCTGTTGGAAAGCATTGAGAAACTTCTTCCTGAAAAGAAGGGAAGATCGTTTTGCCGTTTCCTTCTGGGACTTCTTCGTGTGGCTTTGATTTTAAATGTCAAGCAAACCTGCAAGGATTCTTTAGAGAGGAGAATAGGGATGCAGTTGGAACTGGCAACTCTAGATAGTCTTCTTATTCCTACTTATTCAGACTCTGATACATTATATAACACTGACTGTATTGAACGAATTGTGCATCATTTTGTAAATTCAGAATCAAGTATTACTGCCTTTTCTCCTTCTTCACTTGACCTTCAAGAATCATCTTCATCTGAATCATTAAGTAAAGTTGCAAAGTTGATAGATAGCTATATTGCTGAAGTTGCTTCTGATGTGAATTTAAAACCAGGAAAGATACGCTCTCTTGCAGAGGCCCTTCCTGAGTCATCAAGATTATTGCATGACGGACTTTACAGGGCACTGGACATATATTTCAAGGTTTGATTTTCTTGGGCTCTTTTAAATGAAGGCTTCTTTTATGGTCATATTTGTGTAATTTGATGACTGCTTTATGCTATTATGCAGGCACATCCTTGGCTGTCAGATAAAGAGAAGGAAGAACTGTGCAACATCATTGACTACCAGAAACTCTCAATTCATGCCTGTGCTCATGCATCCCAAAATGATAGGTTGCCACTGAGAGTTGTTCTTCAAGTTTTGTTCTTTGAGCAGCTGCAGTTGAGAACTGCCTTAGCTGGCTGTCTTCATGCATTGGACAGTGAAATTGCCCCTGCAGCTCCTGCAACTGTCCCTGGTAACACAGCAGGCCAAATTGTACAAAGGGATGGGTGGGTGACCGTAGTGCGTGAAAATCAGGTTTTAAAAGTGGATATGGAAAGAATGAGGTCTAGAGTTGGGGAGCTGGAAGAAGAATTCGGTAAAATAAAGCAGGAAATGAAAAGTGTGACCAAATCACATAGTTCCCTCAGTTCTCCTCGTTTAGTTGCCAGGAAAATGGGGTGTAAGCTTGTTCCACGACCTTCAGACGCTCAACCAGAATCTCTTAACCGCACTGGATCCACACCAAGAGCATCGACTGAGCAGGCACGACATTCCCATCAGTCCAGAGTCAGACACAGAAAAAGTTTTTCTTTGGTTTAAGTAGTACAAAGAAATCAGGGTTCCTCTATATATATATACATAGCAGTGGTGTGCGTTTTCAATAACATTTGTACGAGGGAAAGGGAAGGAATATGTTTCCTCATATAGTCCATTGTTTTTTCCATCCAAGAAGTTTACAGTTCTGGACATTTTCCATTTCTTTCCCTCGTCTAAAGTTGATAGTACACTTCATAGAGGCAATTTCACAGAACAAAATACATTCCTGATAGTGTTTCTTCTTTAGTCTTGGGGAATGGTTACTGTATCATCATTTAGTTTGACTCTTCTTTAAGTTATGAGCATGGAGGATTTTTTTGGTCCCCCTCATTTTCGTTTATGAAGGGCACAGTTATCATCAAAGAATCAGAGAGTCAAGCATGTAAATTCACTGAAGAAAGAAAGCTGGTGTACAGGAAGAGTTTCGCTCGCAAATGAGCATTCCATGAGATTAGCAATGGATGTTTTGTCAAGTTTTTTTATATGAATCCGTCGAGATAGATGTTACTGGTCTTTACTGTTGATGTTTATCCCCTGTGAGACTAATTCGTTGTACAGCAGTGTAAAACATTGTCAGCTTTAGTATATTTAACAGCTAGCTTTTCATACTGCACGAGTTGATGAACTGCACATGCTTTCAGAGAAAGGAATCAGGCCATAAAAGTTAGTCATTTAAAATGAAAATTTCTACCTTAACCGTGACGAACGGATTGCGTCTTTAGGCATGCAATTCTAACCCTCTCGTGTACATGTCCCTTGCACCCAACAAGTTGCTTCCATGTGAAATTTGGTTCAAGACAAAATTATGTTCATGAACTGTTTATTCGTTAAACTTTGGGAAAAAAAAAGTTGTTAAAATTTTAAGAGGGTTGACTATTAGAAGGGTAGACTTCAAAGAAAAAGTTTTAGGTGTACCTCACTAAATTTTTTATGAAAAAATGACATTAAAAAATTTTGAATGAACTTTACGTAAAATATATAATAATTGCTCAGTTTACAAGAATGTCGCTTTGGCCGAGTGGTTAAGGCGTGTGCCTGCTAAGTACATGGGGTTTCCCCGCGAGAGTTCGAATCTCTCAGGCGACGTTGTTAATCTTTTTGTTTATTTGAATATTAAATCCCTCCCACTCCTCATTCGGGTTTCCAATTCCACATACGGCTTCGACCTAACCGCAGCCTGTTCCAACTCTTCTTTCTCACTCCCTTGAGTCCTAATTCTTCTGCTTACGCACCCCAACTCCAATCTAGTTGCACTCTGTTGCAACTTACTTCTCATTTCACTCCCTATTGGAGTCTATTTTGGGGCGGAAAATTCTGGGCACATTGACGGGATCACAAACATGGCGGTTTGTTCATCAAGTCTCAGTATCTCAAACATCTGCAACCTCTCAAACCCATGCTCTTCGACTAGGCAATATGTTTTAAATCTGCCACTAGAAATCAAAAGTTTTGGTTGTTTAAATACCACAAACTTGGAACAAAGGAACCCCATGCCCTTTTCTGTTTTTAATAATTCGCCTGAGAAACGAAGTGGTTTCAGGATCCCGTATATCGGATCAGAGGCCGTGACAAAGACCATCACCGAGTTGGATGAATCCAAACGCGATAATGGCTCTCAGCCCTCAATTGATCGGGATAGCGGGGGTGGAGGTGATGCTGACGACGGTAGTGGCGGTGCTGGCGGCGGCGGCGGCGGCGGCGGCGGTGGTAATGGGGATGAAGGTGGAGATGAAGAGGAGGAAGAGTTTGGTCCTCTATTGAAGTTTGTGGAGCTTATGAAAGTTGCAGAAGCTCGGGGTGTGAAGCTGCCTTCGGATATGATGGAGGCCGCGAAGACGACAGGAATTCGGGAAATGTTCCTTCTTCGTTACTTAGAGTTGCAGGTGAATTATTTATTTATTTATTTATTGTTCTTTCTCGTTGAGGAAGCTGAAGTTGAAATTTTCTTTTTCGTGGAATTCTTCTATATAGGCTCCTGCCTGGTTGTTTAAGGAGGGGCGATGAATTATTGACTAACTTACGATCATTTTGGCATTCAAATTGCAGGGTTCGGTTTGGCCATTGGGTTTTTTGATGAAGCATTGTTCTATGCTTCGAAACCGAATGCTAGCTGATCCTTCTTTTCTATTTAAAATTGGAACAGAGGTTTGTTTCATACAACTTAGAAGACTTTATCTGAATAGTCATTGTGGCCTTCTGGAATATAAATCCTATGTTAAATATGCTAAGACTTTTATTTTATATTTGGCATATGCAGATTGTTATAGACTCTTGTTGTGCAACATTTGCTGAATTTCAGAAAAGAGGCAAGGATTTTTGGGCAGAATTTGAGTTGTATGCTGCTGATCTACTGGTTGGTGTGGTTGTTGACATTGCTTTAGTTGGCATGTTAGCACCCTATGCACGAATTGGGCAGCCATCAATGTCAAGAGGTTTGCTTGGACGCATTCAACATGCTTGTGCCGCTCTTCCTAGCAGGTTAGTATTCAACATGCTTGAATAACTAAACAGCTATTTTAATCAGCACGAATCCTTTTCCATTCCCATCTGGTGCGATATGAACTAATGCATTTAACAACCGATTTCTAGCTTTCTCTGTTGATTCTCTTCTATATGATCAATTACGTGATATTTTGGCTTTGTTGACTGATAATTAAGGAGCAAAGTGTGCTTGAGTTAGTTTGGCCAAAAAGACAGTGTGTTTAAGTTATGCATTAGTCTACTGGAGGATTAATTTAATTTACACACACCAGAGCATGTTTAGCACATGCTGTTCCTGCAACCAAATGACGAAATTAGAAAAAGTGGATGGAAATGTTTTTAAGTTGAGGGTATTGTCCTGATAGATCAGAGTAAATAGGTTTGCTTATAAAAGATGTTCAATGCTATTATTTTGTTTTTGCAGAACTTAGGCTGCATTCCCTCTCTGTTCAGAATCCCCAATTATTATTTTTATAAAGTGTAGTGAAACATTTGTTCTGTAAAAATGTATGGAAGCTGAGGTTAATTAGTAATTCAAGCCTTAAACTGAGGCTTCTTGTGTTGAAGTAATAGTGAAGAATAATTTAAGGACCCTGTAAGGAGGCTTTATTTTCCTCTTTCATTGATGCATGATCTTTGGCTTTCTTCAAAGTAACTATAAACTTCCCCGTTCTTTTCAAGATCCTGCTGTATGTATGATACAAGATACTCAATTACCTCTAAATGCAGTGTTTTTGAAGCTCAAAGGCCAGGCTGTAATTTCTCAGTGATGCAGCGCATTGCTACATACTTTTACAAGGTACCACATACTCTGAAACTGAGTAACAAAAAACTATCTAATTTCATGACAAAGTATAGATCATAACAGGGATCTGAAGTTAGGTTGATACAAACTTTGATTGTGCATGAATGTTGACTGCTTTCATTTCCATTTTTATTTGTTATTTTGCTATCAATGTTTAATTATTGACTTTAATTGATCTCTACTTTCTAGTAGTAGTTTATTCCTATGAATGCTCTTAAATTCTGTGTTCAGGGTGCATTGTATGGATCAGTGGGCTTTGGATGTGGTCTTATTGGTCAAGGAATTGCAAATATGATCATGAATGCCAAAAGGTAAATTTCTACCCGTTTGGATCCTGTCATTATCTGTCTTATTGACTCAACAATTTGCTAGTTTCATAGTAGTTGGATGAGCATTCCTCAAATTAACCTCTTATGGATTTGCATGGCAAAATGTCAAGTTTAAATGTGGAACTGGACTTAGCAGGGAAGGAAATTATTCATGTACCTATTTTCTTCCTTCTTTAAACCTTTGTCCTTTTAAAACCCTTCCTTTTAATTTTCAATATAACACGCTGTCTTCAGCTACCAGCAAGATTATTGTAAACGTTCTTGTTTTGGATCTCATTATTGACAAAGAACGAATACAAGTAATTTTAACATCATGTAAATTTATTTTATTTGATACCAAGTGTATAATTGTTTACTCGAACAGGAGCATTAAGAAATCTGAAGAGGACATACCAGTGCCTCCTCTTTTTGAAAGTGCTGCTCTCTGGGGTATGTCTTACTCTGTTATCTCAAATTTTGGCTTCTTGGCGTCTTATGTTTATCTGAGCATTATAGTTTGAGTTCAATGTGAAGCTTTTCGTTGGGGAGAGGATGTGGATGTTATAGGATTTTGTTCCATGTACTTAATCTAATTAATTGGTTTGTCCTGTTAATCAGGTGTCTTTCTTGCTGTGTCATCTAACACTCGATATCAAATAATAAATGGACTGGAACGCCTGGTTGAAGCTTCTCCTGTGGCAAAGAGCTTTCCACTTGTTGCAATGCTTTTCACTGTAGGTGTGCGATTTGGCAACAACATATATGGTGGTATGCAGTTCGTAGACTGGGCCAAATGGAGTGGGGTGCAATAACTATTCTTATTTATACCTTGCAGTTCTTCTTCAGCCAAATAGAGGACAGATTTTGGCTCTGCCCTTATCAAAGCCTCTATTCGAGTTGGATTCCTCTTGTCGAAGCTGAAGGTTGTTCCTCAAATTAGCAAGCGAAGTTTGCTTAATCTTTTATTTAAAGCACTGGGCATCATTGTTGCCATTAGTTTAGGACATTTTTCCTCCTCTAATAGCATTTTTTTCTTAATAGCATTTCATGTTAGGGAATTCATTGTATCAGATATTAAAAGAAGATGAAGCTTTTCGAAGTCTGCCTCTACCCCGTACCCCATCATTCCCTTGCACTAATATTGAACTAGTAGGTGACTGGTGTCAGTGCTGTCATTTATTTTCATCTGAACCATCATCGTTTTTGAACAAGAATTGAGATTGTGTAACAAAAATTTATTTATCATGTTGGGTTTTGCACTTTATCATGCACAACGAATGGACTGAGAGGAGGGACCATCCAAGCTGTGAACCAAATACTTGACGAAAGACCATGAAGCTTGGAATTAGACCCATCTAGTTAGATAACAACAGAGTTGTTTTGTAGCTTCATTATTTGGCACGAAATTTTTTAGACATGATTAGTTTATCTTTAAAAATATTGATTTCTTCAGTAAGACATCAGCAAGATTTTTAACCTGTATTTTTAGAAAAAATTGTGTAAATAATGAATGAGTGAAAAAATAACATGTATTAAAGAATTTTGATCATTAACAAAGAAAAAAAAAAAACCAATGGCAATATGAAAAGGAACTTTTGGTAAGATACACCCAAAAGCTGTGCACAGTTGCGTTCCACCCGTTCCACCACACTTTCATATATTTCTAATTCATTGCTTCATATGAGACTCTTGTATTCATCAGACAAATCAAGTCAGTAATTATTATTATTACTTTCTGTCTTTAAATAGTTTGGGAGGATCAAACGTTGTCTCAGATTTATAGTATAAAGTACCATATTATAAGGGACATGGTTTCTCATGTCTAGGTCTTTTTCATTGTCATTGCGAACATGAATGAATATGACAACATAATTGAAGCCTTGCCAATATCACAAACTGACAGGCCAAATACTAAATAGAGGACTGATCTTTGTCTGGCTTTTTGTGACAACTCAACGGGTAAAACATTCTTACACAATGTGAAGAGAATAGCATATAAGTTTATTTTTCAAATGAAATCTGGCAGATTCTTCAAGTTACTATATCCATCAGGAGTTGAAGGTTAAAATTTCTTACTATGCCCTTGCCTCACGTATATTCTTCAATATATAAAAAGAAGTAAAACCACGTCCCAAGCATTTTGTCGAAAGTTTTATTTTGAATAGTATGCCAATTTAGATTAGCATGGCCATGTCACTAATCAATTCTAGAAATAATTACTTAAGATTGAAAAAGGGAATATATTTTTCTTCAGTTCCAAGCAATCTTTAATTGCAAATTATTTGCCTGATTATAGTTGTATTTGTGATCCCTTTTAAACTTGATATAGATTGTAGTAAATCTTACATGGATTGGCACAATTATCAGGGTAAGAGTTCATGTTAATATAATTTAAACAAAAATTATATGAAAAGATAATTAATTGTTTCAAACTGTTTTTTCTTTGAACTGTAGTACATGGCATTTCAGCCCGGAAGGAAACGGGGTATGAATATGACATTGACCAACCTAAGATACCCTTTGAGCGTTGACATGAAAAGTAAAAAAGCTGATAATTAGAAAGGAAGAAATATATTGAAATGAAATAAAATAAAAAAGGTATGATTTTAAAAGTATTAGGTGGAAAATGGAATGATGGAAATTAGTAATGGTAAATAAAGGTCGTTCGAGCACTGTCCGACGGCATTTTCAATTTTCTTCAGTCCACCTTCTCCCTCCCTCTGAACTCTTTCTCGCTCTAGATCAAGCATTACCCGCTCCCTCTCTCTAGAAAAACTTATCTCTGTGCATTCCTGTCTTTGAATTGGAGCTGATCTTCTTCAAGATTGCCGCAATTACCCATTGTCTTGGATCCATTTCTCAGTCCATCTGTGCCTGGGATCTAAGATTTGACAGCCGAGGAGGGTTGCTCTCTCCGGCTGGATCTAAACGGAGATGGCGTTGTCGGGGATGAGAGGTCTCTCCGTCTTTATCAGTGACATCCGCAATTGTCAGAACAAAGAGCAAGAAAGGCTCCGGGTCGACAAGGAGCTGGGAAACGTCCGAACTCGCTTCAAAAACGAAAGGGTTAGGGTTTTTCCTGCATACATACATTTGTGGGTTGTTTCTTTACAGAGACAATTCCTACGCAATGTTGCAAAATTTGTTTTTTTAAGCATTCGTGTTGGTCTGCTTAAATTGGGAGTTGATGTTTCATTTTGGTTTTAATTTCCGTGAAGGGGTAACAGAAAAATAAAATTCAAAATTTTAATTTTGTTTCGCGTTTATAATTGGCACTAATTGGAGCTAAAAGTTCCTTTGCCTCTAAGCCTTATATTGACTAGCATATTTCAAGTTAGAATACTGCAACGGCTTATATATTGTTGGTTAGGACCTTATTCTTATTTGCATCATTTAGGAAACCTTCAACTCTACTGTGAGCTTTTTGGTGCTCCTTATGTGACTCTAATGTTAAAATTGATATCGCCTGTCTTTGGCTTTCAGGCTCATTCTGCATTGTCCTTTGTGTATGATGTTGTCAATATGTCCAGGCAAAAGAAACCAATAGGACCAATTAAGAGTATTAGTAATCAGCTCTTCAGGGGTTTGTAGTGTCCTGATATATCGTGTGTCATGTTACTCAAAAGTCAAAATTGACATAGACGGATGCTAAGCGTGGTCCCTTAATGCATTTAAGATTATGTTGTAAATAGTTAGATAGTTGAATATGACTAATGTTGAAATAGTTATGACTTGAAAAGAGAATATCTGTTGGTTCCTGAAAGTTGCGTGAAATCTGTTTTAGTTACTTTTCTTAAATGAAAAATAATGACTGGATTGGGAGGATAATTAGGGAGTGGTCTGGGGTGGGGCGGGATGGTTTTAACATGTTGACTGTTGATTGGTTGTTTAAAAGCTATAGGGGTGGGGTGGGTTAGGATCCCAATATTCAAACCACACCAAATTAGGTGCTTGGGATGGTGTGGGTTTTTCATAATTCTAAATTACTGTCTTTATAACCCTCTTTAATTGTCTATTTTTTTTTAGTAGGGTTAACATCTGACAGATAATAAGCAAAAATTTCCCCTTCAAACCCATCACACCCCATTAATGACATTATAACATCCTAACAGTACGGAGTAGGATGCTAGCCATTCCTTCAAAAAACTTCCAATCAATGGAGTGGGTTGTCTCCTCCACCCCCCCTCTTTCCAAAACCCATTCAAGCCCTAAAGATAGTCATAAGAACTTGTGTGGCAAGGAGTTTTTGGAGTGGAAAAAGCAGCAATATCTCTTTCTAAGCAAAAATTTAAACTGCCTGTAAATTTAATATTAGTTCCATGCTTGATTAATTTTTCGATGACTTCTACTCCTTGTGTCCCTTTAGCTGCAAATTCAAGTTAATGTTGAATGCAGGCATTAAGTGAACGTATAAGTAATGCCTAAATATAAGTATACTTGGTATCAACTACTAATCACTTTTGTTGAGCCCATCGTTTGAATTTTAGATATTGAATTCTCTAGAAATCTGAGTACCTAATTTTTTTGGTGATGCCATAATTATGATCTTGGTAACCACTTTTTGGGTTTACATCAACACATGGGGAAAGGGATTCATACAGTTTGTTTAATTAGAGAGTAATTGCTAGTGTAGACTGATAGAGAGAAAGTAATTTAATTTAAAATTAATTAATTTAATGATGTTTTGTTTGTCCTGAACTGGAAATTTCACTTTCATAGGACTAGATGGTCAGTGTTTTGTTATTTGGCCAGATTCAGTAAATTAAATGATAAATATATTGCAAGTAGAGACAACAAATTTTTGGTTTAAATTAAAATGACCATACCGTGGTGGAGAATTAATTTGAAACTAAATAATTTGCATAATCCCCCCTCCCCAAGAGTAAGAAATGACTAGTATCATGCAGAGAGTTTCTTGTGCATCAGCATGTTCATTTTCTTTGTTATCTTTATTTTTTGTCCCCCATTCTGCTCTAGTGTCTGTGCATCTGAACATCATTTTGTTACTGAATTGATGTTACATCTATTGTCAAGCCATTTAGGTTGTCCTTAGCTCAATAGTAAACTAACATGTAGGTTCAAACTGTATTCTATTAGACTTGGCATTGAGATGCTATCATTGCCTTGAATGGGGTTTTAGCTTGTAAATACTCTTGTGGAATTCATTTTGAAAAGCTCCTTTAACCCAAATATTTGATGCTGAAGACTGTTATGTGACCTCTACATTAGCTGTACTACATTTGTTGGGATTTACTTTCATCCATCCCTGTTCAGTCTTCTTTTCAATGAGTGTCATACTTATGTGTCATATTTGGGTCTATTGATATCATGGATTTTAAAGTGCAGGAGAGGGGTCTGCTTGACCTATTGACACCTACATGTACTCCCATAAAAGTGGAAAATGATTCATAGATATAATCAATTTCCATCTTTTTCTAAGCACAATTGGACATGAATTTTATCTTCTTGTTGTTGCGATTATAAATCTTTAGTGCCTAAGTTGGTTTGATGTGTCTGTTTATCCATTTAATTTGATTCTATTATCCTAAATCTCTCTATAAGGATTAACATTGTTCATTGTTCTTTTATATCTCTATCCTGATCTTTTTACTTTTCTTATGGGCTTCTGGAGGGGGATTGGGTGGTTTGGTTTTGGGAACTAATGGCTGAAAACTTCTAAAAGGATCCGTTTATATTTAAACATTAATTAGTGAAGCTGTTTCCTTTTCTTTGGTAAAAGTTTGCTTTCGTCACCTATCTTCCATTGTTGCTTACTGTTTATCAAAACAACTTTAATTCTTAGCTATGCATGTCTGTTTAATGTTTTCACCTTTTTGTTCTTTCTTTAGGGTTTGACACCATATGAGAAAAAGAAATATGTTTGGAAAATGCTATACATATATATGCTTGGATATGATGTGGATTTTGGTCATATGGAAGCCGTTTCTCTAATATCTGCTCCAAAATATCCAGAAAAGCAGGTAATGTTTTCCTCTTATAAAACTTTTATATAATGATTTGTTGCTATATTTTCTATTTTCTATTTCTATTTTTGTGAGGTGTTATATCAGTTCATTTACATGTTTACCTAGCAGCAGAAATTTTTTTTTTTTTTCTTTGTCGCGGGGGGGGGGGGGGAAGGGTATAGAGGCCAAGTCTGATTTTGTTATGATTGACTGCAGGTTGGGTATATTGTGACATCATGTTTACTCAATGAGAACCATGACTTTCTGAGACTAGCAATAAACACTGTGCGCAATGATATTATTGGTCGCAATGAGACTTTTCAGTGCCTAGCATTGACTATGGTATGGCAATGGAAAAAGTGTGAACCTTTTCAATAGCTGCTCTCTTACTCATATTACATCATTTAATTATGCTGTTAGTGATTCTCAGGGAATCTTATATAATCAACTGATGAGGATACCTGGACAAAAGTTTTAACCTTGGTGGAGAACTTTACTTTTTCTGTATTTCCATCCTTTCCTGATGCATGCCACACAAATATACTTTTACATGGGAACCTGGACTTGAAATGCATATAAGTTTTTTAGACAATGACACAAATTTCTACATTGTATAGTTCTTTTCTTTCCTTGGTGATTCCAAAATATGCAAATTCTAAGGATCGCATTATGGATACTAAACTGCAAAAGATGACTAGTCACTTTTGCTACATTTTTTGGCCTTGAAATGTCTTCTAATGGGATATTGTGGAGAAGGACCCACACAGATGCCTGATTTAATCAGATTAAATATAGATACATACATACTTTCAGTTACCTACAGTCAACTGCCCTTCCACCTTTTTGCTTATGTGATTTTTAGTAGCACTCTATTTGTTCAACAAACATGTCTGTGGTGTTAGTCTTGCTTAATAGTTCTCAACTGTTGTGGTGGAGGCTCTCTATCTGCGGTCATGTAGCTGTTTGTCTGGAAAGCACTTTTTAGCACTCCATATATGTTTAACTGTTACCATTGTGTTACATGAAAGTGTGCTATTTGATGATGGATTCCATTTAAAATGCATTTCAATTTTGGAAGAGAAGCATTTATTAGATCAAATAGTTTTTTAAACACCTTGCAATCCAGCTCTTTTTTCCTATCCTAGAATAGTCTCAGATAAATTATATTCAGCTACATCTTTTTAATGCGAGCACATTTTCCCTCCTAGAATTTCACATTTGTTCACTTAGTTTTGAAATTTCCATCTAGTTGCTTGATATGTAAGCTAGAGTATTTATTTTAAAATCTTTTATGTATCAGATTTCTTGGATTATTTTCTTTTCATTGATGTCATACTAAGGTATCTACTGTAAATTTGTAGATCTCTTACCTTTTTCAACTTTTGAGTCACTGCCACCATATTATGTCCTATATTCTGTAGGTTGGAAATATAGGTGGGAGAGAATTTGCTGAGTCCTTAGCACCGGATGTACAGAAGCTGCTGGTAAGAAACTAGGCATTATTATTACATAAGAGACATGATTAGAAAATTATTGATGTCAGCTGTATTTTGTGATCTAGATATCTAGCAGCTGCAGACCGCTTGTGAGAAAAAAAGCTGCTCTGTGCTTACTACGTTTATATAGGAAAAATCCAGATGTTGTCAATGTAGATGGATGGTAAATTTGAATCCACTTTCGTTGTATTAGGCATTTCTCCATTTATACTTCAAAGGTCTCTTACTAGTCCCGTTTACCATGTATTTAAGGGCGGATCGGATGGCACAACTTATGGATGAAAGAGACGTTGGAGTTTTGACATCTTCTATGAGTCTTCTTGTTGCGTTAGTATCTAACAACCACGAGGCATATTGGAGTTGTCTTCCAAAGTGTGTCAAAGTTTTAGAGCGCCTTGCTAGGAACCAGGATGTTCCGCAGGAATACACTTACTATGGTATCCCATCTCCCTGGCTTCAGGTTTGTAGATTTTGCCCTTGTCCAAATTATTTCTTTGTTAATTGTAAATAATGAGAATAAAAGCATAGTTCAGCTGGCATATTTTAGCAAACAATTCCTTGCTAATCATGCTTATTGATTTTGTATTGTTTGGTTGTTCAATCTCAGCAATATATAAAGGTAAGCTAAGATATCTAATATTTTGGAAATTGGCATGGGAAAAAATTTGTTTGGTGTATGGGATCATTTATTACAATTGACTGCAACCAGATTTTGTTTGGTAATTTAAGTTCATCACTGAGCACCAAGTATTGTATGGAAAATCACGTATCTATTTTGCCTAAATAATCAAAACATGAGGAAGCATTTCATTATTTGAGAATGATTAGCTTTATACTATCTGTTTGTGTTATCTTATCTGGCAAGCTCACCTGAATGTTTACCACATCTTCTTCACATAGGTAAAAACAATGAGAGCACTTCAGTATTTTCCTACCATTGAAGATCCAAATACCAGGAGATCTTTGTTCGAGGTTTGCCATATCTCAATAATACATTCATTTTTTCTATTTTTGAATTTTAGTAATCCTTGAACTATTCATTTCAGGTTTTACAAAGGATATTGATGGGCACTGATGTTGTGAAAAATGTGAACAAAAATAACGCATCACATGCTGTTCTTTTTGAAGCACTTGCTCTGGTATGTTCTTGGCATATTACTCTATCTTCAAAATGCCCAATACAATTTATTCTACTTTATGATCTCATTAAATTTGCGCTTTGTATGAATCCCGATCCTTTGTTTTTGAATTTGTTGGTCAAACTAGCTAAAACTCTAGCTGAATAGGGCCAGACAAGATGCTTTGGTCCCTAGCTTTCTTGCTTTTTTTGACTATTTCAATTGCAGATAATGATTTATGTTCATAATTTGTTTCAATATGTAAGGGTTTCATGCATTGCTGTATGTATTTATAGATGCAACTATAAACATGTTCACAATATTACCACATGGCTTAATGAGTTCATGAATGTAACTTTAGAGCGAGTAGTGCTCCCTCATGTATGTGGTACTGCCCTCTGCAAAATTCATTCAGAATGGCAATTAAGTGACCATGTGTCAAAGAGTAAATCAAAAGGATGGAATGTCATTTCCTCGTATTTTCAGTCCTTGACACACCCCCTTCACAAAAAAAAAAAAAAAAAGAAAAGAAGAAGAAGCTGCCTGCAAATTTATCAGGGTTGCCTTTGTACCTAATATATTTATGCTGGCATGTATGTGCATGTAGAGGATATATCCAGCACACTTGGGTACTGTAGCCGTGCTTTTACTACTACTATTAACATAATATTACATTGAGCTCATTTTTTTATATTATCTATTATAATTGACCTGTCTCAGGTGATGCATCTTGATGCTGAAAAAGAGATGATGTCTCAATGTGTGGCTCTTCTTGGAAAATTTATTGCTGTCCGGGAACCAAACATTAGATACCTTGGCTTGGTAAGTTGTGGAGACACTGTTTACTTTATACTCATTTCTTTTTCTTCTTTGAAAAATATCTTTTCTTTGCATGCTTTTGGAGAAGGGGGAGGGGTGTATGTTGTAGATTAGAAGACTTAACTGGCTATCAGAAGCCAATATCAGAATTCATAACACATAATATTCTGGTGCAGGAAAATATGACAAGAATGTTGATGGTTACTGATGTGCAAGATATCATAAAAAGGCATCAAGCTCAGATTATTACCTCATTGAAAGATCCTGATATCAGGTTATATATGTTCTCTCCTATTTGCTGAAAATATCAGTCCCTTATATACACCATTAATTAATTTGCATGGCAAATCCTGCTCACACTGATTCTATTGGTAATTGATTTTATACACACATTTTTAAATTGTTGTAATTATAGATGAAAATTTGAAGGTTCTTTAGGCATTTTCTTAATGCTCATTGAACTGCTTAATTAAGCTGTTTACACAGAAGGCTCTCTGATCATTATGTAATGCTGAGAAGCACATGCTGTTTCTAAAGCTTTTGGAATGCTCATCTGGTTATATTTAATCTTTTTTCTAGACATTTTGTTTAAGTTTTGATAGGACAAGGATTATTTTAGTTTCGGTTCTGTTAGGATAAAATTAGTTTAACTATTCTATTGTGATTAGAATAGGATTAGCATTAGGATACATCTTTTAGTTGGAGTAGGAGTCTGCTCTTGCTTTTATCTTCCTTATATGTATACGGTTTCTACTCCATAAAATAAGTTCAAAGGAAACGTTAATCCCTGAAATTCTACATGTTATCTAAGCCCTCACAGCCTATATCCTCTATTTAACCTAATTTGGCCAAGTTATGGCCACCCATGTTGAGAAGGCAGAAGCCACACAAACCAGCGAAACTGAAGTCGCTGCAAAATCCAGCAAAATTGAAGCCACTGCACAGACCATCAAAACCATCTTTCCAAGCTGTTTCCAGCTTGATGGGGTGTTGAAATCATATATTTGTGGGTTGTTAGCATGAGAAAGCCATACATTGGTGGTTAGCTTAAGAAAACCATACGTTTGTGGTGAGCGTGTGAAAACCATCCATTTTTTGTGAGTAGCAAAAACAAGTCGTACTAAAAAATTCCTTGAAGAGTTGAGATGACTAGACATAGGCCTTATTATAGATCAAACCAAGAGAAACTTGCATGGTGTAGGATTGGAAATGCTAGCTCCAAGCTGTGCCCAGCTTGATGGGGAGTGTTGGAAAGTATGTGTTGTTTCTAAAACTTCTAGAAATTGCATAATTTAATTAGATGTCTTTTAATTTGTTATTTTGGTTGTATTTATATTAGACATTTTTTGAGTTTTGATAAGGATTAGTTTGGCTCAGTTTTGTTAGGATAGAATTAGTTCAAATTTTCTGTTTCAATTAGGATAGGGTAAGCATTAGGTTACGTCTTTTAGTTGGAGTAGGAGTCTGATCTTTCTTTTCTCGTCTGTATATGTAAATGGTTTTCACTCAATAAAATAAGTTCGGAGGAAACATTAATCCCTGAATGTCTGCATTTACTATCCTATATCAATTATTGTCACTAATTGACACTGTTTGCTGAGTTAATTCCTTATTTTCTAAATGTCACCTTTTTTACTCTACTATTTCTAACTGGCATATATTGATGCGCAGTATTCGGAGGCGTGCTCTTGATTTACTTTATGGCATGTGTGATGTGTCAAATGCCAAGGATATTGTTGAAGAACTATTGCAGGTATGGATCTATATCCATAGAGATTCATGCTATTTTGGACTTCTTGTGGTGGACCCTCCACCCATCCCCAAAAAGAAAAAATTCAAAATGTATAGAAAAGAAGAAAAGATGATGAGCCAGTTGATTACATATAAATCACATAATGATTGATTATTTTGCATTTTCAACTATCTTTTAGTATCTCAGCACAGCAGAATTTGCAATGCGAGAGGAATTGTCGCTTAAAGCTGCCATTCTTGCTGAGAAGTTTGCTCCAGATCTTTCATGGTAATGAAACATATCCTTTGTGATCTTTTATTTTTTGTTTTGATGTGTCATTTCATCTTTCTTTGTAACTTGTTTACTCTTTTTTTTTCCTTTCCTTTTTGGAGGGTACTCTATCTTCAATCCTATACCCTTTTCTCTTCTTTAAACAAAATGTCTTGTGAAAAAAGCATTACCATGGTAAGATTTAAAAGTGCTGGTGGCTAATCAAATGTAAAAATCAGGATTTTTTCTTTTCTCCTATAGAAAAAACGTGGCCACTTTAGAGATTACTGGAACTAGATTTTGAACATCTAAACTTGTCATTAGTGTCTGAACATTTTCTGAAACTGTGAGGGGGTAGAAGATTTTAGCTATGCTAAATTTGTGCATAGACCTGTATTGATGTATTAGTAGAAGGCAGTGAAAGTGGACTTATTTGGAGTTATGTTTATTGATGTCATTCCATCTCTTTCTGTAAAGGTATGTCGATGTCATTCTTCAATTAATTGACAAGGCTGGAGATTTTGTTAGTGATGACATCTGGTTTCGTGTTGTCCAATTTGTTACAAACAATGAAGACCTACAGGTGATCTTGCAGTTTCATTGCAGTTATACTACTGCTTCCTAGGTGACATATCATTCACTGGGACTTTTATGTGTTTGATTAGCCTTATGCAGCAGCCAAAGCTCGAGAGTATCTTGACAAACCAGCCATACATGAGACAATGGTTAAGGTTTGTGTACATTAATTATCATTCATTAATGGTTTGTATGAGATTTATATGCAAATTGTGTCATTCATTGGTAATGTCTTCTAAAATGTAGCATGGAAAGCTTTTACCAATATCAGAGCATGTTTACATATATAATTTTATGAGGAACCCATAATATGAGAAAACATTTTTTTTTTTGGTGTTTTAATTGTGTGCTTACAGTCTGACACCCAATTATTTGAAAGTTATTTGCTATTTTATTGTGTGCTTACACTATAGTCTGTTTCTATATCTATTGTTTCAATAAGAATGCCCCAGAACAACGCTGTAAGAGTCTCTTTTGTTAATAGGCAACAAAGAAAGCTTCAGCATAATTTCTGTGTTTTGTCTCTATCAATCAGTCAGTCAGTCAGTCAGTCTTGCATCCATTGAAAATCAAAGCGCTCTCACTATTACATCCTAGTAGGAGCGTGAACTGTCTTTCCGAATTTCCTTAAATATTTTCCTGAATAATTAGTTTAAAATGTTCTGGTACTGAAATTACTTAAAGAGGGAGGTTTAGTGCTGGAGAGTGGAGAATTAAACAATTTTGGCATTGGAGAAATTCAGGTCAAACTTCCATATTCCATTATATATGATGAATATCTTTTTTTCTGAGAATTAATGTATTTAACCTTATTTTAGCTCATTCATATATATCAAATTACGTGCTGTTTAATCTGATCACTGTGACACAGCAAGAGGTCTGATTTCAGTTATATGTTTCTCTTCTTTGTTCACTGAAACAGGTCAGTGCGTATATCCTTGGAGAATTTGGACACCTTCTGGCAAGAAGACCTGGGTGTAGTCCGAAGGAATTATTTAGCATAATACATGAGAAGCTTCCTTCTATATCGTAAGGGGATTCATTGAGTGCCTTGCAATTCATGTATAGTTGTGTTCTGTTTAGCCTAGATCTTTTACACAGCATGCTTTATTTTCAGGACTTCATCTATTCCTATTCTTCTGTCAACATATGCTAAAATTCTTATGCACACTCAACCACCAGATCCTGAGCTACAGAATCAGATATGGGCAATATTTAACAAGTATGACTTGCCTTTGCAATTAATTTGTAGTGGATTGGTCTATAGTTTGTCATGATGCCCTGGGTCTTTCTAACTCATTTTCTCATGGTTTTAGATATGGGAGTTGCATTGATGTTGAGATACAGCAACGAGCTGTTGAATATTTTACATTGAGTAGTAAAGGTGCAGCTCTAATGGACATTTTGGCTGAAATGCCTAAATTCCCTGAAAGACAGGTATTTTTGTAATATTAATTCAAAGTTAGCTTATTTGTGGTTATGCTTGATCAATCATCAATGGTACAACATTTACACTCTGATGCTCTTTTTCAAATTCAGTCTGCATTGATCAAAAGGGCTGAATATACTGAAGTTGATGCTGCGGAACCGAGTGCCATAAAGTCGCGAGCCCAGCAGCAAGGTCAAATATCAAATGCTTTGGTTGTAACTGACCAATATCCTGTAAACGGAGCTCCACCTGTAAGTCAACTAGGTCTTGTGAAGCTGCCCAGCCCTAGTGTCAGCAGTACTGTGGTCAGTTCCTGCCTCCACCTTCTCCTTTTGTGTAAATTGTTACTGTATCATTTTTATTGACATTAGAATGGTTCAATGTATCATCTTTTTAATATTGAAAACGTTTATGCCTATTACTTCTTATGCTGATCCTGACTTATCTGTTTAAAACAGGATCATGATCCAGCTGATCAAAGATTATCCCTGGAAAATGGGACTTCGGGTAAAGTAGATTCTCAAACTCCTCCTGCAGATCTCCTTGGTGATCTCTTGGGCCCATTAGCTATTGAAGGCCCTCCCAGTAGCAGTGCCCACTCTCAACCAAACACAAATTCAGGATTGGAAGGTACTGCAGTTGAAGCCACAGCTATAGTACCTGCAGGAGAGCAGGCAAATTCTGTTCAGGTACTTTCTTTGCTTTTCAGTTTAAAAACAAGTTGTGAGGTCTTTTGTTTCATGCAATGTGTTAATGTAATGCACTAAATTGCTTGTTCTATAGACTACTGTCATTAAAATCACATATCTTCATACCACCTTTTTTAACAGAAAGAATGAGATATCAGGATGCATTGTGTTAAACTGTACGTCAAAAGTATTTCTCTATTTAAATAAATGCCATTTTATTATAGACCATGTAGCACATCT
Organism: Delonix regia; assembly: GCA_037074485.1. NCBI lineage: Eukaryota > Viridiplantae > Streptophyta > Magnoliopsida > Fabales > Fabaceae > Delonix > Delonix regia. Next base: position 13,812,179 of record CM073456.1, on the reverse strand, counting down.
CTTTTCTGCGAGACTCCATTCTCCATAGTGTTGAACGTTGGAAAGATATTCTTATCAATCATAACTTTATGCATGGGAAGATAACAACTGAGCCCTTCATATGTGCAGCCAATTGGAAATATTGCAGAAAGATTTCATGCTCTGTGCTTGAAGGATAGTGGCGTTCTATATGAGGATCCTTATATTCAGGTTTCTTTCTTTGTTTTTCTTCAGTGTTCTGTAGTAAAATTTTATTTAACATTAATCATATTCATTCCCACGTTACTTACAAAGATTTCTGGTTTTTAAAGATATGTTCAAGCGTAATATTTTGGCTGATTTCCATTAAAGTTCTCAACCTTTTAGTATGTCTATGCACAGGTTGGCATTAAAGCAGAATGGAGAGCACATCAAGGGCGTCTTGTTCTTTTCTTAGGGAATAAGAATACTTCTCCTCTTGTCTCTGTTCAAGCTATAATATTGCCTCCCTCTCATTTGAAGATGGAGCTCTCACTGGTGCCAGAAACTATACCTCCCCGGGCACAGGTGAAATATTGTTACTATTATCTATTGCTTTCTCATTTCATCAGTCTCATTTACATGTTTCAGTCTCTTTTAATGGCATAGGTGCAATGCCCTCTTGAAGTCGTTAATCTCCACCCGAGCAGGGATGTGGCTGTTCTTGACTTCTCCTACAAGTTTGGTAACGATATGGTACTTTAATATAACCTTCTTGTGTTTTATTTTCCTGATTTGATAAACTACTGACATTTTTTCCCTTCACTGGGCTCATCTGACTCAGTTAATAATGTCTGCAAGGCAAGTGAGAAAGAAAAAGAAAAAAAGAAGTAGAATTTGACTACTCTATATCACTTGTGTACTTATTTTATCTTGAAGTATGACTCTCAGTCCTGCATGGTCACATTGATTTTGTATAAAAATGTTGGCTGATTGAATAATTGGACGTAATCCAACTGAGTTGTTAAAAATGGTTCTTATGTGAAGTTAAATGGAAGGTATAGCTAATCTTACTGCACTAAAATTATGAACCACAAGTAAATGTGTGATATGTTTGTCTGTCCTTTTGTAGGTCAATGTCAAACTTCGCCTTCCAGCTGTCCTGAATAAATTTCTTCAGCCTCTCTCTCTATCTGCTGAAGAGTTTTTCCCTCAATGGAGATCACTCTCTGGACCACCCTTGAAGCTTCAAGAAGTGGTATGTAGTCTGCATTATATATGCCTAACTTAGGTGGAGTTTGGGTATTGCCAATTTTGGTTATGGTAATTTTGACTAGGGTTAATTTAACAATGGTAGAAATCTGTCATTTATTGACTGACTTTTACTGTGGTCATGCAATTATTGGCTCATCTTCCTTGTTGATTTTGCAGGTTAGAGGTGTTAGACCACTTCCGCTGCTTGAAATGACGAATTTATTCAATAGTTACCGTTTGTCTGTTTGCCCAGCGCTTGTATGATGTTCATGGCTCTCTTTACTTTTGTTGTTCATTTTCCCTGTTAATCCTTTATAATGTATTAGGATTAATTTCTTTTTTTTTTTCTTTTGGCTCTCTCTGGTTTAGGACCCCAATCCAAACAACCTTGTTGCAAGTACAACATTCTATTCAGAAAGTACAAGGGCAATGCTCTGTTTAGTAAGTATATATGTCAAAGCACGTATGTTGCATTACAGTACCTATGAGGATTATAATCATAATAATCTCAAATAAACAATGAGGGAAAATGAAGCCATTTTTCCCTTGTGACAACATCATAATTGATTATTTTCTTTGACTCGCATTGGTTTCAAAATTCATGGAGTACCTCCGTGTGCATACAGAAGGATAGGTGAAGTTTTTTTCTCCTGTTGAAGCTTTGGGAAGTTTGGAATAGCTGCTGTTTTATTAATTGGTTGTCAACTATAAACTGTGGTTTTATTAGTTTTTCCCATCGGTCATTCGTGATTGAGTTTAGATGATAATGCAGGTCTAAATCATGGAATGATACATGTCTTTTTAAAGAAACTTGTGGGACATAGTTGTTTTAACACTCTACTTAAATGATACTCAGATTCGAATTGAAACGGATCCAGCAGACAGAACCCAGCTACGGATGACAGTTGCATCTGGGGATCCTACACTAACATTTGAGTATGTGATTGAACTTAACGTTACAAAATGCTATTGATTGATTCCGTGGCTCCTATGGATAATTCCATTATTTGGTTTGCAGGTTGAAAGAGTTCGTCAAGGAACAATTAGTCAGTCTCCCCTCGGCAACCCATCTACCAATTCAACCATCTCCAATGCCTCCAGTGGCTCAACCAGTTAATGTGCCTGCAACATCGAATGACCCTGGGGCGATGCTGGCTGCTCTTCTATGACAATATGAAGGTGATCAATTCATGAGTATGTTAATTACACACTTTTAAACTTGATTTGCACAGCCAGCACCACCCGTTTGTCCTTCAAGATACATGAGTTGATAAACAACACCGTAATGCGAGGGCTGGTGGAGTTGAGAGCAAAGATAGTTTGTTACCAGCTGAGTATTTAGGGTGGAGATTTCTGGGTTGGTCGGCCTTTTTTGAGATTCTTTTTGGACAAAGTTATTGTCTTGTGTCATTTGGGTGAGGGTTTCCAGTTATATTTTTTCCCCTTCCCAGTTTCATTGGCGTGGTTGTGGTGCACATACCTGATAGCATGTAAGATATTGCCTCGGACAGAATCAGTTGTAACAATTTGGATTTGTTATTCTAAAATTATAGTTGCAATAATATCACGGGGAGAGTACATATTCTTGCGTTCTAATGCTTTGGGTTTTCGGTGTCAAGATAGAAAGTCATTGAAAAGTCAGTTATATGATACACAGCGGAATTGATTGCTCCACCATCCGTGAACATTTAAAAAAGATTAGTGATGAACATTGATGTGCAGGATGCTGAGCCTCTTAACTTGTCTGCCGTAACTTCGTGACGCTTTCAATCGACCCACTGGGTCATTATTAATCCTGCAAAACCCTTTTTCCAATCGTTGGCTTCATACTAATCCGATGACAAATTTTGTTGGTTCACCCAGGTCCGATAATAACTGAGTAATTTTCATCGAAGAATTGGACCGTGGAATTTTTGTCCTAACCTTACGTTGTCACTATTAAGCACCATTTCAGTCCTTTCATTTTTAACGGAGCAGAGTTTTAAGTAACGGTCACATGATTCGAATACACCATAATAATAAGCTATAGTTACTTTGGACAGCATTGCGATGCTAAAACGATTTTACAGGTAGTGAAAGTCTACGAAGCTGTACTGGTGCTTACTACATCTGTTTGCTAAGATAGACAGTCTTGACTTGTGTACAAAGAGAAACCTAGAAAGCACAACTGGCTGTCTGGCTGCAAATACTTACAAAAATCAAAGTCAACCTCAATGTCATCTAGAAAATTTGCATCATTGAAATATGCTTGACGATATACTGTGCAAGAAAGAGCAGCACAAGGGCAAAGTCGTAAGCTAAGGATGTGAAATTAAATCTTCTACTTTCAAAAAAGCTAAAGAATGAGAAATTTAACCTAAACAAATGATTGTCAGAAACATGAAAAAGTTAAGCACCAAAAAAGTCCTTGCTGTAAGACTATAACTAAATGGTCAGTTTTTATAGATTGCTGAACATCCTATGTTTGAACTTCTGTACCGTGTATGGGGAAGAGGAAAGATAAGCCTTTAAAACCTGCTTATCCCATGAGACCTATAAACCGAGCTTCCGTGAATTGTGAAATGATAAAAAAGATATATGTCCAATAGGCGAATAGACAACAAAAAGCGGTCGATATACCATAGTCTCAGAGAATCAGCTTAACTACAGTCTGAAGGCCGCGAAAAAGCATTCGAAAAGATTGGGTCCATCAGCGGCCGGCAAGCAGCAACCATTCAATGAGCCAAAAGCACAGAAACTGTTGCACCACAGGCGGAGCCAATCGACCTCTAAGCGCACAGTGCAGACAGTCACGCCCAAGAACAAAAGCTGAGCATTCAACTCACCCATAGTGAGACACTTGCAACCAGTCAAACATCCATTGAACCAGCCTGTGATTTCTGCTGGAACTGCCTTGTCAATGTTGAACCCAGAAAAACCTCCCAAGAGAATACTCTCCAAAATTCAACAGCTCAAGAAAAGTTCAACGAGATGACAGCAGAATCAGCTATCTCCATTCCTGACAATTAATGCACCTCCAGCTTTCTAAGCTAAATGGTGATTCAATCCGTAGTAAGCATTGGCTGTGAATCCAAAGCCCACAAATCTCACAAGATATATCAGGGGCTGGCTCCTTCAGCAGACATCGCCCACAATTATGAGCAGCACTTCCAGGTTCCGATTTATCAACTAAACTAACAGTTTCACATTCAGCAACACCTTCCTGTGCACAAGAATGTTCCAAATATTTTGGCAAGTGCTCAGATGCATCAACTTCTTCAAATTGATTACTATTTAGTTGATAATTCACACTTTCACTGTCATTCAGCTGATTGCTGTCAAGGTGAACGGCAGAGTCATATTCTACAGAAGGGGATGATGACTTCTCTGCAGTTTTGGAAAGAGTACTTGTTTCATTGTGTGTTAAAAATTTGGCATCCGTGAGTTTGCTTTCAAAAGAAACACAACCATCCCCCTCACATTTAACATGCCTTCTCACCGGTAGTCTTTTAGGCCCTGGACCAGAGAAAGCATTCCACTCAACGTTCACTCCTAATTTTGGTTCTGTAATAAGCTTAACACTTGAAAGAGGGAAAAGCAAAGGACCAGTTTCATGTCCGGAGGCATCCTCCATGGGAAAGAATGGGGAAGCAGGCTGACTCTCTTTCAATTCAGAAAGAGTTCCAGAATCAGAATCAACTCCTGAACGCTCTTTCTTTGTAGCCCTTGTGCGAGTCATCTTGTCCTCGGGCATCTGGTACTTCGAATCAGAGTAAGGACACACAGGTGACTTTATCCTGCGACACTTGCAACACTTAAAGCTCAACACGTCAAAAATTTTCAACTCTTGAAGTTCAACAGCTTCAGCATGATACCAATCTGTAAAAACCACATACAGAGATCACATATGCAAGCAATTTAGAATTTTATCACATTTATTCTAGAGAAAACTCACTTTTGCATGTCTCACAGCAAATGTACATCAGATCAGATCTATAAGGCTTACGACACAAATGGCATACAGGTTCCAATTGAGGCACACCAGAGCATCCCTTTAAAAGTATATTCTTGAGCCTGAAATCAATGCCTGTATTTTCACTATTCTTCTTTTTCCATATAATACCCCAAGAACAGTTACTGCGACGGCTTTTAGCTGCTGAGGTGATCACAGAAGCATCTTGTTTCAAGTCAGGGAGAGTATCCTTTGTCCTGGCAGATGTCAATGTTTTATTGCTGCTACTGCAACGGCTGTTTGTTGCCAACAAGGAATCAGAAGCACCTTTTTTCAAGTCAGGACGAGTATCTTTAGTCCAGGAAGAAGTCAATGTTTGGTCACAGCAGTTAGACCTTTGTCCCTTCAAGACTGTCACAGAGCTAGGTTCTCGTCCTTGTAAGAGAAGGGAACTGATTGGAGATTTATTGCTGGTCTCTTTTTGAGGAAGCAGTTTGGAATAATAACACTGTTTGCATGTCGTCATAAACTCAACTTCTTTGTTACTAGAAACTGAACTTATAGAACAGCCCCCATGGCAATAACCTGATAACACACACCAAAAAACAAAAAGTTATTAAATGGAAAATACAGAATAACAACAAAAAAGCCACATATTACATCATAACACTACTGGCCAGCATAAGTTTCAGTTTCTGGATCCTAATTTTCAAATATAAATGACATTGTTCATGTGAAATGAGTGTTTCTTTTATGAAAAGCATATATGTAAATTTAGTTATAAGAACCGGGAAACTGATAGGAAATCTCATTCCAAGATTAAAAACACAGGAAACTGACAGAATACAGTAGTAATAGAAAAACTGATAAATCATGTATGGTTACCTTGACAAGTACCGCATTTGGAAGCATTCCTGAAACCACGAGATAGAATGATTTAATTACGATCTTAAAGAGAATAGGTATGTAAGAAGAAGAAGGTGAAGAAGGAAGAAGAGATTCCACATAAGACAAAAAAGACAGAATAACAAGTTGTGGCAATTACCTAATTGAAAGGCCCAGGTGGCATATAGAACAAGATAAAATATCCAACTTGTCTCTTTTGCAGGAGAGGTAAAGAAATACATTCTTGCAGGTAGCTTTCAACTGCCTTCTACGCAACTGAGATGCCAAATTTAAGTGCTCTTTATAAGATGGCTCTACATCTTTACCTTTTTCATACTCTTTCACCAAATACAGGGGAATGTCTGTTTCCATAAACCAATACTTTTCCATTCCTTCTGGACCTTGCTCTCTTTCAATAACGTTTTTCATGACACGAGAAGGAAGATGCTTTTGGCTCCCAAATGCAATTCCATAAGAAATTTTGCCTTCAACAAGTTTTCTATCACATATATTTGCATTTCTAAAAGCAGAAGCTTCAATCTCTTGACCTTTTCCATCCTGCAGATTCTGCTCAGGACGAATCAGGTCACTCCATCTAAGATAAGAATCTAGGTATCTAACCTGACAAGAAATAATCAATATCATCAAGTCACGAGCCGGGTCAGATACAATATCCTGACAGAATAACAGAAATTCCTAATACAAGGAACAAACTAATAAAGCAAACAAAAGAAACCTGAAGTGCGAGCTGTGATGCATTCCTACTCATTTGAACTGCAGCTCTCCAAACTAACTGTCTGCTTCTTTTAGGAAATTCTGAGCCCTCAGCATAGAAAATACCACAGATTTTCTTGAACCCACCTGTTGCCCACAACCATAGTACATATGCTTTAGACCACTAGGAATTGTCATGGATCATGTTCATGGGTTTTTACACATTATTCACATGTGTTTTTTTCTTTTTTATTCCCCTTATTTCTTCCCATATTTAACCAGATTTGTATCAGCATTTAAGGCTCTGTTTTTAACGGTAAGAAACAAGGTTATCAGGGAGCAGAAATTGTGGGATTGTGTCTCCATTTCCAGCCTATCCATGTATTCAGCCAAATGCAATTGAAACACACAGAATTCCTTTGTCTTCCTACTTCAAACTTCCACAAGAAACAAAAGGAACATAAAGGGCGACTAGTATCTTATGAACTTGAAAATAAAATACCTTGGCGACCTGCTTTTCTGACCATGTATTTTGGCAAAACTGCTTTCTGGAATATAAACTTGGTTAGTTTGCCACCATGCCACCAGGTGAAGTTCTTTTCATGACATCCATCAGCTCTAACTTCAATAGCTGACTGTTTCTTGTAACGCCTCCCACTCTGTGCACGTTTCTGTGTTGTTCCAACACTACATGCAGCACTTTGAATCATACAAGATTCAACCAACCAATCATCCATCAACTTAACCCAGTCCCCAGAAAAAGCAAGTATCTGAATATTCTGCTCAAGCTGGAAATGACAATTTTGATAATCAACAAAGACATAAGGAACAAATCAGTGACACCACAAACTTGCACATTTAGCACGACAAAAAGATGCAAATATAAAATATCCCCAATACATGCATAACACTATATCTTTCAGAAAAAAAGGATCACACGTAAATGTTATAAACAAACTCTGAAATAATCTACCAGGATCTAATAACTTCCAAAAGTCATCAAGCAGATGGGGCACTCTTAAAAGCTATTTTACAGTGTAAACCAAACACAACATATCAGGTATGTTTAAGCATCCCATCATTATATGAGAACCGATAGTTGGAAGGCCACATTTAATTCAATAAATTAATCCATACATGCCAACTTTCACAAGGTCCATTAAAGCAAGTAAAGCCACTGTTATGTTTAAATGATTAAATTTCATTAAAGTAGCAATTATGCCCTGAACAAAAAGACACTAGATTTTGGCACTCAAGCTGGAATCAACTTGATGGGGGGAGCTAAGGTTGAGACCATATTCCACATGCAAAAGCTATAACACAGGCTAAAATAACTTACTCAAAGAACTAACAAAAACAAATACAAAGTTGACCCAATACCAGAGCATGCCTTCATCAAGAAACATATGCACACTAAACAAGGCAAAGTTACAAGTTGACAAGAAAAGAATACTATTCGGAATTAAAATGAAAAAATAAAAACAAATTGAAAATAAAATATCACTCACTTCAAGCAACAGCGGCTTTAGAGCACTCAATGTTGTTGCCTGTTCCACACATATACACCATTGCTTTCTATAATTTGCACTTAGAAGGGGCCCAACTATCAAACCACGTAAACTTTCCTCCATGTAGATAATGTATGTTATAATGCTACGTAGAATTCCTTCCCCACTCTTCACCGGACAAAGACCAGCAAGGATTTTCATAGTACTCTTGGTGGCACTTAAGGCAGCATGATTTAGCATACATCCTTTCTTGCATGAAACAGGGGCTTTACAAGAAAGGCACCAGCCACACCTCTCTCTTGGAACCTCCACAAGCTTCTTTTCAGAACTTGGCCAAAAGAAGCGTGAGGCTGTCAAGAAGAATGCTTTTGCTTGCAAATAATTGTTTCCAGATGTCACTTTCGTCTGATTGTCTGACACATGATTCTCTGACCTAAAATCTTCTGAAGAAAGAATGGCCAATTTAGCAGCAGCAGATGCAGCAAAATCACCATGTATATAGTGATTAATGTATGACTGAGGTTTAAAGGAGCAACCCATGTATACTGCACTAGGCCTATCAAAAGAACTTTGATAGTTTACATCAGAGAGATGAGTAACAGAACCAGCTGAGACAACTGACTCCATCTTAGTTTCCAAAGGAAGCTTCATATCCATGGTAGGGCACTCCCTAGCTCTACAGTTGCCACTGCTTTCAGGAGCAGGAAATTCTCTTTCAGTGGTAAGCAACGAGGCATCAAGAGATGGGACCACAGTGATTACAGGTTGCTCTGCCTTCACCAAATTAACAGCTTCAAGATCTTCTACACCCAAAGAAGGAGGTGATAAGCTAGGAAACCTTGCATCTTCATCAGTATCTGCCAAGTTTACATATGCCCCAGTTGTACAAGAAAGAGGCAAGACACTTTCTGGAATATTCCAACATTGTAAAACTGCCAAGCAAATACCATAGTATATAGGTCTATGCTGCATGGATGCATAAAGCACTTGAAGAACTTTTGTAATGTCATTATGGTTGTAATATCTTATGCAATATTCACCATTGACATTGAGCCTACAATCATCAGCATTAAAAAATCATCAATACAAAACCTCAGATACAAAAGTGTATATAGGGTGAGACTATATAACCAAAAAGATAAAAAAGAAAAAAGGAAAATAAAAAAAACTGAATTAGGCCAGAGGGAAACACTTGACTTCAAATTTCATTCATTCTGAGGCTAGAAACAGTACATATCCAAGCATAACAACGGAAGGGATCAACAGAAGACAACAAAAATTTTGAACATACACCAGTAAGTGGTCACAAGTACCCAAGAAGAGTTGTCCATACAAATCCTTTCCAAATATTTCAGCCCCTCTAAGTGATGTTCCTTTTGCAATCTTGGGCCCAGACATATTAATTTTACACTCTGGACAATACCATGGCCCTTCTGGTATAAACATTTTCATCACACCAATACACCTTGAATGATACACAGAGGGACATCCATCACAGCAGAGTAAGGTCCCATCCATGCCACAGAGGCGGCATTCATCTCCATTTCCATCAACATCAGCATCCTCAGTCTTTTCGGTACAACTGATAAATGAAATTGAGTTACCAGATAGCTTCTCAGCATTTGATTCCAAAGTAAACTTCATAACTTTGTTGTCCTTGCAAGCAGAAGTTTTGGCATAAAAGATATCTTCTACATCATCATCCATCCCAACTTCTGATTCTTCACGCATGTTTATTTCAACTTTTAGCTCCTCAGAATCCAAAACATCATCGCAGAGACTTTGTAATATGATTAACTTCCTACTTGCAGGTAATAAATAATATTCGCCATCATAAATGTCATCACAAAATCCTTTCCACTCATCTCCCTTTGTATATCCATTGATTACTATATATTGAATCACAAAAACAGGCCAAGTCAATATGTCAAGCAAGCTCCAATCATTACACCTGCAAATACATATTTGAGTTGATGTCTGTTATATAATCTTATGAACAACAATAATAGCAGAGTATAGACAAGGCATATGTACTTGTATGCACATCCAAGAACAATCGAAGAACACTACAACTAGGTGGGGAATAATTTGAATTCCTTTATAAACATCATTTAACATAATTAAACAATTTCAAAATCAGTTGACCAAAAGTAGGAGGAAAAGAAAACACACGCACACATTATTAAAGACATGTCACCAATGTTTTCGGCTGGGACAAGAAACTAGTTTAACTGGGGTAGTTAAGTCAGTCATGCGCTCCCTGGAACTCAAAAAATTAAAATCAAAGCAATAGTTGTGGTTGTGCTACTCATCAATCAAATAAAGTATAAGAAGTTCTTCGTAATTCAAATGACTATACGATGAGAAGCATGTTATCTGTAAAAATAGTGCTGCGCGCTGCAACAGAAATCCGAATGCACACAATCTATCAAATTAAAAAGCAGGAAGATATATAAGCACCTTAGACATTTTGATGCGAGCTCTGAGCCTTCAGATGAAAGGATTTCAAGATGACGCCTCAATGCACGCATCAGAGAAACATGAATGGCATCAAACAACGTGTTTGGAACCCGGCAGTTAAGAGAACCAACAAACTCATCCAAAGAAAACGGGCTAAGAAATAGGCGAGTACTGAAAGATCGTAAAAATCCATAAACTGCGAAGAGGTGTGAGACATATGGCTCTGGGATACCAATAGTTCCGGAAGATGGTGGCAACTGCAATGGTGGTATAGGCGGTGTCTCAGCATCAGACGCAGAATCTCTTTCCTTTGAACCGGAGCATGAGCCACTTGATGAATCAGCATCTGCTTCAATTTGTTCTTCGTCATTGTCTATTGATAACCCACCATGCAATCCACTAGATACAAGTGGCTCAACCCCGCATACATCTTCATCTGGGTCCACACTACTCTTCAAGACTAAACCATCTAACTCAATCCTCCTTTGAGTCAAATCATCATCGAAGTCCCTGTCATCAAGAAGCATTCCTCGAATTTTAGTGCTATCTAAATCCTCAGAATAACCATCCTCGTATTTGATTCTGTACAATCCATGATCGTAATATACAACCTTCCCAAGAAAAACCTTACTTCTCGGAAAATCTTTCAGTACATATCGACCAACCAACGCAATTGATCTTGTCCCCAGAGCTTGTTTTTTTATTTCAGGAACCGATCTCCGATCATCAGCCCCATTTTCATCTTCTTTTCTCCTCCGTTTCCTCGGCCTACCCCTCGATCTGGCAACTGGAGGTTCCATAGTCCTTACAGATGCAAACTGAACCGACTCCTATGTTATTTATCCCAAAAAGATCCCCGTGAAGAAACTTCAAAATTTCACCAAAACTTCATCCAAGATATATAGCCTAGGGTTTCGTTATATCCTTCCAAACGATCGAAAAAATTAGAATTAAAGAATAAAAAGGGTCGACATCGACGTTGAAATGCAAATGTTAGTAGGCAGTTATTCGAGAAATGAATGATGAATTAGGAGGCTTTGTTATTTAATAATAGGCATATTCCGGTATAGATGGAGAATAAGACGGCGTACGTAGTTAGGGTTCGAAGAGCACCATCAATGTCGAAGACAACGACTAAACTGCTTCTTGGAAAAGTAGGGAAACAAGGAGTAAAGAGGCAGGGAAAACAACAGAGGAGACGAGCGAGAAAAGGGAAGTTTTCTACCGACTCTGTTTCCGAGTTAAATCATCATTTAGGCGGAGACTCACTTGACTTAACTCGAAAGTCGTCGCGTCCGAATCATTGTTCACTCGGAATTGCTGATTAATTTTTTCTAAAAAAACGCTTAAAAAAGCTAACTAAAAAAAGTTTTTCATCTATTATGTGTAATTTGCATATCACTTAAAATTTAAGAGATTTTTGTACAAGTTAATTATATTATTATTATTATTACTTAATTAAGAGAAACAAAACAGATTCATGAATTACTTTTTGGTAGTTAATTATTGATATATGCTAATGTTGTAAGGATTCAAATAATTTATTAAATGCGTAATTAAGTATTCCACAATTTTCGAAGGAAAGTAAATAATGGATTCTTATGATTGAGCTTCAATTTGTTTAAAACATTCTTTAAACATGTATTTTGAGTCCATTAAAATTTTACTTTAATTTATTTATAGTTATATTAATTTTTAGTTTTTTGGTGTTTTTCGTCTTAGAACCAGTGCTAAATATTAACTTGTTTATATATAAGCGTGAGAAGTTAACGTCACGTGTGAAACTAAAAAATAAAAAAGTGTTTAACTTTTTTAGTTGCTTTTATTTTTTATTTCAAAAATATAAATAATTAATGATACTTTGTTTTTATTTAATTTTTTATAAAATAAATTTCAAAATTGACATTTATTCTGTACATGTCAAATAATTAATTAATAAATATTATTGCCATAAAATTATATTTAAAAATGAAAAATCAAATAAGATAATTCATGTTTTAATTTTTATATTTTTATTAAATTATTTAATAAAATATGATAACTAAACTTTCCTACAATTCAGCAAGTCTTTTTTTAAAATGTTATACATATCAAATATATATTGACAAATTTAATATCAAAAATTAAATAGCCATATGTTATGAAATGTAGAAGTTCCAAGTGATCAACAACAAATAAAAAAATAAATCTCAAATTATGTATGCCGAAATATTAAAAAGCCTTTTCTCTGGCGATGAAGAAGTTTACAAGTCTCCTAGATATTTTGATTAATACTATTTTATACACTTCATTCTCTTAATGCACAATTATGTATAATAGTAATGGTAAAATGATAGAGCATAAACTTATTTATACAAAATCGTCTAAGAACATAAAAAAAAAAATTCTCGAAAAGATAAAAATTTAGAAGAAAGTCATGAATAGAAGAATTCTAGTTTATTATATTTTTAACCCGCATGACGTATGTATAATAAAAGACAAACAAACGACGAGTTGGGTCAGAAAGAACTGAGTCAACTCAGATAGACTAACAACGGTGAGTCGGGACGTCTCGTCCCAGAGGCGGCAACGCAGTGCAAGTGGGCGGGTCGGTATATTTTCAACGGCGTCGCATCGCAACTCACAATGGAATGTGTATTCTATGAAATTTTGGCGGGAAAACACCCCTCTCCCCCCCCACCGGTTCCTTGGAAGTTCGCGCCAACTCTTTGAAAATAATATATAAAGCAACGGTTTTGTGTTTCGTATGTAACGGCAATATACAGGTATGGTTCATTAGTTACATCACGCAAGTTGCACAAAAACATTATTTTTGCCTCTTCTGTTTCAATATAAATATATAATTCCATGCATGTATCATTTAGTTTCCTTTATTAAGTAAACAATAGAAACACACAGGGATATAAATATACAACAAACTACTTCATTCATAATTTACGATTTGGATTGGCTGTTGTTGAGTTTATAATGTAATGTTTATATTAAACTAACAGCGCGCATTATTTGACAGTTTGTGTTTATAATTTAAAATTTAAAATTAATAACTTTTAAAATTTTTATTTTATGGTTATAAACAATTTAAATGTTTAATCCAACGGCAGTGGATCGATTTTGCATAATTTGTTCAACTTTCACATAAGTACTTTAAACTCTGATGTTTATTTTCACCATAAGTTACCCTTTGTCATATTGGTATATCTTAATATTTTCTAATTTTATGTTCATATATTATGAGTAAATTATTATATGACTTCAAAATTAAGTGTCAAAAAATAAAACTTAGCTACACAGTAAACACGCGGTTCAACATGTAATCCGAACTCCATATTTAAAGGCTGTATATTAATGGTGGTTCTGGGTTAAAAGATTAGTGGACTGGTAAGTTGTGATGGTGTTAGAGAAGGGTATGAAAGTAAGAAATTTCTAGGCGGCTAAGTTGTTAAACCAAATGCTTTGTACTACTCTTGTTTATATTTTGATATACATCACGTATTTAAGTATAGATTTAGTGTGATGGCATTATTTTAGGAAGATTCTCCTGCAATCAATCTTTTATATATGTATAAATTTCATCCTACTGTTGAAATTTACACTAAAATGTTAGGCAATTGTGTTTTGAATTATTTGATGGATGTAAGTGATGAATTAAAATGAGATTTCGTATGCACACTAAAACAGTTTTTCTAATAGTATAAGAGTAATATTTTTTTAATAACAAAATCTAAATGCATTAATAAATCTGGTTCATCTTGGGTTTAAAAAAATATTGAAGGTTTTGGGTAGAATTTCGTAAATTTCTCATGCATTAATATGAAATAATATATATATATATATATATATACAATAAGAATAGATGTGATGGTAAATTTTCCTTAAAAATTGCTTGGTATCTACAAGGGTGTATCTTTGATCACCTCTAGCTCGAATTTCATGCAATTAAAAAGAAACAAAATTAAGAATTTCTATCGTTAAAAACAAATTCTAATGTTAGAAGTCTCAAATTTTGTTATTTTTGAACTACACTGTTATATAATATTAGAAAAGATCCAAAATTGTTTGATTCTTGGTGAATCATGTTATTACACTAGCAATATGTTTGGTTTGAGCCATTGGGTCGATGGAATGAGAAAGGAAAGCATTACATTCTCTCTCCCATGTTTATGTGTGCTAATTATACATTAGATTTCATTCACCTCAAAGAAGGAATGTGAGTTTTATTAGAAGAGTCAGAAAATGTGACACAACTCTAAAAAATAATAACATTTTAACTAAAATATCTCCACTAACACAAAAAAAGCTGCTCACACATTTGATCTGATATATGCAATAGCTCCCAAACCTTGACAGTGTCATCCAATGGCTGCCCGCGGAAGCTTCATTCTACTCCTCCTGTCCGCCTCAGGCAACTTGGACGTTGGAACAATAACCGATCGATGACACCAAGTTAGTCTCAATGAAAGCTGATTTTTCCGTTCAGTTGACAACCACTAGCATGCTTTTACTAGTTCTGCTTTATATTTCAAATTGTAGATACTGCTATATTTTCATTACCTTAACCCCACACGTATTAATATTGTCAAATTTGTGAATTTAAGTATAATTATAAAAGGAAGTATATATTCATAATGTAAACTAGTGATATAGAATCGTAAAAATTTATATATATTAATATATAGCTATTAAATATAACTAAATTTTAAAAATATAAATAAAAATTTATAAATACTATTGTAATAACTCAAATTATAAAATTAGGAAATAATAAAAAAAATTATTAGAAAAATATATTTGAATCATAGAACTTTTAATTATAATTAATTAGGTAAAAATTGAATTTAAAAATTTTTTAAGAAAAATTGAGATTAAATCTATTAAAAGAAAATTAAAGACAAGCTTTGCCATTATAATACTTACTAATATAAAAATTTAAAGTAATTAAAATTTGAAATAATAGTAATTTTAATAGTAATAATAATGTAAACAAATTAGAGTAAATATTATATATATATATATATATATAATAATAACAATAATAATAATGTATTTTAAGCTATGCAATGAAAAAAAAATTTAAAAATTTAAAATTAGAGTTAATTATTTAATCATATTATAATACGTTATTTATTATTAATTGCAAATAGAATACATTAGAGTCATAATAATGTAATTATATTTGTAATATACGTTTTTTTGTTCAATAGTTAAAATAATTGAGTTGAGCTTAAAGTTAGTTAGTTTTTTTTAAAATATTTAATTAGAATATTGAATTATTTAAATTTGGACCAAAAACTTATAAAAAAAAATTAATTTAGTTGACTTTAGTAAAACTCAATAAATTTATCTAAATTTAATTGATTCTATATGAGTTCAATTGATTTTACCTTAGTTTAATCAAATATATTCAGATCTTAATTCTACAATTGAGTTTAATTGATTTTCTTACATACAAATGTAAAATAAGTGAATATAACAAATAGACTTGCAATTTTAACAACTATGACGCGTACACACACATATATATATATATATATAAAAGATTATAATTTGTTTTTTTGGTTTTAAAGTAAAAAATTAAATGGATTGGAGTTTATCTTATTGCGTTGCATTTCAACTAACTTGGCTTAACTATTTCTTATTCTGTTTCTGTCAATTCTGATAAACCGTGCATTTAACTATTTCCACACATGTTTACTTCGGAGAGAAGGTTTGAAAATTTCTTTTGATGCCTTGTTTATCTTTTCAGTAGCTGGTGCTCACGTGCTTATTCTGATAGTGGGGATATTTTTGTCATTTATACACAATATTATTGCTATTTTAATGTTTTTCTGCCAATCAAATATTGTAAAAATAATAGCATTTATTTTCTTGACATGTCTAACCAAACATGAATTATTATACAATATTTTCATTCCTCATTCTCATTTTTATGTATTCCATTTTGATTCCAACAATCAAACAAATTATAATTATTGTTATGCTAGTGTTTAAATATAATTTTTGTATAGAGCTCTCAGAACAGGACAAGTCATTTAACTAACTTTATGTTGGTGGGTTGGAAAGATGAATTTACCATACAAAGTGGGTTAAATAAATTGACTAATTTAACACATCAAAAAAATAAAATAAATTATAAAATTAAATTATTAATTATTTTGAATGACCCCCTTAAGTGAGATGGATTCTTACGTATAATCTCAGTAATATTTTTTAAAGAAAATATTCTCTTTTTCTAATATATTTGGCTTTCAAGCTAATTATTAGCATAAAACAGATATATAGAGGGAAAAAAAAATAAATTCATATCGAAAGTAAAATTTCAAATGATTTTATAACTCGTGTTTTTGTGATAGAATATTGCTTGCCTTCCATTATAGTGATTAAAATCAATTAATTATATTGATATTGTATGCCAATATTAAGTAACAGCAAATAAGTAATTAATAATTGTTATTTGCTTATATAGTCAAATTTGAAAGATATACTATTCCTTAAGTATATTGATAGAATAATTATGATAAATAAATTTCTCAACCAAATTTTTAATATAAAATTTAAGCTATATTAATGCTCATGAATACAAGTTTATCTCGTTTTCCAAGTATAAACGTTGCATGGAACGGGCGTCTTGGTTCTTTAACGATCAAAAGAAACCGCTAAAGACAACTTCACTCGAAGTACAAAACTATCCTTCGTACCTAATATATATTTCTCTGAAATGTTTTTCATGATTAAAATGATTAACTATTTCTATTTTGTATTATGGGATTCGGGAATAAAATCTCATTCATACATGTGAAAAAAAAGATATTTCAATCTTAATATGTGATATGTAATTTATAGAAAGAAGTTCATCAGACCTATTAATATCTTCACTGCAAATATTAGTTGTTAATTATTGTATAATATTTAGCATATCTCTTTATACTTTGCACCAAAGAAACCATGTGTCTTTACAAATCAAATAACTCATAAGTTTAAAATAACTCACTTTCTTCAAATCATTATAATTATAATTGATTTTATTGACCTTAAATGAGTGGTTGTCTACGAAGCCATTTAAATTGGAAAAAAAAAATTATATGTAATTTTTTCATTAAAACATAAAAATTATATAATTTTTCAAAAATATTACAATATGTGTTTGTTACATATTACTACATAATTGCCAAATTAAATTATACATTATCATTATTACTGATTAGTCATATACTTTTCATTTGTTAATTAAAAATTTTGATAGCAAAAATATGAAGAATTATACCTAAATCTAATCCTTTAATAAATATTAACTAATTAATAAAATGATAGAGAAGTCGTTTCATCGATTTTCAGAAGAAGAAACAAATGTTTAAATTAATCTAAATCTTGTGTAATTTTAGTGAGACCTATACCACATATAATTTTAAAAAGATAAATAAAAAAAGTTGCTAGTGAAATAGGAGAGTAAGCTCCACAAACAATCTACCATTTTACCATTTATTTTTTCTATTTCTTTTTATTTTTCTCTAATATGCACGAGTATTTCTCGATAAATCTATAATAATTTTATGCATTCTCCTCTGCTTTTTGTATGGGTGCATATGTATTACTCATAACTATATAGTGAAAACTTTGATACAGTTTCTTATAAATCATTGAAAAGAGGGAATTATTTCCCTTAATTACACTACCAAAATCTATAACAAACACTAATTAATAGTTTGCATCTCATCATAGCCAGTCAATTCCATTTGACAAAAAAGAAAAAGAAAATATCTCCTGGCATATAATAAAACATTATATTTTAATTACAGCAATTAAATTATTCGCTGGCAAAATTAATTTTCATATTTTGAGAGATTCTTTCTTTTACTAAATTTATTCAAAAAAAAATCAGATCAGATCCATTTTAAAATATATAAAATAAAATTGTTAGCAATCAATTTATCTTGTCCTTTTTTACCGTAATTTCATAATTAATAGGGTTATTATTGGCATTAAAAATCACTGCATAAAATAATAATAAACAATAAATAATAATTATTTACAGATAAGTTCTTTTTCACCAATTCAGCAAAGGTGCACAGAAAATCCCAAATGCTTATATTACGAGAGCAGAGGACAGTTTCAGCTAGTAAGAGACTAAAAGACACAGTTTCTTCTGGCGCCTTTTGCTCAGTACTGCGGTTTTAAACTCCTCCATTCTCATCTTCTTCCACAAGTCTCTTTCTTATATCTAAAGCTGAGACCTTTCTGCGAAAATCTCCAGCTGAGCGTCTTTCATGGAAGACCAGAATTGTACGGTCACAAAGTCTCCGACCGAGACACCTGGGAGCCCGGAGGCAGAGGGTGGCGACGCTGTGCCGGACGTAGTGGGAGCCGTCGGAGCTGAGACAGCCTTGAACTCTGTCGCTGCTGTCGGAGGTGAAAAGGCCGAGGTTGTGGGTTCGGAAATGGGGGTGAAGAAGAGAAGGGGGAGGCCTAGGAAGTACGATTTAAATGGGAACCTGCTGTCTCCGGCGTCGGCGCCGTCAGGCTTTTCCGATTACTCGTTTGGGAGCTCTGCTAAGCGAGGCAGAGGAAGGCCTCGTGGTTCGGGAAAATTGCAGCTTTTGGCATCCATTGGTGAGTGTCCTCACAACATATATTCATCTTCTCTTTATAATAGTACCTATTCATTTCAATGTTGTTGTTTGGTCAATGATGTTGTGGTGAGTTGTTAGAGGTAATGAATAATGATTATAGGAACCACCATCCTCTCCACTCTCCAGTTTCAGCCCAAGCTCAAACCTTGACCCCGCGCTTCATTGGTTTTCACGTGAAGAGTGTGGTAGAGACAATAATAATATTCATTTCTTCAGTTTCGGTTTTAATTTTTGATGAATTAGTCAGCCCGCATGATTGCGTCTGTCTTCGATGTCTGAGTTGTACAGTGGACGCTAGCTCGACTCCGAGTATACACAGTTCTGTTTATTTATTAAAATAGAACTTCGAATCCTGAGTCATATCCCATTGAGGGAGTTACTTCAAAAAATCACAGCAGCATGGGATCTGCTTTGGATACTTTTAAGGTTTAGGCTTGGATTAGAAAAGGGTCCCTGCATTTACCTGCAATTTTGACTAAAAACTGAGAAACAATCGTTTTCTTGATTCATTCTATTTAATAATTAAATATAAGGGTGAAATTAGATAGAGTAAGAGAGAAAAGGAGAGAGGGGAGTACATGAATTTACAAACCACTTTTCTTTCTTTTTCTCTCTTCTTCTATCTGACTTTACCATAGCATTTATTTTCTGATCCGAACATACTTTAAAAATAAAGTTATATCGTCTTTAATATTCATGTATGGATAATTTAAATTATATTTAGACACTAATACATCTTGTTATAATATATATCAAGTGCTTCTCAAGTAGTTAACGCAAATGCTAGCTTGCACAGTAGTGTCCTAATTTCAAATTAGATAAAGGGCTAATTGGATCACGTTAAAGCTAATACGCTGGCCTGGCTTGTTAATTTTGTTATGGGGTAGCCATTTTGACGTGTTTCTCATGTCTGAAACGTGTTTTGGTGAAGGTGGAGTTGTTGCAGACACAGCTGGGGGAGGCTTCACTCCCCATGTAATGATTGTGAATACCGGAGAGGTATAGTAGTACTGATATCTACATCTGATGCTTAATACAGTCTCTCTATCAAGGATGAATTGTGCTTTTGGTTATTCATTTACAGGATGTGGTGAGTAAAATATTATCATTTTCTCTCAACGGCCCTCGAGCTGTTTGCGTACTTTCTGCTTCTGGTGCAGTTTCCAGTGTCACCATTCGCCAACCTGGTTCTTCTGGTGGTGTTTTGAGATTTGAGGTGCCATCTCATGCCATCCACACTTTTCAGTTCATTTTTTTATTTTTTTTTTCTGTTAGCTAATTGATTTCTATTAAACATATATATAGAATAAAAAGGTACTTCATCGCTTTATTCTTCTCATCAATTCTTGCTTCTTCATGTAAGTTCACTTGCCATCCGCACTTGAAGGCATCTGTGTAGTGTTATAGTGTACTACGAGCTCATCCTCCTCTTTTCATTTTTGCTTCTGGTAATCCTCTCCTTTATTTTGCTACATGCAGGGCCGTTATGAGATTATATCTTTAACTGGATCATACACCATTGGTGGTGCTCGTCGCAGAAGTGGCATGTTGAGCGTTTCTCTGGCTAAATCTGATGGTAGGGTTTTTGGAGGTGGCGTTGAGGGCTCACTGATAGCGGCTGGACCTATTCAAGTAAGAAAATTTTTAAAATATCCATCTATGACTCAAATGGATAAGCATGAGGTTTATTATCTTCACTTCACCTTTAACTATAATTTAATCATACATGTTTTACTGTAGCAATCCTTTGGTTATTAATAATATTCAAGTATTCATAAACTGCTTCTAGTTCTAGGGATAGTTTGAAATGGCTTCTTTTCACTGATTTGCCAGGTTTGACTTCTGGGCTAGTGGTAACGTTTATCTTGCAACTTGAACTTAAGACCTGAATATCCGTGCAGTAACTGATAAATTAATTAGTAGGACAAAAATATAACGTGTGACATTAATTAGATGGTCAAAGAAAATACGCGTTTACAAATTTTAAAAAGATGGATAAACTCTCATCTCTAGCCTTGTCCTAATGGACAAGAACTGGATATCTACTTGCATCAAGCTAGTGCTGTCCAAGCGGTAGTGATGATAACGATACTAATTAAGACAAGATTTAGGAAAAAAAATTTTGAGGTATATTTGGATGGATGATTGAGGATAAAATAGTAAGAGGTAGAATATGTCTAAATTAGAGTAAATCTTTATTTGGGAGATATATTAAGAAATATAATGACTATCCAGATATATAAGAGTTCTCTTTATTATCTAAAATTCAATTTTATTTTTTTCCTAATTGAAAGGCTTGAGAAAGAACTGATTGGCCTTTTAGATTAAATTACAACTATTCCCTCACATTTTTTTAAGATGATTTTTTTTTTATAAAATTAAAATTGAAAAAAATTTAATTAGTCATTTTTTTTTAAATTATAAATTCTCAAACAATGAAAAGACAAATGATTTTTCATTTTATTTCGTTATTAACAATTTTATTCTTCTAAACTCCGAAACTGTGTTTACTAGAAAGTTTTTTTTTAATAAAAATAATATATGAAGAGGAAATTTTATGAAACATTTGGTGCTGAAGTTATAATTAAAATTTACTTGACCGATAGTAAACACCTTAAATCTGTTCCATTACTTAATTAATTGCATACGCCAAACTTTAACTTTGAATTTGTCTCCGTCCATCAGCTAGTTGTGGGCAGTTTCAAGCAAAACATCAGCAAGGAGATCAAAAGGAGACACTCGGCTGGATCTTCTGCAGCTGCCAACATGCCGGCTCATCCTGAAATGACAGAAAGTGAACAGGATGGACTTGTGTCGACAACTAATGGATTACCCAACAACGTCGTCAATCCTGCGACAAGTAACGGAATACCCGACAACGTCATTTCTGCGACAACTAGTGGAATTCCACACGACGTGGTTCCTGCGAGTCAGAATATGTATTCAAATGGGATTATCATGGACTCTCAACACATCGCAGACCATGAAGTGTCCGTTGATATTGATATCAGCGTCGACCCTCAGTTCTGAAGCGATCAGACATAGAATAGCCCCTTTCAGGCTTTGCAGTTATGGAGTTTTCTTTATTCTTATGTTAGGGGTTGAATTTTAGTAGCGATCACATCAACCATTGATTGACTTTGTTTCTTCATAACTTTAAGACGATGGAGAACCTTATAGTTGCAACCTTGGGACTCAGTTTCTTGTTAATGTTAATTTACGGTATAGTTGATGGTTTAGTCAATGCTGCCTATGATTTGTGGATGGAGCTTTCAACATGGGATATTGGTTGTCATTTGTCAATGGCGACATATACGAACAATATCTCCGTGTCTCCCTTTTCATTTATTTATATATTGCGGCCAAGATATTCTTAGACTTTGTCCACACCTTTTCTTTTATGGGTTTTAATCCTAAAGTATTTTTCAAAAAAATCAAACTTTGATTATTAAAGAGATATGTTATATCTTCTTACGGATTCAGTTAATCTCTATAGATCCATGTTTTTATACCCTTAGATTTTCTATTGCAATAAGGGTTTGTTTTTCTTCCTCTTAGGTGAAATTTGCTTGATTATTTCTCTGTTGTAGCCAATCAACTATTGACCAGTGCCGGAGTTAATGGTTTCAAATGGTGTAGAAAAAAGAACTTTATAATTCAAGAAGGTGTACGCTTAGATATAATTCATGAAATATATTACAGCTAGTTTTGTTACAAGACAACACAAATTACTTGAAGCTGAGAACTTTTTATAGACTTTGCATGAGGTGATTAAACTTAAAACCTCCCATAAACTCCTCAACATTTTTATTGTTGATGACTTTTGCTTAATGTCCTCATACATCAGCAAATAATCGGTAAGTTTTGGCATCAAGAATGATTTGTCTAACTGCTGCAATTTGTGAAACTATCCCAACTATTGAAAAGACCACTGCTATGGTTAAATTTAGCCAGAAAGTGAAGCTTCGCTTGGATGGGTTGAAAGTGAAATTGTAGAAAAGCATAGGAAAAATGAAGTCAAGAGGCATGTAACCAAATGCTCCAATAAATGAATTCAAGTCCCCAAAGAAAGGAAGCATTGCTGCTATAGTGGTCGCTATTATAACACATAATGATCGAGAAATCAACCTGGGAATCACATTGCGAGCAGAGAACTGAGGGCTTTTGGGGTCTCCAAGTATTCGCTCCAACATTGCATTTGTGGGCTGCAAGTAAACCTGCACAAAACCACCTTAACTATTTAAATACTTTTGGCCATTTGGAAACAACAAACAATACAGTTTGCAGTGGCATCTTTGTCTGCTAAGTTAACAAAAAATTGAACAAAAGGGGTTTGAAACTTGAAGGGTGATAAGGATATTGAGAGGGTGTTTGCTGATAGCTCAAAGTTGAAAGGAGTTTAGTTTGCGTGAGAGAAATAATTACCACAGCGACGCCTGAGAGTTGGAGTATCATGAAAATGTAAGTGATAACAAAGAACCAGTTTGGGAGCAAAGGCTTGCCATTGTAGGAGAAGTTGGTTAAGATGAGGGATGAAGCTTCATTGCCGAATGCCCAATAACCAGAGATGGCTACGCTAAAGTAAGTGATAGTAATAACAGAGTAGCAAACACATAGTCCCTTGAGCATCTTTCCTTTAACTGGCGGTGCTAATGATGCCTGTTATGTAAATGTAACCCAATTACAAATTGCAAGCAAGCATATATGATATAATTGACTTGGGCATCGTCAATTCAAACCTGGACTTCCGGAACTACTCCATTTCCGTATGTTGTAGCAATGAGGGAAATAGCATTGAACACTCCAAATATACGGTTCTCTGTATCACCTTTCAAAGAATAGTCCTTTTCTGGGCCTTTTGAGGATTGTCCTATAGAAATATTGGGAACGTCCAATCCTTTTGTGATTTCCATATATATATATATATATATGGAATAGGCAAAATTAAGAAATTAGGAATAGGAGATATGTACCAATGTAGATGGAACCAACTGTAGCACAGGTACTGTAGGCGAGGCAGAGAACCAAAGATAAAAGATTAATGTGCCTCAATGAGTGAAAAGATGGGATTTGAGCCAAAATCAGCATGAAGCATCCAAATATTACTACAAACTGATAAAGCTTCGTACTCCCGTTTGGGTTTGCTAGCAGGTAAATCGCCTGCCGTTCATTTGCAAAGTATAAAAGTTTGCAAGTATTAGTTCAATCAACACTCAACAGTCTGTCTCTATTCGTAAATTGTAAAATAAAACGAAAACAATCCTACTGTATCGCTCACTGATGCTATATTTAGATTAAAAATATTCAGAAAATTTCTTTAAAAGTGCAGTGATACACTGATGCGTATAGAAAACCTTCATGGATAGTCCTCCCACAAGCGAATAGAAGACGACACAGCCATAGCAGACCAAGAATTGAACTGGACCCACGAAGTAACGAGCCCAACGAGGTCCTGTCAGTTTGTTAATAAATAGTAGTGTGGTCAAAAGTTAATTTAAATGGAATAAATTGAAGATATAAAGGAAGAGAAATTTTTATTAAATTTAAACTTAAATTTTTTATTTTGATTCAAGATATTTTAAAAATTTATACATTAATATTTTTTAATTTAATCATTTACAACTAATTTTTTTTTTAAATTTAATCTCTCATAATATTGTGCTCTCCATTTGATTTATCATATCAAGATATTTTTTTAATTTGGTCTGAAATAAATAAAATATTATTAATAATATCTTTCATATTTTTTTATAAAACATATTATTAATTTTAGTTTCATGTTAAAAAGATTAGACTAATAAAAAAAATCGCATTTAATGGACCAATTAAAACAGTATTTTAAAGTGAAAATATAACAATAATAATTTAATAGTAGACTAAAATAAAACATGTCTTATTTATGAAGGTTTAAATTAAAAAGAAAACTCAGTGTACCACTAAGTTGAAAAATAAACATTTTACTTTTATTTTCTCTTTCTTTCATTTTCATTTGTTTAAACACGCAAATAGGTGACTTAGCGAACTACGTATCAAGTGCAGAGGACTCCAATTTGAAGAAAGAGAAAGGGCGAGAGAAGCAATTGCAGAAGATTCAGGTGAAGAGAGACGAGGCATCTTCCTTACAAGGGAGAATCCAAATACAGGGAGAGAGTATAACGTACCTAAAATATCACGAGCCATGTCAGTGAAACGGAGTTGGCGACGACCCAAATGAGCATGGTGTTCAAGAACCAGAGACGTTAAATAATAGGCGTAGAAAGTAACCACACCTCCAATGACCAAGCACAGCATCCCTCCCGTCCATCCCAGAAACCTAAATGCATATGGAAGACTCAGTAGTGCCGGAGCAACTATGGAAGTCGTCAGATGGTACCCACAATGCACCCACGAACCTACGACATAACCACATACTGTCAAAAACATGAAAGATGAAGGAAAGCCAAAGAATATATGGTATGAAATGGATGAATCGAAACCTTTGGATTTGAGGACAAAGAGAGCGCCTGCATCTTTATTATCTTGATGCTCATCATGTGGTTCTTGCAGAACCACAGAAACCTCTTCCGGATAAACTGTTGCTGAGCTATGTTGCAGTGTACCCATTAAAGTAATAGTTTATTAATAATAGAGCAAAGACAATTAGCTTATTCTACTTTTCTTCTGAGTGATGCGACTATGTATAACTTTGCGTCCTTGGTCATTACCAGGTTGGACCTTATATAGGCTATAAAATACGATACGAATGCTGTTTTTACTTACAAGCAGAGTCAAACAAAATAAAAAATACGTCGGTTTTCCCTCCTGGCGACGGTGGGGATTTTAAAATGTGAGGACTGATGATGTTGCCGTTGAAGCTTTCTGGGTAGTGGAATTCAACGTAGTAAACAAAATGACAAACCGCCACATATATATTGATTTATTTATATTATTAATAAAATGAAGTGTCACTTTTCTTCGTATCGCCCCCTTAAATCTTGCATCTTATTCTAAGAGTGTTTATGTTTATCATAGTAACCAATTTCTCAAGGTAATAGCAATAATACTAGATTAGTACGCGTGAATTGCAGGGGGCTTTTATTTATTTGTATTCATAGCGATAAGTTACGTGTAAAATATTCCAAACTAAGCACGCTGTACGGAATATAAATATTTGTATCCAATAGATAACACTTACTTTCTGGTACGAACATGGACATGTTCATCATCCTTGGTTTCGTGCTTGGGATGTGTAGCATTTGAAGCAGCAATTTCCAATTTTTAATAGTGAACTGGCAATGCAGTGGATGTCTTATCCCTAATATTAACTACTACTTATCCATCTGAAGCATCTTTTACACCTGAGAAGAAAGAACATATTGTCAGTCTCCTGCTGCTCCAGTCTTATTGCATAGGATCCTAGCATCCACTGTAATTTTTGGGCTTTAAAGTGGTAGTAACAAATAATGGTAAGTCTGCTCCGATGTAAGTAAATCTCTGTCTCAATTTGTGCAAATGATGGTGTAAAAAGTACTATGGAAAAAACGCTCTCATGATCTCCTGCTCTCCTGTTGCCTCAATATGGACTTGATCACTTGAGGATGGAAAATATAAGGGAATGCTTAAGTTTCTTGTTACCCCTCAAGACGAGGAAAAGATTAATATATCTAAGAAAATGTGATCATGTGGTCCAGTAAAGATACTATAAAAATTTAAACACGAGAATTCAAGAACACAGTAAAAGAGTAAATTTATACATGTTTGTGTTCTCAACATGACTTTTATTTTATATTAATTTATTGGTAAAATAATACTTGCAATTCATTAACTTTATTCAAGTTTTACTTCTACTTCTGAATTCTTTTTTTACTTTAGTTTAGTTTCTTAACTTTATCTCAAATTTTATTTTTGTTTATTAATTTTATTTTATTTCAACTTAGTCCCTTAACTCATTAAAACTATTAAAAATATAATGTAAGAGAATCTTTTAGAAATTAATGAAGCCGCAGTATAGCAAACCTAAACTAATAGGTTGGTGGCACAATGAATGGGCTTAGGATATATGCAATCATGATAGTAGATATTAGGTTGGCTATATGGACGGAGAGGAATAATATAACATAAAGCAAATATATAAATCATTTTGCATCGCTTAATCTCTCCCTTCTATATTTCTTAATAATTATTCAAAATTTAATCAATTGTAGCCCCATAATTTATTAATTACATATCCATCACTGTTGTCAAAGCTTCGGTTCTGTATTACTAGCTATACTGAGCCACTTTATTCTCATATTTTTGTACATCATATATTACTTTTCATGGCCTTTGCTTCTACCTTTAATCTATCTGCCTCCAATTGTACTCAAGCTTCCATCCCCATATTTGAGAGAGATGCTTATGATTTTTTGGAGTACAAAAATGATGACATTATTTGTCTTACAAGACTTATAAGATACGGTGGTAGAAGGTTTTTATGAATAAACCCTAAAAGAGCAGTCATTGATAGTTACAAAGCAAAAGGAGTACAAGATTATAATTTTTGGAGTACAAAAATGATGACATTATTTATCTTACAAGACTTATGGGATATTGTGGTAGAAGGTTTCCAGGAATCAACTTAGAAGAGCAGTTATGTAATATTTCATAATTTTACATTTAAAAATTTTAAATTGGAGGGATAATTTTGTGAATATTTATATATGTTGGGGGAAAGGAGAAATTCAATTAAAGAAAAATATAACAATCTAATTAGTTGAAGAAATGAGAGATTTAAGGGAGCTTTTATATTAATTCAAGTAGTAAATTTCATGAATTTTATGTTAGCTTAAGTGGCTAAGCTTGACCCATGCAACTATGAGAACTTGTGTTTGAATCCCCATTGTGCATTAAAGTATTATTTTTAGCTTGGCTGCTACGTGTCCTCTGAGCAACAAAATTACTAAAATATCCTTCTTGCATCTTCTTCTTCTTCTTCTTGTTGCACTCATTCGCGAGTTTCCTCCCCCACTCATTTTGAACATTTGCCTTTTCCCATCATCGAGTCACATCGACAACATGTCCTCCACCCCCCTTTATTGCTGTTTGTCGTGCAGTTGGCCGGAGAAGTGCAATTTCTGGCAAATTTTCCCCCTCAACGAAGCCCTACGTTAGTCGTGCTTGAGAAAGAATTGTGAGCTTGATTAGTGAGTTTTTCTTCCACTTTTTATGGGGGTTTTGCTTCTATAGGAAATTTGAACCATTCTCCCATGATTCCTAAGGTTACTTTCATGTTATTTTAGTAGAAATCAAAGCTCACGTTTGGTTGACCAAAGAAAT
Source organism: Delonix regia (assembly GCA_037074485.1). Lineage (NCBI taxonomy): Eukaryota > Viridiplantae > Streptophyta > Magnoliopsida > Fabales > Fabaceae > Delonix > Delonix regia. Next base: position 13,783,572 of record CM073456.1, on the reverse strand, counting down.
GCGTGAATAATGATCATAACTCGAAAATTGCATGCTTTAGGTGAAATTTCTTCAATCTAAGTTAGGGCTTTACTTACATTATGTATTTCGTGCCTTTCCCCCTTAATCCCAACTCTTAATTTCAAGTCTTAGCCTCTAATTTTAGGAAGAACTCATTTTGGGTGAGTTGGATGACCAATAACGTAAAGAATGAAATTTTGGTTTGATTTAGGTATTATAACTTGAAATTACATTGGGGCTTTCATTCCTAGATGAATTTTGAATGGTTCTTTGCTTGTTTAAGCTTTCAATTTGATGATTTGGCCTTAAAATTTGAAAATCCCTTTTTAGGTGAAGAATGTGATAGTAACGTGAATAGTGACTAAAAATTCAATTTGAAATTGGAGCTTGATTTGAAGGGAATTCAAGGAAATCCTTTAGGGGTTTGGTCTTAGGTAAGTATCTAACACTCTCTAAGTGTCAAATTGATGAATGGATTGCTTAATTAAAAGCTCCGCTTTTCTTGGTAGGAGTTGAAGTGTGTTAAGTGATATATGAAGATTCCTTGATTCCTTAGTATCATTGGTCCTCAAGGAGAAGAAGTTATGTTGTTGGAAATTATTGTTTGAAGTGTTAAGTCACTTGGTAAATTTTATCAAAATTATTTTAGATTTAATTGTTGTTTAGAGGAAGTCGATGAATGAAAGCACATTGAAAGTGATTATATATTGCTGAAATAAATTTTAGACCCAATGAGTAATATTAGATAATTTAAGCATTAAAAAAAAGGCAACGATTAAGCCATTTGGGGACTAGTATGGTATTAGAAATTACAATTAAGATAATTATGATTGGCAAGTGTGTTTAATGTTATTTTCATAATAAGAAGCATCAAGGTCTTGTGTTGGAAATAATGCAAGACATGGTAGTTGAATTTGATGGAAATTATGTGAATTTTTAGGCATATGAGCATTATTAAAGACATTGGAATATTTTAGTATAAATTAATTGAGTTGGCTATTGGTAAGAATGAAACTGTAAATTTATGGGCTATTTGGGTAGTCGAAGTAATTATGTTGTATATGTGAATATATGTATTAATTATGGTCATTGAAATCATCAACAGAAATAACGGATGACCTTAAAGAAAAGAACATAGTACCACAATAGATTTTAAATGCCAACTCATTTTGGGAATTTGTTAGAATTTATTTAAGTTAAGATGTTTCTTAGGATAAGACATTAAAGGTCTATCATTTACGTTTAGAGTCATGGTAATTGCACTTTATGCCGTGGTAAGGGAGTTAATTGTGTGGGCTTTTGCTAGGTGAGTGGATAATCCTAATTATGCTAGATTTCTATTTTTTGATCTTTATTTTGGAAAAGATTGTTTCTTGATTCTCTTTATGCCTTGGGGCTAGCTTCTGAAATTTTAAATCTTTAAAATATCATCAATAAAGCATGTAATGATTCTATATTTTGAAATTACATTAAGTTTTAAGCTTCTGAGTTAAAATGTTTTTGGATTTCTAAATTGTTAAATTATCTGTTATATTTGAAAGTATTCTGGTTCTATATTCATGAGATATTTTGTTCTTAATTATGAGAGGGTTGATTTTGTATACATAAAGTACTGAGATTCTGAAATTTGATACCTTTATCTGTCTTTATGAAAAAGTTTGGTAATAAGTTTTCTAAAGCTTCGATATTTGATTATGGATTTATATAGTTAAAGAGATTTTTAGGAATACATCCAAATAGGACCTTGTAGCTAATGATAATAGACATAGCTGTAGTGCACTACTATTTGTATTTGATGTGAGTGGGCATGATGCCACCATTATGATACTCTGAGGCTTAAGGTCATTATTTTGAATATTCTGAGCTTGAAGCTCAAGAATGATATCTGCTCTATTCTGATTATACTAGCTTTGGGCTAGCTCTGTTTCTGTTATTTAATGGTTTTATTGGACATTCCTAATGCAGTTAGTTGGTTTTGAAATACCTTTGTGTTACCTATGTACTAATATATTTTTATTCATAATTGGTTTTATAATTTTATTATCACGACATGTACTGAGTTTAAGGTTTGTTGCATATATCGCATTATTTGCACCAACCATGAAAAACACATAGTTTAAGGTATAAAGTATGATTTTTCTTTAAAATTCTTCTGTGACCAGTTTCTCCCTTCCATTAGTATAATTAGTATTATCTATTTATTGAGTTTTTACTCACCCCAAGCTACTTAACATTTTTCATATCACAACATTGGTCTAGAATACCCACCTATAGATTAAGAGCTTGCGGGTGTCTCTTAATTTTTAGTGAGCCATGTTGCAAAGGCAAGAGCTTTTCTTTTGATTGTAAATTTTGTATTTTGATTTAGTAACTCCCCTTGTATACAGACATATGGTCTTTTGTTCTAAACTATTGGTTGTGGGTTGTAATATATGTGTATATATATTAGAAAAGTAGAGCTCTCTATCTTGTGATGTGTACTAGGTTTTTTGTTGCAGAAATTTTGATAGGTCTATATTTCAGAGGAGACTCTGTCAAAATTTCAACATAGAGATAACTAATCATTTTTGGTATATGTGTATCTGTGGGTATTTTTCTTAGATTATTTGATGAAGATTCTGTTTGTTGTATAAATGTTTGAGTTTTTATATGATAGTTAGGCTTACGAAGGTGAGGGATACCTCATTCTTTGTGTCATTCTTGTCCATTGGTTAGGGTCATGACAAGTTAACATGGATAGCTATAAAGCAAAAGGAGTACAAGAAAACTATACAAAAGGATGCAAGAGCTTTACTTTTATCTAACAAGGGGTAAGCAACATGATCTTTCCTAAAATCATGAATGCTAAAATAGAAAATGAGGCATGAGAGATCTTTAAAAGCTAGTACAAAGGCTTAGATAAGGTAATCACTATCAAATTTTAATCCTTATAGAGAGATTTTGATATTTTACTCATGAAGAAAGGTAAAAATATTCAAGCATTCTTCTCCTGTGTTACTAATATCTTTAATTAACTTAGAAGTTATGGAGACACGATAGAAGATAAGAAAATTATTGAGAAGCCTGCCAGTTAAATTTGATCATGTGGTAGCTACGATTGAATAAGCTAATGATTTGTAAAAGCTTACTCTAGTATAGCTAATGAGATCTCTTTAAGCACAAGAAGAGAAAATAAAAAGATTTAAGTAACCACTAGAACAAGTCTTTCAATCCAAAATTAAAAAAATAAAAGAGACAAAAAAAATCATTGTCAATATCCTAAAAATAAAGAATCATTTAATTATTGTTTAAAGAGGAAAGGAATTATAAAACTCAAGAGAGTAAAGAAAAATCAAACTCTTACTGCAATCTTTGCAAGAAAAATAATTATGAAACAAATGATTGTCGATATAAATACAAAAGGTGCAAAAGGCCCACTCATTTTGAAATAGATTATTAGTATTAGAAAAAAGAAGAAGCTAATTTCATAAAAAAAAAAAACCAATCATTTCGTTAATTATTTTATTCAGCATTTTCTTCTTACCAAGAATCAAGGGATATTTAGTATCTTTATAGTGGTTGTTCAAACCACATGACAAGCAGAGACATTATTGCTATGAAAACAAAAAATAACCAACAAAAATATATTCATGATGTTTTCTATGTTCTAGGTCATATACAAAATTTATTAAATGTTGGTTAGTTGGTTCAAAAAGGCTACAAGTTGATTTTTCATGATGATAAATATACCATGTTTGATTAAAATAAGGGGTTGCTTATAACTACTATTAAAATGATCCCTAACAAAGTATTTCCTTTAACTATGCCACTTGGAATAATACATAGATTGTTATTCTTAAAATCATCCTGCAGAGCAAAGGCCCTATTAGAGTTAAAGCATGTAGATATTTTGGGTCCCTTAAAAACTCCTACTCCTGGTGGTAAGAGATATTTTTTACTCTTTGCTAATGATTATACTTGCATGATCTAGGTTTACTTTATTGAACAAATATCAAATGCATTTTCTTATTTCACTTGGTTCAAAGCACTTTATGAAAAACAAAATGGATATTCTCTTAAAATCTTGAAAACAGATCGTGGGAGAGAATTTAATAATCACATATTCGTCAAGTATGGTAAAGATCATGACATCAAGAAAAAGCTTACAGTTTGGTATACACATCAGTAGAATAATGTTGTAGAAAGAAAAAATAGAACTATTGTTGAAATGGCTCGCTCTATGCTATAAGGTAAAAATTTGCTAAAATACTTGTATGCCAAAGCTATTAATATAGTTATGTATATTCTCAATTGATCTCCCATAAAAGCTATTCCAAACATTACACTATATGAAGCCTAGTTTAAGTGAAAGTAGAAAGTTGATCACTTTAAAGTCTTTGGTTATATTGCCTATGCTCATATTCCAAAAAAAAAGTGAAGATACGCTAAACAAGAAAAAGAGAAAAGTGTATCATTATCAGCTACAATAATGAATCCAAGGGTTATCATCTCTACAATCTTAATACAAGATGTTAAATCATTTCAAGGGACATAATATTTGATGAAGATGCCAAGTGGAAATGGAGTAATGAAGTTTTAATAAAGCTTAAACCTTAAAGTTAAAGAGAATGCAAGAGATAATCTAGAACCAAGCACGAGTCTACCTCTAAGACAAAATATTCAGTCACTAAATTCACCTTCTCCAAGAAAGATGAAATCATTACAAGATATATATCAAACTCGCAATGCCACATTCTTTTAATTGTGAGCCACAGAAATTTAAAGAAGCAGCAAATCAAGAAAAATGGAGAATAGCCATGGAAGGAGAGATGAAGATGGTTGAGAAGAATCAAGCATGGGATCTTGTTCAAAAGCACAATAAAAAAGATATCATTCAGTTAAAATGAGTCTACAAAATTAAGTATAATGAAGACAAATCCATCCAAAAGCACAAGGCATAGCTTATGGCAAAATGGTATTCCCAACAATCTGGTATTAACTTCAACAAGACCTTTGATCCTGTGGTTCGCATAGAGACAATAAGAATAATACTTGCTCTAGCTGTGCAACTAAAGCTTCAAATGTACCAATTAGATGTAAAGTTTGCATTCTTAAATGGATAACTTGAAGAAAAAATATACGTGGGGCAACCTTAATGATACATTGTCTAAGCTAAAGAAGAAAAATTTTTTTGTTTGAAGAAAGCTCTTTACGAAATTAAAGCAAACACTAAGGGCATGGAATAACAAATTTAATCAGTATCTTATTGATCGTGGATTCATAAAAATTCCAATTGAGCCTTCACTATATGTGAAGCTGCATCATGATCATTTCCTCATCTTGTGTTTGTATGAGGATGATTTAATTTACATGGGCAAATATTTGTCTTAAGAAAAATATGCATACAATTTGTTGAAGAAGTTCAAGATGGAAGATTGCAAACCAGTATCTACATCAATGGGTACGAATGAGAAATTATGAAAGGAAGATGGAAAAAAATGGATAAGACAATTGATTGAAGTCTTGTTGGTTCACTGATCAATCTCATAAACACCAAGCCAAACATAGTACATAATGTCAGCAACGTTTTAAAATTCATGAGTGAACTTAACAAGTCCCAATTCATAGTGATAAAAAGAATTTTAAGATATGTAAAGGGCATGAAGAACATTGATACTATGTATATAACACTTGCCAAAATATGATGCAAAATTTTGTTTTTAGGAAAAGGGAAAGTATAAATATTTGTGTTATGTATTATTAATTAGATATGAGCTTTGGCTTAGTGGTAAGGCTTGGCATTCAGATGCAAGAGTGCATGGGTTCGAGATATAGCTTCCTTCTCCCTCAGGAATTTTTTTGTGTTGACACGTGTCCCCCTTCACAAGTGAAATTACCAAATTGCCCTTTCTTGCCTCTTTCTTCCTTTCTTGTCATTTTTCTCACCAAAACGCCTCTCCTCTGTTGTTAGTCTCTGTTGCATTCCTCTACCACAGTCAGTTGCCACCATCTCTTGCCAGCTTCCTCCTTCATTGGCAACACATTCTAGACGGCCATCGCCATCAGTTGCCAGCGACAGCAACACTTTTCCTGCAGGTTTTCACGAAGCCAGGGAACAACGATTGTGTAGTGAATTTGGTGAGTTTTAATCAGTTCTTTCATGAAATTGATGTTAGGAGAAGCATTTTTGGCACTTCCCCATTAAATTTCAGCTTTGGAAGCATGATTTTAGGCTAGTTTTTAAGAGTTGTTTTGACAGGGACTAAACTAAAAAGTTTTGAAATTTTGGGGTTTTCAGAAAATGGTGAAATGCTACAATTTAATGGATTTAAATTGGTCTTATAAGAACAATTTTAAGGTGCAGAACATGAAACCCTATTGTTCTTCATGGTTTTACTTGGGTTAAAAGTAAAAGTATGGAATTTGGGACTAAAGTGAAAAAGCTAGGAATTTTTTAAGGCAGTGAATGTAAATTGACGAAAAGTCTGTGAAAGTTAGGTGATGGAATCAGGGAGTATTTGCTAAGGTTTGTTTTTAGTAATGATAAGGTAGAGGAATAATTTCTTGCTTTTCAAATGGCGTAGGTAACTCTTAGGGGTGAGATGGTCACTCAAGGAAAAACATTGGGTCTCTGGTAATTGAAGGTACTCAGGTGCGCAAATAGCACTCTCCAACACTTTTGGTTACTTATTTTACTTTTCATTATTTAAAAGCGTCTTATAATTACCAAATTGATTTTGTCATGATTTTACTTTATGGTAAATCGCAATTATGGGTAGATAAGAATCTTGACATGTTTATATTACATTATACATAGTTTGAACTTAACTTTTGAGAATTATCATGCGTTCAGTTATGAATGACTACTGGTAAACCATTATTGCAAAACAAATGGATTTCATGCGTAATTGCGATATTTCTCTATACATGCTTGTTTTAATTCCATTACAATTAGAAGGACTAGTTAGGACACTGACTGCCAATAGCAGTATTGTTAGCCCTTGGTGCACCTAGGTAGTTACCCAGCTAGCAGGGTTTATAATGGTGTTAGCCCCGTGTGACGGCCATCACATGAGGACTGATGAATGATAAACTTTCGTGAGTTAAGATATCACGCCTGTTAGTTATTTACCCTCGAGGATTATGTGTCCTCGCCTGTTGTAATTTGCCCTTGTGGCTATGTACCACACTGGATTAGTCCATAGTAGTCCTTCCCTTGAGATGATATTCAGAAACTTATTGTTTCCTTGTGTAAGGTATTTTAAATTCAATGTTCTGAAATGTGCATTTTCTAGCTGGCAAATGTTTATTTGTAATGGTGTTCACTTGTAATTTAAATGTTATTCCATTTTATTCAAGCTTGATTATAACATATATTGAAATTTTATTATTGATTTTGGGGTGCTATCTATCGAAAAAATTTTGTCTCAGATAGGGAGACAGACGACTTGCCGGAGGCAACGGAGTGGTGACAAGAATTCTGTTGGTGAGCCCGCTTAGGATTTGCGGGATCCAGTTTGATTATTTTGTTGTAAATGGCTCATTATTTTTTAGATGTCTATAATTAGGGTGATAGCCATTGTTTTGTATTATGAGTTTGTTTAGTGAGCACAGTTGAACTTTCCTTATTGTTGTCTATGGATATATGTTGTACTAGGTTGTGTTGGTAAGAGCGAAGCTCTCCTATATGTATATGTTACCTAACAGGATATTGTAAAAATTTTGAGATGTCCTATGGGGAAGTTCTACTGAAATTTCTACAAAACTCCTTGTTTTGTATTAAACACTTATTTCTATATAAAGGCAAAGCTATTATATATGTGGTATAAATTGTATAGTTTTGGCATGATACTGAATGTCTATCTAGTATAAGGCTTGCAAGTTTAAGGATTTTCCTCATGTCTTGTGCCAGTCCCACTCCAGGGAGTTTGGGGTGTGACAATGTATGAAGCAGAAGATCATTATAATTTGGTTAACTATACAAATAAACTATTGGGCAAGCTGTGCCGTTGATCAAAAGAGCACAATCAGATATATTTCTTTTCTGGGTTCTAAGGTGTATTCACAAATGCCAAATAAGCTGTAAATAATAGCACTTTCATCAACAGAAGCTGAATATAGCAGCAACTAATGTTTCATGTGAAGAAGTTTGGCTCAGAAGAATTTTGAAGAATTTACATCAGTCTGTCAATGCACCAACAAGCATTTACAATGACAATATGTCTACCATTGCCATGACAAATAATCTTGTTTTTCATAGTTGCACCAAACATATTGAAATTTGACATCACTTCTAAGGGTGAACACAGGGTTGGGCTGGATCAGGTTTTTGTAAGACCTGGGACTTGGCTCGGTCTTAGACCAGGTTTCATTTTAGAGAATTGGGACCCAACCTGGCTCAATTTGGCCTAGTAAGTAATTATGCTTGACCAGGCCTTTATATATATATATATATTTAAAATTCTATTTTATACAAAAAAAAATTTATTAATAAAAACTAATTTTTTTTAAAGAAAAAATTTTAAGATTTGAAATATATAAAAATGGAATGAAAGGAAAAATTAAGATTTAGAAGAAAAAGAGATTAAAATTTGAAAAGAATTAATATTTTAAAACTTTAGTTTAAATAAAATAAATTTTGAAAAAAAATAAAAATATCATACCAGGTCGGGTTGGGCCAAATCTTGTGTCACCTCGAGACCCAGGCTAGCTTGGTAAAATTGCAAATGTTTTATTTTGACCTGGTGCAACCTGACTTAATCTGACCAGCTTGGCTGGGCCAACTAAGTCCATGAACACCCTTAATCAATTCATATGGGAGCTCATGGAATAAAGAGACACTGAGTTAAAATTTTACAAGACTAAAGATCAATTTGCATATGTTTTTACAAAACTAACCACTATGAAGAATTTTATCAAGTTAGAGAGATGATTGGCATTATAGATTTTTTGGGGAGTATTAAAAATATAATCTAGGAAAATTTTATTAGAAATTAATGAAGCCACAACTTAATAGACCTAAACTAATAAGCTGGTAACATAATGAAGTGGCTTAGGATACATGTAATTATGATGGTAGATATTAAGTTAGCTATAATAAATGAAGAAAAGTAAATGTCACTTATCTGCATGCCTATATATATATATATATATATATATATATATATATATTACCAATCATTCAAAATTTTAATCAACCGTGGGCTATAATCTATTAACTACAAATCCATAAAAAATTACTCAAATATTACCTTCCCTTTAACACCACCAAGATGAGTAACAAAAATGTATTACGTGACTTCTTGATTGTGTAACTTTAATAACCTGTCGACTTAGATTCTACTCATTATTATACCCTTTTCTATCATCATTATCTAAACATTACTTTATTCACTATACATTGCTTTCATGCTTAAAATTACTCTTCTCAAATCACAACGTATTGATGCTTAAAAGCATTGGGTAGTTAGGTTTATGATTTAGAGAGAAATTGTGTAATCAATAATATATATATATATATATATATATATACTAATATATACTAATTATCTTAGATTTGCAAACATAGTGTATAGGGAATGATATGGAATGGTATCATAGTAGGTAAATTCTAGTTGCCCTGACGTTATACCAAAGAGTTACATAGGACTTTTTAATTATGCATCTTGACAGTGTTTAGAGGGAAGAACATTTTAATTAGGCATCTTGACAGTGTTTAGAGGGAAGAACATTTAAGTAGTTTCTGAAAAAGAAAGGACCATAGGGAAAAAATGAAATTAAGAGACAAAAGTTTAGCTAAGCAAACAAAGAGAGGAAGATAAAACCTGAAATAAAGTTTAGGGATTATATTGAAATAAAATAAAATAAATGTATGAAAGTTTAGTCAATCAAATAAAAAGGCTGCTTCTTCTTACTTTAATGGATTGTAATAATATATTTGTGATTTTTAATACAGTATTTTTCAAAAAGAATCAAACGTGGGTTGCTAATAAGAAATATTATTTCTTACTAAACTTTTTTGGGTCTTTCTTATCTCCTGTATTGAGTTTGCGCCCTTCATGCCTTAAAGTTTTGTCAAGAATTCTTCTATTTTTTTAATGAGGTATAAAAATGCTCTTGCTTTTGTCATAGTTTGTATTCTAATCACATGACTTATTTGCATATAAATTCTAGTCTATACAATTTTCACAATTTTTAAACGATGGTAACCATCGTTTAAAGACAAACATATACCAACAATGCCACAATGTCTTCTTTTTCTTATTAAAGATTTAGAGTATTCTTGACTGCGTACAAACCTTTTTTTTTAATGGGCAATCTTCATAGTTGTACTTCCCCATGTCATGCCAATATATTTTACGATTTTTAATGCTTTTCAAGAAGAACCAAACATGGATGGCTAATTAGAGATATTTCCTCTTCTTACTGTTGAGCTATTCTTTTTGAGTCTTCCATGTCTCATTCATCGAGAGTTTGTGCCCCTTTATATACGTTTGGATTCAATCAGGATTTGTTTTATTTTCAAAGTTAGATACAAAATTTTTTTTTATAGCTTACGTTAGTAAGATGAAAATTACTTAACTATTTCTTCTATAATTAATTAGAACTGTGCCAGAGAGAATGGTTTCAAATGTAGAGAGCTTTATAATTGAAGAGTATATGTATATATATATTTACACACACACACACACACCTAGATATGTAATATGAAATATATAACAGATAAGTAACAAGCTCTTTACAAATAATTGAACCTAAGACTTTTGCTAAATATGATCATACATCAACAAATATTCTGTAAGTTTTGGCATTAAGAATGATTTGTTGATTGCTGCAATTTATGAAATAATCCCAACAGCTGAAAAGACCAGGGCTATTGTAATTTATCGCAAAAGTGTTGTCGCAAAGAATCTTCTTTTGTAGTGTAAGATTGAACCAAAATGTGAGGCTTCACCTGGATGGGTTAAAAGTGATATTGTAAAAAGAGCATAGCCAAAATGAAGTCAAGAGGAATGAAACCAAATGCTCCAATAAATGAATTCAAGTCTCCAACGAAGGGAAGCATTGCTGCTATAGTGGTCACTATTATAACACTTAATGACTAAGAAATCAACTTGGGAATCACATTGTGGACCGAGAACTGAGGGCTTTTGGGTTCTCCAAGTGTTCGCTTCAGTAATTCATTTGTCGGCTACAAGTATACCTGTATCTTACATATAAAGTTAGTTTTTCAAGGATACTCTAGTTTTGGAAAAGAATGACATATTATTTGTACATGGATTTCTTAAAATGTTCTTTAAAACACATAGTATAACACAAAAGAAGATCGTTAAATATTGGAAGTTAGATTGCTTGTTTAAACTTACACATACAATATGTGCCTTTTATGATTGGATGCTAGAAGATAGTGTTCTGGGCTTGAGTTTGAGTGAGATAAAAAAGATTACCATACCAATGGCTGAGAGTTGGGCTATCATAAAAGCTTAGGTGATAATAAAGAACAGTTTGGGAGCAAAGGCTTGCCCTTGTAGGAGACATTACTTAAAATGAGGGATGAGGCTTCCTTACTAAATGCCCAATAACTAGAGACGGTGTTAATTTTGCCTATACAAATTACAATCAAGCTAATATAACATAACTAACTTTAGTGTGTATATATATATGGTTTGACCAGCATTATCAAGAACAATTGAAACTATTAGAATACAAAATAACCTGGAATTCTAGAACTACTCCATTTCCATATATTGTCGCAATGAGGGCAATAGCATTGAATACTCCAAATAAACAGCTCTATGTATCACCTTTCAAGGAATAGTCCTTTTTTGGGCCTTTTAAGGATTCTCCTGCATGAATATTGGGAATGTCCAGTCCACTGCATTTTACTTATATACAAATAAGGAATTGTAAAAGTTAAGGAATTGTTATAACTGATGGTTTAGTCAATGCTGCCTATGATTTGTGGATTGAGCTTTCAACATGGGATATTGGTTGTCATTTGTCAATGGCGACATATACTAACAATATCTCTATGTCTCCCTTTTCATTTATTTATATATTGCAGCCAAGATATTCTTAGACTTTGTCCACACCTTTTCTTTTATAGGTTTTAATCCTAAAATATTTTTCAAAGAATTAAACTTTGATTATTAAAGAGATATATTATTTCTTCTTACGGATTCAGTTATTCTCTATAGATCCATGTTTTTATACCCTTAGGGCCCATTTGGTTGTTAAAATTGATACAATGGGAATGAGAATGAAAATAGGAATGAGAGTGAAAGTGGGAATGAGAATATTAAAATGTTGTTTGGTTGGGAAGGAATGAGAATGTACATATCTCTCTTTACTTCATTTGGTTAGTAGATTATACATGGGAATTAATTAGGTAGTGTGCATATTTTACCATATTATTACTTATCATAAAATAAAAATAAAAAAAGGCAGACATCTATTTGATTTATTAATTAATAGTATAATTATATATTTAATAAATTAATAATAATTAAAAATATTAATTTAATAATAAATAATAATAGATTAAATAAAAAATTAAAAACTAAATAAATAATAAAAAAATAAAAATCATAAATTAATAATAAGTAATTAAAAATAATAATTAATTAAAAATCATAATTTAATAATAAATAAAAATAAATAAAATAATAATAATAATTTAATAATTAATAGTTAATAAATAATAATAAATCAAATAAATAATAATAAATTAGAATTTTAATATATCATAAGGGTATTTTTGCCTGAAAATTATTATAAACAAGGATATTTTTGTCTAGTATATTTCATTTCCAAGAGAATAGTTTGATTCCATCACTTCAACTAAAGAAAGAGCTCTCCATTATATGAGGGAGAGTAGGCTCCTTAGGGAATGGGAATGAAGTCTCAATCTGTCAACCAAATATGAGAGTGGAAGACACTCCTATTCCCATTCCCATTCCCTCATGTTAATTCCAGCAACCAAATGGGGCCTTAGTTTTTCTATTGCAATAAGGGTTTGTTTTTCTTCCTTTTAGATGAAATTTGCTTGATTATTTCTCTGTTGTAGTCAATCAACTATTGACAGTGCCGGTGTAATATTTAAAAAAAAAAAAAAGGAAATTTTCTATTTAATAATTTAATTCATATGGAAATATTTTGTGAATGATTTCATTAATCATAGGGAAGAAGCAATATAATTAAAGAAAAATATGATAGTTTAAATAATTGAGTAAAAGGAGATTAAGGAGAGCTCTTATATTAATTCAAATAGTATTTCTTTATGAGACTTAGGTTGGTTCAAGTGGTTAAGCCTTACCTATGTATCCAAGAGGACCTGTGTGCATTAGATTACATTTTTTCTTAGGCTGCCACATGTCCTTTGAGAAAAGAAATTACTAAAATACCCTTCACTTTCCTCCCTTTTTCACACCAAGCTCTCTAACATGCAAGAAGAAATTTCGCACCGGCTACCTTATATTTCACCATCGATTTGAAATGACGCCACTGCCTAGTCATCTCTGACATGTTGGGAGCAATCACCAGGGAGGGAAAGCACAATAGAACCTTGAAAAGTCTAGCGAACACAACTGCACTGTTTAAGTGCAAATTGAGCTAAAATTTGTGTGATCCAAGTGGATTACTTCAATTTTGGTTAAGGGCTCCCAATTTCAAGTTATTATAGCAAAAATCAAGAATCCCTTTTCAGGTACACGAAGGACATGAATAATGATAATAAAGTTTGAAATTTGCATGATTCAGGTGTGATTCCTTCGAATTGCATTAGGGCTTTACTTTAGAACTTCATTTCATGTAGTTCTCCACTAATTTGAGTGATCAATTTTGATATTATACCTCAGAAATTAGAAAACCCCAATTTTAGACAAAGAATGTGAATAGTAACTAAAAAAGTCCAATTGGAGCTCGATTTGAAGGACTTTCATGAAATTCCCTTTGGGGTTCTAATCTTAGGTAATTATCTAACAATTTTCATGTGTTAATTTGATGATTGGATTTCTCAATTAAAAACCCCTCTTTCTTGGTAGGGAGTCGAGTGTGCAAAGTGATGATAAGTGAAGATTTCTTGATTCTCTGGTGTTATTGGACCTCAAGGAGATAAATTGAGTTGTTGGAAGTTATCGTTTGGAGTGGTAAGTCAATTGGAAATTTTTCTCAAATTATCTTAGATTTAATTGTTGATTAGAGGAAGCTTGATGAATGTAAGTGCATTGAAAGTAATTATAATTATTGAATAAATTATTTTAGTTGTTATTAGTATAAATGTTGACCCAATTGGTAATATTGGATAATTTAAGTGCTATAAGAGGCAATAAATGAGCTATTGGGATTGATATTAATTTGGAATTAATTATATATGGATGTCGATGATTGATAAGTGTGCTTAATGACATTTATATTGCAAGAAACATAAATGTCATATGTTGGAAAAGATGCAAGTAATGGAAAGTGAAGTTAATGGAAATTATGTGAACTTGTGGGTAGATGAGCATTATTAAAGACATTGGCATATATTTAGTGTAAATTATTTAAGTTTGCTATTGGTGAGATAAAACTGTAAGTTTATGGACCATTTGGGTGCCTGAAGTTTTTTTTTTTGTATATGCGAATATATGTATTAATTATAACAATTAAATTTATCAAGAGAAATAACAAGAGCTTATAGAAATGAAATAAAGTACCACAACGGATTTTAAATTCCAACTCATTGTGAAAACTTGTTAGAATTTATTTAAGTTAAGATATTTCTTAGCATAAGACATTAAAGGTTTATCATTTGATTTTAAAGTCATAACAATTGCACTTTACTTTGCAGGTAAGGGAGTGAGTTGTGTAGGCTTTAGTCAGGTGAGTAGATAATCCTAATTATTCTATATTTTAGTTTTTTGATATCTATTTTGAAAAAATATTGTTTCTTGATCTCTTTGTGCCTTAGGGCAAGCTTCTGGAATCACAAATGTCATTTCAATATTATGAAATCTTTAAAATGTTGGCATTAATGGATTTAGTGACTCTAAATTTTAGAATTTCATTGAGTTTAAGTTTCTAAATTAAAATATTTTTGAACTTATAAACTTTTTGTTATATTTTGAAGTACTTTGGTTCTATATTCATGAAATATTTGGTTCTTTAATTACGAGGGTATTTGATTTTGTATACAAAATGTGTTAGGATTCTAAAATCTGGATACCTTAATCTATTTATGAAAAAAATGTGGTTATGAGTTTTCTAAAGCTTCGATATTTGATTACAGATTTATATATGTTAAAGAAATTTTTAGGAAATGCATCCAAATAGGACCATGTTACTAATGGTAGCAGTATTAGCCACAGTGCACTACAATCTATATTTGATATTAGTGGGCAAGATGACACTATTATGATACTTTGTTTGAGGCCTAAAGTCACTATTTTGAATATTCTGAGCTTGAAGCTCATGAATGATATTTGCTCTATTCTGATTATACTAGCCTTAAGCTAGTTTTGTTTCTAATTTTTGATGCCTCTGTAGGATGTTCCTAAGCAATTAGTTGGTTTTGAGATACCTTTGCGTTACATATATACTGATATATATTTATTTAGAATTGGTTTTATAATTTTATTACTGAGGTCTTTACTGAAGTTTAAGGTCAGTTACATATATCGCACTATTTATATTAACCATAGAAGATGTATAGTTTTAAACAAAATATGTTTTTTCTTTTCAAAAACTCCACCGTGGTTAGTCTGTCCTTCCCTTTGTATAATTAGTATTATTTGCTCACTGAATTTTTACTCACCCCACGTTATCTAACATTTTTAGATCACATGTTGATCCAGAACACCTATCTATGGAGTAGGCGCTTACAAGTGTTTCTTGTTTCATTGAGCCTTGTTGTTGCAAGGGCAAGAGCTCCTCTTTTGTTGTAAATTTATAATTAAATTTAGTAGCTCCCCTTGTATATAAGCAGATGGTCCTTTGATTATTATTCTATTGATGGTTTGGCAGTAGGATATGTATGTATATATATATATATATATATATATATATATGTATTGGAGAACGGAGCTCTCCATCCTTCTTTATGCCAGTTTTCCAATCGCAAAAATTTTTGTAGGTCCATATTTTAAAGAAAACTCTGACAAAATTTTTACATAGAAGTGACTAATTATTTTTGGTATATGTATTTGTAGATTTTCTATTTCAATTTTAGTTGATGAAAATTCTGTATATTGAGTAAATATCTTATTTTTTATATGAATATGACTTACGAAGGCCAGCGATACCTCGTTCCTATGCCAATCACGTCATATTGGACAAGGTCATGACAGCCAGAGCTTATGGTTTCAAATGGTGTAGAAAAAAGATCTTTATAATTCAAGAAGGTATACACTTAGATATAATTCATGAAATATATTACAGCTAGTTCTGTTACAAGACAACACAAATTACATGAAGCTGAGAACTTTTTATAGACTTTGCATGAGGTGATTAAACTTAGAACCTCCCATAAACTCCTCAACATTTTTATTGTTGATGACTTTTGCTTAATATCCTCATACATCAGCAAATAATCGGTAAGTTTTGGCATCAAGAATGATTTGTCTAACTGCTGCAATTTGTGAAACTATCCCAACTATTGAAAAGACCACTGCTATGGTTAAATTTAGCCAGAAAGTGAAGCTTCGCTTGGATGGGTTGAAAGTGAAATTGTAGAAAAGCATAGGAAAAATGAAGTCAAGAGGCATGTAACCAAATGCTCCAATAAATGAATTCAAGTCCCCAAAGAAAGGAAGCATTGCTGCTATAGTGGTCGCTATTATAACACATAATGATCGAGAAATCAACCTGGGAATCACATTGCGAGCAGAGAACTGAGGGCTTTTGGGGTCTCCAAGTATTCGCTCCAACATTGCATTTGTGGGCTGCAAGTAAACCTGCACAAAACCACCTTAACTATTTAAATACTTTTGGCCATTTGGAAACAACAAACAATACAGTTTGCAGTGGCATCTTTGTCTGCTAAGTTAACAAAAAATTGAACAAAAGGGGTTTGAAACTTGAAGGGTGATAAGGATATTGAGAGGGTGTTTGCTGATAGCTCAAAGTTGAAAGGAGTTTAGTTTGCGTGAGAGAAATAATTACCACAGCGACGCCTGAGAGTTGGAGTATCATGAAAATGTAAGTGATAACAAAGAACCAGTTTGGGAGCAAAGGCTTGCCATTGTAGGAGAAGTTGGTTAAGATGAGGGATGAAGCTTCATTGCCGAATGCCCAATAACCAGAGATGGCTACGCTAAAGTAAGTGATAGTAATAACAGAGTAGCAAACACATAGTCCCTTGAGCATCTTTCCTTTAACTGGCGGTGCTAATGATGCCTGTTATGTAAATGTAACCCAATTACAAATTGCAAGCAAGCATATATGATATAATTGACTTGGGCATCGTCAACTCAAACCTGAACTTCCGGAACTACTCCATTTCCGTATGTTGTAGCAATGAGGGAAATAGCATTGAACACTCCAAATATACGGTTCTCTGTATCACCTTTCAAAGAATAGTCCTTTTCTGGGCCTTTTGAGGATTGTCCTATAGAAATATTGGGAACGTCCAATCCTTTTGTGATTTCCATATATATATATAAGGAATAGGGAAAATTAAGGAATTGGGAATAGGAGATATGTACCAATGTAGATGGAACCAACAGTAGCACAGGTACTGTAAGCGAGGCAGAGAACCAAAGATAAAAGATTAATGTGCCTCAATGAGTGAAAAGATGGGATTTGAGCCAAAGTCAGCATGAAGCATCCAAATATTACTACGAACTGGTAAAGCTTCATGCTTCCGTTTGGGTTTGCTAGCAGGTAAATTGCCTGCCGTTCATTTGCAAAGTACAAAAATTCACAAGTATTAGTTTAATCAACAAACGAAAACAATCCTACTGTATCGCTCACCGATACTATATTTAGATTAAAAATATTCAAAAAATTTCTTCAAAAGTGCAGTTATACACTGATGCGCATAGAAAACCTTCATGGATAGTCCTCCCACAAGCGAATAGAAGACGACACAGCCATAGCAGACCAAGAATTGAACTGGACCCACGAAGTAACGAGCCCAACGAGGTCCTGTCAGTTAGTTAATAAATAGTAGTGTGGTCAAAAGTTAATTTAAATGGAATAAATTGAAGATATATAGGAAGAGAAATTTTTATTAAATTTAAACTTAAATTTTTTATTTTGATTCAAGATATTTTTAAAATTTATACATTAATATTTTTTAATTTAATCATTTACAACTAAAATTTTTTAAAATTTAATCTCTCATAATATTGTGCTCTCAATTTGATTTATCATATCAAGATATTTTTTAATTTGGTCTGAAATAAATAAAATATTATTAATAATATCTTTCATATTTTTTTATAAAATATATTATTAATTTTAGTTTCATGTTAAAAAGATTAGACTAATAAAAAAATCGCATTTAATGGACCAATTAAAACAGTATTTTTTAGTCAAAATATAACAATAATAATTTAATCGTAGACTAAAATAAAAACATGTCTTATTTATGAAGGTTTATATTAAAAAGAAAACTCTGTGTACCACTAAATTGAAAAATAAACATTTTACTTTTATTTTCTCTTTCTTTCATTTTCATTTATTTAAACACGCAAATAAGTGACTTAGCAACTTCCTTACAAGGGAGTATCCAAATACAGGGAGATAGTATAACGTACCTAAAATATCACGAGCCATGTCAGTGAAACGGAGTTGGCGACGACCCAAATGAGCATGGTGTTCAAGAACCAGAGACGTTAAATAGTAGGCGTAGAAAGTAACCACACCTCCAATGACCAAGCACAGCATCCCTCTCGTCCATCCCAGAAACCTAAATGCATATGGAAGACTCAGTAGTGCCGGAGCAACTATGGAAGTCGTCAGATGGTACCCACAATGCACCCACGAACCTACGACATAACCACACACCGTCAAAAACATGAAAGATGAAGGAAAGCCAAAGAATATATGGTATGAAATGGATGAATCGAAACCTCTGGATTTGAGGACAAAGAGAGCGCCTGCATCCTTATTATCTTGATGCTCATCATGATAAGGCTGTAGCACTGAAACCTCTGCTGCATGAACTGCTGCTGAGTTTCGTTGCAGAGTGACATCCATCATACAAAACCAAGGTTAATAATAGATAGCGGACACAATTAGCATCTACTTATGTACATTTTTGTGTCCTTAATTAGTCATTATACCATGTTGGATCTTATACAGGCTGTCGATTATCTAAGATGGCATACTGTTATTGCTTAAAAGCAGAAAGTCAAACAAAATAAAAAATACGTCCGGTTTCCGAGCCGTCGGCGGCGACGGAATAAGATAAAGAAAGTACGTTGCTGTTGCCTGTTGGAGCTTTCTAAGTAGAAGTCTAACTAAAGAAAGAGAACGATACATTGCCACACATACTATGATGGGTTCATATAGAGAAAATATTGATAGGAGAGATTATTTTCGCCGAGATGATAGAGTATTATAGCTACTCATCCACCTCGCAATGGGAATTCTTAAGATCTAAATCTTTGGCCTCCTCCTAGAATTCGAAGCCATTTGAAATCACAACCAACAATTACAATTGCCCACTTAAAATCTTAGATGCTGGGTTCCGTACGTTATGACCAGAATGATTTATAAATTATCAAATTGTCCCCACTACATATAATCTAATATAGTTTCTCGTTATAGAGATACGTAGCTCTTGATTTGAGGATTAAAAAAAATTGTTAGCCACATGGTGTTATATATATATTGAGATTCTTTATTTGGTTCACCTTGCTGTACAATACATGATATGCATGATGCCTATATAATATAACGGGCACAATCCGATCTCTTCATATTGTGGTGGTAATATGCGGCTATGTTTAATTATAGTAAATTATTGAGTAGAAATTCAATAGTTCAAATTTATAAATAAAAAATATAATTATAAACAATTATATAAATTTAATATAAATCTAAACTATTAAATTTTTATCTAATAATCTATTATAAATAAGCTTGGTCATAAGTTAACTTTTTCGTATTGCATTGTGTCATTGTTGACTCGATTTTTAATAAGTTTGTTTTGTTTAAAAAATCAAGGCATAATCATTATTTTGATATCTTGATTAATTAATTTATTTTAATTTGATTCTTAATAACTTTGAATTTTTCACTATATTGGTATTTTTTATTATGTCTATTAAGAATCAATTTAAAACGTTAAGAAAATTAATAGAGCATTTTAAAATATTAAAAATAATAAGAAATTATTTTTAAATCTTAAATAAAATTAATTGAAGAGTGTAATATAACATAAAAGTTACAAATAATTAACTTAAAATAAAAAAATTAAAAGACTAAATTAAAATATAAATAAATTTAATAATAAAATCATAATTCAACCCAAACTTGCCTTTTTTTCTCTCCTACCTTACACCCCCTGAAGTCATAATTCATTAATTTTTACCTAGATAATAACAACTAAAACAGAAAAAAAAAAGTATTTTTTTTTCCCAATTGAATTGCTGACTGCAAAATGTAAATGCACAAATGAAGTTTTTTTATTTTAATGGCACCATAGATAATGAGATGTAACTATTTCTGGGGTGCTGTTTTACAAATTAACAATCAAAACTTGGTAATGTTTATATAGATATATATATACCAAATGAAAATATATCTAATGTGAGAAAGTAAATTGAACTGAATTCTATATTATATGATTATTTTTTTGGTCAATTATATTATATAATTATTTAGTTTTTAAAAAGTACAAAATTAATCCTTTTTTTATACTTTGTAACAATTTTATCTCTTATAAATTAATTGTGACAAATCAATCCTCTCATAAATTTAAATTTATATAAAACTAATCACTCTATTTGAATTATGAAATATTAATTTTATATAAAATGATTTTTTTAAAAATTAATTTGTCATAATTAATTTATAAGAAATTAAATTTTTATGAAGTGTAAAAATAAATACTTAATATTTCATTATCACCATAACTAAGTATTTATTTGTGAAGTCTCATATTTCTTTCTAAATTTTGAACTACCCGTAACCTAATTATCCCACCCGACCCGCTGGGGCTATGAAAAAAAAAACGGAAGTCTAAGAAACGCGCGTTGCTCAGTGGTCTCTTCTGGGGATAGCATTGGCAGAAACCCTACCAAAGAAACGCAAGGTTTCGTCAATATGTTTCGCCTGCTCTGAATTCGCGCCCAGGTGAAGTCACTGCTTCCTGTCTCTCTTTGTCATTTTTTGTCATTTTGATTCCAGAATTACTCTTCATGTGGAATTGTGTGGAGATTATTGGCTTTGATAAATTCATGTCATTGAAGAGTTACAATGCAATGAATTTAAATTTGGGTGTTATATTGCTGTTCTTCATAGGCTTTGCTTTGTTTGGCAACATTTTGGAAACTCGGGGAACCCAGAGGGGATTACGATATATAAGTGAACGGTTGTAGCACAAAAACCTGGTTGAAAGCTCACTAATTTGAATCGCTTTTGCTCAAATATTTAACTTGAAAGCCAAGTAACACTTTAAAGGATGCTAGAAACTGGATTTGTTTCGTGGGTCTAGCCTAAGAAGTTGAAATTGCCCGAACCTGCCATTTGAATGTCTCCTTTTGAATAGCACATCTGAAACGAAGTATGTTTCTTTGATTCCCCTTATTATTCGAAAATCCGAATGACGGGCTAGAGTTGAAGCTAAAGTAAATATTTTTATGTACACTCACTCAAAGGGAATGATTTTGAAGAGTGTGGTGGTGATATCGACTTTGTATATACTCCCTGTATATTATGAGCAATTGGTGCCGTTTAATTTTTCAATGAAAATAAAATGATCATTCCTCAGAGGTAAGGATGCGAGGATTCAATCTTTTAAAAAGATGTGCAGTTTCTTTACTTTGCTGGAGATTGTGGAGGACAATTTGCCGGAATCAGGCATAAAGCCAATTTGAAATAGCGTGATTTTAGTTCTTTTTAAGCAATTTCGGTTGCTTCTCCTTTATTCATGAAAGTGAAATTGCTGTCAGAAAGAGATAGCAAAGATGTTAATTTTTCTTGGAAAAATTCCAGCCTATGTTGGACACGATTTGGTTCCATCTACATGCCAGCTTAATTCTTAGACATTTATGTATAATTTGAAAGTAGATTAAACTGAAACATGTTGAGCATGGCTAACTTATAACTATGATATAGAGTATGGACTAATACCGAGCGCTGGATACTTAATTTTCTCGAATTAACCCGCACCTGAATATGTTATCTTCAAGGGATTTGGTTTAATAGAAAAAATAGAAATTGCAATCTCATTGAAAGTTCTCAAATAATTTACTTTTGCGCTAAAAACGTAACTGAAAATATACAGCGATGCTATGGTGTCTCTCATGACATGTTAAGGATTTTAAAATAGTATTTCAATCCTTTGAGTAATTTATTTTGGTAGATGTTCACTTTTGTGGCCTGCAGTGCCTTGAGTTGGAAGGATGCCATCTGAATCTGATAAATGGGGATGGAAGCATGTCACTGTGTTTGGTGGTTTTGACAAGGGAAGTGGTACAAAAAGATGGAAATGCAATCACTGCAATCAACGTTATAATGGATCTTATTCACGCGTTAGAGCACATCTTCTTGGTTTTTCTGGTGTTGGAGTCAAAAGCTGTCCAGCTATAGACAGGTCATTGAGAGAAGCATTTCAGATCTTAGAGGAAGAGCGAGCTGCTCGGAAAAAGAAAAGACCTTCTGGAATTGTAAAACATGGCAAGCGTATTCGGACATATCGCCCTAATGTCACCTGTGTCACCAAAGAAGATGTAGATGAGATATTGGCAAGATTCTTCTTTGCTGAAGGATTAAATGCAAATATTATCAACTCTAATTACTTTCATGAGATGATAAAAGCAATTGCAGCTTTTGGCCAAACCTATGAGCCCCCTTCAATAGATGAGTTGTCTAGTTCCTTTTTGAGTAAAGAGAAAGAAAGGATTGAGAAATCAGCGGCTCTAGTTCGAGAGTCTTGGCCACACACAGGATGTACGTTGTTGTGTGTTGGCCGTTTAGAAGGTACGCTGGGAAGTTTTCGGGTTAATATATTTGTATCTAGTCCTAGGGGACTCTCATTCTTAAAAGCAATGAGTGTGGACAATGTTGATGCTTCAGGCAATTCTGTTGCTGCTATCCTTAGTAACACAATTGTGGAAGTTGGGCCAACAAATGTGGTTCAAATAATTGCACATATAGGCGATGCCAATACATATGCAGAATCTCATATCCTGTCAGATTTCCCCCATATATTTTGGTCTCCTTGCACTTCACATTCGGTCTGTATTTTGATGGAAGAAATAGCTGAATTGGATTGGGCAAGACCTGTTGTCTTATGTGCTAAAGAAATTGAGAAATGCATAATCTCATTTCAGAGCTTCTCTCCCCAGGTCTTCACTCGAAATTTGAATGGGTGCTCCAACTCACAGTTTTCCAGAAATGCACCCTCCTGTTTCACTGTCCAGAAGATAATTGGGCTAAAGCAAGAATTCCAAGATTTAGTTGCAAGGGAAGAGTGGAAGCAGTGGAAGCTAAGTAATTCCGAGGATGTTGGAAGTGTTGAAGCAGCCATTTTAGGTGAAGATTTCTGGAACAGGGCTCATACGTTGTTGCAAATATGTGAACCTTTTGTTAGATTGTTTGCTACCCTTAATATTGATAGATGTGTCATGGGTGATGTCCATGTGTGGCGTAGCCAGGCTTTCGATGCTTTGAAGAGCATGGGAATAGGTAGTGGTGTATTGAATCAAATAGAAGAGTTGATAGAGAACAGATGGGATATGCTATTTTCTCCTCTTCATTCCGCGGCTTACATATTGAACCCTAGATACTTTGGCAGAGGCCAAAGCAAGGATAAAACCATAATGAGGGGTTGGAAAATCATGTTAGAGAGATACGAGTGTGAAAGTACAGGCAGACGAGTGCTCAGAGAGCAGCTTAGTTCTTACTGGCGACTTGAGGGGTCCTTGGGCGAGGAAGATGCTGTGGATTGTAGAGATAAGATGGACCCGGTTGCATGGTGGGAGAACTTTGGTTTTGAGATACCCCACTTGCAAACACTAGCTATAAAAGTTTTGAGTCAGGTTTCCAGTGTTGTAATGTGTGAGGAGATATGGCAAGATAATGATACCTATGGGTTAGGAGCAGAGAGAGGGGAAGATATTATTTATGTCAGAAACAATCTAAGGCTTCAAGGTCATAAAATGGATGTTTCAACTCTGCATCTGATTAGAGAGGCATGATGCTGAGCTCCCTCTGCAGCTATTTAGACATTGGGTGGCTCTCATGTTGATCGCTCAAAACGTAGTCAACGAGCCTGTGATTCAAATGGCATCCGCCTAAATCTTTTAAGATTAAGGTGAGCTTAACATCAAGAATTAGATCCCTAACTCTGTCTTTTTCTCAAATCCTTAGTGTCAAGGCTTCAGCTTCCTAGTTAACAATAAAAGAAGAAGAAGCTGAAATTATTACTTCTTACTTACATATTGTGCCAAGTTGTGTGACTTCTGTGTGTCCCTTGGATATGTGGAATCAGACGTTAGTAGTTCTGCGAAGCTGTGACAAATTCATTTGTGCTCATTCTCACAGCTGGTGCCTGGGGAGGGTGTGTAGTTGTTGTTTCCATCTTATTATGGGTATAAAATTTGTATATTCCAGCTAATAGCTACTAGTGCTTGGATATTTCAGGTGTTGAACCTCATACATATCCTCATGTGGCCTAGAATTATTCTTCTATTATGAATAACAAATGGAATAGTATGTGGTTCCAATTATCTTCTTCTTCTTTTTTTCTGAGGAAAGCAACCAAACACACATCTTATTATTATTTTGATTGTCATATTCTTCTTCTCTTCCATTATATAATTGCTTTACGGCTCGGTTTCATATTCTAGTACCTTCTACATATTGACAAATTACCAGATTTCATTTTTTTTTAGGGACTCAGTGAACAGTGAACATGGATAAAAACATCAATTTTGCATCTGCAACAGATTTCCCCATCAACTCGATTGAAGTGACCATTACCACTGTTTTCAAGGGCATGCAACTATCCGCTAGAACTTGTTATATTGGCCCTGTCAATGTATTTCATTTCAGTGCCCTGTTCATGATCGTTGTTTTTTTTTTTTTGTTTTTTTTTTATCGCTCTTGAACATAAGCACAAAGTGGACTAATGTAGGCTAGCCCCGAATATCTGCTTCACATAGAAAATAATTGAGTGAATTATACAAGTTTTAAGATTGATTTAATTACATTTTATATATATTTCTTTCACTAAAATTAATTTTTTACATGATATAAGATTGTAGTTTTATTCTTAATATAATAGTAAAAAAATGTTAATTTTTAACATAAGATTGTAACTTTATTCTTAAGATGATTAAGTGATTTTATTTTGAAAAGAATGCATATTATGCAGAAAATTAACTTTATTAAAATAATAAATTAGAAGAGAAGTTTTAGCAATACATGTCAAACATCACAATAATCAAGTATTTTATTATCATTACTATTATTACTATTATTATTATTATTATTATCGTTACTATTATTATTATTATTATTATTATTATTTTATTCAATTATTCAACTATGCACTTATTAAAATTTTTAACACTCACCATAATACAAATTTTATTTAAGGGTTATTTAATAAATTTTAAATTTTCCATTTAACCTAACAATCTTTATTGTTATCCAGTCAAGTCATATTAATTTTCTCTTTTTAATTTTGCTTCCTTTTTTTTCATAAAAAATCTAGGAAAATTACTCAAAATTAGAAATTCATTATAAAATTTTTAAAAATTCTAAATCACTCCCTAGGTGCATAACAAAATTTAAGAAGTCCTAAGAACACAAATTTTACTAGATTTTCAAATTGCTCTTAAACCCCTAAATTGGGGTTTTTCAATTCGGAAGTCAAAATTCACAATTGATTAATGATTTCAAGGGAGAAAGGTGCGAAATTAACTGATGAAGTGTAATCATAACTCAATTTGAAGCAAACAACTTAAATTGAGTTTAAATTCGCCTTTTTTTTTTTTGGATGAACAATGCCAAAATTAGGGTTATTTGATTTTGAGCAAATTGGACCTAATTGATCAGTGTAAATGAGGGAAAAAGGACTGAAAAACATCATAGAACTGAAGCCCTAAGCTAAATTGAAGCAAATATACACCAAATTCGTAAATTTTCAAGCTCGGTTTTGGATTGTTTGAGTCGTGGAAAATTTGAGAAATTCCAACAATGTGACAGCCAATGGTGGTCGCTCAGGGATTGACAAGGTGGCCGACGACCCTTCACGGTGGCTGAAATAGTGCTGGTGGCAGGAAAAAAATTTGCACAATTAGGATAGTTTGATGCGATTTTTCTAGTGATATAACTGGTGGAGAGGCCGCCGGTGGCTAGTAATGGGCCGGTGAGGATGTCAGTGACTCGGCGGCCACTCATCAATGAGTTGGAGTGGTTGGCGGCGAGAAGGAGGAAAGCTTGAATTTGAAACGAGAAGGAGAAAAAAAATACTTGCAAGAATGGAAGAATGAATATCTGATTGAGAATGTAAAGTATTTTAAATGGAAAATATGATGTTTTTATCAGATCAAAATTTTCTTCATAGATATTTCGTTATCATACTTTGTTAAGTTATAAGTGTTAAATATGTATAAGATGAGACTTAGGTACTTATTTATGTTACAATTTCAAATAAAATTTTATCTGCATCCTCATTTAGTTCTGATTGAGTTTCTTATTGAATATAAATTTTATGGATATTATATTATTATACGTGAATGGTTCTTGAATTGACTTACAGTCAATCTTTAATATGCAAATGTTGAGCAGGTGGAAAGGCGGAATTCTCTCCAGTAAAGAAAAGCAAACGAGAAATATAAAGAAAAAGAAAAAGAAAAAGAAAATGGCTTTGCAGATAAAGTGACTAGACCTACTTCACTTTATATCTGCCCAGAAATCAAAAACAGAATCTGTTAGTGAGGGTTGAGGCGACGCAACATATTTTAACTTCTATTAAATTTGCAATAAATTGGATGCATTCGTTATGTATGGAAATGGGGTTCAAAGGTAATAAGAAACAAAAGGGATCATTTCCAATACTTGAGAGATCGAGTGTAGGAGGCCTGTAAACTCTTTTCCATATGTATATGTGTATATATATATATATATATATATATATATATGTATGAATATATATATATATATATATATGTATATATATATCTATATTCACATGTGAAAGAAAAGATGGTCATCAGTGACTTGCCTCTTGCACCTAAAATTAGGTGACAAACTAGATTTTGGTTAGATTTACAGAAAACAAAGCTTGACTTTGCTCTCTTTCGCCTATTCAATTTTATTTATATACGACTTGATATATATTTTCTGTACATGATGTTCGGAAAGCACCCACCACTTCCTAATAATAACAAGTAGCATTTATAAAAATTGGCATGATAATCACTGACTGAGCCATCAATGGTAGTAGATTAAGGAACTATGGCCGCCCATTTGCCATCCATACACTAATTAAAGCCAGTAAAATATAGATTTTTCTTTGTTTGGGCATAGCAGGACCAAGTAATCATATCTGATCGTTTATTTCCTTCTTTTATATAAATTTCATAAAAGAAAAGGACACATTGAACAGATTCCTTTATTTGTGTTTGTAATTCTATTAGCTTGTGTAACAGAGCCAGTGGAGAATACATCATTCGTCTTTTACAGGTATCTACAGACTCTTTAAGTGGTGGTAGTTGGTTAGTTAGCCATTAATGGCGGACAGAAAAAGATTCCAAGTTTTTGTTTGGTGAATTTATGATCATATTTAGGTCTATGGGATGTATTCTTTTTTTTTTTTTAATAATTATTTTGTGTAGTAGTTAGGTCATAAAGTCTATTAATTTATTTTTGCTTCCTCCATTGAAGATTAAGAAGAAAGTGGCAGATGAATAAGAACGAGACAAATTAAAAGATACACAACTAACTTTTGATTATTGTGTTTTGGGTAAACTATCATAATCAGAAGCAAAAAGTTCCATGCAAGAGACTAATGCGTGGCAATTAAAGAGATTGTATGCAAAATTGGCAACTATAACACTTTTCAAGGTTTGTTGTGCTGAAAGCAATAGCTTTATCAGTGGGAATCTCTGTTTCCATTTTTAATTTCCTTTTATTCCAAAAGGGGGGGAAAAAAAAAAGAGAAAAGAAGGAAAGAAAATGGGGTTTGTCCAATTTGATTGCAAAAGTTGTCCTGAATTTTATTCATTATGTCAAGCATTAGAGGCATGTGAATGGGATCAGAATCATCAAGTTTAAAGGTCAATAATATGGTAATGAAAATTGGTGTCCAAAAGTTGGAGAACAAAGAGACATATGTCCTTTTTGTTTTAATGGAGGTGTCACTACTCGTTCTAATAAATAAAAAACATGTGTTTGTAGGGCTTAAAGATATATAGAAATCTAAACTAGCAATCATCTTCCTTTGAATACTTTAATTGAGGGCTAATTTTGGTATCCATATTCAAGAAATTCATTTTTCTTGTATTAATCTGTACATATCCTATATCTGATAAAAAAAAAAAAAAAAAAAGCTAACTTTGACGAAAGAAAATAAGAAGGGTCTGAACAAAGAATGTAAGGCAGGTCTAATGTGGTAGGTCATTTTTAAAATGGATCACTTGCCATTATAACAAGATCTGTAAGTGCAAAAAATAATCATGTGCTATCATTTTAGATTATTTTTATTGTATGAGGTCATTTTTTTATACTTACAACACTTACTATAATAATAAAATATCCAAGTATACTATATTTCTAACCTTCTGCACTTCTAGGTTAAGTAATTCGCCTCAAAATAAATTTTATTTAGCTCAAAATCTGTATACCACTTCAATTCCATTCTTTTACATATACTTAGAGGCATCTGAGCATTGCATATTCCCGAACAAGTAATAATGATTAATAATAATAGTATTATTATTATTATTATTATTATTGATGATAAAAACTTAAGATTAGACCAGAAGTTTGACAAGATGACAGACATGACTCCTAAATCAAAGGCTTTGTACAATGTGAGGTAATTAATTATGTATTAAAAACTAATTAAGCATTACTGCATAGCGCTAACTTTTATGTCATTCATTGATACCTCACATGATTAATGAGTTGTCCCAATTTGCAGTGACCATCTAGTGTATGTAATGACTTGAGCTTCCCAAATAAACAAATAATTACCTTGTGCTTTAATCCTTATATTTAATTATCCTCTAAGTAAAACTAGCCCATAATTGTAGCTTTAACGAATCTCACTTCATCCTTAACGAGGCTTCTAATAAATTAAGATGGAAGTAAACTCCCGCGCAAGACTTTACTGTTGCATATGCTTGCTGACTCTGACCTTTTATAGCCTTGAAATTGCATTTGGAATATTTTTAACATTTTCGTTCTATTTTAGTGGTTGGTCACAGTCTAGTTTTATTTTATAATTCAGAAGATCATAAAAAAAAAATTAAAAAAATGTCGTTCTGGGTAGTAAAAGATCATGGGATCATCTTGAAAGATTGTGATTTTGATCTATTAAAACTGTAAAAGAAGATAGGTGCTTGTATGGAACAAGATCTCATATAGTTCAATCTCTTTTCTAATATTAAGAAAATAACCACTTTGTCTTTTGGATCTGCATGTAAGAGGAAAAATGTCTCAACCAATTGCGCTTAATCTAATTGAATGATTCCTTATCTGCCATTCTGGGTACTATTCCTGTAATATTTTACCACAATTTGAAGGTAAAATAAAAGACAAAAAGAAAAACCTATGTCTATCTCAAATTGCTACTTGTCTCACTTATATTAATCTTCAAATTGTTTGAACTAAATAGTGAGGGGATTGAGTAGTTTCTAAGAAAAACTTCATTATGAATTTAGACTTAGCAACAAACCACAATGCTTTAGAATATATATAAATGGGTGAGCCTAGTGGGTTCACACAAGGCTCTAAGCTTAAAATACGCACTCAGTTTTATTCGTTTGACTTCAATGATCATATGCGTTACATCTTTAAATTAATCAAGCTTAGCAAACTGTTAACGTTATAAAGCATCAAAAGTACATGTAAATCTTGAGTTTGATGAAAGGAAAGCCGTAATATAGGTTGATCAATCCTGAGATTCTTTCTTTACTGGTGAAATATATATATATATATATATATATATATATAAATATAATAAAAAAAAGAGAACGAAGAAGAAGATGGAAAAATTGGAAGGGGCATATTGGGAAGGAAGGGAAATGCAGAACATTAAATGGGGATGCCTGGCTTTGGGTGCACATGGTGGGTTTGCACTTAAAAATTATTGAGGAGTACGAGGGAGATGGCTGAGAGTTCCAAATATGGCTATCATCACATTATTGCAAGACAAGCTTGTCCCTACTTCACCTGTCTCTCTTGTGTAAACACTAAACACTACTCCCTCCAATCTGTTTTTGGATCCAGTATATTATTTGTACATGATGGGAAGAATAATAAAATTTAAAAATTGTGCAAATTTAAAGGTTGGCAGATTGGCAGATTTAACTGTTTACTTATAAATTTAATGTTTTGAATTAAAAGTAGATGATAGTCAAAATTTTTAAAATTAACTGCATGCATGTGATTCTAAATTTTATTTTTAATGATTTATACTAAATGATTTATGCAATCAGACAAAGAAAAGTACAAAATTAACCCCTTATTTTAATATTGATAATTTAATTTTTTTATAAATTAATTATAATAAATTAATTTTTTATAAATTTAAATTTGTACAAAAATAGTATTATATAAATTCAAATTTATACAACATTAATTCTTTCATTTAGATTAATAAAGTATTAATTTTGCATAATTTTACATGAGATAAAATTTTTAAAAGATTAATTTATTATGATATATTTATAAATAATTAAATTGTCGAAAATATAAAAGTAAGGCATCAAATTTATTTCTTTTTTCCAATTGGATGACTAAAAATTGGCACAATTGCCTCCTCCATCAGTAGCGAATAGGTATCGAAGATTAACGTAAGTAGGTTTCATTTTGTCTCTGTCTCTCTTTTCTTCTCTTCCATAAATTGATTCATTATATTTAATTCTAAGTATAGAGGATCCAGGTTTTCTGAGATCACACCAAACTAAGTATTTTACTTTCTTCTCCCTCCATCAACTAAGTTCAGTTCTCTTCAATTAACATAACAAAATAAATTAAATACGAGAGTTGGCCTTGATTTGGATCTTTAGGAGTTATAAAAAAAAAAAATGTTAAATTATAGAAACAAATAGACATAATTGATATAAGACCTGCCTTTGAAAAATAAATAAGATTTCTCATTTCATGTTTATTTCGTTTTAAAATCTATTACATAAATTTCTCAATTATTACCAAATGTTAATGACATGATAAAAGTAAACATAGATTTTCAGAATTTGGATTATCTCTAATATTAGAGGAGATATCTTGAACCAAAAAAAAAAAAAAAAGAATGAAACCGACACAAGCAAGATTTACTAAACCTCACCCCTTTAATATAACTTTTCTTACAAGACTTCTTCATTCTTCAAGTATTGAAAAAGACCCAAATGGATGCGTGCTCGAGTTTTTTAAGAGTAGGTTTTGTTAATTAACCACAATTGTTATATTAAGTTTTTAAATTATTTGTAATTGTTAAATAAAATGTCTAAAGGTTATCCAATTACTTTAAAAAAATCATCTATTTTAATTTTTAAATTTTGAATATAGATGATTAGATAAAGATGTTAATTTAATACTGATATAGATGCTTTGAGAGAAATATCTACGAAATACTTTACAGTCGCATTTTAGAGATGATTTAAATTGTAAAAATTCGAGATACATTTAATACACTGTAGGTATTTCATTCGATCAGTAATTTCAGTCAGAATCCACTTTCGCAATTAAGAGAAATATATAAATCTCCTATTTTTAAATTAAATTATGAATATGTTCATTTATTTAATTCACTTCAAATACAAAAAAAGTATATTAAGACACTTGTTAGTAAAATTTATTAAAAAAATATTTTTACCACTTTTCATGGAAGGGGTTAAAAATTTTGAACGATCAAACTTTTTTTTTGTATATTGTGGAGGTGATTAAAATTGGAGGAGGCATGTTAATTTGTAAGTTTTGGGCATTGGTGGTAACACGTGAGAGGAGAGGAGGGTGTGTTGAGACAAAAGGGGTAAGAGGCCATTAACAAGACACAAAGTGAGAGTGGTGAGTCGCGAGGAACATGATGGGATGAATAGAAAGAAAGCACAGTTGACACATGAGGTGTCGGTGTTGTGGGGCGTGACATTCTTATACCAATCAAATCAACCTACGTCTACATTTATATTTCAATATAGGACTATGACGAGGTCCAAGTGATATTACATTTGACTAATTATTACATAATCTCCCGCTAAATACCTCATGTATTGCCGTTACATGCGGAGCGATTGCATCTTCACATTGACACATATTATTGCGTGCCACGCATCACTTTCAGAATTATTGACACTGATGCTGTTTTATAAAATTCAGTATATTTGGAAATATAATATATATTTTTTGATTTTGTAATTTTATTTCAAAATTCATTCTTATCCTTTAATTTCTTGTTAGTCCCTTTATTTTATATTAAATTCTATTTGATTTTGAATTAATCTTTTTAACTCTCTCAAATTTTACTTTTACTTCTTAATTTCACTTCGTTTTATTTTGATTTACTATCAACCTTTAATATTGTTCCTTACTATAATTTTCATCTAGTTTGTCATTTAATTTTAAAAACAACTCGATATATTTTTCTTCTCTCATCTGTTTTTGGATAGTGATAGAGAAGTATAACATTTTATTAATATTTTTAATTAGTGAACAAATTGAAATAAAATTAAATTAAATGACGAAAGTAATACTTTAAATTAAGTTAAAATATCAAATTACAGCTAAATAAATTTAAAAGACAAAATTAAAACTATAAGCAAACTTAAGGAATTAAATTTAGAACAGTAAGATTCAGGGGCGAAATAATATTTAAAATAAAATTAAAGGACTAAATTGAAACTTAATAAAAATTAAAAGCTCAGATAAAATTAAAAGATAAAAGTATATTTTTTACTATACAAAAAAAGGCAGTGGACGCAATAATTTGATTATACTTTGTATTTCCACGGGGAATGTAGTTTAATTGCTGCATAATTAAAGAGACATTAGAGTTGGAATATTCTGTCAGATTGACCATAATGACAGATGTACACTCTCCGTCACTCTAACGGCGGTGCTCACAACAACTAGTCTACACTCTTCAGAATGTTATTTGAGTGAGAGAAGATCCCCTTCAACTCATAATTGTGTCTTCTGCGTCATCCTATATATTAAACAATATCATAATGTATCAGATCAAGCTCCATAAATAATAAAACCAGACTTAGATTTCAATAATATCCAGCAAATTTTTTAAAATAAAAAAAAATAAATGAAACAATGCCATAGAAGTGAACAGATCATGTTTGCTTCGCTGTCATAGCTGCGCCATATGAAGGATATAATCATATATTGACATATGGTATTTGAGTATTCAATAACGTTTTTATTTTTATACTATTTCTATTTTATTTATCGAACTATAAATAGTGGTAGTACCGCTGTTCGAGTATACTAAATATTTCAAATAAGAATTCGAAAATAAAGGGAAAAATTTTTACGTCCAGTAGAAATCATGTTTATCTTTCATTCTTACCCCTGTATCGGACTCATGCTAACTTTCCCATTATAGCAAAGGTTGGAGAAATGGATTAATTCATATATAATAAAGAGGCTAAAAGCAGTCAACATATTAATGCAATTTACAGCCACATTGTGTCATTATTCATGTGACCATGTTAATAAATGAAAATACGTAAAGATACTAAATTGAGTGTGTTCATGGTGCTCTATGAGTATTTGCCTACAAGATCTTCTCATTTAAATCTTCTACACACAATTACTCATGCTTGATTAAGATCGCACTAAACAGCTAATGAGTAATTAAATTGCATTAATCCACATCAGAGTTCACACAGTTGTGATTCTTGTGTATTTAACTCTCCAATCATACTCTTCTTATGCACATGACTTTTCATAAATTATATATATATATATATATATATTTGTCGTGAAATGACAATTTACCCCCGGACTCTGCTATCTCTCTAGTAATGTGAAGCAGAACGGATTGAACTACTCACAATAGGAATAGGCGTAGGAACAGTTATGTGAAAGAAGGGCCAAAGCTTCATTTTAGCCAGAGACCAAGCAAAAATAACAATCTATCAAGAGAGAGAAGAAAAAAATAGTAATAAATTAAAAAATTGCGAGAGAGATTGAAAATCGCATCACCACCAATCTTCCTATAAAAATAACCCATTTCTTTCTCACTCTGTCACTCGCGACTACCCTGCCTAGCTAGAGCGCCTCTCTGTTCTTCTCGCAGAGCTCTCTGCTTCCATACGTAGGAGCAGAGAGAGATCTGGAAATCCCATTAATTTTCCTCCTGCATTATTTCTGTCCTAGAATCTTTTAAAAATAACCCATTTTTTCTCTCAGCTCACGAATCCTCTGGCTAGCTAGAGTGCGTTTCTGTTCTAGCAGAGCTCTCTGCTTCTATGTGCAGGGGCAGAGAGAGATCTGTAATCCCATTTTTCCACCATTGAAATCCCATTAGTATTCCATCGTTCATTATTTCTGTGCTGAAATGGAACAAGCTCAACCCAAGATTTTGATACCAGTGTCGGTCCAGGACGACATCGCAGGACAGATAAAGGTGATATGGGACGTGATAAAAGAGCCATTGTTGGTGCCTCTGCTGAAGGCAGGAGTGTACATTTGCTTAGCAATGGCGCTTATGCTATTCATCGAGAGGCTTTACATGGGCGTCGTCATCATCCTCGTCAAGCTCTTCTGGAAAAAACCAGAACAGCGTTACAACTACGAGCCCATCAAGGACGATGAGGAGTTAGGCAGCTCCAATTTCCCTGTGGTTCTCATTCAAATCCCAATGTTCAATGAAAAGGAGGTCCGTCAGATTCTCTGATTCCATGATTCCTCATTGTTTTGTTTGTTTCTTCAATTCTGCCATTGCACGTCACTACACACGGATTTGTGCAAAAGAGAATACTTTGAATTCTGAAACTTAGAAATTGATGTGTGTGTTATACATTGGTTGGTTTCGGAGCTCAGGTTTACAAGGTGTCCATAGGAGCTGCTTGTGGACTCTCGTGGCCCTCGGACCGTCTCGTGATCCAAGTCCTCGATGATTCTACTGACCCCGTCATTAAGGTACACAAGAAAGAAAATCAAACCAAACAAGCCCTTAATCTCAATCTATAATCTGCATTTAAATTCTCCTCATAACAGCTTTCTAGTCCCAAGAAAACAACATTGACTTTCGCATGGGTTGCCATTTCAGATTTTCTGCATTATTCCCAAAATTGAAACTGCCAAAGAGATATCCATAGCTTAAATTTGTTTACATTAGAATGAAAAGAAACAAGAACAAAAATGAGAATTTGCATCTGCATTTGAATTGCAGCAAATGGTGGAGCTAGAATGCCAGAGATGGGCAAGCAAAGGGATAAACATAAGGTACCAAATAAGAGAGAACAGAACCGGGTATAAAGCTGGTGCTCTGAAAGAAGGGCTTAAGCGAGACTATGTGAAACACTGCGAATACGTCGCCATTTTCGATGCCGATTTCCGACCAGAGCCTGATTTTCTCAGGCGAGCCATTCCCTTCTTAGAGGGCAACCCCGACATCGCTCTTGTTCAAGCTCGCTGGAGATTTGGTAACTTCTCTAATTCAACTTCATTACCACCTCCATTAACTTGCTCTTTTTTCGATACTAATTGTGTCGGTGCTATCTTACCTTATTTACTATCTTGTTTTTTTACTTTTTTTTTTCTTAAATTATATTTTCTTTAATTTAATCAATTATTCGTTTTTCTTTTTTATGTTTTCGTTTTCCCTTTTTCGTCGGCTGAGGGTATGCATGAAGAAGGGTTAGCCCAAGATGGGGTCCACGAAAATAAACGCATCAATCACGGGTAGGGACCACCCAGGGGCCTCCCCAAGTTATGGGCCCCACATATTAAGGGGGTAAAAAAACAAATAATACAAAACTAGTTATAGAACCCTCGCCATACAAATACGAGAATCTAACACAGGGCTTATAGTTTGTCTTTCTAATATTAGCTTTTATTAGTTGAAATGCTAATCTTTGAACTTTCACTTGTTTAGTATGTTATTTCTTTTTTCCTCTTTATACTTTAACTTGAACATTGATGATTTGTGGTTTGGGCAAGAATTGCTCGTGCAGTAGAAAAATAATAAAGAAAATAGGAAGAATGAATAAAAAATAAAAATAGTGAACCTCAAACATGGATTTTCTCCTTTGTCACTTATAGTCTTTTTTTTTTTTTTTTTAATCACATACCTATTTCTGGTCTAAATCGTAAAAGATCCTTATTCATGTGTCGCTCAATGTCGTGCTAAAATGACGCACATGTCCCGATATTGAGGAAGATGGTCACAGTCATCCTCGTGTCACCGTGCCATGTTCCTCGGACAAACGAGCATAATGGCGATGGTTGCTGAGGGGGGTAGTCTTGTCATTTTATGTGGAAAATTATAAATAGAATAATTAATCTATATTCTATTTTGCCAAGGGAAAAAAATTTTGGACGAAGGTATAATGGTCAATCCATTTATTCACCCAAATCCAGCACAGCCACCCGCCACGTGCCTTTGTAGTAAATTTATTCTTTTTAATTAATGAAATAATGAAAACAATATTGTGGGTAGCAGCCTGTGCCAAGGGTGGACCTCGCGCTTGTTTGCCGACACTTCACCTATCCGTTATGCATCTATCACGTGGCATATAATTGTTTGACTCACGTGACGACAAAAAGTATTTTTAGACTTTTAGGTAACATTTATCGCCCTTATCTTGCATTTTCCATATTTTTTTTCCCTATGTTTTCGTAAAATAAATTAACTTTTTTGAGCACTCAATCTTTTTTTTTTTAAATTATTTAATGTAAAAACTCTTACTAGTACAAAAAGTCAAAAACTAAAGTTGAATGTGGGGCCCAATCTAGCTTATTTGTGCAAGTTCGCCTTTACTTTTTGGCGTGCGATTATGTACTTTCTTTGGCAAAAACTATCGTCCTTTTTTTTCAGAGTAGTTGTGGTCCTTTTTATTATTTCAACTCCCCTCTTTTCTTTTTATCGTCTTATTCAATGAATTTTTCTTATACAAATTATTACTTTGTACTCTTCGTCTTTTCATTAATGAAGTAGGCTGATTCAATAAAAATGAATTATCATTGTTTAAATATGTGATAATTGAAGTTAAATTGAATGGGATTATATGCAAACATTATTAATCAAAGCCAACACAATTCAAACTTCACATATTCTACATTGAAGCATCATAAATCAATTGCAAATGACAAATTTATGTGTTGTTATAGTATATATTGATGATGGCGGAATTTTTTTTTTTTTTCTTTTGCAGTGAATGCGGATGAATGTTTGTTGACAAGAATGCAAGAGATGTCCTTGGATTACCATTTCACAGTGGAGCAAGAAGTTGGATCAGCCACTCATGCTTTCTTTGGTTTCAACGGTAATTATATTCGTTTAGCTTCGTCTTCAAAATAGATTAACAGACACTCGTGTAATTACTGGAATTACGTTGTTAATTGATGTTAGGCTTAATCATGAAGAGGTTACTCTTACTGATAATACAATTGTTTTTCCGGATCCTAAATGCAGGCACAGCAGGTGTTTGGAGAATTGCCGCTATCAATGAAGCAGGGGGATGGAAAGACAGAACAACAGTGGAGGATATGGATCTTGCTGTTCGTGCCAGTCTTAGGGGCTGGAAGTTTTTGTATCTAGGAGACCTTCAGGTATTCTTTCTACACGTGAATTCTTAATTGCAGGTTTAATGCCAAATTTACTAATGATGGTTATCATTTTTATGCAAACACCAACTATAGGCGAAAAGTGAGCTTCCCAGTACTTTAAGAGCCTTCCGCTTCCAGCAGCACAGATGGTCTTGTGGTCCTGCTAATCTGTTCCGCAAAATGGTGATGGAGATAGTAAGGAACAAGGTTAGCTCTTTACAATGCTATATTACAAAAAATACTAAACTACATGAAATGTACCACAAGGCTATACAATGAGTCAATAAACACATATCAAAATGAGTGTTTACAAGTGGTGAAGCCAATTAACACATTTATTTTTCGTAAATTCTTATTGGTTTATTGAACAGTCATGTGGTGCATTATATTTACCCAAGTCTTTTCTTTTTCTGCACTGCTGAGATTGGGTGGAAAAAGAGGACGTTGTTATTGGTGAAGAACCAACAAAGGGAAAAAGAAAGTTTCTGACTGTTTTCATTTTGGGGTAACATTTCTGCAGAATGTAAGATTTTGGAAGAAAGTGTACGTTATATATAGCTTCTTCTTTGTTCGTAAGATCATCGCCCACATGGTCACCTTCTTCTTCTATTGTGTGGTGCTTCCCCTCACAATTTTGATCCCGGAGGTGCATGTTCCAATATGGGGAGCGGTTTATATTCCTTCCATCATCACCATCCTCAATTCAGTGGGAACTCCAAGGTCTGATAAGTTTCATCTTACTTGTCATATATATATATATGATAGTTTTGCATTTTACTCGTGTTCTGAAAATCATCTGGAACATTGGCAGGTCCATTCACCTATTGTTCTACTGGATCCTTTTTGAGAATGTTATGTCTCTGCATCGTACCAAGGCAACCCTCATAGGACTCTTAGAAGCTGGAAGAGTCAATGAGTGGGTTGTCACTGAAAAACTTGGAGACTCTGTCAATAACAAGAACAAAGCAGGAGATGCTGCCAAGAACAAGACAAGTGTCACCAAAGCACCCAAAAAGCCTAGATTTAAATTTGGCGAAAGGTTAATTCTCTTTCCAAAACACCTAATTCTATAATACATAACATTCTTTATATAGTTTTCTATTCACTCGTGCCTGGCCTTATAATTTCAAGTTCTCCATCTCTCTGCCTTCATGTTATGCATGTGTCCATGTCGTTACTTTTCTGACTTGTTTGGAGATATGGATCTGGCTAAAATGTCTGCTGGCATATATGAACTCTCATCTACACACTAGCATTATGAAGCAGATAGGTTCGAGAGTGTGAGGCCATGGCCGCACAAATAATTTAATGATTGCAAGGAATAATAAGTGTGGCACTTTCGCCATTTAGTGGTTCAGTGACTTATTTTAGCTTTGTTTCATCGTAGCAGTTAAGTTTCTTTGAGTAGGTAGATTATATATTAATAGATAGCGAAGTACTTTGGAGATTCTTATTTCTTCGAAATTCTTTTTTTTTTTTTTTTTTTCTGGTTCCCAATCGGCATTGCTCACTCCTCATCTTAACATTTACTGTCACGTGCACATGACAGTAAGACTTTAGAAAACCCCGAATTAAAGATTACCATCAGATATATATAACAACAAAATAAACAGGAGGAAACCAAGACAAGAATCTGTTCTCAGTTGTTTTATTATTTGAATTTCAGGTAAAACGGTAAAGATTCAGTATCTAATTTATGTGGCTAATGTATATGTGGTCTGTTGCTTATTGTTGAACTTGAACAGACTTCATTTCTTGGAGCTGGGATTTGCTGCCTTCCTCTTCTTCTGTGGATGCTATGATTTTGTATACGGCAAGAACAACTACTTCGTATACCTCTTCCTTCAGACCATAACCTTCTCAATTGTAGGATTTGGCTATGTTGGCACCATTGTTTAAAGCTCTTGGAGCCAACATCTGAAGCTAGTTAAGTTTCATCAGTGTAGTGTCCATAGCTTTCTAGTTCTGCAAAATACATAAGAGGGGCGGATTGATTTCCTCAAGCAACAAGTTAAGAATGATCATCAGCTAATTCATTTCCATGTTGGGAAAGAGAAGTTCTTCCCACAATCATGAAGATTCAGAGAGATCAAAGGCAGAGAGTGCTCCTGTCATCATATGAAATCCATTAGACAGGCTTGTATAGGTAAGGACGAGCTTGAAGATCTACCAAATTGTGATGCTGCATCACAGTGCTAGGCAGCAAGTAGATGATGTTGTTTTTCGTCTGCATAGGTCGTTTTTGTGAGATTTTACAGTTTTATCATGGGTCTTCTATTTATTAGTTTTCATTAGTTTGAGCCAAATAATCTGGTGGGATAGAGAGTGAACCTTGTAATTCTTGCTATGTTTCATTATTTCCTAAGGAATTATTTGCCATTTATGTAATCAAATGCTGCTTCTTAACAATTCTACATATGGCAAGTGGAATGAATGAATGCCTATCAATTATAATTTTTCTCTAATGCCTTTCTACTGTACGCAAGTATCATCTACCAAAACCTCAATTTACGGCTAAAATCTAGTG
The DNA here is from genome assembly GCA_037074485.1 of Delonix regia. Taxonomy (NCBI): domain Eukaryota; kingdom Viridiplantae; phylum Streptophyta; class Magnoliopsida; order Fabales; family Fabaceae; genus Delonix; species Delonix regia. The sequence continues at coordinate 13,742,957 of CM073456.1, read as the reverse complement.
TCATGATTTTATGCAGACACACACATTCATGTGTTTTACTCCCTACTTTCCAATTTTTAGAAAAAGCTTCACCAGTCCCTTTGATTTGATTATTGGACTTTCCCACAACAAAACAAAAAAAACTAGCAATTTTTTAATTGCTGAAAGGGATCCTTTTATTCTTTCTTCCTGTCATTAAAATTTCTTCAAAGGTGAGAGCATAGGATGCCATATATGAGTTTCTGTCCATACATTATATAGCTTCCAAGAGGGGATAAAATAAACACTTCGGATAAGAGATCACATGCAGATGCGCATATGCTGTTTGTTATATTGTCAGAACCAATGTACCAAACGTAACTTCTTAATAACTACAGGCTTGTGTGTGAACTAACCAGAATTAATAAGCCAATTGTTTCTGTACAAAAAAAAAAAAGGTCAATTATACAGGTTGTGATTCACAACCTTTTGGTTGACACTAAAAAGAAAACAAAAAGTAGAGACACTTTCATGTTTGCGTTCATGCCTTGTGCCCAATCATATGAAACCTGTGATGGAAAAAATCATGAATTGTCATTTGGGTACGTTACTTCAACCTCAAACGTCATTATCTGTGTAACTTTTTCTCTTATTTTTTCTTATCCGTTTTGAGTTACAGTCTTATTTTATTGGCAGAGAAGAATGTGTATGCACATGCAATGATCATCCTCCATTTAGGTATTTTAATACTATATTATGGTGACCAGTTAAATTTCTCAATTAAAATCTTTGGAAGGGCCGACAATTTTTTTTCACCTATTAGTTTAAAGAATATGCCTATCAATAAATGAATAAAAAACAATGTCAAAGAAGCAACTATAAACTTTTCTTTCTTGCACGACATTGATGACCCATTCCTTTGCAAAGCTGGGCTTTCAAAATCATCCAGTCTCTTCAATTGGCTCACATATTATTCTATCAAAGTACCATTCAGTCACATCAATTGGCATTAAAAAGACGAAAATTATATTTTGGTTTAAGGGGGAAAAAAATAGTGATTGCATTGTTCTATTAAGTGATGAGTCAAATTTCAGTATCATATCTTCACAAGATTCATGTTTTGGGAATATGGAAGGACTGTCAGATATAAGAGTTTTTTTCCCATGTAAATTTAGTTCATTAAATATAAAAAGATTCAAATCAATAATTAATAAATATGTATATGTAAACTGTGGTAAAAATAGAACACTCATAGAATCAACTTATGAGAGATAAATGAAAAGAAAAAAGGGGTTTGGGATCCACTTGATTGGCTTCCCTTTGTTTTTGTCCTCTCAATTTCTTTTTAATTTTTGAGAGAGTAAGATAGGGAAGAAAGTAGGATGAGAGAACATGTAAAATTATATAGTCTCTCTCTTCCTCTCTCAAATATGGAGAGAAGCTAAGAAAAACATAGAGAATTCAAACTAAATCCTTTACTTTCTCTCTCTTATAAGATCCTCTTATTCCCATGAAAACAGTGTAAATGATTTTGTGATCATTTTTGGCAGGGGTTGGGTAAAGGGATTAATTGAGGAAGCCAAAGTTCTAACATCTAACACATAAATGCATTGCGTGTACTTGTGCCTATAATTAAAGGTGAGCACAGCATTCTAACAATATTGCTGCCACAAATGGGGTAGGAATCACCACAACACAAGTAAAAAGATGAAGAAATGGGAAACAAAAAAGTCTCACAAAAGACAAGGCCATTACCAATATGCATTTTGTACATTAATATTAATTCCAATATACACTAAGGTATGAAGTAGCTGTCTCTTTCATCCCTCCTTGATCCTGGTTTCTGCATTGTTTGGTTATACCCAAAATTGAATCTTATGAGCTGGCTATTTGTCGGCCTTGAAAAGAGCACAAATTTTGCTGTTTCTTTTTGTTCCAGTTTGAAAGGCTTTATGAAATTGGTTGAATTAGTGAATATGCATTACGTTTTGTTTTCCTTTTTTAAAAAAAAATTCTGGAATATAGTAGTTGACAAGTGGCACGAAGGAAATGATTTCGTTTGTGTGTAGCTTTCACCAAAACTTAAAAAGTTTATTAAACAGTCCACATTACTTCAATAGCAAACCATTGTACATTTTTCTGTCCTACTCCTTCCTCTTCAAGCTACCACTGGTTAGTTGCAGGATGATTCATTGCTCATAGAAACTTCTTTGAAACTCAACAGCTTTGTAATTTTTATTAATTTAGGATATTAAATTCTAATTCGGGGAAAAATGGAGAGAACTGTAATTAGTGATTTAGGATTGAAGGAAAGCGAAAAGAGGAATCAAAGGCCCAAACTTTCAAATATCAAAGGAGATGGTGGAAACTAGAGGCCCAAAATAGAAATTTGGCTGCCCACAAAATGGTTGCTCTTCTTCGGCTTTATTTCTCTCATGAGAAGAGAAAAAAAAGACACAAAATTTTCTGTAAAAATATACTTTGGCCCAAATGGAATTTATGGTACCAAGTTAACTTACAATAAGTGACAATAGTAGTGATATGTTTACAAATGGACTAAAATTTTTTTTGGCCCAAATAGAATTTATGGTACCAGATATCGACCTACACAAAACAGTGAAAGCAAACACGACCTCGAATCCCAAACATTCCTTTTGTTTGGCATAACTACAAAGGTGAAAGAAAAGAAAAAACTAACGACCTTATTCATTTCTCTATACCAATACCATATAACTTATATTTAAACTTCCTATCCTCAAAGTTGGCTCCAAAAGGAAATAGGTTAAAACGAATATTTTTAGGTACAGTTTTTTATTTTTGTATCTCAATATATAACAATTGTATAATTAATTAATAATAATATAAAAATTATATAATTTAATTAAAAGATTATATAGATATTTGGGCAAATCTTACACATGTCATTATATTATTAAAAAAGTATATATTTATTATGTTTTAATTAGATAATAATATAATAAAAGAGAAAAGTACACTTTTGGTCATCTACTTTTTATTTTTGTGCCATTTTGATCCCTCATGTTTGTTAAGAGCTAAATTGGTCCTTAACAATTTGATATATGTCTTTTTTAGTCCCTAATTTGGAGTTTGCATTGTTGACAATTTAAAACTAAGGGATTAAAAATGGCATATATCAATTTGTGATAGATTAATTTAGCTCTTAATAAATATGAGATACCAAGATAGCACAAAAGTAAAAAGTGAAAGACTAAAAGTATATTTTTTTTATAATAAAATTATTAAAAATATATACAAATTTTTTAAAACGTTACATTCAATTACAACAAAATTTAAGAATACATATGAAAAGATATTATAAGAGAAGTACATAACTTTAGTTTCTCACTTTTGATCTTAAGATTAATTTAATTCTATAAATATAAAAATTATTAAAAAAAATTTAAATCTTAAAATCTTAAAATAATACAGATTTAAATCAATTCATTTTTTTTTTTAATTTTGGGTTGGAAGATTTAAAAGGAGAAAACGTTTCTATCAATATTATGTTTAGGCAGCAATTCCTTAACAAGCAGCGTTTGTAGTCCAACGGTTAGGATAATTGCCTTCCAAGCAATAGACCCGGGTTCGACTCCCGGCAAACGCATGAAAAGCGTTTTGGTGTTTCTTTATTTTTATGCATTTCCTCCAACTTATCCCAGAAAGAGATTGATTGGAAAGGCCTGAAAATGTAAAATAGAGTAATAGAATATGAAACTTTCCGGCTTTTTGCAGTCTGCATGATACATAGTAATTAAGATACTGTGAGCCATACAGAAAGTAAAGAGGATTGCATTGGTTTGGATTAGTGAGAAATTAAATTAATATAATATAATCCTTTAGGTATAAAATAATTTCACTATTTGGTCTTTTATAAAATTATGTGTTGTAATTATTCACAAATAAAATCATTATTAATCATGTATTTCATAAGTGAAATAATTATGTGACAGATTAATTTGATAATATAATCTTATCAAATATTAAATTAAAAAAGTAATTATATGAAATATTAAATTTAAAAAATACCCTACCGAATGAAGTTTTATGGGATAAATGAAAAAAACAAAAAAGTTGCTGGCTGTGGGGTTCGAACCCACGCGCACTTATGTGCAGAAGATCTTAAGTCTTCCCCCTTAACCTCTCGGGCAAACCAGCTGGTGGTAACTTTTGCTTCTAAATTTGTTATTTATTAGGTAATCATTTTTAATCATAGATAGAATAAACTCTACTTTGATCCCTGAAAAATTATAAAATATTTAATTTAGTCCTAGAAAGCATAAGACTTTTAATACTATCCGTGGCACTAATTTTTTATTAATTTGGTATCTTTTTTTACGAAAAAATTATAAATTTAAATGAGTTATTAACATAACTTCAATATAATATTCAAGTGATTATTAAATTGATAAAACAACAGTATTTAGCGTCTTAAAAAACCATAATACAGTACTTTGATCACTAGATTATGAATTTGTTGGTATTTTGGAAAGTACTAATATATTGTCTTTTTGACATCTATGTTATTCTAGAGGCATTAATTGCCTAATTTCTCTCACTGTCATTTAAATTTTTAGCAATACATTTTAAAATTTTTGTAATATCAATAACAGTCTAAAACCTCATTTTGGTTTCTCTAATTTTGATCCTTTTTCTATTTTGGTCCCCTACCAATCATAATTCTCATATTAGTCCTCCACACATCTCTTAAGTATCCATTTTGGTCCCTCTGTTAGTTGCTTGTGACAAACTTAATGATTTGGCACGTTATTTGTTAATTACCACATTTATTGCTGACATGGACGACATCTCAACAAGATACTTGCCATACAAGCCCTCCATGCAAGATCCCTCTTCAACATAAGCCTTCTCTCTCATCCAAGCCAAGTTCTCCATTGAACCAATATGTTCCCTGGCTTCTGAAGACGTCAACACGATTTGTTCCTTGGCATGGAGTCCATCAATATGCTCTTTGGTCCTGGCATCAACTTCATCTACGATTTGAGTTCCCTAACTTTATTTCTATCAACGTTTCTTGGTTGATATGTTTTTGTAAGGGAAAGATGTTAAATTGCTCTGTTGGAAGCTTGTTTGACCCCTGCTATCTCTTATCTCCATTGACTCTGCATCAGAAGGATATTGTACTATGTGGCTTTAGTGGCACAATAAGAGCAGGTATGCTATTTGGCTGTAGGAGGGATTTATGAAGTGGATGAGATAAGTTAGTGGGTTTATGAAGTTCAATCACACAGTGAAAAAGCCATATGATTGGTCTGAGATGAAGTTAAGTTGAATCACACAGAGATAGAGCAAAAGCCATGGGAATTTCACTTTATTCTCTATCCTACGGTCTTAAAATTAACCCATGATAGACATGTGTATATTGAAAAGAATACTTTAAGGCCATATGAAGATCACTGTCATCATTCTTATTGGATGTAGCCATTATTTTATAGTGAAAAGAATACTTCAAGGCCATGTGAATATCATGTTTAAAATTGTTACTAAACATGGCCATTATTTTATTTGATGCCATTACTTTGCATGCGACTATTCTATTATGTGCATAGAGTAGTATCACATGTTCTTTAAATAATTATTAAACCATATTTTCTTCGTTTGTATTTTCATATGATGTATGGCATAGTTGATACATATGATTTGTGTAAGAAGTTAAGTGGCAGAATAAGAATGTAGAAGTTCATTAGAAGAGAATGTTGATTTTGTTATGACAGTTAAGTAACCAATTGTGAAAACTTTTATCTACCAACCCACTCTTATCATCATAAATAAGGGTTAAGGGCTTATAGGGAAGACAAATATATGAATGCATGGGATAAAGAAATCTTAAGGGTGAATACTAGTAGAGAAGAAAAGGGGCTAAAGAAATATATGATATGAATGTAATGTGAGTGTAAATGAAGACCAAGTCACATAATAAAAATCTAGTCATTGGAATTTTTGGTGCCTAGAATTTATAAAAGATGCAGCATAATTAAATTTTAAAAATAATGGCTTAAATTTTTGGGCTAAATAATTATTTTGATTAAGATTTCAGTATGTTCTTTGTTGACTTTCTATTTCTGCACACTAGCAACCTCAAATTAGTGTGATCAAGGACACCAAGACTAATTACTAGCTAACAATTATTATATTATTTTATATGCTAACGCTAAGTAGTTGTGTGTTGTTCTTCTAAAAAAAATTGTTTTCTTATTGGGATATATCTTAACAATTACTCCTATCCTATTATTTAATTTCACTAAATTGCATTATTTTGTGACATTTAATTATCTCACTCACATCCTATTATTTGCATACTATACCTGTTAGCTTCAAAAAAATATGGTTTGTCACATAAATTAATGGCAAGAGAAATATACTATTATTTGCATTCTATACCTGTTGGCTTCAAAAAAAAATTTAAGCATCACACTTTAGATACTTTATTGATGTTGTTTTAACTTTATGTATATTGTTATCTTATAAATGTCATTAGTAAGGAGATGTTTATAGAAAGTAAAATTGAAATGAATAGCCCCCAAATAAGGGAAGAATTCGAGGTTAAGGAGCATGTAACTAAGTCTGATGGAAGTGACCAACATGAGGAATACAATGACAACGTGTCAAATAAAGAAGATAAGCACATACTTAATTGGTATGATTTACTACATTATATTTAGTTAATGTTGGAACAAATCCTTAGTGTGTTCACAGGTACATAGACATTCTACCGGTGGAAGATAAGATTGAAAGAAACCCAGCAAATGTTATTACCCCTTACAACATAGATTACCTATATAACTCTAAGGAACTACTCAGTGACAATGACTCTAAAGAAGAAAGTAGAGGGAAAAGGAAAATCATATAAGCTCGGTTTAACAAGCGACAAGGAAGTTTAATTTAAGGTGGGGATGGAGTTTCAAAATCTCATGGTATTCAAACAAGCAATTAAACACTACATTGTTAATTTAGATGTAAAGGTGAAATTTGTAAAAAATAGCGGAAGAATGTAAAGTAAAATGTGAAGATCTCTATCTATGGCTATTGTGTTCATGGTTAAGGGTAAGCAATTCATTCCAAGTGAAGACGCTAAACAATCACCAGACCTGTGATGCAATGCAAAACCGAAGGAAAAGGATGTTATGAATTACATAAAAGACATTTTGCCTTCGTGTATCATTGGGGAACGTTTACAAAGCATGGCATAAGGTTAACCTCCTCATCGAGGGTAATGAAAAGGAGCAATATCGCCAACTAAGACATTATTGTTGGGAGATAATACAGAGTAACCCTAAAAGTAATTGTCAACTGGGTACATAAAAGAGTTAATCCAAAACTCCCTTCTAGATTCAATTGGCTATATATGTGTCTTCATGCCTACAAGACTAGCTTTCTACAAGGTTATAAGCTAATGATTAGGCTGGAAGGCTATTTTTAAAAAGGATACTATAAGGGTCAATTATTGTCAGTTGTATGGCAAGACAAAGACAACTTTTATCCCATAGTTGTAACGATAGTTGACATTGAAAGCAAGGAGATATAGGGATGGCTTTTGGAGAGTTTGCTTGAGGATATTGGGCATGGTTATTTATCACAGATAGGTAAAAGGCGCAATTTTTGTTTACTTATGTTGTCTATCGATTATTCGTTGGTATATTGTACTTACATTTCCTTTATTGGGTTTATAGGGACAAATACCTCCAATTGGCGAGCTATCCCTAATAGTGAGCATAGGTCTTGTGTGTACCATATTTACAATGACTACGCTAAGTAGTTCAAAGGGAAATAGTTAAAGAATTTTTTATGGAAATGTGTCAGAGCGACAACAATGCAAGAGTTCACTACTCTTATGAATAAGGTAAGACAATTTAATGACAAGGCATAAGAGTCTCTTTCACAAATCCCTCCAAATCAATGGACAAGTGTCACTTTTGATACATCTAGTAAAAGTCTGATATGCACTAATAACATATGCAAACAATTCAACACAAAGATTGTCAAAGCTAAGGGTAAGCTAATAATTACAATGCTGGAAAAGACACGCCTTTACATCATGAGAAAAATGATTGGCCAACGGAAAAGGATACAACGATTTGAAGGTCTCTTATGTCCTTGAGTGAAAAGTAAGGTAGAGGTAAACAAACAACTTTGCAAAATTTGGGTTCTTTAATAGGTTAGTGACCCAAACGACGAAGAATTTAAGGTTTGATGTAGGCCAGACCAATTTGTAGTGGATTTGAGCTTTCGAAATTGCTCATGTAGATTGTGGGACTTATACAACATCCCTTGCGCATATGCAATTACTGCAATTGGTTGACATAATTTGAACCCTGATGACTTTGTCCACCATAGTCTGACCAAGGAGATATATGAGAGGGCTTAGGAAATATATATCTTGCCAATCAACAGCCAAAACTTGTGGTTTCAAGCGGATGGTGATGAAATTCAGCCTTTTCCTATGAAAAAGAAGAGAGGGAGACCAAAGAAGCAACAAAGAAAGGTCATAGTCAAAAGTGAAGTGAATAAAGTGAGAACAGATACCAAAACAGAAAAGTAAAGTGTAAGTTGGCACATAAATGCAAGAAATGTGGCTAACTGGATCACAATAGCAAAAGTTATTCAGTGCATCGCAGTGTAAGTGTTGGATTAGTCTTGACTCATGTAATTGCTATAATAATCACTAATTTTCATGTATGCTTTGTGTTTGGTGTAGGCTTCTATTACTTTTGGGTCACAAGATCATGTGCAACGACGAACAAGCAAATTTAGCAGCAAGATAGTTATGGCTATAACCATTGGCACTAAGACAAGGTTCGCACCTCACTTTCTTATGATGCAATTATCATATATAGAAGGACAGCCCAGACACATGAGATTATTATTTCTGTCACTTTTTGTTTTGGTCAATAACAATTTGATGACTTTTTTTTTTTGCTAGACACAAGATAACTGTTGTATATCATTTTTGGACATCATATTGTTAGTTTCCCATTTTTTAGGACATGATTTGATGTACTGATTTCCATTGGTTTAGGAAAATGTGTTATTACTATGCAAGATATTAGAGCTTGGATCCCTAGGACCTTTACTTTGGAATGTTCAATTAGTACTAATGCCTTTAGTACATTGAATATTTTTACAGATCATATCTATATGGAAAGAAAGTTTTACATGTGAATATTTATTTCAACATCCTTGTTATTAAACCTTTTTTCGTAATATGAGATGTTAATATTCATATTTCATTAGCTAGGTTATTTAAATCTCTTACCTTCCAAATCCAAGTAGCAATTCCTTTTCTGGTAACAAAATAGAAAGATTACATTAATTCTTAGAGACGTGCCAATGCACCATTGGAAAAACCAGAGGAAATATGCAAGTAAGCTAAGACAATATATCATATATAGAATATAATTAGACCTATCCTTATACATGTCAAATACTTCATTCTTTAACTCTAAAATACAACTTTAACAATTAAATTTCAGTATGAACATGGAATGTCCATTATGACACTATATTAGTTAAACTATACGGTTATATTAGTTAAACTATATGGAAACTATCTTAAACAATATGGCTATAAAAATTAATCATTTTGTTAACAAATTTGAGACATTTATATCTTAAAATCTGACTACAAATTTCAATAATAAACAATTAAAAAGTCAAATATAAACTTTGAACTAGTTGTTAACTTGTATTAGGTTAGGGATAAGCACACAGTCCTTTTTGTTTTTTTTTCCTTGTATGTTGTTTTCTATTTGTCAATAGCTATAGCTAAATAAAACGTGGAAGCCAAGTGATAGGAAAGCAAATGATAAATTAGACAAACTTTTCCATTGACAAAAATAAGTTTTGTGGGTCATTACAAGTACCCATTACATAATTTCAAATTAATAATCTTCTCAACACCATAACCATTACAATCATTGGAAGCATTGGCAATCTTAATCCACTGCTACATTGAACTACTACCATTCCTAACGCACTACCATTGCATAATCTTGCCAAAACAATAAACCACCATTACAAGTAGGGCAGTCATAATCATTAGAAGTGTTTTTCCTTACAAATTAAGAACATTCACTTTTAACTGCATTTACTCGCAATTCCAGCATTTCTCGTCAAACCAACCAAAGAAGTTGCATCCATTGCCAATATTGTATAGACCATACCTCATCAATTTCCATCTAGGATTCTTGTTGATTTTTGACACATGAACCACATCTCTCAATCCTCACCTACATTGTACCTTGTTGCCTTCTAGTCTGACATTAGAAAAAGATAACAATGAGGATTGTTCATCCAACGATGATCTTTCACCATCGCCTATCTCCTCAAATCAACATTTACACATATATTATTGCATGCCAATTGATATCCACTTGTCAGGTAAGACTAGATGTGCCAACTATTATGAACACCGTAATTTGATCAAACATTTTCAAATCTAAAAAATTAAAGGGAATTCAAAACAATTAATTAATAATAACATCATAAATTTGAAAGAACACAAAAATATCAAAAACAGCAAAATGTACAAAAATGAAAAGAACGAAATAATGCTTAAAATTAATAATAAGAAAAATTCATGAATAAAAAATAATAAGTGAGAAATGATAAAAAAAAAACAAAGTTAAAATAAAATGAAAAATTAAAAAATTAGAAATGGTGAAAAGAAAAAAATTAGTTAGGCACATTTGGAAATTGAGTCAAAGAAAAATAAAATAGAGTTAAACCCAAATATTGAAGACAAAGCCTAGCCCACTTAAGTTGAAGCTTGAGTTCAAAAGGGGTTACTTGAACCCAAGTCACTCCTAACCCATGATCCAATATTGATGACCCTTCTTGATCCCTTTTTCCTCTAATTTTTATTTTCTATATTCCTTTTCCCTACTTACATATGTCATTACAAGAGGAATTTCATTTTCATTTTATTTGCAATTTTCTTGCATTTGTTTCATTTTTAGATTTTATTTATTTTCGTTTTATTGCGTTTTACACATGTCACTCCATGAATTCAAGCTTCATTTTACATTTCACTACAAATTCATTTTCATTTTTATTTTACATTTTAGATTTTATTTAACATTTCTCATGGCATCACCTCATTCACCATTACTAAATTTCATTTTTAATTTACACTTATATTATTTTACGATGCATTTCACACCTAGTATACATTTTAGGCTAGATTCATTTTGTGCGTGTGCATTTCATTTCATGGGGGATTACATTTGCATTTCAAGGGGTTAAATTTTTAGATTGGAACATTTTGAGGGAATTTTGGACATGACCTAGAAGGGGCCCTACACAATTGATCATCAACTTAGCTCAAAGCGATTGGAACATTAGAGGAAGGAGAAGAATGCTAAATGAGGTACTAAAGGAAAGGATTATAAGTAATTCTCAATGACCTTTCTTAACTTGATTTTTGCTGCAAATTCTTCTTCCTTTTGGCTATAATTTTTGCTAGTCATGGGTTGATTTGGATGCCATAATTTCATTTTTGGTGTTGTGATGTTTGATTCTAAAGTGTTTGACAAATTTGCTATTGCATATATGATCCTTTGTGTTGTCCATTTTTTAACCTAATTTCACCTTATGTATGATATGAGTACACACACACTAAACATCAACACTTAGTTTTTTTAAAAAATGTATCATGTGAGGTTCAACGCCTTCATAGGTTTTTTCTTAAAAAAAAATATATGTCATGTGAGGTCCAACACCTCCACAGGTACTTTCTTTATGTGAGGTCCAATGGCTCTATAGGCATATCTTTCAAACATTTATGGTTTTCCTAATATTAATGTTGTCATGTGAGACCAACATCTACATGAGCGCTTAATGAGATATTAGTGTTGCCATGTGAAACCAATATCTTCATAAGTACCTAATGATTCACTAATGAGATCATGTGAGATCCAATAACTCCATAGACAAATCTCAATACTAATTGAATGGTTTCAAAATAAATTTGGGTTTTCAACGACTTATATCCTATTATATGCATCTTCAAAATAAATTTGGGCTTTAAGGGCCCATGTTTATTTAAAAATATTTTCAAAATTAAATCAAGGTAAATAAAATCATTTAGTGAAAATTTGTTTTGTTAATTTCTTATTTCGTTTTGTTTTCACATCTTTGTCATTTTGTCATCTAAACTAAACAGCTTTAAAATAATATAATAATAATTTCTTTTTCTTTTCAAATAAAATACCTGTGTTTTATTGGAAATATTAAAATGAAAAAAAAAGTCTTTATATTTTTCATATATATTTTAATGTAAATGCCAATAAATTTCGTAAATTAAAATACATCAACTAATCCCTACATTGTTTTGCTTGTGAAGATTGGTCCGATTTCAACTATTTATGTTCTCTTCACGCAAATAAAAAATACCAACCCACTAACATGTATTTTTAGGTAAATCATGTAGACTTTAATCCCTATCGTATGATACGTAGGTCATTGGCTCTCATTATAGGTCAAGTCCACCCATTGTAAATATTTATTTATTTTTACATTAATTTTATTTTATTTTTCTATTATTTTCATGCATGTTTGATGTGGACAATTTTAAATAAATTAAAGAGGTCGTATTTCTTATTTCGCTTGACTAACTTAGGATAACTGTCCTTACCAACAAGTGTTGTAAGGTGCCTAACACCTTTTCCACACTCATATAAACTCCCGAACCCATCTTTGGTTTTGTCAACCACTTTTTTTCTTTTATTTAGTTTTCCAAACTTTTTCGTTTAAAAATTTTGATGTTTCAAAATTCGTTTTGGGAATCAATTTACCTCTCTTTCTTCATTTTCTCTCTCCCATCCATGCCAATGTCAATTATGTCAACTATAATTTAGTAAATCCAAATTTCAATATGCAATAAAGTTCCAATCCTACAATGTAAAGTTCAATATATGACTAATACACTATGACAACAAGAGTTTAAATTCAAACCTTACATATGATTATTATTTAGTTCGAATATGAACTCTTAATTAAATCTTACAATGTAAATATTATTAAGTTCTAATCTGAACTCAAAATTAAATCCAAGTTATCAGTAATTGTGGCACATAATACAATAAAGTTTCAATCTTACAATGTAAAGTATAACATGTAGAGTTCAAATTCAAACTTAATAATATTCATATTCAAACATTCAAGACTACTAAACTACAAAATTTAATTCAGCAACATTGACCAACAAGATCACGAATTTTAAGTTTCAAGTTGAATGACAATGACAAGCTAATAAAAAAACTAACCATCAAGAATGTCAAGAACAAGTAACACGCAAATTTCATATTCAAACACGATAACATTCAGATTCAAACATTTAAGATTGGTAAATTGAAATTTTTAATTAAACAGTAGTGATCACAATATTGACTACAGGCTCACAAATTTTAGGTCACTTGGTTGAATGGCAATAACAAGCTAATAAAAAAACTAAACATTAAGAATGTCAATAGCAAGTAATAAGTAGACTTCATATTAAAACAACAATATCGATTTGGGTATGAAATAAAAAAATATAAGGCAAAGATTTATGTTTGGTTCGAAAATATAGAAGGAAGGGTTTGAAGGTCTCAAACGATTGTAGACCCAAATGTAGCGCTAAATGGAAGAATAATGACTTACTATGGGGAGCATGACTCCTGCACACAGTAACAACAACATGTATTGTTTAATCCTTGCTGAATCTCATAGGCCCTTCGTTCTCCTTGTCAAAAATGATGTCTCACCTTTATCGATCTTTCCACAATGACAATTTTCGATAACGAGATGTGGAAGGTGACAAAATGGATTTAGGGTTCGACTAAAGGTCACCACAATGGAAGTTGAACATTCATGAGTCTTGTTTTGATGCAAGAAAAAGGGCTTATATGATTGGGATCATGTTTGGAGGGCTTGTGAGACAAGTATCTTACTAAGATGTTGTCTATGTCAACAATAAACATGGCACATCAACTAATGACATGCCACATCATCAAGTTTGTTATTGCCAACTAATAAAGGGACAAAAATGGATGACTAAGAGATGAGTGGACGACTAATATGGAAATTATGATCAGTGGGAGACCAAGAGAGGAAAGGGATCAAAAGTGTGGGACCAAAATGGGGTTTTCCTCAATTAATAACACTATAGCAAAAACAAAAATAATTAAGAGAGGAGACTAGGCTAAATCAAGTATAAGAAGCGTATATTTTTTTTCTTCCTTAAAACAATTGGAGAACATTAGAAAGAAAAAATGTGAGTAACAAAGATGAAGTGTAAGTCTAAGTCTTTCAGATTTCTTTATGTAAAATTGGAGAGATAAGGAAAATAGAAGTGAATGAGCGAGAAAAAAGCTCCTCTTTATAATTTTTTTTAATTTATTTAATTTCACAAAATATTCATGAACAAAACTTATACCATTTAATATATCTTTGTTATTTAATTTTCACGTTAGAACATGACAATTGCATAATTTTGATATCAAAATTGCAACAGATTATACAATTATATATTAAACCTCACAATGTTTTAATTAAAAAATAAAAATACGCTTCTTATATTTGACCCTTCCAATAGGAGTAAAAGTCAACTACTTTAGACTCTTTTTTCTACTACTTCTTTTGGTATTTTTGTTTTTGTTAGTATTATTTTTTATGAACCTAATCGTGTTAAATTTTTTTGTCCAATAATTTTACTTCTTGCTAATATATTACTAAATATATTAGAGTTGTAATACAATAATAAGAGAAATGACTATTTTAGTTCATCACCCTTTGTCTCGGTACCAATATATTCCTCAATAAATTTGTATTACGTTAAAAAAATTCAATATTAATTAAAAATAGTTCTTCAAAAATTATGATTGGCTTAATTAAGAATTATTTTTAATTAACATTAATTTTTTTAAAAATTATTTTTATATTATTAATTTTTGAATGACCTAATTAACAATAAGACAACAAGTAAATGACCAAAATAGCATTATTCTTAACAATAATATATATTACAATTAAAAAAAAAAACGGCAGTGACTTGAAGCGCTGGGATTTTTTTAGAAAAAAAAAAAACCGTGGTCTTGGGGAGACCCCTAAACCCAAGACCACTATTGATATTAAAAAATTAAAAAACATATCAGTGGAAATTTAGATGATGGCATGAGAGATGGGGCAATTAAAGCCTCTAGAGCAATGTAGGTATCAAAAAGCCCTAAAATATTAAGTCCCATTTTGTACAATAGAGTAATTTTTGTGGAAATAAAATAAGAATGAGAGTGTGATTCAAAATTATGTTTGGTATTATAAGAAAAAAAATAATTTTTTTATGTGACATGATTAAAAAAAAGCTAAAATGCCAATAAAAATGAAAAATAATAGAATTATATTAGTGAAAATCATCTGCTCCATCCTTTCCTATGCTCGTAAACAAAGGAACGTCCCGACTTTGTTATTTTCCCCAAGTGAATTGGTGTCAGCTGTGTTTAGTTTTTCCATTGCTGCTTAGTTTGTTTCTAGTTTTTCTTTATTGTTTTTTAGGTCATGTTTAAAAGTTTAAAAGAAAATTAAATTGAGTGGTCATTAATAAAATGGTATGAAATGGAATGGAATGAGTTGAATAGATATATTATTTAAAAGTTTTAATAAAAAAATGAATGGACTCTTAACATTTTTGTTTAGAAATTATAATTAAATGAATGAAATAACATGACTTATTAATTATTCTTTTAAATATTATCCCTTATAACAAATATATAACTAATAATTTTATCTTTGTTAAATATATGAAATAAGAACGTGACTCAATCTCTAGTCTATATTTTTTTTTTTCTTTTACTAATTTTCTTATTTTCTCTTTCTTTTAATTTTTCAACTCACAAAATATAACACAATTCTGAAATAAAATTAATATATATACCTTATGTAAATAACTTATAATATGTAAAAATTACTTATTTAAAATTATTTTAAATAAATAAATTTAAAATTTTTAATTAATGATATAGAAGAAAGGGACAAGGTTTAAATTTATTATTCACTGAAAAAATGAAGTTTTCAAAGAAAAATGGTTCATGATGTAAATATTAAATAAACTTGTAATTTTAAAAAATTTATAAGGATATAATAATATTTTTAATTAGTGAGTCACTTCTTTTTATTCTTTATCCCCCAATTTAAAGGGTTAAGAAAAGTCTTGAAAGCACTCATTTATCCAAACATAGTATTAGTTTATGTGTTTTTCTATTTTGGTTTGTCTTCCTCTTTTTTTGTTTTTTTTTTTTTTTTGTCTTTTAGTAGAATCAGATCTAAAATATTGCCGAAGACGGATGCTGCCATGGACGACGGAGCTCTATAAAGTCTTACCAATGTCCACATTTGAATATAAAGGGATGAAATTGAAAGTGCTAGCAACATTAAAGATAAACTAAAATTTATGTACCAAAAAGATTCAATTTACTTAATATGTATTTAGGTAGAGATGAAAAATGACGATCGGACAGCCAAATTCACGTTTGCGCCAGTAATTGCTTGTATTGCTTGTTTGGTTATGCATTGAGATCAGCTCTAAAATCATATTTACCTCATAAATCCTCGTTTACTCAGAAATAAGAAAAGACTTGTGTGTCTGCATCGAAAATATTCAACGCTACTTTCCTTCTTTCATTGGTAAATATCAATTCTTTTGAAATCAATTAAGAAGTGAGTATATGTCTTTGCATAAACCTCATTTTGAATAAATTTAGTTTATAAACTTAATTTTAATTAAAAATATATTTCAGCCAGATGGATCAATATTTAAAATTTTATATAAAAAATTTCTTACTTTCATATATATATATATATATATATATATATAAAAGCTAAATTGCAAGTAAATATAATGATAAATTACTCTCCCTTTTGAATAAGGCAAAACTAACATATTTATTATGAAGATATATACACGCATATCACCAAAATATTCTTAAGAATAATATCGACTCCTGCAATAAAAATTAGCCAAATATATTTGAAAATTATTATATTATGGTAATAATAGACATAGAAACACTTTTTTACCAAAATAAATGTCAACTATTGAGTTATTTTTTACTTTAACATGATTTTCATTATAAGCACCATGATTGAAAAAACAAAATAAAATATCCAGCTTAAATTTAGAAGCGCACTAAATTAAACTCAACTCAATAAATGGTTGTAGAACAAAATTTAAACTCAGACTCTCTAGCACCCAATACAAAGGCTCTCAGCAACGCCAAACAAAACTTCCAAACTGGTTAAATTGGCTCTCGGCAATGTCAAACTAAACTTCCTAACAGGTTTACATTCAACCTTTTGAAAGGGCACCATGCCAAAATGCGAGGATAAGGTAGTCTTTTGGATGCTCATGATAATGCATCACGCGGAAAATAGGGACATTAATCTGTAGAAAATGCGTTATCACTGACCACCATGCTTTGCCTTGTTATGTTGTTGCAGACCACTATCAGAGTTGAAAGACCTAGACAAATTACAATAAGATTAGTCATGATCCAAAATAATACAACCGCTCTTCGGGATGATGAAGATGAAAACATACTTGTTGCAAGATTTGCAAGATAGTCCACCAGACTTTGCTTCACTGTTGGGGCTCTTTCCACCTTTCTTCATAGGGTGCGGAGTTGCTGTGTGACCACCTTTCTTAGCATCTATGACACAAAATACCAAGTGTATAATTGAAACACATAATCATTAATGCAATTAGAATTTTGTTCAAACTTGCAGAACGACACTAGATGAGAAAAATGGCACATGCTCCAGATGAATACATTCAACAAGCAGTTATAACCCGTCTATCAATAACCATACCAAAAACGACAAAGCATGAATGAGAGCCTCACCAGTCTTCTGAGGAGTACCAGATTTAGCTTTCTTGGCAGAAACTGGAGTTTTTGATGCAGACTCATTGGGTCTCTTCTTACTCTGTTCCACCTTCAAAACATAAAGAGTCATTTAGCATGCACTTTTGTACCAAAACACATAAAACAAATGTGTATTACAAGTATAACCGCACAACCCTTACCTTCTTAGGCGTCTCCTCAACATCTTCATCACTCTCACTCTCCTCATCACTATCGCTATCAGCATCCATCAAATCCTATAACAATCAAATTTGGCAGACATTAAAGAACGAAAACCAACAAAAATAAGCAAGACACAACTTTGAACACCAAAAGTAATGTTTAACTTGGCCCAAACTTAGCCCAAAAGAATAAAAAGCGATACACACAAGTGTCAACAAAAAACCTTCAATGAAACTCTTATAATCATTTTGTACATATAACATCTGCAACATAGAAGAATGACACACAACAAAGTGTTGAGTTAAACTCCACTAATTAAATACCTCATCAGAACCTCCATTTTCATCATCTTCATCATCAGATTCATCATCCTCATCATCTTCAGAGTCTTCATCTTCATCATTCTTTGGATCAACAACCTTGACTTGCTTTTTGGAATCATTAACCTTGGCATCATTATTTTTGGACGCTCCAACCTTAGCTTGTTCAATCTTTGTATCAGGTTTTCCTAAAGGAAGACAACAATAATCAGCATAATATTATTCAATTATTAAATATAGCCTACAAAAATTTCAGATTAAGAGCTAGCAATCACCATTTTCTTTGGCCATCAATGGGAGATCCTCATCATCTTCGCTATCTGTCCATGTCAAACAAATGCAAATTGTTTAATCAGCCAACTTAGCCAAAAAGTAGCAAATATTTAACCAAAAAATGAAGCCTCACCAGATAGGTTGTCAAAGTCATCACCCGTGCCACCCAAATCACATCAGAAGTTAAGGAAAAATGACATAATAAGAATTGCATGTTAAACCATCATTAGTCCACAATCTTTAGCTCATACACATAGAATCATAATTTAAAAATAAAATATCAGTGAACCACTGGTTGAAAAGAGTTCTATTCTATAAGACTTTGTTCGTTTTCTGATACGCCTTGCATTGGATGGCTCTTGATCAAATGGAGAACCCAATGACAAATAATTTAGAAATACCAAAAAAGTGGGCTCCCAAAAGAAAATCCCAAATGAAATCGAACAAAAGATTTCCATCCATCTTCCAGGGCATTTGGATTAGTAAGATATGGCTATACGAAAATTAGAATGTAAAAATAAAATACATTTATTGACAAATAAAATGTCAAGGATATTCTTCGTCAGGAATTTCAGCTTTGTATCCACAGAAATAGACACTGCCATTTTTCGAATTGTGGGAGAGCTCAAACTCCTTTTCTAGAACTATGTCAAATGGAATCTGGGGGAAATTATCCCTTGATAGGGTTCCCAAAACAAGCTTCTTGTCATCAAATTTTAAGTAAAGAACCACAGGTTCAGCTCCTTTGTCCTTCTTTGCCTCACCAAGAGCAGCCTACAAGGAAACAAGTTAGAGAGTATGTTGAGGACTATTAATGCCAAATTGATCAACAACAGAGTTCTAACCTGAGAAAGGTGTATGTATGCATCAAAATCTTGGGGATCTACTTTAACAGGCTCCCCAGGCTTAACCTCAACACCTGTATTTTACAGCAAGAAAACGAGAACCAACATGTTAGATGATGAACAATTGAAACAAATCACTGAAACCCCTAAAAATGGAATACCTATAACGGTGACAAACTTTAGTTTGCTTAAGCCACTATGATTATAAGCATCTCATTCTCACATCAATTCTCTAGCAAGTTGCTAACAGAGAGGTACAAATGTTCCACACAAACATCAAACACCGCTAAGCATGCACGATAAATGTGAGCATATCATTTAAAAAAACAGAGTGATCCATAAGTATTCAAATACATCTCTTATTCAAGCAAGGAGACAATGGAATGAAGGAAAATCGATTTGGAAATGCAACATGTATTTTTTATTCAAAAAAATGACAAAGCAGGTGGCAAATAGAATCCTAGCAGTGAGTTTGAGGGACGATGAACTTTGTAAGAAGCATCATCGTCGGCAAAGATGCTCAAAATGCATGGAAGTGAATGAAATAGATGGAAACCCAAAGCATAGAAATAAACAAATGGCGAAAAAAAGAAGCGAGAACAGAGAGACGTACCCCAGAACTCCATTAGAGAAACAGCGAAGGAGGCACGACGAAGTAAAGGGGTTTTGAGAAGGGTTTAGGGAGAGAGAGGGAACTAACACTGCAAGAGCGAGCCCTAATGTGGAAACGGGGGCTTTTATAAACGAGTTGCCGCCTACTAGGGTTTTAGAGCTCCCTTCCTTTTTTTGTTTTTTTTGTTTTTTGTTTTGTTTTTTGGTTTCTCCATCTCTTCTTTTCACTTTGTTTATTTAATTTATACTCGCCGTCACCCTTTTTGTTCTCGGTATTGGGCCTCAATTGGGTTCAGACTCCGTATTACTCTGTTTTCACTCTGGGATTTGGATTCGTAATTGGGCCTTTACATGACAAGAATTATGAATATGCTGCATCGTAGCCTTTTAAAATGGACAAAAATCCTATTTTAATCTCTCAATTATCACTATTTTTTTAGTTTGGTCCTCCACTAAATAAAAAACCTAAACTAGTCCCTCACTAGACATTCTATTATCCAATCTAATCCCTCTGTCATCGCACCGTGTAAAGCTTGTTGATGTAAAAGTTATCTAATGAGTTGGGGCGTTAGATGCTAACATGGATAAACATTTCAAATGCAGTCATTTATTGACATGGAAACATGGGTAAGATCCAATTTGCCCAATCTGATGCAAGAACCATCTTGATAGTTCACCCTACAACTTTCTCTTAGGGTTTTAGCTCTCTCTCTCTCTCTTATCTCTTGTGTCAACGACCTCTTTTGCTCAGTTTGCCTTTTCTAGTTACTTGTGCCGGCAATGACGATGACATCTTCCCACTTCACCATTAGAAGCACTTGGATCTCACCCCACCCTCTCTGGTTGCTAGTGTCATCGACTTAGTCTTCTCACTCCCTCTCTAATCGCTAGTCCTCTCTAGCCTGTGTTATCTCTTCCTTCAACTGTCATTAAATTACAATCAAGTACATCCAACAGTAGGCAACAATTACATGACAATTGAAGGAACATTCCTAATGTTACTAGTGCAATATACAATGTTTCGAAAGAAATGATAGAGTTACGTGCTTCAAATAAAAATTGTTACAATGATGATCACGTGGAATTGCTTAGAAAAGTATCGACAAGTTTAATTCATAAAGAAACATTGAGTGAAAAGCTTGCCAAAAATGTTGAACAGGTATTCTCCTTAGTTAATTGTACATAAAAAAAATAAATGGTTTATTTCAAGTTACAAACTAAAGGGTATCCTGGGTTTTAAGGTAGATGAAAACCATTTAAGTGGCAGTTATATGGTTCCAAAGAAACAACTATTGCTTGTTTGTCATGTAAAGATGTCGCTTTAAGTTACAATTTTAACAAAAAGGAGGGATATTGTAAGGGCTGTTAATTCATCTTAATCACCAAATATCTAGTTCAGTTAAAAATTTTCCAATGCAAATAATCTAGATTTCATGTTTGTAAGTTTTTTGATATCTCAAATCAATAGTTTTAGTTGCCACAACCTTAGTTGTAGTTCTGCATAAATGAACCTTAGTGAATTACTGGTAAACATTTGTGCACATGACACCATAAGGAACTTTAGGCAATACTGCTTTAGAATTTTTCTCCTTTTGTTACTATAAAAGGAAAAGAAAAGGAACAAGATGTAGACAGAGGGTGCCTGAATTTTAAATTTATTCCTAAAACTTGGTGTATATGTTGTATGCAAGTGGACTACGAAATGGCCTTAGAGTATGCCATACAGAGTGGGGTTAGCAAGGAACCTAGAGAATCAATATATATACAGTCATTAAAAGCTAAAATTAAGATAATTGACTTGCATGCTTCATTCTTTGTTTTCAAAGTCTTTCAATAACATAAATGAAAGATAGTGCAGGTGGACTTTTAATACGCTTAGCATTTCTTCATGTTTGTTCTCATTCTATTTTGCCAACAAAATTCCATCTCTTGAACTTCTTTTTCTTGTTCTTTTTTTTTTTTTTCATTTTAACTTTTGTGAAAAATTGTGTTTTGGCATTTGCCAGACCCCATCCTGCACAAAGGTGTTAATTATCCAATACACTATGAATTTGGCACAAATGAGTTAATAAGTGAACAAATTTAACTATTACATTAAACTTATTTAAATATACAAATTTAAAATTTTAACATTAAACTCATTTAATTTGTAAACAATTCATTCATAAAAGAAACTCTCATGCTCACCAAAATTTAGGAATGAGAAATCTCCTAAAGCACATTAAAATTCCAAAGCAGAAAGAACTTGTGAAGGTGTTAAACAAAATCTAAAGACCGAAATGCACCTTCACAATCATTCACACAAAAAAAAAAAAAGATTAACGAGAAGAATATCAAATAATCATTGTAGGAACAAGCCACCTAATAACTTACACTTGTTAAGCAATATGAGTAATGAATAATCATTATTCATTCCATATCAATGAACCCATTTTTCATTCCAAACCAATGACCATGATATCTGCAAACAATTTTTATTTCAGATCATTGACCACCACAGCTTGAACACGACACATTTAAGTCACAGGGATGCATTCAAGAACTCGAATTAATCCTAAAACCATAAACATTTGGAAGTTAGATTTTGAATTTGAATTTATCCCAATCTAAGCTTTTGTTTTAAAAAATGTCAATAAAGTTCATTGACAACAATTTAAAAAAAAAAACAAACAAAAATAATTTTGTCATGAAATTATTTTTAAAAGGAATTCAAAGTAAATTTTCATTGTCATAACATAATATCATTAATTATTTATTTAAAATTCTATGTGAGATAATAACCAAGAAACATCTATTGACTTGGAGAATAACTATCAATGCGCATTAATGTCATTCTCCATAATGCATAAAAAGGACAAGCATTCAGGGTATATAATTGGTCTTACAAGCTTTAGATTGCGAGAATGAATAAGAGATTATGAAAAGGAAAAAAAAAAAAAAAAGCTTTCTACTCCATAAAATCAATAATGTCTCTCAGCTTCAAGCTTTCTTTTGTTTTAAACCAGGTGGGGGAAAGACAACATAGAACAACTAAGTAGCCAATGTTGCACCAATGAAAGGGTAAATATAGAGAACATAGAATTGGTCTCATGTCTTGTGCCAATTGTCTAAGTATATGTCCAACCTGAAGCCTACACAAACCCATCAAATCTATATCACTCTTTCAAGGAATTCAAAACAATAAAGTTAAGGATTCAGTACATGAAGATATAAATTACTGGATGAACGTTATTAAAGAGCAAATGCAGGTGGCATTGTATATAACTGTAAAAGCCAAAAACAATATGAAAAAGAAATTAAAAACACTAAACCCTAGCTTTTATATACCCTTGTGCATAGACCACTCCCTTACACCAGATGCGACCCACGACGAGGTGTTTGACGACAAGACGAGATGGCAATGATGACAGAAGAGACGATGACAACAGAACGTATGACAATGGGGGAGGTAGAGCTTTGTGTGTGTGATTGCTTCTCAGGACATTTAGGGGATTTAGGGATAGTGAAAATCAAACGTGGCATTCCAAGTAAGCAGGGGAAGTGGTGAGCTGTGATCCTAGCAAGCATTTAACATCTCACATTAGTAATTAATAGCCAGCTCAGCATTCACGTAGCGCCAAATGACTAATTTGACAAACGAAGTACTGAGCAAGGGACTAAAATAGAATCTTACAAGAATTGGGCACCAAAGCAGAAATAGAGCAAAGAGTAGCGGATCAAAATAAGATTTTTGTCCTTTTAAAATGCCTTCCTCGGATTAAAAAGCCCTTCCACAGTACATCCAATAAAGCTTCAACATTTTTTTTTCACTTTTCAATGTTCGCTCTTCCAAACTAACATATATGTCAAAGCTCTTTGGTACACTGTTATCTAGGGACGTTTTGGTGGGAATGTTGGATTCCTACAATGGAGGAATGGAGTAAATTACACGTTTTGGTTTCTCATTTTTATATTTTGTGACAATTTAATTTTTATAAATTAATCATGATAAATTAGTCGCTTACAAATTTAAATTTATACAAAATTAATCCACCATAAATTTAAATTTGTACAAAATTAGTCTCTTAATATGTATTAATAACAGACTCATTTTATATAAAAAAAAAATTCCAAGGGATTGATTTATCACAATTATTTGTGAATGACTAATTTGTTCCAAAGTGTAAAAGTAGATGACTAATTTGATACTTCTTTTTGGAGGAATGATTTTGAAATATTAAAATATGATAAAAATTTCATTTTAATCTTTCATTTTTTTAACTCTATTTCATTTTGGTTTTATATAACAATAAATTGAAAGGCATAAAATAATTATCCACTTTTGAACTTTATCTCATTTTAACGTATGACAAATTAAAAATTTCATAGTGATCCTCTATTTTTCAAAATATAACCCAAAGTAGTTTATCTCTAAATGAAACACAATATGCCTATTTTGAATCAGTTTTTAAACAATAGAAGATCATTTTAAAATTTTCAATTTGTGAAAAACTAAAATGAGACTACATTCAAAATTGAAGAACCAATTTAAACTCTCAATTTAGATATGTTTAAAATAAGATTAGCTTCAAAAGTGAAGTAACAATATAGTGTTTTTCCCAATAAAATATTATTTTATCCATATTTATTCGGATACCTTCTTATAAATAACAAATAAATAACACAATATAATTTATAAATATGAAATATTAGAGAAACTTTTGAATAGTTATAAACAATTCTTAATAATAATAATTTCAAATTATGAAAAATATAACAAAACATTGCTAAAAATATGTATAAAGCACCGAGCAAGAAAATATTATATTTCACATAATGTAATTCTCAGGAATCACATTGTGAAGAATGTGATCATTCCTTACGATTCATAGGAACGTCACATAGTGTCATTATAGATATCGAGAGATATCACATGTATAATTTCATATAGGGTATTTCAAACCAAGGTTGTCAAACTCGCAAGTTTAGGTAAAATCGTTTGAGGGAGGTAAACTCGTAACGTAGAATCGTAAGAGTTTACCTATAATTAAAAAATAATTATTAAAACATACAATTATATAATTAAAATCAATATTTTTAAATTTAGACTAATAACTAAAACTACTGAATGCAATGATTAATAGTTTATTAGTTTGATTATAGTTGAATAAGTGATAATCAAATATAGATATTTTTTAAAATTTTATATATTTAAAACTAAATATAATAACTACTAATAATCAAATACTAGTAATTTTAAAATTGAATTAAAATGATTTATAGAGTAATAAATATAATTATTAAATTTTACTTTATCAAAATATGTCAAAAGATAATAACAGATAACTTTTCAAGTCATGACTAATAAAAAATTCAAAATAAAATTTCTATAAAAAAGGTCAATAATAAATATATATAATACATTACAAATAATAAACATAAAGTTTTTATTGGTTATGTGGTAATAGGTGATGAACTTATTCTAAATGTTTGGGTTTAAGTATATGGAGATGTTTTCTTTTAAACTAAGAAAATAAAGTTCAAATATATATAATACAACACACACATATAATGAATGGTAACGTTGGCTCAGCGGAAACGTGCAATTTGGCTGCTGGCATGTCACGGGTTCGAGTCCTGAAAGTGGTTCTGTTTTTTTTTTTGGAAAACAATGATACTGAGTCAACTCATCCGAGTTTGGACGAGTTAAGAACCGAGTTTGACCAAGTTAATCACCGAGTCAAAGCGATTCTGAACTGGTTCTGAGTCAGAGACCGAGATGACTCGAAATGCTTACCTAAAATCGCAAACTCGGCGAGTCAACCGAGTTGACTCGCGAGTTTGATTACATTGTTTCAAACCACTAAAAAATAATGAAAAGTTTTACACCCTTAAACTTTTTGTTTAGTAACTTTTATAGTATATTAATTGTATCATTTAATTTTTTTTAATAGTTACACAAATATGGACATCTTAATTATTACGATACTATATAGTTGGTATCCTACATCATGATATTAAAAGTTAAATGACAAAGTTTAAATAAAAGTCTATATATATTTACAATTAGATTCTTCAATAAAAACACAATATATAGAGAAACCTCTTTAAATGGCTTAATCATATAATCCTAAGATGTTAAAACCTTTTATATGTAATTTTATTGCATATTATTCATTTATTCATTAATTATTAAGATTTCACCCAACAACTTGTTGCAGATTTTAAAAACACATATAAGCACAGTATCATAAATAAGATCGTTTTTGCAGAGACCAAATTTTAAGTTAAATCAATTATACACTAATAAGTGACAAAGACAAAGTTGAATGAGATTAAAGGAAACAATTAAAATTAAAAGACAATGATTGCAAATTATTTGGTTGAAATTCAATGAATGACTACTTCTCATTATTCCCCCTAAGTCCTTTTTATTAAATTAAATCTACCATATTTATTCTCTTATCTTGAATACTAGCCGATAATTCATAAGTATTCATATGATTATATTGAATCTCATATGAATCTAGCTATTAGATCAATTTTCTATATTTCTATGACAAATTGTTATTCTATAGTAGCATTAAATTCCAACCTTAAATTGACAGCCTATGGCAAATTGGTATATTCTGACCCTAATTACAAATTAACACTTATAAGTTAATCAAAGGTTGCATTAATTGGTATTGTGTTTAATTTTTCTCTTCCAAGCGCCACTTAAACTAATATATTAATTTTACAATTGACTAGATCATGAAAAGTATTATAATTAATTTGACACAAGTATCCAATAATAATAGACAAAGGAATTACATGAAATACATCTAAAATTAAAACTCAAGGTTCCGTTAGATCCTTAAAAAGGAAAATTAGTTCAACATGAGTGCAACGACTACTATACTAAAAGTAAAACCAAAACCCCAATTCATAAAAAGAAAAGTGTAAAGAAATGAAGGATAGAAAAAAAACTCCTTTAAAAATCAATCTTAAACCTTCAGTCTTACCTCTTCTCTTGAAAATTAGCCCTTTGCATGTTCTGTGCTCTCTAACAGTTACCTCTACTCTTTCCTCTCAAATTTTGCGCTTCCTTTTGTATTTTAGGGTTCCACACTCACTTATGCTTCTTCAATTTCAAAATCATGTGTTCTGGGCTTTTCTTTAATGCTTATAAATTTGGGTAAGTTTTCTTAGAGACCCGAGAAGCATATTGTCCATGAGCCTAGCTTTCTTGACAATATCTCTATTTTTCAAGCCAAGTGTTCGTGTGATTTTGCCAATCGTCCATATGTTTTTTGGTTCCTTGCTTTGTCCTCTTCTTTTTTCACGACTTTTAGTGTCAATTTTCATCTTATTTGCTCCTTTTTCAATTTCTTTTCTTTCAAGGGCGTAAAACATTAATAAAGCTTACAAAAACAATCCAGAATACACCAAAAGTGAGCTTGTTCAGGTTAAACTAAAACAAATAAATCTAAAGCTAAAATCGACCTAAACTTAAGCTAAAATACTAAAATAATGACCACATTGTACTTAAAAGATGACTTTATTTCAAAGAGTTATAAGCCTCCCTCACAAAAATGGGATGAAAATTAAAGTTACATAGTTCAACAATATTTTATATGTTTTTTCTTATAACTTCCCTCATTTAGTAGTTATAACAAAAACACATAATTTCATAATTTAACAGCCAAAACAAATGAAACATAATTTCCTAATCTAATAGCCAAAAAGAAAAAAACCTAGTCTCATAGTTCAATAGTCAAAATAGAAAAATAAACCTAGTTTTCTAATTTGCATCATTCTTAAAAGAGTGGTGTTGCCAATATGATGTTGAATCCATCATTCATGTGGTGGTGCTACCAATTTACATCATAGGATCTCAAACCAATTTCATTTATGTAGTGTGGCCTCTCTTTTCAAAAATTGAAATTGATCATCATCTTTTTGTTTCTTTTTTAATTTTATGATCATCATTTGATTGTAATTTTATAGGTTATTGAAATTGCAATTTTTTTTTTGTAAGGGAATTGAAGAAAATAGAATTTTTAAGTTCTTATTTTAAATTGGAAAGAGCTTGAACCAATAAGATATATTGTTACTTGAAGTTAATGGAATCTATGATGTGATGTCATCCTTTGGGTCTATATTCATCTTGCATGTTATGATTAAAACATTGGGAATTATTGATGATCTGTGTCAAGTTTTGCAATGTAAATATCAAAATATGCTAAATGCAATATAATTAGTATCATCATTATCATTAAAAGCACCTAGTAAAAAATTCAAAGAAAGTAGATGGGATTTTTACTTGGGAAAGTGAAGTTTTTTGTGAAGATCATGACACAAAGACCTCAAATTTAAATGCTCGTCAAAGCTGGTCATGGTAAATCTTACCATGAAAAAATAATTTTATAATTGAGTATCACTATTAGTATGATATATTTATTTTTGTTGTAGATTCATTGTTGCAAAAAAATATTTTTTTTGTTCAAAAAGGATATAATGGAGTTACTTACTTTTAGTTTTGTTCTATATTCACAAGATAATTATAAATTATTTTCGGTTGAAAATATTTTTAAGCTTGTGAATATTTTTATCCAAATGACTTTATATAACAAAATTAGAGAATTTATTGATCTATTGATAGAATTATTCGTCTTGTACTAACTCTTTTAATGTCTACAATGAGAAGAGAATAAATATTTTTAGTTATGAAGATTGTGAAGGAAAAAATTAGGAACAAGAAGGAAGACAATTTTCTATTAACTTATTTCATAACATGTTAAGAAAAAATTAGCGTGAAAAATTTTTAACTGATTTTCTTATTAATAACTTAAACCATTTAAAAAATGATAGTTTAAATTTATTTCATATTTTTTATATTTTTAGTATAAATTTAATGTTTTATTAAATATAAATTTTTATTAATAAAAAATCAAATATTAATTTTTTAATTGTTACCGTCCTTTAAAGCCCACAACAAAATTTGAAAACATAACTTATAATTAAAAATACTTAACTTAAAAAATGATAATTTAAATTGATAATATATTTTTTTATATTTTTGTAAAAACTTAGTAATTTATCAAATATAAATTTTTATTAATAAAATATAAAGAAGTACTTTTAAATTATTTCTCTCCTTTAAAGCCCAAAAATAAAATTCTCTGGCTATCAGTAATATGACCAACGTGTATAATTAATACACATAATTATATAATTTTTTATTAAATTATATATATATATATATATTTTTGTTATTATTAATTAAATGTACATTTATCATATATTAATTTTAAAAATTAATAATACAAATAAAAAAACTTAAATCTAACTTCCTCTCCTCGGTCTTGCTTGTTTTCTCAGACAAATGTTGAGGCCCAGGACATCAATTGAAGGCGTTCTTCAAAATTTTCATGCAATATATAAATAAAAAAGCCTGTCTCAAAGGAAATAAGTTCATGACAATACACGGACGGAAGAAGCCGTCATGGATTTGGCCGCAAGTGCGTATTGCAGTTTTTTTACTGCAAGTTGATTATTCAATCCAAAATAAGCCAATTTTAGCCTATGATTATGGAAGGAAGTCTAGTGCACAAGAGATACAAACTATGTCAGAAAACAATTTTCAAACTTCGAACTTCGGCGCTTGTGAAGGAAAGTAATATTAGAAGTGAACATAAGAATGTGACGGAATCTTATTGTTCAATAGGACGTGTCGTGTTTCTTATAAGCTACATAAATCTAGAAGTCCCTAATTGACCTCCTACTTTTAATTTTTACAAAAAATCTGCCACTCTGAAGAAACACATAAAATTTATTTCAAACAAAAATCATAAAATAAGAAGGTAGTGGTTTCCGTGATTGCCAATCACGGCATGAAATCCATCAATCTGAGGCTGAACCGAGGAAAGCCATTCTTGGTCACTTTGTCCACCTCCCTGGAGCACGATGCAAACGCTGCGCCTCCACCGCTGCCAGCCTCACCTTCCCCGTTGACGCTGCAACACTTTCTCGGGCACAGAAAGAAGTTCCTAGATCCAAGCTCCATTAGCTTCACTCCCCTATCCAAACCTGCACGCCACACCAAATTAAGCGATTACAATCTCCCTTAAACCCAAAGCAAAACAAAAATTACGTAAGGGAGGGACTGGTGAGGCTCACTTTCTAAGCTAAACTGCGAATAATGAAGGTCGAAGGCGGAGGGATCGGTGGTCGGCACAATCGGCCGGCGACCTTCCTTCACGTACTGCCGCACTACCGCCGCCACCAAAACTCCCACCGTCGATTCCGGCGTCATCACGACCTGCACGGGCCCTAGGCTACCCTGCATCGTCACGTTAAGCAGCAATTTCGGCGGTACTCGAGGCAGATCCTTGGGCAGCGTAGCCGTAAGACTTCCGTATGAGACAAGGTCTGGCACCGTCCTCGGCCGGCGAAGTTGGACCGACGCGGTTGACGTCGCGTTCATACCGCGCGAAGACGAAGAGTGCTGACCGCTCCGGTGAGGCATGGTAAAGCTAACAAATAAAACAAAATTATGCACTGAGGCAGAATATTAAACCTGAAAACTTTCAGCGTTTGATCAGATTCAATCGTCGGTATCTAACAAATCTGAGGCGAGGGAAGCCAGGAGCCGCGCAACAGCTTCGGCTTAGAGGTTGGAGCCGAGCGGAAGCTATCATAACCAGAAGGGTAGAATCGTAAAACAGCAGGGCCAGGGTAAGAGACAGGAAGTTGGCCGACGAAGCTTTTGAAGGAGGAAGTTAAAGCGAGTGTGGCTTTATATGAGGAGAAAGGGAGAGAGGATTTCTGTTGAGTTTGTTGGTGGGGTGAGAGGGTTCACCGGATATAGGCGGTTACGCAATGAGGTAGTTAGGGCAGGGAGAGACTCTCGGCGTCGCGATTTGAGGCAACAGACCAAGGGAAAATAATAAGAGGTTGAAAATCGGCGTGACACAGGACACGTGTGTGGAGTGGATTGACAGATGTAGGTGGGGTGACTGGATGAGCACACGTAGGGTGCTTGCGGTGGCACACGGTTAGCACGAGTTGGAACGGGATACTTCGGGATGGGTCGAGAGAGAGAAACACAGAGAAGAGATATGGTGGATGATACGAGGAGCACAAATTTTCTCCCGAGAATCTCCAGGAGATAATATAATAATATTATTATATTAATTTAATATATTTTTATTAATAAAATATTATAAAATGTTATTAATTTATTATCAAAGAATCTCTTGTAACAGAGGGCGATCCAAACTCCAATACGAGATAGTCCAACGAATCTGATCTCGTTCTACAAACTCAACTGGTCATGGCTACAAGTTCGGTTCTTTGAACTTGAAGCCACACTCGTAGACGCCAATACTAACTGTAACGGCTGATTACAACTTTACTTTGCTATTATGAAAAGAATAGGTGGGTTCTCCGTTGAGTGCACCATCGTTGATATTACGTGGACCACTTTTTAAGTGGTGTTATTTAGTGAAAGAAAGATAATTTCAATATTCAGAAGATTTATAATTTGACATTGTAATTTATTCATTTGAAATTTTAAATCAAATTACTTATTTTCTCTCCAATTAAGCCTGGCAAATATTATTTGAGAATGAAAAGAAAATGCAACAAAAATAATGAATGAAGCAAAAACTAGGAAAAATAAGAAAAGAATGAAGGAAATATATTGGAACTTAAATATATAAATTAAAAATACACTTTTTAATTACAATGTTTGGGTGTCTTTATAATTTTACTATTTTTTTCTTCCCTTCCACGCGAAGAATGATCTTAGAAAGAAGGTGCCGGAGTCATGTCCATTTAACTTTTCTTCTTGTTCCTTGTTATTATTATTATTATTTATGTTCTTTCGTCCCTTTGGGGATGAAATGTCTGTCTCTCTTACTCTCCATGGGGCCTTGGCTCAGGCAGGCGCAGGTGCAGATACAGACGAGGATTTTGTTGCTTCATAAATGGAGAAGTGTAATTTGAGCTTTATTAAACTACGCTTTCTCACCAAAAAAAGAAAAAAACTACGCCAATTTTTCCCATCAATATTGAAACAGTTCTGGAGGAGAGAAAGTGGCTAAGAGGACGAGGATGAGAAAATTCAATCTTCCTTGGAAAAAAAATATTATTTTATTATTTTAAGAATTATATTTGACTCTTTTAACATATTAATTTATAGTATAAAATTTTTAATTTATTTTCATGAAGTAAATTAGCCTTCTATAATATATAAGATAGTAATTGTATTAATATGATTGTAAAAGTAAATAAATTGATGTTGAACTTTGATATGAAATTATAATTTTACTTTTAATATGACAAGGAAAATATATATTGCATAAAAAGTCAATTTATATTAAAAAAATTAGTATAATTATTTGAAATAATAAATATAAATTAATGAAACTGTAAAAAAAATTAGTGTAATTTACTTCATATAGTTACAAAATAAAAAGTAATGGGAGATTGCAGTAGTCAAAACAAATCTGACCCATTAAATTAAATCTATTTAACCTATTAAAATGATGAATTAAGTTGTAATTTTAAACTCATTCAATATAAATAAATTAAATTAACCTAATTCACTTGCAAGTGAAATTTTCTTTTTGGGGTTGGTTTAATATTACATTACTTTAAGTAGTTTTTATCTTCACTTTTGTTTTTAAATAGTTAATATTTGGTCCATCATAGATAATATAAAACGTCTTTTATATTGGAAATTTTGAAAATAATAGTTTTAGGGTCTACATTCATTTAAGTTAGCTAGCTAGCAATGATAATAGGAAATTATAGGATGTTAAGCATCTCTTGGTGACGTAAGTGTTACTCAAGTATGCATTACTCTAATGCTATGGTTTGGCAGGGTTTGGCAACACTATAATATCAGTGAGCTTCGTACAAATCCTCGACAATTAATTGTATAGTAAAGAAAATTGACATATAAAAAATTAAAATATGTATAAAGTCTAATTTCTTTGAATTTATTGTTTTATTCTCTATTTCTGTATAACAATATATAATGTGTATAGATTGGAGTTAAATATAAACTTGATTTCGCATCAATATAATTTATAATTTTGATTTTAATTAAAAATGAGTTTACATGACTATTATCTATATTTAGAAAATTTTATTAATATAATTTATTCAACACAAAATTACGCTTTTTAAAAATTTTTTTATGAAAATTGATGTGAAGGATATAAAAGTGATTTGAGAGAAAAATAATATAATACTAAATCAAATAATACTATTTAATTATGAAACAAACTATCATTTTTATGTATAAAATATTTTTAGAAGTTTTCGTACGTAAAACCAAACCAAATATGGTGAGTTAAATAACTGGAAAGATTTGTCTTTCAGTATTATCAACTTAGGATAGGACGGTAACAAGATACAAGGATAGAATTTCACTCCCGGGATCGAATATCTTCATGTAAAAGAATTGCATGAGGATATTCTATTAAAAAAATTTGGACCATAGGATAAAATTTGATGGTCCAAATTATTTTAAAATTTTGAATTTTTTAATAAAAATTAATTTTTTTAAAATATAATAATGCACAAAAATTTTAAAAATATTTTAGATTACTTTTATACATAATGATATTTTCTTAATAAAAAATAAATTATAAAATGTATATAATAGACTGTAAATTATTAGAAGTTGCTCTTATTTTTCCTTTTTATTAGAATATTATCATGTTTTAAAAAAATAAATTTGAGATACAAGAAACAAACTATAAATTACTAAAAATAAATTATTTATTTTTAATAAGATATCATTTTTCATGAAAAATATTTATATATTATCATAAATTTATTTTTTAAAAAATAATATTTATTAAAATAAAAAAAATTTCTGATGGTCCAAAATTTTTCACAGGATATCCTTTATAATTCTTTTACAGGAAGATAAGTTGGTGCATGGAATGGTACAAATAATTGAGACAGAGGGCAGGGGCTGCCACCGATGCCTTACTAGGTGCAATAATTAAAGCAATAAATGAAGCCAGAAAAATGAAACTGTCGTCCAACTTGCTCTATCTTTGTCCTCGCCTCCATTGCGTACTAAACATCGACCTTTACCTCCACTCTTTATTTGCCACGTCATTTTGGAAACTACAACATTAGTTTACAGGTGTACAACTTTGATTGCTTGTTCATTGCCGGATTTATTAACTCAGTTTAATAATTACGCGCCTACACCAATTTATTTATAGTAATTTTTTTATAATTATAAAATTAATTGTATTGATAAAATTATTATATAATATATTAAAAAAATATATGATAATAATGTGTCTTATTATATTAATTGTATAATAATTTAAATTTTATTTATGAACTCAATAATTATTTTGAATTTTTTAGTTTACTTACTTTATTTTCTAATTTTTATTAACTCACACATAAATAATAATTTATAATTTTTTAACTTAAATAATTCAAAAACTCTCTAATTTTTTTAATTTATACCGTTGTGCAGCTAAACTCACAATCACACGCACAATTTTATTAATGATGAAAAATAAATATGTAATATTTGATGTTGGATGTAATACCACGTGACTTGTTAAAAAGAATATATATAACAATAACATATTACTATATATGATTATTGTATATTAGCATAAAATAACTTATTATTTTTATATATTTTGACCTAATATTTTTAAATTTTATTTATCTATCCAAAATTTTAAAGTAGTTTTAATTCTTTTTTTCTTTTTATTTTTTAGTAATTTCATCAATTTTTTATTTCAAACTCTAAGCATTCGGATTAGTTATTGGAAATTTTACAATTTAATTAATAATTTATCTGGCACATAAGCCTCAAACATAAAGAAAATAAATTGTAACTAAAGCATGCATACGCTTCTGAGACAAACCAAAACAACATACCAAAACCAAGAAGTAACGCTACGGATGATTATTGAAAACCTAGTAAGACTACAAATTAATAATAATAATAATAACCTGACAATTAACACTAGTAGAGTAGATTAATAATTTAAATTTGAAAAATTATTCTTCCTTCAGTTTAATTGTTTTCTCCAAAAGTATATTTGCAAGATCAGCGGCACATCGTTCTTCGTGGCACTGCGGTTAAGACGTATTATCATGTCATTATGTCATCAGAGACAAAAGGGAAAACGTAATTCTTACACTACAGCGGCTGCTTAGCATGGCGAAAGGTCCATTATACTTGCACCGTTGCCTTATATTATTATATTAAATCACCTTCTCGACTTTCCATTGGCCAACAATCATCTCAACTTTAACCTCACATAAAAAACCACTTTCCTGCCTCTTTATATATTTGGCTGTCTTTCGTTTTTTGTTTTATTTTAAAAAATTACTTTTCTAAACAAATTATTATTAAATTTTATCAAAAATTGAGAAAAAATGTTCATATGTAATAATAATTATTACAATTAATATATATATATATATATATTAAAATAATAAAAAAATTAGGATCCTCTCCTATTCCTTATTGGATGAAAATTAGTAAACTATATAATTTTAGTTTAAAATCCTTGTCCTACGTATATTAAAAAAATAAATATAAGAAATAAATTTAGTAAAAAAAATAAAAGTTAAAAAAATTACAATTTAGATATCATATTTTACTTAAGTGATAGGTTAGTCTTTTATAAATTTTAAATAGCAAAATTATCATTTAAAAATAAAAAAATAAAAATAGTCTTAGAGATTATTTGTCCCTCAAAATTTGACAAAAGAATTATTTTTGTTTACTAATATATTTTTAAAAAATCATTTGGTTACATTAAATTTGTGAATAACTAATTGGTTGCCAAAGTAAGACAAGGGACCCAATTGATTTTTTGTCAAAAACAAAAGAAGGATGAAATATAGAGTGTGCGGTAAAAACGTATTCACTCTCTTTTTTTTTTTTGGTTTCATAACTAAATTTACTCTTATATTTAGTAGATTTATTGAAAATAATAACATAATTTATATTTAAAAATTTTTTATTCAGAACTGATTTTGGAAGATTATTTATTGAGCTAAACAAACAAGCTACGTCATCTTGCTTCCATCAAACGGCAGTATGAATATGAAAAGTGATATGGTAGATAAAATATCCTACCGCTATGTGTATCTGAGTTCTCACTTGGTAGATGTATTGGAATGTGATAGAATGCATACAAATTTAAAACTTTTTTTTTTTAATATTTCAATCTATTACACCATAAAGTAATATTCAATCAATGTTCAAAGATTTCAATAGCAGATGCCTCTGATTGTGAAATGGGAAAAATGTTACAAGCGTCACCTTTCTATTTGCAAACTTTGCAATTAGCTAGTTTGGTATATTCTAAAATTACCAAAAGGTCTTAGAAAAAAATTGAAGAATCTCTTCCACCCCTTTTGCATCTTTTTTGGGTGAATCTTCTACCCTATTTCTCCCAAAAGTGGTTCAACTGAACATCAAAATCACGTACATGGACTCAAATTTCACATGTGAACCCACTTTGAAGAAACTGGGATGGAAAGGGACGCATAATGACCACACATGCATCCACTTCAATTATATGCACTAAAGTTACGTAAAAGTATAGGCAAAGACAATTTCAAGTCCAAAAATCTCTCTCAGCTGGTGCTAATGGTGCGTACAAACCACACACGTATAAGTTGCTTTTGGAATTGAAGAGAAGTAGAGAAACGTAAAGGAGTCAGATAAGGAAAGGAAGGCACCCGAAAAATCTGCGATTTGAATGGCTTATTTTGTCCCATGTGTGATGTGTTCGGCCTATGGCCTCCATGTTCATGGTCCTCTTGGAGGCTAACAGAATCACTTGTTTTCCTACTTCTCTCAAGTGATCAAAATATTGTCTTTACCATGAATGCGTACGTAAGAGAGAATTGTATAGTATTGTCAAAACAAATGGCGAAAGTTTGTGATGTGTATAGCCAACATCCTACATGAGCAATGTCTAATTAATTTGTGTAAATTAAGTTTCAATAAATTTGATTTTGGTCAATCTTATTTTTAAATTTGAAAGCAGTTTAACTAATTGGTTACAAGCGAGTTTACCCAACCATCATTTATATTTGAAAATTTCACCTAAAAAGTAAGTATTATTATCAATTAAGTTTATTAATTCAACACAATGATAAAATAATATAATCTTTAATATATTTATAATTTTAAGTATATTAGTGCACTCAGTTATAAGTATGGATATAATTATAATAATATTAAATTACAATTATATATTTATATTATAATTAAATATATTAGTACATTTAAAATTACGAGTGCATCAAAGATTTTATTTAGATTTATTTTTCTCTTATACTTCTATATAGACAATAATTTGAAGAATTAATGTGTTTTGAGTTTAAAATAATTTAATGTTAAATAAAAAAATTGTTTATACGAAATTTCACATTTTAGTTTATAAATAAAATTTTCAACCGGCCTTCAACATTAAAGCAAACATATACAGATACCCCAACACATGCCTTTTGAATGCCCATGCTTTTTTTTTTTTTTTTGGGTCAGGTAATCCGCGTGGTATTAAAATCCTCTAATAGTGTTATATTATGAGTATTCACTATGTGAATGAACTTGGGATCCTTCATATTTATTTATTTTTATATTGTTGTCATGTTAAAAAATATAGATATATAATTAACTGGATTTCACATATTTAAATAAAATTATATATTATTTATTTTATTTTTATATCTCTCCAACATGAATAGCAATATGACTAAAAAAATATGAAAGAATACAAATTACCCTGTGAATGCTTTTCTAACTAGATAGGAAAAAAGGTCTTAATTTTTGCACTATTCTAACAAATGACGCATTAATCAACAATGGCTTTTTAAGAAACAAAACTAGAAGATGAATCTCCATAGATCTACGTCTGAATATATGGAACACATTCACCAATGAATAGGATCAATGATTGAAGCAAGGACGATAATAATATTTCTTATCTCTCTCATCTCACTTCATTCTATTCGCTGTCGACATGAATCCATTGATATTATCTTCCCTTCATCCTTTAATAGAAGCAACCCAACTTGTGCTCCAACGACACAATACAAGGATTCACATATGGCAAGTAAAATGGCCCAATAAGTGGCTTTTACCCTGCATCAAGCTCACCCCACATACATTGGGTTTGGGCTCAGTCGGGTTGGGCCAATGGCCCAAATGTTATGTTTCTTTATTGGATCGAGACTCATCAGTATGTCAACACTGCGCTTTCTGCTTTCCAAATGAGCCTTTTTCTTTTTTCAAGTTGCAAATTGGAATGAATCTATGACTTGATTTTAAGAAGAAGGAAGAATTAAAAACACAAATATAAATAATTTGTTAAGCAAAATTTATATTTGATAAATCATTAAAGTTTTACAGAAAAAAATTTGCATATTATTAAATAACTTAAACTACCATCTTATTTTCTTAAGTCATGTATTTTAAATTATATTCTACATTTTTTCAAAAGTTCAAAGTTATCAATATGAGAATACGTTAAAAGTTCTCAAGCTATTTTTCTTCATATATATTACCAAACAAATTGAAATAAAATTATCCTCCAACTTGTTTCGAGTATTGTCTTCATAATGTTCGTTATGTTTTTATAATAATAACTTATACCAAGTTGAGAGAATTTGACATCCATTCCTATCAACATACTCAAGAGATCTTGAAAGCATGGGTTGATATAGCCCAAATTAACTTCATGTAAGTTCAACGAACTTCGTTTTGTTAATTAGAGGAACACTCCTAATTTGATTTTTGAAGTATCGAATCATGTTCCAAAGAAGAGGCAACAAACTCCCTTATTTCCTATTATAAGAGTCTTAAAATGACATTCATACACTTGTGAATTTTCAAGGATATTAATAGAAATAGAAGGTTGTAAAGATGATAGGTCATTACCTTTTTCTGACCTTCATTCTTTGAAAAAATATTTAATCTTTTTATTGATTATAATTTAATAATTTAAAATAAAATATCAAATAATAATATATTTTATTAATTCAACCTTGGCTTTTTCCAATTTGAAATAATAACCTGAAAATTCTATTTTCTTCAATTGCCTTACACAAAGTTAAAAGTGTATTTCAATGACCCATAAACTTGCAATTAAATTATGATCATAAAATTTAAAAAGCTATATGTGATGAATTTTGATTTTTGAAGAGAGATAGTGTATCATATGAATGAAATTGGCTTAAAATCCCATTGTGCAAATTAGTGGCACCACCACATGAATGGTGGATTTAATATCATATTGGTGGCTCAACCCTTTTAAAAATATGCAAATTAGGAAAGCTATATTTGTTTTTTTTTTTGGCTATTTTATTAGGAAATTGAGGGTTTTTTTTTTTAAGCTATAACATTAGGAAATTAGGTTTTTTTGTCTTGGCTATTAGATTAGGAAACTAAGTTTCAGTTGTTTTAGCTATCAAATTGAGAAACTATATTTTTTGTTTTGGCTATTAAATTAGGAGACTATGCTTTTTTTTTTAATGTTTTAGTTACTATATTAGGAAATTAGATTTTTTTTGTTTTAGTTACTAAATCAGGAAAAATAAATATTATTCAATGATAAAAATTATTAAAAAATTATAGAA
The DNA here is from genome assembly GCA_037074485.1 of Delonix regia. Classification (NCBI taxonomy): domain Eukaryota; kingdom Viridiplantae; phylum Streptophyta; class Magnoliopsida; order Fabales; family Fabaceae; genus Delonix; species Delonix regia. Next base: position 13,703,237 of record CM073456.1, on the reverse strand, counting down.
AACACTGTTGAACTATAATAGTTTTGGTTTTTATGCTTTCGTAAAAGATGAAATCTTGATAACTAATGAGTCAAATAAAGAATATAAAATAAAATTATATAATAAAAAATTTTAAAATTTTAAGGAGACCAGGCAAAAACTCTCTTTACATACTACTTTACGACTAAAATGCAAAAATCTCTCTAACTTTTGATCGTTTAAATAGTTCACTTATTTTTAAGACTTTGAAAATAATTTTTTGTAATTTTTTATTAAATAAAGTATTATGCACCTGATTATCCCATTATATATTATATCATATTAATAATGAATTGACTAAAAATAAAAAAGTATTTATACATAATTTTTAAGTTTGAGAGATTTATTCACAAATTTTAAAATTAAGCAATTATTTACAAATGAGTCAAAATTTGAACCGAATTGATTCATAAATAGCATCGTTTCACGTTCACCATTTTCCCACCTATATCGTAATCGTCCCCAAATCCAAACCCTCGAAATTTGCAACGAGCATCTGCCCACCCTGCCCTCCAATCAAAGAGATTATCGTGTGCAGGATCCTCGTTTGATATGGGGGACTTGCGAGAGTTGCTTGAAGTTGGCCCCAGCGCTCTCCGATTTGCAGAATGTTTCACGGATTCTCCTGTAGGTGAGAGCTTCCTGAACTTCAATTCCAGCTTCATGGTGACGAGGCACTGTTTGGGTCTTCCTCTTGTTCGGTGGTAATGCCAGAGTCTTCCTTTGCCTTCACCGTGACTGAAATGAAGATTGAAGACGACATGGCGAATGCGAGACTGAGAAAAATTTGCATTCATGCAAGCAACCACACTGTACGCTTCAGTATCGGGTTTCTCTCTTCCCCAGTCAACTGCATCGCGTTATTTTAGGTAAGATTTTGGCCCTATCTGAAATCTATTGGAATTTTAATTTCAGATAATCACATTGGACGAATTTAAATTTTAATGGATTGTTTTTTAAATATTTTAAATTTCAAAAGATTAATTTAAAACAATTAATAAAATTAAAGAATTAAAATATTATTTTCACTATCTATCTATATCCATGTATATCCATATAGCTGTTTTAATATATTCTCTGTCAGCAGCACAGTACCGAAATTTAATAGAAAGAGCACCTCATGCCCTGTTTTATTACTCGCCCACTCCATACTCTTCCTCCTCCTCCTCCTCCTCCTCCTGCCACTCTCTGCAGAATTGATTACTTATGTCTCGGGCTTCTTACCCGCTCTTTAAAAAAATTCTCCTTTTTAAGCTCTCTGATACACTGATGTTCATTTCTCTTTCTGGGTTTTTGTTCGTCGACGGCCTGCAGAGAAATCCAATTCACAATTGATTGCTGCTGCAAACTCGTGTAATAATATGGTTTCACTTGTTTTCTAAATCTCTCTGTCCTAACAGTTGCTTTTGTTAGTTTACCCAGGATACTTGTGCACAATTGATGCACTGCAGCAGTATGCAACTGTGACATTAAAAGACAAATAAATCTCGATTCCCTTTAAAAGAGCTAAACCTAAATGCATCATTGTACAATAAATGGACACTTAAACCATCGAACCTTTGTTTTTTGGGTGGTTGGGATACGTTATTAGGTTTTGCCACCATCCTTTGCTGCCTAAATTCAATTTTGGGTGCAAAAGACTAGCTTTTTTTTCTATTTTTTTCCTGAGGTTTTCTTATTTGCTAGTGCAACCCAACCATGCTTCAAAAACAAGTAAAAGTAAAATTTTTGAAAAAGTATGTTAGATCTGAGTATCCATGACAGTTAGCAAGAACCGATTCTTTGGACTGATCCATTTAACTGTTCAATCGTATTCATAGAGCTTGTAATAAAAGAAGAATCTGCCAAGAAATTAATTCTAATAACCTTGTATCGGAAACAAGAACATAAATAGAATCAAATACTGGGAGAGATATCCTACATGAATACAACCAAAACTGAAGAATTATCAATGCTTAACACTAAAAACGTTTTCGACATTTTCTCTCCTTTTAGCTTATGGAATGCAGTGGATGCCACACAGCACAATCCACTTGGTGAGAGGGTTTGAATCAAATGGGGAAATGATTAATTTAACATGCATGAATCTATTCAATTATCCCATCCATCCAATCATCCATTCCAATCCCATTTCGTCCATCAGTATCAACAACGACCATACGAGAAGGTGATGATGCTAGCTAGGTAATGTGAGAGATTGATAGATATTGCTCTGGGAAGTTGACATGCTCGGATTTTGAGAAACGTGGCATCACTCACAGGCTTTATATCAAGTCACTCTTCAATCTGCATGCTGAGGCGTGTCCTTCTCGCACCATTCCTTTTGCATTACTCAATTTCCAAAATTCCCCTTCACTTTTTTTTTTCCCCTTTTCAATGCTAGTTCTCAATGCACTTTGCCACTTTCTAATGGCGATTTCCCAGAAAAGCAAAAAATTCCCTCACGATCTTCTCCCAATTGGGTTGGTTAAGCCCTTTTTTCAGATTTGCTTGCAATTGCGGCCCTTTCGACTTGAATTGATTTCTCTATTCTATTTCTTTTCCGTCCCTCCGGTGCCATCTTCGAAATGCGAACCGGGTCAAACTAACCCGACCCATCTCCTACGTCCCACGTTCGAACGCATCATCATCATAATACAATTTAAAGATTTTATTGTAAAGATAATATTTTATTCCCTTATCTTTATTTAACAATTTTAACTTTTTTCTCTAAAGCAAATTTTAAATTTGCCTCAAATTTTAATTTTTTGTTGTTGTCATGCATCATATATAAGAAAAAAATTTAAAATTTAAATTATTAATTTGAAATTGAAAAAAAAATACCATTTTGTCTCAGAACTTTATATTAAGTATCATTTGAGTTACTCATTCATTTTATTGCTTAAAATAGATCTCCAATAATTATAATTTGTTAGTTTTAGTCTCCATAGATGAATTAATGAAATTGAAATTAGGAGATTACATATAATAATGATCTTAAGAGTGGGGCTAAAAGTGACAATTTTTATTTAATAGGTGCTGCTTTAAAAATAAAATAAATAAAATGTCAAAATAACAATTTAATGATAAGTCTTATACTTAAATGATATCTGTTTATTTGAAATTATAAATAAAATTAAGATACTATGATATTATTCTAAGTTTCTCGAAGGATTAAGAGATATATACATTTATATATATTATTCAAAATTTCTCATTTGAAATTATAAAATTTTGAAAATGTTGTCATTGATCCTAAAATTATATGTATTAGTATAAATAAATAAAAAAGTATGAGAAAAGGTGACACAATTTTTAAAAATAAAAATTCTATTTTATTTATAAATGAATTTTAAAAAAGGCAAAGACTTTAGTGTATGCTAAGATACACACACACAAAATAGTATAGCTATCAAGAGTTTATGCAAATATAAAACATGTGAATAAGTAAACAATTGATAACAAAATAAAGTGAGTTTCAAATTTGACTTATCCACACTTAAATTTATGTCCTATTTTATCTCAAAAAATATCAATGTGATAAATTGAAACTTGAATTCAGCATGGATTATCTTAAATTTTATTAACTAAAATATTTATTATGGAGAAAAATAAAAATTGACCGTTTGGGGCTAGTTGTTCAAATCCGAACAGATTTTTTATCTCAGAAGGATTGAAGTCTCTTTACTACATATTTTCGTTTCTTCTAAGTTTCTTTTCTACTGGTTTAAGTCTCTGCAGGTTTTCTTGATTCTTTAGAGGAGGAATGTTGTCCGACAATTGCTGGCTCCCAGAGACTCCGGCAAAATCTACTCCTCCAAGACCTAGTGAATCATCTATCGCTTCACTGTGCGGAGGTAAAAAAAGCTAGTTTAGCTGATCCAATAGTTGATTCAGAATGTGGTAATTTATTTAAGTTTCTATGTTTGAACGCAGTCAACGATTCTGCGGAACCTTTGTCAAGTTTCTGCATCTCAACTCCTGCAAAGTCTATTCCCAGTTCCCATGTTTGTATTGAATATTCAATTATTTTGGCTTCACCAGATGGAAACAATGAAAATGCTGGTTTGTCAGACCCTATACATTATCGAGAATCGTGGTCTAGTCCGTTACCCCAATGTAAGTTGATTAGCAGATTGTGATTGTGCCGATTTTCTCTTGCTAAGAATTTTTTTCTTAGCAATTATGTTTAATTGCAGGTGAGCATCTTAATGCTAAACCTGCCGAACCTTCGCCAAGCTTTGACCTCCCAACCCCTGCGCCAAAAGGCAGGAAAAGAAAAAACAATGAACTAGATTACGTTGGAACGCCACAGAAAAGACCCAAGAAGAAGGTATATTGGCCTAAAGTGAAAGGCCAAACAAAACGTAGAAAAGCATCCATAGTGTTAAATGAAAGCTTGACTAAGAAAACACCTGTTTCTGCTGTGGATGGTAAAGTAAAACCTAAAAGGACTCCAAAACCAAAATCGGCAAAGAAGGTAGAAGAGGGTGCTCCAAAGGTGGATGAAGCCAAAATTAATATATCTTGCTGTGAGCTGCAGCCTAGTGAAGACAAGCATGAAGTCGAATTCAAATTGCCTGTAACTCCGGGGAAGCAGATAACATCAGGGGAGAAGACTCCCTTACCTTCAAGGACAAAGTCATGTAAGCGATCATTGAAATTTGAACTTGGAGAAGATTGGGAAGAATCTCCTCGCACGCAGAACGGGCTTGATGAATTGGGTTGCGAAGGTAATTCTCTACAAATATCTAGAGAGAGAATACCCCAAGAGCGACTATCACGGTTATCGTTATCTCCTCTACTTCTTAGAATAAGGAAAATGAAACTCAATTTTCCAAAAACATGCAAGAGAAAAAGGATTCAGAAACTGAAATCATTATTTCAGTCCATTAAAAAGGGGAAGCGATCAAATAATCGTCGGAGAAGAAGCAAATTATATGTATTTCCGATTTGCCATCGAACCTCTTTGTCCAAGGAAGGTGTGGAAGAAAAAAGAGAAGAGAAGCTTGGAATGGAAGAACGAAGGGAAGAGAAGCGTGGACTGGAAGAGAATAGGGAAGAGGAGCATGGAGAGGAAGAAAAAATGAAAGAGGAGCCAATAGAGAGAAGCCAAAAGCAGCGATTTAGTACTTGGGAAATTAAAGAGGAAACCAAGGCCCAACCTACTCCGAATTACTTGGGGAAGTATCTTTCGGATGAAAATAACAGTAGCGAGAACGGAGTGGAAGAAAAAGAGAAAGAGGAGCATGGCATGAACCCAAAAATAAAAAGAAAAAGGAAGGCAGGAGGGGAAGAAAAATTGAAAATGATATCGGGTGCGCAATTGAAACTTCTTATAAAGAGATTCCAATCTCTGGACATTAATGATAGGCACAGTGATTTGGTTCTTTATGAAAATAAAGATAGTAGAATAGTTCCTCACAAAGGAATAAAGGAAGGTCAACGGAAAAAGGTCAAGATCAACCTTGATGAAGAGACTTTAAGGATGTGGAACTTGCTCATGGATGGGAAGGCGTACGAGGAAAATGAAGAAAACCAAAACTACTGGGAGCAAGAAAGAAATATTTATTTGGGAAGAGTTAATGCATTTAACGCTCGCATGCATCTTATTCTAGGTAAGTTTTTTTCATACTTTTTCCATTATTATTTTTATTATATTCTTTTACAAACACTTCTGACTATTTATGTATTTTTTAAAAAATGATGTGTTAATATCAAAACTTAAAACTTTACAGGTAATAGAAGTTTCTCACCATGGAAAGGTTCCGTTTTAGATTCCGTGATTGGAGTATTCTTAACGCAAAATGTGTCGGATCATTTATCAAGGTTAAGTTAAACTGTTAATGTATTAATTTATATTTCAACTAATTTTTATTGTCAGTATTAAATATTAATTATTTTTTAGCTTCTCTATCAACAGCTCTGCGTATATGTCTCTTGCGGCAACATTTCCTATCAAAACTTCTTTCTCTGAAGAAAGAAAAGAGTTTCTATCTATTCGTGATAACAATGTTGATGAAGTGAAAGTTCAGAATTCTTCAGAAGTTAATAAAATGATTAATCTTCTCAAGTTGAAAAAGACAAAGCCAGATTCCCCAGGTATGGTATTTGGTAAGAAAAAATCTGCTGTTACAAGTAAAAAGGTTAATCAAATAGATCAGGAGAGAAAGAAGAAGGAAGAGCAAGAAGCCGAGGAACAAGATAAGCAATATTGGGAATCATTAAGGAGAACCTATGCACAGTATTGCACACGACATAGTGATCATTCGGATTCTGTTGATTGGGAAGCAGTGAGGTGTGCAGAAGTCGGTAAAGTTGCTAAAGCTATTGAAGGTCGAGGTCAACATAACATTATTGCTCAAAGAATACAGGTACAAAATAATTTCGTTAGATAAGAATCAAACTGGATAATAATTCTCAAATTGTGATTATCATTGTTGAAATAATTTATTTTAATATCTGCAGGCTTTACTTAATAAACTGGTAGAAATGCATGGAAGTATTGATCTTGAATGGTTAAGATATGCTCCACCCAATGAAGTAAAGTAAGTCTTTTGTATAAGAAAAATGTTATAAATCAAAATTATTTTATGAAATAATGTGGATAAAAAACTATCTACGTCACAGAGAATATCTTCTGAAAGTATATGGCTTGGGATTGAAAAGTGTGGAATGCATAAGACTTTTAGCACTTCAGCATAATGCTTTCCCGGTAAGAGTATAAAAATACATAAAAGTTTTATGTATAAAATTTCTGGAATTATACTAATAAGTTTACATTTATATTGCTTTTCTTAGGTGGATGTAAATGTTGGAAGAATAGCAGTACGATTGGGATGGGTCCCCCTTGAGCCATTACCTGAATCAGTTCAAATACATCTTTTGGATCAGTGTGTTGCTCACTAATTTAGATTATTGAATTTTCCGTTATAAATTAAACTTATTATAAGCAGACTTAACCCTTTTTTCCCTCTTCATAGGTATCCCATAATTGATATGGTACAACAATATCTTTGGCCACGATTATGTACCCTAGACCAGCCAACATTGTAATTATCAAATATCTCTGTTTCAATCATGTATTTGTTATCAGCTTATCATAAACACAATTTACCTAAATTTTTCCTTTTTTATGTTATACAGGTATGAATTACATTATCAACTCATAACATTTGGAAAGGTATTTGCATTCATTGTTGTTCTGATCAATCATTATTCCTTTTCTGAGAAAGAAAATTTATCTCATAATAACACGTCGGTAGGTATTTTGCACCAAGAGACAACCAAATTGCAATGCGTGTCCAATGAGAGGAGAATGTAGACATTTTGCAAGTGCTTTCGCCAGGTATATGCTGTATTTGATCTTCTTATATATAAACTGAGTTAGAAAATACATCATTTAACGTATTATAGTTTTGTACCAGCAAATTGAGTCTTGAAACATAATCTGAACTTGAATATCTGTTTGTGCGCAACATATGTATGCGTGTATATATGCATGGAGCAACATTCTAAATGTTAAAGTTGAGGAGATATGCTGAGATATCCCGTTGATTATGTTTTCTTACTCTCTGGAGAAATGGCTTCGGTATCATATTACTTAAAAGCAAAGAAGTAGACCTAGCTGCCATCTTGGTATGTGAAAGTCAGCAATGCTAGGTTCTAAAATTCCTTATACATGTTGAATTGCAGAAATAGTTTGTTGATCTCTTTACCTGGACTTAACATGTACTAGATCCTCTCTTTCTAATCCATTTTGATGAAACCTTTGCAGCTTGCTTGTGAACATGATATGCCTGGCTTTTAAAGTAGGGCATGCATGTCAATTGCTTCTATTCGTAGAGCCATTGTTTTCATTTATATATTAACATAATTATACATGATAACATAATGTGATATAAATGCAGTGCAAAGCTTGCCTTACCTGGACCAGCATCTGATGCGAGGCCAGATAATAGTATAGTGATATCAGAGGCTCCTGCTGAATCATTCGAAAACTTTACTGATTCACTATTTATATCCGAGTTTGACAATATGTTGAACTATAACGCAAAAGAGTCTGAACCTATTATTGAGATCCCTGCATCACCAATTCCTGAAGACACAAACATGGAAGTAAATGATATGGAAGACTTTTACAAGAATGATGATGATTCAGAAGACCTGATGACAATAAAGCTCAGTGTCGCAGAATGCAGGACAACTTATTCTTACTTTGATCAAGATGACGTGGACATGTCAAAAGCTTTGGTTGCTTTAACTGCAGACTCTGCATCCATTCCTATGCCAAAGTTGAAAGATGTCAGTCGCTTAAGGACTGAGCGAATGGTGTAAGTTGCCAACTCCCTTGTACTATATTGTTTTCTCTCTCTTAGGTTTATTTAGATTCTATGGAAAAAAAACATTGGCCAAACAAATCATATAAGATAAATACTATCATGCTAGCTGAACTAAACTTTATCCTTCTAATTTATCTGTGCTGCTTTATAATTATTGATGATTTCTCCACCAATTTAGTCTCTAAATTTGGTATCCAGTTTTATAATTAATGCTTATTATATCAACACTTGCATTTCTTAATTTTTGATTCTCTTTATAAATACCTTGGTTTCTAATCTTGCCTATGTGCTGTGTTTTTTTTCCCAAAAAAACATGAAGTTATGTGCTTCCTGATACACATCATCTCCTAGTCGGGGTAAGTAGGCACTTTTCCTTATTGAAAACAATAAAGAAGTATGTCATATACCTTGTGCATTCAATCCTTATCGTTATTTACAGTTTAAAGTGAGAGAAGCCGGTGATCCTTCCCCCTATCTTCTTGTTATCTGGAGAGAAGGTAGAGAGCAAATACAGTAGTAATATGAAGAATCAGTGTATGTTCCTGCCAAATTAATTTGTAAAATTTTTTAAATTCCTTTTGAGTAAATAGATGAACTAGAAGAAGGTTCAAGTGAATCAACCAAGGAGTACAATTACTCAAACAATTATTGCTTCTCTCACAATATTACTGAGGAAGAAAACAAGACAGTACCAGGGACTCTTTTGGTGAGTTAATTACTATGACTTGAATACCACCTTTACTTATAAGAACCATATAACATTCCATTTTTATGATGCAGATACCATGTCGGACAGCAATGGATGGGAGATTTCCACTCAATGGAACTTACTTTCAAGTTAATGAGGTCAATAATCAAAATTGTTTTGATTAGCATAGTTTCATCAAGGCTTTATCTTTACTGATCCAATTCTACACTATGCTCTGTAACATCTTTTACAGGTATTTGCCGATGCCGATTCCAGCCAAAACCCAATCAACGTTCCTAGAAATTGGCTGTGGGATCTACCCACTCAGACGACATATTTTGGGACTTCAACATCAACAATATTAAGAGGTAATTGAGCATGACATTGATTTGATTATATGATTATAGTACATGTCAAAATTTGATACTTTTCTTCCTTATATTAAATCAAAACAGGTTTATCGCTGGCAGATATTCATAAATGTTTTTGGAGAGGTATGAAACAGCGTTGCTGACTGATTATAATATATAACTAATGAGTTGAAGACTCTATTCATTGAAATGTAATGGTGGTGGGACTGTATTTGATAGGCTTTGTTTGTGTGAGAGGATTTGATCGGAAGACAGGAGCTCCCAGACCATTATCATACAGATTCCACCGCAACACGTCAAACAAACAAGGGAAAAAGAATGCAGAGATATAATTAAGATTTGAGAGGTAATCTATCCATATTTGGTTACCGTCTTCATGATACCCACTAGATCTTTTAGATGTATCCTCAAACCCTCGAAATGGGATATTATGTTTGAGAAAGACTTTAGCTTCTGTAACTGGTGAATTTCCTTCTTTTTTGGCATTGCAGATTAGCTCATACTTAGCAGAGATGTTCGTCGGCCAAATGAAAAAAAATAAGCAGAGATGTTCACACAGGTTAATGAGGCATCAGGGAGGTCTGACCTTAGTCTGACTACTAAGATCTGAAGCTTTTCATTGAATTTTTTTGGCCAAGCTTTTTATTGAATTGTTTGGGCCATGTCTTCGTTTGGGTAATTGAACTGCTAGACCAGTGTTTTGCATTAAGAATGTCTGATCATTCTTTTTGTATAAATATTGGGATAAGTGTGCTTAATTTAGTTAGAGAAGATGAACTATTTAATTAATTTGTCATTATTTTTTAACATTTTTTTTCTCGGTTCAAACGAATGCTCCTGTAAAATTGTTTTAGACTGTGTTTATTGTTTACATTTTTTCTACATTAAGAAGAATACAACCTTTATTATACTGATTAAACAAAGATTTGATGTAATTAATTTGTGTACAAGCAAATATAATATTTACTACTGTATTTTGTATAATCTTTTATACTATAAAGTGGACGAGGAAGTAGCAGTAAAGATGATCCCTAATTCAGAATTTTTACCTTCTAAGATAAATTTGCAGATTCAACAATGTAATATGCCAGACGAATCTTACATCCTTTATCGAAAATTTTCTGTGTTTATTTAATAATTGCATCAGGTTATATGTGACTTCATAAAAATAAGTGTTCATTATTGCCTGTGCTTTTTCTTCCTACTAACCATTAATTTATGTAATTTGGTAAACTACATCATGATGTTTTTTATTCCTTATTAAAATTAACTCAATTTAGTAGCTAACCAGTTATATACTCTTCATCTCAACTTCTGGCATTTAGATTATAAAGTCAACACTTAAAAAAAATTAAGCTTTTGAGATATATCAATGTGGAGTTATTTTTAAAATTATATGAAGAGACCTTATTTTGTTTGACATAGATTATAGCCTTGTCTCTAACGAAAAAAAAAAATCCTTATAAAAGTTTGTTATCATTATTTTTTGAATGACTTTTTTAATATTTAAAACTGTTTTACACGAATTAAGTTGGCAGAATTCGTTAATTTCTTAAATGGAAATATTCAAAGTTATATATTTCATTAATCTCTATATTTTAACTATATTATCATTTTTTATTGAGATAAATCGTAACCGAGACTTCACTATAAGAGTGAGTAAACGCTATGAACAAGCTCCAAAGATTCATAAATCCTCTATCAACAAATCTACACGTAATGGTAAGTTATAGAGACCCACGGATTAGGTGATAATCAATGCAAGAGATCAACATTATGTCAAACCCGAACCTTTATCCTTAGATTTAATTATTATTATTAATTTTGGTAAAAGTTATCGCTAGTTAGATTCTTAACCTATTTGATTAATTCCAAATTCATCAATCATAAATAACTTCTTCATGCAAATAAAATAAATTAAAATTGTAGTAGTAAACATGAACCGAACAACTGCAATTGGATTCGCAGCCTTTTTTGAAAGAACAATATATTTCGAATATGTTCCAAATTACACACGCGCCCGAGTCCCTCACATTCGACGCCTAGGCTACAGCACTAGTACTAGACTACTAGTATATCATTTAATTCCCAAAATAAAAAACCCTACACCAAAATAATACCAAATTTAAAAATAAAATTAAAAAAAGAAAAAAGTATTGTCACGATCTCCATTACCTAGACTCATACGCTATGCCGTTTTGAGGCTGGATCTTCTCTTCTCTTCTCGTTCCATAATTCTATGTCAATGATAAAGATTGAAATGGAATAAGCGTTCAACGTTGTAGCTCAGGACCCACTGAGTCGTTTCCTGGAAGCTGTGGAGGTTGACGACGGTCTGTGGGGACGACCCGTGCGTTTTAGCGGCTCCATGACGGAGTCTCTGAACCTGTACGGCAACGCCTGGCTCCTCCCTCGCTTGCTTCTCACCACCGGCGACTTCTCTTCCCTATCATCGCTATACAATTTCACTACCATCCATCTCTCCTTTCCTTCGCTGCTCCTCCTCGCTTCCTCAGTCTTGGGCTCTTCTTTTCCTGATATCACCTTCGCTGCTTCGATTAGCAAATCCAAACAGTTATACTCATTTTCCACGCCTCCTTTTCTCTCATCTCCCCCATCTTCTTCCTTTTCCTCTTCGATCCCTCCTTCGATTCCCGTTCCCTCACGATCAACTCCATCGTCATCCACCTCCACTCGCACACTCTTTTCTCCAACATCTTCGCCTCTGTTGCCGTCGGAATCGCTTCCTGTCCTTGAATCACATAGAAATTCTCCATCCTGGGAACAGAACTGCAGATTCAGATCAATAGCAATCCCAGCAGTTCGAGAAGGCTTTGGAATGGGAAGAGGGGAGGGAGGGACGGAGGAAATGATGTGAAGAATCTTGAAGAAGCACATTTGGGCCTTGGAATAGCCATGGGGAGAATTGGGTATTTGGTGGGAACGGGAAGAACGGAAGTGGTGATGATAGGAAGGCATTGAAGGGTTCAGAGAGACAGGGCCATAGGAGGACGACGATCAAAGAGACAGGAAGGGAATGAAAGAGACAAAGCCAAGTTTGTTGTTTGGGCGTGAGAGAAGCATCGAGGGTTCGAACCTGAATACTGGACTGACGATGTTATATATTAAAAAAAAAAAAAAAGTAGAATATTCCAATTTATATATAATAATAATAATAAGAATTGGATTGGGTTATTCAATTCTTGTTGTTGTCTTTTACTTCCTTTCCATTTTGTGAAGCTGTTGGATTCTATTTGGAGGGTCACTCACGTAGCGTCACTCGTCTCGTGTCATACACACGCGCTCACCTTTTAGCCTACTTTTTGCTTGATCAAAAAAATTCTTCCATAAGTCTTGTACACGTATATTTGAAGTTTATAGTTTAAACTTCATGAAAATTTTTGTGTTTATTATGTTAATAGGAATCAAATTCTGACTTATAAATATATCTATATTGAATGCACACAATTTTTAAATATATTTAGTGAGAAAGAAACAAGCTATTGGCCTCTCCTTCCGCAGTCATAAAAGTGATGACCAAGACTAAAACAAAAGTTCTAACAACTCCTCGTTGAAAAGTAGATTAAAAGGGAATTTATGCTTCATATTTAAATGGTACTCACTTTTCTCTAAGTTTATAAACAAGATATAGAAACTTTGATATCAAAAGGTATCAGGATATGGAAGCACAACAATCACAATAACAAATTGATATAAGCAATATGAAAGGTTTAGAAGAACATGCTGCAAAATACAATGAATTTAATTATGCAAAAATTTACAGAATTCATTGAGCAAGATGTTGGAATAAAGCGAAAATAATACAAACATGGTATAAAAAGCAACCAAAATCATATCAAGGATCGCTTTCCTTCATCATGAAGTTAAGGATAAAATTGTTTGACATCTTAAAAGGGCACGTAATTACTTTGTCAAAGAAGAAGAAAGACTTTAAATTACTAAGAAATGTATGAATCTTCCACAATGAAATGTATTATAAATTCAAAAGGGAAAAGAATAAAAAAGAGTGAATATTAAAAAAAGGAGAACTAAGTCTTAAGTATTCGCATTTTCAATCCTCTCATATGGCTTTCTCTGGATACACTTGCAAGATTTATGGTGGCAACTATGAGCTGTAAGCATGAGTTGGTCCACTATATGGAAGCAGAACCTTTCAAGAAGAATACCTATTTTTTTGGCTGGAAATTCCGCCATCACTCACTCCCATGTTAATGAAAAGAGGATTCAAAGTCCCGAGTGCATGTACGTTGGGTCATGAAGAAGCAAAAGAAATAGACTGTTTTCTTCTCTCGTGCTCGTTCGCTAGGTTAATTTGGCCTGGGTTAGAATATGCTATCTGAAATTCGATTAAAGCTGATTAAAGCTATTGGAGATTTTAGCCTTTTTCCTTCTTGAAGAAAAAGAAAAGGATATGTCAAGAGGGTTTTAAGGATCAGATTAAGACAAGACGAACGTCATTAAGAGTAATCAACCCTAAAGTAGGATTCGTCAATATAAGACTAAATTTTTTCTTGTTACTAGATAATCTCCCGTAACAAAAGATAATATAATAATATTATTTTATTAATAAAATATTATTATTTTGTTACATAAAAATTTTTTATTATAAAAGATCATCTACGTTTTCATCGATACAATAAAAGAGAGATAATAACATTTTAATTATTTGAAAAAGATTAAAGAATGTAAATAAAGACTATCTTTTTTGCCTTTGTCAAATTAAGTTGGTGAAAATTAATCCTGCTCTATCTATGAAACACAACGCTAGAGACCTATGTCACGACTGGTTTCATAGAAATTAGAAGTTGTCTTGTTTGAAGTATGAGTGTGTAGATAATAAAAAGGGATAGTCATATGAGTACGTGCAGTTTGAATTTCAAATTGGAAAACTATTTAAAGTTGAAAATAACAATCTGCTGCAGCACTGCATAATTACATAAGTTTTTTATAATAATAATAATCTTTACACCCTGTCTTTCTCACTGTAACAAAGCCAAGTATTGTATTACAATCAAAGCGATAACAGTTGGAAAGCAGTTTAATTTTGCTTTGGAGGAGTTGAAGTGTGGCCTTAATTGTCAAACTTGCAACTTTATTCGTTTATAAATTTAAATTTAGTATTCACAGAAGTAAGTTGATTTATTAAATTTATGATTTTACTTAAAAAAATGAGTAAAATATTTTTTAAAATTTTTATTTATTACAAAAATATTATTTTAGTTACTTATTTATTATAATGTCTAAAATGATAATTTTGTGATTAATAAAAAACTAAAAAAGTATTTTTGTAAACTATGACTCAATACTAAGTTGAACTCGATATTTTAGAACAAGTTAATTTAAAGAAAAAAAATGGAAAACCAAAACTAATTATTGGTTGAGGTCAAACATATACCATTTGATTGTGAGTACAGTGCATTCACCATAATTTTATTGTATCTTACTTAACATATATATATATGTGTGTGTGTGTGTCATTTTATCTAATTATTTATTTAGATTTCCATAAAAAATATAAATTAGCAATATAAGAATTCAAATTCTATATAAAAGGGATATAGAAAAACGTCCTCGAAGAAACCACAAAATTTTATACAAATATATGGATTCAAAAAGATAAAATTACATTAAACATATATTTATTAAAATAAATACTACTAAATTGGTTTATGTATATACTTTTAAAAAAAATTATTTTAAATAGTTTGGATTATTAAAATTTATATATATATTTAACATTTATTTCATTATATAATTATATATATTAAAATTTATTTATTAATTAACTTAAAACTCTTATCAATTTATATTACAAATTGATATAATAAGTTAACTTTTTTTAAAAAAAACATTAAGCCTAAAATAAACTTAGAAGTGAAAAAGATATTAGTTAATTGTGATACAGTGATAATTAATGTGATATATGAATTCTAATAATATTATTTTTTTAATGATTTACACTCTTTTTTAAAAAAATAATTTCTTTAAATATACACTTAGGTAATAACTTATTTAATATATTAATTCTAATAAAATAACTTTTTTTTACCACGTTAAGCCTCAAATAAATTTAAAAGTACAAAAGATATTAGTTAATTATGACACATTTAAGTAATAGTTAATATGATATATTGGTTATAATAATACTTTTTTTAATGATACATACTTTTAAAAAAAATTATTAAAATTAATTATTTCTTAAATGTATTAAGATTTTTTTTTTTCCACCCAAAGTGACCTTTATGGTCCACACATTGACAGAGTGACTGCCTTCCACAGTGTGATGATTGCATTAAATAAATGAATAACGTTTGCAATTGCTTCCCGCAATGGCAAGCAAGCCATGTCAGTGGCAAACTAAGCCCCTCATCCACAGAGTGCCATCAGATGTCTCTGCTCTATAAATGTAACCCTCCGATTCCTTAATCTCTCACTATCTCCGTTTCATTGGATCGATGCCCCATTATTTAATTTATGCCTTTGAATGCTTCCTCGAGCACTTTATTGAATATTGTTGGACATGAAAGATTCCCACTTTGACAGCATGTGAGAGTTGTGTTGAAGATGGTGAAGCTGATTGTCAACCCAGTGTGGAATAATCTGTAATTAATTGACAACTTGGATATGATTATGCTTCTCTTTTGGATGATTCCTGGTTTGCTTGTCTCTCCCTCCCTCAACATGGTCGTGTTGGTGTAGTGCACTGTACCCTGTCATTTCTGGACTCAAAAAGCCCATGTCATAGTGGGCCTAAGTGTTTACAAACTTGGGCTATCAATCCAACCCAACTTCATCTGAAAGATGTGGTGATCACTTCAGCCTAAGTATTTGAAAGACGTGCGACAACTCATAGGTTTGAAGTATTCAGCCTGTAATGAAAATAAAGGAATCAGGATAACATTCTAGATAACCAAACAGTGTACGAGGTTTGTTTGGGTTACATTTTTTGGAGGACCCACCGCAATTTTTTGGAGGCACAATCGGAACACAAATAGGACCACATTAAGACGAGGCCGTATGAGCATAAATAATGAATCTGAACACAAATAAAATGAAGGGCGAAGATGTATAAAGCATAGTAACCAAATCTTGGTAAGAATCACGAATCAAAAAGCATATCCGAAGAATATATATTTGAATTGTGAATCATACCATGTATTGAATTTAAGATTCAATAATAAGTAAAAAATAACTTGAAATATAAAATATGATGTATATTGAAGGAAATAAATGAATAAAAATATATAAATTCAGAGTTGGATATAAGACTTACATTGATCTATTAATTACGGAAGTTTATTGATATTTGGTTGAGATCACTAATCGGATGAGATACCCACAATGTATTGGGTATATCTCGGGTTTTCATAGCCTAAATCTCCTCTTAAGTATGATTGCAGAATATTCGTAAGTATTTTAATCAGATCGTTTCAAGTCTCACTCTCTAATGAATTTTTTTCAACGTACACTAGTCTAACCCTATTTATAGAAGGCTAGTTAAAATTAGGGTTTAGTAGTAATTCTTGTAATTACTATTTTACCCTTATTTAATAAACACCCCTTATAGATATATATAACATAATATCTTAACAGACTTATTCTCTAGATATTATACGATATTTTAACATGTATAATATGTATAAAATACATAAAATAAATTTATAGGAATCTCATTAATTATGTGATTCGTTAATAATTAATTCTTGAAATAAATTTAAATAATATTTTCTCTGCTTTCTTTTGTAAGAAGTATAGATTATGTTTACAAAAATATAATACTATCATATCAATTTATTGATTTTTCATATTTTTGAATTGCAAAGTATATTATTCTATTGTATTGAATTGAATCATATTATTTTTATTGTTAATTTTGTGACTCATTACGAATCATAAAATTTAATTTGTGAATTATATAATTTAAAATTATTTATAATTTAACAACCTATTCATATCATTTGATTTTATGATTCATTTGTAAAATTCTGATTACTATAGTATAAAGTACACTATGTTTGATGAGATTCGTTACTTAGTTTAAGCGAGTAGTGTATCCCATAAACGCAAACGCAATTCTACAATTCCACGTACTCTCTGAAAAGCCAAAATCTACCATGTAGCGCACTCGCCACTATATCATAATTACAGGAAACTGTAGTTATCATTCAACTTGATCTTCAATAACCTTAATTTGGATTCTCTCGTATTTTCAACTTAAGATGCGCACATACAACTCTATGCGTCAAAGAAATTACGTAATTTGCTATTTTTCCGAGTTTCAAGTGCTATCACTGTTCCAACATTAATTCCCCAATATACCCTTCTCTTGGCCCTGACATTAATTATAACTCTTTTTAAATTATTATTTAATTATAATTATCAATAAACACATTTTAAAATCTAATATAGTATTCTCTTAAATATAATAAAAAAAATACACATTGCGTGTTGCTTAAAATTTATATTTAAAATTTACATGTTACTTTATCGTATAAAAAAATAATTTTTGGAAAGTGATGGAAACTTAAAGTATGGTATGACTTTTTAATTTGTATACCAAAATTATAAATAGTTGCCTCAGGCCACACCTAACTTCCGCTTCTAATTAATTTTATATATATATAATACGCATATTAATGCTGATAACACATGCTTTTCCAGATATGTATCAGAAATTAATGTAACTAAATTGTCATGCGAAATTGGATTGACAATCACATCATATTTGTTAATCACACAATATTCCACATAAGAGTTATTCAAAATGAATAAAATTCTTTCAAAATAAATTTAAAATATAAAATTTTGTATGGTAAATATCCTAAACATCTATCGACATAATACTTCGTGACAAATAATTGTGTCTTGCCAATATTACTCCACTTTAATAGTTGAATACATCACCGAATTGCTCTACGGAGTGATATAATGAAAAGTCGGCAGATCCTTGGGATGCGGGGGATCCGATTGTCTGTATTTAAAAATTTAAATTTATTGTATTTTAAAAAAATTAAATTATTAAATAATTTAAATTTTAATACATCTAAAATAAATTTTTAATGTTTTTTTTTAAATTTTTATTAATTTAAATTTTATTAAATTCACGTATATTTAGAATTTAAAATTTATTAAATCTAAATTCGGGTGTGGGGTCGTCCTGACACGTAAGCCATAAATCACTGACTAATAGCCATCAACCATTAATCCAAACCAAAGAAGAAAGTTATGTAAAAATTATTTAAAAAAAATAACAAAGGAATATACTAATCACTAACCAGAATCAAATAAAAAAAATATTTTTATAAATTTTATTTTTATTAAAAGAAGGAAAAAAAAAACAAAGGAAATTACTAATAACAAAACTGCATCAAACAAAAATCATTGAAACTTTTGATTTATTATTAAATTAAAAAAAAAAACAAAGGAACATACAAATTAATAAAAGAAAATTATTATTTTTATAAGAAAAAGAAATAAAAAAAGAAAGTAACATACAAATCACTAAAGCCACAGACTCTACCTAACCTACAACTAAACACGCACTCACCAATCCCTTCTTCACCAAACCCCTCCTTCTCTACACACCACACGTTTGCTGAGTCAAACACTTGTATTTTCTTCGTCCCTTCTTTTCTATCACTTTCAAGCTACATTTATTAGCTTCCTTTTTGTATATCCATACTCTGATTTCGTCTTCCAATCTCTCTAAGCAATAAGCTCTCTCATGAGAAGCAAATTTATTTTGCATAAATTTGGTGGTTTCAGGTCATTATTATTAAAATTCTGTTCATATTATATCAAATTTTATTAATATAACTAACAATATATATTATTTTTTTCACCCTAAATTTAGCAAAAGAGATAAATTAAATGATGAAATGGCGTATACAAGAATATAATTACAAGGACTATATTACAGATTATTTGAACTATAAAGATCTAATGACAAAAATTTCAAACTATAAAGATCAAAGGATATGGAAAGGTCAGTCTTTTACGCATTCTCAAGTTTTGACTCTGTGATTCGCTTCAGCAATCAATCTTGAATGTCCTCCTTCCTCGTGCTCCACTTGCGGGGTTGGTGAGCCCTCGTTCCTTATGCTTCACCTTTTCTTTTCAACCCATGTCTTGTATCTTCATTCCTTTGATTTCGTTAAGGTATGTCCTCTGTGAGTTTCAAAACAACGTGAGAAAAAATATACAATAACCAAAAAAAAAAAAAGAATAATGGAATTAGTGTTAAATCTATATTAACATTGACATTATATTATCGTTATTAATTATTTTAATTTGATTATTCATAGTAGGAATAAGTACAAGTTGAGTTAAATTAAGTTTTTATCAATTTGAGACTTGGCCTAATTTTATATTGGGTTAGTTTTTTTAGATCTAAGACTGGGTCAGACTTAGTTAGATTTAATTATTGGTCGCATTAGGTTGGGTCTATTTTTTTTTAATAAAATATGAATTATTTTGTGAAAATAATTTTTTTAAAACAAAAAAAAAAGATTTGAAAGGAGATAAAATGAAATTAAAAAGTTTTAAAATTTAGAATGAAAAATAATAAAAATTTAAAAATAATTGATATTTTAAAATTTATTTTAAATCAAATTAAAAATATATTATAAAAGTTTAAAATAAATATCTAACTGGGTCGGGTCAGATCTTATGTTACTTTTGAGACTTGGCCTGGCCTGATAAAATTTAAAAATTTTTTATTCAAGTCGAATTGAGTTAATCGGGTTATTACTCACCCTTAATTTATAGTGCACAATAAATAATATTACAAATCACTTGATTTAAATCTAAAAAGAACAGTTATAAAAACCAGGAGTTTTAATTTTGAACATGATAAAATAAACCTTGTACGTGATATAAATTATTGCATACAATTATTATAATTTAACAGTTTAAAACATGGACAATTTTTAACTAATAACAAAATGATTCAAAATTAATTATACACGTTGCTTTCAGCAGAACAAGTTGAGGTGCCTCCCATGGCCCTTGGCCCCACTTGTTGTACTACACTAACGTGCTTGAAACGTGACACTATTATTTCAAAATAATGCACCCAATTCAGCAGCTAGCAATTATGATACCATTGTCCCGTTCTTTCACTTTCATTCTCAGCTAGTTCTTGATAAACAGATTAGTTGGGCTTAATTAGTAATAAATATTGCTAAAAACTGGTACAGTGGCTCTGAGTCTTAATTTACATTCTTCGCCCTTTCCATAATTACCTCAAACATTTGTTTTTGGTGCTTATTTATTTCATCGACTCGTCACAAGCCATACGAAAAGATGGTTGTAATAATTGTTTTAGAAAATTCTAAAGAAAGAATTTGGTGGGCAACTTCTCATCAATTGAATCACGAAGCAATTTCCATGTATTGTGACGTTTCCATATATATAAAAAGAAGAGTCGCCTTCAAAAATATTATAGCCATATGCCCAGATCGATGCAACATTATTATAATATTATTCAAGCAATGTTTAAAACGAGTGCATATACGAATACGAAGTATAGTAATACTAGATCGAGATCTACTTTTATTTATATGTTGGAGGGGTATCAAGTTGAAGAGACAAAAAAAAAGTGGTGAAATAATTTAAGAAAAATAATTATTTTTAGTATTTCAATTATCATAAAATTGTCACTTTAATCCTTCGCTTATTGTAATACTTAAAATAATTTTTTATTTATTAAAAAATGTCACATTAACTTTTTATTTGTTCAAAAATTATCAAATTTAATATATAAAAAATTTTAAATCCTAAATTTTTTTTTTTGAAAAATAAAGAATCGAATATAATATTTTTTTAATTAGTAAAGATTTATTTTTGACATTCAATAAGATATTAAAATAATAATTTTATAACATGTAAGGGGGTAAAAATATATTATACTCATAGTTAAAGTAATAATTTGCATCACAATCCACTGCCCTCATGATAGCCGAGCATGAAAGAGCGGTGGTAACTTACGAATTTGACTTGACAATGGCAATATAAGACCCCAGAAATAATAAAGAGAGCTCAAACTCCAGACTCTTCAACCGTTAAATATATTCTGGGATTCATGTATAATCATCACAAAAAAAAAATCGAATCTAAGACTTAAATTATAACAAAGGGTAAAATGGAGAGGGCGACGTAGAAACTCATTTCCTTTGGAGATTAATAGCGAAAATCTTCACATAAATGATAATAGAAGCACTAAACATACTTTTTTTTTCCCTACTGAAACTTCAAAAACAAATATACCACTCTACCTTCAACTTTAAAACCTTTTTCCTTTTTTCCCACTGAAACTTTGAAATCTATATTCTCATCTTCTACTAAAACTTCGAAAACTATTCCAAATGATTCCATGTATGTACAAATTCGTTAGCAAACACAGGAGGGAGTCAAGTGTCGAAGAATCATACAATAAACCATTAATGCCTGATCTATTTGTCTCTAATCATGTACACTTCGTCCATGTCCCACACGTAAAATACTCACCACACAACAGCTACCCAATGAGGCATTCAAGTATACACAATGTATCACCATGGCAAAGGCAGCGAACTACCACTCTTTTGACCAAAAATTTACCATCCCAAACACTCAACCTCTTTATGTACAAACAATGTACATCCCTTGTTCCCATGACCAAATTATTTCCCTCAAATTTAACCATAATAGAATAAAATCATTCTAAAAAGTAAGAACTATAGCATCATACAATTCGAAATACAAATATAGAGAATTTGCAGTGATCTTCTCGCATGAGAGGATTGGCTAATCATGGCGGGAACAAGAGGGAGTCCATGGGGTCATGTCCATGGGATAGCTACCCAATACCCTCAAGAAAGAAGTGAACTCCTGAACTTCGGCTAAGGCATTCTGGGCTCTAACCTCCGCCATGGAAGCTTCAAAGTCGACGTAGAACAAGTACTCGAAGTGCTTTGCGGTTCCCACATTGGCGTCATCTACCAGCCTGATCGGACGGTTCCGGTGAGGCCTCGATTCGATCTTCGTCAAGCTTATGTTCCGGAACGCGAACGCCGACAGCACCTTGAACAGCACCGATGTCCCCTTGTCGTGTGCGAACACTATGCTCGTCTTGAACGGCCTGTCCGTACGCGGAATTATGGGTTCTCGGGCAAGCATCACGAATCGGGTCACGTTTCCCGGGTCGTCCTGGATCCCGTCGGCCATCACCTGCAATCCGTACAGTTCAGCCGCGCGTGCGCTTGCGATTGCGGCCGTGTCGCGGAGGTTGTTGGTGGCGATGAATTCCGCGGCGCCGGCTGTGTCATCCACGGCTTCACGTACAACGTTGAGGCCGAGTTTGGTTAATGTGTGTTCGCACTGAGAAAGGGCTTGCGGATGCGAAATCACGCGAGTTAGGTACTCTTTTCGGACTCCAGGGAGAGCTAGGAGGCAGTGGTGGACCGGAAGTTGGACCTCGCCGACGATGTGGAGGCGGTGACGGAGGAGGAGGTCGTAATTCCGGTGGATTGAACCGCCAAGGGAGTTCTCCACGGGAAGAACCGCTCGATCGGCGATCCAGAGCTCCACCGCTTGGAAAGCGACCTCGAATTGGTCGCAAGGAATGGCTTCGCAGTTCAGATAGGCCTTCCCGGCGGCAGCTTCGGAGTAGGCTCCGGGAACGCCCTGATAAGCCACGCGTAGCTGTGAGCCGTGCATCGGAGCCGGCGAGAGATCTGAAATCGTAAGCGGCTTGGGCGGAAGAGGCTTGTTATTGTCGGAACCGGGAATGTTCTCAATCGGGACGAGGCTGAGATCCGTGAGGGCGGCCTTGTGGCCATTGACGGCGGCAACGTGGTCGGCGTTGGCACCGTTATTGTCACCGGAGGAGTGTTCCTGAGACTGAGAGACGACCTTGCTGGCTAAAATGGCGCAGGAGCTCTGCCAGTCGGCGCGGCTTGAGCCGATTCCGTTGGAGAAGCCGGGAGATTCGAAACGGTAGCTGCATTTGACAGCAATTCGAGAAAGAAGGAGCCGATTGGTGGAGGGGCGCGTGGGGATTAGTAAGTGAAGAGAATGGGAAGAGGAGGGAGAGAGGGACTGCATGTCGATCTGGGGAGTTGAGAGGAAATAGAATGAAAGAATTGGGGCAAAATGAGAAATTCGAAAAACTGAAGGTCCGCTTACCTAATAGCTAATAGCTTGGTGTTCTCTCGGACGAAGGGAACGTCAAGCTGAGAGAAAGGAAGGAAGATGAGAGGCTTTATATATAAAGGCATAGAAAGAGACGACGAGGAAGCTTTGAGAGGATGGTGTGCGCACGGGAGGGTGCTTTGGTCAATCTCCCACCTACTCCCTTTTGTTTTTTTTTTTTATTTAAACATGCATTTCTTTAGCGTAATAAATTTGAATTATGCCTCTTTTATTTAAAAAATGTTTAATCTGCAGGGAAGTAAAATCCTTCTAATATTTAGGAGTAATTATCCTCTGTAAACAGAAATATATAATTTAAAGTATAAAATCTAAAATTAATGGAAAAGTTCATTTAATTATTTTTTCAGCGCAATGCTATTTATATATATATATATATATATATATATAAACCTAACTCAATTAATAATCTAAAACAAGAGGTCACTTTTCGTCTAAATTACTATAACGTATGTTGAAATTTTCTTCCCTTGCTAGAGTAATTTATGTCTGTTATTCCTTTCCAAAATCATCTTTTCAACGTCTTTAACATTATTTAAACAAAATTTAATCTCAATTAATGTGCAAACTAACACAAAAATATTATTATTCACTTGTATGCGGTAAGATTAGCATTAAATGCATTTGGGAGTGAAATTTCGTTAGTTCGTATAGTTTAACTATTGACCAAAATTTTTTATGGTATATAGTTATTTATTTTTATTTAAATTGTCAGATTTATTTAATTTTTTTAATAAAAAATGTTGGATTTACAAATTCTGATAATACTGTAGCAAATTCGGGAGGTCACTCGTTACACAGTGTCATAGCCCAGTACGAATAACGGACAGTTGTCCAGGGATCTTAGAGAACTATACTTTTGGAAGGGTGTATTATATTTTCTGTAAAGGTCATATTAATTATTTTTTGGTCAGAAAAAGTCATATTAATTATTAAATATATATTCTCCACGGCAAACTTTACTTAATTCAGTGCCACCTCAAAGCATGAACCACATTGCCCTTAATTACCATTTGTTTGCAACCTGCCACTTTTCCTCTTCACCAACTACCATTCCGTTACAAATTAAAAAAAATAAATAAGTAAATTTGAATTCTTATAAATTTAACCTTTAAGGTTTGTATGTTATTTGGATATTAAAAAAAATTAAATATATATATATATTCATATGGAATTATGTATAGTTTGTTATAAATTTTTATAATTAAAATGTGATAGATATATAATTTTTTTATAATAACATAATATGTGTAGAGTTTTTGTTAATAAATATATAATTTTTAAATTAATTTATATATTTATCATATCATTGCTGAAAAATTGTATATTTGTCATATTCTAATTAAGGAATATTTTTATATTATAATTAAAGAATAAAAATATTTTAATGAAATTTTTACATCAACTTATATGCAAACTTTATTTCAGATGTCATATTTAATTGTCATAAAAAATTTGATATACATTTCATAAATTATAAAAAGTTCATTTTATTTAATCCGCCCTTGTTTGTTTACTTTTCTTTTTTAACTACTCATGATGCATTAAAGTTGTCAAAGTGGGTCAACTTAGTCCACATGAGTTGACCCATCTAAGTTAATGGGTTAAATGAGTCAGTTCATTTAACCCATAGTGAGTTAAGCAAGCTGACCCATTTAACCCACAAAAAATTATAAAAAATTATAAAAATTTAAATGTAACTTTCTTTAAACATATGTCTTGTTTAATCAATCAATTTCTATATCAGTATAAATAAACAAAAAAAATAACTAAATAAAAATTAAGTTTCAATAGATTAAAACAAGTAAAGTAATCCAATAATTCAATGATTGATTAATAATAAAAATATGATTATAAACAAAATATTTAAATATGATAAATTACAAAATAATAGAGACAACACAACATATACATTAAAGTTAATTTTTTAAAATAAAAAAGTGTAGTGAGTTGGGGCGTTGGACTGAGTGAGTAGAACATTTAAAAAAAAAAATAAGCAATCCATTTAACCCGCGAGCTGATTCGTTTAACTTGTGAGTTAAATAGGTCGAGTTGATAAAAGTATATTAAATGAGTTCTTAAAAAAACTTTTCAACTCAACCCACCTTTTAGATGAGTTACACGGTGGATTGAACTCGTTTTAACGCCTGATGCATACCCAAAAAGTTTAATATAATGGTGTGTAATGGGGCAAAAATTCAAAAAAAATAAAATTGCGAAGGTACGAATTTGGAGGACCACCTTTTGGAAGAAGACGAAGGAAATGAATTGGACCTCACATGCACTACCCTTCAACATGTTCACCCATGCTTCTCTCCTTTCCTTCTTCTCTTGTCGTTTCTTTCTTCACTTTCACCATGTGATTCTTGCATCTTTATTCTGTGTACCTTCCATTTCTGATATTTTTTTCTTCCATTTTTAGATGTTTTAGATGAATTAATGGGTGTAAGACAGTACATACAAAGTTTACACTCAGACCCAGAAAGTCCAGACTAGTAATTGTCTGTGTCCTTTGGTTACTTTCTGAATAACAACAAATGAAGCAGTAATTTTTGTTCAACAACCTCTTTTTTTTTTTTTTTCTGTTGCCACTTGGTCATGGCAAATCAGAACAAAGTTAATTGTCTTAATCAATTGTTTTGATTAAACGTACTTTCGTAAGCATCACTCTATAATCAATTATATTTTAAAAAATTCCAATAAATTTCAATTATATTTCAAAAAATAATAATAAATTATATTTCAATTTAATAATTCCTCCATCATAAAATAATCTTAAATTTAAACCCAAGATAATTGGGATTATGATTTAATTAGCAGGAGAGGAAAAACTTTCCTGTTGAGAATAATTAAATTATGAAATGATTATATAAGTAGAACGAACTTAACTATAAATATAATGTCTTAAAATTTTACGTTAAGTTGTGGACCCCAAATTTTCTGATGTAAAAAAATTTACAGCAGAGGTGCTTAGTCCATAAATATAAAAAAAAAAAATTAAATTTCATCCAACAGCACTTACAGCATTATAGCAGAGGAACCTATCTATAAGTGATTCTGAATCTTTTACATTTGAAAATTTAAATTTATTATATTTAAAAAGATTTAAACTATTAAAGTTTTATCAAATAGTTCAGATTTTAATAAATATAAAATAATTTTTAATAATTTTTTAAAATCTAAACTATTAAATTTTTATCTAAAGATATAAATTCTATTAAATTCACATATATTTAAATTTTTAAATCTACTAAATCCACTTCCACTGTAAGTTGTGGTGTCCACTGAATGATAAATGTATTTCATCTTTAAGTCTAATAAATTTTGTTGAAGAAAATCACCTGCCCTTATCACAATGTTATCTTAAATGAGATTCATTGTCAATGATGAGATTAAAAAGTCCAATAAATTTCAATTATATTTCAAAAAATAATAATAAATTATATTTCAATTTAATAATTCCTCCATCATAAAAGAATCTTAAATTTAAACCCAACATTATTGGGATCATGATTTAATTAGTAGGAGAGAAAAAAGTTTCCCGTTGAGAAGAATTAAATTATGAAATGATTATATAAGTAAAACGAACCTAACTATAAATATAATGTGTTAAATTTCTACAACACTTACAACATTATAGCAGGGGAACTAATTTATAAATAGATATGAGAATATTCTTTGCATCTAACGATTTAAATTCTATTAAATTTATATATATTTGAATTTTTAAATTCATTAAATTTACTTCGTAAAAAGTTGCGGTGTCTAGTGAATGATAAATGTATGTCATCTTTTAAGTCTAATAAATTTTGTTGAAGAAAATCACCTGCCCTTATGAGATTCATTGTCAATGATGAAATAAAACGAGGGGTATGAGAGTGCAGTTTCCTCTTAAATTTTATTAAAATTTTAATATTTATATATAGATTTTTGTCTTAATAAATATGACCTTGCCTCTTTACTCCATAAAAACTCACTTCTTTTAATTAAGAGTCATGTTAATTATTTTAATATAGTATAATTTAAAATTTTTTAATCTTTCTAAAAATCAAATTTTAAATTGGTTTCTATTGACATGTATTATTAATTGTCAATGATGAAATTAAAGTAGGGTCTACAATTTGGGTCCTCTCATTTTTTTTTTCTAATGTTTTGTTATGTTCAAAAAAAATAGATACATATGATATTTACTCGTATTTAAATATATGAGACTCACTTAAATAGTTAACATAATTTATTATATATTTATCTCTCTAATATAACAACAATATGAGAAAAATAGACATGAGAAAATTCAAATTCAAGTTATGAGAGTACAGATTCCTCTTGAATTTTATTAAATTTTTAATATTTATATATAGATTATTGTCTTAATAAATATGACCTTGTCTCTTTACTCCTTAAAAACTCACTTGTTTTAATTAAGAGTCATGTTAATTATTTGAATATAGTATAATTTAAAAATTTTAATCTTTCTAAAAATCAAATTTTAAATTGGTTTCTATTGATGTGTATTATTAATTTTCTTCCAAAAATACAAAACTAATGCCCCAGTTTAGCATTCATTAATCCAAACAAGGTAGAGTAATCAGGAAAGTTCTAGATCGTTTCTGTTTAACCCCTTCGGATTCGCCCAATCAACTGGAGCAAGAGGAAGAGGAGGAGACGAAACTATTATTTTCTGGAGGATGTCGATATCCAAGATGACATTTATATTACCCGAATTGAAGGAGTTTGATAGGTAATTCTTTGCTAAGTCTATTCTGTCCATTAATATTATGATCAATTTTTTATTTTTTTATTTTTATGACTACAGAAAACTATATTATGGGATCTGTCATCTATCCGAGAACAGCACTATTCTGTCTGTTCTTCAGATTCGTTTTAAATATGATCAAGACGAAAGTAGGTTATAAAAACGCAACTGGTAAGGAAGAAATCTTGCATGACCCTAGTGATTGAAGATTCCCTTTTTTAAGGAAAAAAAAAATTCAAGTATTGCTAACAAATTAGAGAATTTTTTTAATGAGAAAAAAAAAACTTTCCAAAACAAAATTAATTAGAGACAACCCATCCTTGGCAAATAACATTGTGGTTTAATTCGACTTTTGTTCTCTGCACTCCACTTTTGATTTGCACTTATTGTAAGCAAGGACGTATAGTTTCGGTTTATAATTACCCTTCCATTAAATATATATATATATATATATATATCATGATTTTCATATTTGATTATAATATAATATGTAAATTGAATATATTTTTAGTAGAGTAAGAGCTTTTAGTAGACTAAGAACTCAATTGATTGTTTTTAAAGAAATTCGAACACGTCTAATTGACTGGGAGAAAAAAGCATTTAAGATTCTCCGCCAATCATTAAGCACAACACAGAGGGGTGGATTTTAATAAAATTTAAGAGGAAACTGCACTCTCATAAAGGATGACATGACATAAATATATGATAGAAAAATTGAAAATCTAGATATAAAGGATGATATAATATAAATATATATATACTAGGGATTTAATTAATGATTAAAATATATTTTTAAGTAGAAATAAACATCCCAATAAAATTATTAATTATAGATAACAAAATAATAGATGGCATACTAAATAGTATATTATGAGCATTAAATGAAAACTTAGTTTACCAAAAGCTAAAGTTTACACTAAATACAAATTTTTGCAATATCTAGATTAGAAATGAATATAAGTGAAACATTAATGGTTTATCATAAATTAAAAGGAATAAAGATACCACCAAAAAGCAAAATAATTAGTATAACAATAATAGTAAGATTAGTTTTTTCAAATGAACACGAGATATATAAAAAGAATTAATAAAAAATTACAATAGAAAAAAGAATTTATACTAGTCCTAGAAAAATTAAAACTGAGTCTCATAAAAATTATTATCCTAAGTTAATTACAATTAGAATTAAATAATACTGAAGAAATAAGAAATAAAAAAGATATTACAAGAATTTATTATGATAATAACATAGATAGAAGAAATATATAAATAAATTTGTTAATTGATGTAAATATAAGTATGGATCTAAAACGAAGTTTAAGTTACTAAGAATACATACCCTTAATAAGAAAATTCACAAAAACATAAAATAGCATAAATTCTAAGTTTAGTAAACTAACCCACAAATTATATTCATAACTAACTAAAATATACCTCGAAAATATCTCATATATACATCCTGAATAATGGGAAAGACCCTGCGAAATGATTGGGTTTAGCTTCACATGCATAACGTGTCTCTTTCAATTTTCTTTTCCTACCCAGTCTGTTGAGCACAAAAAATCCCATCTTGCCTAAAGGTAAAAGTAAAATTTCACTAATTTTTTAAAAAATTTGGTTGAATGATATAAATATTAATATAATTTCAAAATAACATTAACTTTTATGACATTTGATGACTTCCTCTTTAACAAGTTACATTTTTACTCTTAATATGATAGCAAAGTTATTTAATTTGATATTAAACTCCGATATAATTCTATCACTTTATTTTTATTATTATAATAATATAAATAAATGCACTTTGGGCTAAAAATAATTTTAATTATAGAAAATAAATAAATCAATACTATAAAATAGTAGTCAAAATTGAATGGAATTTTAAAATAAATATGACGGAAATTTAATTAAACTTAGAGAAAATTTAATATAATTCATTATTTTCAACTTTAATATAATTAATTAGAGAGATGCTGCAGATTTAATCGCCGTATCATTATTCTTTAATATCGGATGCTGCGCACGTGCGGCTTGGTTCTATATTCAGTATGACTGCACAATGTTCACGTGATTATTACTAATTCAATTGCAATAAAGAAATATGAGCAGCAAAAGAAGAACCAAAGGAAAATATACACATTTCGAAAATTGAGTAATCAAAGCAAGTTCAACCTGGGCTAGCGTGACAAAGTCTTCCAAATTATTCTCAGTCAGCACTCAACAGATTGTAAATTTGATATATGTATTTATAATTTTCTAAATTCACATATAAATATATATATATATATATATATATATATATATATATATATATATATTGCAAAATGACTTTATCAAATTTTGCAAACGTCCATTGTCATGACAATGACTTTATAAGAAAGCAATACACTTCATATATATACCAAGATTGTACCAATCACAACTTACAATGAAATTCTTCTCGCTACTCGTAGAATTAACTCTAGAAAGGTTGCATTAAACCGCAAAAGAATTGAAAATATAATTTATATACATGACCATTAACCAGGATGATTTGTCAAAGCCCGCCATAAAGCAAGAGAAAAAAAAAAAAAAAATTCAACCTGGAGACCATGAACGAATCAAAACTAGATACATGGTAAATCTAATGAATCACAACTGAACCAGATTTCTCCAGATTCTCAACGTATACACAACATATCTCTACGACAAGATCAATTACCAGGATATCTATCTCATCTTGCACCAGAAAT
Source organism: Delonix regia (assembly GCA_037074485.1). Taxonomy (NCBI): domain Eukaryota; kingdom Viridiplantae; phylum Streptophyta; class Magnoliopsida; order Fabales; family Fabaceae; genus Delonix; species Delonix regia. Next base: position 13,672,140 of record CM073456.1, on the reverse strand, counting down.
TTCCAGAATGCTATATATATTGAGCTCATAAAGACGACAAAAGAATGTGTGTCCCTTGAAGAGGACATGATTTTGAACGGCCAACAGAATTGGGGTTTCAGAGCCCAACCCATTTCACCCACCTGAAAAGCTTACCAACTCTGAAGGGCAATCCATAGTCTTTAGCAACAGAAGGCTCACTTCTAGCAGCCTCGGCTTCGGACCAATCGTACACCCCACGTTCCTGCTTACTCCCAGGTACAGTATTATCCAGAATCACAGCCACAAGAAACGCTATCACCATGTGTTGTGAAAAAAGCGTGTTCACCACATAGTTCAACTGCCAACATAACGTTAACTCAACGGTCACATTCTAGAAAATTCTGCAAGCTTCCTTGCTGACAGTACGCTAAATTCCACTTTCGGATGGAGTATACATTAGCTTTTAATCAACCAGCATTCAAGGGTAAAAAATAACGAAATCATAACAACAAAGCGAACTCTTACATACACATTCATATTAGCTAGTTCACTGGTTCATGATGTCCTATTCATATTTATTACCTTGTAGAAGGAAATTCACCTAAAGGAAAGAAGCATCCCATGTCACCATTAAATAAGTCCATTGTTCCTAGTTACAAATTTGGATCACACGGTAATTTCCTAGTTATCTTTTTGAAATAAAAGATCAACATATTATTTGACATCATCGTAACCAAACAAATAGAAGTCACTATAGAAAAAAGACAGAACACAAAAGGCATACCCCTCCATATCTGCTCTGAAAAGGCCCGTGCGAGGCCACAATGTAGGGTTGAAAATAACTCGGCACAGACAAGTTGGAATTTGAAGCAATGCCATACTGTTGAAAGTAGGCAGGTATGGAAAGAGAGAGAAACAATGATAACCCAATTATGATGATATTGCGAGAGCTTCCAGCCTCACTATAACGTAGATTTGACAAGCCCAGTGCAGTAAGCATTGCGCACATAAAGCAGAGGAGACCAGCAACTATGACTTCAGGAATTGAAGCAATGAACCCTCCAACCTTACCTGTTATATAGCATTGACATGATCAAACACAAATTGTAGAGAGGCATTAACGTATAATCACTAATTGATTGGCCCAGTATCTCTGATAATCATACCACTTTTTCTATAAACACTATCTGCATTCTTGGTAATATAATTTTACACAATGACGCCAGCTCTACTGATTTCAGATTTTTGACGCCAGAAGAATGACAACAAAAAATGACAGGTTCCATCCCGCTATGTTTATTCGTTTGTTTGATATTGATCAAGGACAAATTACAATGGCCATTAAATTCCAGAATTGTGAATCCGTAAGAAAAAATATGAAATTCACATAGGCACAAATGATCCCCTTGATGTCAAAATGAAATTAAGTTTTCAAAAAATCACTCAATGCCTCCCCCATTTACAGAGGGGCCCAAAAGAATTTTGAAAGCAGAATCATGTTACACAAAATAATTGGATTGATTTCCACTGAACAGCAAAGGAAATTTTAATATGACAAGGAAAACCGGGAAGCAAAAAAATTTACAGGACAAAGACTAAGGTAAACTTTAGACTAGTGTCGAGAGAGCAAGCATGTTAAATTATTCTCACGCCAACAAAGGTAAATGCCAAAACTGAAAGAAGATAGGCACTTACCCACAAGAGACAACATTATCAGAAAGCAGGCACCCAATTCAACTGTCCTTCGGCTTCCCATTTTAGTCACAGCAATTGTGTGAACATTTTCTGTTAACGTTGTAAACCCAGAACCAGTTCCCCAGAGACCAGCCAATACACTAGAAAGGCCTTCTAACCCAATTCCTCGACTAAGAACTCCAGGAGTTGGAGGTCTAGATGCTACCAATAAGGCTGATGCATGGTACGAGCCAACCTGAAAAGTACACAGCAAAGGAGAATGAAACAATTTAGAGTGATTAGATAATCCAGCATATGCAAAGAAGCACAACAAAGATAGCATGACTTCCAGTTTTGAATACTATATTATTATTATCTCATGGAAACAATATGGAAAAGACAAAGAACCAACCGAATCAACGGATGAGATCAAGGATACCACACACATTACAAGAGCCATTTTCCAGTGGAAGATGGGAGTACCCCATTGTAGTGGATAGGGAAACCTAAACCACGGGGATGATTTCAATGCATTAGAAGTATCAACTCGACAATGCTTCATCCTCGAGATATGCTTTCTGCAGTAGTCTGATACCATATTTGAGGCAGGTATGTTTATATCACAGCCTTTGTAGCTATAAGCTCCTGCTTCAGTCAACAAGAAAGCAGCAGCCCACGTAATTGCCAGACCCAAAGGTACCTGGCAGTTAGGTGAGGTAAAAATGTCAAACTCAATAGAAATTATTTTCAATAACAAAGAAGATTATCCAACTACTGAAGATTAACTTACCCATTAAGCATAATAAAATTAAACTTACCGCAAATATTAGAAACACACGGTGACCAAAAACCGATATCTTGCGAAGATACTGAAGGAACAAAGAAAACAAATTTTGAGGTATTTTAGAACAGTGCAATGGAAAAAAAATTCATATATGATAGGCATTAGAAATGTAAACTCAAGGTCAATTGACCAAACTTACAAGAGAAAAGACAATAACCACTAATATCTGTACTGCACCAATTTCAAGACATTTGCCAACCAGAGGAAAACCATAGCTGTAAAATGAAAGTCCAACTGCAGCAATAGTTGGGCATACAACCACAGGATTGATCAACCTGAAAGAAATTCACAAAAAATGAGGCTGATTATCAGCTACAATGAACTCTAATAATAGAAGATAACAATGGCATCCAAAACACTACAAATTTACTGTAAAAGCAGATTTCTTAGTCAGAGAACGGAGGCGACTTCCCCAGAAGTTATCTTTAAGACCTTTTACTTAAATCCCCGTTAAGAAGTTCAAGAACTTCTTCGTACAAACTCTCTCTGGCCATTTACTCAATTAAAGGGCTACCTTCACAACAGAGAATATTGCAATCATGATTTTCCCAATTACTTGCACTCAAGTCATTAATCTTCCTCTCTTATCCTCAATGATTTATCCTCTAGAATATCTCAACCTTCAGCACTACATAATACGTAGCCCCAGTCCACTGCAATAAATGCTCTTTGGCAAGAACATGAAGCCTGAAAATCTGATAGTAATAAGACAAGCAGAGATTAGTAAAAATCCAAAAAAACATACCATGCTAATAGCGACATAAGTCCAGTATATCCAAGTAGAGCCTGAAAAGCTGATCCAATAATTACAGCACCCTGTAGCTCCTTCATTATATGCTTGAATTTCTACAATTTAAGATAGAAATCATATCATCAGCTGTCTTGCTCTTGGTTGGTTAATTATAAAATTTATAGTATACAATACAAAGATCATAAAAGCACAAGTATAACTTAAGATAGAAATTGTTGCAAGACTAAACAATTTGGTTAGAGTGAACAACGAAATATTAAGATCATTTTAACAACATGAAGAATAAGGAAGAAATGCATACATTTCCATTTAATCCTTGGAACTCGGGGGAATTGATTATTGCCAGAGCTGGAGCCAGATAAACAAAAGACGGGCCCTGTATCAAGGGCAACCTGGATCCAAAAGTAGTATGCAAGAGTGTAGTAACTCCCGACATGAAGAGCACAGTGGATACCACCACAGAAGTATCCTCCTATAGCCACGAACACATCAGACGACAATACCCTCATCATAATTGGCTACAAAAGAGACGTAAAATGAAAAACAAGTTAAGTATTCGCAATCACTCACTTGAGTGCCTCCCATAGCAGGAACTATGACGAGTGGAATGACGATCAACGAACCTAACATGGAAATATAATGCTGCATACCGTAGAGACCAATGGGAACTACAGAACCGTGAAAGTTCATCAGTATATATCAAATTTTCAACCTGAGGGAGAGTATAATTCATAATTCCACTATAATTTCTAGTCATGATAAGTCATTTAAGTTAGAAATTGAACGAAAATGACAAACTCATCTCTTACCAAGACCAGGTGAATCTCGGAGCTCATATTTCATACGCGAACGCCTAGACACTATCCCATTGTCATCCACAGTCAGAGGCAAGACATCGATCACTTCCTCATGCCTTCTTGATCTCCGCGACCGCGACTGCTGGTCCGCCGGCGTTGCTGGTGCCTGCCCATTGGTACTAGGAACCGTACTCTTGGGCACTCCATCAGAATGCCTGGGCTTCTTCACTATCTGCTCCTTATTAGAGGACGGCAACACCTTCTCGCCCCGGGCCTCACCATTCACCGGCGCCGATGCCCGAACCCGACCCGCTTCGATAATCTGGTGGGGTTTTGCCTCTCTTGGTTTGGGCGGCAAGCTTATCTGACCGGACTCGCTAGCATTGGTCTCGCCGGAGAACTCGGGCTTGAACCTGGTCCTCTTAGCCCAAGAAGACGGTGGCATTGCCTTAGTATCCGGCGCCGGCGGCCGCGGAGCCGAACTTTGACGGGTATTGGGATTGGAATTTGACATTTTGCAGCAGAATAGGCTAGCGTTGCATAGTTTGTGTATGCTTGTAGATCTGATCACAAGGGTCAGCTCTAGCAGTAATGCACTAAAACCCACAGACCTGAAGCTCTAGCCTCTAAGGTTCAACTGAACTCGTGGGTATTGCCCCCAAGCACACGCACAAGCACAGAACGATGAATGGCTTCCTGAGGTTGAAAAGAGAGAGAAGTGAAGAGAGCTCAGCTATGGGTGGTGTGCCCTGTGGCAGAGTGAGTTCAGAAAAAGTCCAAAGAGTAAAAAATGTTGCGTTGGGAGTGAAACTACCAGAAATAAAAATGAAACATGCTAATAAACTCCCTCGATTAAGGGATATTTACAAAAATCCATCGATTATCTTATTAAGGCATATTTCCTAATTACAAAAATAAGCGTTATATTAGATCCTTTACTTAAGGGATATTGATACAAGTAAAAATATGTATGGCATCTATTTTATATTTCTGTTTTCATGTAATTACACATATGACAATTAACTAATTAAGAATCCTCTCTCATTCAGTGAGAAGATCAATTAGCTATAACTGCCTAAAGTGAAATGAGCAAATGATACTGGTTTGAAAGTGATGCCAAACTAGGTGACAGTCAAATATATGGAATACATCATTATGGGATATATATAAATGGCATTGTTGTTGTCGTAATGAAAGTGTAATTGATACTTTGAACACTAAACTAAAGAAAAAATATATATTCAGACATGTCCAAGTCTGCATTATATATAAAATAAATAAATATAAAATATTAAATTTTTATATGTAATTTTTTATTCTTTATTTAATCCTTAAATTGATAAAAAAAATTGTCTCCTTATATTGTGAAAGTTTTCGGAGTGTTAAATATTCAAAATATTGTTTTTATATATTCATTGGTGATTGGTTGGATATTTGATAAGGGGTCACTTTCCCTCTCATGAACAATCCACACATGATACAAAAAGTTGAGCAATATTGAACTGTCGACTGAAAAAGTTATCGGGCAAACAATTATGCAAATTTTATTTTTCAGAAAACAAAAATTTCTGTAACGAATCACTTCTCTGCTGCCACCTTAATTATACTGCTGCGTTTTTTGGTTGAAATGTCGTTTGCATCGCAACTTTTTCATTAAAAACTTCACTCTCAACTGCACTTACAGATCTACGAAGGCAGAGGCTCAAAGAACGAAGTATGAATTCTAAATTTTAAATTTTAAATCTTAATTGACTGTTAAATTGTTAAAAATTACGTAGTGAAATTTAATAACTCATAGTTATATTTAATATGATATACATATAAATGACAAAGAAAATGGACAAATGATATAGTGGGAGAAAAAAATAATTTTATTCATTTTAACTACTCATAATAAAAACATCAAATTATATTCATTTTTTTACTAATTTGTTATAATTTAAGTCTACACTCTCAAAAAAATTATAAATATATCATATATGCTTTAATAATATTATTTCCTCTAAAATTTTATAAACATGTGTGCTTGTGTACATATTTTTCTTCTTATATAATCTGTTTGTGTCGGAGGGAACTAATGGAGCATTGTGATATAGGTAGCTAGCTTCCAACATTTTCTATTAATTAGAAAATTCAGGATCATCCACGTGTGAAGCACAAATACACAGTTTGCTTAAATATAGTACAAATATGTAGAAAAGGTTTCAAAGGATTATGTTAATCTTTAATTAATTTCTTTGATTATTTTATTATATTTGTTTGTTAACGTTAAGTTGGACGGTTGGGAGGCGAAGCTATTGTGGAGGTGAGTCAAATAATTAGCTAGTGGTTTAATTTTTATTATTGGTTGCATGAATGAGATGGCTTTGGTGCTAAATGCATGCACCGATAATGACTGATTTGATTGCCACTACCACATTTTCTTCAATTCAATTATCTTAAAATCTTAAATAGTTATGATTTTTGATAATTCTAAAATGTCCATGTACTAAAAAACACGAATATAAGTATAAACATATACTGTTATTAGATCATATTATTAAGTCAGTTTTTAAAAATTAAACTTAAAATTAGGATAAAAAAATTTAAACTTATATTTTAATAAAGTTTTTATTTATATTTTTTGACTTGAACCTGTCAAATTAATTAAATTTTTTAAAGAACAGTCAAATTAATTTTTTATTTAAAATTTGAGATAAATAATATAAATAATTGTTATCATTACATATAAGATTATACATAAAGAAATTATAAATACAAATGAGTTGTTGTATTGACATAAATTCTTTAAATAAAATGTTTTAGTTTTATTTTTTTATTAAAATATCACGTTACATTAAGTTTTTTTTTATATATATAATCAATTTTTACTAATTAAAAAATATTTATTTAGGTTTTTCGAGTTTAGATCAGACTTTTAAAAAATGTTTAAACCTGACTCTTTTTTAAGATCAAATTGACTTTTTAAGTTATAATTAGATTTAACTATTACCACATAATATAAGACATGAAATATAATAATTTTTTTAAAATTTAAGATTTTATATATGTATATTTATATTCTAGTTAATAGAGATTTTTAAAAATATTTATTTAAATATTGTATGAGATGAAGGGAGATTAAGAAATATAAAAATAGATAAAAATGATAAATAAAATATTACATATTCAATACAGATACATTTTTTTTATATATATGAATAAAACCTGTACCTCATAAGCTATACATGAATCTATATTTCTTTTGAAGAATTTCTTGTAAAATATAAATTGTTACGTAGAAATATAATAATTCAAATATTTTATTAATAATTGCATGCATCTTAATTTAATTTGTTATCTTTGAATATGAACTATTAAATATTAATCTAATAATCCATAATGATTACCAAAGAATCTCTACATTGGTTATATATCTAGTATGGGATGTGTACCGAATTTTCATATGATAACATAATTTTTTGAATTTTTCAATGCTTAAATCATTTCCACGAACTTGTTATAAATTATTTTCAAATTTATGTAAGCATGTTTTTGGATTGCAACTGCACAAATTTAATTATGGAGCAATGTAATTTATAAACTCGATGCGATCAAAAACGAATTTACTGTTTTATATTTAAAAATAAAATTTTCAATCCATATAAAAACAAATTATTATTCTTTAGTATAAATGAAATTATAAAAAACAAAAGTAATTTTGAAAAAAATTATAATACAAAAATAAAAGAAAAGTTATATGTAGCCGTAACCTAACCTAAACCCTAAGCACAATAATTATTTGGAGTTTTGCCGCAAGAAAAAATTACACGCGATACAATACAGTATACTAAGTTAGATCAATCGCTAAATCAACGTAGATTTCATATTAATTTGTAAATTCTACTTAATCTAACGGTCCACGTTTACTTAAAATAGAGATACACATAGTATAGTAGCAGTGGAATTAAAAATATGGGGAATCCCATAATTAGTGTGATGATAGGCAACAAATCCATCAATGTCGTTTGCAACTTGGTACTTCGGTTTCGTGCTGTCTGCACCAGTCCACCTCTTTTTGCTTCCCTAACTTGTCGCTTCTCAGAACCCATTTTCATCCTTATTTCCCTAATTTTCGGGGTTGATTTACGTTTTCTTTTCGGTGATTCGTTAGCTATACTTTATAAATTTATAATTAATTATTGTTTTTTTTAAAAATATATAATTTAATTCCTAATTGTTAAATCTTTGCTACTATGTTTTGAAATTCTAAACATACATGTACAAATTGCGCAGCATATGTTATATGGGATGTTTTATGTATGAGTTATTTTATTTAATTATTTAATTATTTATATGATTAATTACGCTAATAATAAATTCATATTTAAAGTATCAATACACTAGTAAAAGTTTAACAGTGATGCCAAAATATTCAATTATAATTTTTTAAATATAGGAAACATGATAAATATAATATATACTAAAATGGTAAGAGAGATTACAAATTGGGAAAGCTTGGATGAGGTGGGTTGCGTGGGTGGTGATCTAGCCAGCATGGTGCAATAGACAGGTGGAGAATGAAGTCGAGCTGGGGCTCACCTGGCAAGCGAATTGTTGAGACTATAATTATCCATTATGAGTTTTTATTTTTATTTTGAAAAAGAAAGAAATATAAATATAAAAGAAAAAACAAAAGGGCGCTAGCTGGAAGGATGGAGGGAGGAGGCAAGTGGAGAAAGCAACGGCTAGTTTAGGGGGGGGGAGGCCCATTTTCTGATGCCCAAAGTAGCCGTTTGAGGATGAAAGCGATGGGCGTGAAGTGAACTTCTCCTGATGCATGCCTCCCTCTTTTCCCATATCTTTCTCTATCTTCTTCCCTTATTCCTCTCACCCCCACTTCATTGCCACCTTCAAATGCCTATCATTCTCACTCTAATATTCCCTCCCATGATTTTGTCCTGTTTCTTCTGCGTCTCCATGGAATCTGCATTTCTATCTTCCCCACCCCCCTCTCTATAATCGCACAGCATACTCATATTGTAAAAGATTAGTAATATTCACAATACTTTGTACTATGCAAAATTGGTAGAAAGTTAAACTATTGTAATAATTTATTCCTTATACATTAACACAAAATCAAGATATATTAAAATATAAGGATCTGACTTGATACTAAAAATGACACAATGTAATTTTATAAAAAGAGATGTTAATATATAATATCTAAAAAAGAGTTTTTAAAGTATACAACAACTAGAAAAAGAATTATGGTTACAATTGAAATTAGGGCTTACATCAAAATAACTTATAAGGTTTTATTTTAATAATAATAATTAATTATAATATTAAAATAAAATCCTTATATATATATATTAAAATAGTTTTCTCTTTTATTATTTAAATAAAGGAAGCCTATTAACTGTTTTTTAGTAATTAACTCTTAATTAATAATCTGATGAGATAATTACTAATACTTTTAGGCGATAGGTTAGATCTCTGTTTAACGAAATTGTAGATAATTTAATCAATCATTAATTACCTATAATGAATATAAACTCAATCTATTTTTAATTTATCAATTATAATATTAATTACCTAATTAATCATAATAAAAATATAATTTAATAATATAATTAATGTTAATCCATATCCTAACAAAAGCGCCAATCATCACTGAATTGTTGTAGTAGCACCAATTTCAACTGATGCGGAACAATTGTTCCATTATTTAAACATACTAATTCGGACACAAATTTATTGTTCTCTCAATTAGATGAGGTCAAGTGCTTTAGATGAGCAAAAGTAAATTATTTTATATAACTAGGTTATTGCATTTTAAAAAATATTAAATGAATGAAGAAAATATTTTTTTAAATTTTGATCAAATTACATTTGACTTTTCACACCCAATATATATATTGAAGAAATTTATTTATATTCAATGCTAATATTCAATTTCTAATATTACTAAAATTCATATATTTATAAAATTTGAAGTAATTTGATATTGTTATATGATGTATATATATTATTTATATTTTTTTATTTTTTATTTTACCTGTAATGCGTTATTTTGTATTATATGATTTATGATTTAACTATTTAATAAATTTGATAGCCAAGAGAACAATGATAAAATATGGCACTCGCATCAGCGGCGTCAGATCACAATAAGACTGGCCTGGATTTTAAATTGGGCTTAGTTTATGGAGTCCAACTTATGGGCCTACTTTCCAAGTTCAAATCTTAATTCATCGAAGAAAGATCTGTGTATTATTGGGCCTGGCCCAAATGCTTCTCCTGCCTGCAACCCTCAAAACCTCATTCAGTACCTGCGTCTTATACTAACACCAAGGCGGCCATACATCCTCCGTCGTTGAAGCCGAAGTCATTCTTCTTGTAGTTTGATTTTCGTATCCAGTTCTGGTCCTATTCCGCTTCGACCTGGAGTCTACTTTCTTCTTCGGCCGTCTCCCACTGCTATTGTAGCGTTCATCAGGTTCTCTCTCTTTTACTTCTGATGCTGAATAATTATAATTGATTTTCGTTCGCTTTTGGTTGTGGAATATGTATTTTCGTTTGTTTTTTGGTGGTTTCGACTTCTCTGGTATAGAGTTTTTGGCTGTCTTTAGAAGCGTTCGCATGTCTTTTGGCTACGTGTTATTCTTCGATGTATTGCACTAGACAGAACCGCGAACAGTAAGTCGTGGAAAGAATTAGGGTTTAAAGGGTAACGATTACTATGGTTCTTTAGAAGGGAGTGCATCTGGTTTTTTTCTTTTCGGAGTTCCGTTTCGTAGCTTACTGTAAAAAGGTTATGGAACAAAATTGTGATATTATCAGTAACTTAGAACAATTCTTATATTTGGTTTTCGATATAGTTGCCTATGCCAGCTCTACAGTGTCCATGAGAGACTTAGGGTATGTTTGATGCGAGAAGAGTGGAAGGGAAGAAAAGGTTTCATTTAAATCTAAATCAACATTCCCTTCCCTTTCCTTCCCTTCTTTATTCTCCTCCATCGAGACTCGTAGGGTCCAAAGTAGGAGTTGTTTTGGTGTTGCTAATTGTTACCTTAGTTCAAGATGTTAGTGCTTTACTATGTTACGGAGGTGACAAGTTCCTTGAAAATAAAAGAGAAAAGAGTCATTTTATATAGCTAGCCGGTCCTAGAACTTTAGTTTATCCCTCTGCTGTTTCCAATTATATTTCCCGTTATTTTTGCGAAGAGATATCTATAGTTAAATTTAGCTGCAGTTTCATGCAAGAAAGGAGGGGGCTTCGTTATAGATTTTGGGTTGTTTTTGAAAGAGTTGTTCTTTTGAAAAGTAAAGCAGGATTATCTATGCCGTGAATAGGGGACAGTTTCTTATGCATGCCTTATGTTAACTTTAATTTTATGTAATTTGGTGACACTTGTTGATTTTTATTTCATTTTATTTATATTTTACCGATTCCTTAGGTTTTAGTGATAAATGTTCAGCTTTTCTCTTTTATCCTTTCAATGGCCATAGTGGTGATTACTTGATGATATGAGTCGATATGAAAATGTGTTTCTTCTCTTCAATTATCCTTTGAGGATATAAGTATGGCTTATTGTTATTTTGTGTTTTAGATCATTTTCTTCCGGTAGAAGTGTTTCTCTAGTCTGGAAGCACAATGAGATTGGAGAAATGTTGGTTCTGCTCTTCAACCATATACCCTGGACATGGAATCCAGTTTGTTCGTAATGATGCAAAGGTATGGTAGTTTCATTCCATTTGTTGGACCTTTTTTAGATGCCTCTCATATATGCCGGTCCATTTGCATAAATGACATTGGACGACTACTTATATTTAATTGACTGGTGTCGTTGGATCAGTTCAGTGCAGATGTTTAATCTGAAAGTATGGCTCTTAGGGAGTAGCTACTTTCTAAATCTGCATCCGTCTCACCTTAGTTGAGATTTGAGAAGCATGAGCGTTTTTTCCCCTCAGTTTTATGATTAGACTGTGTCCCTGGCTCCCTAGTTAATACCTGGGCAACCTGGCTGTCTAATCTCTTTTCTATGTTATGCAAAAGATTTGTACATTTGTCTCTTATGCTTGAATTAATTACTTTCATCACTTACCTCTTATGAAAAAAACCTCCTTGGTTGAGTCTCTCTTTCAATAATAAGCTAGAAAGTTTTTTCTTATAAAGCACACAAATGCTTATGAGTAATAAGTTTGATGTGCGGTCACTGGCCAAATGCACTCAGCACTGTGGCTTGGGTACTGACTAGTGACGATTGGTCTCATTGCAGATTTTTAGATTTTGTAGATCTAAGTGTCACAAGAACTTTAAAATGAAGAGGAATCCTCGAAAAGTAAAATGGACCAAGGCATATCGGCGATTGCATGGAAAGGATATGACACAGGTAAAAGAAACCTGCCTTTCCAACTATCTTGTCTCTATTGTTCACGTCTTCTGGTTTGGAGAAACTTCAGCACTACTATATGTCTTCTTAGGATTCAACCTTTGAGTTTGAGAGAAAGCGAAACAGGCCTGAAAGATATGACAGGAATCTTGCGGAAGATGTCCTCAAGGCTATTCCAAAGATTGAGAAGATCAGAGTTAGCAGAGAGGAGAAACACCACAAGAATAGGTCTTTTCTTGACTCTTTATTTATATTGAAATGCTTTACAATGTTTTTTGTTTAGCTTTTTGCTGACTTTCTGTAATAACTTTGATAGGATGAAAGGCAACAAGGCTAAGCTGCTCAAGGAGGCTGCAAAGGAGTTGGAGCAGGGCATCAATTTGGTCAAAGCTCCTTCTGTGCTTCAACAGGATCCATCTCTCACTTTACCAAAGATCAAAATCCAGGTGTCCCAACAGCAAGCGGAGGAAAATCATGCCATGGAAGAGTGATTTTTTCAGTGTTGATTTGGTTTTTGGATCCGATGATTTTCACTCAATCTAGTCCAGTAGACCCTGTGAGGCTCAAAGTTCAAAGTTTGAGTCAAATTTTGATATGTTGTTGATCATTCATGTGAATGATATGATTTTGATGCCACAGCTTTGGTGCTAGATTTAGTATGTCGTCCTTTTTATTTATTATTTTTTTTTTTTGACATTTATGCTTGTGACATAGTTGAATATCCTCGAACAACTGGGATAAATGCTTGTCTAAGATGAAGTCTCCATGGTGATAGCATATCCTATACGGTTGGTCATTACTGTTTAGTCTGATAATTGTAAGCCAGTACCTAAAAGGAAGTTTGATTTTGAGAATGTGATATTTTATGATTCCGCTTCTATGAATTTGGGGAATTTGATTTTGAGGGTGTAATTAGTTGCGATTTCTAACGGTGTTGATAACTGGCTGTTTAAGGTGCTGGTTATCAACATATTAGCTAGATGTCGCTACAACATTTAAAGAGTCAATATTAGCACAATGAAGAGTTTTTTAATAATCGCACAAGTAATGTGGACTAGAAAAAAGCACCTCGTAACTTATAATTATCGTGCCCATTTAGGTTGGTTGTTGTGAGATCATTTATGTGATTTGTTTTCTGGGAGTTCCCCTAACTAAATTTTGCAAACGAACGCTAATGCTTTTCAATAACAATTTAGTTGCACTTTATTTTATCGTTTAGCATTTTTGTGGTTCAGCATACTGTTGCCACTTGAAGTGGACACTGAAGACAATTTGCAATTTTGCTATGCAATTTTTGAAAAAAGAAATTTCAAATTTCCACAAGGTGGGGCAATTCTCGTCAAAATTCATAGAACCCAAAGCATGAAATATCATGTTCTCAGGGCACAAACTTCCTTTCCTTTCTTTCTTACTTCTTCCATTGTATTTTAAGTTTGCAGAGGGTAGACGGTAGAAAATAATCTTCAGTTCAATGTGACAACTTTGCCTGTTCATACTTAACCAGCACATAACATCCTATGTTAGAATTCACAAATCTTCGATGACTATAACTATACTTGGAAACTCTATCCAATTAATACAAAGTCAATGATTGAATATACGATCCTTCTAATCACACTAAATTGGTTGATTAGCCGACCTTGTCATGTATAATATAGTTATGCTTTTATCATGACATAAGAAATTGAGGGAAGGAAGGCACAACGGAATTTCAATTGTCATTTTCATGAATTAATTCAAGTTTCCTTTAACTTGAAAGTGGACCACACAAAACTTGCAAGAGGCAACATAATCCCATCAAAGTCTAAACATGTTCGTTAAATATCTTATAAACAAGGATTCATTCATTAATTGTACATCTAGTACATTGCATTATTTTACTTCTTATCTATGGTGGGGGTTGGCTTCGAAGACTAGAATTGCACATGCGTAAGTAGATGAGACGTCGTTTTAGTTTTAATTCCTAATTATTCTATCATGTTTACATTTAATGAAGCTGTCGGCAGTATGGGGAAGACCCACTTCATATGGATCTTGGCTATGATCTTCCCCACAAAAAATTAAAAAATATTCAAGTGCTGATTGAGAATTTAGGTACCCCGACTTAGTCTCTGGATTTTCTGTTATCGTTTTCCTTTTATTTTTTGATTAAATTTTTTATTTGTTCTTTTTCATTTCTAAAAAATTGAAGAAAATGGAAAAATTACATTTGAAGACCGTAATTTTAACTTATTTATTATGAATGACTTTAAAGTTTATAATGATTTTGAAGGATGTTATAATCAAATTTTATTTACTTTGAAAGACCCTAGCCTGAAACTCATTCATTTTGTGTTAGATTTTGGAATCTAGGTTATGATTCTTTGAAGTAAATAAAATTTGGTCTCAGAACCATTTAAAATAATTTCAAACTTAAAATTACTTTTATAGTAAATATGTTAAATTTATTATCCTTAAATGTAATTTTTTCGAAAATAATTGTTATCATTATTTCTTGGATTGGTTGTGGAATGAAATCAATATTGGCATTTTTTCTTTATTCCTTAGGGCATCCATTAACTCATTGGTAATGATTAATCCCTCGATCTAATTTGATTCAAATTAGAGAAAGGTCTATCTGACAAATATTTTTCATTCTTATCCCACCATAAATTTGAACCCAGGTGACGATGGTTAAGGAGTACAAATCTGTTTTATCTGTGTCAACTTATATTGATATACTAACTATTTTATATTAAAAAGAAATTCCAATTGGCAGTTCTAAAAGATTGACACTATAAGGGATTGCCAGATGCAACCAAACATCCCTTTAATTCTCATTCTGATCAAAAGATAATTGTTCTGAGTTCTGACTCACTTTATTTTAGTGTACAGCCAATTGACAGCGATGATTCTACCTCGCTAGTTTCTCGATTCCCTCTTTCAGAAGTTAGAAGTAAGAAGCAGTACCTTAATCATGGCGGCACTATATGCTTCTGATTGCCAACAAGCGTATTACTCAAGCTATCTTCATTTGAATCAAAAGCTTTTAGCATTATTATAAACACAAATATAATCTTTATTTTATTCATTTAAACCCCTGCTTTGGATTACCCTGGGTAGTTTGTTTCCTAACTGCAAATGAATTCTGATCTTCAACCATTAAGAAATATATGAGAACGATATTTCAAAACCAAAGGTCATTAAATGAAACTCCACTGCTATAGAAGTCCATGTGCCTTGACGTTAATAATCTAACATTGTTCAGCAACAACCCCAAAACAAAATCCATAGTTGCATATATATTAAACTGTGGGTCATTAATTATAATAAGTCAAAGAAACAGTTTTTCTCTCTGATGATTATTATAAGACTGTTTGTATAAGTATTCGGACAAACATTAATTTAAAATCTCCACATGTGGATGAAACAAACACGCGAGATAATTGTTCTAAAAAATCCATATATATACACGCACCCATTACCCTTATACCTACAAATTTGTATATTTGTACAGAAAATTATCTGAATAGAGCTAGATAATTATTTTAACAATGGGTAAACGCTTGCATCGATTTGTGTCAAATTGTTGCATGTGTGATTGATCTATGAGGTTCATGAATCTTTAGGAGAAGTAGGAGCTGAGAAAGTACATATATTATAATAGTTTCAGTGAGTCTTTTTTTTTTTTCTAATTAATCATTCTCAGTGGCAACTTGTTAACTTGCACTTTTTAATATTGCTTCTGGAACAAGTTTAACCGTTTGGATTCCTCTGAAAGCTATATTAATGAGCTGGCTCGAGTGCGATCTATTCCCTGAAGTTCCAAGAAAGACGACGAAGTCTAATTATGCTCCAGTGGGTATGTGTCTGAAAACGAGCTTAAATGGGAATGAATGCGGTGTTTGTCAGTAAAAAGGTGTCTGGTTGGAGAGAGAATTTCTTGGTACTGCATAAGACCAACACAGAATAATTCCCTTTCACTTGGATTCCATTTTCCCCTCCTTTTTTTTTTTTCTTTATTTCTTTCTGTCCTTCGAATTGTGAACCTCACGCTGTGTTTTGGTGAATATCACTCTCATCTCTAAGGAGAAACAATTGTGATCAAAGACATCTTCATAGAATCTCAGTACCGCTAGAAACTAAGTAAAGCAAATGCTAAGTTTGATTTAGTGAAAGATGAATTACAAGTTAGCATTTTTCTAACTGGCATACCCACTATTCCACTTTAATTAAATTAATGCCCAAGTATCCTCCATTAATACTAATTTATTACTCTAATCATAACCATTAAACCCCCTAACAATATTTTAACATCAATTATATCTTAAAACATCATACACTCCATTCATTCACTGTGTAAATCCACCAACCAGCAAACTGAGGCTATTCCACCATTGGGAAGGGTTGTCGGCATTTCCTCTTGATGGGTACAACTCCATCGTCACCTTCCCTACCAGCAATGGTCACCGGTTGGCTAGAAATTTCACTATTTTTCGGCGATTCAAAGAGCAAAGATCTAAAGCCTGAGAATGTGATTTTGGTGCGTTTTTAATCCAATTAAACTTAGGGCTTCACTTTCTACAGCATTGTTGCACCTTTCTCCCTCATTTTCACTTATCAATTTCTCCCAATTAGCTCAAAATCGAAGAAACCCTTTTTCTGGTACTGTTCATCCATGAAAATCACTGTTCATATGAGAAAGTGATGAAATTGAACTAATTTGGTATAATCCCATTAAATTGAGTTTGAGTTTCACTTCTTGCATGATTTACACATCATTCTATCCTAGAATCACTAATCAATTATGAATTTTGGCTTCCAAATTGAAAAACCCCAATTTATGGGTTTAGAGGCAATTTGGGAAATAAGTGAAATTTGAGTTCTTAGGGCTTCTTAAATTTTTTTATGTATTTAGGGAGTGATTTAAAATTTTTGAAAATTTTAATTTGAATTTTAGAATGAATCTCTAATTTTTCATAATTATCCTAGATTTTTCATGATGAAAAAGGACATAAATTAGAAGGGGAAAATTAGGTTGGTTTAATTAGATAGCACTAAATATTATTTGAGGTTAAATGAAAAATTTGAAATTTATTAGTTGAACCCTAAGTAAAATTTGTGTGATTGTAGGTGTTAGAAATCTAATAAGTACATAATGGAATAATTGAATAAATAATAATAATAATAATAATAATAATAATAGTAGTAGTAGTAATAGTAATGATAATAAAAATAATAAAATGAAATATAAGTCATAAGAATTTTGAAGTATTATTTAAGAAAGTGACACATAAATTTAATTTCTTAAACTTTAGTAAAGAAATAGGTAAATTACATAAATGTGAATAACGAATAATTAATGAACTTTGTGACAAAATCAAATAATTAAATTATTTATAAGGACTTGATGTTAAAAGTATTTTATTTAATGTTTTAGGTGACTAGAAAAATGGTCAACAAAGGAATTATAATCAAGGATAGAAAAATGTTGCTATATTTCTCTCAAGTGAGTAGATAATCCTAATTATGCAAGATATTATTCTGAACTATGATTATTAATTTTAAATTATTAGAAATACTCAAATATGAATTTTGAAGTGGTTGGATTTTGAAATTTTCGATATCTGTACATGGATGTTTAATTATTTTTGAAATATTGGGAATGCATTATGTTAATGGTTATTCTTAGTTTGATATTATTGAATTATGAATGTATGATATCTAGTTTTAAATTTTGAAAGATGTATCATTGTAAGTCTGTACCATTTTCTGCAATATTAGAATTATCTACTCATTGAGTTCCCACTCACCCTAGTATTTAACATTTTTCATATTCCAGTGCCGAACTAGAACATCCACCTTCGAAATTTTAATCTTGGTGATTAATTTCTTGGTGAGCCTAACCTACTGCTAGAATTATGTTTTTTTTTTCTTCTTATTTTTATGATTCAGTTCAGTCACTCCCTTGTATACTGGCTAAATGTTTGATGTAATATTATGTATGTCAGAAAATGTCTATATAGAGAATTATGAAATCTATGTTTATTTAATGTGAATTTATATAATTTTTGTCGTTATATAGATTCTTACTAGTTAACGAGGATGAATGACATCTTATCCTCATGTCGGTCACACCCTATTGACTTAGGTCATGACATTAATTATTGAAAAAAAAAAAAATTCTAGTCTTTTAATATTCTTTTAAAACAATATCAAAATATGATATGAGAGATCGTAATTACATTTTTAACTTTAGTTATTTGTCAATACTTATCATCACTCTAGCACTTACCACTATAAATGAAGATGGGTGGTAGGAACTTGCAAAAGTAGAGACTTAAAGATAGGTTATAATAAGCTTGGGAATTGCTAGGGCCTACTAAACAAAAAAGGTGAATTACATCTCTTCTTAACTATGGAATTTGTTGAAAGAATCGTTCAAATTTGGAAAGAATTTGCTTCTTTTACTTTATGTGGGGGGAAGTGAACAATGTTGATGGAAATCAAAGTAAGCATGTTGTAATACCCATAAACTTTATACAGAATAAGGAACTCAGTTAGAGCCACATAAGGATGCGAATAAAATTTTATATGAGATTGTAACCTAAGTAAGTACCTAAGTCCCACCTTGTGCATTTTTAGCACTTATAACCTAATAAAGTATGATAGTTAAGTATCTGTGAGGGAAATTTTGATATAATAAAAACACCATATTTTCTATTTAAAATATTTTAAATTCTCAATTACTTCCACTAATGCCACCTAACTTATATTATTGTCCAATTATACAACTAACCTCCACTTATCATCCACTAAATTATATTGCAAGTTTGCATCAGATACCCATTCATACACATTCCTTTTTGTCACTACTTAGAGACAGCGTCCAACCACCGGCAGCTGTTCCAGCTCATCAGCAATTGATCGGTGAGTCACCAGTGGCATTATTGGCCCATCCTCGACTATCAACGGCCTTCACCACCACAACATCGCTGGAAAATTGTGCAACCCATAAGTATCATTGTGTAGATTTTTCCACCTGCCACTAGTATTGTTTCGCCCACTGTGAAAGGTCACTGGTGACTCCTGTCAGCCACAGTGGCCCTATTAACCCCCCTAGCAACCACCACTGGCCACCACATTGTCAGAATTTCTTAAATTTTCCAGCGGCTCAAAGGATTTGAAAATCAAGCTAAAAAATTTGCGAATTTGGTGCATATTTGCTTTAGTTTAGCTTAGGGCTTCAGTTCTATGATGCTTTTTCCCCTCATTTGCATTGATCAATTTAGTCCAATTTGCTTAGAATCGAAGAACCCTAATTTCAACGCTAATCATTTGAAAAAAAAGGCGAATTTGAGCTCAATTTGGATTGTTTGCTTCTAATTGAGTAAGGATTATACTTCATAGGTGAATTTCACACTTTTTCTTTTGAAATCACTGATCAATTGTGAATTTTGGCTTCTAAATTGAAAAACCTCAATTTAAGGGTTTAGGGACAATTTGGGACTTTAAGTGAAATTTATGTTTTTAGGACTTCTTAATTTTTTTTTTTATGTACCCAAGGAATGATTCAGAATTTTTGGAAATTTTAGAATGAATTTCTAATTTTTAGTAATTTTCCTAAATTTTTCATAAAGAAAAGGAAGAAAATTAGAAGGGAAAAATTAGTATGGCTTGATTGGATAACAATAAATATTATTTGAGGTTAAATGGAAAATTTGAAATTTATTAGATGACCCTTAAGTGAAATTTATGTTATGGTAGGTGTTAGAAATTTAATAAGTGTGTAATGAAATAATTGAATATAATAATAATAATAATAATAATAATAATAATAATAATAATAATAATAATAATAATAATAGTAATGGTAATAATAACAATAACGATAGTATTAATAATAATGATAATAAGAATAATAAAATGAAATATAGGTTATAAGTATTTTAAAGTATTCTTTAAGTGGCCTATAAATTTAATTTCCAAAATTTAGAGAAGAAAGAGGTGAATTGGATAAAAATGAATAAGGAATAATTAATTAAGTATGTGACATAATTAAATAATTAAATTTATTTGTAAGGATTACATGATAAGAGTATTTTATTTAATGTTTTAGGTGACTAAAAAATTTTCAACAAGGAAATTATAATCAAGAATAAAAGGAGGTTGGTATACTCCTCCTAGGTGAGTAGATAATTCTAAATATGCAAAATATTATTCTAAATTATAAATTTTGAATTTTGAATTATTAGAAATATTGAAATATGAACTCTGAAGTGGTACGATTTTGAAATTTTTGATATCTGTATATGAATATTTATTTATTTTTGAATATTGAGAGTGTATCCAAAACAAAACCTTGTAGCTAATGACAGTAGACATTAGCCGTAACGCATTGCGATTGATATTTTAATAAGGTTAGGTATGATAACCCTACCACGATATTCTATTTGAGGCTTAAGGCCATTATGATACTTACTCAAAGCCTGTGCCCCAATGAGGATAAATTTTGAACTGTTATTACTAGCCTTGGGCTAACTCTGTATTATGTAATTTTGACTGATTTTATAGGATATTTCCAAATGTATTCTGTTAATAATGATAAATCTCCATTTGATATTACTAAATTATGTCTGTATGATATCTGATTTTAAATTTCGAAAGACATACCACCATAGTTTGCTCTAATTTCTATAATATAAGAATTACCTGCTCACTAAGTTTCCACTCATCCCATTATTTAGCATTTTTTAGATTCTAGAGTTAATCCAGAATATTCATATTTAGAATTTTAATCTTGGTGATTAATTTTTTGGTGAGCCTAGCTTACTACTAAAACTATGTTTCTCCTTATTTTTATAATTCAGTTCAATTGCTCTCTTGTATACATGCTAAATATTTGATGTATTATTATGGTGTATAAGAAACTGTCTGTATAGAGAGTTATGAGATCTATGCTTATTTAATATGAATTTATATAAGTTATGTTGTCACGAGGGTTTCGATGGGTTCATGAAAATGAAAGACACCTCATCCTCGTACTGATCACGTCCTTTTGACTTAGGTCGTGACACATGCCTTCTTATTCAACATTCCTAAGGTTTTTTTTTTCTCCTTTTTTCTACAATCAACTTGAAACTATTTTCAATTAACACTTTAGAGTTGTTTGGAACCATGGCATATACATGCAGTTAAGTTTTTTTTTTCTTCTATTTTTAGGGTAGTGTTGTATGGCATACAATTTAGACAAATATGTCTAGTCAAAATTGAGATGTTTGTATATAATTTTGACGATTCGTATATGTTTAATATGTATATGGTGATGGATGTTTTAAGCTTAAGTCTAATTCAATCATTTAGGTTAACTTCATTGAGCCTAATAGTTTGAGGATGCAAATAGAACAATAAGGCCAACTTTATTGGATTTGTCCCAAATTTTAACTACCTAGATAAATTTAAATTCAAATATTTCTCATCTATCTAATCATGTATCCATTTCAGTAAAACTTATTTTCTCATGCTTCGCAATGTAAATAGTGAATGTAACCAACGGACTCTGAAAAATACTATAATGCCCTTAGATTGCCTCTCATAAATAACTCATGGAGGTATAATTTACACTCTCTTACACCCTAATTGAACTTCTCTGGTTGTTAAAAAACCACACACACACACATTCAGAGACTACACGTGAATCATTGTCAAACTACCATTACATTGTTCACTTTTTTAGGACATGTTTAATACATCGCATCCAATATAGTTAATAAAAATTTAATGCTATACAGTGCTCATATTCAAAGAGAGAATACGATGCTGTATGCTTATAATATATTTTTTCATTTATACTTTACACAACTAAGTCTCAAAAGGTAAGAATAACTTAATTAAAAATACAAATAGACAGTATTATGTAAAATTTAACCACATAAATTTATGCTATACAATATATAAATATCAAACATTTTGTAAAGATGGATGATATTGTATATTATACCAGTCAAGATGTAGAGAACTGTGATGTGAAGATGGCATTAGAGACAAAGAATGATGGCGTTTTGCATAAGCAAGTTGAATGAATTGATATGATATCATTGAAGGGATATGTGTACTAATGGGGAAGGTGGAGCATGCCCCGGGACCAGACTTATATGGGCCCCATGCCCACGACCCGAAAAGTATATGGCCTCACACACTCACACGCACAGTAATAATTCCCCCTTCTCTCCTCTTTCTTCTTGTCTTTTACAGATTTCCCCTCAAACTCTCTCTCATTAATACAACTTAATCAGAATATCTAAGACCTTCATGTTCTTTGCCTTTTTCCTTTCGTACTTCGTTTCAGCTCTATTCAAAGTTTCCACCTACATGTCGTGCCTACTTGTTCTTCTAACTGTCCCCTCAAGAACCTTTCATTTTTTTTTTTGGTTTTTAATTCGTGCCAATGCAGGCCAAAAAATCAATTTCATTATGCTTCTGTTTGGTTGTTGCAAACTAAAATCACAAAAATGGAATTGTTGAGTGTTGACCAGAGCTTTAATAATACACGGGCTTGTTTTGTTTATAAATTTGTATGCTTTTTATTCTGCTTTCCCACAACTACATGATGTTTTGTATTAATGAATATAACAAGTAGACCAGCAATCAATAAAATAGTCACACTCTTTTCTCTCCCATGGCATTAAATACTTTATTAATAATTTTAGTAAATGAAAGTCATTAGCTCATATATCATGGCCTGCTCTTAATCATAGATGCGTTGGGAGTAAGAGTTGGTGGGTCTATATGCCAAATTTATATATTGTGGTCCACTCTTCACTATCACATATTCATATGGATCCCCTCACCCTCCTTTTTCATTTCATGGGTTGTTATGACATCAGATATGAAACTATAGCCACAATTTCTTATAATTTAACAAATCAAACTGAAAATCCCCAAATCTCTATCAAATTTTGGAGGGTTGATTCTGTTAAGGGTGATGGGTTATTGGCAAAATTAAGCTTCATCTCTGGCTTTACCAAACTGATGTGGAAATTTAGGGTTGATGAAGACGACAGAGTTTGTGGTTAGGAGGATGATGAGGTGGGACAACAAGATGAGGATTATTATGACAAAACCCAAAATTTTTTGGTGTCAAGTTGTTAACTTTGACAATTACTTGACGAGTGGAAGTAGCTAAGCTTAGAAGTTAGCTAAACTGCACTCATAAATATAATCTGCAAAGTCAATCGTCCAATCAAATAAGAAAGCAATATAGTTATTTATCTTTGGATTAATTTCATTTTTTTTTTTCATTTTCACTGTATCCTTGCCCTGGGTAATTTTTTTTTTTAAATGTTTACGGCATCTTTTGTCTAATTTCGATAAGTGAGTATTATTCAACTGATTGTACCATATACAATGATATAAATATTTGGAAAAAATACAAACGAGATGAATAAGCCTTGTATATTTGTTCTATTTTTTCTTTTTTTGGGGTCTATTTTTGACATCAAACCACTAACTAATGAATGAGTCTAAAAAATTATTAATAACATTTTTCTGCTTAATTGCATATCTTAAGAATCACTAAACCCGAGGGCAAGGAAATTAAAGCAGACATGATCATGTCCCAAATCAGTGCTGAAATAGAGGCCAGTACCAACTTTTTTGGTAACCCTTTTTCTTTCTCCTTTTTCTTTTTCGATTTTAAAATTCAAGGTATTAACTGGCAAAATATTTTAAAATTAAAAAAAAAAAATGAATACTACCTCGGTTTCTGCCTCAATCTTCTATTCTCTCTTTTCCTTAAGGTGCATATTATAATAAGGTGAGAAAGGATATTATAATAAGGTGAGAGAGAGTCATGTACTCATGTTTCATGGTAATGGGCCTGTCAGGCTTCCCCTGCCTCTGAGATTTTCCCTTTCCAAAAATTTAAGAGACTTCAAAATTCAAATGCAGCCATCATCATCATCTCCAGCCTCAGAAATCTTAATTTCTTGATACAATCCGGAGAACCCAAAGAACCCATTCCTCCGAAAGTTAAGATTTTTAACAATTTTTCTGCAAAATGAGAGACATAGTCTCTTGTTTCAGCGAGAACGCAGTAGATGTGTCTCATTCTTCATGTTCTAGCTATTCAAAAAACGCTTGCATCTCACCCTCCCTCACACCTTCAATCCAAAATTCAGTCTCCTGCGTCTATAAAATCACCCTCTCCTCCCAGAAGCAGCTCTTAATCACAGTCACATGGTGTAGAACCCACTCGAATCAAGGACTCAGTATAAGCTTCGGGGATGAGAACCCAACAGTTGCAGCAGCAGTAGCATTCAGACTCAACACAAATTCACGATTCTTCAGGAAGAAGAAAGGAAGCAGATTGCTGGAATCTGATGACTCAAAGATCGAAATCATCTGGGATCTTTCAAATGCTAGATACGATTCTGGCCCTGAACCCGTTGATGGGTTTTCTATTCTAGTCCTCGTAGATTCGGAAATAGGCCTGCCTCTGGGCGACGTGGGAGAAGAAACAGTGACGAAGAAGTTCAAAACTAGTCCCTCTATAGCTAAAGTCTCGCTAATCTCACGGCGAGAGCATTGCTCTGGAAATACCCTTTACACAACGAAGGCTCAGTTCGGCGACGCAGGTTCTTGGCACGACATTTTGATCAAATGCAGTGGAGAAAACGAAGGGTTTAAGTGTCCAGTTTTGTCAGTCTGTATCGATAAGAAGACCGTGATTCGTGTGAAGAGGCTTCAATGGAATTTCAGAGGGAACCAGACGATTTTCGTTGATGGGTTGCTTGTGGATTTGCTTTGGGATGTTCATGACTGGTTCTTCAATCCTGCTTCTGGGTACGCAGTGTTTATGTTCAGAACTAGGAGTGGATTGGATAGCAGATTGTGGTTAGAGGAGAAAATGGCACAGAAAGAGAAAGATGGAGTCGAATTCTCCTTGTTGATCTATGCCTGTAAGAGCACATAGGGGAATTTCAACTTTGTGAATCCTTTAGTACTTTTCCTTTTAATCAACCCTCTTTTTTTTTTTTTTTTTTTTCAATTTCTTATTCTTTCTGATTTCTCTAATCTCGCTTTAACTCTTGTTTTTTCCTGATGGATAGGAATGAGAAAAGAAAATTAATTCTATTTCTGAGTCTTGTGTTTCTCTGCGTTCTTCAATGTGACTGATAAAGTGATCTCATCTAGGATTTCCAGTGAACATGATCATGTTCATGTAAGTATTCAGTGGTAAATGGCCAAATTGCTGAATAGATTTATATTAATATTTTAAGAGAAAAGAATACGATGGGGAGCTTTTCGGGATTATGACAGGGATATCAATGAAGATTTGGTAAAATTGCATGATAGGGGAGGGGGTTTTGATTGGAATGGCCAAATTGCTTTTTAGCCTTCATAGGAAAATATAGATGAGAATCCCATGAATGATCACTATTTCTTGACCATATTATTCTCAATTGCTCCCCACACTTTTCTCCTTTTAACCTGTTATAGTGTCATGTTGCTCAAAAATCTTTTTTCCTTTTGTCCCCAGTGACCGTCCACTAATGAATACAGTTGCTTGAAATTTAAATAAATGTTTTAATTTAATTTGTTGAGATAAAGTAGTATTTACCAAAATTTTGTTACCATCTGCATCTTATAGCAGCTTGAATATGATCATTTTTATTGCAATTTACGGAATATTTAATGTATGTTTCATTTTAAAAATATTAAAATATTAAATTTTATTTTATTTTAATTTAAATAAATAATTTTCCTTTTTAGCCTTTTTCAAATCTAAATATGTTATTAAAAATATGAATAAACATAAAAAATTTTTACACTTTTTTCAATTCAAACTTCTAGAGTGAATCCTCTGATTTTCTTTTTTGTAATTCTTTCTAAATTTTAAGAAAACAGTGATACGAAGAATGGATGCATGATCCCATTTTCCCCCTCTGCATCATGTACACCAAAAACCTCAGAAAATTCAGACTCATTTTTATACTTTCTGTTAAAAAAAAGAAAGAAAGAAAAGAAAAGGTTGGCTATGGCCATTGTAGTATCCTCTAAAATTCTTCACCCTAAATTTTTTATAAATTTTAAAAAAGAAAAGTAGTGAACTTCATGCACACACTCTCCTTCACTATGAATCTTACAACAAAAAAGTTCTAAATCCATAGCCATAGCATGAGAATCATGAAAACCAAGCTTGGTTGTCTTTAGCGGCGTGGTGGTGGAACCCTTCACCAGCTATGATGGCTGTGTGTTCGGACTCCATGGTCCCTCCAATCCTCAAGTCACTCCACCCCCCAAACATCAATCATTTACCTCCCACTTCCTCATGCATCTTCGCCATCTTGTAATTGTTTGGGTTTTAAGCACTGCACTATTAGACGAAGAAAAAATCAACCCAAGTTAGGTTTGTTATCACCTTCGATGAACACAAGATATTGAGCAACTCAATGCACATTTTACGCTTAAAAGTTGATATATTGTTAGTCTAATGCTTGACATTTTGAGAGTTGAGGGGTTAATTTTACATTATTTAACAGAAAATACAGTGCTTTTGTCCGCAATATGTGTCCTTTATGACATGTAGTAGTTGAGGCTTGAATTGAATTGGAGGCTCTAGTCCCTTGGAATATGAGAAGCAATAACAAGGACGTGCACTCCAATCATTCAATCATTTGGATTGACTAAAACTGAGTCTTTCTTTGTTTTCTTCGTCAACCTAATCAAGTGTACCAATGGATATGGATTAGCCAAGAATGGGAAATTTTCTTCAAAGGCAGAGAAAAGAAAAAAATAATTTAAATTGTAGAACTATTAATTTAAGAAGGGTTCTACTCTTCCAAAAAACCTTAAAAAAAAAGTGTCTTATCCAAAATAATTTAATTTTAGAATTGAGAAAAAGGAACGGTTGATCTGATAATTACTTTCATTAAAATGCTGATGCTACAATTTTTTGAACCATAAGAAATAATAATAATAATTTGACTTTTACGAACGTTAACTTGAAAATGATTACCTGCTACCTTTGATCAATTAACCAAAAAAAATATAGAGAGTTGTGTTAATACGTATTTTTAGTGTACTGATTAAAATATATTTATTGTACATAATAAATAAATTTTGACAAATAAATGATATTAATTAAGCATCATTCAAAACACAAAAATATAATATTTCATCAAAAATAAATTACCTTTGGAAAGCAGAAAAGACAGCGGATCCGATAATTACTATTCATTAAACATCCATTTCACAATTCCAATACACCAAATTTATATTATAGTGAAAAGCAACTTTGAGCTCCTCGGGTGCAACGAAGTGTGGTGTCCGAAGGAGTAAATTAATGAGCATGCAAATCCATTTTCGCATGAATATCTAAAATGAATAGCATAGTGCAATTATGACATCTTCAACATACCCCAAAGGCCCAAACTGCCCTCCACTATACCTTAAAAAGACACTTTGGTGCCGTTAATTCCTTCATTGGAAATGCAGAAAAAAGTGTGCCTTGTTTTGCCCTTCTTTTATCCAACTGGAGCCCAAATTAAGGTTGATCCAAATATTGTTCTTAGTTTGTTCGGATCTGTAAACAAATTTTCTTCTTTTTTCACTTCTTGCAGATAGAAATTTGAAAAATAAAAATTATTTTATATTGATTTCTTATATTCATTTTAGCATTTGACTTATTTGAGAGTGTTCGCCGCTACCTTCCATGTTTCTTTCGCTTTCTTTTCCTCGGTAAGAATGGGCCTCAAAGCCCATCAAAACTAGGACCTCTGCAAAATATTACGGTGAGAAGGCCCGCAGGAGAATTATGATGCAGCTTAAAAAAAAAAAAAGGAAGCAAATAGAAAGGTACTAGAGATTGAACTCATGTATATTACGATTTTTTTAACACATTTAAAAATCTCTTTGCTTATTAATAAACGTAGAGACTTTTATTGAGAGCTCCTGCAAACTAGCTGTTGGGTTCCCGTTAAAGGGTCGGTCTTTGACGGAGACTCATCGGCCAGGTTTAGATTCGGCAATGAAGCGTCGGCAAGTTTCACTACTCTGTTTTAAACCTTTTGCCACGCGTTGCTGTGATCTGCTCTCTTGGGTCACGCGGTGCTTTACTCTGATCTGGAGTTTCCGTGGAAGGTCGCCGACAGGGTTTGTCTTCAACGAAGAGCTTCCTGTTACGAGCCGCTGTGTTCTGTTTGGCGAGGAACCTCTGTCACGCGTCGTGGATTTGCTGATCATCTTCGATAGAGGCTTGCTGACAAGGTATATAGTTGGCAAGAAAGCATCGGCAAAGCCTATTCACCTGTTTTCAGATTCGAATTCACTTATGTGACTATTGGGCGTTGCTCTTCAGCCTGCAAGTAATAGTAGGACGTCTGCTGGCAACACGTCTTACTCTTCATGCGAGGTTGAATGAGTGACGCTTCAAAGTTCAGGAGATTTGCTTATGGGAGGTATTTGCCTTTTATTTAGTTCGTTAAAATTTCTCTAATCTTTGTTTGCCTCTGCTTTTTGCATCTTCAGTTGTATGTTTCAGTTTTAGGAATATTTGACGTGGGTGAGGGTGCACCTAGAAGAGAGGAGTGAATAGATGTACATAAATTTTTTTTTTTTAAATTTGTATTAAGAAATATAGTTAATTGAAAAATTTACAGTTGACTATAATTTACAATAAATAATTGACTAAAATAAAATATAATTGACTAGCTAGTCAACTAAATTTTTTAGCATAACATTCACTCTACCAGAAGAAAGACGAATTAATTGAAAATCTCTTTAGTTAACTATAATTTGCAATGAATAGTTAATTGTAATAAAATAAAGTTGACTGAACTTTTTACCAGTGGGTTCACTTTGTTAGAAAGAAAGACAATTAACTATAAATATTTTAATGAACTGTATTATTTGAAGAGAAAGGATGAATGGAGAAAACAGTAAACTATAAAATTTGAAGTTGACTGAAAAATAAACTGAAAATGAAAAGTTCAGGGAAAGAAAATCAAACATGCAAGTTTATCTTGGTTCAGCCAACTACAATGCCTACTTCCAGTCCCCTTGACTTCTCCAAGGGATTTTCCACTAAAGATAATTTTCTTACAACTTTTCATGGAGTTTTAACGTGCTAACTCCAAACATAAGGTTTTCTAACTCAACTTCAAACTCTAACATAACCCTCTTCTCCACTGAGATAGAGGCAGAACACTAGTAGAAGAAAAAAGAGTTTTATAAACCCTTACAAAATTGAGTTTTCTCTAAGAGCTCTTAAATATGCTTTTAAAAAGCAAATAAACCAGAAACTAAGCTTTAAAAATGAAAAGCTTTTAAAAATATTATAGAATGCTTTTTCTCTTAAGCTATTTTTCATTCTTTATATCTCTACTACAAAGGAAGCAGCTTCGACGTATTTATAACTTTCTTAGAAAGGGTCGTTAGAGAGCATTTATTATCACAAATCTTAATGATGAGAGAGATATTCGGTTGCTCCTTTTTTTACCGCCATGAGGTATAGATTTTGGGCTCTATTGGCACGGTTATTTCTGGTCTGCTAAGGGCGCCATTAATGGCCACTTTTGTCGGTAGAACAAAGGCGTAGAAGGCATATGGCAGTGGGAGTTCAGAGAAGTTCTGAGATCTGCAGCTTTTCGTACTGTGTTGGAGAGATAATCTTTATGAGTTGTCTTCCACATTCTTGTGTTGATATGGGTTGAGATGTAGGCTGAAATTTAAATTGGTCTAGACTTGTTAATTTGTCAGATATGGGCTGGGCTTTGCTTTCATCATTTGGTTTGTCATTAATCAAATATGGGTTTAGACCATTTCACATTTAAGCCAACAATCTTATCCTTTTGATGATGACAAAACTAAATGGAGAAACTTTGCATGAGCTCCCCTTGAAACTAAGAATCTTTATAGAGCAAAGAATATAACAGCTAGCACACATGGATAATATCACAGTAATCACAGTATTGATTATTCAAGAGATTATCATACTATCACAATATCATTTATCATAGTAACATCTATTCAAGATCAATAATATCACAGTAATATTTCAATAATATTCATCAAAGTTAATCAAAGTCAATGAAGTACTGTCAGAGTCAAATTAATGAAGTAATACAAAGTCCCAAACATAGTTAACTGAAAATAAATGCAAGTAAATTTAAGTTAATTGAAGTTGTTCTCCCTCTTTTTGTCATCACTTAAAAGGAGAGTGAGCAAAAAGAAGAGCCATCATAGGCCATATATCAATCAGAGAGAGAAATCCAACTCAGCGCCTCGATAATTGAAAAAGCTGCTAAAGACCCATATGAGATTGAAGGATGGTGTTTCAAAGGTCTTGAAAGCACTGAGTCAGCTGTGATTCGTGCTATTGGAGACTAGCCTTGGCGTCTTGGATGTCTATGTTGATTGTTTCTTGCCTTTGATTGTATGTATTCAGTTGCCCTTGAATGATGGAAAGCTTAGATTGTACCTCACTTGGTTGAATGTTCATGGAATCCATAAGAGTGAGCATTTGAGTTTGCTTATTAAGCAGAGTGTTGAGTATTTGAAGTGGGCTAGGGAGAAAGCTGCCCACTAAGGATGAGGGTTTTGTTGGAGGTGCAGAGGAGGATGGAGGCACAGAAGCTTCAGGAGGATTAGAAGGAGTGGGAATAGGTTGAGTTGGAGGGTTATCAAGATTAGCCATTCTTATCCACCTATCATCCACAGATTTGTATTTCATTAATTTGAAGGATGAAGCATTATAGGTGGTAGTAATTTGTTTGCAGGGGTGTTGATCCAAATCGACTCCCTGATTTCTGAATAGGCGGGTAGGAAGCATGCCATAGGGAAGACTGGAGGATGGATCTAGGTGGGTGTTGCTTTCTAACATATACTGAAGGATCTAATGATGCAGATTTATGAGCTGTTGGGTATGTAGACAAAACAGTAGTAATAGTTCCCTTTTACTTAGCACTTCTAAAGACCTAGTCTTAGGAAGAACACATGTGGTAATCATGTGAGCTTGGACTCTGTCTTTAAAAGAGAAGGCTAGCCTATTCAGTTTTTGACCTTGTAAAAACTTACTCCTCTCTACCAGTTCATTCTTAACCTCCTTAAAAGTGAAGTTGAAGGTTTTATGCCGTTTACTTTTAAAGAAAAACTTATCTTTAGCTTTAAAATGCATGTCCAAAGTGTCAGCTATAGTACCTTCATCTATTATTATTCTGACCCCATCAACAAAGGATTCAAGAGTGGATTCATCACTCAGAACAGATAAATTAGTATAAAACTTTCTAACCATATCTTCATAAACCGGCTAAGATAGAGTAAATATGGGGGACCAACCTTAGTTTCTAATTTCTGGTTCAACAGGAATATGGAGATTGGTTAGTTTATTTATATATAGTTTGTCCATGTGCTATTGGTTTAGATGCAAAATACTATATATATTTGGTTTCATATTTAGTTGACCGAAAATGTCTCAAAACATGAGAGGAAGAAATACCTTTGCCCTTGGCATTCTTAGGTTGGGAAGAAGAGGTCGTGTTCCTTGTTGAGAGTCGAGTAGTCCATGGTGGCAGAGGATCTCCACATGGGTTTCTTCGGTCATGAGATTTTCTACAGAAGTGGGGATTTCGTCAGGCACCGATTTTTCTTCAACATTGATCATATGTTCATTTTCTTCTGGTGGAGACGAAGGAGTCATTATTTGATGCTTTCGACTGGAGGTTGCCATTTTCAAAGAGCACGATGAAATCGGAGATTCGGTGGCCATAAGAGTGTCTTTGCTCACGGGAGGAAGATGATGCTCTTCAGTGGTTATCACTGGAGGTGGCTAAGTTGCTGCCAATTGGCGCGTGGACCGTCGACAAGAGAATGTAATGTTTCCTTCCATGGATGATGATGGTCGAGAATAGTGAATCTTGTCGCAGCGAGAGAGACAGAGAGTTCTGAGATGAGTGTTTCTGTGAGTTCTAAGGCATGAAATGGTCAGAGTGAGAGACAGAGAGACAGTCTGATCCTTTTTGAGTCTCAAGAAAAAGCTGAAAACTATCTTCTCAGATCAGTCAGTGTGAATAATGACAGTTTTAGAGTTGTTTCCCAAGAAATGGCTTATGATGTAACTGTCATTATGGTTATGTAAAGAAAGTAGAAAGTCTCTGATAGATTTGACTTGGTGATCGGCAAAGCACACCTTTTTGGATCTCTCATTTTCATATTGACAATTTTGGTCTTAGACAAAAAACAGTTAACTCAAAATAATATAGTTAACTGAAATTAAAGTAGTTAACTGAAAATTTTTTACAGTTAACTAGTTTGTTTAAACTTTAGTTAACTGGAAAATTTATAGTTGACTCAAGTTTCTAAATTTAAGTTAACTGAAAAATTTTAGTTGACTGTTTTTATAAGTTTTCAGTTAACTAAGAATTTTTAGTCGATGGAAAAGATAAAAATTCAATTAACTGAAAAATTTATAGTTGACTGAAAAAGTTCAAAAAAAACTTATTTTTCACACAATTCAATTATTCAAAGTTCAAAAGATAGAAATTTGAACCTGTCTTCATGAAGGGGCTTAGTGAAGATGTCAGTTAGCTGATATTTAGTTTGAACATAGTTTACCTCAGTGGTTCCTTGTTGAACATGATCTTGAATAAAATGATGCCGAACCTCAATGTGTTTTGTTCTTGCATGATGAACTAGGTTCTTTGTTAGACATATATCACTTGTGTTGTCACAGTAGATTGGGATTTGTGATAGATATAGAGAATACTCTTCAAGTTGTTGCTTCATCCATAGGAGTTGAGTGCAGCAACTTACAAGTGCCATATATTCTGCTTCGATGGTGGATAATGCCACTGAGGTTTGCTTCTTGCTAAACCAAGAGACTAAGGCCTTGCCAAGCATTTGACAAGTTCCACTAGTACTTTTTCTATCCAATTTATGTCCTGAAAAATCAGAATTTGCATATCCAACTAGATCAAAATGATTAGTTCTAGGATACCATAAGCCATGATCTTGAGTTCCTATTAGATATTTGAATATTCTTTTAATTGCAATATAGTGAGATTCTTTAGGACTAGTTTGATATCTAGCACACATGCAGATGCTATTCATAATATCAGAGTGACTAGCCGTAAGATACAAGAGTGACTTAATCATACCTCTATATCCCTTTTGATCAAAATTCTTACCATTCTCATCCTTGTCTAAGTGGGTGGAAGGATTCATGGGTGTTCTTATAGGCTTTGCATTTTCAAAACCAAATCTATAGAGTAACTCCTTTGTATACTTAGTTTGACTAATGAAGTTTCCCTTATTTGTTTGCTTTATTTGAAGGCCAAGGAAGAATTTCATCTCACCCATCATGCTCATTTCAAATTCACTTTGCATGAGCTTGGAAAATTCCTTGCACAGGTTATCATTAGTACTTCCAAAAATGATATTTATAACATATACTTGTGCAAGTACAACTTCTTTGTTAGTCTTTCTAATGAACAAGGTGGTGTCAACATTTACTCTTTTAAAATCATTTGATATAAGAAAATTACTTAACCTCTCATACCAAGCTTTAGGACCTTGCTTTAAGCCATAAAGGGCTTATGAGAGTTTATACACATGGTTAGGCAATTCTTCATTTTCAAACCTAGGAGGTTGTTTGACATACACTTTTTCATTTATAAAACCATTTAAAAACGCTGCTTTGACATCCATTTGATATAATTTCAAATTTATGTGAGAGACATAAGCAAGTAACATTTTAATGGATTCTAATCTAGTAACAGGAGCATAGGTTTCATCATAGTCAATACCTTCTTATTGAGTGTATCTTTGGACAACTAGATGAGCTTTATTTCTTATTACCTTTCCTTGCTCATCCAACTTATTTCTAAATGCCTATATAGTTCCTATTATGAAGGCATCCTTCGGTTTCTCAACAAGAGTCTATACTTTATTTCATTTAAACTGATTCAGCTCCTTTTGCATGGCTATAATCCATCTTTTATCTTTTAATGCCTCATTGACTGTTTTAGGCTCTATTTGAGAAAGAAGAGCCAAGTTGTTATTTTGCTTGAATGATGATCTGGTTCTCAATCCTTCTTATGGATTTCCAAGAATGAATTGCATAAGATAGGTAGGTGAGTGTTTTTATTCTCTTGGAAGTCTTTGTTCTTTTTTTGGATTTTTCCAGTTGACTTTGTTCATTTTCCAGTTGATTGAAATCTTGATCCGTAGGAGTGTTTTGATTGGTGTTCAGTTGATTGCGTTCATTTTCCAGTTGACTGAAATCTTGATCAGGTTGAGTTTTTTGATTTTTGGTTGAATCAGACACATTTTCTTGAATTTTCTGATTTGAGTGCTGAATAGAGATGAGCGTAAATTCTTCATCATCATCCATGACTACACATTTATTAGAAATTGAATTAGAGTTATAGAAAATTACATGCATGGATTCCTCTACCACTAGTGTACATTTATTGTAGACTTTATATGATTTATTATAGGTTAAGTATCCTAGAAATTTACCTTCATCACTGCGAGCATCAAACTTCCCCAGATTGTTTTTACCATTGTTATGAATAAAGCATTTGCAACCAAAAGCATGAAAATAACTAATATTGAGTTTTCTTCCTTTCCAAAGTTCATAGGATGTTTTCAAGAGAATATGCCTTATTAAGCACTGGTTCATGATATAATAAGCAGTATTTATAGCTTCAGCCCAAAAGTATTTAGGAAGATCATTGTCAATAAGCATTGTTATAGCCATATCTTGTAATTTTTTATTCTTATTTCTACCACACCATTTTGTTATGGAGTTCTAGGAGAAGAGAAGTTATGGTTAAATCCATGCTCTTTGTAGAAATTTTTAAAAATTTTATTTTCAAATTCACCACCATGATCACTCCTAATACTTGATATCAAATACCCTTGTTCCTTTTGAACTTGCTTGCAAAATATTTCAAAGAATTTGAAAGTTTTATCCTTATGACTTAGAAAGTATACCTAAGTGTATTTTGAGTAATCATTAATGATGACAAAAGCATAACTCTTTCCACCAAAGCTTCTAGTTTGAGTAGGTCCAAATAAGTCCATGTGTAATAATTGAAGTGGTCTAGAAGTAGATACACAATCTTTAGGTTTGAAAGAAGACTTAGTTTGTTTGCCACGTTGACATGCATCACATAGATGATCCTTTTCAAAATTTAATTTCGAAAGACCTTTAACAAGGTCAAGTTTAGAAAGTTCTGAAATGAAATGCATGCTAGCATGACCCAATCTTTTATGCCATACCCAAGAGTCATTACATATAGATGAAAGACATGTAATATTCTTTGTAAATAAATCTTCTATGTTCAAGATATATATGTTATCATGTCTTTGACCAACAAAAAGTGCTTTGTCACCATTGATGACTCTACATTGAAGTGATTCAACTTTATATCCTTTGTCACACAATTGACTTATGCTAAGAAGATTATATTTGAGTCCTTTTACAATATACACATTTTCTATACAACAATCAGGAAGTAATTGTACCTTACCTATGCCAACAATTTTACCTTTGCTGTTATCTCCAAAGGTGACTAATCCTCCATCCTTTATTGATATTGAAGAGAACTTAGAGGGGTTTCTTGTCATATGTCTTAAGCAGCCATTGTCCAAGAACAATTTATTTATGAAAGTTTTCCCTTTGAGGCAAACCTACAAAAAAATTTACTTTGTTTTAGGTACCCAAATTTGCTTGGATCCTTTCTTGTTAGTATAGGCAATAGAGGTGCCTTTAGGGATCCAAATCATGTTATCTTTATGATACTTACATTTGTAGCAAGCATGTCCTTTTCTTTGACAGTGAATACAGACAGTGTTGGAAGAAAATTTTACAAAGAAATTCTTGTATAATTTAATAGAGTTATTTTTATTATAACCAAGACCTCATTTGTCAAAGTTACATTTTTGTTTTTCTTTTTCTAAACTTCTATATTTAATGAACAACTTTTCAAAATCATCAAACATTTCATTTAAAGTATTTTGGAATTCTTCTTCAGAGGAATCAGTAGTTACCTTATTTTTTGATATAGCCATGAAGCATAAGTTGGTCGTCTCTTGCTATAGCTCCTCCTTTTCTTCTTCATCATTCCATGCAGCAAGTGTTCTTATTCTATTTGAGGTTTTGCCAAATCTTTTCTTCAAGAAGGGACAATCAAAGCGAATGTGCCCATTTCTTCCACATTCATAGTAGGTTATGGAATTCTTCTCTTGATCATATTTCTTGAACTCCTTTCTTGGAAAGTTTCTTTTATTCATCATGAACTTACCTTTCTGTCTAGCATATTTATCAAATTTCTTTGAGAAGAAGGCTAGGTCTTATAAATTTACTTTCATCCTCTTGCTACTTAGAAGTTGCTGCAGCTTTTAATGCCATATTTCTTTCTCTTTTGAGCTCATAGTGTTTGAGGTGATTGTTGTGGTAAGCTATGAGAATTCCTCTTAACTCATTATAAGTTAATTCTTTGAATTTTGAACTGCTCTCAATGTTATCCACCTTAGATTTCCAACTTTCTGGGAGAGACCTTAGCACCCTTTTTACTGTTTCATAATTGGTGTAACCCAAGTAGTTTTAGTTGACCTATAATCTTGGAAAATTAATTGAACATAGCTTATCTGTCCTTATTTTCCTTCATTTCGAACAGCTTCAATTCATACTGCAGTCTACTTATCTTGAAGTCCTTTACATTTATTGTTCCTTCATGTGTAACTTCGAGTTTGTCCCACATTTTCTTCGTGGTATCACATGTTGAAATTTTATCATACTCTTCATAGCTAACAGCACAGTAGAGTATGTTTATGACTCTAACATTTACCTAAATCATCTTGATATCCTCCTTATCATACTTTTCTTCAAGTTTAAGTTTCCCTTTTTCTGTTTTGGGAAAATTTAGGCCTTGCTCAATGATTTTCCATACTGGGTAATCTGTGGCTTGTATGAAAATCTTCATTTTGCCTTTCCAGTGTGTATAGTGATTTCCATTAAAGTAAAGAGGCTGTGAACACCCCACCTAAAAATAATAATAATAATAATAACAATAATAATAATAAAAAATAACTAAATAAATAAATTAAAAAATTAAAAAATTTAAAAACAAAAATGCAAAAAGCAAAATATAGAATTATAATAGGATAAACTAAATACAAAACCAAAAATATTAAAAGAGAACAATTCAAAATAAATATTTGAAGTAAAGACATGTTAATTATCTTGCAAAAAGAAAAATAAATAAAGTTAAAAATTTTGGATTGATCCAAATACAAAAAGGAGAGAAAAGACACTAAATTAAAATAAAAATAAAAATACAAGCTCTCTCTCACTTGCTCTTACACACTCTCACTCTCACTCACACATTCTCACTCATACTTGCGAGTATGACTCCCTAAGCCTGTTATGCTATTTCAGCCACCATTCCCTGAATGGTATGACTCCAATGTTACTTGCGAGTGTCATATAGGAGTTACGAGGCACAACATTGACGAGTGTGATGCCTTTAGGAAGCATGTTTTGGCATTATTAGACAATAATCATATTGGCATAAAGGCAGGTAACGACCCTAACATTGTCACTAACCCCTTGCCAAATCATGATAAAGGGAAGCAAGTGTCTGTGATAGACAAGGAAGAGCTCAATTTGAAAAACTTGACGGATGTACCGTGCACCATGCGACAGTTATATGAAAGCTTGAAGGACGCTAACTATATCTCTTCTTGGGATGAGGAGCAAGACATGCCTAGAAAGTTATAGAATAGTTACTGTGAGTTTCATGAAGGAGAAGTGGGGCACGACATTGAAGTCTATGAGTAGTTTAAGGAATTAGCACAGAGAATGATGATGCTTGGAGTTCTGATCATTGAAAGGACTTAAGAACCCACTGAGGATAGTACGTGTGTCACAGAGAAAGATGATGCCAGGACCATGGGATTGTCTAACCCTATGAAGCCCAAGAGCTCCTTTCTAGTAGTTAATAAGGCAGTATATGAAGTTAAGGAGGTTGCTCCAGCCCAGAGCCATTGTGCCCTATGAGATACAATAAAAGGATCCTTGCTTGTTGTACCTACGCCGGTACCCATAAAAAATCCAACCGCTGTTATCCATGTGCCATCTCCATTTCCATATCAGAGTAATCACACTGTATCATGGAATTGCGGGTTGAAAATAGAATGCTCTCATGACAATGAGGCATCAGAAGAAAGGCCCGTTACAGAAAAGGGCATTATGAAATTGTAGGAGGAATTACTCGTAGTGGTCGGATATACTCCAAGGATGTAGAGGGAATTTCAAACCCAAACCTAGAAGTAGGGGAAAGCTTGAACCTCAGAGAGGCCCCTAAGAAGGGAAAACGAGAAGAGACAAAGGAGTTCTTACAAATTATGAAGCATAGCGAGTATGATGTGGTCGATCAACTGCAAAAAACATCAGCCCAAATTTTTATTCTGACCTTAATAATGAATTCAGAAGCTCATCGAAAGGCGTTATAGAGCATGTTGGATGAAGCCTATGTGCATCCTGATATCACAACAGAAAAGGTCGTGAACATGATAAATGCAGTAAAGAACTCTACCTTGATCGCCTTTTTTAAGGACGAGATACACCCCACGCTGGCCGAAAAGCCCAAAGCCCTCCACATTACTTTGAAATGCTATAGGTATGTAATCGCTAAAGTACTCATTGATGAAGGGCAAGCCTTGAATGTCTTACCCTTATCCACTTTAGGGCAATTACCGGTTGAGAAGTTATGCATAAAGTACAATAACATGATAGTGAGAGCCATCGATGGGACAAGGAGGGAAGTAATTGGAAAGGTTGAGCTCCCTTTGGAAATTGGTCTGACTCTATTTACTGTTGAGTTCCAAGTCATGGACATTGATATAACATATACGATACTTCTAGGAAGACCTTGGATTCATACGGTTGGGGCAGTCTTATCAACTGCGCATCAAAGGATCAAGTACATTGATGAAGGGAAGCTCATCACCATAAAAGGTGAAGAAGAGATGATCATTAGCAAGTCTAGCACGATACCTTACATTGAAAATGTTGAGCAGGTTATAGACTGCTCCTACTAGAGTTTGGAAGTGTTAGAAGCTGGGAACTCTACGAAGGGCACCAACCAAAACCTATTGGGAGTGGGGGAATCTACTAAGGATGTCAATCAAATAGTGGCCAAGATCATGATGAATAGTGGGTATCAAAAGGGAAAAGGATTGCACGCGAAGCTGCAAGGCATAGGGGAACTAGTTGAGTTGCTCGAAAATCCAGGACGACAAGGGTTAGGGTACGAGCTATCTTTGGAGACTCACAGGGCACGACGGAAGGAGGGTAAGCCAAAAGGAAAAGTGGAAATACCCCACATTCGAGAAATGTTTCCTATTTCTACTGAGATAATACACCCAGGCGACCCAGTCATAATGGCGAGTGAAGAAGAAGGAGGGCATGCGGAGGCCGTATGGATCTAGCTAGACGAGCTAGGAAAAACACTTAACAATTGGAAATCTGAAATGTTATCGGATGTTATGTCATTAGAGTAATATTTTGAATATCATTTTAAGAGTTTTGTAATAGCTAACAATTTGAACTTTATTTTAAATATCAAATGAATGCAATAATTTTGACCTTTTTACCAAAATCTTGTTTGAATCTTGCCTTTTTATATTTATTCTTGCCTTTTCTAGCCACTTTCTAGGGAATTTGAATCCTCAGAACTCTTGTCTAAAGTAAAAGCACTTGGGCACTGTTTAAATAAGCCTCATGTTGTAATGGATATGAATGATTTGAAAACTGATGATAATGATGATATATCCTAAACCTTCGTTAAAATAATAGAATCTTCAGAAAAGGGTATTATTTCGCATGAAGAAGCTACTGAAGTGATTAATATGGGGATTGAGGATAATAAAAAGGAGTTAAAAATAGTTGATAACCCAGAAAGGGAAGAAATGATCAGTTTATTTAAGGAATATATGGATATGTTTGCTTGGTCCTATTAAGATATGCCAGGAATAGATCCTTAAATTGCTACCTATAAGATACCCTTGTACCCTAATGTGGGGCCTAAGAAATAGAAGTTGAGGAGGATGAGCTCAGAGATGTCCCTCAAAATCAAGGAAGAAGTAATAAAGCAATGGGATACTGGTTTCCTAGAGGTTGCTAAATACCCCCAATTAGTTGCGAACATAGTCCCTGTGCCAAAGAAAGATGGGCAAGTGAGGATGTGCGTCGATTATTAGGACTTAAACTGGGCCAACCTGAAAGATGACTTTCCTTTACCTCACATTGACATCTTAGTCGATAATACAACAAAAAGCTTCAGGCATTCCTTAATGGATAGGTACTCTGGCTATAATCAAATCCCTATGCACCCTGAGGATAGAGAAAAAAACCACATTCATCACTCAATGGGGAACCTTCTACTACAAGGTAATGCCCTTTAGGCTTAAAAATGCTGGAGCCACTAACCAACACATGATGGTAGTCTTGTTTCATGATTTAATGCATAAAGAAATAGAGGTATATATGGATGACATGGTCACTAAATCAGCTGAAGGGGAGAGTCATGTGGCAATGTTATGAAAGCTCTTTGAAAGACTGCAGAAGTACAAACTCCAGTTAAATCCTAGTAAGTGCGTATTCGGGGCCATATCAGGGAAGCTTTTGGGATTCATTATTAGTAAGAGGGGAATAAAAGTAGACCCTGATAAAATTAAGGCAATTCGTGATATGCCACCACCTAGTATGGAAACAAAAGTCCGAGGGTTCTTGGGGCATTTGAATTACATAGCTAGGCTTATTGTAAACTTAACTGCCACTTGTGAACTAATATTCAAATTGTTACGCAAGAACCAACCTGGAGAATGGAATGAGACTTGCCAGTAGGCGTTTGACAGGATAAAGGAGTACCTCTTGAATCCCCTTGTCCTGGTGCCACTTATGCTAGGGTGGCCCTTTATCCTTTATTTGACAATCCGACTGGAGTCTATGGGTGTTGTGTTAGGACAACATGATGAATCAGGAAGAAAAGAGCAAGCCATTTATTACCTAAGCAAAAAGTTTAATGAATGCGAGTCATAGTATCCGTTAATTGAAAAGACCTGTTGTGGTCTCGTGTGGTCTACAAAGAGATTGAGGCAGTACATACTTTACCATGTCACATGGTTGATCTCCAGGATGGATCCAATCAAATACATTTTTGAGAGTCCTTATGTATTAGGAAGAGTCTCAAAATGGCAAGTGATACTCTTAGAATACGACGTGAAGTATATGACCAGTAAATCAGTCAAAGGGAGTGTTATAGTTGAGTATTTGGCGGCTAATCCCTTGGATGAATATCAATTGCTAGACTTCCTGTTCCCGGATGAGGATATTCTGACAATGGAGGAAGATGAACCAAAAGAGGTCAAGTAGACAATGTATTTTGATGGGGTCGCTAATGTACAGGGCAACAGATTAGGAGTGGTGATAACATCATCCAAAGACAAGCAGTATCCAATGGCAGTCAAGCTCAGTTTCGATTGTACAAATAATGTGGCAGAATATGTGGCTTATGTCAATGGCTTGCAAGCTGCCTTAGAGTTAGTGTTAAAGATCTTAACGTGCTTGGAGATTCAGCCTTTGTAATTTATCAGGTAAAGGGAAAATAGCAAACTAAAGATCCCAAACTAATTCCATACTAAAGCACCTAATGGAATTGCTGTCAAGGTTTGAGGAGATAAATTTCACATATCTAACCTGTGATAAAAATCAATTTGCCGATGCATTGGCTACCTTAGCCGTAATGATCAAGTTAGGCTGTGCAGTCAATGTGCTACCAATCCAGGTTGAGACTTAAGACACCCTAGCTTACTGCCTAAATATGGAAGAAGAGAGCAATGGGCAAACGTGGTTCCATGATATAAAGAACTATGTCTAGAGTCAGCAATATCCGGTCGGGGCATATGAGAATGATAAAAAAATCATTCGTCGATTGGCGATGAATTTCTTCCTTAGTGTTGTATAAAAGGTCATGGGACAACACTCTGCTAAGATGTGTGGATGCATTAGAAGCATGAAGGATAATGACAGATATTCATGAGGGGATGTGCGGAACCTATGCTAATGGCCATACCATGACTAGATAGATTCAAAGGTATGGATACTTCTGGTCAACCATAGAGAAAGACTGCATTGATTACGTAAGGAGATGTCATAAGTGTCGAACGTATGCCAATAGGATCAATGCTCTACCACAACCTCTACATAACTTAGTGGCACCTTGGCCATTCTCAATGTGGGGAATCGATGTGATTGGCCCCATCAATCCAAAGGTATCTAATGGACACTAATTCATTTTAGTAGCCATCGATTACTTCACGAGGCATGTTTATTGTCCAATATTACCTAAAGGGTCTTCCTCTGATTTATGAAATTGAACATTATATGTCGATATAGTATACCAGAAAGGATTATCATTGATAACGCTCCTAACCTAAATGGAGTTGACATTAAGAAATTATGTGAACAATTTAAGATTAAGCATCACAACTCTGCACCCTACCGGCCACAGATGAATGGGGCAGTCGAGGCAGTAAACAAGAATATCAAAAAGACTAGCATGAGATGCTCCTGTATACTCTTTAAGGTATCACACAATAGCACGAACATCCACAGGGGCAACTCCTAACTCTTTAGTATACGGTATGGAGGCAATCACCCTGGTTGAAGTTAAGATCCCTTCTCTCCGAGTGTTAATAGAATCCAACCTAGAAGAGAGTGAGTGGGTGAGGACACAGTACAAACAGTTGAATATGATCAAAGAAAAGTGATTAGTAGCTATGTGTCATGGACAACTATACCAAAAAAGGATGGCAAGGGCCTTCAATCAAAAGATTCATTCCAGGCAATTCGAGCTAGGGGAGTTAGTTCTAAAAAAGATCTTCCTGAATCCGGAGGATAATAGAGGCAAATGGGCACCTTCGTATGAAGGTCCATATGTGGTGATACGAGCATTCTCCAGAGGTTCACTGGTTCTTGCCGATATGGATGGAAGGTAGCTTGGAAAACTAGTTAACTCTGATGCAGTAAAGAAGTACTTTGCTTAAAATGGGAATGATGGAAAAAAAGAAAGAAAAAAGAAAGAAGATTTTACAATAAAGGCCTGTTAAGTCGAAAACCTGAAAAGGCAACTTAAGCAAAAGTTAGGGCAATAGATGATGAACAAAGTGAGGTTGCGCAAAGACTAAATTGCCTACCTGGAAGGATCCTTAGAGATTGTCTTCATTAATCAGTTTCAAAATAAATGTATTCGATGGCAATACCAGGTGCAAACGACCAGTGCCACCTGGAGCTGAAAGACAAAATCATTACAGTTGCCATTTTTGCTATCCTTTGCATTTGTATTCAATTTATCACCCACTTTCCTTAGGACCATGTGATCTATCTTTAAAATAAAGTCGCTTACTCATTTAAGAGACTTGCTTCTTATTACTCTTTTTCTTTCTACATAACCGTATTGCCTTTATTATTGCTCTATGCATTCAATACGCAAAATAAATATTCAAGTGAATAATGCCATTCAAAATATTGTCTAATGATACGCATTTTGGAAACACCCACGATTTTTTTTAAATAAATGCTTCCACGCAATTATTGGGATGAAGCTTAAAGTGTGAAACATATACACGTCTTGGCATTTCTGATTTTGTTATTGGATTATTTCATAAAAAAAAAATGGAAGCATTTTCAATGTCCCCTAGTTTACTGTAAGAAAAAGAAAATAAACCTGCCAGGAGTTGACCCAAAAAGATAAAGTTATGCAGACCATCAGCTGTTGAAACGATGGATTCAAGGTCATAACAAAATAAGCTTAGTTAGATAGTTCTTTCGCTTCGGGCAATATGGATTTCTTTCCAACTAGCATGAACTATAACTTAATATGTCACCCTTCCAATTTCCACAATAAAAGGTATAAGGTCTATGCTTGCGTAGCGTTCTCTTATTTTTAACACCCAGGGTATAGGTATCATTTTGGAATATATAAAAGCGAATAAA
This sequence comes from Delonix regia, assembly GCA_037074485.1. Taxonomy (NCBI): domain Eukaryota; kingdom Viridiplantae; phylum Streptophyta; class Magnoliopsida; order Fabales; family Fabaceae; genus Delonix; species Delonix regia. The sequence goes on along the minus strand of CM073456.1, from coordinate 13,627,691 downwards.
ATTTTCATTATCCTTTAAAAACATGCATATCTCATGCATACATGGTTCTCCACGTTTATCGTATATCTCGCTCGTGCATCGCACTAGGCAATTTACATTTCTATAAAAAGTATTGCATCGTGTCTAGGCAATTTACATTTTCCGTCAAAAGTCTTGCATCGCGTCCAGGCAATTTACATTTCTGTCAAAAGTCTTGCATCGTGCCAAGGCAAATTTAATTCAAAAAATCCCTGCATCATGTTCAGGCCATTCACTGTCCTTTTTAGGCATGGATTTACACCTATATTTCTTTGACGTAAGGAATGGTGTGTTTATGTCTTTGCTTGCTCTTAAGATTAGGTCATTTCTTTATCGTATCCACTTCCCTAACTTAAGGGACAAGCAAAAAGAGGCAACTGTGAACACCCCACCTAAATAATGATAATAATAATAATAATAACAATAATAATAATAAATAAAATTAAAAAATTAAAAAAAAATGCAAAAAGCAAAATATAAAATTAAAATGGGATAAACCAAATACAAAACCAAAAATATTAAAAGAGAAAAAATTCAAAATAAATATTTGAAGTAAAGACATGTTAATTATCTTGAAAAAAGAAAAATAAATAGAGTAAAAAATATTGAATTGATCCAAATACAAAAAAGAGAGAAAATGCACCTACTTAAAATTAAAATAAAAATGCAAGCTTTCTCTCACTTGCTCTTACACACTCTCAATCACACTTGCACACACTCACAGACACACACACACTCCCATATACCACTCTAACACACACTCATAGGAGACAAAAAGGGACACAAGGATGGTTGAAAAGGAAAAGGAGCAAGAGACATGGTATGGAAGACGGGAGTTGTTGCTAAAAAGTGGAGGTGAACAGAAGCAGATGAAGGAGTTGAAAAGGAAGGCTGAGTGCACTAGAAAAAGGGAGTAAAAAGTGCTGAAAAATAGAGGACAGAGGCAGCAGACTGATAAGAGAAGTTCGATGAAAGAAAAAAAAACCGTTTTGGAAAAGAGAAAGCTTAAGGTGCTGAGGGTTGAAGGAGAGAAGAGTAGAGGAGAAGAGAGAAAGAGGGAGAAGGAGAGGAAGAAGAAGCCACAAACCGAAAAGTAGGGAACTGACCGAGGAGATGAGACTGAGCTGGAACGAAGAAGTCATGAACTGAGAAGGAGAGAAGAAAAGGAGAAGGAAGGAGGAGAAGAAAGAGGAGAGGGAGCCGGTGCTGAAGGCCCAAAATGGTGATGCCAAGAGTGCCGTGAAGAGGAGAGAAAGAGAAAGAAAGTTGGCAGAACAACACAAAGAGGGAAAAAGGTAGACATGATACCGAGAAGGAGGAAGCCAATGGAGCTGACGAGAGAAGAGAAAGCTGGCCGAGAAGAGGCTAAGGAGTAGAGCCACCATGGAGGAACGCTCTGTCATCGCTTTGCAGAACAGGGGAAGAAACACAAGCCGTGGATGTGTATGCTCCTTTCTTCCTAAAGCTTTCTTTCTCTTTTTATCATGCTTATATATATTACATATGTGTGTGTATATATATATATATATATGTATATATGTGTGTGTGTGTGTGTGTATACATGGATATATGCTTCCTTTCTCCCTGATGCTTGCTTTCTTCTCTTATTATGTTTATATATATATTACATATGTGTTTATATATATATATATATATATAGATGTATCTAGATGTATATATATATATATGTGTGTGTGTGTATACATGGATATATACTTCCGTTCTCCTTGATGCTTGCTTTCTTCTCTTATCATGTTTATATATATATATATATATATATGCATATAGATGTATATATATGCGTGGATGTGCTTCCATTCTTCTTGATGCTTTCTTTCTCTTCTTATCCTGTTTATATATATATATTACATATGTGCTTATATATATATATATATATAGATATAGATGTATATATATATATATATATGCGTGGATATGCTTCCTTTCTTCCTGATGCTTTCTTTCTTCTCTTATCATGCATATATATATATATATATATATGTACATAGATGTATATATATATATATATGCGTGGATGTGCTTCCATTCTTCCTGATGCTTTCTTTCTCCTCTTATCATGTTTATGTATATATCTATACACATGTGTGTGTGTGTATATATATAGATATATATCTATATATGTGTGTATATACATGGATGTGCTTCTCTTTTCTTGATCTATTTTTCTTTCTTTTATCAAGTATATATATATATGTGTGTGTGTATGTAGGTGTATATAAATATGTGTATGTATATATGGGTGTATATAGGTGGATGCATGGCAGGATGTGGGGAGGGGTTTCTAGCTTTCATATTTTGATTTGTTTTAATTAATTAATTAATTTACTCACTTATTTTTATTTGTTTTACCTTATTCTATTTCTTATTTATGTTATTATTTATTTCATTTTTATCTCATTATGTGTTTCACCATATTATGTATATACATATATATATATATATATACACACACACACATATATGTGTATACATTAAAAGAGATACATTTAAAAATGACAACAAGGTTTTATTTATTATTATTATTATTATTATTATTATTATTATTATTATTATATATATATATATATATATATAGGTATACCAAGGCTATAAATATGGTGAATGCATGGGAGAGGTTTGGACGTGCATGGCAAAATGGTGGTGGGTGAGTCTATTGCTTTCTCATATTTTTTATGTTTCTTTTCATTTATTTATTTATTTTATTATTATTATTTTATCTTCTCATGTCAATGTGAGACTAATTTTGGCCATACAAGTAAGGTTTTAAGAAAATCATCGTGTGAGAATATTATTCTCCTCGAGTGTTTGGGGTCGTGTGAGATTTCAATCCTCATAGACCCCAAAAATTGGTATATACCTGTTTAAAAATAAATAAATAAATAATAATGCAGAATGGATATTTTAATTAAATATTTCCTATTATTACAAAATGATTAAATTGGTGTTTTATAAGATTTAATTAATTAAAAGTGTCATGTGGGACTTGGGTCCTCGTAAGTTAGGGGAATTGATCTTATTAAAAATAAGGCTTAAATAATTCAAATTTCTGAATTCTTAAAAATACATGAAAATAAAGTCGTGTCATTATCGTGTGAGAATATTATTATCCTCGAGTGCTTAGGGTCGTGTGAGATTTTAATCTCTTTAGACCCCGAAATGTAGTACATACTTGTTTAACAAAATAATAATAATAATGATAAATAAATAAATAATAATAATGCAAAAATGAATATTTTAATTAAATTATTTACAAAATGATTAAGTCGGGGTTTTATAAAATTTAATTAATTAAAAGTGCCATGTAGGACTTGAGTCTCCGTATACTCTAGGGAATTAATCCTATTAAAACAAGACTAAAAGAATTCTAATTACAAAATCCTTGAAAGATGTGAAAATAAAATCCTGAGAATTTTCAAATATTTTATTCTATATTTTTGGGTTCTTGCGTGAGATCGCTCGTCTCCTCAGGCACCCAAAGGTTAATTAGTAAAGACTGTGTGAAACCTTGAGTCTCCTTAGATTTCAAAAATTAACCTTTAAAATATTGTGATGCATAAAAAAAATAAGGAGGTTTGTCCAACTTATTATGTAACTAAAAATCCTAAGAAGATTTTTCATTTTAGTTTTACTTTAAGTTTCAAGTAAATTCGAATTTTAAAAAAATATATATACAAAATCATAAAGTCAAAAATCATAGAAATATTCTTTTTTATTTATTTATTATAGTTTAAAGTTCGGAATAAATTTAAATATATATATTAATTAATTAAAAGTCTTGTTAATCATAATCTCACTTTCAAAATTAGAAAAATCCAAAAAATATATAAATTCAAAAATCCTGAAAAAAGGCTTTTCATCATAATTTCGTTCCAATGTCAACAATAAATTCTAATTTTAAAAATCCCAAAATAAATAAATTCAAAAATTGAAAAATATTCCTCTCATTTTAATTACATTTCAATTCAAAAAAATAAATAAATAAACTCCAAAAAATCCTAAAAATCCTACCCCATAATTATTTCATTTAAATTTCAAAATAAAGGTTTACAATCCAAAACTAAACAAAAAAAAATTAAGAAAGAGAAAAAATGAAGAGATCAAGTGAGATAGATTAATCAGGTTGTCGTAAATTAAAACACACAAACCAAATTTCAATCCCGTTTTGTTTATGAAAATCTGTTTAATTTAAACCCTCTTGTTTTCATCACAAAAATTACTAACCATCAACCAACAGATTTGTCATTTTGGTCGAACTACGTGGACTTTGATCCCTATCACGGGATACGTAGGCACTATGCTTTCATCTTAGGTCAAGTCCGCCCTTAATAAATATATATCCATTTACTTCGATTATTGTCATTTTTGTCTTCTCTGTTTAATAGGCACGCATGTCAATAAAGGGTAATTGAGATAAATTTAAGGCCATATTCTATTTTAGCTGACTAGTTTAAGGTAACTATCCTTATGGATGGGTGTTGTGGGGTGCCTGACACCTTCCCCACACTCAAATAGACTCTTGAACCTATCTCTGTTTTTGCAGACCATTTTGCCTTATTCTTTTTATTTTAAATTGGTTTTCTAAAGTTTTTCATTAAAAATTTTAGTGACAACTCCAAATAAATTGATTTGCAAGATTCATTTTGGGAATCAATTTAAACCACTTTTTATTCCTTCTCGCTGAAATGTTGGTTACGACATAGGCCTTTAAGTTGAGTGTCTTTCACTAAAGTAAGCTCCCTCTAGGTGTTGTGAAGACATTTTCTGCAAAGTGGATCTTTTCTCCTGGCTGTAAGGCACAGATCAAGTGAGACTACAACTCTGATACCAATTAACAATACAACTAGAGGGGAGAGGTGAATAGGTGCATTGAAAATTTATTTCAAAAAATTTGTTTTAAGAAATATGGTTAATTGAAAAATTTACAGTCAACTATAATTCACAATAAACAATTGACTAAAATAAAATACAGTCGACTAGTCGACTGAATTTTTCAGTATGACATTCACTCTACTAGACGAAAGGCGAGGTAACTAAAAATCTCTTTAGTCAATTATAATTTGCAATGAATAGTTAAAGTAATAAAATAAAGTTGACTGAACCTTTTAGTAGTGGGTTCATTCTGTCAAAAAGAAAAACAGTTAACTAGAAATATTTTAGTGAACTGTATTACTTGAAGAGAAAGGATGAATGGAGAAAACAGTAAACTATAAAATTTGAAGTTAACTGAAAATGCAAAGTTTAGGGAAAGAGAATCAAACACGCAAGTTTATCCTGGTTCGGCTAACCACAATGCCTACTTCCAGTCCCCTTGACTTCTCTAAGGGATTTTCCACTAAAGATAGTTTTCTTACAACTTCTCATGGAGTTTTTACATGCTAAGTCCAAACACAAGGTTTTCTAGCTCAACTTCAAACTTTAACACAACCCTATTCTCCACTGAGACAGAGGCACAACACTAGTAGAAGAAAAAAGAGTTTTATAAACCCTTACAAAACTAGGTTTTCTCTAAGAGCTCTCAAATATGCTTCTAAAAAGTAAATAAATAAGAAACTAAGCTCTAAAAATGAAAAGCTTTTAAAAATATTAAAGAATGCTTTTTCTCTTCAGCTCTTTTTCGTTCTCTGTATCTCTTCTACAAAGGAAGCAACTTCAACATATTTATAACTTTTTCAGAAAGAGTCGTTGGAGAGCATTTATTGTCACAAATCTTACTGATGAGAGAGATATTCAGTTGCTCCTTTTTTTGACCGCCATGAGGTATATATTTTGGGCTTCATTGGCACGGTTGTTTCCGATCTACTCAGGGAACCATTAATGGCCACTTCTGTCGGCAGCTCCAAGAGGTAAAACAAAGGTGCAGAAGGCACGTGGTAGTGGGAGTTCAGAGAAGTTCTGAGATCTGCAGCTTTTCATACTGTGTTGGAGAGATAATCTTTGTCTTCCACTTTCTTGTCCTGATATGGGCTGAGATTTAAATTGGTCTAGACTTGTTAATTCCTCATATGACAGCTGGACTTTGCTTTCATCATTTGGTTTGTCATTAATCAAATATGGGTTTGGGCCATTTCACATTTGGGCCAACAGTGGGAAGGTAAGTTTTACTTTTTTTGTGTTTTGAGGATGTTGATTTTAAGTAGGCTTTTATTTGTTTTGAGTTAAATTTTGGTTTGTATGGACTCTTTGGAGGGCACTCAAATAGTAGAAGAGCAAGATATTCTAGCAATAAATAAAAAAAAGATTAAGATCACAAAGGCTATGCTAAAAGGATCAGAGGTTGTACCTAATGTTATTGATATGATAGATATAGATAAGGAAGGACCAATCATGGAAGAAGTGGAGATGGAAGGAACATATAGGATGGAAGTTAATGAACCCAATTTTCCCAATAAGCCTACGTTCAAGGACATGGTGATGAATAAAAATGAAAAGGATAATATGCCCTTAGAGGAGATTGTCCAGATAGTGACAAAGGATTATGTTGTAAAGGAAATTAACTCTTTTGAAGATTTTACTCAACCTTTTAATCTAAGTCCTGTGGTGTAGGTTACCATGGAGGAGTATGGACAACGGTGTCACCCGTGGAAGCTATCTTTATATGTTAAGCTTATAAGAAAGAAAGTAAGTTTCAAGACCATGGAATCTTAGGTCTAGAAAAAGTGGACTCAAAATGAGCAGTTAATGTTATGGATTTAGAAGAAGATTTTTTCCTTGTTTGTTTTACTGAGAAAGCAGACTATAACTATGCTCTATATGAAGGTTCATGGCTTATAGCTGACCATTATCTTATGGTACAACATTGGAGACCTTTATTTCAACCTTCCTAAATGGAAATTAAAAGAATAGCAGTTTGGGTTTGTATTCCAAGGCTATTAGTAAAATTATGCAATAAAGAATTCCTTTGGAGGGTAGGATCGAAATTGGGTACTATGCTGAAAATCGATAAACTAACCTCTATCCAATCTTGGGGTAAATATACATGCTTATGTGTGGAGATTAATCGAAATAAACAATTAGTTCCCATTATTACTGGGCTTGGTAAGACCTACTTGGTGGAGTATGAAAGTTTGCATCTAATCTATTTTAGTCATAGTACTTATGGTTATAAGGCAGAGAATTACTACCTAGCTAAACCAAACCAGACACTTGGACAACCCTCAAAGGTGGGTTCTGGTGAATCCCTAGTGACTATAAGAGTTGAAGGTGTGGACACTGTAATAGAAACTATTGTTGTCTCAGATGAAAGACAAAATCCTCTCAAGAAAAATAATCCGATAAGTAAATTAATGTTGGAAGAAGAGCATAATTCTTCTTCAGCTAATCATTTTGGACCATGGATTGTTGTTAAGCGTGCAAAATGAAACTTCATGGGAATAATACATAATTCTAATAAAGAAAAAGCAAAAAAGGTGAATCTTAGTTTTAATAGTATGCGTTATTCGTTATTAAATAATGATTCTGAGGTGGTTATATCTAAAAAGGAGGAAGAGAATTATTCTCACATAAGGGTTAATAGTGATTTAGAAACTGGGGAAAATATTCCTAAGAAACATATAGCTAACAGAACCATGGGTAGACATTAGGAAAGAATGGCTCAACAAGTAAGGTTGAAACCTTCTCTTGGCCTAGAAACCTATAATGGGCAGTCAGCCAGTGCAAGTAGGCTTAGAACAAACACTCAAAAGTATAACCATGTAAAGAATCTCCCTGTTGAAGCTCTCAAGAAGCTAGATTGTAAGAAGAAATGAGTAAATATTTACTAGGATAATCCCATAAGGGAAAATGCTTACTGGCAGGATAAATCTAGTCAAAAGGATATCCTAGATCCTCTTCTCATAAATGTCCAAGGTCTAAATAAGGAAACCTTAGATTTTACTCAAAGGCGACAAACACCTTTAAACAATAAATCTAGCGCCTCTAATCTCCTAGACCCTGGTTCAGTTTTTGAGAGAAAGACGAAAATAGCTGAAGGAGGTGTCTGGGAAATGGTGATGGAATTTGATAATATTGTTAAGACCCAGACTGTATCTATTCCAGATGGTTTGGGGAATGCCTTTCTTACTTAGCAAGATTAACACTTGTTGCGTTTCTTTTTATTTTTATCTTATTTTCCAAATGAATAATTTAATTTGGAATTGTAGAGCTGTTTCATGAAAGGGTTTCACTACCATGATTAGTGATTTGATAAATAGATATCAGGTTAATTTTTTATGTTTATTGGAGACGTATGTAAGTGGAAAGAAAGCTAAGAAGATTGTTAAAAACTTTAAATTCAATTGTTACCATATTCAAGATGGTGAGGGCTTTTCAGGTAGTATTTAGTGTCTGTGGAAACTTAATTGCTGGCAGATACAAGTTCTTCATTCTCATCGTCAATTTGTCCATATGGAAATTGCCTTTGAGAATGTTAGCTTGTGGTTTCTTACTATTTTTTATGAAAGTCCCTAGCCTGCCTCTCGGAGGGATAGTTAGGCTGGCCTTAAGGAGATCTCTAACCAAACTATGGGTTTTTGGTGTGTATAGGGTGATTTTAATTCCATTTGTTTATTGATGATATTAGTGGTTCTCTTAATATGTCGTGTGACTCTACCATTTTTTAGGAAACCTAACTTGATTACGGCCTTCATGACATTGGTTTCCAAGGACAACCTTTTACCTGGCAACATAATAATATTAAAAGAAGACTCGATTATTTTGTTGCTAATAGTCTCTAGTCCACTTTCTTTGATAATGTTGCGGTTAAGCTCAAGTTAGACTATATTCCAATCCTCCTTAATTTTGAAGGCAATGACTTAACTAACAATGCTAGAAAGCCTTTTCGATTTCTAGCTTCTTGGTTGGCTCATGATAATTTTCAAGATCTTTTACGAAGATCATGGTTAAAAATGGGGACTTAAAGGTATAAGTCATTCTCTGAAATTTCAAACTAATGTTTACCTATAAAATCTTTGAAGTCAGTTATGGAAGGAGTATGAGGTTTTAGTCGTCCAAGAGGAAATTTATTGGAAACAACTTTCTAGATATAAATGGCTTTCGTATGGGGATTATAACACTAAGTATTTTCATGGTATGGCTTCAGCTCGAAAAAAGGAAGAATAGAATTATCATGTTAAAAGATGATAATGGTTTATGGGTTGAAGACCAAAATTCTTCGGAAGAAATGGGTATTTCCTTTTTAAGAAGATTTATGAAGGCGAGGACTCTCATGTCCAATTTCCCATCTTTGGTATGTTTCCTAATTTAACAGACATTAAGCTTCTTTCCCTAGCAAATCAAGTTACAGAAAAAGAAGTCAAGGATGCTCTTTTTAATATGGCTGCTTGGAAAGCCTATGATCCTGACGGTATTCCTACAATGTTCTACCATTGTAATTGGGATCATGTGAATGACTCCATAGTTGATTGGGTGATCAAGGTGTTATCTGAGCTAGCTTTTATTCAATCCATGAATCACACCTGTATCTCTTTTATCCCGAAAGTTCCTATCCCTGAGATGATGAAACATTACATTCCCATTGGGTTGTGTAATATAGTGTACAAGTTAGTTACTAAAATTCTTGCCACTAGACTTAAAGAGGTTATGCCTAAAATTATTGGCCTAAATCAATGTAGTTTTGTTTTAGAGAGGCAAAATGCTGAGAATATCATTGTTGCCTAAGAACTTGTTCATACTATGAGGACCAAAAAAGGCAATATTGGTTTTATAGCCTTTAAAGTGGACCTTGAGAAAGCCTATGATAGGCTTTCTTGAGAATTTGTAAGGGAGACCTTGAATGATATTGGCCTTCCAAATAACATAGTCAATATTATTTGGTGGAGTATAACTTTTGCTAACATGCAACTGCTTGGAATGGTTATGCTACTAACCCCTTTGTTCCTTCAAAGGGGTTCCATCAAAGGGACCCCATTTCCCTTAATCTTTTTGTCCTCTATATTAAGAGGTTATCTCATTCTATTTCCTTAGCCATCGAGTAAAAATGTTAGGATCCTATTATTTTAAATAGAAGGGGACCTATCCTCTCTCTTTTTTCTTCGCTGATAATCTTATTTTGTTCAGTATGACATCTTCTCAGCAAGCACATGTTATTAAGAAGACCTTGGAGATTTTTTGTAAAAGCTCAGGTCATAAGGTTAATAACTCAAAATCTGACATTTATTTCTCTGCTAATGTCCAGCAAGATATAAGACATGAGGTTAGCCAAGTTTTGGGTATAAATATAACTAATAATCTGGGAAAGTACTTGGGTGTTCCCTTGTTTCATAATAGATATTCATACAGAGATTTCTAATATCTCATTGATAAAATGATGAATTGTTTAAATAGCTGAAAAGCTAATACTCTTTCCCTCGCTTGGAGAATTACTTTGGCTTAGTCAGCTCTTGCTTCCATTCTTACTTATGTAATGTAAACTACAAAAATCCATCTTCAGGTGTGTGATTGCATGGATCAAATTTGTATAGATTTTATTTGGAATGGCTCTGCTGATAAGAAAAGAATTTATTTGATTAGTTAGGGTAATATTTGTAAACCCAAAAAGTTTGGTGGTTTTGGGTTCCAAAAAGCTTAGGATTTCAGCCAAACTATTTTTATGAAGCAAGCATGGAACCTTATTCACAAGAAAGATAAGTTATGGGTAAAGGTGATCTGTAGCAAATATAGTTGTTTTGAGGCCATTATTTCGACTATTTGACAGCGTAACGCTGCTTCTAATTTCGAGCGAGGTATTATTTAGATTTGGGTGCCCTTTTATCGGAATCTTATTTAGCATTTGGGAAATGGTAATTTGATCCGTTTTTGGACTGACCATTGGGTATCGGGAGTGCATAGGCTTGAAAATTTTGCTATCATCAATATTGATAATAGTATTTGGGATGATCTTGTGGCAGATTATGTCATCAATAATGGAGATTGGAATGTTCATAAGCTTCAACAAGTCTTTCTTGCTAATTGTGTGGACATTATCATTCCTCTTAAAGCCTGCCTCTTAGTTGAGGATGTTGACTTTATGGCTTGGCTTCGTAGTTCTACTGGTATGTTTTCTTGTTAATCTGCTTTTGATTCTTATTTTAGTACTAATTGTTATTTTCATAATGATCTCTTTGGTAAGATTTGGAAGTTAGGTGTTCTACAGTGTATTCGTGCTTTCATGTAGCTTGTTGCTAATGAAGCTCTTCTTACCAATAGTGGTCGCCATCATCGATCTTTAGTTACTTCACCTAGTTGTTTGCTTTATGGTTCTGATAATGAAACAGTGCTTCATGCTATTTGTGATTGTAATATCGCTAGTTTGGTGTGGAAGAGCATTGTGTCTAATTCTCTTCATGTGTTTTTCTTCAAAGGAGACATCATATAGTGGCTGAAGTTAAATCTAAATAAAGGAACTCGTTTGTTTAATGGGGTGAGTTAGTTCGATGCATTTCTGACTATTTGTACTGAACTTTGGCACATGAGGAATAAAAGAATTTTTGAAGAAATTCATATTGAGCCTGCCAATTTCCTGAGGTATATACCTGCTTTGGTCCTAAATTATCACTGTGCCTTCTCTCTTTTCCCAATAACTAAAAGGACCATTAAAGATTTCTTTACTCAGCACATTCATTGGATTCCTCTTCCTGATCATGTCATTAAACTTAATATTGATGGTTTTGTTTTTGATCAAGGATTCGCAACTTGTGGCAGTTTGCTAAGGGATAGCAGATGTAATTTTATAAAGGGTTTTAGTGTAAAATTTTCAAACTGCACAATTACTAATGCTTAACTTTGGGGCTTACTCTTGGGCTCAAAATTTGTTTTGGAGTTGGCTATAAATCTATTCTTGTGGAACTTGATTCTTTGATTGTGATTTGAATGGTCAATAACCTGCAGGAGATTTTACATGGAAGTTTTCATCTAGTTTGTGCAATAAGGTATTGGTTGAATTTGGACAGGTTTGTCCAAATTTCTTATATCCTTCGTGAAGCTAACTTTGTTGCTGACACATTTGCCAAGTATGGTCATAATTAATTTTCCTCTTTCAAGTGCTTTGATACTATTCCTAACTTCGCTTCTTTAGTTATTATTGTTGATTTGCAAAGTATTTGTCATTCTAAACTTATTTCTTGCTAATTTCTTTGTTTTGTTAGGCTTTTTGCCCCGTTGTTTATCATATATATATATATAACATTTAACGTTATCTTTTTTAATGGTTTAAATGGGTAATTTTTTTGGAGAAATCCATAACACAAAATATTGAACTCTTTTTCTATGTTCCATACATTTTTAAAATTATCATAAAAATTTTCCATTATTGGATGAATGCTTTGTTTACTCCCGCTTTGTAAAGTGGCTCAATCTAATATTTTTTTCAAATAGATTTCATGAATGATTCCCATTGTCCCACAGTCTACGAGGAATTCCTCGGGCGCCAAACTTCTGTTTGGTTGGAGTTGTCATTCAATTCAGCTGTTTGGCCGATCGGAATCCTTTCGTTCATAAATTACTGAATGAAAAGAATTCTTTTCAATGCAAAGGATATTATGTATCATTATGCATCCTTTAAATTTTTTATTTTATGCAACATAATTTTTTTTATTAATTCTTCTAAAACCCAAGCGCCACTTGTTCATGCAGATTGAGAAAAGCTAAATCAGTAAAAAAAAAAAAAAAATCTAATTTATCATCTCAAATGACAAACAAAACTCTTTTGTTCCAAAAAATTGAAAAGAAATGATAAAATAGTTTTTATTTGTCAGTTAAGATGAGATATTAGATGTATTTTTTTTTTTATTAATTTAGTTTGTTACAACCTACAAGCACAATTAGTCTTTAAAATTTTGGTCAAGGCACTGTCACACAACTAAAATTTAAATTCTTTAAATAGTTTCTTAAAATTAAAAATATACATAATTTAGAGAAGTCTTAACATTCTAGATAAAATTATAATTTAGATCCTTTTATGTTTGGATAAAATATAAGGTTATATTTGATCATAGGGAATCTTTACATAAAAATTTAATAGTCTAAATCTATATTAAATAAATTACATGCAATTATATTTTTTATTTATAAATATAAACAATTAAATTTCTATTATGGGTTAAACATAATTTCGTATTCTTACTGGCTCATCGGATTAATGATTTCTCAAGGAATCAAATAACTGGAAGAGGCAATTATTGATGTAGGACCTCCATCCAGATCCAGAAGGCCCTGTTCTGATGAAGGTTTCCAAGGAAAAGGAACAAAGTCTAAACTCAAATGGTGCTTATATCAGTTTTTGGAGTTCCAAACACACGCACACTCTGTTTATTAATTTCTGAGGGGCCTATTGTTGAACAAGCGCTGATACACCTGAAAAACGTAGAAGATAGTGGCTAGGAATTGGTATTACCGAATTCCAACGGCTACGATCTACGAGTATATGTTCATGAATGAGAAGCGAAAAATAGTTTTTAGTTCACTAGCCATTCTTACACCAGAACCAACGCATCGACCCACAACAGAACTAGAGATGACACAGACAAATGAACACACAGATATGCATACTCTCGTAAAGAGAAAATCTTCACTGAGAAAGCTGGAATAGACTGTGTTGAGAATCATCATGCTGATGCTTTCACAAGTGTAGCTGGAAAATCCAGCACCACAATCTTCTCTATTGCTGCTGAAAACGATGTTGAGAACTCCACATGATTTGGGTGACCCTGAAATGCAGCGAACTCTTCTTTCTTGTTGAACGTCATGATGAAGGCATGCGTGAAACCTTGTCTTAGCATATCCAGGCTTTCAATGTCCTGTCCCCTGTTTCACACAAACAACAACACAACCGTATGATAGCTGCTAATTAAGGTACTAAAGTATCAAAGCGAAACAGAGCAAATGCTTCTTGCCATTCAAAGGACTTGACAGTATCAATCTCTGACACCATCTTCTCCATCCCTTTGATGAGATCTTCAACCACCACACCATCCTTGAACTTCACAACAACTAGATGCTTAAACTCCGCCATGCCCGATGAACGATGAACCAAAGCCTGTGACTACCACTTCAATTTATAAAGCAATAGAGAAGCTCGCTGGAAGAATCATATGCACGATGACGATGTGCGCGTCAACTTCACAGTCTCTATCGATCTGCACACTGTCACACACACCGTCCTTTTGGCGGTAATGTGATGGGAAAAGCTGTTGTAGGAGACAGCATCTAGGGCTGAATCTTTGAAAAGGTACGATTTCTTTGAGGCGTAGACCCACCAGAGAGCAACTTCTTCCCTGAATTCCACCGTAAGAATCGTCTCGTGCCATTGTCGTGGCACAGAGGATGGGGTCCTGATTAAATGGAGTTATTATTCGTATGGAAGTTTGGGTTATGAGTTGGCCTCTCAGAAAACATTATGATGATATGGCAGACCCTTTTATCTTGCTGCTTCACTAGCTTTTGTTTTCTTTTCTGCAAGTCCCATGGACTCTTCCCCATGTCCTTGCCCATGTGCAGCTCCCTCGCATATTATTCCACTTTAATACACTGCATCACATGCTGTGTACTTATCCTTTAAGGTATCTTATGAGCGACATTTTGGTTCTCAGTACATGTTGGTTAAGACTTCTATTATGCTAAGAATGAGAACACAGTATAGTATCGTGCGGTCAATCTCACTACATTTCTCTGATTTATTACTGATTGATTTCATGAGCCTGTATTGAAAAGGGACTAGACTTACTTAGTGTATAACTCTTTATATATTTGTTTAACACATTTTTTTAATTAATACATTTGGTATAGTTAATTAATAATAACACTAAAAATGTATATTTAATTAAAAAAACTATACAGTTATTTACAGAAACTATACACAAGTCATCAAATTATATACTTGTTATATTTTAATTAAATAACAATATATCAAAACATAAAGAGTTGCATATAACTTCTTTTTTTTCATTTAAAACTTGCTCTATTGTTAAATTATGCAAGCACTCTCTCTGAACTTGTAGTATACCCAATGGAATTTGGAAAAGACTATAACACCCTCATCTTTGTTGGGTTTTAAGCTTGAATGGGAAAGAAGAAAGTTTTCGGTAGGATAAAATTAAATTAAATAATGTGAAGCAAAACTCTGTTTAGAATATTATCATTTAGAGTTGTACTTAGAGACCAAACAAGCTACACGTGAATCATCATCGAAGAGCTATTTATCATGATAATAACTTGACGCTTCCTCCACGCGGAAGAAGAATAAGACTGCCTCATTTGTCCTTTACATTAATCCAACTGATTTGATCTTAATTACCATCTACATAATCCAAGGATTAACCGTTCCCGATGTTTTAATAATCCAAGCTTTGTGTATCGTTTTTCAAAACCTTCCTCCATAATCACCGTTTAATTATCGACAGTATACTGTTGAAATTACGAGACACATTGGGGGTGGTTAGCGAAATGATATGTCCTCGTGAAAGTAATTTAACAATAAGTCCAACAAGTAATCTATCTTAATGCTGCTGAAATTATATATTTATTTTTTCTAAAAGTAAAAAAGTAATCTCTTAATTACACGTATCAGAGTCTCAATCGTTTTGATGCTGCGTTTAATCGAATAATAAATGCAAGAATAGGTTTGAACGGATCCCCCTTTCCAACAGGTTACATTAAAAATCCTTTCTAGAGACAGAGACAGAAACAGATAGTGTGGAAGAGGGTGACAACTTTCACATCTGCTAAATAACAGTTTAATTATTTTCGTTTAAAATTCTCCACCTTTCATTTGGATCTTCATATAAAACCTAACTTTTAAAGTACGGGCTTCTTTTTTTACCACAAGGATATATATGTGTACATACACACATGATTAAGATATTTTTACGGCAAATTGCTCGCCAATCGAAATTGGTGTCGCTCATCTTTAAGGACATACCCTTACTTCAACATGGTACATCTAAGACATGTGCTGCCTAACTTTCTTACATATAATATTTCATGTAATTATATAATAAGTCCATAAACTTGATGAAATCAACTGACTATTAGGTTGTAATTTTGACATATTTTTTATTTTATTTTGATTATATTTTTAATATTTTTTTAAGAAATCAAGTTATTTATATTTATTTTGGTTATTTTCAAGTTAAAGAGGCAATTTTATTGAAATTGTTGAAATTTGGGTTAAAACAAAACAAGGGCATAACTTAGATTGTTATTGAGTTGGATTTAAAAAGATAAGTTGTGGGTATGACTAAAGACGCCAATTTTTAAATATAAAATAGACATCTCATCTTCTCTAACAAATTTCTCTTTATTAGTTGTTGGGAGACGTTGCAAAGAGCTTAGGAGGAGGTTGCAATACAGATTTTGGGAAGGAATTTTCATGTTTTTATGAAGCAAAATTAGTAAAAAATCAAGGGAGCTAAAGCATTATAGTTTTTAGGTTATTTTCTTTCCTTTTTAAGCACACTTTTAGATCTAAGTTTTTCTTCTTTTTCTTTTTCTTTCTCTTTTCTAAACTTAGTAAGAGAAAGCTTGAATTTTAGCTTTGTAAATGGAGTTTCAACATGAGTTTTGGATGTTGATGATTATGGATAGTTAAACGTTATATTCTAATTAATAGATTTTGTGTGGTTCCTTTAATATTGTGAGGTTATCTTAACTTTCTCTTCTCTTTTTCTTTTATTAGTTGTTTATATTCCCATTTTAATTGTTTCATTATGTGTGGATAAATGACTAAGGCCCATTGTTTATCTTGTCCATAATTGATTGTATACCAATTAGTTGAGGTAAATTCGTAATTATTTGCTTTAATTAATACAAGTGAAAAATTAGTGTAGGGGTTGATAGACACTTTCTCCTACATTAATAGAATATGAATGATAATTTACTGAACATGCTTCATGCTTTAGTAGGTTAGAAATGGTGACTTTTCACTCTTAAAATGATTGGTTAATTAAATGATAAGTGCGTACTTAGAGTTGTTAATTAATTAGAGGTTGGAGTAGGAGTTGTTCTTAGCCAACATATTTAAGAAAACCTAGGTTACTAAATTGTTTTAATAACCATAGTCATTTATCAAGAAAAAAGAAGTTCTATGCCCACACTAAGGGTGAACTGAGAAAAATTATACACTATCACCTTTAGTTAGAAGCTTATCTCTTATTAAAGTTTTTTCCACTTTAATTTGCTTTAAATCTGAGTTACTAATTCTAAAAATACTTGTTTAATTTTTTTGATTTAGTTATTATTAGTGTTGTTATTAATTTGATAAACTTCTCCCATTTTTTTTATTCTTTTGTGCGTTGTTATTGATTGTTTTTAATTGTTGAAATTGCTAATCTCTATGGATCAACCTTACTTATCATTATTGTAATATAAATATTCACTTAAGAGTAGATAATTTTATTTTTTGTAAACTCAAATCACTGACATATCAATTTTTATAAATTTTCATTGCATTATTCAATTTCAAAATTAAAATTTATTGTATTTAAAAAGATTTGAATTATTAAATTTTTAGTTGGTGGTTCAAATTTCAATAAATATCAAATATTTTTAAACAGATTTTTAAAATTTAGATCATTAACTTTTTATTTAACTCTCAAAATTTCATCAAATTTATTTACATTTGAATTTTCAATTTTACTAAATTTATTTCTGACCAAACTGACCGGACAAATCAATAATTTGATCACAAGTATTCCGATTACATGCGAAAATACTGGTTTACAATTTTTTTTATAAGTTGTAGTGCAATCAAGGGAATATGCCCCTGCAATTCACTTGATTTGTAGTTTCATTTGAGGAAAAGCCGGACAAAAGGCACAAACATCGCACTTGCTTTCATAGCTTTTGCTCCAATAATAGCACATTTCTCACACACAAACATAAATGACACTACTCATCTCAGTTTGAATCAAGCTTTCAACTCTTGCGTCTTCTCTCCTACTCTCTTACCCTCATGATCATTGGAGTTTGATTTAGTTTATTAAATGTCTTCGTGTTCCAACAGTATTAATAATATAGATAGAACTTTTGAACTAGCTAGTGCTTGATTTTAACAATTTTACTCACATGGAACCATTACAAGATGATAGTTCTCTCCAAAGTGTAAACTCGTTTGAGGTAAGTATATGGGAGAAATTTTCTGATGGACGTACGTACGTATTATATGTGGCACGTGGTCAATAATGTACAATTAACTAAACCCGTTATATATATTGGTGTGTGTGTGTGGTCAAAAGGCACCGAAATAAAGTGGCATCCTGATTTATATGGAAGGTAGTGATGGGGTTGTGGCAACATGCAGAAACCCCACAACAAAGTTTTCTTATTCCACTTGTTCACATTTGGCTCTCACCATTGCTAGCCGTTCAAATGTCATCTTCAATCTCCAAACTTATGTCAAACATGCATGCAACTATAAGAGAAAGGTGCCAGCTTCATTGGAGAGAGAGAGAGAGAGAGAGAGAGAGAGAGAGAGAGATATATATATATATATATATATATATATATAGATTACACACACACACACACATGTATGTACGTTTTACATTCCCCCCCCCCCCCTTCTCTCTCTCTCTTATTTTCTTTTCTCCAGAAATTAAAACGTGTTCACATTGTTAAGTAATCAGATGTTTAATGGATGGGTGATTTGTTGATTCGTTCGTTCAACAAAAAATAGCATGATGTGTATGGTTGGAGTCCAGACATGCTCGAACTCATGGAAGTCCATAAACCATACAAATTAATTTGGCATCAACACTTCAAATCAATTGACCGGGATGCAGTTTATGCCTTGTATATATGCACCTAACCTCAATTAATTAATTAACTTGCCTCTTTTGACATTTAAAGCCCAAAAATATTCTAAAAGAATTAATACAAGGTTATGGCAAATAAAGAAAAAAAGAATTAAGGCAAGGTATTTTTGGTTTGGGCCAGATAAAAGAATACAAGATATTAACTGAATTCTTTTGCATTATTTTTCGTCCTTATAATTGCGTGTTCATGAGATGAAAGTTTGAATTTGAGAATTTTTTTTTTTAAAAAATCATACCACTAACTAGTCTAAATCTTTCTTAGGCTAATATACATTTTTTATCCATTAACTTTATAGAAATAAAATTTGAGATAAAGTTCAACGATCATTAATTGAGACCAAATAAAGTAATTAATTAAGAGAATGGGTGAATTTTGAGACAAAATTAAGTAATCAAATTAATTATAACCAAACAAAATTAAAACAAAACTGAAATCTTGAATAAAATTAACATACCAAAACTGCACTTTTGCTTCTTTCTAATTAATCTCGCATGTAAATTTTGAGCAAGGGAAAAATTTTATAGTTTTACGTACTTTAGGTCCCTTAATCACATTTTTATTTTGGTGGGATGAAGGAAGAAGACAAAATTGAGGTGGTTGCTACGTTAGATATTTTGAAGGACTTTATTATTGGGAGCTCGTTATTCATACAAGGTATGATGACAAAGTGAATAATTAATTAGCAGACTATCGTATATTGACTGTTTAGCATTTTGAATTTATAAGTAAACGATGAGTACATACTTAACACTGTAGGAGAAGTACTCCTCATACCGTTGTTCAAAAGAACACAGTATCATCTGCGTGTCATCGTGTAATCAGATTATTTCACATTCAGTAATTAACGAAGGAGGCAACAACATTTAATATAATCTCTGTTATACGACATGAAATTAAATTCAGAATATAATATATATATATATATATATATATATATATATATATATACATACATGTGGCATATTGCTTTGCCTGTGGTTTTTTCAAGTTAAACACATGAGGTAACAATAATATAAAAGTTCGCAATCTTCGTTGCAAAATCTCCATTGACCCGCGTTCTTCACATGCTGCAAATACATCACTTGCTTTTCACAAAAGTTCTACGGCTAGCTTTTACTTTCCTTTGCAATTAATTATGCATAAAAGACCGTATCTGTTCATAGACAAGACTTTTATTTGCGTGGACTTGTGAATATGGATATTTTGTCAAAAAAGCATCATATAGAATGGACCTCTCAACCCCGAAGTCAGATTAATTATTAATTAATTGGATAGTTTTCAGAAGTATTATGAACTTAAATTGATTTTTGATTATATATGTCTATATAACTAATTTGACTGTTCCTTACCAAGAATTTTTAGTGGTTTTTGCATTTTCTTATATTCAAACTAAATTGGATATCCTGCAATTCCAATTGATATGTAGTTCATTTATCAAAGGTTATTAGATTAAAATTCAAGATTAGGTATGGTTAATGTTCAAAATTTACTGTATGTGATTACCAACAGTTCATTTGAAATGTCGATTTTACAGTTCATTATATATTAACTATTAGATATGTATATTTTTTTCTAAGTACAAAAAATCTAGATTGATATTCATGCGTGCCTATAGCCTCCTTTAAACATTAATTAAAGTCGAAATTTGCTTTAGGAAATCAAGGGAAAATGTAAATAATTTTTAGAAAGAAGACTTGAATACATTATTGTTAAGTCATTAAGAATTTATATATATATATATATATATATATATATATATATGAAAATCAGCAAGGTGTCCTTTATGAATGGATTTTCATAAATATTTTATGTATGAAAAAGTTGCAAATTGTTCAGGTTTTTAAAATTCATTTTATACGAATTTAAGAAAGTGTGTTTAGAAATGATGATCTTATGCTGGTTTCATTTATATTTCCTATAGTTCACTAAATATCATAAGTTGTTTTGAGTTTGATCAGATAATGATTGATTAAGCGGAAAGAGGAAATTTACTCCAACATTAAGATTGCATTTTAAAGCCTGGAATGAGTATAGCTAGGTACAAAATTCTTTCTATAAAACCGTCAACAGCTGCTAATTTTTCAATTCTAACTAGTATGATTTTAGGGATTGTGATCATTACACTTAAAAATTCATGCTAGCTAATATAAGTTCCTTAGGATAATAGGATTTATACGGCTAGCTGCTCTAATAATAGAAGCCCTAGGAACGATATTGGATAACAAGTTGAAACCAACAAATTACTGCGACATATCTCTCTCTCTCTCTCTCTCTCTCTCTCTCTCTCTCTTTAAATTAGTTTGAAGAGCAACCTTCAATATGAAATATGGCAGCTTCGAAAACAAAACCAGACAAGAGCACAAGGAATCACCTAGCTAGCTATAGCAACCATGTGGTAAGATTAATTTGAAGCTGTGAGAATGTGCCTTGAAAGCCCAAGCATAACCTTTAATATGCGATATGGCAGCTTCGAAAACAAAACCAGACAAGAGTACAAGGAGTATCACCTAGCTAGCTATAGTAACCATGTGGTAAAGTTAATTTGAAGCTATGCGAATGTGCCTTGAAAGCCCAAGCAAACGGAATACGTGATTGCAACTTACATTCCATCAAAGAAAAACTGTTACAGCTTGGTAGCAAGCTACTTTTATAACTCATCCCGTACATATGCCTCAAACAATTGTCAGTACCAAGTTGACCATTTAAGGTTTCTCAATATCAATATTAAAGCAGATAAAATTTTAGAGTCAATACCTTGTTTCCTTGAGATTGAGTAATAGCTAGATTTATATAATATTTGCAATGGCAACGTAACTAGCGAGACAGCCCATCTATACATTATGGTACCACAAGATTTCGCTTCATATTACAGTCCATCTACACACACGCACTAGCTCAAGTATGCATTAATTAGTTGAAGAGCGACAGTAAATAGCATAGATTGTAAAAATAGTGATGGGAGAGGACCAACAGGACTACAAGAGTGTACTGTAATCAAGGTGTCCACAGTGTGAGGTCTACGACATGAGAAGAAGGCGAAACAATATTGTCCCAATCCATTGCACGACTCATAGAGGGTGGGGTAAGAAGCATACCCTCAGCCGTACTATCTAACAACGCCGGCATATTATACAATGCCTCCTCGTCCAAGAACAGTGTCCTAGATTCTTCCTTGTTCATCATATTCTTGTTTCTCTCTCGGCTTATATTTGAAGAATTTGCAAAAGCCTTATTACTACTTTCATCGCTCATGCTCTTCAGCTCTAATAAACAAGAATCATCTGTGTTGTTCTGACAAGAAGAAGAAGAGATACTGTTAGCTGCTTCTGCTGCAGCTGCTCTTATGTCTGAAGGCGAAGATGAGGCGGCAAGTGGAAGAAGAAAAGCAGAATCAGGAAAGTTGAGAAGAGCAGAGGTGCCTCTGAGTGCGAGAGCAGCAGCATCATGTGCCCTTGCTGCCATTTCAGGAGTAGGGTAAGTCCCTAGCCATATCCTTGACTTTTTGTTTGGTTCTCGGACTTCACAGACCCACTTGTTGCCGTTTCTTCTGCGAACTCCTCTATACACTGGGTGCCTTGTCTCTTTGAACTTTCTTCTTCCCGTTTTCCTCTTCTGACTCGGAGAAGAAGACGATGATGGAGAAGAGGAAGAAGGAGATGAAGGAAATGGAGATTCAATATTCTGAAAGTCCATGGCAGAATATTAAACTAGGAATTCACAGAAGATGGAGCAGGGATATATGTGCATATATGTAGTGGCAGAAGACCAGTAATGGTGGTGCATGGTGAAAGGAAGGCGCGCCGCACACATATATACAAAGTTGTCAGGGAGGGGTAAATTCATAATATTTTAGACTTAAAATATAAATTTGTAAAAATTTATCTTAATTAATAAATAATTATTAAAATATATAATTTTATAATTTAAATATTATATATATTAAAAAATTATTTAAATGTAATTTAAATTATACTTAATTAAATCAAAGCTATTTATATTTTATAATTTATAATACTTAATATAAATATTTTAAAGTAGTTATACATAAATAATTATTTAATATAATTAATTAAATAATATTTATTTTATTTTATTTAATAAATACATATTAAATATAATTTTATTATTTTTTATACATATTTTGTAATAAAATAAATTATAAAGGTTTCATAAAAAAAAATTGTTTATATCTTATTTATTTTTTAATTTAAATTATTATATTACTAATTTTACAAGTTAGTTGACATATTAAAATCATAAATTCGATAAATTTGATAAATCAATTTACAAATTTATTTAAATTTATACTAAATTTAAATTTATAACAAGTTGACTCGTTTTTTTATATATAATAATAAATTTAAATAATAAATTTGTGAGTTTGATAACTATATATATATATTTAACGGTGAGAAAGGGTGTTTGGGTGGGGATATAATTGTATTCGCGATTTGGACATGGAGATAAGACGAAGAAGGAAGCACGTGCTACACACCATTAGGAAGGAAGTGAGGGATTGGTACAGCTGATTGTGGGGACAGAGGATGGCTACGTTGGGTCACGATCGTGGAACAGTACGCGGACTTGAAATGCATTTGTTTTTTGTCTTTGGATAGTTTAATAAATCGTTGGATAAAAGTATTTAGTATTTATTAAAAGTTAATAGTTAAGGTCTCTTCAAATACAAAAAATTAAAATTTTTAAATATGAAGAATCACACTTCATCTTATTGTAAACAAATAAAAAATTTATGTACAGTTTTCATGTTTTTGTTCCATTTTTTAATTAAAATATAATAAATAATATCATGATAGGTGTATGATTATTATAGATAATTATATAATTTTTAATTAAACTATACACTTTTATATTATTAATAAATCATTATGTACTAAAACTTATATCTAAGTGTAATCCCAAAATAAAAAGGTAAGATGGAAGGTCTTGGTGAATTTATTATTATATTCATGTTTATAAATTATTAAAAAAAATAAGTATTTATAAATATGACTGATAATATGATTAGAATAACGAATTTGATACAATTGATGAAATATGAAAATTAAAAGATGAATTTTTTTGGAAATATTAATTGGATATGGTAAAATGCGCTTTGTGATGAATTCTAAATTAAACAAATTTAACATATATCAAACATTAAAGAAATAATTAAAAGAGGATGCCTTTACTTTTTATTGATTTAATATTTTCTGTTGTGCAGGGTGCATATAGCAGGCTATCGATCTTGGGCATTTAGCAATTAAAACAATAGCATTTTTCCTTAAATCTTGACAGATATTAACTTTTGTTGAAAGAAAAATTATTAAAATACACTCATAAAAGGATACTATTAATATTTTAAACCTTCTTCTATACAAGACATCATTATTTTAGAGCAAAAAATAAAATATAATAGTTTCTAACGTTAGAAATTCTTTTGGTCATACACCCCCTCAGTCTACTTTCTATATTAATAGAATAACATTTTGTTTGCCCAAAAAAAAATTACATACTCTCAAATGAATGTTTATATTGTAATAGTGATAAGTAGAGTTGAATCCACAAATATTAACAATTCCAACAATTAAAAACAACCAAGGATAACGTGCAAAAATAATGGAAAAGAATAGGGTTATTAAATTAAATCAACAATAATAACAATTAAAATAGAAAAATTGAATAAGTAAATTCAGAATGAGGAATTCAAATTTAAAGTAAATTAGAATGATGGAAACCTAAACGAGAGATAAACTTTTAACTAAGGTAGATATTGTATGTCTTTTCTCAGTTGATCATAGGCGTGAGCACGATTTCAGATAAAATCATCTTCTTTCTTAATAAATGGCTATAGCTTCTAAAAGTGTTTTATCAACCTAGACTTTCTTAAATAAATTGGTTAATAAACGTTTTATAGCCAATTCTTAACTAATTAACAACCTTAAGTACACACTTAGAATTTAATTACTAACTGCTTTAAGAATAAAAAGCCACAATTTATAGCCCACTAAAACATAAAACATGTTCAGTAAAAGAAAATGCTTATCAATCTCTATATTAATTTTTCACTTGTATTGATTAAAGTAAATAATTACAGATTTACCTCAACCAATTGACATATAATCAATCATGGGCAATATAAACAGTAGGCTCTAATCATCTATCCACCCACAATGAAGCAATTAAATGAGAATATAAACAATTAAGAAGAGAAAAAGAGGAGAAAAGGTTAAAATAGTCTTACAACATTGAAGGAATTACATAAAATCGCTTAACTAGAATATAGAATTTAACTGTCCATAATCACCAATATTCAAAATTTGTACTAAATATTCATTTACGAAGGTGAAATTCAAACTTTCTCTTAGTAGGGTTAGAAAAAAGAGGAGGAGAAAAAAGAAAAAAAACTTAAATATAAAAGTGTCTCTCTACAAAAAATAGAAAATGACCTAATAACTAAAATTCTTCAACTACCTTCATTTTCCCTTATGAATTGCTCCCTCTCAATTGTTCTAGAACTTCCCACACTCTTGGCCACACTTTCCAACAACCAAGAGAGAGAATTCTGTTAAAGGAAAAGAGCTATCTATTTTCTATTTGAAAATCAATATTCTTAGCCGTGTCTACGACTTCTCTTTTTGAATTCAACTTATCAACAATGTAAGTCTTGTTCTTGCCCTATTTTATTCTAAATTTCAACAATTTTAATAATTTCACCTCCTTAACATAAAAACAACCAAAATAAATATAAATGGTTTGATTTTCTAAGCAAAACACTAAAAATATAATAAAAATAAGACTAAAAACATGCCAAAATTACAACCTAACATTGAATTTAGTTTGTTTAGATTAAAATTATATAAATTTGATTTTGAATTAACATAATTTATAACTTTAATTTTAGTTAAAATTGAGTTAATTTGTAGATTGTGATTTGTAAATAGATGTTTTTATTTAAAAAGTGAGTTTTGTTATTAGTACAGTTTATACAATGCAATATAAGTTTTTTTTTATTTGTATACAAACAAAAGTTTAAAGGACAAAAGTGACTTTGAAGGAAATTTTAAAGCTCAACCAAACAAGATTATTTGTGAAGCAAACCTCATTTGGACGTAGAAACAAACTTTTATGCCTCACACATGTAAAACTAAACACACTATTATACTAAGATAATAACAATATATGCTTTGAAAAAAAAAATCAAAATGTTGATACTAAAACGAACTGATAATATATTTTTGTTTATGTATTTTGATATATTTTTTTCCAAAAGCAATTAGTCGTTTTCTACATTTCTTTTACACACATAATGTAGAGAACATATTCTTACACACAAGAGACAATGATGTGATAGGAAGATAAGATTGAAATTTTTAAAAAATTGAATATCCATTTTTTCTGAGAGAATGCCCTCTATTATTGACAATAAAAAATCCAAATCCTTATAGACATCCTGGAGTGCATAGTTAAGTACAAAGCAAGATTGGATCCTTTGGAGTTATTTATTGCAAATTCTCCATTAATGATATAGATTATTGAATCCAAATCTAATGATCTATATATTTTTATATATTTTTAATTTAATTAGTTTAAGAAAATATGAATTATCCAACGATTCATATTCCGCAGTAAAATTCATATTGCAGAGTGTCCGTAGAGCTGCTTAATAGTAATTATTTGGTTACCCATTGCTCTTCATTTCTTAATATAATGGTTTTGAATTCTCCTTTTTTTTTTTTTTAATTATATTGGAAAGGTACGAAAACAGAGTAGGTGAGGCTCGTTGTTCATATGAGTTTTATAGTTTTAAGAGAACCCACCATTTAAGTAAATTCCTATTACTTTATATTTATAACTCTTACCCATTAAAAAAATAAAATAAAATAGAAAAAGAATAGAGAGTGATGGAGATATGGCTTGGAGACTTTGATGTAGTCCGCAGTCTTTCCTATGTGGAAAGAGACCCAAGAAAGTTCATCTTTCACACTACCCGTTACTTGTGCACATGAGAAGGGCAAGGCGGTCCTACCCGTTTCGCCCTATTTTTTTAAAAAATTGTTAAATATTAATTTTTTTTAAAAAAATTATCATAATACAGAAGTAAAAATATAATTTTAATACTAACTTCTTATTTTTAAACACAAATTATTATTTTAAAGATTCTATTAATGAATACTTTTGAGGCACTGATTAAGAATGATTTATTGTACAAAATAAATAAATAATAACTAATGAAATTAATCCATAAATATGTATATTATTATCGGTAATGGTATTATAAATGATTATTAACTAACTTTATTGATTAAAAATGATTTATTATATATAATAAATTATTCTTAATCAATGTTCAATGGACATTCATTAACAAATAATTTAGTATAATATTTATATACAAAGAAAATATAATTTTGTCGAAGTAAAAGAAACTGCTCCAGAAAAAAATATATCATGTTAGAATAGAATATAAATTATGTGGTCTAATTTGTTTTATATTTAATTGAATCGTACCAAAGATATAGATTACAGTATATAATATTTTTTAAAAAATATTTAAATTTTTTTTCGAGGAAATAGCATGACTTGCGATTCCAAAGTCAGCAGTGAGGCCTTCAACTACTTTTTATTTCATATTTTAGTAATCGTACACTACACGCATGCGAGCCTGTTTATGTGCGTATATATATATATATATATGTTATGTAATATTGCGAAAATGAGACCAATTAAGTAAAAAATGTTTGAATTGTGAAATCCCTGAATGCAAGTGGTGTCTGAGTCAGTAAATTATTGCCATCCTTTATCACGTGTGATTCTCCTGTAACTGAGAGTTGGAGTACAAATACTTGTGGCGGCTATTTTGAACAATTTGATAAATTTAAAAACGTAAATATATATATATATATATGAATTTAATAAAATTTGGATCAAAAGTTTAGTGGTTCAAATTTTAAATTGTTAAAAATTATTTTATATTTATTAAAATTTGAATTATCAAATAAAAATTTAATAATAATTTTTTAAAATATAATAAATTTCAAATTTCAAATATAAGAAATTTAGATCGATGAGGATGAGTCATTTAATTTTTTTTAAATTTTATAAATTTAAATTTAGAATTTAAAATAATTTTTGTTTAGAGTTAATAAATAAAATATTTTATATATTCAACATAGACTAAACAAATAGTTATTTTTAAAAAATAATTATTTATTTTATTAAAAGAAATTAGAGAAACAATTATCTGTGTGTGTGTGTATATATATATATATATATGGGCTGAGCGACTATGATTTGGACTAAAATAATCAAAACACTTTGAGTTATGATCACTCATGCATGATATTACAATGAAGTAAGATTTGTTTGTATATTAAGATAAAAATTTATTTTACATATGATTTTGTCTTATTTGATGTTAATAATTTTTCTTTAAGAATTTTTTTGGGTCATCCATCTCATTTCCATAAAAAATTAAAAGAAAAAACTTACCTTTGTGTTATGAATAATATTCATGAAAAAATTAATTTTTAGATAAAAATTTTAAATATAAATTACTATCATAAAAAATTACGTTCGATTAAAATTAAATTTATAAAATTTAACTACTCAAAATCTAATTTATACAATTCTAAATTAAACACAAATAGCTGAGGTTTTTGTGATGTAAGAAAGAGGAAAATGAAGCACTAAACTGTTCTTGAATGCTGCCCACAGCTTTCTCTCTATAGTTAAGGCGTTGAGCAGTACGGGTGCGCAAATCCCGGCCCTGTTCTCGGGATTTGGCTTGGTGGACTCAAAACATGGCTAAGTTAGATAGGTGTGGGATAGGTTATTGGATTTTTTTTAATTTTAAAATAAATTTTAAAAAAATAAAAATTTATGATTTGTATGTAATAAATGAGATATCTTATATTAATTATAATAACTATGAAATTTAAAATTAAAAGGATGCTCAATAGCTTATTTGAGATTGTAACTAAAATGAATATCTAAACCTTACTTGATGCTTTTATAGTACTTGTAACTCAAATGGTTATGGTAACCAAGTATTTATGAAGAAAATTTTGATATAATAAAATATAATATTCCCCACATAATTTAAATTAATACCAACTAACCCCACTTACATTATTTTAACATCCAAATTATACCCATTATTCCCACTAATAATATTTTATTAAACTAATTACACCATTTAAACCATCAGACACAACAACTCCATTCGTATATCATTCTGCTTCATCCCTTCATTGTGCCCATATGTGTTCCACATTTCCAGCCACTACTGTTGCTGTTCAAGCCTCGTCGGTTGTCGACCAGCAACCCAGCAACTCCACCACCGGCAACAGGCACTAGGTGATTGGAAAATCTTCAATTTTTTGGCAGGTCAAAAGTGGCAAAAATCTGAACTCCAAATTGTGAAACTAGTGTGTTTTTGCTTCACTTTAGCTTAGGGCTTTAGTTTCACTAATCAATTTGGTTAAAACAGCCCTAAATCAAAGAAACCCCAATTTTGGTACAGTTCATTCGCGAAAATCACTATTCATGTAAGAAATTAATGAAATTGAGCTTAATTCAGTGTAATCTCATTAAATTGAGTTGGGTTTCACCTCCTAGATGGTTTTCGCATCTTTCTCCATTGAAATCACTTATCAATTGTGAGATTTGGCATCCAGATTGAAAAACCCCAAATTTTAGGTATAGGGGTAATTTTGGAAATGGGTAAAATTTGAATTCTTAGGGCTTTTTAAATATTGTTATGCTTAGGGAGTGATATTGAATTTTCTAAAATTTTAGTTTGAATTTTAAAATGAATTTCTAGTTTTTCGTAGCTTTCCTAAATTTTTCATGAAGAAGAAAAGAGGAAATTATAAGGGAAAAATTTGTTTTGACTTGATTAGATAGCAATAAATATTATTTGAAGTTAAATGAGAATTTTGAAATTTACTAAATAACCCCTAAGTGAAATTGAAGTTGATGGTTGTTGTTAGAAATTTAATAGGTGCATAACGGAATAAATTGAATAAAATAACAATAATATTATTAAAATTAAATATAGGTTATAAGTATTTTGAAGTATTTTTAAGGAAAGTGGCCCCAATAAAAATTAATTTGCTAAAATTCAATGAAGAAAGAGGGTCAAATTGGGTTGAAAAAGTGATTCGAATAAAGGTGAATAAAGAATAATTAATTAGGTAAGTATAGAATTAAATAATTAAATTATTCATAAAGACTGGATGTTAAAAGTATTTTATTTAATGTTTTAGGTGGTTAGAAAAATTGTTCACAAAGGAATTGTAAACAAGGATAGGAGGAGGTTGATATACTCCTCTTAGGTGAGTAGATAATTCTAATTATGCAAAATATTATTTTGAATTATCTATTATGATTATCAATTTTGAATTATTAGAAATATTGAAATTTAAACTCAGAAGTGGTACGATTTTGAAATTCTTATATTTGAATATGGATGTTTATATATTTCTGAAATATTGGGAATGTGTCCAAAACAGAACCCTATAGCTAACAGCAGTAGATGTTAGCCATAGTGTACTGTGATTGGTAATTAGATAAGATTCGGTATGATATATTATCACTATATTTCGTTTAATGCCTAGGGCTATTATTACAGTTACTCATAGCTTATACTTGAAATAGGTAATGTTCTGATATGTTTTTACTAGCCTTGGTTTAGTTATATATTTTGAAATTTTAACTAGTTCTATAGGAGATTCCCAATGCATTCTGATAATGATTATTCTTCATTTGATATTATTGAATTATAACTGTATGATATCTTATTTTAAATTTCTAAAGACGTACCATCGTAAGTTTGTTCTATTTTTACAATATTAGAATTACTTGTTCACTGAGTTTCCACTCACTCTATTATTTAACATTTTTTAGACTCCAGCGTCGATCCAAAACAACCACCTACAGATTAGGAATAATGGTGGTTATTCTTTGGTGAGCTTGGCTTATTACTAGAGCTATGGATTTTCGTATAATTTGGTCTAGTTGCCCCTTGTATATTAGCTAAATATTTGATGTATCACCATAGTATGTCTGATAACTTTGCTGTAGAAATTTTAGGAAGTCCATAACTCAAGGAATAACCTACCTAACTTTCTATATAAAAATTAAATTGATTCAATTAATGTTTGTATGAAGAGATTATGAGATTTAATGGTTATTTAATATCAATTTATATAAATTCTGCTGTCTTGAGATTTCTAATTGGCTCACAAGGACGAAGAATACCTCATCCTTGTACCAGTCATGTCCTATTGACTCAAGTCATGACATTAATAAAAAGGATCTATATTTGACATAAAAAAAGTGGCTATTTCTTCTTTTTTTTAAATACCAAATATATATAAATATATAAAAAATTTAAAATTATATATATATATATGACTTGGCTAATGTTGTGGCTTGGGACCCGGCCTTGCCTAGAACCGAGTCCTTTCATGATGGACTCTGTCCTCATGGCCCGATGATTATGACCTAGCCCAACCTAGCACGAAATGACCAGATTGGGTCGGGTCTTGATCACCCCTATTGAAGAGTCAACAGTAAATAGTAGTATACTTAAGGCTATGTTTGGATGAATGGTTGAGAAGGGAGTGGTACGAAATGAAATGACTAAAATTGATTAGATTGATGTTTGGATTTTTTTTTTTTAAGGTAAAATGAGACAGTACGGGAGGAACACTAAGACCCCTCCTTGCCATCTAAAACACCAATTTTGGTGTCCCTCCAAAATTAGAGATCAATGATGGAATGGAGCGGGCTAAGAAATTAAATTACTAATATACTCTTATCTTATTACCAATATACCTAATTTTAGTTATTACAACTTTATTTAATTTCTATCATTATAGTTGTGACGTTTTTTTTTCACTTAAAATTTCAAAATAAAAAAGAGAGAATGAAAGAATCTACATCGTAGATTAGTTTCATATATATATATATATATATATATTGTCAACAATTTTTCATTTTTGCTTTTTAAGTTTGTTTTTTAAAATTTTTTAAAGCAACATAAATATTTTGTAATAAATGTATTAGATAGAAGATATGGAAATAATGATTAGTAAATAAAATAAAAAAAATATGGATAGGAGAATTACGTAACATTAAATATTAAACAATGACAAATTATTAGTTATGTGTTTATGTTACAATGGGTAATATTGAAAAAAATAATTAATGAGTCATTTCATTCTATTCATTTTATTGTATCTTCCAAACAAAATTGATAAGTGTCCCTCCCTTTCTTCATTAAAACTTTCAAATAATGTATTTACTTAAATCATTCCATTTCATCTTATATTATTCTATTAATAACCACTTTATTTCATTATTCTTTGAAGTTCTAAACATAGCCTAAATGTTGAAAGGAAGGGGGTTAAAAAATACAAAATAATATTAATTTGCACTCAGAATATTGCCCAAACTATTCCACCAAACTAGGACGTCGTGATTTGCTTTTAAGATTATATTAGATTTAAGTATACCTTTTTTATATCTTTTAATTAACATGAACAAGTATATAGTTAATTAATTATAAAATAAAAATATATAATTTAATTCAATAACTATATGTTATCTCTAATAATCATATATCTATATGATATCATTAAAAATTTATATAATTATAAATAACATACAAATATACAAAAAATTCACGTCTGACCATAGGAAGGCCATCAAGAATAAAAAAAAGGAAAGCACGAGGATCAGATCAATACATAGTTCTAAAGCCCCCACCTCCAGCCCTACAAAATGAAGAAAGAAACTAAAATAATAATAATAATAATAAATGGAGCAAAAGAGTGCCAGGTGAATTTTTAAATCATAGCAGACTTTGCATGTGTTTTGAATTAAGAGGTCCCTTTGAATAATGTTTATCACAGTTCTATTTGACGTCTCACGTGTGGATGGCAAGTTGCAGTCGTACTAAGGAAAGATCTAACTATCTTCATGGCAGGTTTTACCAAATTGGAGAGTCCATATATATATAAAATTCTATTTGGTTAGATGGCAATTTATATTACTGTATCTAAAAAATGAATCCTGTTATGAGTATAGTTCATCTAATATGAAAATGAGTTTCTTTTTTCTTTTTTTTACTTCTGTACAAATGATAGTTTTAAGGATAAAAAGGATTTAAAAAAAAAAAAATTTCAAACCAAAATTATATGAAACTGTTTGTAATTCTCTGTAAGGTAAACCCTGATTTAATATGTATTGAACTCTTAAACCTTTTAAATATCAAACTAAACTTAATGTCATTATTTTGGGTTTTTTATGGTTCCTTAGAAAACTTTGTATCTTTGGATCATAGAATTCGTTTAATTTGTACCGTTAAATTAAAATTGATGAGCTCATATGATAAAAAAAATTTTAATTTTAACTGCATACGATCATTAT
Organism: Delonix regia; assembly: GCA_037074485.1. NCBI lineage: Eukaryota > Viridiplantae > Streptophyta > Magnoliopsida > Fabales > Fabaceae > Delonix > Delonix regia. The sequence continues at coordinate 13,594,433 of CM073456.1, read as the reverse complement.
TTTTATTATGAACCGTTAAAATTATAAAAATTCTTCGGTTAAATTATAAATTTTTCTGGGAACTCTAAAGCATAAGTTCACCGCGAGGGGTTAAAAATTCTCTGGAGTCATATTTGTATCTGTAGAGGACTTTACAAACAAAACACACATATAAAATTGTTTTATAATTTATTTTAATATTATCTCTGGTTGGCAACACCCTTTCCTTCAATTACAAATGCGCACTCTGCAGAAGATTCCATATGCCATAGCTACTTAACCAATAATTATTTGCTTACCCATTTCTCTATTTTTCTGAATCAACTTATGTCTTGTAGACTTTGATGTATTTGTTATATTTTAATTAAAGAAATATATAACAAAAATATAAAAAATAGTGCATACGAGTTTTCTTCACCAAATTAACGCGAGGAGAAATTCCTCAATCGTCGAACTCAGAAACAGTTTTTGAATTATCAATCCTTGAATGGAACAGTCCCTGAGAGAATCAGCAAATTGCCATCCTTTATTACACCTCCAAAGTAAAAGTTGAACATTATTTATTTGTTTATTTTCTCCTCTGGAGTTCTTTCATTTCTCTAACTACTTTTATATTCTGTTGACACCATTTATCTTTTCTATCTTGAGATATGTAAGATAAAAGTCAAACTGTAAAACATGACCAAACTAAATTATGAAACATGAATATGAATTTCTAACATTTCCTTTCAGAAGACCATCCCATAGTGCAATTATTGTTGAATTAAAATTTTAAATTGTTATTTTACACAGTTCCTTCAATATTAATCAATGAATTCATACACTCCATTACCATGACAACGTAGTGACATAAAGTAAAGTCAAACTATAGGCTGAAGTCAAGTAAGAAAGACGAAAATGAAGACTAACTTCTTGATCTTGAATGGCTGCCCACAGCTTTCTCTATGTAATTAAGGCGTTGGGAAGGAGTAAACAGTAAATATACCTGAACATAAATATGGATTTGAAAGATACAAAGAGGGACGACGGTGTTAAAAAAAAAACCCATACATGAAAAACATAAAATATGGATTTGCACTTAGAATGGAATTTTTCTAAGGAGTGCCCTTGAAATACTAGTAAAAGATTATTTATTACACATCATAAATAAACCTAACCAATAAAATTAGTCTATAATCATTTATTATTATTATTAGTAATGGATACAATAAATGATTCTAGATTAATTTCATTAGTTTAAGAATAATTTATTATATATAATAAATAATTCTTAACCAGTACCTTAAAAGCACTCAGTTAGAAAACCCCCTCAGAATATTGCCACTACTGTTCCACCAAACTGAGACCTCGTGATTTGTTCTTGAGACTAGAAATTCGTTTCCGGTGTCCACGGCCCTCTTTGTGTTGTTCCCATTCATGTATTCCTCTGAGCACCCTATCTCCGCAGGCCTGACCATAGGAAGGCCATCACGAATAAGAAAACGAAAGCACGAGGATGAGATTAACACATTAATAAATCCCACAAAATGGTAACTAAAACATAAATAAATAAATAAATGAAGCGAAAGAGTGCCAGGTGGATTTTAAACATAGCAGACCTTGCATGTGTATTGAGTCCAGAGGTCCCTCTGAATGATTTTCATCCCAGTGCTATTTGACGTCCCACATGTGGATGGCAAGCTTTCATTCTTACTAAGGAAAGATCTAATTACCTTGATGGCAGGTTCAACCACTTGGCCAATCCATATATCATCTGATTTGCCTGAAAACATAAATCGACGAAATAAAAAATATAATCCATGGCATCATCTGAAAACATTTTTTTTTTTCCTGGCTATCTATCCGGAAACATTATTTGTTGATTTATACACAGAAAATATAAAAGGCCTGAGACAGCATACTTGATAATGATTCCGTGGAATCAACATAGTGTATGGTCCAATCAAACAATTTTTGCAGTCGATTAAGCATCCTCTTCTGCATGAACAAAGCTTTCATATCAGCCTGACATAACCTATATAGTAGTTTCAGTCAAGTCGATGAAGAAGGGCAGGGGCTTAGAAATAATTATAATTGAATCGCTTAAGTTGATATCAACTATATTATTTTCTCTTTAATTCATCGTGGTCCTCAGTAACAACATTGCTAAATTAATAAGAGTCAATAAATTGAATTTGTAAAAATGGATCCAGGGAAAACTTAAAGCAAATCCCAAGAACTGCTGTCTCAAATGTAATTGGTCTTCACCATGCCATGTTAATAACCAAATCCTCAGTTTGCATATCTGGCTACTAGAAATGTTTCTACCAAAAATGCTAGTTTCAGGGAGTTGCAGTTAAAAAGAGATTATTTTAACCTGACGGCGAACTAGTCTCCGTGTATTAACCTTTACTTTTTCAATTGCTTCCTCCAAAAGCATTGGGGATTTAGTATCAGAAGACAGCTTCAGCAGCACCCTCAGATCATCATCAAACAACTTATCACCCTTTTCTCTGCTAGACTCCTCAGTGAATTCCATCTCTCTCTTGTCGATGTCTTCAATTTCACAGGTTTCCAGAAGAGGTTCAAATTCACGAACACCAATAGCCTGCCACAAGCCTCGAGTATAATCTGCATTCAGATTGTACACGTCATAGACTTCATTAAGTAATCCAGCATCCATCATGCAATCTACCCTCTGTTCCACATATCTGTCCAGTACAGGGAGAGATGCATCCACACATATAAAACAGCAATCATATCTCAAATTACCAACTTGACCCCACTTCTGCCCTGGCACAAGCAGGACCAGCATTATTTACAAGAAAAAAAAAAGAGGAAAAAAAAAAAACGATTGTATGGAGTAACACATGAGAAATTGAGTATCATGACATGTCAACGTAAAGAAGGACTAAGAAATCCAATACTCAAAACAATAAAGGATGGATAACTCATTATTACAAAAGTCAAATTTCTTTCAAATCTGCAGGTGAATTCCTCAATCAAGGGAATAGAGATTGTTTGGAAAATGTGATCAATAAATAGAAGTCAAAGAAGATAACAAACCTCTGCAGCCTTTCCTTGGAAAATTGTGCTTGGAAGAACTCCAGTGCGAGCATACAAACTAAGGTATTGACTAATCTGCAAATAAAAAGAGAAATGCATGTAACCATGCCAGCCCAAATTTAAACAATTCATATAACAAATTTAGCAACAAATCAAACTGGATGTGCTTCTAAGAAGGCACAGAACACCAAAGTTTTCAAATTCTTGGTTTTTTTTTACAAGAAAAGAAATGAAAGAATATACGTAAACAAGCATTTCATACATAATAATGATTGAGGAGCAAAAGGAGAAAAGAAAATAAAAAAGAAAATTAGAAAAAGGATCACTTAGAATAAATACACAAAGCTTCGTATGGCCTATTCTTGATACTTGAAAAAGCAAGATATTCAGATGTCAACAAGCCCAGAATTATTCATACATTTAATGCCAGTTTATTACTAATTCGAAGCAAAAGGAGAATCATGATCTATTGTTTTTTCCAGCTCAAAACTGGATAATGCAGCTACACGGGCACAGACTGCATGTTATCATACAAATTATTTTCTTAATTTCTTATTAACCAGCAGACAAGGCTTATGCTCTAAATCAGAGAGCCCTTTTATGTATGTTTTCGAGAATAATAATAACAATAATGCAATTAAACTCACACCTTTCTATGGTTATTTGGATGCATTCTATTTGCTGCAACTGGATCAATATCTTTAAGTAGGTCATAATTTTTGTTTGAACTGTCCTTTTCAGGGATGAAACTCTTGTCCAACTGTGCAATGCCTACAAATGAAATAGATGTTATGTATAAATCAAGTAATGAATTGATCAGAAAAACATTATAGAGCAATGAAGAGCAATTTACCAGGAGGGTCATCCAAAGAGGTTTCATCCATATCTTCCACTGACTCATCTAGAAGGAATGGACTCACAAGAGCCTGAATAAGATAACAAACAAGATTACTTAAGAAAAAACAAAAAAAATTAACATATGGAACTAATCACCCTTGACGATATATAACCATTCTAAAAGAGAAAAAAAAAAAAAAAAACTGTATAAATTTACAGAAATTCAACAGAATGGAACTCATATTCTCCCTATTGCGCATTATAAAAGTTTCCCAAAATGAAGAACATGAAAAACGAAGAGTTTGTACAGTTCCTAGCAGCAAGTTTCACAGTTCCCACCTGGATGTAATAATTCGTACCCCCAACTATGACAGGCAAGCTGTTACGAGCCAAAATTTCATTGATGAGCTGAAAATTAAGAAAAGAAATATTAAAATGACAAAAGTATTCGTTTGTTGCAATATTCATTACACAACCAAAAAAAAAAAAAAAAGAATCATGAACGCACCCACCAATGGGAATGCATTAAACAAAAACTATATATATTAAAATTCAGAAGCTGCCTAAAATCAATGTTTTACTTCTAACCATACCACTTCAAACCATTTATTAGAAAGAAGAAAGCATTCAGTTCGCCGAATTCACACCCAATTTTTTCTACTTAATAGCTTCCAACGTAAACACACATTTGAAAAAAAAAAAAAAAAAAACTTACAGGCATAGCAGAATCCCGAAACTCTTTAGCTGTGAATTCCACGTTTGGACTTATGGTACCCAGAAGATGATGCGGCACCCCTGCAACATGTGACCCAAATTCAGAAACCGAAATAAATTCAGGAAGTCAGGCAGATCCACGAGCTTCCATACCCTTTTGGTCCGAGAGAGGAACTTTGTTCGTGAGAACGTCAAGGCCTCGGTAGACCTGCATGGAATCAGCATTGATAACTTCAATCGGAAAGTGAGAGGCCAAATCAATAGCGAGCTTGGACTTCCCAGAACCAGTTGGACCCATTATCACTACCACCTTCGGCTTCTTTTCTTGTCCTCCATCGCTAGGGTTCAAAGTTCTGCGCGTCTCAGTGATGATGTCAGTTGCACAGTCATCCATCGTCGTTGTTCCTTCGGTTTCCGTTCTCGAAAAAACCTGAAGTTGAAACCCAATGCCCAAACCGTTCCTTTATTGCAGATATAGGTACATTGGTTCTGGACCCGTAGTGATCCATAATAATGAAAGTTCCATGTATGTGGGCACTTGCTTGCCCAGTGGGCCTCCCGAAATAGGTTAAATCCAATCAATGAGTAACTTACCCACAAATTTTCGTGACAAGCATTTGCAGTCAAATACTAAGATATTTGTGGATACTAATCTTTAGTCTTTGGTCTAAATATTAAGAAATTTGACTTCTGTAGTAACTAAATTAGCTAATTAAGTCATATAAATATTCTTTTTTAATTTTTTTTTGTAGAATAAGTATATGAAATATAAATATAGTTGAATGAATCCTTACTTTTTTCTTGTTAAAAGCTATTATTCTTGAAGATTCACTGGATAAAATTTTTTGGGTCAAATAGTGACAAGTAGCAATTAAATCCAGATGATAATTAGCATGTGGCGCTACACAAATATGTCCACAAGGATGTGTTGTTTGTGCATGGTCAAATTGAATCACTTGCAATAAGGTTTATCTAACAGAAAGTGTTATAATAAATGTGGGTTATTAAATTTTTATCTAATAATTTAAATTTTTTAAAATTGAATTATATTTTTAAAATATAAAAAAAAATCTGGGCCATTAGTTAAAGATCCAATGACCCATATTTGTTATAACACCTAAAGGTGATCCACTTTCCCGACAATGTTCTAGTGCAAGCATGTGTGAAATAAATTGTACATGATCAGAAAAATATTAGATTTGACTCAGTCTTTTAACAAATAGGCAGAGTTTGTCATATTCAACATGTTGAGGAAAAATGGGTTAAATTAGTTCTGCAATAATAGACTCATTGTTCGTTGAGTAACTTTTTGATTGACTGAAAAATATTGATAAATTGAAGTGTGTTTGAATTTCATCCTGTGATTACGAATTAGTCCACACATTTTATTTGTGAAGGGGTGAAAATTATTCATATGGGTCCACGGAGTAGGTTAATGTGATAGTTTACAACTAAATGATTTGAGCCAACAAGTGAATATAATAAATTAGTAAATTACGATCTAATTTTTATTTTTTAATAAAAGTAGAACTTCAAATTATAATCACTTTTTAAAAAAAAAAAAAAAGTGTATGCATTAAACAATCAAATTCTCATAACCCAAACATGAAACAATAAGAAAATACAAACAGATGAAAGGAAAAATCGTGGATGTGATATAGAAAAAGAAAAACGTACAAAGTGACTTTCAAAAATCTAAATGGAAAGTATATTTATGATGAATTAGGTAAGTTTGATAAATGACTTTAGTTACAAGAGGCTTTTCTGAGTATTGAATTTGAGTTCCATGATTGATGCAGCACATCTCACAATACAACGACTGGAACTTTTGGAGTATTCGGGCTTGAGAGTTTAGGTGTCAAATCCACACTTTCGGGGAACATTCTTTCACTAATTCAGTCAGTGAAATACAGAACCAAAAAAATCACATAATAATGTACCACATTCAATGAGAAAAAACTGATTCTAGTTACACCACACACAATCCAAAGGGTTACATTTAATGGCATCTCAGTGCAGGGTTTCTATGTTCTTGCGTAGCTCCTCCAGCTTCTTCATCCTTAGCCTCTCACTTTCAGTCACCAGCTTCATCAGAATCAGAACACGTAAGGACACTAGTAGATTAAGCTTTGAGCAACAAAGAATACAGTAAAACTAAATATTCCTAACCTCCATTAATTTTGAAACAAGTTGAGCTTTCTCCCTGTTCTTCTCATTGAAAGCTTCAAGTGCTTCTTTGTAGTCTCTCTCCTGTGACCCCCAAAAAGAAAAAGGAAAAGCAGAGAAAAAAAAGTTTCAGATAACTTCAAAACTATTGTTTATATTCCCCTTCAAATTTTACCCCTTTTCTGTTTATAATCATGCAACAGAAGCTTCCATGAGTAACTTGAAATTTCCCCATTGAAGCCATCCTATAGCTTTCTACGTGGAAATTCAAACACAATTATTATGAATGATCACCTTAACTACTGGTATAATCATATCCACTTGCCACTCAGCTGAAAAGACATTATGGGGCCAAATAAATAAAGCAAATGAGGTCAACAATTGATCGAATACTACGCAGTGATTAAGTGCTTGTATCAAAAGCTGTGTAATTAAAACAAATGGCCATCACTTTGCCTTCCCCTTCTTCAGCAAATCTTATCCCTAGATATGGCTTCTTTGGCATAAAGATTCCAGAAATGACAAAAGCAAACAACAAGAAGTAAACGGTAAGAAAACATAACAACCCCACCTTTCTCTGGCAGGTTTGGCCCAGTGGCTTTAACTCTTTGTTCACTGTGTCTATCTTCTTTCGAACAACTGCAACTTCTTTTCTCATTGGATCCGCGAGAGCTTCAAGCTCCTGCAATACGATTTGCAGTTTCCCAACAACATGATTTCATGATTCAGTAAAGAACCAATCATCGGTTCTTGCACTGAAGTTTAAAACACAGAAAAAATCTTCTGACCAAATGAACATGCCTTTTCTTCAAGAAGTTATATTACAAACTTGATGTTCATAGATTCATATATACATGAAGGAATAAGACAAGTGAAGCTATGGACTTACTTCTCTAATCTCGGCCAATCGCTTTGTTTCCTCCTCGACGCGACCCAGATGAGCTTGGACCTTTTCCCTGACCTCCATTTTCTTCCTCTCAATTTCTTCTTCCTTGGCTCGGAACATGGCCAGAGCTGATCTGGCCATCTCCTCCTCCTTGTCATCCCTTATAGGGCTCTGGTTTGAGCTAATGATTCCTGAATTCTTCACTCTCTGCGCATTTGATTGTTGCTGCTCGTATAGTTGTTTTGCTGTTGCCATTAATTGCAGCTCTTTGCTTACCAGTTTTCTCTCTTCTTTTTCTCTTTTTCCTTGGAATGATGGCTCTCTTTCCCTGCCTTGCCTTTGGTGGTTATAAGCAAGACTCGCTTTGAAGCTATGAAACCAACCAGCTTATTTTATTAACAAATCCATAGAATAAGCCAAAATGACAGAAATGCCTATTCCTTTACGCTTGTGTAAAGGGTAAATTTTTCTACGCTGAACAAAAATACATTCTTAAAAGTTCCATTTCTTTTTAATTGTCACTTTTACTCAAAAGCCAACTTGATTAACCCCCATCAAACTTTTGGTTTTGAATTTTAAGGGTACTATACGTGTAGGTTGATTGATAATGATAATGTTTACATTCAAACCCTTTAATTCCACTTACATTCTTCCCTATTGTTCATTGTACTGTATGTAAAACTTAGTGACGGATCTTGATGGGCCTGCATTGGTTAGGTAGCTATTTTCTTAGGTTGGTATATTGGCAAATTCTGCTAACTACTGCTTCCGACAAGGGGCACCAATTGTTTATGTTATGTATAGCTACAGCTACAATACATAAAACGACCAGAATTCTCACCCTGCAACTCCAGCGAATCAGATTCTTCCATTTCCATTTACATGCCAATTTCTTTTATAGTTTCATCGAAGAATATGTATAAGGGAGTGATGGGAATTATATAAAAAAGTGGGTTTCTTGAAGATAGAAAGGTGCTTGAGGCTGAAGTTTAGGTCGTGGAGTGGACAGAAAGGCCTCAACCACATAAAGCATGAATGTGGGGAGAGACTTAGTGAACAAGACAGAGTAGGAGAGATTGGAAGCAGCTAAGCCTAGTGGCTTTTATGACATTCATGATGCATAAAAGTCAGAAGATACCCTCACAGCTTGGCGTTACAAGAAAGTTACAACAAAGTATATCTGCCTTTATTTTGTTCCATTCATGTCAATTCCCATGTGCTAATGAATAGATGTGTGAAAACACAGAAATAATTGTCGTTGAATCATAGTTCTTAAATCTCCAGGCCAATATTTTAGACACATACGTACGAGATTGTTTCAAGTTTCTGTGACACATAGATACAGAAAAACCCAGCGATTATGGTAGGGACAGTGCATGGAAGAGTTCATGGTACAAAAACATTTCAGCCAGACAAAAGATCCTTGATTATTATTATTATTAATAGCATGCGGCATGGGCTCAAGGCTTTGCATTAGTTTATATGTTTATTCTTTGGGCTAATCATGCCCTAAGATATATTTCTTATGGACTCGGAAAAAGCTTAACAGCCAATCTAGCTCTTTCAATTGAGATGTGTCCGTACAAGACATGCGTAATATTTGCTGATATAGAGTGGGCATTTGAATATTATGTGCTCCATTCATCTACCCAAAAAGTAAACATAATTTCCAGCTGAGTTGGTGGCACACTCTTGGTTATGGATGCTTTTATACTTTGACTTTATCATCTGCGTTGCAAGTTTCTTAGCTCTAACTGCTGCAACTCCTAGGTCACTAACTCATCAAATTGTCACTCCTACTCCTTTTCAAATATGCCTATTAATTACATGACACTTCCAATTATGCATATTCTTATTTTCAAGATGAAACCACTTCTACGAAGGGCGGTTTCTCTCTCTAAATTTTTTTAATTTTAATTTTTATATGTAATTTTATTTTATATTCTTAATTTAATTTTTTCAATTTATAAGAACTCATCCTTCTTAAATTATAAAAATTTGCCTCTTTTAATTTAAATTAATCCAAAGACTTTTACCTCCTTGAAAATCAAACTTAAATCCCTTTCTAGCTGGCAATCCAATTAAACATATTTTTGTATACTTGTTACACCATACTACATACAAGTATTTATATCTAAGTATATAAATTTAGTTGAGCCGCTAAGAAAAGAAAATTTGATGGGTGATATATATGTATATGATATTATTGTCCCTTAAAATTTCTAATATACCCCTTTTAATTTTTTTTATTGTCTGGTTTCGTCCTTGCATATTACTTAACGAATTGGGGGTGGGTGACACTGGATTTTGATAGAATTAGGCCCACTTGGCCAGCATGTGTTTTCCAGTATGAGAATGTAAAAAGTTTGTTCTGGTGAGAAGAGATAGAACCCTCTTTCTGTTTGTGTTGCACTTGCACAGTCTTTGCCAGTACAAGTCGCCACGAGAAATTTGTCAAATTTTGGTCACAAAGTTGCCTAAATGTCTATGCTAGAATGTTTGATAATTAACACTTGGGGAGGGCCCATGTCTGAAAGTTGTAGGCTCGTTTGTGGGACGAAAGTATCTAAGCTACCTCGTCCAAGTCCAAGTCCTAACCCAAAAGTTGTGGGGTTGATGAGGCAATATAACCAAAAGGTAAGACTAAGGAGCTTGTGATACTATTTCTACTCTTTTAGTTCCGAAGGATTATCATGGTTAGTTTAGATTTTAAAATTATTATAAGGCTGTAGGCATGAATTTTTGAAGATTATAGGATTTGGATTTTTCATATTTTCTAAAAAAACATATGGATTAAATGACCATTATTAAAATATTATATAAATTTAACGGTTTATATTTAAAGTATAATATTAAAATTAGTAATTTTCTAATTACCAAGATTAATAAAATCAAAAAAGTTAGTACGATAATCTGCATTAAACGAATTGTGCAATCTAGCATTGCATAATTTGCTAGAGAAAATGTAAACTATGACTTACACATATTGTAAATTAAATCTCAATTTGTTATTCAAATTATATTTTGTATTACATAATAAATTTCATGTTTTTATTTATTAGAATCATAATTGTTAAAGGGAACATTTCAGTTTATAACCATAAGTTGTAGTTAATTATTATTAAGAACCTTATATTTTATAATTGCATGGAAGGATCTAGAGCCATTTCATAACTTTTTTGATAGACAAAAATACCTCTAGCCTTAATAATTTTAAGAACTTTCCTCTAAACCATATTTTGTCAACAAGTCTTGATGTTTTCCCCCAACATACTTTCTCTTCTCACACACTCAAGCTTCATTACTTTCTATAAGACGAGAATCATCCTCTAAAGAAGTATGTTCTTGATTTTTATAAGTCTTAGCAATTTTTTCTAAATAGACCTGTAAATATTGTTAGTATTTCTATTTGCATTTAAATTTTTTTCATCTATAGTCTCACCATATTTATCTTTCATCATCTATATCATAGAAGTAGGGAGATAGGAAAAAGTCATTTTTTATTTTAATAAGAGGAAAGCTTTGTTGCATATAAAAGAAAACTAAGAAACACAAAAGTTACCGTATACCACATTAAACATATAAATATAATAAAACCCTAGAAACCTCAATTGTAAGAAATGCTCATCGTAATAATGATAGCAAGCAAAGTAAGATTAATGAACAAGAGTAGCCATAAATACAAATACAAACCTTTGTGGTAAAAGTAGTGAGTTTTGTATACTGTAATTGATTTGAATAAAGGGAATGATATAATGTTTTATTGTTCAAAAAACTCTAATAAATATTTATCTTTTAGCATGGTTAAGTCAAAATGATAGTAAAAAGCAAATAACTTATAATTTTATTATAATTTTGTTTTGGCTTAGTTACATATCAATTTAGTTATAATTATAATTGGTTTTAATATTTGTTACCACTAAAATTTTAACTTTTACTTAATTTCAAATGTACTAGTAACTTAAGATTTTATTATGACTTTAGTTTACGTAATTCTGAATCAACTCATCTATAATTACCATTGGTTTAAATATTTGTTACCATTAAGATTTTAGTTTTAACTTGAGTTGGATGCAATAGTAACTTGTGATTTTATTACAATTAAGATTTGCCTTAGCTGCAAATCAACTTAGCTATAATCACCACTATGTTTAATGTTTGTTATCATTGCTGGTTTTTAAAGGTGTTTTTGTTCTTTAAAAATTCATAAAATCACTCTAACTTCTTTAGTGTAATTATAAAATATAAGGTACCTGAGAGTAATTAATTACAACTTATATTCATAAAAAGAAATTCTCTTATTTTTAAATTAAAATAGTATATTAGTGCTTTAACTTTATTTATTATTTTAAAATGTTTTCTCAAATTTGAATTGATTTAAAATAATTTTTAAGTTTTAATCTTATCTCATAAAAAATATTCGCAAATAAAAATCTTAATAATTTATAAATATTAATTATTTTAATTACCAGAAGTTAGATATATATGATTTATATTTTAAATAATGATGTGACATTAAAAAAATAAATCCAATCATCAATTTAGGAAAATAGAAACAAGCCAACAAAATCGTTATCTATAATAAGGGTAGAAAAGAAAACATCCAAGCCCCTAGGTCTGGGTTTGCTCATTTTATGGCAGGGAAATGAAGATTATTTTCTAACTCATAGTCATTGAATGGAAATTAACAATCACATTTAATCATATTTCATTAATAAAAATCTTAATCATTGAATTTTAAACTAATGGCTCAAACCAAATAAAGATAACCCTTGTATTGTTCGTACAACATGTGGAAATATGTTCATACACTTTTTAACACTTATCCACTTATCTCTCTTCAATCTCCTCCCCTTACCTTTTTCTTTTTAACTTTTTTTTTCTCTGTGAATAATTCTTCCCTCATGAAACTATGTCATTTAGATCATTTTCTATGCATTCCAACTTGTCTCAAATCATCTAGGCCACATTCATCATTATTATTAACTTCCAAGACATTCCTTCTTCTCTCATCGTTGTTGCTTTTTCGCAAAGATTGTCACCATCACCGTTGGAGCTACTGATCTTAGACAACAAAATGGAGAAATCTGTGTTTAACAGAGATGCTAACCTCAATCGAACCTTTTCTATTAATGTTCTTCCATGAGAGATGTCTGTTACAGGTTCAATCTCTCCCTCTTCTCCTTGTTGAAATTTGCTTTGGTTTCCCAAAAGGGTCTAAATTTTAAAACACAATGTAAAATAATTAACACTTTGCTTAAATGTAATTCTTTGAGATTCCATTTTAACTTGGCATGGTGTAATGCTGATATTTTTAACTTGTGAATGGCTATTAACATTTAAAATTGATGCATTGATTTCACTTTTGCTTTATGTGTGTGTATAGTTCAATTCACTGAGAGTTAGACTTTAAAGTTGAACTCTCTTAATTTGTATCTCTTTACATGCCTCTATGTTCATGTTAACCTTAAGTTTTAACTATAATATTAATTGATGATAACAAAACTCATAAGTTTAAAGCATTAAGTAAAAAAATGCATTTAAATAGTTGGGCTTAGTTAATTAATATTTACATTGACTAACATGTGAAGATTTACATTGAATTATATAATACAAAATTATGTTATCTTGATTTGGCTTACCTAAGTAATATTTATATAGACTAATTTGTGAAACTTTTTATTAGGCTATATTTTACAAACTTATCTTATTTTAAACAAAGCCCAAGTAAATTGGTTTGTTCATATATAAACCCATAACCTCTTGTTTTGGCCCAAGAAATAATCACCTTGCAATGAAGCCCATTTTATTGCACATGAACCCAAATGATTTTAAATGCATATTTAAATATGTGACCCATATTACATCAGATTTTGTTTAGCCCAAAAGAACTTCATTGAAGCCCAACTCTTAACACTTAAGCCGAAAATTATTCATATACCATCTATTTTGAAAGCACATGTTGCACTTTCATTTAGTAGATATATTCATATTAGAAAAGAAAAAGGGACAAAGAAAGTCAACTATCTTATAAGACAAAGAGAGGAACAAAAGAAAACAAATAAAGTTTTAAATGGCAACATTCAAAATGCAATGTGAAGAAAAAGGGAATAAGTACATAGCACGCGATCAATGCAAAAGGTGAAAAAGAAGAGACAAGTTATAATCATAGTTGTCAAATTCACGAATCAACTCATTCAACTCTGATGATTTTACATTTTTAGGTAGGAAAATTAATTTAACTCGGTTGTAGAATCAGAATCAGAATAAACTCTACCAAACTCAGGTAAACTCGGTCAAATTCATATAGAATCAATTAAACTCGGGTAGACTCGCTAAGTTTGACTAAAGTTAACCAAATTAAATTTTTTCTTTTTTAGTTTTTGGCCTAGATCTAAATAATCTAGCACTCCAATCAACATTTTAAAAGAAAATTAATTGACTTTAAGCTCAACCCAACTATGTTAACCATTAAACATTTAAAAAAAAAAAAAAGAAGACATAATTTACTTTATAGATACAATTACATTGCTATGACTCTAATATATTCTATTTGCAATTAATAGCAAATAACATATTACATAGTGATTAAATGGTTAGCTCTACTTTCAAATTTTTTTAAATTTTTTCCATTACATAGCTTAAAATACATTATATCTATATATATATATATATATATATAATTTACTTTAAATTGTTTACATTATTATTACCACTTAAATTACTATTATTTTAAATTTTAATTAATTTGAATTTCTAAATTAATGAGTATCGTAATGACAAAGCTTGTTTCTAATTTTCTTTTAATAAATTTAAACTCAATGCTTCAAAAAAAATTTTTAATTCAATCTCTACCTAATTAGTTATAAGTTTGTTCTTAAATTATATGATTCAAGTATATTTTCTTAGTAATATGTTTATCATTCCCTAGTTTTATGATTTGGGTAATTACAATAGTATTTTGTATTCATGCATGAAATTTTATTTGTATTTTGATTTAGTTATGTTTAATAGCTATTTATTAATAGAGGTAAATTCTTACAATTCTATATTACAAGTTTACGTCACAAGTCTGTTTAAACTCACAAGTTTGACAACATTGGTCATAATATTTAGCAAAAATCATTTGACTTAATTACAAGCATGCAAATACAAAGCCTCAAAAAGTGCAAAAGGTATTCTACAAGTTAAAAGTTACAACAACAAAAAAAGAGAAGAAAAGGCCTAAAGTATGGAAGAAACTCTCTAACAAAGTTCTCATGTTCTCTAACTAGGGCTGCACACTTATAGAAAGAACCTTTTGAAGACCAATATGTCAAAATCTATAATGATATTTTCCTACACTTATCAAGGAATCAAAAGCATGTTTTGGATCTGCATAAGTTGAAATAAACACCATTTTTAAGCCTTTATGGCAGTACCTCTCCTCTTTCTCTTCTTCTCATGTCTAATGTCCAAATTTTAAAAGGGGAGAAATCATCTTTTGAAATGCAATTGTAATATACTAAATTCTTATATGAAAAGAAGCATCAAATTAAAGAGAATGGGTAGGAAACATAAAAAATGCTAAAGGAAAAATATAAAAAATTTCTTCTATACTATGCCCAGTTTCAAGTGTCTGAATTTGATAATCAAACCCTTGAAAGTACATTGAAGACAAATTTGAGAAAGTCTAGCATATATCCAATAAAATGACAACCTAAGCATTCTCTAACAAGTCAAAAGGCAAAAAAGGAAAGTGCAATAGTTGTCCAACACTATAAGGATTTTATAAAGCCAAAAAATATGCACAAAGCTTCATAAAGTTGTTATAAAGCACAATTGAGTACATGATATGATATTGATAGCAAAAGAAGCGACGACAATGAAGCCTTATGATAGAACCTCTCTTGCACGTCCATCCATTGTGTCTAATGGTAAATAACCAAGCATGTGGAGGAGAATTAGAAATGCAAAGGTCATCTTTTGATTTCTTATATAAGGAGAAATTTTTTAATATATGTGACAGAGCTTGGAAAACATAAAGATGAAAAAGAAGCTTTTAAAAGATCAAAAAAGAAATGCACCTAGTTTCAGGTACTTGTATATGACTATTAAGAACTCAAAAGTTGAGCTTATATGAATATCTTATTATATAAGAGTATTTAATCTTAATCTTCTCTTGTAAAAATCTTTCCTAGTAAAGAAACTTAGTTATGAGTTAGCTAAGTATAAACCTTATGTTTTGGGTAAACACAAGATAATCTAGGTTCAAAGAGCCATAAACCATGTGTTTTGTGTAAGCACGAAAATCCAAAATTTGGGGTGAATCATAAACCTTGTGTTCAAGGTTATCATGCTAAAACTCTTGTAAACTTTAATATATTAAAAATCTCTTTAATTTCAAAGGAGATTGGATGTAGAGCAAGGAGTCCAAACCAAGATAAACTTGCTTATTTGAATCTTTTTCTTCCCTTCTCTGTTGATTTTCAGTCATTATTTTTAGGCACTTAAAAATTATTTTCATACATCCAAAATATCTTTTAGGCACTAGAATCCAACTTCCAAGGTGCTAAAACTTACATTACATTTATCTTCAAACTTAATATCTTTTCAATATTTAATAGATTTCTTTAATGTTTGAACTTAAAGCTTCTACCAAATATTACTATTTTCTAATTTTCTTATGTCTTCCTTTTTCTATTCTTTTTAAATTTTTTCACTCAAAGTGTTTCATCTAACGATCATTTTCATTTTTCTAACATTGCAGTAGTTGATTGTTGCCTTCAAGCACCTAGTTGCAATATTTGAAAATTAGTTTTATTTATGAAAATTTATTTAAAAATCATTTTAAAAATATCAAAGCACCTATTTATCTCCCCTCTAGATGCACTGTCAGTTCATAGCTTGTTTAAATTATCTTTACAATATTATAGGTTAGAAGAATGGCCTTTAACTTTAATCAAGAGCATGACTTGCTTTGTTGAATTTTGTTTTCATAAAACCTTTGTAATTTAGTACATATTTGAAGGATTTCATATCACTTACTAATTTCATTGCTTAACATTTTGGTACCTCTTTGAACCCAAACTACGATGCGAGGCGTTGAACATATCCTCTATCAAGTTCAATGTGAAGCAATTTGTTAACTAGCATGCATGTATTGCCTTTAAGTCAAACTTCCATTTTTTATCTCAACTGAGCAAGTTAGGTTGATGCTTATGACATCATAATGCAAGATGCATTTTATTTTGCTATTTTTGTTGGTTTACTATACACTTGTTTCATTTATTTTCATGATTGTTGTAACCTGCAAGTATGAATTTGGTGGAAGAAAGACATGGGTGCCATGAGGAAAACCTATAAATTATAATACCTTAACGGTAAGCTTTAATGCTACATTTTGCAAGCTACAAGCAGTAAAGATGCTCTATAAGTTTTACACTAATAGGAAGCATAAAAGGGTTAAATTCAAATAGATTGATAGTAGTAGCCCTAAAGAAAATAAGAATGCACATATTATATTTGGAAATAAGAAAATTGCGTAGGAAGCTATATGGATAGACAAATATATCCATGATATACAATATAAAAATTAATTCAAAAAATACTCACATCCTGTCATTGATTTAAAATTTAAAAAAGGATATAAAGAAACAAAGCTTAAAAACCCATATCCATATTAAAAAAACTTGAAGGATTCTTCCATTTAAATATTCATTTTCAATGATGGTAGGGAATTGCTACAAGACCTAGCCCATCATTCATACAAAGCCTAATATTCATATAAGACCATACAACTTAGGCCCAATAAGAAGAATCATACATATCTTTTGCTTCCATCAATGTAAATGTAGCAGTAGACGTTATTGAAAGAAATAAAAGAATTTTAGATAGAGTTTTAAACTTTTGGAGCTTCATCATTTCTTCAAAAAAGGATTATTATCTTTATATTTTTTATGCTATCAGCTTTCTCTTAAATTAGTACGTAAAATAGTGTTTTCATATCCTCCCCCACCCATGACTAACAATGCCCTATTAAATAAGCTTGAACATTAATTTTCTACTTTGGATTCAAGACTAGTAAGCATTGAATCCACAATGCAATTATGAATGCAACATTATACAGAGCCAATTCTTAGCTAGGTGGAATGCTTAACAAGAAATTATAGCTCCAACACCACCCTATTGGAAAAGTTATTTTCATTTGAGAATGTTTTAATGGATGTTCAATCTGTCACACAAGTTACAATTGAGTTAGAGGATGATGTTGGGATACCTTTGTCACAAGAGATGATCGGTGACTTTAATTTAATCTTTGGTAATTCCAATTCCTATACCAGCCAGGTGAAGGAAAGCATCGAACTAAATCACAATACTTTAGAAAAGCTACAATAACATCTGTATGAAACACTTTATTATAATGCAATTACACTAGTGAAGATGACAATGGCTTACAAATTGCTAGGCTCCATAACTTTAATAATATTGAATCTCTAAGAATCATACAAGAAGATGGTCAGCTCCGTAAGTTCTTAAACAAATCATCGCAATTCATAGAGTCAGAACTCTAGCAATGTGGTAGAACATCATTAAGTGCATCCTCAATTATCACCTTCTTTCCTTACTTCATTAAATGTTATACTATGAATGCTACAACCATGTTGATCCTGACCTATCCATTTTAATAAACAATGGAATTAAGTTTACACATCAACTGTTTAGGAAAATGCCTCAAAACAACATGGTTTCATTATATGCCATGATTGACGATTATGCAAAGTAAGGAATGCATGAGCCTGTGGAGGATATTTTGATGACAATAATAGCTAAAGGTATGTTTATGGTTGGTTTTAATGGCAATCTATCTTTTCTGTTAAATGCTCCCTTACTTTATGTAGATAAGGTATGTTGTATAATAATGAATATAATTAGAGCATAGGCAGCATACGCTAAATAGAATTTGACTAATGCTACGCCTATAATTAAAGAACTTGATGCCATGTTTCTTAATTGCAATAATGAGAGCCCACTTACTTGTTTAGTTTCTAACGTTGGAATTGGTTAGCTAGCTTTGGAGATTTCATGCTTAGGATTTATCAGTAAGGGAAATGAATTTTGATACTACTTGATGATATACTTAAGTTTCATTCTCAACCATATACAAACTGTTAAGCATACTGAAGGAGTTGTTCAAAATCATCATGAATTCTTTATAATCGTCAATCAAAGTGATATCAAGGAGTATGAAACAAATTTTAGGGTATTTAACTCTAAGAAGAATGATTTGATTGCATTGTATAAGGAGTGCAAAGGTACTATGAAAAGACTTTTCTATTTAATGCTTGGGTTGGATCTTAAACTTGTCTCACACTGATTTAAGGACATTCTTAATGAGGCTGAACCTCTTTAAAAGATGGGAGATTCTTCTGGTGAAATAATTATTGCTAATTTATGTAGGGTTAATCTGTTAGACAATTTTGTAGAGGATAAGTACACACATTGTTGTACATATAAGAGTTACTTTTTATGCCAAATTTGAAAATGGAAGGTCAAATTAAAAGATCAGGACAAGGATGATTGAGTTAAGGTTTTGGTGCCTTAGAGCTTTCACTTAAACACTCTGGTTCTCCTTTTATGTATGCTGGCCACAAGGGTGAAGCTTATGCCAAAAATAATTTTGAAAATATATATATCATAGTAAGTGTATATGTTCTTGGATGGATGTTTCATAAAGCTTAAAGGATTGAAGCATAAAAAAAAAAACATGTTAAAGTTAATGACTTTCTTAAGAGACACCATATGTGCATATCAATGGAACTAGTAACTACAGTTCTTACCATGGACAGCATCCCAATGAGGATTTTGTGGTAGTTATAGTAGTCATTAAATTGGATAATGGGAAACCAAAGGTCTATTCAACTCTTAAGATAATAGATTTTTAGATAAAACAATGTCTACCAACAAACCATGCATGGTTGTTTTCAACAAGGAAATCATATTCATCCTTTTTTGCTAACTTTGATGCCTTATGTTAATAGGGAACTACAACACCTATATGTAAAGCTCTTCATGAAGTTGTTGATATATGCATACCAAGTTCAAAGGATCATGTAAAAGCCTAAAGTGAAATCTTATTGTTACTCATAAAAGCTTGAACCATATGGAAAAGTTTTAAAAGAATTTCCTCTTCCTCCTGCTGATGGAGTTGGCCTTGAGTTTGGATCAAATCTAAGAGAAATTTGTATTGTTAATAGGTCTAATGAGAAATAGCAAATAAAAGCAACATGGTGTGGCCCTTATCATATCATTACACTTTAATTTACAAGCTTGGCTAAAAAGCATCCAAAAGTTGTATTTTTGAATGTTGACATACATGAGTTCCTAGTTATCTTTTAGGGTTTTTTTCATCTGAAGACTGGATTCATCATTGGTTGAAGTTCCATGATTATGTATCTTATTATTCTACCACTTTTACAAGTTCTTTGAAATGGAAGGTAATGTTATAATACCTTGCCCATACAAGGCCCAATATTCATATAAGATCATACAATTTAGGCGCAAGGATAAGAACCTTACATCTCTTTTTCTTCTAAACAGTGGAAGGTATTGGAAGAAGGAGAAAAATTTTAGATAGAGTTTTAGACTCTTGGAGCTTCTTCCTTTGCTTGAACATGGATCATTATCCTTATGCTACCAGCTTCCACTTAAGTTGAGTACGTAATAGGTATATTCTTGAAATCTTCCACAATTCAACCTACTAGGATACAAAGACATTCCTTCTAATATAATGAATAATGTTTTAGAAGTTACGAAACAAACAATTTACTCAATATAGTTAATTAGGTAATGTGTGAGATTTTGAAAAGCTTGATTTTGAAACCCAAACAAAAAACAAAAATTCTATAAAGAAGAGCAAGAAGGAAATCTAAGCCATTGCTGATTCTAACAGTTGATTAAGAAAGTCATCTATATTTGACCTTTAGCTTTAGGATAAACGAGCTAATTGTGGATTCTTATACTTACAAGAGTATGTTCATGTGTTAGAGGTTTTCTCCTTAATTCAAACATTACAAATGTCATCATTTGACTCCTTTTTTTTTTTAGGGGTTTCAGGTAGAAGTTGAAATGCTTAAACATATAGTTCATCCCAGGTTGATAATATTATTTTTCCAAACTTTATGATCATTGTAACATTGTATATCTTATTTATTATCTTGTTCTTTGCATCACTCATGCCATATGTCATAATTGTGTATGTGCTTTGATTTAAGTGTAATGCATATATATGAACACAAAATTTATTAGCATTTAAATAAACATAACAATGGGATAAGAAAACAAGCCACGCAAAGCTACCACGAATATTCATAGTAGGGGAAAAAATATATGCTAATTTTACACAACAATATAATAATGACGCACTTTAACAATACATATGTGTAAGGTAATCCATATAGATGCTCATCTTTTGAGAAAGTTGAGGTATCTGATGGAAGCAGTAAACACTAGAATGAACAAGACAACCCAACCAATGTGGCCGAAGATTAAAGGGACAAGGAAGTCATGATCGAAACCCATATTATCCTTTAAGTAGTCTTTTAATGCCTGCTTATCTCCTCCAGGTATATCCACGGGGGTGTCCATGTCACCAAATTGAGAAGCAAAGACTCCATAGATTGTCCAAGCAATTGGAGAACCCCAGTAGTACCATCTCCACCACACTGGAATCAACTGCATTTTGGATCATCAAGTTCCATTAACAAACATATAAGCTAGATGCCTCAAATTCCAGGACAAAAAGAATTTAAAGAGAAATGTAACTCATGAATTATATAGCACCTCGTCATCTCAATTCTGCCAGAAGCAGTAATTAGGATAAGAAGTGCTCAAAATTTTCTTTATATATATATATATATATATATAAACAATATTTAAATATAATTATTAAAATTATAGTTTAATTAAAAATCTAATGTTAAAAGTTTAAAATATAACATATTACCTTCCTAAACTACTACAAGACATAAAAATGTTAAATATCACTAACCTAAAAAAAATGTAATTCCTTTGGTAAATCCTAATTATTATGTAATACTTTAAATAATAAGAGAAATTTAAGTAGATGATGAAGAAATAAACCATCGAGTAAAATTCATGTGGTTTTAAAAGTTAAGTAACAATATGTATCTTC
The DNA here is from genome assembly GCA_037074485.1 of Delonix regia. NCBI lineage: Eukaryota > Viridiplantae > Streptophyta > Magnoliopsida > Fabales > Fabaceae > Delonix > Delonix regia. The sequence goes on along the minus strand of CM073456.1, from coordinate 13,572,633 downwards.
TTATTGTCAGATTTAGTGAAGCATCATCACTACAAAATGAATGAAGGCTTGAACGCGAAATAAAAAGAAGGAATGTAGATACGAGCATACCGGCCTAGGGATCATGAAACCAGAAAACAAGTTCCAGAAATTAAACAAGAAAGACATGAGAATGGCAGCAAGTTGGAGACCAGGAGTCAAGGCGACGACCATCATCCCAAACAAGGAGAAGTAAGCGAGGCACATGAACATGAAGTAGTAGAAATAAAAGAACTTATCGGCCTCCCACTTGAATCCAATCATAGCAAATAGAAGAAGAGAGTACAATAAGGTTTGAAATACCACATAAATTGTCTCAATTGCTACCTGTATGTACAACAAACTTCATTTTACAAACATAATCAAGCTACTTCATTGCGATATACATGGAAATTGACATGAATTCATCTCTTACCTGCGCTAATGCATAGGGCAATTCTGAATACATCCCAGCAGCTCTTTCACGATAGAAGACACTTCTCTCTATTGACACAACTGGCTGCACCGACGAACAATTAGCAGCACCAAGAAAAAGAATAGCTGCATATATTGCTCCTAATAGATTATTCAGATCTTGTTGTTTTCCTCTGTACAAAAACCATTAACAAAATCATTCAAGAAATTCCAATATACAAGAACTTGAAATCCACTTAGAATTTATGGCTTACTTACAGTTTGTCTCCCTTGCCCCAGAAAATTATGCCAAAAAAAAGGCCAATGAAAGTTGCCATGGCGAACCGGATGGCATTGAATTCAGAGTTCCTCCAATATGACCAATGTTGTTTCCAAAAACAAGCCTGGCATTGGGTAATGAAATTCTGGGAGTATTTGGTAGGGAAATATAGATCTTGAGAACCTGGTGCTGGTATGCTTAACTGCTTTATAAGTTCTTGATTTCTCCTGGAAAAAATGATATAATAGATACAGTTAAGTTATATAGAAAGGGCTGAAACGTTGAAGATTAAAATAATTTGCTTAGTATGTACTTACTTATAGAGTTCAGAGTTGGCATAAATTTCAGCAAAGTCTATGCCAAGTTGAGTTTCAAATCCAGTTGTGCTAACCTCTAACATCCAAGTAGCAGGATTGTAACCCTCTTTAATGTTTGGAACACCTGGAATAGCCTGTCAAGAATGCTATGTTAATTAGCCTAAGTTCCATTTACAAACAAGCTAAATCAGTACACTCTTCATAATTTATGGAAAGATGCATGTCATTGAAAGAAAGATTATTACATGTAAGTTAACACTTTTATAAGCTAAGTTTAGCAATTAAATTGTCGATTGTTAATATACAAGTAGGAAATGGTATACCTCGAAATATTCAATAAGCTTGTGAGAATGCTGGCCAAGAGGTCCAGCATAAGTCACTTGTCCTCCTCTTTTCAACAAAAATAACTACAAGGTGAAATTGAGAGCATAAAATGAATATCAATAGTCCTTTTCTTGTTATTTGCATGACTAATAATAGAGCTATATATATATTGTTTATACCTCATCAAAAGCTTCAAAAATGTCTATACTTGGTTGATGAATGGTGCAGACAACAGTTCTTCCTGTATCTACTGTGTTCCTTACAGTTCTCATAACAATTGCAGCAGCTCTGGCATCAAGCCCTGAAGTGGGTTCATCCATAAAAATGATGGAAGGATTTGCAACCAACTCCACTGCAATGGTCAACCTCTTTCTCTGCTCAGTTGAAAGACCATTTACTCCAGGAAGCCCTACCAAAGCATTCCTTATGGCATTCAATTCAACCAGCTCCATAACTTCCTCAACAAACATCTATTGCAAAAGTAAAATATTGTAGTCAACTTTCATAGTTCATCAATTAAAGTTCCTATGACATATAAGTTTAAATACACAAACAAAACTTAATGCAATTCTCTAAATGTATTCTATCATGCATGATAAGTGAAAGGTATAAGTTTTTTTTTTTTGGAAAAGGTTGTAAATAATGTGTTCTTGTGTTGAAAAGAAATATCAACATATTATAATTTTATTAACAAGCTTAATAGCAAATCCCTACTACATATTTCATTTTGTACACCTATCTTACACCGTACCTTACCTACAAGAGAGTAATGTTTTATTTTTTCAAACTAATGATTAATGATAGTTAGCAATCATGATTAAATAGTGCAGAGAATTTAAAGAATTGGCATATGAACATCTAAAGTACCAAGCGTGTTTCCTTGTTAACATCTGAGGAAAGGCGTAGCCAGGCAGAATATAGAAGAGATTCATAGACGGTAACATGTGGGGAATGGATATCATTTTGTTCACAGTAACCGCTGATTCGTGCAAATGTTGCCTGGTTCTTAGGATAACCAGAAATGCTTATACTACCCTCAATATATCCACCTGTTTTTCTTCCTGCTAGTACATCCATTAAGGTGGTCTTTCCAGCACCACTCACACCAACTAATGCTGTTAGAACCCCTGGCCTAAATGCACCGCTCACATCTTTTAACAGATGCAACCTGCTCTCTTCAACTCCTTGGCTCTTCATTTCCTGGAACACAAGCACATTTTTGAATTTGAAAGTCAAAACCTAAATATCATGCAGCATAATATCTTGTACTGAGTAAGAGTTCTTAGGTTGGATCTGTCTATAATAAGTAGATAAACCAAGTCAATTATGAAAAAACACACTAAAGCATTCTTGTCTCTGACATATTTTCTAGTATGACTCATTTTTTACATGCTTAAGTGACTTTGTTTACCTGTATTTTTAAGACTAGGTTTATGTAAAAGAACTCTTAGTCATAAGTCTCAATCAAATGAAGTTATGTTGTTACAACTAAAAAGGATCATAATGTCACAGCATAGATATTTATTGAAAATGTAACACTTACTGCAGGCATATCCACGTAGTAATTGACATGGTTGAAAGCTAGTGAAAGGGGTTGGAAAGGCAGAACCATTCCTCTTTTGTTTCGACCATTTGTGACACTACCATCTAAGCTCCTATTTCTCTCTGCCATATCTATACCTTCTGGATTTGATGCCAATTGTCGCAGTGGAACACTTTCAGACTCATCTTCTGATATCATAGGTTTATTCTTACCAGGTGCTGAAATTAGTTTATGGAGAACAAGATAAGCAAATCCTTAACTTGTTTGACTCATTCTAATAGCAAAACTAGATGATATAATTTAAGCAACATAGTAAATAACTTACGATTCAAATATGTGAGTGCTACAATGAACAGCACATTAAAAAGAAGAGAAAACCCAAAAAGTGCCCCAATACTAATCCAGAACCATGATTCTGTCCTGAACAAGCCTCTAGATTTAAGAAGCGCCTTCCCAACTGTGGGTTCACTTGTGTTGTTTACAGGCTGTCACATAGAAATGTAGGTATAATCAGCTACTAATCATAAAGTCTACCTTATTGATTTATTTAAACACAAATATGCATTTATGATAGAACTTACAGTGCTCCATCTTGAAGCCAGGAATTCATTTATAGCAATAGCATTTTGTCCATACATCATAGGAGACATGTAATAGCCCCAGATCAACCAATTTTGTATGTCATCTGCTCACCAAGAGAATGAAGCTTTCTTATCTTCTTATAGATTCTAGTTCACCCATTATGAGGTTCTTACATTTCAAATTAAAGTTTTAGAAGCTTCTTTTTGAACTTGTATGAAAAGAAAGAATGCTAACCTTTTGAAATGATGTAGCCACCAAGAACAAACACAACCAGCAAGGCAAACATTCCAAATGTGTTAGCAATAACTTGTGTTCTGCTAGCACCTCCAATGAAACGAAAGAGAGAAAGAGCCATTTGACTTATTCCGATGTATGCTAATAGCTGTTTGAAAAACCTGCAATGTTATAGAAATATTATGAAATTGATTGTGAATCAACATAAAAAATTATTATGAATAATGAATCTTTATCTAATGCTCTTGAAATGAGCACCTACCTACTTGCTGCAGGTGCAAACCCCATTGTATAATATGTAAGGGCGACCCATAATACAGATTCCCCAATTGATAAGGGAATTCTGAGGACCCAAATTGGAAGGGCATATGCCCATGCAGGGAAAAATAGGAAATCCCTCTGTTTAAAGAACACAGGTAGCCTGGTAACTGTCATAGATAACTCCGCAAACCCATTGAACATTACATTCATTAGACCAAAAAATAGTGCTCCCCAAAATTTTGCTCCATCTTCAATTTTACCTGTTTTCATTTTGGTTCTAAAGAACACAGTGAAGCCAATTGTACCCAAGATTGTTAACTGGCACGTTTTGAATATATAAAGAAAGGAGTTACGTTTTGTCAGCAGCCATTCCCTAGAAAAGCATGCCTTAAAGAGGTCCATATTTGAAAGACCATACTTTTGCTTCACCAAAGATGCAGGATGGGTTTTAGCTTTATCATAAGGGGTTTTTAGCTCTCCTAATAGCTGCTGGCCAATGTGGAAAGAGTAAAAGGCCTGAGCAAACTCTGAAACTGAGATATATCTGTAAGGCTGGTTCTCTCTGAACCAGTATTGTTCTTGGTCCTTCTTGGAGGTCACTTCCTGAAGAAAATCAGCAACTCCTTTTCTTTCCGGGCATTTGAATCCCATATGCTCAAAAAACTCGACAACATTTTCCCGTGGACCTTGATACACTATCTGACCTTCTGAAAGTAGAATTACATCATCAAAAAGTTCAAATGTCTCAGGTGCTGGTTGCAAGAGAGAGATGATCATGGTTACATCCATTATATGAACCATCTGCCTCATGAACTTCACTATCTGAAAAGTGGTGGAACTGTCCAGCCCTGTTGATATCTCATCCATGAAGAATGCTTTTGCTGGTCCGACCAACATTTCTCCTGCATTAAAGTGACTCTAGTCAGAACCAAAGTGAAAGATTTGAACTTTGAACTCCCACTACTACTACAGCAATCATGTGTTAATGTTATTAGTTTCATACCAGTAGTCACACGCTTCTTTTGTCCACCAGAAATACCCCTGGTCATTTCATCTCCAACCATGATATCGGCACAAATATCCAGACCTAGAATCTATTTAATGATTTAAGAGGTTAGTTTCATGAACTAAATAGGAAAATATGCCTCATGTAGGAACAATCTATGAAGCATGAATACTGATATTACCTAAGGTATCATGTCGTGTCAAATTGAGACACAAACGTGGTTCCGTTTATAAAAGTTTTATCCATGGCAGCGACATACCTTGAGAACATAGTCTGTGATCAAGCTCGTTTCTTGGCCAGACATAGATATGGCTTTCATGAAGGCATCAACCTCGGGGTCAGGCTTGATGCCAGCTTCCTTCTCCCTTCTGGACAACTCTGCAAGCAAATCGTACCTGGTTCCAACTCCAAGACAACGTCCTGAGAAATCTAATGTCTCTCGCACTGTAATCTCTCCATGATGAAGATCATGCTGGCTGATATAAGCACTTGTTCTCTGAGGAATAAATTCATGAAACTCATGGCCACAGTAGGTGATTCTCCCACTCATCTGTTTATGAGATTTATTTGCCATTACATAGAAGATAAATTAATCAAATGGTCAAAAACACTCACTAAACATCTCTAATGACTAGCTGACACAGAGAAAACAGACCTTTAGATCCTTATCAAGTTTCCCTGCTAGTGCCTGCAAAAGAGTTGTTTTTCCTGCGCCGGGCGGTCCAAGAAGTAACGTCATCCTGCAAAAGAACTAATAAGTTGTTGACGCCTACAAAATATGCTCACAAAGAAAGATAATTATTGTTTCTGGAGGAGTATTATTCTTCATTTACAGAAGAAATTTAGATATTTGAGAAGGTAGAAGCAAATAGGTTGCAGAGCATTTTCATTTGTTAATGAGAATCACCTGGTTGGTTTCACTATTCCGCTCACATCTTGAAGTATCTTAATGACTCTTTTCTTTGATGGAAAGAGATGAAATTTTCCGAGAATTCCCTGTTATTCAGAACCAGGCGTTTACCCTTAGAAATCCTTAAAATGCAAGGAAAAAAAGCCAAAAGGAAAAATATAATAAGAAGTCGATGAAGCGGTTTATTTTCCTGTACCTCTACTGTGTTCATGATGGAATTCATCAGGGTTGGAAGTGCTCTTGTCCCAACGTATGCTTCTCCTTCTATAGACATATGTTCATATCTAACTTCGATTTTGGGAATCTCTATTCCCACCCTGTATTCACCATGAACAAATAACTCTTAATCGTCGTTTGCAAAAGTAAGAAACAAAAAATTAACAGAATTTAAGTCATTGCTCTGCGTTTCTCAAGCACCCAAAATCAATTTTGCAAAAGTATGTATAAGCCATTCAAGAATGAATACATTACTCCACAGTGAGGTAATTAATTTGCTTACATATCGACTCTGTTCCTGAGCCTTTTGAGGAACTTTTCATTGTCTTCTTCCGCTATCTTGAGAACGCTTTCCATCAAAAGTTGCTTATCTCGCGGGCCAAGTCTTGTGACATCAACTTCATCACGAATCACCCTCCCACTTCCAGTGATCTGCTTCAGCATCCCTTTCCTTAATCTGTCATAAGTTGGGAGCCTCTCTATTGCAGCCCACATCAACTCTTCTTCATCGTCCTCCCCTCTGTCGGATTCTCGCCGGAACACGCTGGGTTCATTCCACATCTCCCTCATACTCCCCGACCGCCAGCTTGCGTTGCTGGACTGCCTCGACAGGCTCTCTCCGGTCAAGGCAGCCGCCATTTTTGTTGAAGGTCGAGGCTTTCAACTATGTCAGAACTAGGATTTTCTGTAATGAGGAAGCTTATTCAAATATATGGAGGGGTCGAAAGGAGATGTTTTGAGAAGGAGGGCTTAAATGGGAAAGAATGGTGCTCTCATCTCTTTGTATATATAATACAACAGGCTCCGGCTAGTGTTCGTTCTGGCTCAATTATAAGCAAAGTTCATGTTGGGTTGGACTAATTCAACTAACCTACAATAAAACATTATTTTAGTAGTTTCTTACTTGCGTACTCTTAACTGTTGTGCGTAGACATTTGATTTCCTTATCTTATTTGTTGATGTTTCTGCCCGCTGAGTGTTGGTTTAGGTCGATATTTTATGCATAATTCATATCTTTCAAAAAAAAACAAAGCTAGTGGCGGATTTTCACTTTATATATTGTATATGTCTGACCTTCTGTCTTTTATTATTGGATTAGAGATATAGATATCACAGCTAATCTATCTTAATTTTTGTTGAATATGAAATTCCTTCTTCATTTTTATACTTTATGACAAGTTAATTTTTCGTAAATAATTATGACAAATTAATTTATTAAAAATTTTAATTTGTACAAAATTAATTATTTATTAATATAAATAGAAAAATTAATTTTTATACAAATTTAAATTTATGATAAATTAATTTTATACAAATTTAAATTTGTGAAGAACTAATTGTATATTTTACTTATAATTTTTCAATAAATAATTGAATTTTGTACGTTGGAATTCGGAGGAAGAAGAGAGGAAACATCTTATCATGAGAATTAGAATGGATTAAAATCTAACGAGAAGAACTGTTGTGAAATTTTCTGGGTGTCTTCAGGTTCTTCTCATAACAGATGCTTCTCTGTAAGGACCAACATTTTGTTCCTTGTTCCACGGATCTCTGGATGATCACAAGCATGTATTATTTTAGCGATAGATTCTTGGTCAATAAACTTTTATGGAAATGAACAGTTAGCAGCCATATTCTAATGACGTTTCATCGAGTTAATGAACAGTTATGTTAGCAGCCATATAATAATAATAATAATAATGTTTCATCCAGGTAGGTCTACTTATTTTAAGAGTGATGATTATATATCTTCATAAATATTTTATTTTTTAATTATAATATAATTCATTATTAAATATAAAATAACATTTTCTTAAAAAGTTTTGTGTATTATAATTAACGAGTATGATTATAATAGTAAATCTATTGAAATAGATTAAATATTGTTTTATATTTAATAATCTTAGTAACATAACTATCATCACTCTTGTTTGAAATTAAAAAATTCGTCCTCAGTCTTCTTTAGCCAAGAGAGAAAATCACTGCTGGTCCAAAATTGAATTAGCATATGTTATGACTTCCTTGTGCTTCTGGGGATATTCTATAAAATGGGAATACATTACGACGTTTATTGAGGACGATTCTTCGTATTATTTAATTATTATTTTTAGATTATAATGAATTTTATTAATTAATAATTGGAGGTTCGCGAAAGCCGACATCATAAATAGTGCAGTCTGCATTCCCCAGATAAATTAATAAGAAATGTGTATACGTTACTCTATTGTTTCGTATGGAAGGAAACACATAATAAATAAATAAGAAAAAGATAAATTTCTCGTGGCTTTCGCGTTTTCTGGAAGAGAGAAAAAAAAAATAATAAAGCCAGCAAGAAAGCTGAAAATCCAGTTTGATTTCCAAAAAAATTTGTATACGACTCCAAATCGGTGCAAAGTCAACAATTCCAGTTTGAATATAGTAGTAAAATGTATTTAAAATCCAAAAAGAAAAAATGCTCTAAATCAACTTTAACTTGTCATTAATTTCTCGCGCCAGTCTTGAGTTCACTTTTTTTTTTTTGGAACGGAGTTCACAAACTTCTAATGAGTGTCAAAAATTCAAACTTCTATTATAATTAACGAAATATATCAATAAATGAAAACACTTTCCAATACTTCTTTCTTAAAGGGAGAGATATGTGTACAGTGTAACACCGTATTGTGTTGATCAAACCAAGAATGTTTTTAAATTTGGATCTTTCATGTAATTGTTCATCAAGTTGATCCTTTACAAATAAAATATTTTTTTAAATTTGGTTTCTTATATAATTGTTTTTTTATTTGATCGATCTAAGATGTTTTTCAAGGTGATCCATTATATAAAATTACAATCATTAGCAATATATTATTAAGTCAATTTATTGTTAATGAAACTAATAGTTATTATTCTGTCAATATTCAATATATTATACATATATGTTGCATGTAAATATGTCATTTATAATATAATAACAAGAGGATATTATTGAAAGTAATTTCATAAATGAGTAATTAAATTGAGAAAATAATTTTTATGAGAGGCTAAATTGAAAAAACTCTCATATAAATTAAGAAGATAATCTTATTGAAAAAACTAAATTGAGAAAACAATACCATGACAAATTAATTTTAAAAATATGAATTAAAATAGAGTTTTAGTAGAAAGAAAGCATTCCGTCCTCGTAAATATTAACGTTGTCGTTTTAATTGTAGAAAGTGCTTAAGGATTGGGTTCGATTTAAGAACTGGACAAGTCAGTTTTGTAAAATAGAAGACCTACTCAGTTCTCAGTTAAGGTTGGTTTGGTTCAGTTTTGATTCAATTCAGTTAGGATTTTATTTTGTTTGGTTCATGCTCACTTATTTTCATTTGTAAAGTGATTGTATCATTTTTTATTTAAAAAATATCTCATACAATGAAAACTTGGACCTAAATTGATTTTTATATTATTAAATATATATATATATATATATATATATAAGCCTTTATCTTTAAAAGCATCTGATATTAATTTGCAAAGTATCAATTAAAAGTAAATAATAATTCGATAAGTCTGATCACTCATATTGAGTTGGATTCAATTAGGTCAAAATTAAAAAAAAAAAAAAAAAAAAAAAAAAAAAGTTATCTAGTCGAGCTGAATCGGTGCAAGTTAACATGGTATTATTTATTTTATCTTAAGAGGAGCAGAATTATAATCATAATATTGTCCAATGTGATAATTAGATTCCTAACTAATATATAAATATATGAATGGTTCCTCTTATGACCGTTCTTTGCAACTTATCCTCTAAGGATGATGGAGTGAGTATTCTTAGCATTAAAAACGGTTCGCTTTCGATTGTTAATTGATACTAAATAATGAATTGTCGTATATCTAAGCTAAACAAATTATATGCTTTTTATATACTTTCTTAACAAAAGAATTTTCCTTATCTTGTTCAACTACAACTCATATATATATATATATATGGAAGACAAGTGATAGCAACATTAAGATTTCAAGACTATATTTTTAGTTTAGGGCTATCGAAGATGCACCATAGATCACTATCTCGGCGAATTCCACAATGATTCTTTTTTTTTTCCTGGAGAGAAAAAAAATTATCTGAAGTTATAGAGATGTTGAATATTCATAAGATCTGAAAGAGGAAATATTATGTATATGGATGAGAGAAAACTGGAAAAAAAAAAAAAAATTGCCTGAACACCTGGGGAATGGGGATATATTGAAGCATCCACCGATCGAAGAATAAAGAGTAAACTAATAATGGATTAAACTTAGTTCAACTTCTTAAGATTAAAATATAGTAAGTGTATAATTTTCAAATAATAATATAATAATTATATCATTAAATTTGATAATCATAAACTTGCATAAAAATAATCAAACACTTGTAATTTTTTATTAAAAGACCAGATACTTAGTTCTATTTTTATTGGAAAGAAGATAATAAAAATATAAGAAAGTGCATGATATTTTGTTCCATTAATAATTTAGTTTTTTAAAATTATTTTTTATTTATTTGATTTTTTATAGATAAATAATGTTAATCTAGTTTCTAAACAATCACTTTTTTTTTTCAATTTAGTTATTGAAAAATAAAGTCATTTAATTCTGTCATTTAAAAATATTTCCTTATTAGAAAGGTCCCTCTATTAAGTAAAATCAGAGGTTCACACTTCGCATGTGCTATTAATTATTAATATAAACTCGTTTAAATGTCTTCAATCCCAAAATGATTCCATTTTTGTATCAGAAAGCTTATAAATATTCTTCACAGGGAGCATTTTAATTGAGAAGAAATGTTTGTGGTATAAATTAAAATATCTTAAATATAGAAGACCAAATTGACGGAAGAATATTTTCAAATTAAATTAAAAAGACTTTACGATTAATTTTAAAAAAAGATCATTCAAAAGAAATATCTTTAATTTACTCTAAAATAAATCCATTTTCTTCCCTTCGTCATTAGGATTTTATTTTTAGAGCAGGAGATTATCATCAAGTTCCTTGATAAAAAAGAATTCATTAATCCTTCAAAGAAGAGATGCTATTAATTAATATTTTATAAATTTTTGTATATACTTTAATATATGAAGGTACGATCTTATCTTAATATCACTATTCCAAAAATACTAAAATAACAAAAAAGTAAAAAAAATTTGTTAATGAGCCTGGGCTCAAAATTATAAATTTGTCAACTTTTTAATTCTTTTTTAGGATAGTCAAAAGTCTTCAAATCTAAGAATCCTCATAGGACTCCTTCATTTGGAAACTTGCATTTGAAAATTTTTCTTTGTAAGAATGAGAGAAAACCTCTTTTCAAAAAAAGTTTAGAGATTGAAATGGAAATCATACTCTCAATCCCTACAAAGTCTCTGTTCTAGCTAATTTTATATAAATATTATATATATATATATATATATATATCTATTAATTTGTGCATCTCTAATTCTTTTACTTGTTATTTATATTTATAATAATAAAAAATAAAAAAATCAATTTAATTTAAAAAACGATATCTCTCATTACATATTAATTTTTTATCTTTTAAAAAATATAATAATATTACTTTTAAAATACTTTAGCGGTAATCACATTTGTAATAGAAAATAGAAAGCTAATAGCAAAAAAATAACTTTAATTATTTATAAATTATGATTGAAAATAAATATAAGAATTATAATTATTTAAATTGTTTTATATTAAATTTAATTATCTTTTTGTTATTTTTTTAATTAACTTACTTTATTAAGAGTTATTTATTGTAATTTATAGAATGAATTGTAAAACTTGTAATTTAAATATTTATAATTTTTATGAATTTAATTAAAGTTTGTTAGATAACCTAAATAATAAATTTGAATTTTAAATATAAGTTATATATATTATTTATTTATTCAATTTTTATAAAAAAAAATTCAAACTTTTCATAGGTATCCACAGATATCCGTAGTCTCAGGAAATGTAAATGAAAAAAATTCTCTTTCCAAATAAAAAAAATGAAAATGGAAAAATATAGTTGACAATGAGGTGAATTGACGACTCCAGCTCGATAGCTGGAGCCATCAAAGTAGAAGATGGCTTTATTAAATAAAAATATTGACAGTTGAATTGGGACCAATTATATTCCACGCTTAAGCAACTTTTTATTTTTTATTTTTAAGGTCAAAGCGTTAGACCAACTTAACATCTTACATAACGGCCTTGATGGAATTGAGTAATTGACGTCCGCAGTGACGACTACATCTATCTGATAAGTGTCGTTTGGCAATCAGCCCTAGTTGCAAATTGTATAAGAATAGAAGTATTTGTGTTTAAAATATGTGTAATATAAAATATTATTTATAATTATTCAAATTCACATTAAACATTTCCGAATTTTTTAAAAAATTTTAAATTCAACATGTGGCATAAATATTTATCTGTATATGTTTTAAATTTAATAAACTCAATTAATATAAGACTTAAAAATATATCTTTACTTCCACACATTTATGATTTAGTTCACCAAACTAATTATTATCTCTTGATAGTAAAATCTTTCAAAATAAAATTTCAAATGTGCGACAGTTTCTTGGTCTACTGACTCTACATAAGATAATATAAGGTAAGTTTTCAATTACATGTCTACGTGGTAAGTGTTCGTAAGCTTAATCTACTTAAAATAAATTAGTTTAATTGTATTTTCATGGATTTTTTTTTTGAATATTTTAAATTTGTTTGGGGTTAAATGTGTATTTAAAATTTTCAACTGATTTTTTGGTCAAATTATAATTAAAAAATATGGTCAAATTTTCAACCACATGATAAATCCTTAAAAAAAAAAAAATTGAGTGTTCCACAAACTTACTCAATTGTTAATTTATGCTATTCTAAAAGTTTTGACGGGTCGATCCAAGACTATAATACCCACTTGCTCTCTTTTATGGTCAGGATATATTATACTCGATTAGAGTCCATAAAATTTATTTGTTTTGTTGAATATAATATATTAGCATATGGATGAAACTAAGTTTAAACTTGGGTTTAAGAATCTTTTGGAAAAAATTTTGAAGGGTCTGGTCCACGTAAAGGGCGGTGCATAACGTATATACTTCTGTATGCGTATTGAAGAGGACTAATTCTAGGAGAGAAAAAAAAAAAGTAATTATCCTTAGATCATAAATACAATAATTATTAATAAGAAAATCAATAAAGATATTTATTATACATTTATTTTTATTTCTGTATCAATCTTAATAACTGATTTGTAATTTAAAAATACTTATGTCATGCTCTCATATAATTTAAAAATAAACAAATTTGAGTATAAAAAATATAAATATTCGATGGAAAATAAGATAATTGAATCCATAATTCATTAGAGGACAAATTTGAAAATTAAAAGTATATATATTTTAAAATTCAAGCAAATGAAATATATATTATCCCGCTTACTCAAGCCCTCCTATAATCGCATGGCCCCAGCAAGTTTCTTCTCTGGTATGCTTGGGTACTGATCTCTTGGCTCTATGCAATCGAACAAATTAACTAATGAATGAGAATTGTGAGAGTGAACCACAACTGACTAGATCTGTATATGCTTTCCCATGATTAACAATTAATCGTATGGTGCTAAAGAAAGAACAGTATTTAAATCTGAGATAACTAAGAATGCGTAGACATAGACTTAGTACTGTCGTAGAGCACTTGGATTCGCATGCGTCCATATGATAAACTAATGAAGGACTAGCACTAATTTCATCAAACGAGATCGCGCCGACTTTAAAAAAAAAAAAAAAAACCAACAAGAGAGAGAGAACATCAACGCACAACATCATGTGAAACATACGATTTTAGCCACCGAAAACAGACACACAACAGCATGAAGGTCGGCATATAAACAGTGTGTGCCCTAATTACATGTGCTTAAGTCAAACCTTTTTCCATTTTGCAATAAGGTTGCGGTCTGCATGGCCTTGTTTCATATCAACGCTAATGATATATCAAGCTCTTAAGAAATTTCATTCCCTTTCGGCCTTTTTGGTACGCAATATGTAATAATACTTCACATTTTCTCATACCATCAAGTGGATCATTTCCAACAAGGCAGGAACCCAGGTGAAAAAATGCTATTGACAATTTTCCCATTTAATATCAGAATGAATCCCTGTTCGGTCCTAAAGACCTGGGGTTCTTGTGTATCATAAACTGGCTGGTATTTATGGCTTCAACAAGATTATCCACGAAAGCAACTCATGCAAAATTATCATACTTAAATATGATTAGAATGAGAAATATAAAAATAAGAATGATTTGACCTAAACGTGTAGCAAACATGGCAAAAATCTTCAATGTACAAGATAGAAATGAATGCATTAACCCACAAAAATCTTAGCTAATTTTAAGAAAGAGATTAAAAGGATTTAGGATAACTATAATTCAAGCTTTCCTAAAGTAATTGATGATTTTATTTATAAACAATTCAGTCACCTTATAGTATTTATTTATTTATTAAAATAAATAATTTTAGTAATTTTAAGATAAGTCTATAATAATACTAATTTAAATTGAGTTTATTACTCTCTCTTTCTTTTAGTAATTTGATAGGACAATTATTAACTAAGCTTAGACTATAGGTTGGGGTCTGTATTCAATGGGTCAGTAGATAATATGACTCATCACTTATTATCCACTATTAACAAGGACTCAATCCATTCTTAGTTTAGATTAATATTAATTGCCAAATTAATTATTATGCAAAATTGTTCTAATAATACAACTAATGTCAATCCACTAAAATTATTCCAACAATCTCTCACTTAGATAACATTAATCAATTATTATTAGGACAATCAATTAATAGAGCTAACCAATCAATATTTATTAGAACAAATAAATGTGTATTTGCTAAACTAAACAGAGTTAAGAAATGTGACTATACATGATCACTGGATCCAATAGGGAAACAAGTAATATTAATATTGTCATTTACTTAGTTTCAATATCTGAACAGAATATAATACAAAATAATAACTTGGTGTCATATTACACCACAAAAGTCCCTTAAGGACTCAACTCATACTCTGAGTAGACCAAGGCTTCATTAGGATTCAACAAGACCCATATGAGTTACAAAGTTTTGAAGTACTAATATGGGTAAGACTTTGGTCAATAGATTTACAAGCATATGTCCACCATAAATGTGAACCAACAAGTCTGAGATAAAGAAAATCTATAAATGAAACCATGAATCAAGAACATTGAATCCAATAAGGAAAAAAATGTTATAAATGCTGGCAAAGTTTCAATTCTGAATTATATACAAAATTATGACACAACTAAGAACACTAAATCCAATAGGGAGACAAATGTTATAAATGTCAAAATACACCAAAGTATCCCGTAAGAACATAACTACAACTCCCATTAAACCAAGACATCAAAATTTCTAAAATGCCAAGAACTAGAAGTTTCTAAAACTTTTATTGGTTAGTCTTAGTGAGCGAATCACTTAAAATGTTCAATATGAGTATGAGATTCACAAATCTTCTCTATAACAAATAGGAATTATGTATTAAAAGTTTAATGTAACAAAAATTCTTGTAATTTTGAAAGAAGCTTATAATAGAGTCACTGTCATAACAAAATGGTCAAAACTTAAAATACATGCACAGTAAAATTTCATTCCCTTAACCACATTCTTGGACAAATTGTTATAGTAAAACAAGCTACACACCCTACACTCATATATAAGGTAGCTGCAAGTGTCCATTTGACACTTCTCAATAGAATAACTCTTCCAAATATCATAAAGATGCATACAAAAGTTAAAGCAATTGTAAGTGTTCATTAACACATCTCAACAGAATAACTCCTCTAAGACATCATAAAGATGTATACACAAGTTAAAGTAGTTATAAGTATTTTTACCATAAATTAGTTCCTCCAAAGACATCATAAGATGTACATACAAAATAGATTTCAAATAATCAATCAAATCATATAATCTGAATCCAGATTGTTAATAATTATAACAAATCAAATTCATTGTAACACAATATACAATTTCAAATACCTTGTAGGTAAAAAACACAACTATCTAAATAGTTATCTAATAATCCAAAATAGGATTATTCAAATATATTCAAAGTACATTATACCACTAGTTATATCAGTATAAGTGTCTACTTAAGCATACATCAAGCTGCCAATAACGGAATCAGATGGAAAATTTTTTTTCTATCTTAGTTCTCTTTTTGTTATGTTAAAGACCTAAGAGGTTTAAAGGATCTATATGTCACCTATCTAAATAAGTGCACCACAAAAGAATAAAAGTGCATTTTGAATTTTATGAGCACTTGATCAATGGGAGTTACTTGAGACAAATTGAAAAGATGCGAAACCTATCATTATGGAACTGAATTCCAAAAACATAAGAGGTCTTATTAAGATTTATCATGTTGGGTTAATACTAAGATATTAACATCACAAAGATATTAATGTCACTTCAAGCTAATAGTATGTCATTTAACATGCATTCCGAAAATAAAATTGTGTCTGCTTATAACCTCTTTAAACTTGAGATAATATTTCCCAAAACTTATTTCAACTCAAGGTTGATCATTCCATTTGCACAGCAAGTGCTCAATCCGTGATAAAACCATCCACTGAGGTTCGCAAATCTCTTATCAGAAGTCTAATTAACTATAATCATTCAAAAAGTGTCATTTAATAAACACTAATGAAAGTTATAAGAATAACCAATTCCTTTTATCTAATTACAATCACCATGATCATATTGAGCTTAAAACCATTTTCAGATTTCTTTTGCAATCCCTTACTAGGTTTTAAAGACCCATTCATAATCACCGATTTGAAAAATCCAAGTGTAAATTTTAAAATTTTCAAACATGGTGACAAATTGTGACTGACTTTTATAAAAGCGTAACAAATATGAAGTGTCAGTCATAACAAAATATGTTCTGCAAATAAACCATACCAATAGCTAGAAATCTTTTTAATGATCTGGCATATCATACTATAGTATAACATAAACATAATAAGCAACTTAGGGTTACAAAATTTCATATCAGTGGTTAACTTGATAGTCTTAAACTCTCACTTATCCTTCAACACTCAGTTCTAGCAAGAACAACTGCTTTTAATGCAATCTATATAAAATCCAAAATTAATATTGCATAAGATGTTTTGTTTAATTAGTCTTGTCAAATTTTCTTTCCAAAATTATTACTCAAGTAATTACCTCTACAACACTTAAGAATATCAAATCCAGTGATGAAATCATAGAATTCAAAATAATTAAGAACGACAAACTCAACAACATTAAACTCAAATTAGCTAGAGCCATAGGGATAGTCCATGATCCAGTTATTATAAAAAATATTTTGCCCTTACAAGGTCCTAAAATAGCCAACTTGAGGAAAAAAAAAAAAAAAGTATAGTAACTCATTATTCACTATTATTATCACTAATTAGGACTTGCGTTTTTAGTTCTTTGCAAACTTACATTCAACTCACAATTGGATTCAAAATTCAAAGAATTCACTATTAGCACATTAGCCATTTCCTTAGAGTTTATCCTTTTAAGGAATAACCTCAACTGATTCATTAACTATCAATTTTTTCTAATTAGGTATAATATATAGCTTTCAGTAGTTAGGGTACAATAGGATATGCAGAAAAGTGTGTGAAATGTGTGGTTTATCTCCTAAGACATGGCTGAAAGATTTAAACTCTATTTACTTGAGTTTCAATATGTGTTTTTTGAACACCAAACACTCCTTCTAATCCAGCGTTTTCAAATTAGGAAAGATCATGACCTTTCTTAAGCCTTAACAAGTTGCTTAAACTGTCTCCCACGTGGCTTTCACATATTCCACTATTGTTCCTATCAATACCTTCTCCTACACACACCCATTCTAATTTGTGTGGTGTCACAACTCCAGAAAGTCTCTCTAAGATAGTGGAGTTGTTGCTAAGTATAATAGGTGAATCCACCTCAGGGCAAGGCAACGAGGCTATTAGTGTAGTTGCCAAAACAAATTTTAAGGATTTTTTTAAATCATTATAGTTTGTCCCACTGAGAGTTTTCACTACTGATAATTGTTGTTAACAAAAGCTGCAATAACGAAATTAGGAAACATGTATTATATGTTTACATAATTATAAAACAAAGTTTCTTCCAAAAGGCTCAGCTTATGCAACTATATTAACAAGATTATTTATCATAATCTTGCCTAAGGGTCTTAGATTATAATAAACTAAGAAAAATCATTATACATCAAAAAGCCCACACAACCAAATGTCTCTAAAATTTCCATACCGATAGGGGTACAAGAAATATTAAGACTTCAATTCAATTGAAACTTAATAATATCAAATCACATTGTCAGTGCTAGACCGATAAGGTGTATCCACTGCCAATGCAATCTACCCAGCAATAACTATATAATATTGATTTGAGATCGATGCCTCAATTTGATTCACCAACAAGCACCCCTACAATTAGTCCCACAATAGGTGAGCTCACAATTGCAAAGTGTCAATTGTCTAAGTGATCTTCACAATAAGTGAAATCACTTAATCATGCCTAAGAGCAAGCAAATGCTAACACTTTAGATGTCATGTTATTTTAGAGGATGTATGATTAACTACCAAGAATATAAAACCAATCATACTTTAAATCTCTAATTTTGTTTAAATTAGAGAACATCTAAACAAATAATATTGGGCTTTGTTAAGTTACTATTCTTGAAGGAAATATTGGCTTCAAACCAACTTCATTAGTCTTCTGTATAAAGCCTAAAACCAAGTTTCTCAAATATAAAGTCTTAACATCAATGAAAACAATGGAATTTGGGCCCAAAATGGACTGAATTGCTTTTGGTAATTTGCCTAGGCATCAGGCTCTAAATGAGCTTTCTAGAATGGTATTATGAATCCAAGAATTCTATTTGTACTAAAAGTTATGCCTATTTTAATTTAGGTCACTCTTTTAGACATACACTTGGGTTTTCAACAATATATCTAACCCATATAATCATCTGCAATCATTCATGTTACCTAAAATATATGAGTATATTGCCCAAGAAGTTTAAAATAACTAGGAAAATAAGTTTCATTACCAAATTCATGAAATTCACAAAGAAATTGGTCTCAGAATTAAATTCAACATAATAATGAATTTATAAAGGTATAATTTCTTTAAAAGATTATTTGGCCCAATTTATAAAATTATATTAACAATGTCACACTTATTGCGTATGTCCATTGTCAATATAACATACACTCTCCTGTAGACTTCTTCTAACATTCAACCTAATCTTTAATAAGTACTACAAAGCATCTATAAGGAAAAAAGAATATAATAACAACCACAACTTAGTTTGTTTACAAACCCAAACTATCATGATTGGGCCCACGATAGGTGAACAGGCAACCACTAGGTGTGAGTGACCCAAAAAAACAGGTCCATAGTAAATTCCACATACAATTATTCTTTAAGACACTCCCTTAAATTGGAATAAAACTCATTTTAATTTATCTATATATTATTAGGGAGAGTGAGCATAGTATGCTGCTCCTCACTATGTATAGTTATCATACAAAATTTTTCAAGTCAAAATTCTTTAAGTACATATTGTTTTTAGACCTTAAATCTCCAAGAAACTTCAAAACTCCTATTTTTAAGACTCAAAAAATTCTAGAAAAATCACCAAAAAAATATGAAAGAGAGAGTGGAGTCAGACTGTAAAGATTAGATGACCAGAGGACCCACATGCACTTGCATGCGCCAGGCCTACACATGGGCTTCGTCCCACATGCCTAGTCATCATCTTCAACCTCTAAACATGTTAATTCAACCTGGTTTACGCAATATGCAACCCGATTAGTTTCAAGGCTTTAGGGAGTGATATTGGCATCTATCTTTTCATCTTTGAACAATCTATCAAACCCCCCAAAATAATTTCGCAAATGTCGCAACGTTTAGAGAGAAATTTTGACTAGAAAAGATAGGGTTTCAGTCAACTTAGGTTTTGATGGAGGCCAAGAGTTTTAAAACATTTTAAGGTCGTGAAAAGGCATCAATTTGCTTGAAAAACATAACCAATAAAAATCCCTCATGTAATTTCCAAAAATTCCTTCATGGTTTTAAACATTTGAATCTAGAAAAAAAAAAAATTAGGGTTCTTATTTCAAGTGATTCATATGCAAAATAGGTTAAATGAAAAACATATGTAGATCAACCTCCGTTTACAATGTATATATAGCAATATAGCCCTTTGAAAAGAAATAACAAAATTTCAAGTGGGCTCTAATACCAATTGCAAAATTATCATACCTAAATATGATCAGACTATGAGATATAAAAATAAGAATTATCTAACCTGAATGTGTAATAGACATGGTGAAAGTCTTCAATGTAGAATATAGGGAAAAGTGTAGCAACCCGCAAAAATCTTTGGTTATTTTGAGAGAGAGAGAGAGAGAGAGAGATTAAAAGAATTTATGACAACTGTAATTCAGACTTTCCTAAAGTAACTAATGGTCTTATTTATAAACCATTCAGTCACCTTATTTTATTTATTTATTTATTAAACTAAATAAGTTTAGTAATTTTAAAATAAGCCTATGATTATACTTATTTAAATTGAGTCCAAGACTCTTTATATTCTAATAATTTGATGGGATAATTACTAACTAAACTTGAATTATAGGTTAGAATCTCTATACAATGAATCAATGAATAATCTAACTTATCACTGATTATCCACTATTAAAATGGGCTCAATCTAGTCTTGGTTTAAATTAATATTAATTGTCTAATTAAGTATTACACAAAATTATTATAATAATACGACTAATGCTAATCTACTAAAATTATTCTAACAAGTCAAACCCTCGGCAGTAGGAATCAATTCTCGATGAAACTATATGCGGATACGCATAGCATTTTCGCCACTCTTAAGGGATATGATTAGTGATAACTGAGAGGTTAAAGTTCTTTATCGGTGGAGGGAAACTAATTAGTACGCGGATTTCCTTGCCAGCTTAAAACTTTCTCAATATTTGGGCTTAATTAGCCCCAGTAGCTTTATTTATTTATTTCTTTTTATGCGCTCTGATATAATTGGGCTTTCCATGCTTGTGTTATTGCGTCTTTGTTTCTTTCCTTCGCCTTCGACCTCATTGTTCGCCTAAAAAGAAATTAAGGAATCACTGCCCTTCACTCAACTTGGCATCAGATAAATTGAGAATGGGCTCATCGATCCAATTTCCATCAATCTGCATATGTGATCTGGTTTATCATCATTATTAGGCTTTTGGGAGTACCATTTGATGAATAAATGCACACAGAAACCGCTGACAAGTTTCTTTTTTAAAATGGCTTTCAATTTTTCTTGACAGGCCCTTTGATAGTCATGACTCATGATATTAACCCTTGACTTGAGTCTTTCCATTGCAAAAAATACATGAGATGCTAGTCATCCAGTATAGATGTCAGATTCTTCAATTTGTAGGGAGTCATCCAGACTACTTAATTTCCAAGCAACTCAAATTTGAAATTCCTTCGTTACATAGAGCCAGCCACCGCAAAGGAGTCAACTTCGAAACAAGTTTTAACTCAAATTCTGCAATCATGTGATTTGACAATGAATAAATCGATTATACTACATTCTGGCAATTATACTCGTATAGCAAAACAGTTGCCCGATGTTGGCTGTGGGACAAAATAAGCATATTGAATCAGTTTCAATCTGAAAGAAACAAGACTATTAACATTATGGCCCATCAAAAGATTCTATCTTATATGGGGCTTGAAAAATTAGTACTATACAAGTTAATAATTAAGTTTTAAACCTCATCCACATTAAAACCGCTGTCAACTGCCCATATAAAAATTTAACAAAGACTGACCTAGCATGTTAAGTGCACAGTTTTACCCACACACAGACGGACAAGCTAGCTTACGATCCCCGAAGAATTCTGAAACGAAGAAATGCAATTCAACTTCAGGGAATAGGCTACGGATATCAAAGTTGCCTCGAACTACTACTAGGGAAACCGCTCGCTACATTATTCCGCCCATCTATAATGCCAATGTCCGAACCACTTCATAATATAAAATGCGTTTAAACCGTCAATTGATTACATCAAACAAAGAAAGAACCATTTTCATTTAAGTTCTACACTTCGATTGGTGATCAAATTCTGAAACAAAGCAAATTTATTAGAAATCAAACATAAATGCGAACAAAAACATAGGTCCGATTTGAGGAGCTATTGTGAGGCTTCGGCCAAGCAATCACCTCCTCAACAGAAATTTCCAAGTCATTCTTTCTTTCCTATTCCATGCGACATGTTATAGATCCCTCGTCCCTGAATAAAAGGCACAAAATAGTATTAGAAAGTTATCTATAGAAAGTAGAAACTAAAGGAAACTTCGTAATAACTTCTATTTGACAAGGATAATTGAGGTCATACGAAAATTTCTAATTATGAACTTACAATCATAAAAATTGATGCTGTTGCCAAAGCAAGTGGTATTGCAACAGAGGTAATCTTATCATATGGCCCTTTCAGGTAAGTGTGTTTATGTATGCTCTGATAATATCTTTGCTTCTCAAGAATATGCTCCTGTGGTCTGAAGGGTGGTTCTGACATCTGCATAACAACAACATAATCAATAGCATCTAAAAAAAATGCTTCACCCTGCTCCATAAAGAAAAGATTAAATATATATATATATATATATATATGCCATGAAATTTCGTATATGAGAGTCCCTCAAGATTCACACCCAGCCCCCTTTTTCTCCCCTCACTAACAAACACAACAAATTAAAGAAACGATCAAGCTGCCAAATGCAACCCGAAATGAATGAGTAAAATAACAAAGATGAAAGCGCATGCATAAGATATAAATGTATAGCACAAAGGCACTTGTGACTAAACTCTAGGACTAAGCATGGATACTCATAATATAGAAAGTGTACCCAAATTGGTAACGTATTTGATACCAGATGTGATACAATACACTTATATTGGTGTTAGAGAGTTTTTCTTTGCGGGATACATCTCAAAATATGCCAAAATGGCATCAAAATGACACTAAAATACTTCTGTCCATTTTTCTTATTAGTTGTGACATCATTTTATCATCTTCTTTTGACATCTTTCACTAAATCCTTAAGTTTTTTTTTTTTTTTTGTTTATCATCTTCATCTACTTTCATCTGTCATATTTTCTTTTTCATCACATATAACGTTTGGCCCAAAGTTTGAAAAAAGGTGAAACTCCAGTTTCCAGAATATATATACACACACACATTCACTTACTCATATGTTGGTGCTTTTTAGCTTGCGGATAACCCTAAGTAACAACAATATCATATAATTAATGCAGTAATTTCTGAATGTCAAAAGCCTCCAAAGTACTCAGATCCAACATAAAAGCTATTTTAACATGATTTGGTATTGTTTAACACCCTAAACCCGCCCCTCCCCCACCCCCCCCCCCCCCAAAAAAAATAAATAAATAAATAAGCATAAGCTTTACACTTCTAGTGCAGCAGTCTTCCACTATTCTAGTACGTAACATACTAATTACTTTCTATTTATCTAATATCTTTTACAAAATTAACATACGCCATCAGAAGGTTTCTTGGCCCGGTTTCATTCAAGAGTATCTTGCTTTCAGCTTTTTCACTTTACTTATGAATGTCATCAATCATGTCCCAATGTCATTCACGGAGCTTCATGAAAACCCTATTCCTTGAATAGTTAATTTATCTGCATAATTCATACCGACTTTGCGGCAAAGTTTTACCACCACTTTCAGGAAGAACAAAGTCGTCGAACATGAGCAGAATTATAAACTCCAATCACCATATTCGTGCTACCAGCCCTAACGTCATGTTGCACCCGATGAACGAAACTGCAGACAACTACACCTGAACCTGACTTCATTGTTTATAGATGTTGGTCCATAAATATAATTATTTCAGAACAAATAATTAGTGTAAATGTGAAAGAAATTTAGAAATTAAGAACTCCGACGAGAAAAGGGCTAAGCTACTGATAATCAAGGTTACAAAGTTCGACTGCTACAGAAACCGGCAGGAGAAATTTGCAAGGGATGCTCAGATAGGGCATAAAATGGTCAAATTGATAGAGCGGAGAGACAGGATATCAAACAAAGTCAGATGAAGAATTAGTCAAACTGCACAAACGATGTACAATCAAAATCCCAATAGCAAGAAAATCAAATTGAGCAAAATTACAATCGGAATGGAACGAGGACCATCGATTCTCTAGCTGAGCAAAGCCCCCAAGTACAGTCAAATCAATCGATTGAAAGTAGATAACTCAAGTGGGAAATGGCAAAATTAATAGAATATATTTTATAAAAAAATGCAGAAATCAGATCTGGTAAAGCACGTTTTGAACTCATGTACTGTATTAACAAAGAGAGGAGTAAGCGTACTCTGAATGAGGCGGCGGTCTGGAAAAGAAACACCTGCTTCGATTGTGGGAGAGAAATCGGAGGAGGACCGCTTTCTATTATTCTAGGGCCGTCGTTTCGGAAGGTTGGAATCTCTCGGGCAATTTTGTCTGGTTTGGTGGATATCTGTTGACCCGATCCATTTCCCCTTTTGTAAGTGCATTGATGATCCATTCCCATGGGCCCTGGCCAATTGTTTCTCCAAACAACAAAACCCATCAAAATCTGGAGTTTGCTTTTTTAGCATCACGTGGTATGACCCAAAACCAAAAAAAAAAAGAAACAAAAGGAAGCATCATCATGTGGTAAAAGTCTATTAAAATTTCCACCAATTTGAATACCTCCAATATGTCCTTTACTAAGTTTGGCAAAGAGCCGAAGACATATTTAAGAGATGAACCAAGACAAACAGTTCGATCCGAGAGTGCATGATAACATTATAGAGAAAATTAATCCTCTGTTTAGTGCTTGTCCATATCAAAGGAGACTATCAAAGTTTCTAACAACTCCTGCAACTTGACACTGTATTATTTTAATTTTAAGAATACAATCAAATCAATGTTTGGAAGGAATTTTATGATAAACCTATTTTACTTGAATGAACAATTTGAACCAATCAAAATTGTTAGGGGAACAAATCAATAATTTTGGGATTTCTATTTTGATAAATATAATTTTGTCTATTTTTTTGGTATTCCTTACCACATTGGATAACTACTCCCATAACTGCATTCTCCAAGATTTCCGAGCTTGTTGAGATGATATAAGCTTATAAGGCTACTCACTAACCCACCCAACCTGGACGACCTAGCCTGGTTGAGTCTGGGTTCAAGTTGGGTTGAAAAAAAATGAGTCAGGACATCTGACAAGAAATTAGGATGGGAGGGATAGGGCCGGGTTGAGTCCGAGCAGAATGCTCTGGCCAATTTACCTAGTCCGACCTGGCTATTATTAAATAATTAAATAATTAAATATTATAATTAATATAATAATTAAATTATTTAATAAGAGGTTTTTTTTTTCTTTTTCCCTTTTCATTTTGCCTGATTATCTCAGTTCAATATCTCTCATTCCTTCTTCTTCATCGTCTTTGCTCTCTCTCTCTCCTGCTGCCTCGAATTTCATTTGTCTCTACTCAAACCCTATGTGCTCCTCATCGTCGTTGCCATTGGCCCTTCAGTGGTCGACGTCTTCTTTAATCTATCATGGGTGAGTGGTTGTGGGTATTGTCTTTTTCCTTTTCTCGTCGATGGTGCGTGTGTGATTGCGTCACTGTGATGGCAGGATTCGTCTTCAAGCTTCCTCCAATGAGTTCTTCAACACAAAGATATTCCTCCATCACTAGAGATTAGAAATTTTCAGGTTCATCATTTGGGTTCTTCAATTCTCTAATGATTCCAATTATGGCTTGATTGATTGATTCATAAAGGACTGATTCTTTATTATCCTTTGTATGGAAATTTTCAGGTGTTTTGATTAGTATATGTTAGCCTAACTCTTTTGCACTTTCTAGCTGTAATTTGTGTTATTTCCTCATATTTTGTTGTGTTGGTTATTAAATAATTTGTGTACGTGATGCAATTTCTATTGTTTTTGCAACTATATATTTTTGCAGGGTTGTCTGTGTTGTCATTGAAAATTTTGATAATACTAAGCATAACTTAAGGATGAAAATTACAAGCCTAGACATGCACAACCCTAAGCATGGAAATTATTTCCTAGGAACCCTTTTCTCCACAATAACTAATCATATACTTTGTTTTTGCTGAAAAATTCAAAATGTCTTTTGCAGTATGTAGTAGAAAATTCTATCCTTACTAAGGATATCTAAGCTCTTATGAACTCCATACCTCATTGCCCCATTGCTGTGTGGTGATTAAATAACCACAATAACATATTAATATTATGATTCTTACTTCATAGTTCATACCATTAACTTGATTGAGTAAAATTTGATTTGTTCCAAATAATTGTCCTTCTTCTCGCCAATAAGAATAAATAATAATCATAAAAGTGTGTTTATGTACCCTATTTCTTTGTTTTAGTTGTAGTTGTCTTATGTTTTCTTTGCTATAGTGAATTGGGACTATAGCCTTATTTTTTTTATATGTATGTTGAATCCTTACATAACAGACCCGACTCAACCCAAATATGTCTTACTCGGCCCAACTGTGTCTCAAGTCCACCAAACTAAGGTGAGAATTTGAACCTAATGTTTACCCCAGATTGAGTCCCTGCTTAGCAAGAAGCATGACCCAGCCCAAGGTATGTGCACCCCTATAAACCTATCATTCCCACAAAACTTGGTTCGAATCACCAAGCGCCATTTGGTCCATGCTATCTTGCTCTCACCTCTTATTATCGGTGTTCATAATTAAATATGAGTAATTAAAATAAATAACACATCTCTTAAATCATTATATCAATCAATCTCATATTTAGAGGCTTGATTATTATATTAAAAGGAGTAGTTACAGCAACATGTGGGCTGCAATATTTCTACTCTTTGCCTATTTGTACCGGGCAGTGATATTTCACAAAATCCTAATTCTTAATTACTGGGGGAAATGGCATTTAAGACAAATGAACAAAACAAAAGATGACATTGATGAGACAACCGGTTGCTTTGCTTTTCCTAATTAAAGACCATGACGAGGAAACTGCTAAACAAACCAAAACAAAATTAGGGTGGTGGTCTAGACTTTGTCCACTTAGTTGATATCAGCATAGAGTGCTAGTGGGATTTGGTAATTAATGAATAGTACTAGTGTTAAACCATGCATTATTACAAGATGTCTTTTTGTTTTTGACAAATATCTCTTTCTGGACAAAAATAAAAAACGCATATCTCTTCACTAAAATAACAGTCCATTGAATAAGCATATATATATATATATATATATATATATATTATGCACAGACATACTCACGGGCATTTCGTGTGTACACAAATTCAAAGGGAGTGCATCTAAACCATATGACTCAAAATCGAGGCTCTGATATTTGTTGCCACCTCGTCTACAATTCACTTTTTGATCGCGTCAGTTATGAAAAATCTTTACTGTTTTTCAATGCAGAAGTTTTTACTCTTTCTATATACAAATGAAAAAGTCTACAAGTTCTTTTCTTTTTTTTTGGACGGCATATAGGCTTGAGTTTGGACATAAATTTTTCCATAAAGATTACATTAAATTCTCCCAACCCCAAATGTGGCCCAATCTCGCTTTTTCAGACCAAGCCCTTTTTTTTTTTCCTTTGTTTTTCCCACAGAAATGGATGCCACCCTTTCACATTCCTCGACCTCGACCTTCAAAAATAAAAAATGCTCACTCTCCCAAGTTTTCAACTCACTTCAACCAAGCTTCTCTCTCTCTCTCTCTCTCTCTCTCTCTCTCTCTCTCTCTCTCTCTCTTCCCGTACCTCTTCCTGACGGTCACAATGGAGCCATGGCTCGAGGATCTAGCCGATGACCTCCAGAGCCTAAGTTTCGCCTCCACCACAACCACCACTGATATCAAACGGAGCACAAGCTCCGGCTCCGAGACTACCACCTTAACTGCTTCAACATCTGCCCACTTGGGTCCACTCTCACTCCCAACCACTAAACCCCACGCGCCTTCCTCGGACCCTTGCTGGGCTGCCATACACCGGATCCGATCAGAGTCCCCGAGCCGCCACATCGCCCCCTCGGACCTCCGGTTCAACCACCGGCTCGGCTCCGGCGACATAGGTTCCGTGTACCTCGCGGAGCTCAAGTGCGGCAATAATGGCGACGAGGGTTGCGTGCTGTTCGCGGCTAAAGTAATGGACAAGAAAGAGCTCGCGAGTCGGAGCAAAGAAGGGAGGGCGAGGACAGAAAGGGAAATTCTCGAATTGTTGGACCACCCATTTCTGCCTACTCTCTACGAGACCATAGACGCGCCCAAATGGATCTGCCTCTTAACCGAGTTCTGTCCCGGCGGTGACTTGCACGTGCTCCGACAACGCCAGCCCAACAAGCGCTTCCACGAACCCGCCGTCAGGTGCGCACGTTAGCCTATCACTTCGCTAAAATAATTGCATATCTTTTGAAAAAAAAAAAATTTGAAGTTGGTCCTTTTTATCGGGGTGTTTTTTATTTCTTTTCTTGGTGGAACTGGGATGGATCGGGTATGGGCGTGCCTAGTGCCTACGCTCTCGTGGAAATCTAGAACCGTTTACATGCTTACGATGAAAATGATGGATTCTTAGTGGGCCCCATCATGGGGCAAGAGCTGATGCCTGTCAGATGTGGGTCCCACCACTCGTCGCTATCGCTTAGGCCGTTTCCTTTTTCTGTTGGGCTTGTTTCTCCGGCACTCGAACAAATCTCTCCGGTAGGTGTATCTGGAGAAATATATATGTTGGAGGGTACCTTATTGAGGACATTATTATGTTCGGTTCTAATTTATGGACGTTTGGTTGGTAGTCCTGATATCCAAACGACGCCGTAATGAATCCATAATAAGTAACACACTGACAGCCCAGCTAGTACGTTTGCTTAGGGATTCAGTGTATTGATAGGGTAATAATGTGATCACCTGCTGTTGCTTTTCTATCAACTTTCCAAGCTCAAATTTATTGTTTATATAGGTGGACTATACGAAAATCTATATTCATAAATTTGGTATTATATTATTAAAATTTTTGTAAAATATTTATTAATGAATTTATTTATAAATTTTTTACGTAGTTTATTTCTTTCTGATTTGTGATCTTTCACTCGCATTTAAAATCCAACGAGGCCTACCAAAGCTTTAGAACCAGTAACATTCTGCCGCGTTGCCAAGACAGTGAGTGAGTTAACACTTTAACTGTTAGATTGATTCCACCTGTGTCTGAACTACCACGTGCGTTGCAAATAATTATGGCATGTGCTAATTGACGTACCGTTAATTAAGGGGACCTATATTCTAGGTAAAATGCTACTGTTAAAAGTCAAAACGACGCCTTTCAAGGTCAGCTATTCACCATGGTAGGTTCACTTGAATGATTCTAGTGGCTTGCGAATTGATTTCTCAATTTGATAAAGATGTTAGAAAATTTTTAGCTTTAGCTACTATAACTAATATTAATAGAGGGATAAGCAGATTTTATTGTTATTGGGAGGGTTTACGATATCTACAGAGATGATATATTGTTTTATTTCTATGTGTGGACCAGAGAGATCTCAAGGGGAAACCCTCCAAATAGTTTATTATTGATCCCATAATTTTTTGCGGAAATTCTGGCGTTTTGTTTTATTTAAATTAAAAGTAGATGTTAATTTCGCAATGGTCCCTCATTTTGAATAGTATAGGAGGAATTATTTTGAAACATGGATGCTATCTTGGGATGAAGAGTTATTTTCTCGCTTTCATTTTGTTGTCATTATTTGCACGTCCTATATGAAACATAGCTTTTTTAAAAAATAACTTTTGATGTACATATGGCAGAGATATTGCCATATTTTCTTTTTCTGTTCCTACATGAAGAATGCTGCTGTCTCATAGATATTACACAACACTAGGCAAATTTAAAAGCCAAAATATTTCTTGTCCTGCAAAGACAAATTTGTTATTGGTACGTTACAGAAAAAACGTATTTTGGGTTGAAAGAGGAAAAAAAAATTAAATAAGGAATACTGTTTGATACTTAAAATATATGCTTTTTTTTTGCAACATATTAATAGCTTACTTAATTGACACAATTATTAATTTAAAATAAATTAAAATGTTTTATTCAGTAACTGGTATCCACTGTTATAGTATAAAATTCTCTTCTAAACGAAAATAATGATAGATTTCATTTAAGTGCTTGCTGTTGGTCTAACAATCATTAAAGTAGCTCGCGTTACCCTTAAACTATATAGTGATTATGCATAACCCATTCCTTTTTGGTCCCATAACCCAATTGGTTGGCATAACAACCAATATTCTTAAACACCTTGACACTTTTGTGTCATGATGGCCTCAATAATCGACTTAGCCATTAGCATTATTGACTACTCCCCATTGTAGGCCAGGATTCTTCCTATCCAATGTCCAAATTACACGTATAACTCAATGCCATTTTCCTCCTTTTCTTTTATTTTTATATTTAAAAAGAGCACAGTTTGTGATTGTTGTTTCTGAATTGTTTCTTTTAGTGGTGCATTCTTATGTTTTCTTATCGCGCATGTTGTAATAGCTATTAAAAATGTGCTCTGAACGTATATACCTCGTGTTAGCAGTAACTAGCATATCAAGTAGTGATGAGAAGTTAGTTACCAATTTTATTTTTGGGATATTAATAACTACATATTGTTATTATTAGTAACTAATTATCAACATTTTAAGACTGATACCATAAGATATTATTACAAACTATTCTGATACACTTGATTTACGTGCAGAATTTGCCTCTTTCTAATTATTTATTAATGCTCATTCATTTGTTCATGTCATGGCTTTTGCAGGTTTTATGCATCAGAGGTGGTGGTGGCTCTAGAATACCTTCATATGCTGGGGATAGTGTATCGTGATCTCAAGCCTGAGAACGTGTTAGTTCGATCAGACGGCCACATCATGCTCACCGACTTTGACCTCTCGTTAAAAAGCGATGATTCCACGTCAACGGCTCAAATCATTTCAGAACAAAACCCTCCTCCCTCGGCCCCACAGAATAAGGACTACCACGTGGATCCCCCTCCTTTCACCTCCTCTTCCTGCATACTACCCAACTGTATAGTACCTGCCGTATCGTGCTTTCACCCAAAACGCAAGCGCAAGAAGAAGCAAAGCCAGCGTAATGGGCCTGAGTTTGTAGCAGAGCCCATTGATGTCCGGTCCATGTCATTCGTTGGGACCCACGAGTACTTGGCGCCGGAGATCGTGTCCGGTGAGGGACACGGCAGTGCGGTGGACTGGTGGACGTTAGGGGTATTTATATTTGAACTGTTTTACGGTGTGACACCTTTTAGAGGACTGGACAATGAGCTAACCCTGGCTAACATAGTGGCTCGAGCCCTTGAGTTCCCGAAGGAACCCGCCGTGCCGGCCACAGCAAAGGACCTTATCTCACAGTTATTGGTTAAGGACCCCACGAGGCGGCTAGGGTCAAAGATGGGATCGTCGGCGATCAAGCACCACCCCTTTTTCCAAGGTGTTAATTGGGCATTGTTGAGGTGTACACCTCCACCCTTCGTGCCCCCAGCTTATACTAAAGAAGCCGTATCTGATGAAAGTTGTCCCCAGACTCCTATTGATTATTACTGATAAGCAGAAGCATAGCAATTAATAAGATAGCTCCACAAAATTTAATCTTTCTTTCTTATTTTTTGTTCATCCCCTGTGTTTATCTTCTCTTTAATTGGGTTCAAACGAGGGTGTAAGTCTTACCTAGATAAAAATTAAATAAGAAAATTCACTTATAAACTTAATGCTGAATATTTAGATTTGTAGAAATTTTTAAGTCTACAATTAATATTGAATAAAATATTATTTTAATATCTTATAGATGAGATATCATGTCTTTGACGGATTAAATTGATAAAATAATTTTATAAAGGATTAAATGAAAAGATAACTCGTATAATATATTGTAATTCTTTGGATAAAATGCTAATGAAAATGAAGCTCGTCACTGTTTCAAACTGCCTGGCCCCAGCATCGTCTCAGCGTCTTTTAGAATAAGTGAGAGCCAGAGGTAGATATAAATGGCGTAGTGTTGCAGTCATGTGCAAGTTTGAAAAGGCTGAAAGATTAATGAGGCCGTTGCCTAACACGGGAAAGGCTTGAAATCTTATTTCTACGTTTTCAAAACATTTTTTTTCTCCCTGAAGAATAATGCTGTAAATTTATTTTTGTGACTTGGTATACTTGGTTGATGTTGTGGGAGAGTGAGAAAGACGGTGTCGATGGGCATAGTAGTGTGCACGCTATGTACGTTAACGTTTTGTTGTGTTGTAGACATTAATAAAGGATGTGTTCCAAAAGGTCAACAGAGACAAGGGCAACAACGGGATAAGACAACGTAGGTATAAACAATGAAATTGACTTGGGATTTGATAGGCGGTGGCACCGCGTGGGTGGGCTGTCCGTCTATGGAGGCATGTACTTTGTGTTATTATGTGGCGTTTTTATTAGCCAAGAACATGCATCCCACCACGTGATTTGTTGTGTGTACCATATGATTGTGGGACTCTCTTGTAGCCACTAACTTGTGAGTTTGTAAGAAATTAACACCCACCCTCGCTTTCGTAAGTTCTCCTTTGCAAAACCATTTCCATCTGGTTTCTAAGGTCCTAGCAACAATGCTTCGTTGTTATTGGTCTGAACACTGAAATATGAACCCAACTGCCCCAACTTTCATGCTGCAGTTGAACCAATATTGCTGGACGCCATTCACGACAATCTCCATCACACTAAAAATGATTTCAAAATAACTTTCTGAACAGATTCTTTACTGAATGTCTTAACGAAGATATTTTCTAAAACATCCCTAAACTTGTGAGATAATATAGTCAATAATAATATAAGACTTTAATTTATTAAAATATAATAAAATTGGACATATACATATCTATTTAGGCCAACTTGTCGAATTGGGTTGACCTTGAGAGCGGGTTGGGCTCGGATAACGGCACGAAACAGTAGATTTTGTCCCTTCTGGGCTTTTTTGTCCCTCATATGCATAGAACGACATGACGATTGTCTTTTCGGAAGTTAAACTGTAACTATTTTGCCGAGTGTTTTGGGAAGATGGAGGAACTTTAGATGTTTACCGAGGAGCAATACATATTACATTCAATTTGAATTCCTTGCAAGCGATTTCTACCATTAATATCTGAAACATTAAATTTTTATCAAAGTTTAAGGCATAATAAATATTAAATAATTTTTAATAACTTTTAAAAATTTATGTTGAAATAATTTTAATAAATTAACATTAATCGTATTATTAAAATAATTTTGTGTAATGATTAATTAAACAATCATTATTAATTTAAATTAAGAATGGATTAGGTAATTATTAATAATCAGTGATAGATCAAATTATCCACTAGTTCGTTAGGTAGAAACCCTAATTCATAACTCAAATTTAGTTAATAATTATTCCGTCAAATTATTAAAAGATTGAACTCAATTTAAATGAGTCTTACTATGGACTTAATTTATAGGGCCTTTAGTCACTTTAACGAAGCCCTAATTACAATTTTCTTAAATACATTCAAACTTCTCTCTCTCTCTCTCTCTCTCTCTCTCTCTCTCTCTCTCTCTCTCTCTCTCTCTCTTTATCCCTAAATATCCCTCATTTTAATCATATTTAGGTATGATAATTTTACAATTTGTATCAGAGCTACTGGTTCATGATCCAAATATGTTAATTTATAAATATATAATTTTTATGAATGCCAGTGTATAAATAATTGATGAACTTATTCTTTATGGTTTTCGTTCATACATATAAGCCATCCATAAAGAACAAAAACTATGATCTATAGGTGTTTTTTTTTTTTTGGTTAAATTGAACCCAATTATGCAAGTTATGCATAAGTTATACTATGGCATCCTTCATTAACAAGTGCCAAAGAAACCAAAAAATTTTTGAACAAAATATGGACCAAAATGAAATGGATTGTTTCAAAATTATGTTATCTAAGTAATATAATGCCATAAAGACACCCAAAAACACAAAGGAACCTTCTCAGCCTCCATTGATGCATAAGGATGTGAAAACCCAAAAACTTTCAAACATCAATATGCACAAATAAAGGTGTTTAATCGAAATCTTTTGAGGGGTTTGACAGATCATGAGATTATAAGCATTTTGATACTAAATATGCCCCAAAACACTTAAGAAATCAATGGGTCATGTCGTGGACTCCAACTAGGTCGTTTGACTCATTTTAAGACCTACTAAATGAGGAACACTGCTCTTGTTTGACTCATTTTAGGAGCTACTAGATGATGAACACTACTTTCGCGCAAGGCCCACTCATGCCTCGTGGCGTGTGAAGGAGCGTGGGCCAACTCAGAAGGCTCATTTTGGCCTAAAATTTTGCTTCCATCATTAATCTTTTATTTTCTATTAAATGGTAATTTTTTTGGATTTTTATGAAATCCAAAAATATGAGTTCTTAAGTTTCTATGGTATTCCACACTGTATTTTAGATAAGTACTCTCCAAATTTTGGGTTGAAAATATTTGTGCATATACTAAGTGCATCCTAGTACCATATATTTTTCACGTTCTCAAAGGTGAAATACTTTGATAGGCCAAATAATTTTTGGGAGAACTTATACCTTTATAAATTCAATATTATGTTGAATTTAATGCTAACATTAATTTCTGTGTGCATTTCATGAATTTGGTTATGAAAATTATTGTCTTAAATCATGTCAAACCTTTGAGAAATATATTCATCTATCATGAGTGACATGAATTGTTATGGTTAAGCAATTGGGCCAAATAGACTATCAAAAGTCTAAGTGTATGCTTAAACGAGGCGACCTGACTTAAAATAGGCATAACTTTTAGTATAAATAAAATTTTTGTACTTATAATATTATTCTGGAAAGCTCATTCAAAGCCTAATGCCTAGGCAATTCATCTAATTTTAAGCCCAAATTCTGTCATTTTTCTTGACTTTGGGACTTTTGAAATTCAAGAAACTTAGTTTTTGGCTTCATACAAAAGACTAATTAGTTTGAAGCCAATATTACCTTCAATAACGGTAACTATACATAGTCCAATTTTGTCTGTTTAAATGTTCTTTAAATAAAAAAAAAATTAAAAGCATGATTGGTTTTATATTCTTAGCTACCGATCATGCATCTTCTGAAATAATACTACATCCAAAGTGTTGACGTTTGCTTGCTCTTAAATATGATTAAGTGATGTCACTTACTGTGAAGATCGTTTGGGTAATTAACACCTTGCGATTGTAAGTTTACCTTTCGTGGAACCAATTGTAGGGATGTCTATTGGTTAATTTAATTGAGACATCTATCTCAAATTAATATTGTATAGTTATTACTTTATAATTATGTGTATATATATAATACATGTTTTCTAATTTCATTACCTCAATTTTTGTTAATAGCAACTATCAACAGTGAAAACTCTCAGTGGTACAAACTATAATAATTTGAAAAGTCCCTAAATTTTGTTTTGGCAACTATGCTGATAGCTTGACCCTAGGGTGGGTACACCTATTACAGTTAGCAACAATTTTGCTGTTTTAGAAAGCCTTTTTGGAGTTATACCATCCAAATTAGCATGTGTGTGAGAGAGTATAAGAAGGCATTAATGGAAACAACAGTGGAATATGTGATGGCTACTCATAAAAAGGTTTAGTCAACTTGTTAAGACTTGAAAAGGGTCATGACCTCTTCAAATTTGAAAATACTATATTTAAAGGAGTAGTTTGTGTAACACATATTGAAGCTCATGTACATTATTATAAAGTTAAAATCTTTCATCATGTCTCAAGAGATAAACTTCACATCTGACACACTTTTATGTATCTCATGTTGTAGTTTAACTACTAAAAGCTTCATACCATACCTAGCTAAATTAATGGACAATCGATGAATCGATTGAAGCTGTTCCTTAAAAGAATAAACTCAAAGGAAATGAGTAATACTCCCACAATAAATTCTTTGAATTTTGGATCCAATTGTGAGGTAAATGTAAATTTACAAAGAACTAAAAGCCCAAGTCATAATTAGTGATAAGAATAGTGGATAGTGAGTTAATGTGATTTTTAAGTTAGCTATTTTAAGACCTTGTAAGGGCAAAAGATCTTTTATAGTAACTGGATCATAAGATAATGGATTGTCCATCTGACTCTAGCTAATTTGAATTCAATTTTGTTGAGTTTGTCGTTCTCAAATATTCTTTTAAGTTTTATTATTCCATCACTAAATATGATATTGTAATACTCTCAAGTGTTGTAGGGGTAATTATTTGAGTCATATTTTGTGTGAGAAAATTTGATGAAACTGATTGAACAAAACATCTCATACAACAATAATTTTTAGATTTCATATAGACTGTACTAAAAACATTCATTATTGTTAGAGTTACGTGTCAAAGGACAAGTAGGAGTCCAAGACTATTAAATTAATCACTAACATGAAAGTTTGTAACCCTAAAGTTCCTTATTATGTTTTGGTTATACTATAATATGATATGCCAGATCCCTAAAAATTTCTAGTTACTAGCATGGTTTATTTGTAAGACATATTTTGTTATGACTAACACTTCATATTTGTTACCTTATTTTATAAAAATCAGTAATAATTTGTCTCCATGTTTGAAAAAATTTTGGAATTCATATTTGAGTTTTTAAAACTGGTGATTGTAAGTGAGTCTTCAAGACCCAATAAGGAGTTGCAAGAGAAATCTAAAAAGGGTTTTAAGCCCAATATGATCATAGTAATTGTAATAAGGTAAAAGAAATTGATTGTTCCTATAGTTTTCATTAGTGCCCATTAAATGACACTCTTGGAATGATTATAAAGTAAATTAGACTTCTGATAAGATATCAACAAACCTTGGTAGATGGTTTTATCATGGATTAAGCACTTGATGTATAAATTGAATGATCAATCTTAAGTTGAAACAAGTTTAAAGAAATATTATCTCAAATTTGATAAGGTTATATACAACCATAGTTTCATTTTCATAATATATGTTAAATAACATACTATTAGCTTGAAGTGGCATTAACCTCATTGTGATGTTAGCCTCTTGGTTAACCTAACATGATAAATCTTAGTAAATCTTGTATTCTTGAAATTTAAATCAATTATGATAGGTCTCGCATCTTTCCAATTTGTCTAAAGAAACTCCTATTGATTAAATGCTTATAGAATTCAAAATACACTATTGTTCCTTTTGCAGTGCACCTGTTTAGATAGATGATAGAGAGATCATTTAAACCTCTTGGGTCCTTAATATAACACAGAAAGAGTTGAGATAGAAAGAAATTTCCATTTGCTTATATTGTTGGCAACTCGATGTATACTTAAGTAGACACTTGTAATGATATAACCAGTGCTATAGTGTGCTTTGAATATACTTGAGTGATCCTATTTTGGATTATTAGATAGCTGCTTAGATAGTTCTGTTTTTACCTACAACGTATTCAGAGTCGCATATTATGTTACAATGAATTCGATTCACTTATAATTATTAATAATCTAGATTCAAATTATGTGATTTGATTGATTATTTGAAATCTATTTTGCATGTATATTTTAT
Source organism: Delonix regia (assembly GCA_037074485.1). Taxonomy (NCBI): domain Eukaryota; kingdom Viridiplantae; phylum Streptophyta; class Magnoliopsida; order Fabales; family Fabaceae; genus Delonix; species Delonix regia. The sequence goes on along the minus strand of CM073456.1, from coordinate 13,534,811 downwards.
CATGTTTTAGGATGAGCTATTTTGTGGTACAGTGTGACATGGACACTTATAGTTATCTCAACTTTTGCAAATGTCTTTATGATGTCCTGGAGAAATTATCATATAAAAAGCGTCTTGTGAACAATTATAATTACTCAAACCCTGTTTGCATCTTTATGATGTTTTGGATGAGTAGTTATGTTAAGAAGTGTCAAAGAATACTTACAATTACCTCAACTTTTGTATGTATCTTTATGATGTTTGAAGGAGTTATTCTATTGAGAAGTGTCAAATGGACACTTGTAGCTATCTCATATATATAAGTGGAGTGTATGTCGCTTTTTTTACTATAGTAGTTTTCCAAGAAATGTGGTCAAGGAAATGAAATTGTGTTGTGCACATATTTTATGTCTTGACTAATTTTATTGCAGCAGTGACTCTGTTATAAGTTTCTCTTAAAATTATAGGAACTTCAGTTACATTAAAATTTTTATACATACTTCCTATTTGTTGGAGAGAATATTTGTGAATCTCCTACTCTTGTTGAACCTTTTTGGTAATTTGTTTACTAAGACTAACCCATTAGAGTTTTTTGGAAACTTCTAACTCTTGGATATTTCAAAATTTTGATGTCTTGATTTAGTAAGAGTCTGAGTTATATTCTTAAAGGACACTTTGGCATATTTCAGCATTTATAACATTCATTTCCCTATTGGATTCGATGTTTATGGTTATGCCAAATTTTGGATACAATTCAGAATTAAAATTTTACAAGCATTTATAACATTGTTTTTCTTATCTGATTCAATGTTCTTGATTCATGGTTTCATTTCTAAATTTTTCCTTATATTAGATTCATGTGGTTCACATTCATGGTAAACCTATATTTATGGATCTATTAACTAAAGGCTAACTCATAGGAGTATTTCAAAATCTTGTAACTCATATGGATCATGTTGAATCCCCGGTGAAGCATTGGTCTAATGGGAGTATGAGTTAAGTCTTTAAAGGACGTTTGTGATGTAATATGACACCAAGCTATCATGTCATATTCCATTCTATTCATATATTGAAACTAAGTCTATGATAATATTAATATCACTTGTTTCCCTATCAGATCTAATGATCTTGCGTAGTTTCAATTTTGAACTTTATATAGTTTAGCATATATACATTTATGTGTTTAGACAAATATTGATTGCTTAACTTAGCTAATTGATTGTGCTAATAACAATTTATTAGTGTTATCCAAGTGGGAGATTATTGGAATGATTTTAGTGGATTAGCATTAATTGCATTATTAGAACAATTTTGTGTAATAATTAATTAGACAATTAATATTAATTTGAACTAAGAATGGATTAAGTTCTTATTAATAATGGATAATTAGTAATAGGTTAGATTATTCACTGACCTGTTGGGTAAAAGTCCTAACACACTACCTAAAATTAATTAGTAATTATTTCATCAAATTTCCAAAAGAGAGATTTTGGACTCAATTTAAATGAGTCTTACTATGGGCTTACTTTATAAATTACTGAACTTTTTTAAAAAAAATAAAATAAAATAAAGGTGACTAAATGGTTTATAAATATGGCCTCCAGTTACTTTAACAAAGCCCTAATTATAGTTTTCTTAAATACATTCAAATCTATCTCTTTGCAAATAAACTAAACTATGGTTTTGTGGGTTGTAATTCTCTCATAACTTTCTACATTAAAGATATACATCATAACTGTAGATTAATTTATCCCCAAATATCTCTCATTCTGATCATATTTTGGTACAATAATTTTACAATTTAAACCATTAAATTTTCATCTAATTGTCCAAATTTTATTAAATTCACCTGTGTATTTGGGATCCTAAATGTAGGGAATCTGTTTTAGATTTGATCATGGTCCAATTGAGGCAAAATTTGTACATAAACTTGGTATAGCTCTTTAAGGTGAAAGCGTTGGTGGGAAAGATATACAAGAAGTAAGGACTAAAACAAAAAATAATTAGGACCAAAATGAAAAGAAAAACTTTGTCTAAGTATTGTAAAAATACACTGTCCTTAAGGAATATTTCACCAAACATGAATTTCCTCTAGGATAAAATAAACTCTTCTAAAAAAAAAACTCAGAAACAAAGAAGAATTTTTTTTTTTTTATGCAATGTGACCCAAATGGGTGAGCTATATTTATAGAGGTTTGAGAACACATGACTAATTATTTTAGGTGATGTGAAGCTTAGGAAATAATAGACAAGTCATAACTAAACAATGTTGGACTAATTATTTTGAAACACACCCAACAATCCCTAGCATATTTCAAAATAATCATAAGAAAAACAAAATTTAAGTTACTTGAAAGGTTTCTAAGTTACATACATGAGTGTAATTGTTTCGAATCTGGTGTCTTTTGAACTATGAACAAAACTTAGACAGACAAGACTTAACTTACAAAGTTATGAAGAAGTTTATAACTTCTATGAACTAAAAACTCTTGATTGCAAGTTAAAGATCTTACAATCATATTACACCTCTACAATTCTTGCTGATGATGCGGTTTTACGCTAATAGGCCATACATGTGCCTCATAATTCATGAGTGCTCTAGAGTTTTTGCCACAATCTCATAAGAACAACCTCAATTCATAGTCATGTAGGCGATTTCATCTAGTATGCAAGGAATACACATCTAATAAAGGCTACGAAAATTATTAAGAGCTTTATGTTCATCCTCTCCATTAATGCACTTTAACACTTTCTCACACCTTAAGAAGGGACAATAATTATTAGTACTAGCAAAACTAATAGGTGCCTTATTATTACCCATATGAACTTTCTTCATTAGATCTCTAATCATAAAGGTTAAGTTATCATCACTGTTAATTTCAAATTGGCTTAAGTCTCATTTCTCTCGATGTTTCAAATATTAATTTCCTTCCCAAAGGTTTTGTTAGAGGATTGTCAAATTCATCTATGATCTCACATAATTGATCGATATAGTGCTATTACTTTGCAGCTGCTTAATCACATCATGTCTCAAACATGTGTGTCTACTTTTACCATTGAAATCCTTATTCTTTGCTATGACTATTGTCACTTTAAAATTATAATGCTTAAACGTAAGAGTTGTTTTCATTCTCAATGTGAGATTATTTAAGAAGTTTTTCAACCACTATGCCTCATAGTCAGTTAATTCCTAAGCAATAAATAGTGATATTATAGTGGATGTTGCAATAATAGTTTGTTTGATTAATCTTAAATTTTCTACACAACTACCAAGGTGTATATAACCACTAATGGATTTTGTCTTATTTGAATCCATAATCCAATTAGCTTCATTGTATCCATCTAATGCAACAGGAAATCCACTATACACGATATCATTGTTCATAGTAACTCAAATATCTCATGTCAATTTAGATTCAAGAAACATCACTACAAAAATTCTTAGATTATAGCCTTTTCTTGCAAAATATTTTTCTTTTGTCATTTCAATCTTATTATATTCAAATGACACTTTTACCCCAGCCTTTCATAATAGAGACACAAAAATTAAATTTGCTCTAAAATTAGGCATATGAAGCTTCGTTAATGAGAACCAAGGTCTTGCTAAATGTGAGTTGGAGAGAAACCTTACATTTTCAAATAACATAGTAGTTCTAGAATTACCAAGATAAACATGTGCTTCTCCATCCCTACTGAAATGTAAAAAGTAAAAACCATGTTTGTTTACACAAATATGCTTGGTAGCCCCACAGTCCACCAACCCATTCTTTCACATTTGTCACAACAAGAGCTTGAGTAATTACCAAAACAATGATATCATTTTTTAGGACTAAATTTGCGTTTTTCCTTAGAGGATTGTTATTATTTGCTCTCTTCCTACATTTAGTAGCTTGATAACCTTGTTACTTAGAGAGAAAACAATTTCTTTCTTTTTTTAAGGTGGGGTTAAATTGCGTAAGCTTGTAATTAGGATGCCTTCATAAATAAGCATTTACTATGCCTTTTGAATTCAAAATAATATCTAGTTTATCTATTTCTCTAAATAATATTCATTTATGACATCTAAGCATGAAAATTAATGGATAAATATACACCTTATATATCCTTTATTCAAATACTTAAATAACATTGACAAGATAGTCTCATCTAGTTCACTATATATATTTTTCATTTAAATTGTTTTCTCCCACTAGATGAGATCATGTTTGGATAAAGCTTACAACTAAAAAATTCTCAATAAGCTTAATTAAAATCATGAGTATATTCTGATACTATCATTTCATTACATGTTTAAAAATCTCATTAAATAATCATTATAAAATTTAAATAAACTAGAATTTTGCAAGAACATTTACCAACTTCAAAATAAGAAAAACCATCGCCTATAATACTTTGTCACACCCCAAATCCTTAAAGTGAGATTGGCACAAGACACGAGGAAATTCTCGAATCTATAAGCCAACACTAAATGGAAATCCACAACTATACCAACATTTTCCAATCTTGCACCATATCAAAGTAAATCATGCTTCTTTATAAGGATATACAGTTTATATACAATAAAAAAATTTTGTAGAAATTTTGGCATAGCTTACTCAATGAATAGGATATCCTAAAATTACTACAAGATCTTGTCAAGCAAACAAATATACACAAAAAGAGCTTCGCTCTCACCAAAGTGAACCAAACAGCATACGCCAAATACAAAAATGGAGAAGGTTCATCTGTGGTCAAAATACATCTAAAAAATGAACAAAATAATAGCTACCCAATACTATCTATATATATATCTCAAAAAATGTACTATACAACAAAATGAATTAAGCTAAACCTCGCAGATCCAAACGGGCTTACCCACAAAGATTCCAGTCATTCCCTCATTCCCTCCGAAATCTCACCAGCTTCACTATCAAAGATAACAATTTTTCCAGTAAATAGCATCTCAATATCAATAAATAATATACATATATAATTTGCAATAAAAAAACATGATCATGATTTGTATGAAATAAAATAGCATTTAATTGATAAATAACAGCAACAAACTATTTAATGCACATTGTAAAACATTGAATTAAAATGTCTTACAAAGTGAACAAAAAAAAAAATCAATAGGTTCCTGAATATCAATTAAGGGGAAAGACCATCATGGACTAATCCAATGTGGCACACACCCCACAAGGGTAACTCACAACAATTGAGAACATATAATCCTCAAAGGCAAGTAACCAATAAGCGTAAGGTCATAACTCACGATCCGTCCATGTATGATGGCCGTCAAATGGGGTTAGCACCTTCATTAACCCTGCTAGATGGGTATTTTACCAAAGTGCACTAAAGGCTAATAAAACTGTTGTTTGCTACCAGTGTCTTAACTAGTCCTTCCAAAGTTAAGAAAAATAAAACAGACATGCATAGGAAAATAAGACAAGCATGCATGAAATTAATTAATCTTTCAATACTATTTTATCTGGCAGTTATACATAACCATATGCATAAAATTTCTGAAAGGTCTTTATCAAACCATACATGATGTAATTATATAATCATGTCAAGAAAATCCATCTACTCAGAATTTACAATACCAATTAAATAAATCATAATATAATTGTAAAACATTTCTAAATAAGGAAAAAAAATGAAGTATATAACAAAAAATGTTGGGAGTGCTATCTGCGCACCTAAACACTGTTAAATACAAGCAACCAATGCCTCAACTTGGGTGACAACCTCACCCCTAAGAAATTCCTATGCCAACAGAAAAAGAAAGGAATTATTTCTCTTCTCTTTTCCTAAATAGTTTTGGCATTAAGCTCATATTGCAAGTAATCACCTTATCAATACCTCAATACCCTCATAACATTTGATTTAACACTTAAGAGTCTCTCTACTCCTAAGAAGCTTACTACCACAAGGAAATTTCCACTTTACCATATTATTAAGGAATAACCAAATTATCAATTCTCATTCATTCTCTTCCTACAACTCCCATAATTAAATTTTTCCTTTACCATAGACATCTTTACACATCCTTAACCTTCCCAGAGCACTTTCATAAATGCAAAAATTCAAGGAAAATATGAAATATTACCAAATCATCATTCCTATCTAAACAATAACTTTTAATTATCCTAATTACTGCCTTAAAGCTACTAATTGAAGCATCAAATTCAAAAAGTTCAATTTGGTCCTTTAAGAACCTTAATTCACGTCTAAATTGGGGTTTTTCATCCTAAGCTTGAATTTCTTGAAATTAACAGCAAGGAATGGCCAAAATTAATGAGAAAATAGCAAGTCATATCGAAATTTGGCAAATTCACTCACCAATTTAAGCTTAATTGGACGAAAATTGCAACTTTGCTCTTTCTTCGAACCCTAGCGCGACCCGCCATAATTTGCAACAATTACCGATCAATGGAGCTCAGGATTAGAGAGGAAACGCTGGAAATTAGGTATGGAATAAAACCCATCTTAGAAACATTGAAGAAAAACATGTTCTTACACTAAATTTAAGCTGCAATTTCAATGTGTGCAGTGACCAAAAAACAATGGTTCTTCTCGTCGGAAAATGGCAACTTCTAGTCAGCCACTCGATAGTGACAACAACGTAGGTGACAAGAGACAACTCCGGTGATGTGAAACATAAGCTTCGATGATCGCACAATTCAAACTTCCTCTCCATTGCTCTATGCGTCCAGCTCTCATGAAGAAAGTGATATAAGGCCAAGGGTATTTTCTTCATTTCACATCATGGGGACACGTGTCAACACCTAAAAAAACAAGGAAAATAGAGAAGTCAAGATTCGAACCTTTAGCCTTTCAGACTATGCATGTAAGGCCTGACCACTGAGCTAACCTCAATCTCAAGATATATTTTCACCTTAAAAAATATTATACCTTAGCAAAATTTTCTTGAAATTTTCTCTCTTCTTATTTTTCATTAACTAAGTGATCAAATATAATTATCCCACTAATTACAATTTATTGGGTCATTACATACTTGGTCTAATTTTTTAAACCACTTATTTAGTGCTCATGTCTTTGCAAGACACCTCCACACTCTCAATCTTTCTTTTATTTTTAAAGCACATATTTAGATTGCTCTCAACATGAAATCTATATCAAAACTAATATCATATCCACCTTCAAAATTTAATCACGCTGGTTATACTCAAGCTATCTTGCCAACACATGTATAATAATTCTAATTAAAATTAAATATTCTCAAGACAATCATTATCCAATCGAATTAGAATTATAATTCTACTAAAAATAGTAATCAACTAACAATCAACATTAAAATTTTACATGATGGTCCTTAATCCAAGAGAACGCATATATCACATCATTTGAGTCTACTTTAAATTTATTTAATTTTCCATAACAAAATTAGATAAAATGACACTTAAATATGTCTTTATTATCACAAACTTTGAGAGATAAAATATATACTTGTACATAACTAATATGTATTTGTATATAAAATTAAAATCCTCTTGCCAAACTGTCTCATTTTAGGTTGACTCTTTTTCAACAAATTGTTATTAATTTTTGACACAATTAATGTTTCTCCAAAATCATTTCTTAAATTAAAATACTCCCAAAATATTTATATATATATACTCTCAAATTAAATCAACATTTCTTTGATTTTATCCATCAAGATATGCTTAATTCATGCAAGTTTTTTTCCCCTTTTTTTAGCAACTAACCACATCCGTATGTTAAGAAATATGAGATAAGTGTAAGCCAATCAGTCATGATTTTCCGCATGAACTGAAAAAATGATTAGCTTGACCCTTTAAACTTATTATAGTAATTATAAAACTCATATTAGTGTAAAAGATTTTGACCATGAACATCCCTTATTTAGATGAAGTCAAATCCTAAAATGGTCCACAATAAGTAATGACAATTTGACAAACATGTGATTTCATCCTATCTTTATGTAATCCTAAGAAACTAAATACAACTAGTACTTATAAAATATAACATTTCTTGTTATTATTATAAGAAAACATTAATTAACATAGAATTAAGGATGAGTGATAACTTAAGCTAAATCATTTATGCAAGACCACAACTTAATAGAAAAGCATTATTAAACTTTAAGACCCCAAACTTTCAATGTAGAAGCCAACCTAAAACAGAAAAGAGATATGTTAATCATGTAATGATGCACAACCAAATCTTAAAGCAGGTTCAAACAGATTAATTCACTCATCACATGGGATTAAACTAGAAGCATACTAGCAAGAAGACAAACTCAAGAGTGAACTTCCAAGCATGTGTATCCTTTAATTGACCTAATAATATGGAAAGGCATAATTCTCAAATTGACTACAATGGACTACACATGAGATTTGAAAAGCTGATACTCTTACCACATTCGTATGATTTCTCATATTCATTTTCAATCTACCTCATACTTAAAGGCTGGAAGGATTGATTTAACTCAATTTTTGAAGGAAAGAACAAAATGAAACTAAAAGACTCACCATAGTTGAATCTGATGAAATTGGGAGGTTCCTCTTTTGCTCATCTTTCTCTGAAGGGTTTTGAAATATTCTTGATATGAAGGAAGATCTAGCTGAAGAAGATGTGCAACTGGCGGCGAAAAGACCAACGAACATCAAAGGACGAAGGAAGAACAGCGACTACAACTCTAATCAACCGACTATCAACATGCGAGAGAGAAGGAAGTTCAGCACTAGTGAAGTGGCGGCAGTTGTTTTACGAATAGCGAGTAGCAATAGAGCAACTAGTGAGTGAGACTTGAGAGTTAAAAAAGGCAAAAAATAGGTCACACTTATACGCGTGGGATTGGGTTTTCATCAGGGACAATAAAAGAAAGGAGAGCTAGGTGATTTGATATCAAAATGCTAAATATTCCTTACATTTGGAAGGAGTAAAGACCAAAAAAAAAAAAATAACTAGGACCAAAATGAAAAGAAAAACTTAGTTTGGGTCGCATAAAAATACACTATCCTTAAGAAATATTTTACCAATACATGTTTACCCCAAGATAAAACAGACTCTTTCAAAAAAGAATTCAAGATCCAAAACTAGTAAGAGAAGAATTTATTATTTTATTTAATGTAACTCAGATATGTGAACTATATTTATAGGAGTTTGGAAACAAGTGACTAATTATTTTAGGTGATGTATGACTTGAGAAATAACAGACAAGTTAGAATTAAACAATATGGGACTAATTATTTTGAAATGCACCTCACATATCCAACAAGATATGCTATCCATATATGCGTGCTTCTGCTATGTTGGAGAGTATAATGCCATCAATGTGTATGCCTGTCTGTCTGTGTTGACATTAGTGGAACTTCCTAGCATGGTTTACCTCAAAGATGGAACTATAAGCACATAAACTTTCTTAATTCTTTATCACCACAATGGCTGCTCGGCTGAATTTGTTCGAGTATTAATACCTAGTAAATTGGCCTCTGTGCATGGATAGTCATCTACAGTCCAATGTCATTTTGTCTTGAGGAATCACTTGCACACGTCTTTTTAAAATTGGACCAATGCTAAAATTTCCCTTTGGTCAATGCAACTTTTTTGGTGCTTCATGAATGACGTCTGAAAGCTTTGTCTTGAAAAAAAAAAAATTAACGTATGAGATCTTAAGTTTTGACGGGATATAGAAAAAGTGAAGACAGACGGGGCAGACAAACCATATCAAGGTGTTTAAATTCTAGATGTCAATACACAGAAGTCTCGTAAACCCTCGTTTGCATGATTAATACATCATTCTTATGGAGAAATCAAAGCGAAAACGATAGAAGTATAGATGAGATCGATAAAAGGGAGGAAAGCAGAGAAATAGGTACAGCATCGTCAGGGAATTGGACTTGTAGCAAATTGGAAAAAGAAAATGAATTAAGCAGTTGACTCTTATATGACAAACGAAGATTAGCGGCTGAAAGCAAATGAGTGGAATGACGACAGAAGAGACCATTTTACACAATCATACTGACCAATAAGAAGTTAGATGGAAACCTTGAGCTGAAAGTAATTCAGAAACGGAGCAAAATGTAAAAACAAGCTCAGTTCGCATGTAGATCATGGAATGAGTTGAGCCACAGAAATGTAGGTATTCCGCGTTATTATTATCTCTATGAAAGTAATTGATTTTGGATCATATCACCCTGCAATATCAACTCAATATCCCAAGTTAAATTCCCCGATTTAGGTAGCAAAACCATAGAACAATATTGTTTGTAAGTGAAAGAAACAAGAAATCGTTTAGCCATTTCGCCCTGAACACCGCTCTATGATTAGCAGAGTCATTTGTTGATGTTACTGACAACTTCTAAATGAATGAATTTCTTATTCATCAAAAGAATACGGGCTTTAAATGGGAATTGGTTACTGATATAAATATGCTCCCTTTCCAACCAATCTTGTCATAGACACGTAGAAAGCAAAGAATTATACTCAAGATAATGATTTGAAATATTGCTAATCATGTCAAATAGTTTGATCTCATTACACTGTCACAACAGAAAAAAGCAAAACCTAATCCAATATGCAACTGCAATAACAAAAACTTATGTGGTTGTACTGAACTCGCGACTGGAACTGCAAATCCCTCTCTGACAAACGAAGAAGCTAAAACCCTCTTAGTCGAATAAACTGAAACCCATGTCCTGTAGAACCAAAAAAGTCATGAAAACAAGAATATATCATTGACCAGGAATCATTAACAACCAAAACCAAATCAGCTGTGCAAGTTTATAGCTTACGTCATCGGACTCCTCCTTCTCTTCCACCTTCTTTTCTTCCTTTGCCTCGGCAGCAGGTGCAGCACCACCAGCAGGAGCACCTCCCGCAGGAGCTGCAGCAACAGCAACCGCACCACCACCACCAGGCACTGAAGCCAACTTCTCCCTTCCGGCAGCGATTAGCTCGGTGATATCTTTGCCCTTGACTTCGGACAAGAGCAACTCAATCTTTTCATCATCAGCCTCAGCTCCAACTGTAAATCGTTAACCAAACCCAAAAAGAAAAACTATCCTCATAAACAAGTCACTAGCACCGAAACTTTGATACAACTGTAATTCATAATTTGCTCGCTTCATAGCAGAGTTCAAAGCATCCTTCAGCAGCATAAAAATCCCCTCTATATCAAATCATGCATGTACAAAGTTTCCGCCAACAGTGGCAGATAGGTGACAGCTGACAATAAAAACCAATTGACAAAGGGAAAGCATTAAGAAATCCACCCAGGCATACCTTCTTAGTCAACGTACAATCACTCCCAATACAATAATTGGAACGTAAAAATTAAGGTTCGGAGTAAAATTAAGTTTATCTTCTTTCCATCCCATATTTTCACTCATCTCGTTGTTGCTTCCACAAATTACACCCAATCAATATTATAGAAACCGGAATTTACAAACGAGCTCTCAGAGTCCGCGATTTATGTAGGAGAGGTATAATTTATAATTGACTAATATTATTGACCCAGCTCAGAGTTCTACAGTTGAAATCAAAACTACTACACCCACCGGTCGACAATTACTCAACAGTAAAATACCCCAGAAATATGTAAAAATAAAAAAAATGTACCGAGCTTGAATAAGGTGAAAATCACATATGTAATCTAGAGAAGGATGAATAAGAATAAGATGATAGATTGTTCACCTGAGCCAAGGATGTCCCTCAGATCGTCGGCTGAAGGGGTTGTGTTCCCTCCCAAGACGGCCAGCAAATACGCAGCGATCACCTTCATTTCTGCCTCGAATATAAATTAGCGCAACTAGTGTAAGTATTACAAATCATCAAAAGAAGTAACTTTTAATGCATAAATAAACAAGAAATGGGCATAAGATTGCTAGAGAGCGCATACTTGCTAGAATGATAGGAGACTGCTTTGTTGCTCTTAGGGTTTCTGCAGAGGGAGGCGCCGCGGTCGGGGACAAGGGGATATATATAACTAGGGTTTTTAAGTGCTTGGTGGCAAAATCCTGAACCTTGGAGATGATCAAATCACGTCCGTTCATTCTTATTCATTTTTTTTTTTTGGGCCAATAGCACTTTCATTAATAATTAATATATTCAGTTAAGTTGGATCGGACGTACAAGCATTCAACCAGTCTTTCGTTGCTTCTCGAGTCCAAATGAATCGAATTTGCTCAGCTTATTATGCATTTAAAATGTAAACTCGACTGAATCAAATATACTTTATTTTAACATAAAACTTTACGCTCACTAAATAATAAATTTGACCAAAAGAACTCATATTTTGAAGTTTGTTTAAGTTGAAATTAATTAGTAAATTATGACACCCTTGTTATTGTGTGTCTGTTTTTGTCAATTTAATGGTGTTTGGGCATGATAACAAGGAACTTGCTTGGAGATTTTCTTCATCCTAAACTTGTGAGTTCCATTGCCACCAAAAATAAAAAGACACAACACTACGTTAATTAGCAAAAATACTAATTAATACACGAGACCAAGCCACACATAATGATAACGATGATAACAACAGATTAAAGTATTTGTTTCTTCTTTTGTTTCAATACTAACGAGCTCACAATTTAATGAGAATTAAAATTCAATCAAGTTAATTTAGCTAGGAATCAACTTATGTTAACCTTTTTTTTTTTTAAATAATGGTTATTAAAATTTTTTTAATAAACATGTGATATGAGAAGGACTTTTTATAAAAAATATTCAATAATTACAAAAAAAATATTTTTTTATAATTTTATTTAAAAATTTGATAATAAAAAGTTAAAAGTTATTCTTAAATTTCGTCCTCAAGTAAGATCACAAATATTAGGTTCTTTGTATTTGCAAACAAAAAAGTTATAGATCTTTTTTCTTATGTCACCTTTGGATCAAAATTTTGAATAAATAGTTGTTGGTAAATATATGTATATTAAATCATTAACAATTTGTTTTAATTTTGCTTTTTGGTAGCTATGGGATTATCTTAATTTTTTAAATAACAATAGTAATAATAGCACGCTATTTTTTTTTTTTGGTGAAAATTATAATTCGGCGAGTGTTTAAGTTTGGGTAAAGCTTGTTAGACGTTTAATATAAATTTTTCAATAAACACATGAATGTAATTTTTTTGAATTATTGAATTACATAATACTGAGTTAAAAGAATAATTTGTCATGATTTCATTTAAACATATAATATTAAAAACTTAAAAATTATATATAAACTTTGTGAGGACCACGGTTATTAGAACCTCATTTATTGGCAAATAGAAAGATTTTTTTTTTTCCAATTTCTTTTATTGGATCAAAATTTTAACAATGTGTTTTTATTTCGTTTTTTGTGGCCTTACTTTTAGTTACGAGAATAATTGAGAATGAAAATAAAATTAAGTTTTGATAAAATGGAATTTTAGATTTATATATTATATTTTGTATAATATTAGAAATAGAGATAATAATGAAAAAGAAGATAATGAAATTACCATTATATATTTAAAAAAAATTAAAATATTTATTATTATTTTGTAATTTTGTTGAAAAAACAATTTACAACATTTTGTTGTCATCTTTCTCAAGAGCATATGAGCAATGAAGGCTATGTGTTCAGCGAGCGCGATAAACAATAAGATTGGCTAATTTCGACGAAATTTATGTCACGGCTTAAAATCATTAATAGTGATTGGTGCATATGCTAAACAAACATAATCTAATAAGTTTAAAATAATATTTTTACAAAGTCTATAATATATTAATAAAATACATTAAATACATTTTAAAATATAATTCAAAAAAAATTCTTGGGGGTTGTTAAAAATTCAGTAATACCTCTTTAAAATTTAGTATTTTTTTAAATTTATGCAATCATATTTCAATAATATCACAATGATATCAATAAATCAATTTGATAATCTCTCAAATTATACATTTAGTGTAGTACGAGAATAACTTACGCAATACTTACAACACTTTATAATATTTACCAATAAAAAATAACTTGACATTTAGTAACCACAACCTTAAAGTTAAACATATATGATGATTAACAAAAAAAATAATACATCAAAATGTTTGAGTGACAATAAAGTATCAACTTACTTTATCATACACTAATTTGTAAAATGTTAAAAAAGTAAGTGTAAGTTTATCACTGACTTAATGAATGCATAAGTTATAAAGTAAGTGGAAGGATAACAATAAATGCCTTAGAGTTTTAACAAATATTTATTTAAGTAAATAAACAATTTTTGATAAAAATAAAAATATTATTTCTAAATCTTATAATTTTGTATAAAGTGAGTATCAAAGAAAGAACCAATATCATCATATTCATATTCTTTTACCATATATGTTTCAATAATTCATATTGTATCTCTTTATTAGATACGTCTCAATATCTCATATTTATATCCATTTATCATATACGTCTTAATTATTCATACCAATATCCCTTAACCGAATATATCTCAGTAATTAACGTCCGTATTTCTTTTTCAGATACGTCTTAAAAATTCATTTCAAGGTGTACTAAGGTCATTATCTCCACTAATGGCTACAGGGTTATTACTTGAATTCTCATCCATTATTTAAATTATACAATCCATTAAATATAAATAAATTGTGTAAATAACATACATAAATAAATAATTTTATTAAAACATTTATTACCATTAACTAATTTAAATAAAAATAATATTGAAGATAAAATAAAATAAATAGTGATTATGAAAGAAGTGATAATAATATAAAAGATTAAAATGAAAATTACAATAACGCAACAATCACAAAAAATAAACTTAGATAAAATATCAACACAAAACATGTAGGTAAAGTAAATAAAATAATTATAATTAAGAGTTTTAACATAAAATTTCTCATTTCATATAATACTTCTTCCTTAATTTATATAATATAACTTTCATTATGTACATCTCATATACCAAGCGTCTTTCATAATAATAACAATTCATACAATTTAGTAATATCATTTATCATGTGTTATTTTATATCTGCATATATTATATCATATATATGCAGCTGAAAAGTTCAATGAACATATATTTGTTTTCCATAAAATGCAAAGCATAGAATAATGAAATTGAAAGGTAGACAATAAAATAAAGACATTTAATAAAATGAAAAAACTATTTTACTAATTATACACTTAGTGATAGAGATTGATAGTAAAAATCATTTATTCTTACAGTATAATCCCGATTAAAGAAATATACACAAATCTACCTCTTACACAAATTCAAATATAAATTTCATATAAAATACTTTTTTTAGGACCTCTCTTTCCATTATTTTTTTTTCATTTTGAATGAAAAACTAAGAATCGCCCGTACTTTACATATAAGATTTTAAGTTACTATTTGATACTATGTAAGATGTACACATTTTTATGGACAAATTTTTATAAAAAGTTTAAATTACAATTTTATCTCAAATAATATTTTTTCTTTTCATTGTACTATCTATAAAATTATAATTTCTATCCAATTATTATTTTTTATTTTATTTTAATCCTTAAAATTTTATTTTATTTCTTTAATATTATTCTTAAATGTATATTGGATTTAACTACATACAATTTTTAAGATGTTATATATATATATATATATATAATTTTTTTGGATTGTTGCAGTTTAAAGGAGGCTGATAGACGACGAGTATGACAGATGACAACTAGAGCTATAATTCCGACAAAGTTTTAGGGTCTTCTCTATTCTCTCTCTTCAATCCCACTCCGGCTTCATTCTTTTTCTTCGATCTCCCTTTAGCTTCCTTCTCT
Source organism: Delonix regia (assembly GCA_037074485.1). Taxonomy (NCBI): domain Eukaryota; kingdom Viridiplantae; phylum Streptophyta; class Magnoliopsida; order Fabales; family Fabaceae; genus Delonix; species Delonix regia. The sequence goes on along the minus strand of CM073456.1, from coordinate 13,519,067 downwards.
CTCTTCGCTCTCACCGTCCTTCCTCATTTCTCTTCACTCTCTCACTAGCTCATAATTGAAGAAACCTAGTTGGATGTGAACAATGGGCATTGTTGGAGCTTAGCCAGTGTCCTCTGCTCTCCCGTCTTCATCTGAGAATGGTGCCCACTAGAGATCGTCGTGCATCGCTTCCAGTGGATAATACTATCGGTATCTTGTCGTTGGTGGAGCTCTCGTTTATCTGATGTCATGCTCTCGTTGACCTGATGTCACTCACATAAAATCAGAGGGCAATTTGGACTTTAACCATTTTATTCCTTAGAGAGGTGTGTTATTCCTTCGATCAAGTGTGGGATTGTTGGTTCCATTAGTTTGGGAATAAGCTTTCCATGGTGAATAGGGAAAACCTGCCAAATTGCAAACCAAACATTGGATAGAGAATAATATTCCTATTTCCTGAGGCCAAATCCCATAAGCAAACGATGCCTTAGTAGGAATTATAATTTAATCAGAGTATAATACAACCAAGGGTTGGATAAAATTTGTTTGGCATTTTTTTATTATAATTTTTTAATAAACATATATACGAGAGAGAATTATTTTAAAAAATTCAGTTATATAATGTCGAGTTACAATAAACTTATTTAAATAATTATTTTATTAAAAATTATATCAATAAAAGCTTAAAAACTATGCATAAACTTTGTGAATGAGAATCAGAGTAAAGGAATTAGAATGAGAATATAAATGTTCGGTTGACTGATTGGATTTTTATTCTTATTATTTAAATAACTTATTCTCCTTTATATAAGGGAGAGTTCTCTCATTAACTAAAACTATAAAATGAGATAAGTTTCTTGATAATGAAAATATGATTGATAAAAATATCCTCACTTATAATAATTTTTGGACAAAAATAAGTCTGTGATACATCAAAATCATAATTTATTATTAATTATTAATTGTTAAATTATTTATTTATTATTAAATTATTAGTTTTTATTATTTATTTAATTTATTATTATTTTTTATTAATTCATTAAATATATATTAATATATAATTATATTATTAATTAATAATTCAAATAGATGTCTGCGTTTTTTGGTTTTATAATAAAGGATAATATGATAAAATATACACACTATCTAATTGATTCTCATGTGTAATCTATTAACCAAACAAAGTAAAGGGAGACATACCCATTATTATTTATTTATAATCAAACAACATTTTAACATTCTTATTCCCATTCCCACTTCCATTCTCATTCTCATTCCTATTATATCCATTCTACCAACCAAACATGCCTTTTGTTCATTCTATTCGGCTAACATAAAGTCACTTAAGCTTTTTTTTTTCTCTTTTTTCACTTGGCCATTATACTAATGAACCAAGTTTCAAGATTCATATGAAAGCCTAGCCAGAGCACATAGGAGTGAGTATGAAGAAATATTAGTCAAACTCCATATTTTAAAGTTCAAATAGATATTTAACATCTCAACTCTATTTGATAAAATTTTATATTTTTCATGTCCCTACCAAAAATACCCAAAACTTATATTTATCTTTCAAAATAATATTATAAATATATTTATAAATTTTTAAAATTTAGTAATTATTAATTACTTTAAATAATGTATAAAAACATTAATTTAACAAATAAATGGGCCTTTTCAGTAAAAAAACAAATAAATGGGCTTTAAATAAAATTTGTAAATATAATTGAATTTTTGTTATTATAATTGTATATAATTAATGTAGTTATTATATACAGTATATAGTATTCTATCTATTAATTTAGGAGACATTAAAGCTATGTTTGGATAAATGGTCGGAGAAAGAACGACAAATAATATAATGACTAAAATGAGTTAGATTTATATTTGTATTTTTTAAAAAAGTGTAATGAGATGGCAAGGAAGGGACACTAAAACTTCTCATTGTCATCAAAAACTTTAATTTTGGTATACCTCTAAATTAGGAGGGTCAATGATGGAATAAAGTGGTATGAAAAATTAAATTATTAATATACATTTATCTTATTACTAATATATCTAATTTCAATTGTTACAATTTTATTTAATTTTGATCATAATGACTTTTCTCTTTTTTTTTTTACTAAAAATTTCAAAAAAAAAAAAAAAAAGAATGAAAGAATCTATAATATATATTAGTTTCATTTATTTTTTTAAATCTTTTTGGTCAACAAATTTTCTTTTTAGCTTTTTAAGTTTGTCTTTTAAAATTTGTTGAAACAACATAGATATTTTGTAATAAATAGATTAGATAGAAAATATATACATGATAATTAGTAAATAAAATAAAGAAATATGGATAAGAGAATTATGTAAAATTATGTATTGAATAATGATAAAATTATTAGTCATGTGTTTATGTTATTATAAGTAATATTAAAAAAAAATAATGAGTCATTTCATTCCATTTATTTTTATTATAACTTTTAAATAAAATTGATACGTGTCATTTCCTTTCCTTATTAAAAATTATAAATAACATATCTACTCAAATCATTCAATTATATTATATTTTATTTTATTAATAAACACTCAATTTCATTCTTCCATACTCCTAACATATCCTAATAGCTTATTTGGTTGTTAGAATCAAGGCGAGATAATGAGAGTTATTTTCATGTTTGGTTAATAGATTGAGTCATTATTCTCATTCTTTATGGAGATTGCTCTTCCTCATATAAGGGAGAGTTCTTTCCATAGCTAAAACTATAAAATTAGATTGGTCTATTGGGGATGAAAATATACTTGACAAAAGTATTCCTATTTATAATAATTGTTAAGACAAAAATACTTTTGTGATGCATTAAAATCATAATTTATTATTTTTATTAAGTATTTATTATTAAATTATGATTTTTAATTTATTGTTAATTTATTATTATTAATTATTTATTGTTAATTTATTATTAAAATTTTCATTTTAATTTTTTATTATTTTATGATTAATATTATTAATTATTATTAATTTATTAAATATATATTATTATATTTTTAATTAAATATATATTAATTAATAATTCAAAAAGTGTTTTTTTTGATTAGTTTCATGATAAAGGATAATATGATAAAATATGTACATTAATTTTTATGTGTAATTTACTAACCAAACAAAATAAAAAGAGATATATCCATTCTCATTCTTTTTCAATTAAATAATATTTTAATATTTTTATTCTCACTTTCACAATTATTTTTATTTTTATTATATCACTAATGACGGACTTAAAACTTTTAACACTAAATTCGAATTTGCTCACATATATATTATTTATTTTTAGCACAAAATATTCCAGCCCATTCCATCAAAGTCACGGGGGAGGGCAATTATGTCATAGCGGCCAAATATTGTATTATCCCTGCCGGGAAGAGAAGCGCGGGAAAACACACTAGCTGCTGCTGCCTTTACCAGCCGCTCATTGTTGGATCATTGGAGTTCTGAAAAACTTGCATAACTTCTATATGTGAAGACTCTCGACAGTGCTGGCAGGCAATCCTTGATCTAGCGGTTAACAATGAACGGCGAAAGCCGAAGACGGGACCGGAGAGACCCCCGCAGATCCAAGAAGCAGAAGCTAATCCGCAACGCCGTAGAAGAACTCGAGTCAAAATTAGGGTTCGATCTTTTCTCAGAGGGTGATAAACGACTTGGATGGTTACTCAATTTTTCATCCGTAAGCCAGTTCCCATTTCCATCGTCCCATTTCAATTGATAGATTGTTTTTTATTTATTTATTTTGGCGTTTCTAGAGACATGAAATAAATTTGAATTCCTCCTTTATACTGAGTTTTCGTGCTTTCAATCTTTGAGATTTAACAGTGGTTACAAATCATGGTATTGTACTTATGAATGAGGGCACGTTAATCTCCGTGCTAGTCGTTGCTATTTGTTATGGTTTTTGTACTTAATACACCACTATTACCGCAAATGTCATGTAAAGATACAGTCTGGTTCATTATACGTTCAGGTTACAAAGATGCCATTAACTTCACAGTAATTTACTGCCATAAAAAACTCTTGACAGATCAACAGTGATATTGTTACTCTTTGCATTTCCTTGTGAGCAACCAATGTCATCTGCAACATTTCTACTAGTGTGGTCTCCACTGCCATAACTATTTTTCTCATATTTGCTGCTACAATCACTGCCATTAGTATTGTTAATGGGCCTTTCGCTACTCTGATGTAGCCTACTAGTACCATCAAACTTTAAGCATCATTACTCACATAATTCATTTTTCAATATTGTCTTTTGGCGACTGGTCAATTTTCCTGAGACCAATATACCATCGCCGCAAGACAGTTTGCTATCTAAGCCCATTATAAAATACAAATCTTCTTTGATTACATAAAAATGTCTCTTAAAGCTCATATAAATTCATGTCATATGTAATTCCAAGGGATTTATGCATGCTTTTCATTATTTGCAGTCATCTTGGGAGGATGAAGATACACACAAAGTCTACAGTTGTGTAGATCTATATTTTGTTACACAGGTATATTGTTCTGCTGAAATACTTCTCTACATTTTTTAATTCTCTTAAGTTTTCTACCATAAGGGCAGTCTGGTTTGGTAAATAGTTTACTATTTGGACTTTGGTTGCAGGATGGTTCTACTTTCAAGTCAAAGTACAGGTTTTGCCCTTATTTCTATGTGGCTACAAAGGTAAGCATGCAAATGCATACATACTCATCAGCAAAGGCAATAATACATTTGAGCTTATGCATGTGTGTGCCTCTATGTAGTCATCTATGTTCTTGCTTTTGTTGATTTATTCTGTTTCAGAGTTGAGTTTAAAGTACCCAATTTGATGTTGGTCCAAATGATGGTAATATGAATTTAACAGGATAAAATGGAGATGGATGTTGAATCATACTTGAGACGGCGTTATGAAAGTCAGATTGCTGATATTGAAATTAAAGAGAAGGAAGACCTTGATCTTGTAAGCAATTTATGCATCTCTATGTCGCTCTATTTGATACCTGACAAGCAGCATCCTCTATAGTGCTTTACAAATACTGCATTCTGCTTCCAGAAACTTTTGAAAAATTTCTTTTCATGGATAGATAATTACTTCCATAGCTTGAGAGGGTCAAATCAATGTAATGTAAATGTTTGCAGATTTGATAAGATCATCCTGGAAGTGAAATATAAAATTTTTATATACTCATATTTCTTTAATGTTTTTTGCTTTTGGCATTAATCCAACAAAAAAAATGGCTGTGTGTGCTTTTTTATTGCATGAACTCATCTTGATTTCTTAATGTGGTTCTCAACAGAAAAACCATTTGTCTGGATTACAAAAATCTTATTTAAAGCTATCCTTTGATACCGTGCAACAATTGATGAATGTGAAGAGTGATCTGATGCATGTTGTTGAAAGAAATCAGGCAAAATCTGATGCAGCAGAAGCTTATGAATCCATATTAACAGGAAGAAGGTCGGTCTCTTTGATCTACACTTATTTTCTGTTTCATGGAACAAGATATTGAAGAGTTAAACTTTATTTCCCTTTGGTGGCCTGAATGCCTGATACTTTTCATAGCGTTGTCCATTTAAGTTGAATATAACATCAATTATTTGATCTGACTGTATATATCTTCTTGCTTAGCAGGGAACAAAAACCTCAGGATTTTCTAGATTGCGTAGTCGATCTTCGTGAATATGATGTTCCTTATCATGTTCGCTTTGCCATTGATAATGGTACCTTTTGTACTTATCTTCTTGGTTTTAATAATTATCTTATTTAATGTTTTCCAATCTATATTTATCATGATACTCAGAATCACATGTGACTCAGATATACGATGTGGCCAATGGTATGATGTTAGTGTGTCCAGTATTGGGGTTACACTTGAGAAGAGGACAGATCTTCTGCAGCGTGCTGAAGTTCGTATTTGTGCATTTGATATAGAGACCACAAAACTTCCATTAAAGTTTCCTGATGCTGAGTATGATTTAATTATGATGATTTCATACATGGTAGATGGACAAGGGTATTTAATCATTAACAGAGAGGTAATAAAAATGGTTAACACTTTACACTATTTTCTGTGTATTCTCTCTCTTGCTACTATTTTAGCAGGAACACTTTCATCAAAAACCCTCAGATAAGTAGTCTGCTCAAGATAAAATTCATCTGCTTTCTCATTCTCTTCATAGGACGTCCATGGAATTTAGATTATTGACCTCCAAATGGATTTAGTTACCACGCTCTTTTGGATGTGCATAATGTTGCTTCATTTGTGGGCCCTTGATTGTGAACTTGAGATGTACAATAATTTTTAATACCAAATTATGCATAAAGTGTAGCCCAAAGGATCATTCACTGTCTGATTTTGGATAAGAAGAAATAAATTGACTCCTGAACAACCAATCAAGTTTTCAAATTATCCTAAAGTTGTAAGTTCAGTGCATGTAATGTATGGCTTTAGTCCTAGGTTGATGCTGTTGAATAATCAATTTCTTTTTGTTGCTTTGACTTTCAGTGTGTTGGGGATGATATAGAGGATTTGGAGTACACTCCAAAACCAGAGTTTGAAGGGTGTTTTAAGGTGACGAATGTTCAAAATGAGGTAATATGCATCCACAAATAGATCTATCACTTGCCTGATGAAAATCTGTTCCCCTAGGTTGTTTTGTAGTGATGATTTCTGCTTTGTTTAGGTTTGTTGTCTTCATAACTAATGAATTTGGTTGTACTTGCAGGTTGAGCTTCTTAGATTGTGGTTCTCTCATATGCAAGAGGTGAAACCTGGTATATATGTGACGTATAATGGTGATTTCTTTGATTGGCCATTTGTGGAAAGAAGGGCAGCCCATCATGGATTCAAAATGAGTGATGTATGTTAGTAACCATTTTCTGGTAGAATTATTGGCTTCTATTAAGAAGTAAAAAAGTCAAATATATACTGCTATTGTGTCTTAAGACACTTAACAATTTCTTGCTTCTTTGCTTTGATTTATAGCATTCTTTTATCAATAGTTAATGAACATAAAGAAAGGTTGTTGACAGGTAGGATATGTGCCTGAATTTGACATTGTTATGCACAGTGTTTTGTGTGAATCTTTTTCTTTACATAATTTTTGGGGCATTTGCGTTCTGGTTTCAAGTTTATTCCTAAGAAGAATATTCTACAAGTTTTAATGATTTCCTTTCTCATTTATTGATTGATGATGTTTATTCCTTTATATTATCTTTTCTGTTACTTAAACTTGCAGGAGTTGGGTTTTCAATGTGACAATAATCAAGGGGAATGCCGAGCTAAATTTGCTTGCCATTTAGATTGTTTTGCTTGGGTAAAACGTGATAGTTATCTCCCTCAGGGGAGCCAAGGCCTGAAGGTACAAAATTTCTTTATATTCCTTAATTCATTTTTGCATCATTTGGCGTGACTCTTATGTTTCTCTTATTGTCATTCTGTTTATTATCCACAACAAGACAGTGTTTGATGAATTAATTGTAAATTGTTTTTCCTTCAAATGAAGGATTGCTATTAATTGAAAGGAAGAAAACCCTGTCTTTTAATTGCTTGTGGGAGTTGCTTACCTAGAGATGATATAGTCAAATATAGATTTTACTTAATGTTTCAACATCTTGTTTTAAGTTCCTATATATATACATAATATATAAAATAATTGCTGAACAGTGAATTTTGTTAAAGAGTGCTGAGGGGCAAAACCCATGCACAGTGAATTATAATTAAGCAACTACCTGAATATTACATTGTAGCTAAATTCTGTAGCTCATAGGATCAGATTTCAGAAAAGGAACTGAAAGAACTGCAAAGAATTAACAGAGCATTGATGAAACAAACAGTTTGTAAAATAATTCATTAGATCGTTGGATTTTATACATATGAAATTTCCCCTTACTTTATGATAAGCATGATATGGCAGAAACACGCAATTTCCTCTAAATGCTCATACTCTTCAATGAGCCAAATTTCTTATCAGGGAGCACCAAATTTGACATTGAAACAGGAGTTGCACATGTCATTGACAACATTGATTCAAAATTTTTTATTTTCATTACAAATGGCAGATGATGAATCTGATTTCTACATTCAGCTGAAGTGTATCTTTTTAGCTATTCTTGTTAGTTTCATGCTGTCTAGATCTTGCTAGAAGTCCAAGTCTGTACTTGTAGAAGGATATGCTATGCGCATAAAATCATATACATTTTACCTGCTATGTACTTAGATGTTCAAAATTTAATGCTTGTTAGATTTGGAATGACTTTTTTTTTTGTATTAATCTGAATGCTTTTCTCAAATTTTATACCTTGTTTCTAAATTTTAGATTTAACTGAGATTATCTTTTCTCTCTGACTTTTTTCTTGATTTTTGCTTAGGCTGTTACGAAAGCAAAGTTGGGTTATGATCCCCTAGAGGTGAACCCTGAGGATATGGTTCGCTTTGCAAAGGAAAAGCCTCAGGTATGAGTGATTCAAATTATTAAATTAAATTTTGACATGGTGATGTAGGACACTAGAGAAAGTGAAGGGAAGAGTGGGAAGATTAAGGAGAAAGGGAAGCGATTGAGAGAAGAAGAGAGAAGAGGGAGAGAATTAGGTTAACTCAATAATATTCAATCAAATAGTCTATTGATAACAAGGTGCTTAGGGCTATTTATAGAGAGTCCTGTAACAAAATAAGATAATATAAAATCCTACCAAAATATCTAAATTCAAAATAATTCAAATTCAAATTCCTAAATTATTCAATCCTAACAAAATCTCTAAATTTAAATTCTTAAATTTATCCTAACTAACTAAATCCTAAATAGATGATAAAATCTCTATATTTATTCTTAATAACTAGGTTACAAACAAATAATAAAATATTTCTTATCCCATTCTCGATTATTCTCCCTTGGTTGGAAAAAACTCGTCCTCGAGTTTTGAAGTTTGGAAGTAGTAGGAAACTCCATCTTGGCGCTTTAGGTCTGATAACAAACATCAATGGTAAAATTGATAGCAGGAGCAATTTTGGGTTCTCAATGACATCAGGAAAAACAAAATCAACTTGGCATAACTTTGTTGGATGAACTTGGATGTGCTCTTTCACAACATGAGGTGTAACTTTAGAATGTTGTAACGAGTTCTCACAAACTTCATATCCTATATTTGCTTCCAATTTGTTTTTATAGCCTATTACATTACCATCCTCGTTGATGTTTGATGGGCAATTAAGGGGTTCCACCATAATAACATTAGGATCCTTTATATCAACTTCATCTATTGTGTCACTGTCATATGAGAAGTCATGTTTCACGTTGATCTAGTCAAAGTTATCCTCTTCACTAACGAAATTCTTTAAGTTGTTGTCTAAGTGTTGGATATTTCTCCGTTTGACAACGCTCTCTAGTTTATCAAGTTGCTCTAGAAAATCATTTAGGGCATTTAGAATGTTATGGATCTTTTGTTACATAGCAACTTGAACATTGGTATTTTGAGTGATTTTGAAGCCAAAAAGTTGTAAGAATCCCAAGTTGCCCTTAACACAAAGTTAGAGACCTTACCTATTAAGATTGGCCTAACGAGAGAATAGCTCCATGCGGACCAAGCCCAATAAATAAGTAACAACTAGGGCGAAGTCTTCACAATAACCTATTAAGAGCTCCACATGGAATTCGTTTTAAACTTCTATGAACCAAGAAACACTGGGTAATTAACGGGCAACAAGGACTAACTTATTATAAGCAACTTTAAGAGCCAAAAAGTAATAGAAACTCCCCAAATACCTTTCCAATAGTTGTAGGTGTGTAGGACTGAATTGGGTGAGAAACTAAGTGAAATAGAGGTCAAAATTGTAGAAAATCTTCACTGGCATGTGTAGGCGTGTGGGGTAAGTGAAACTCACGTGCAAAACCTCTCATTGGTGCGTGGCGGCATGTGTGGAGGCCACTAGAGATGGGGCTTTGGGATTCGGCCAGATTCTTCCTTCCGCGTTGACGGGTGGTGGAGGATTGGTGAATGGGTGGATGGAGAGGGGTGTTTTTGGATGGACAGATGTGGGTTTGTGTTCTCTAGCGAGTTTTAGGTAAGTTTCAGGTAAGGGTGCGTGGCTGGAGCAAAGAAAGCTGCAGTTCTGATACCAAATTGATGTAGAACGCGAGAGAGAGGAGAGAGAAGGGGAAGCGTGGGGAAAGATAGTAGAAGAAGAAGAGAGAGGAAATTAGGTTAACTCAATAATATTCAATCAAATAGTTTACTGATAACAAGGTGCTTAGCGTTATTTATAGAGAGCCTTGTAACAAAACAAGATAATATAAAATCCTAAGGAAATTCAAATTCGAATTCCTAGATTATTCAATCCTAACAAAATATCTAAATTCAAAATAATTCAAATTCTTAAATTTATGCTCACTAACTAAATCCTAAGTAGATGATAAAACCTCTATATTTATTCTTAATAACTAAGTTACAAACAAATAATAAAATATTTCTTATCCCATTCTCTATTTCATAGTGCACTAGAGATGTATTAGATAAAACATTCTTTCTCTTCAAAAATTGGTAAATAGTTTTTCCACTTGCTTGCATGACCTCGGTGTTTGTGCACAAAGTAGGTGATGGCTTGGGAATATGTGATGGATAACAAACTAGTGGTCATGTTTTCCTCGTAAAGTAGTAAAGTGTGATAGACTTAGTTTTTGAGTTAGCATTTTCCCCCAAGGTTGCCCATTTTTTCATCAAGGTGTTCCATAATTTATCATTGGAATTGAAATGTTAAGCTTCTTAGTGGGCATAAGATATCTTAATCAATTCCCTTTTTTTCCTTTGATTTTGAATTGTTATTGCAGATGATGGCCTCCTATTCTGTTTCTGATGCTGTAGCAACTTATTACTTATATACAACCTATGTTCATCCCTTCATTTTTTCTCTTGCAACAATTATACCCATGTCACCTGATGAGGTTTTGCGTAAAGGTAGTGGGACCCTCTGTGAAATGTTGCTCATGGTCCAGGTGGGTTTTTATATGTTTACTGACATAAAAATTCTTTGTATAAAAAATGATGTATTTCAGGCCTTTAATTTCCCTCATAATTATGTTTGCATCTGTTACAGGCGTACAAAGCTAATGTGATCTGCCCTAACAAACACCAATCCGATCCAGAGAAGTTTTACAACAATCACCTTCTTGAGAGTGAAACATACATAGGTGGCCACGTGGAATGTCTTGAAAGTGGTGTATTTAGATCTGATCTTCCAACTAGTTTTATACTTGAACCTTCAGCCTATGAGGTCTGTTATTCCATCTTCAAGTACTGTTAACCATGCAATCTTTTTTATCGACAAGGAATACTAAGTTGTCATCCTCTCATCCTTTCCTCAGCAACAAAAAGTTGGGTGGGGGGGGGGTGTTAAACAAAAATTTTCTACCGCCCTTCCTTGGTACTTGATGCAGTTGTGGTTTGACATAGTTTCTAACTAACATGACATCACATTATTTCTGACTTTTTGTAAAAATGCTTGACTGACCCTGGAATGATTTGGGTTCCAGCAATTGATCAACAACCTTGATCGAGACCTGCAATATGCTGTAAAAGTAGAGGGTAAGATGGACTTGGATTCCGTCTCTAATTATGATGAAGTGAAGAAAGCTATCATGGAAAAGGTACTCATCATAATTCTTGTCTGGCCAATTTTTTGTGATTCAATAGTTGCCTATCTACATGTTTAGATCTCTATTTTAAATTGGCCAATTTTGTACGTTACAAAGTCTCTGTTTTTTGATTTTCATATGTCATTGCTTCTAAATATGGATACTTTCTGAATATGGTGTAAAACTGTGAACATAGTGATGTGCGTTCATTTAGAAAACAATCCTGACTTCTCCTTATACTTGCAGCTTATGAAATTGCGAGATGAGCCAATACGTGAAGAATGCCCCCTTATTTATCATCTGGATGTAGCTGCTATGTATCCTAACATAATCTTAACAAATCGGCTTCAGGTATGGGGATCAATAAACAGTTTTTTAAGTCATTTATCAAAAAATTTTTCTTTTTAATTTTTTTAATTGTTATTGTACTTTTGCTCTGCAGCAGGATATGCATGCATTGAACAGGAGATTTGGTTATGAAAAATTATGATGATAGAAACAGAAAATGTAAATAAAATAATTGTGGCTTTTTCCAGTCTGTCATTCTTGCATCACACATTCACACCATGCATGTTTGTCTATGATAATTTTGCTATGAATGCCTTTCAGTATAAGTGCTATTCTTTGACTTTGCTTGTCTGCATTTGTGACAAAAATACCAATTATATCTTGAACTTTGTACTTTTCTGGTTGTCCTGGGTTGCTGGGAGTTATTATCCCAATGAATATGTATATTATTTCCCCTCCCCTGAATGTGGGGATGGCTGTTTGATTCATGCTGACTAAAGATTCTTGTGTAATTGCAGCCACCTTCAATAGTTACGGATGAAGTCTGTACTTCATGTGATTTCAACCGGCCTAGAAAGACTTGTCTTCGGAAACTTGAGTGGGTTTGGCGTGGAGAAATGTTCATGGCAAAGAAAAGGTGTGCTTTTCCTTTTGGTTGATGTTTTCTGTGAATATAAGTATAGGAGTATATCTCTACAGAATCTAATCAATGATTGACTAGGGCTTTTATTTGAACAATTTCAGTGATTATTATCATATAAAAAAGCAGATTGAGTCAGAGTTTGTTGAAGGTGCTGATAGGCAGTCATCAAAATTATTTCTTGACCTGCCCAAGTCAGAGCAGCAATCCAGGCTAAAAGAGCGTCTAAAGAAATACTGCCAGAAGGTTATTATTGTTTGGTTGAACATGTTTGTTTAAATTATAAATGGCATACTAAGTCTTAGTGGCTTGCACAGGCATATAAACGGGTACTTGACAAACCAGTAACTGAACTTCGTGAAGCAGGGATCTGTATGCGTGAAAATCCATTTTATGTTGACACTGTTCGCAGGTAAGTTAACATCATACATCTATTTTGAATATTATTGTAATTTTCTTTTGAAAAAATTGTTTATCAGAAAGTATGCTCACATATTCTTGTAATCCATGGAAGTTGGAAGTTCGAACATAATTTCTATACAGCTCATATATTTAAAATAAAACCAGGTCAACCTTTAGACAATCTCTAAGTGTCTTTTGCATTATTTTTCATTGCTTGTTGTACTAAGCCCTGTTTTTGTGCAATCTGGTTCAAGTTTTCGGGATAGAAGATATGAATACAAAGGTCTTAATAAGGTTTGGAAGGGAAAGTTGTCAGAAGCCAAGGCCAGTGGAAATTCTATAAAGATTCAGGAAGCACAAGTATGAATTATATTATTTAGCTTGTTAGTTATTTCATGATGTTCTCAGTTTGCTACAATAATACATCACTGTTTCCAGAGTCAAGTTAATATGATGATTTTATGATCCAGGACATGGTAGTGCTTTATGATTCATTGCAACTTGCGCACAAATGTATACTGAATTCCTTTTATGGATATGTCATGCGCAAGTGAGTGAAGTAACCTCCATACATTCTTGAGAATTTAATCAGATTTTTTATTTTTCAAAATAAAATTTTGTTTCTATACTTCTTAATCAACTGCTGCTTCAATGCTTATCTTGCAGGGGAGCAAGATGGTACTCCATGGAAATGGCTGGAGTAGTCACATATACTGGTGCAAAAATCATTCAGAATGCCCGCTTGCTGGTAGAGAAAATAGGAAAGCCACTTGAACTAGACACAGATGGTATCTGGTGTGCACTTCCTGGATCTTTTCCAGAAAATTTCACTTTTAAAACTAAGTATGTCCTGTTCTTTATTTGTTTATTTATATAATATTATTACAGCAGGTCAAAAAAATTTTATTTAGCATTTATTATATTTTAGCAGCGTGAATGTGGGTTGTTCTAGAATATTTGATTCTGTAGTTATAAATCTAAAAATGCTGACTTATGTTTTATACATTTCAGAGACTCAAAGAAGAAATTGACTATCTCATACCCTTGTGTAATGCTCAATGTTGATGTGGCGAGGAATAATACAAATGATCAGTACCAGGTCAGTTTAGGATGTTGATTCTGAATTATTTATATCACAATAGAGTTCAAGTATTTCTGCTTCTGACTTTTGTAGTTTGTATTTAGTAGAATGTAATTGCTTGGTTTGTATGGAGTACATTCTTTCTGATTCCAAAATTTTAACAGACACTCACAGATCCAATTAGAAAAACTTATACAACTCATAGTGAATGCTCTATTGAATTTGAAGTGGATGGACCGTACAAGGTATTGTAGAGCTGTATTTTAAGAGATTTAAATATATTCCTTTGCATTTCCATGTGGATGATGTATGAATTCTTTGATATAGGCAATGATCCTTCCTGCTTCCAAAGAAGAAGGAATTTTAATTAAGAAACGTTATGCTGTTTTTAATGATGATGGAACCCTAGCAGAGCTGAAAGGTTTTGAGATCAAGCGCAGAGGTGAACTGAAGCTTATAAAAGTTTTCCAGGTATACTGATAAGGATCATTAGCTGCAAGCACAGAGGCATACGAGAAGATTTGATAATAATGAGGCTATGTATTATTATGCACATTATGATGCCAGTGACATGAAAAAATGATACAGTTGTCATTGCTTACGTAATGATGCACCAAAGGAATCATGCATCTTTAGAACTAAAATTTTTACAGTGAAGTGGGTTTTACTAATTAAAAACTAGCGGTTACAATTTTTTTTTCTTCTAATAAACACTAGCAGTTAAGAAACAGTCCTTCCTATAGATGTAGAAATGACAGTTATGAAACTGATGGGTGCCTATTCACTTGATTGATTTGTGTAATAGATAAAAAATTATTGTTATGACTTTATTTATTTATACGTTTCTAAGAAGCATAAATGATGTGATGAACTAACCCAGATACTGCAACACATGAAAATTTAAATAGTCCAAAAACGTTTTTGAAGTGTTGAGTCTTATCCAACATAGACATGACTCTTATTACACAGTGTCTGGACTTTATAGTTACCTTCTTATTAATTTGAAAATAAAATTCTGCAACATAGTTGTGAACAGGTTGTTTGGGTTTTTTTAATGGTTTTTTTTTTTTTTTTAACTTTACGATGATTCTAATTTTAAATTTTTAACAGAATATTGGGAATCTGCATGTTTGAATTTGTTTCTTCCATTTATGTATTTTTAATCTGACATGTATTTCTTATTGCAGGCTGAGCTTTTCGACAAGTTTCTCCATGGGTCAACCATAGAGGAATGCTATTCAGCTGTTGCTTCTGTCGCAAACCGCTGGCTTGATCTTCTTGATGTATGCTAAAGATCCATGTTTTAGTGTCTGTATAACTGATGTCTTAGAAACTTTTATTGTTGTTTGCTCAATGTGCTTTGTTGTGTCTTTTTGTGTAATTTTCTATACTAGTTTGTTGAAGATGCTGATGGTCATTACCAGATACAACTTTCTACTTTCTTATTCTGTCCATTTTGCCTGTCTCACAGAACCAAGGAAAGGATATTGCAGATAGTGAGTTGCTTGATTATATATCAGAATCAAGTACCATGAGCAAGTCTTTAGCTGATTATGGTGAGCAGAAGTCTTGCGCTGTTACCACTGCTAGACGGCTTGCGGACTTTCTTGGTGACACAATGGTCAAAGATAAAGGCCTCCGCTGTCAGTACATAGTAGCATGTGAACCTAAGGTGCAGCTCCATGTTTTAAGAAGAAAAATGCATGAATTACAAATTTTTTCCCTTTCACAAACAATAAATTTTCATCTTTGTTTAATGCATATGCTATAAACTCTCAATAATATGTTTTATTAAGAATGGAAATATGATGAGAAAATATTAATCATTTGGAAGAAATGTGTTTTGACTTTGACATCATTTAAAGCTATAGCATAATTATGGTTGGAGAATTTAAGGGCTGACAAAACACTATGGCCCTCATTACCTTTCCTTTATTTATAATATTCTGAAAGAGTTAAATTGCAAGATAAACTCACAAAGATAATTACAAGACTCCTACACAATATTAAAATTTGAGAATCCTTTCTTAATAATAAACTCCTAATCCTTTAACATTCCCATTTAATCCTTAAGACATATCCTTAAAATAATTGACAACTTTATGAACAATGTGGAAAGTTAGAAGAGGACCAAATGATAGTTTGTTGGTCATCATAACCAGGAAGAACGCAACATTTAAAGTTGAGAAATCTCTTGGACAAGCAATCAATTATGAATAACTTACTCTGTATTTCTTAAGAGAATTGTATTTTCAGGTTTGGGTCTTTGGGAGTTATTTTTACCGGACTTATACTTTGACCTGAGAAGTTTTTAGTGTTCATCTAGTTTTGTTGTATTTGATTTGCGTGGACTTATTCATCTAATTTTGTATATCATTACAGCATGTGTATTATTATTTCTTATTTTATTGTTATGGACTCTTCCCTCGCAATTGCATTTACATTTGCAAATTCTTATCTGCTTGTTTATTGCTTAGTGACTACTGTCTAAAAATTATCTGTCTGAGCAGGGAACACCTGTAAGTGAGCGTGCTGTCCCTGTGGCAATATTTGAAACTGATGCTGGTAAATTTTGCTTTTGTTTTTGGGTAACTTAACTCTGGTGCAAGGTCTCATTACTGATGCCAGTACATGCCTGTTATTTGCAGAAATAATGAAGTTCTATGTCCGTAAATGGTGCAAGGTGTCATCTGATGTTGGCATTCGATCCATTGTTGACTGGTCCTATTACAGGCAACGGTTGAGCTCTGCAATTCAAAAAATTATTACTATTCCTGCTGCAATGCAAAAGGTTTATTAAAATATTACTTCAACATGTTGCAACTATAAAATTTTCTTTTCTTTTACTAGCTAAAAAGGAGTTGAATTCTTACAGGTTGCAAATCCTGTCCCTAGGGTGATTCATCCTGATTGGTTGCATAAAAAGGTTCGTGAGAAGCAGGACAAATATCGCCAACGAAAATTAGTTGATGTCTTCAACTGCATGAACAGGGATCAACTCTCTAAAAAGCATATTAATTCTGATAATGTCTGCCTTGTGATGGATGAAGAGACTATTAATGATTTGGAGGACTTTGGAAACAAGCCCAGGAGTACTATTAGTGGACCAAGACCAATTATACGACATTTTGAAGCTAATAATGGAAAGCATTCAGTGAAGCCTAATGGCAAAGATGATTCTGGGCAACAGCATAATGATCAATCTAGCAAGCGTGAGCCACTTGCACAATGGCAACAAAATGGACTGTCATGTGAAAATGTTGACAGAACTGTAGATTATCAAGGTTGGCTTCAGACAAAGAAGAGAAAGTGGAAAGATATAATAGCAAGAAGAAAGAAGCAAAGGTAAATTGCTCATTGCAACCAATGTATAGAAGTCCACACATATCAACTTCTAAGAAGTTACTTGGACAAGGGTCTTTTTGGAGGGATGGTCTCCATAGATAACATCTTATGTTGGTTGAAAGAGTAAAAAAATGTGGCAATCTATGTTGGATATTACATTAAAATTGAATTGGTTTGTTCTAAAGAAAGAAAAAAGTCCCACATCAGGAAGTTGAAGGAAGATAGAGGGCCATATAAGTGTTGAAGCTAGCTTACCTTATAGATGGCCCAATAACTCTTCCACTCTAAACTCTAAACCCTAAACCCATCATTTCTAAGTTAGAGTGGAAGAGTTATTGGGCCATCTATAAGTGTTGATAGTCAAGCCTCTATCCAAAATGCTTAAGGCAATTTGGTAGGTTAACTTCAACACTTATATGGTCTTCTATCTTCCTTCATCTTCAAAATGTGGGATTTCTTTCTTTCTTTATCTTTTCTATTTCAACACTCCCCCTCAAGTCCAACTAACCTGACCTAATTTTGACTTGCCTTCATGCCTTCATTTTTTATTTTAGGCTTGTGTTCCTTTTGAGTCTTAGAGGCCTCGGGTCACCTTTTTTTTTTTGTTCCCTGGGCTTGTACTCCTTTGAACCTCAGAGGTCGCAAGTTGTTTGGACTTTAGGTCTTGGGTCTCAAGTCACGTTGTTTGGGTCTTTCATAGGTTGTGAAACCATTGGGCTTTGATACCATGTTAGAAATAATGGGCGTTGGTCCGAGTTAGAGTGGGAGAGTTGTTGGACCATCTATAAGTGTTGATAGTTAAGTCTCTATCCAAAATGTTTAAGGCAATTTAGTAGGCTAACTTCAACACTTATATGATGTTCTATCTTCCTTCAACTTCCCAATATAGGACTTCTTTCTTTCTTTATCTTTTCTATTTCAACAGTTATGTTATGTTCTTAGTTATTTTAGTAACTATCAAGAATCATGAGACTCTTAAGGGTTTATATGTTTCCGTACTCAAGGAAATAACTATTTATGTGATGAAAGCTGTATATGTGTTACTATTTAAGTATCTAAAACTTATGATTAATGAAAATTGCCTGGATTTAAAATCTTAATGTCTGCTTTAATGGAATCTGCAGCACCAGCAAATGGGCATTTGTGAATGCTTATATGACTGACTTTGCTGGTGACCTGCCATTGTTTAGCTTCATTCTATTTCAAGTTTGGAACTCAACAAAAAACATATAATCATTATAGATACTTGTGTGTTCATGGTTTTTGGTTTGAACTTATCTGAGCCCCCAAATATTATTGCTTAGTATGGTTGTAAGCAAGACATCAATTTTCTCAGATTGGAGAATTCAAAGGAATCAGACCGTGCTAGTGGCTCTCTTGAAAGACTGAGTAATATGATAGATCATAAAGCTCAGGGAAGAAGTAACGTTGATTCATATTTTAGAAGGCATGAGGTAGTCCTGACACGGTCATACTGGCAGGTAACAGAGTTAAACTTTACAATTTTGAGTCAATTCTAAAATCTGATTTGAATGATTTTTTAATTTCTTTTTCCTAATCTTCCTGTGATTCAGATAATACAGCTGATTTACAGTTCACAGATTGGTCAATGTTTTGCTTGGGTTGTTGTTGATGGGGTTATGCTTAAGATTCCTGTTTCTGTTCCTAGAGTCTTTTACCTCAATTCTAGATCACCTATTACTGAACAGTTTCTGGGTAAGAATGTCAACAAGACTCTTCCACATGGAAGGCCTAGTTATAACCTGTATGAGGTACCAGTGGTGTTATTTACTCTTATAGATTTTCTTGTTTTGTTTGTTTTTTTATATTTTGCTCATTAGAAGGACTTACTGTTGGTTTGGGAATTACAGGTTACAATTGATGAAGTTCAATTTAAAGAAACAAGCAAAAAGCTTGTAGCTCTTTTAGCAGATCCTGATGTTGAGGTCTGCATATTCATGATCATCTAGAAACATATTTCTGGTTTGTCATGCGTGGAGATTATTGCAATTTCACTTAACATTTCTTTGGTGATATGCTGTATTTTCAATTCTCATTATAATTGGTTCTTAGACATGAAAAGAATGAAAATCTGTCAAAGTTTTCTGTGTTGCACTTCATCTGTTATATAGGTAGAATTTGTTGCATGTTTTAACTTTTACCTTCCGACAGTGGATGAGATATTTGCACAACTTGCACCAGGTTGTTTCTCCATTTAAATATGTTAAGGCAGTAAATATGCTCTCTTTGTTCTTCAACTTTTCTTGGTTTAAGTGTCCTTCATTCAGACTCAGGTTAAGATTGTTTTGGAAAATATTTCTAGTATTACTGTAGTATTGAATAATTGCATATTTCTTTATCTATTTTTGCCATGATTCAGTACTACGGGAATATTAAAATGACTTCCTATGCAAATAATAAGATTTGCTTTTGGTAAAATTATGGACGTAAAACTTACTTTTTGGCCAGAAAAGTTGCAAAATGAATAAGTTTTGTTATATTAACTTCTTTGAGAGTACCATGATTCTCACATGGTTGAATTGTGACAATGTGTAAAAGTTCTTTCTGGTCTAATTTGTGAAGTTTGTTGTTGGGTCAAATGCTAGTTCTTTAGAATCTAGGACCAAGGCCTCAAACTGAGTCATATCTTCCAATAATATGTGCTTCTTGCATTAGTTACTAAACTCTCTAAAATGTGAAAGGAATTGGTACACATCCTTGGCTTTTTTTAATGTCTGTTCTCAATTTTGCTATAGTCTAGAACTTCTTTTACCAGTTTAAATGGGATTATGCAAATTATTTATGATTTGTACAATCATATTGAATTAAACTTGAAGGAAACAATTCTTTGATCAGGGAATATATGAAACGAAAGTGCCACTGGAGTTTAATGCCATAGTCCAGCTTGGTTGTGTATGTAAGGTGGGAAAAACTGCTAAAAAACGTAGTCTACAGGAACCTTGGAATCTGAGTGAATTGCACATGATGACTACAACAGAATGTGCTTATCTTGAGCATTCCATATCCTTCTTTTACTTGTATCACAGGTAAGTGGTTTTCCCATATTGACAGGGATAACGTCCTATTACCTTTACCACTCATTGTTGGTCATAATGATTGTTTCATTTTGCATGAAGCAGTGCTAGATGAAAGGTTTTTGAGTCTAATTTAGAAAGCATATTTTTTCAGTTTGTATCTTACTTTACAGAAGCACAAATATGCACAATATATGTCAAGTCTTATTATGTCACATAAATAATGATAATTTTTTAGCAGCAAACAGATGGGTAGTGAGATTAGGCTGGGAGATACACTTCCGAGACATTATTGTGGCACTTGTGATTGAAATAATAAAAAAAATTGGGCTGTCAGTGTGGGCCCAGTAGTCCTTAAGAAATAATAATGTCCTTAGTGTTACAAAGTTTTGAGTCGTCCTCCAGTTATATTGCCCATATGTTGCTCATATAAGTAGTGTGTTGGTCATATCATAGCAGGAGCTTCTATTCTCTGAAAGCTTTCTCCTTTTCTTTCACCTCCATTATTTAGAAAAGATGATTCTTCGTATTCTTATTGCATAATATTGTGCTTTGGAAATCATTTCCATGCACTTCTTGTGCTTTTTGATTTATCTTTGAAGGCATTTATTCTTATAATTTATTTTCTTTTGTTAACGTCAGCATCTCTGAGGGGCGGGCTCTATACGTTGGATATTTTCCTGTATCAAAAGCAATATCTCTTGTGGTAGTTAATCCCTATCAAAACAAAGATCTATCTCCAATTTTTCTTGAAAGACAATTCCGTGATGCTTGTGAAGCTTTGTCAGTTGAGACACCTCCCAAAAATGGTATTAATTTTAAGGTAATCTGCAACATTTCTCTGATTTAAAATTTTTCTCCTTGCAGTAAATCTTATCTTTAGGTGTTTGATTGATTTTATTTCTCTGTTTATCTATATACTTATCTGACTTTGTGTTTATTTGTATAATTATGTGCTACTTTCAGCTGGACTATGTTTCACAAGTCAAGGATGCTGAAACATTGATGCAAAGAGCAATAAATGATCACAGGTTTCATCTCACATTGATCTTATGTTACAATAGTTCTTTCTGAAGGAAAAGACATTTTTTGTTTCTTTTTGAATGTCACAACCTTCCATGTCAGCTTTCAATGTTTTCAGGACATTCAAGAAACTATCACACAATAGGTTGTTTTCTATTAAATACATGCAATGATTATTCTTTGCAGTGCACATAATCCCCTAGCTGCTTAGTGCAACTAAGTTAAGTGTAGTCACCCCAATTATTGCCTTCTCGGATATAATATTATTAATCTATATATAAGATAACATATCACGATAGGAGTTTGATCTCTGTGCCCAAAGACCCCAACCCTGCTCCATCTACCTGAGGTGGCTGACGATTCTCATCTCTGTTCCTTCCCCAAACCACTCCAGTCAGTAAAATATATCAGGGCCAGCCTTCCTTCTTGTTTTGGCTTCTATGGATCTTGTTACTTCAATATCATGTAAATACAGCAGCCAGATTCCGCTCCCAATTATGTTTCCATCTGATTTATACAATGAGTTTGTATTACAGTTAAAACTGAAACAACTAATTGTCAGTTTCCTGCTGAACATTATCTTGGTTATTAATGATAATAGGCAATCAGTGTTACCTGCATGAATAGTTCAACAAAACTGTAGAAATTCAGGGATTAATGTTTTCTCAGAACTTATTTTATTGAATATATCTGAAAATAAATTTATAGAAGATAAGACAGAGAGACCCAATCTTTCAAGTAATTAAGCAATAAAGCCTATCAAAACAAAAGAAAATTAAATGTCTAAAATATATGGAGATAAACTCAAACTTATCTTATCCAAACAGCCTAAAAACACTTTCAAAAAATATAACTATTCTATCATAACAGAAATAGAAGATAAGAAAAGCCTAACAAGATCATGTCTTCTAAATTTAATAAAACTTATTTTAAAAGAGCTATTAAATAATAAGAATAAAACTAATATCATAATGCTGCTTGATAAACATGCAATAACATCTTCAAGAATGGCGGTCTCTAATTTTTTTTTTCTTTAAAGTGTTGAATTCAGGGGATTCCAACAAAAACCTATATAATTTACACCTAAAATCTTTTGCAGTGGAACCATATACCCAGAATAACCTGATTAAAGTCTTTAATTTTATTCAAATGAAACACATCTACAAGAGGCAATCAAGATTCTGAATCTGTAGTAGACACCCTCATCTTATAGCTTAATTCAGGTAATTTATAAATATGGTCAGAACCTGATTCCAACCAGTAGACTACATAGAGATACCTGACACCATTGGCTATGGGGGAGGGTCATCCTATGGCTTTCATGTGTATTAACCCTTGAAAGGGTGAAAAAAGATTAAGAATTGTAACTGCTTGAGATTTCAGATTTGCTTAAGCCTCCTCCATTCACTCTTTATAGCAGATTTTAAAATTTTCCAACCCTTTTTCTTTTTTTTCTAATTTTTGTAAAAGCTGAGAAGGCTTTCATATATCAAATCTTATTTGCCTGTGGTATTTCCTCTAGACTAGACTATTTTGCTCTTCTCTAATATTTTTGGTTATAGGAATGAACATCATGGGCCTATGGTTGCTGTCATTGAATGTCCAAATCCCCAACTAATGAAATTGGCTATTCGAGCTCTAGATGACTTCCCATGCCTAACCATTCCTTCTAATGCACGTGATAGTCAGTATCAGGTAAAGATGTGCTGAAACAACTGGGCCTTCTCGTGCATATTTGTAAATAATAACTTTTTATGCGTCTTCATATATCATTTTGTTTGTTACTATTATTACTTCATCAGCGTCTGGGCTGCACAAGAGGGTTGGCTATTGGAGTTTTTGCTCTTTTGATTTTCAGTTAAGAATTTGTTGCTTAATTTTGGCTCCTTTTAGATTCTTGGATGGCAACAAGTTGCTGCAAAAACTGGAATGCAACGCTGTGCTGCATCAGTCCAGTGGCTGAACGAGAGGATTTCTCTATCAAGATATGCCCATGTAAGCATTTCAAATCTTTATCAGCAAATATCTTTCTGTTGTGTTCATAGTCGATGTATATCTTAAATTTATTGTTACAGGTACCATTGGGGAATTTTGAACTTGACTGGCTTATATTTACAGCAGATATCTTCTTTTCTAGAGTGTTGCGTGATAATCAACAGGTTATTATTTTTCTTCCAAGTATTTTGTTCTAAATTCTTATGAATAAACTGAAACTTACTTTGTCTGGTCCTCTTCTATATTGCTTTCCCTTAACCTGTAATAGATGATTTTGCTTAATCATGTCCAAAGTTTAGGAAAATGTAGTGTATGTGTGTGTCTTGCAGAAAAATGTCTCACATTTAATAGTTCATTGTAACCCCTCTTGTAGCTTATGAGTTCATTTGTACAGGTACTATGGATATCAGATGACGGCCTTCCAGATTTAGGTGGAATTAATGAAGAAGAGACATGTTTTGCTGATGAGGTCTGTCTCAGATATTTAACTCCATTATGGTTCTATTTCTGCAGAGGTTTGAAGTTTGCCTCTTTTGACTTTTTCCTTCAAACAGGGCAGTGGAGCAAAAAATTTGTTCTGCATTTCTTAAGCATATGTTATACTAGCCATTAACTTTACCATGCTATTTTCATCATTGTTGTTATTTAATAATAATAATAATAATACTTGAATTCTCAGCATGCTTATATTTTGGTCTTTTGAAACTGAATGGTGTGCTATCTGGAACTAGGTCCACCAACCTGTGCTTACCTATCCTGGAGCTTACAGAAAAGTTACAGTGGAGCTAAAGGTTTGAACGTCTATCTTCAGTTGCTTTCACAAACTGAACCAAGTTTTTTAAAAGTTTATGGGGATGTAATTTTCTGCAGGTTCACCACCTTGCTGTGGATGCTCTTCTGAAAAGCAATCAAGTTAATGAATTGGAGGGAGGGGCTTTGTTAGGATTTGATCATGACATCAACTCTGGACCATTTGCCATAAATGATCAAAATGGCTTTGATGAGGCTACCTCATGTGCACATGCTTTTCGTGTCCTAAAGCAGTTGATCCAGCGATGCCTAGCAGATGCAGTTACATCTGGAAATGTATATGCTGATGCAATATTGCAACATCTATATCGATGGCTATGCAGGTTCAAATTAAATCTATTTATTTCCTATTCTCGTTTTTTGGCCCATATAGTAACTAGTTTCCTTCTGAAATTTCAGTCCTCAATCAAAACTTCATGATCCAGCTCTTCACCGGCTACTCCACAAGGTAAGCAATTGTACATTAAAGGATGCTGTATGATGCATGCAACACTAGTGCATGATGAACTTTATTTATCTTTTTTCTCTTTCTTTATCTTAAATTCATTCACTTTATCTGCCAAAATGTGATAATAAATTCAAATTGCAAATGAAATGACTTGAACAAATTGAATTTTTAAGTTGGTAAAGCTTTTCCTTCTTGTTGAGTGCTTTTTTCATAAATTTTTTTTTATTTAGGCCTGCTTAAATCTTGTCATTTAAATTTTATATATTTTAGACAAAAATCTTCATGTAATTGTTTCTGTTGATTGCATTGATATTTGTAGGTCATGCGAAAGGTCTTTGCTTTGTTATTGGCAGAGCTCCGTAAATTGGGTGCAACAATTGTTTTTGCAAACTTCTCAAAAATTATTGTAGACACAGGAAAATATGATCTGTCTTCGGCCAAAGCTTACTGTGATAGTTTGTTACGAACTCTTCAATCTAGGTTTGTCTTCCCATTACCATTGAAAATATAACAATTTTCTTTGATATAATAAGATGCTTGTTATCTTTTAAGATAATCTAAATGCATGGTAAAGGTAAAAAATTGTTCAACAATTTGGTCCACTACCTAATTTAAGAGTGAAAAATCTACAACATTTTACTGATGAACTGCGTTTTATAGTGGAATAATCGCTTGGGAGTGGGTCAGAATGCCCCACTCTTTCCTGCCAGACCATAAGTAATTGGAATATGCTTATGTATCATGCCCTTTCTAACCCTTTGTATTGCTCATTTTGCAGAGATTTATTTGAATGGATTGAGCTTGAACCACTTCAGTTCTGGAACTCATTGCTATTCATGGATCAGGTTTGCTCACCCTGGTTTTTCATTATCTGTTATTTAACATGCACTGTATATATGTTGTTGGCAGCAAGAAATTTCAGGTCCCTTCTTTCTACTATGCAAGTCAGTACTTGCCTGGCAAGCACATTTCATATTTATAACTTGTGTGTTTAGATCTCATAAGAATTCTGCGTTGATGCCTTTTTTGGTCTTTGGATTGTTTGTTATACTTGTTATCCAGAATATCTCAATATTCAACACACCCCAAATGTCATGTAGGAGTGAAGTTTTTCTGTTGATTAATATAAAATTGATAGACAGGAGCTACTGCTTGGGCAGAAAATTTGTAGCATGACTGAATAACAGAAGTTTTAAACTATGAGGGAGAAAGGTCATTTTCGTCTAGTATAGGAAAGAAATTAAGTAATTCTACATGTTATGTTGACATTTCTAATATGTCTGCCCCGTGGGCAAGGTTTTAAATCTGATGCCAAACTGGTATTAGAAATTCTTTTGACCGATCTTCTAATCGAAAGAAATAGAAAAATTTCTTCATTGATGAAGCTAGTATAAAATTTGGCAATGGTTTACAAGTACTATCAGCCAAATATTTCCTATCACACATTGCTAGATTTACTAGGCTAGGATGTGCGATGAGATGATTCCAAATGCCTATGATGACCAGATGATGAATTCATCTAGATACTTTTGAAAATGAATATTATGCAATACTTTTTTCTTGAAGTTAATATATTTTTCTTTATGTACTTAGAGGTGGACATAGTTTGGCAGTCTTGCGATCATTTTGCTTTTACTTCAATTTACTTCAAACTAGCATGTAACTACATTTCACTTAGTCATTCTGCTTTTCCTTTTCAGTATAACTATGGTGGAATACCAGCAAAATTGGATGAAGCTATAAATGATGAATCTCAAGTTGACATTATATCGAGTTGGAATATTGCCGAATACTTACCAAAGAAAATCCAGGTAAAATACTTAGGATTAATTATAGCTGGAATATAGAAATGATACAGGAAAGAACCTTTACCATCAGGGGATTAGTTTATTAACTGATTATCCTTTTAACATGGGAGTTAATTGCACTTTTCAATTCTATGTTGTCTGAAATTCTCCTGGCTTTCTACAGGATCACTTCGTTTTCATTGTTTCCCAATTCATGTACATTCCCTGGATCTATGCACAAAGACAAGCTGCAATACGGGCTTCATTGCAAAATGGAGACTCCTGCACCCCATCAATTACTATTGGGACTGCGGAGAATTTTGAATCACATATCATAGAATATACTAAAGGACAGGTACAACAACGACAGCAAAATTTATTGAAGTTGTATGACTTCTTTATTTCACATATTACTTGGATCTTATTTTGTAATCTTATTTTATTCTGCAGATCAGCTCTTACTTTGCAGACAAACTTCTGGGAATTGTTCGTGATATCGTGCTTCATATGAAGGAGATGAGATCAGAAAATGACCAGAATGTTTCATCTGGCAATCCCCAACTTGCAGGTGATTTCCACAGAGGGGATGCAGCCTTGGAATTTATCAAGCATGTCTGTGCTGTCTTGGCCCTGGACCAGAACGTGCAGCATGATGTTCTGGTAATACTTGTTTTCCCAGGCAATATTTCACCGTTAATATGGTATACTTAAAGTACTTCTGCATTATAATTTTACAAAGCAAAACTTAAATCATGTCTAAGAGATACATGACCAATTTGTTGAGTGTGTAGTATTTGCAGTCTTCATTTCAGATTTATCCTATAAAAATCAGTCTTGAACATCTGATTGTACCATGTTTCATGGTTTTGGATTTGACAAGGTTTCATAACCTCATTAAAAATAATTAAATTTATAGAATCCTCCACATGCTTTGATGAACTTTGTCTCATGCCACCTATGCATTCCTACAGCATGTCTTTTTTAGGGTGAACTTGAAACCAACAATTTTAACATATTTTCTGGATAATCTAATGAACCATTCCTCTTCATGAAAATAATAAACAAATTAACTAGTGCATTGTAATTTTGGTATTGCAGTGCCTGATTTGCATGGAATGTTTAATAATAGGCCAGTAATTAGACGATGACACTTGGAATTTTGGTAACATCTGCTGATTAAGATATTACGAAGCAAAACATAATTTAGGTGTTGAATGGCATGATTTACTCATTCCCATCTGTTACGATGAGTTAGTTAGGAAACAAATATTAGCTGGCAATAACCATAATTAGTTGGGGAGTTAATGGCCAACTAATTATGGTATTAATAGGAGATTAACGATTGTAAGAAACTATCTTGGAAATAATATTAGTTGCATTCCTCTGCGTACCAATTTGGTATCAGAGCCTACGAACGTAAAAATGACGAGGGAAACACGTTTGACGGCCAGTGATCGTCAGAGAGAATTAGAACACGAGCTCAGTCAGAACAGAACAGTAAGAGAGATTCGAGGCTTTCTTTTGAAGTTAGAAGGACTAGTTGCTGATATGGCATCGAAGATCATGTATATTACGACGCTGACAAACAACAGTAATGGAGGATCAAATTCCAGTGGAGGCCCAATCAGAGAGCATCGACCTCAGTTCGTGAGCTTCCAGCCGTCGCACTCTGGCGAGTACACGTTTCCAACGAAATACTCCTGGATTGGTTTTCCAAAGTTCGATGGCGACGATTTTAAAGGGTGGTCTTTCCACTGCCACCGGTTTTTTGAAGTTGACGGCACTCCGTTGGAGGAAAGGATTCATATGATCAGTCTCCACCTAGAAGGATGTGCTCTGCAATGGCACCGAACCTTCATATCTACTAGGAGGTTGAGCGAAATTTCTTGGAAAGAATATATGTTTGCGATTGGTGTCAGATTTAGAGATATAAAAAAGACTGATCCATTAGCTTAGTTGAAGAGATTGAAGTAGGATGGCACTGTTCTTGAGTATCAAGAAAAATTCGAACATTTATTGGCTGTAGTATTACTGGAAGAGATGCAGATTAGCTTGTTTTTAAGGGGATTGAAGAGTGATATTGAAGCTTATGTAAGGATGTTTCAGCCAGCCACCTTAGTCAATACTATGTATCTGGCCAGATTGCAGGAAGATGTACTAGGCGCAATGCAAGAATGAGGGAGAGTGATGTTCAAAAGCTATAAACCTACCTTTTCTTCTTACTCTAAGGCTGCTGTAGGGACGAATAAGACAGAAGAGACAAATACTGGTAAATCAGTTGAGAAGGTACCTGAGAAGATTGTTAAGCAACTTACGAAGAGGGAGATGCATGAGAAACGCAGAAAGGGACTTTGTTATTGGTGTGATGATAAATACACTACCAATCACAGGTGTAAATCGACCCAAGCCTTCATGATACATGTAGAGGTAGAAGGCCCTGCAGAAGGTGAAGATGACCGGAACGAAGAAGAAAGCGAAACTGACAGAATGCCATTGCTGTTAGTACATGCTATTAACGGGATAGATGATTTTTCGACTTTAAGTGTGTGTGGAGTTATAAAGAACCAGCCAGTAACTATTTTGGTTGACACAAGGAGTACCCACAAATTTATTCATGCTGCCTTAGTGAAGAAACTACTTTTGAAGATGGATTATACAACAGGAATCCAAGTTTCTATAGTAGGGGGGGTGAAAAAATTAAGGTGACCAATGTTTGTAAACAATTGAAGTGGAGTATGCAAGACACCCAGTTTGTGGTTGATTTTTGTGTGATGAACTTGGGAGGGTATGACCTGATTCTTCAGGTCCAATGGTTAACTTCATTGGGCAAGATTCAGTTTGATTATCATCAGCATACTATGAGTTTCTCATTGGACAGACAGCAATACAAAATCAGTGGAATGGGGCGTCATCAGATTTCTGTAACTGATGAAATGACTGAAGGGAAGCAGATTCTTTACTCTCCAGGAATATTTTTGGTGCAATTAGATATGTCAGAAGGGAAACATTCAGAATTGGATGTCCAATGGCAAAGGGAAATGCAGGTCTTGTTACATGAATTTGAGGATGTGTTTCAAATTCCAAAAACATTACCCCCCCCTCCAGGGCATTTGATCATAGCATACATTTGAAGGATGACAAACCTGTTAGTTTGAGGCCTTATCGTTATGGACCTGTTCAGAAGACAGCCATGGAAGAATTAGTCAAACAAATGCTGAATAACGAGATTATGCAATAGAGTTCTAATTCATTTGTTGCTCCTATTGTATTAGTTAAGAAGATGGATGGAGCTTGGAGATTGTGTCGACTATAGGCAGCTCAACAATCAAACGATCAAGAACAAGTTTCCTATTCCCATCATTGAAGAACACCTGGACGAATTACAAGGAGCTTGTTATTTTTCCAAGTTGGATCTTAGGGTTGGGTACCACCCGATATTAATGAACTCAATTGATGTCCACAAAACAGCTTTTAGAACTCATGAAGGCTTATACGGGTTTTTGGTAATGCCTTTCGGGCTTATCAACGCACCAGCAACATTTCATGGTCTTATGAACTCTGTTTTCAAATTGTACCTTCGGAAGAGTATATTGGTATTTTTTAATGACATCGTAGTCTATAGCAAGACTTGGAATGAACATCTAACACACCTTAGAGAAGCTTTAATGGTACTGAGACAGCATGCCTTATTTGCCAAGAGAAGCAAGAGTGAGTTTAGAGCACGGCAGATAGACTATTTGGGTCATATAATTTCTGAAAGGGTGTTGAGGCAAACCCTAGAAGGTGGCAACAATGAAGTCCTGGCCTATTCCTAGAGACCTCAAATCTTTACGGGGTTTTTTAGGACTCATAGGCTATTACTGTCATTTTGTTAAAGGATATGGATCTATTTGCAAGCCTTTAACAGCATTGCTTAAGAAGAATTCTGATTTTCTATGGACTCTAGAAGCTAACAGGGCCTTTGAATCTTTAAAGGAGGCTATGAGCACTGCCCTAGTGTTAGCACTCCCAAATTTTGCACTACTGTTCACCATTGAGACTGATGCTTCACAAGAAGGGATTGGGGCTGTCTTGTCACAAAATGGTCACCCTATAGGTTATGTCAGCAAAACACTTAGCCCACGGAAGAGGAATCTATCAGCTTATGAAAGGGAGTTGATTGCTATAATTTTTGCAGTACAACAGTGGAAATAGTATGTGCGAGGTCATCATTTTGTGATTAAAACTGACCACTTAACATTAAAATACCTATTAGAGTAGAAAGTGATTTCTCCAGAGCAACATAAATGGATTCACAAATTGGGGGGTTGGATTACAGTATTGAATACAGTAAAGGGTCAGAAAATGTTGTGGCTGATGCTTTGTCACGGCGTGAGAGGGAAGGAAATGAAGCTTGTTTTGGTGTTACATCTGTTTTTTCAAGTCTTAATAAACGGGTGCGAGAGTCATGGTTGGAAGATGATAAGTTGTGTTCTTTAATTACAGAATTATAGTCTGATCCTACAGCATCTAATAAGTTTACTTGGGATCAGCATAATCTTAAAAGGAAAGGGAAGGTGGTGGTAGGAAATGATGTGCTATTACGAGAGGATATTCTTAAGAGCTTTCATAACAGCCCTTTTGGTGGTCACTTAGGAGTTACGCCCACCTACAAGTGATTATCTTCGGTGTTTTATTGGAAAGGTATGGAAAAGGATGTTCGGCTGTTTGTTCGACAATGTGATGTTTGTCAAAGGTTTAAAGCTGAAACAGTAGCTTCTCCTGGCTTATTACAACCACTAACCACACCAACCACTATTTGGAGAGATTTAACAATGGATTTTATTGTAGGCTTGCCCAATTCCTACAATAAAACAGTCATTCTGGTGGTGGTGGATAGGTTCACAAAGGCTACTCACTTTATTGCTCTTAAACACCCTTATATAGCACTAGATGTTGCTTGTCTATTCTTTAACAATGTCATCAAATTACATGGTATACCTCAGTCGATAGTAACAGATAGAGATCCAATCTTTTGTGGGATCTTTTTGGAAAGAACTGCGTAAGCATTAACAAGTGAGGTTGTTATACTCTTCTGCATACCATCCATAAACTGATGGTCAGACGGAGGTTTTAAATTGTTCAATTGAGTGTTATTCGAGGTGCATGACAAGAGATCATCCTAAACAATGGATCAAATGGTTACTAATGGCTGAATTATGGTATAACACATCCTTTCACTCTTCAGCTGGGATGACACCATTTGAGGCCATGTATGGAGTACCACCACCAGCATACTTACCATATATGGCAGGAGACTCTCCTAATCAATGTGTAGATACTGAATTACAAGAAAGAGAGGCTGTGATTTAGAGGCTTCACCAAAATTTACTTAAAGCTAAGAGTAGAATGGTATTGCAAGCAAACAAGAAGAGATCAGGGAGAAGTTTTGAAGTTGTATGGGTATACTTAAAATTACATCCATTTAGAAGTACCTTGACTAACAGCCCTCTTCATAAGCTGTCAGCCCAGTATTTCGGGCCATTTGAAGTAGAAGAAAAGATTGGAGGGGTGGCTTACAGACTAGCAATGCCTGCAGATTGTCATATACATCCTGTTTTCCATGTTTCCTTGCTTAAGAGACATGAAGGAACCAGGGAGGGGGTTTCTGCAACATTGCCTGCTGTTGCTAATGATGGTTCTTTCATAATGGAATCAGCTAGAATTTTAGTAAGACTTGCTGTGAAAAGTGGTAACCTACCAGTAACTCAAGTCCTTGTCCAGTGGAAACATGCAGGTCCAGAAGACGCAACATGGGAGCCACTAGCTGCCATTAAGCAGCAGTATCCAGACTTTGATACTTCAACTGATCCTTGAGGACAAGGATCTTTGGAAGAGGGGGTGTCTTTGTTACGATGAGTTAGTTAGGAAACAAATATTAGCCGGCAATAACCATAATTAGTTGGGGAGTTAATGTCCAAGTTATGGTGGTAATAGGAGATTAAGTAAAAACTGTCTTGGAAATAATATCAGTTGCATTCCTCTGCGTACGACCATCCAAAACAAAAAGGAAGTTAAAACTAGTGTTATGACCGTGAATGTTGATTTATTTCCTAAATAATTTGAAGTGGAGTAACTTTTATTATTAATCAGTAGATCTTTTGGTTCCTATAGTTCTTGGTTAGCGTAGTGAGAATTCTGTTTGTGTCCTTTGCTTGATAGGTCATGAGAAAGAATTTGTTGAGATTTGTTCGTGTCAGGGAGTTCGCGCCAGAAGCTGAGTTTCGTGATCTCAGTCAGTCCTTTGTCTTACCCAATGTCATCTGCAGGTACCAAGGATATAAATTAATATTGCTAATTGATTAGTAAACAAATATATATTAGTCGAAAGTTCTTTGAATACTTGTTTCTCCTGAAAATTAATCACTTCATAGGGGTCAAATGCATTGTCTTAGTACTTAGCATTGTGATTTTATCAAGGGTCAGGTAAAACCGCAGTTTGTCTCTGTTCTTTTACTTGAAAGCATTATGATTTAAATGAAACTTTTATTTACAAAGGGAGCTGGTTTCAAACTTTAGGAGGGTTAAGTAATACTTTCATTATGTTCTTTACACTTTTAATGAAAATAAACATTTTTAAAGATAAATCATGATTATACAAATTCACTTTTGACCAAAATCAATCATTGTAATCCAAAATCAAGTTTGTACAATTTTAATCCAATAACACACTATCTTGTTTGTCCACTCAGTATAGTCTACGCCATCTCTTTGTTACAGCTCCAAATCTCTTTACCTCCCGCCTTGCTCTTCCGAACTCTCAAGTCAATCTTCCGCTTAACGTTTAGTTAATCATGGCCAAAAGAAATTGTTCTTCCCATACTAATATAAATGACTTTTTCCCCTCTTTTGGACAGCTACTGTAATGATTGCAGAGACTTGGATTTGTGCCGTGACTCAGCTTTATTAAGTCAGGAATGGCATTGTGGCGTGCCGCAATGTGGGCAGCCTTATGACCATGCGGTGATGGAAAATGCACTTCTTCAGATTGTACGACAGAGAGAACGGCTGTACCACCTTCAAGATCTGGTGTGTGTCAGGTGTTACCAGGTGAAAGCTGCTCATTTAGCTGAGCAATGTGCTTGTGCGGGATCATACAAGTGCAAGGAAGATATTACTGAATTTCGCAACAAGATGCAGGTTTTCTTCAACATAGCTGTTCGCCAAAAATTCGAACTTCTTCAAGAATGCACCTCATGGATTCTAGAACTGAGATAACTCTCAACACATTTAGATGAGTGTCTCCAATTGGAGCCCCTTACAGTTAAAATTAAGCAGAGTAGAATTCAGTTGTACAGTGGGTCATTGCAAGTATTTCGGAAGCAACTAATTGCCGGGTATGAAAAGCGTCAAAGCCTTCCTGTGCAGTAAACAAACATGGGTGAATAATCAATCGTGTGCTCCGTTGGCCTTCTCAATACCATCTTTTGTATTGGTGTATGTAATTCTTTTATTAACTTGGTCGAAGTAAAATATGTATATATATAAGATACTCACCTTAATGAAATATTTATTGATCATATCTCTAGTACAATATTTTTTCCTTCCCCATAGAGAAACCGAAGACTGGGCTTTTAATCAATGGGACTGAAATAACCTGTACTTAGCTCTAACAAAGGAAAATTACAAGAAAAAAAAAGATTTCTGAAATCTTCGAAATATTATATTATAACCCCTTTAAATGGTGAAAGAAATACACGGTAGGCGAATCTCAACGGATGACTAAGGAGCCAGCAGGCAAATTTAATAAATTCGATTATATCTCCACTAAGTATAATCATCTAATTGCTAATTAAGCAGGCAATAAACCTCTAGGTTCACCTGAAGAACCATCTTTTGGAAGTTGAGCCCCCTGTAGGCTCATCCTTTTTTCTACCATCAATGCCCTCCTTTAAAGACTCTAATCTTCTTCTGCATGAAATTAAGAGGTTAAAAATTACCAGTGGGCAAGTATTTAGAAGCAGAGGAAGATATTTGCATAATCAGTTGGTCAAACACTTGAAAATAAGATAGTCGGTACCTAATTAGTGCAACTAAGCATTATTAGCGAGTAATCATGCTACTATGCAAGTGATAAAAATCATCAATCACCTATTAGTGCACATGTACGCTACGCTGACTGCTAAGGGCAGATCTAGACCATTTAATATTCCAATAAATCTAATATGGTTGGTAGCAATAATTTAAGGCAACAAGTAAATCAACTGCCAAATGCACTTGAAAGAACTAGTGACTATAGATAGCCAATAACACTGGTCAGTATATTTGACAACTAATACGTTATAGCTATAAAAGATATGGACACACACGAGAGGTAGAATAAAAGTTACAGAAATCACGCCTCACAAAAACACAATGGATGATAAACATTACTTGGTATCAGTAAGGCGACCATGCAAGCTCCATCGTTGGCGGAATCCTTCCACACCCTCCACTCCACTAGCAAGGATCAGGCGCCTATAAATTTTAAGTAAAGGTAAACAACAGTATCCAATGATTAAAATTTTTCAACATTGTATCACCACACATTGAATAAGAAAAACCATGACATCACACTGACACACTCTGAAAGATGAGCCAGTGCCCGGCATAAAAAGTGAAGACCATAGGACAATTCAAGAGCCCGTTTGATTGTAGTTCCTAGAGATAAATACATCAAAAGCATCTATTTATGCAAACTCTTGACGAACCTCAAAACTAAAGCCCTCAGATTGGCTATAGTGTGAAAAAAATAAACATGACTACGAATTCTGAATTTAGTTTATTAATTTGCAGTCCAACTTGGGATTAATGCACACTTATGGAAACTCAAGATGTGGCTGTGCCACATTTAGTGTAAAAGCATGTCAATCAATCAATAAATAATCATCATCATCACCATGTTCACAGAAGTCTTTCACTAAAAATTTATTAACTGAAAGAAAAATAAAAGCTTTCTTAGGGTTTCCATAAGTATAAGCTTATCTATATCTCTTTAGTTACCATTTGAATATACCTTTCCAATGATGTAACTTCTGATTCAAGCTGAGCAGCCCTCTCCTTTGCATCATCTAAAGGCATGGATAAACCCAATTTGCGTTCACTATCTTGAAGACGTTTCCTTATCTCCTTATCCTGCAATTTTTTTTTTCAAATAAAGAAAAAAAGAAAATTAGAACAGCATATCTGAAAATGAATTTCACTTCACAATCGCACCTCCATTTCCAATACTAGTAGTGAAAAAGTACTGATGTTAAGAGTTACATAAAAGGTAACAAAACTGAGTTGAAACAGTAAAAAGGAGGAGGAAGAGAGAGAGACGGCAAATTTACAATCTTGAAGATGTCTCCTTATCTACTTATCCAACAAGTCTACAATTTTCTCCACCAAAAAGAAAAAAAAAAAATAGTGAAACAGTATTGCTCTTCCTACACCTCCATCTCCAATACTAATAGTGAAGAAATACTGCACAAATGTTAAGGGTTGAATAAAAGATAACAGAAATGAGTTGAAACAATAAAATGGAAGATGAAGCAAGAAAGAGAGCGAAGTGTTAAAAACTATCTCACCCTTCTTTCAGCACATTGACGATACAGAGCAATCTCATCTTGACAGAATGGTTCAATATCATTGATTTGCAAGCCTACAAAATTTAAAAGAATCTTGTAATACTTTCAGTGAAGACATTCATAGACATCGATTTTCAAATCTTTGGACTCTAAGGAGGTTAAGGTCTTTGTTTGGACTTTGTCACTTAATAGGATTAACACTATTGATTGTTACTCAGTGCACAAGATTCATAAGGCCCTTCCCATGACATTTACTTTATCATAAATGCCCTGCAACAAATAGCCATCTCTTCTAGCATTTTAGGGTAGCATGCCAATAGATTGAGCTTTCTGGGCTGTATGTGTTGCAGCATACCAACATAGTGTCAATTACCTCATTTATTAGTCTCACTTTTGTATTTATTAGTCCAACTAGTAATTCAACTATTGTATGAATTAGTCCAACTATTGTATTAATTAGCCCTATTTCTAAGTGTAGATTTTGTATATAAATATCCATGTTATCAAAGTGATTCAACAAGGTGAAATACAAATTCTTTCCCTTCACTACTACATGGTATCAGAGCTCTTGGCTCGTTTCTGGGCATCCCAATTGTCATTTTTTTCTAGTTCATCCTTCTGGAGAACCTAGAGTAATACTTTAGGTGGCTAATTTTATCTCACCGTCGGCACAGAGGAAGACAGAAGATTCCGGTCGGCTTGTCCTAGCTTTTCGGTGGCCGGAAACATAGCGTGTGAATCTCACGCGTTGACGAAGCCATCTGCACAGCGCATCACGCGCCGGCGCGTGACAGATTTGTTCCGTTTCGTATCAATTTTCCGGTGGTCGAAATCCTCTTTCCGGCACTTTCTCGCCCAGCCACTGGTGCATCCTCAATTTTGAACTCTTGCCAAATTCCTTCTTGAGTCCAGACTCTGTTAAAAGCTTTAGCACTGTGACTTGGGTTATATAATCTGAGTTTGTTGTTGGAGAACCCTCCTTTTCTGTGTAAGATTGTCTGGTAATTGATTCAGCCTCATTGACTTTGATTGTTGAATAGGCAGTATTTTTATGATTGACTTCCTTCTTCAAGTTATCTTTTAAATTTCTCTTTTTTTGTGAAGAAGATTATCAGTTATCTTTAAGTCAATCAAAGCCTTTAGGTTTGACACCATAAAACTACTTGTCCTAGCTGTAACCTAAGGCCTGTTTTTTGCTAGTTGAATTTTTCTTCCAGGTGTCCTTAAGCAACTCTTCCCTCTTCTGCTATTTTTTGACCTATTATATCCCTAGAAATATCCGAAGTCACCGTATCCTTCAAAACCAATATGATTGAAAATTTCAATGTAGTTTGGGATTTACAGAACCTACATCCCAATTATTGGTTGAATGGTAGAAACTATCTCAAATGGTCACAACTTGTCAAGACCATATTGAAAGGAAAAGGAAAGTTAAGCCATATTTTGGGAACTGGTCCCTTAAAGAGTGAGAAGCACTATGAAGCATGGGATGAGGAAGATTCTATGATAATGGCGTGGCTTTGGAATTCCATGAATCCAGAGATAAGTGATACATGCATGTTTCTCACTATAGCTAAGGAGATATGGGAGACTGTTAAGCAGACTTATTTCAAGGCTAAGGATGCTGCTTTGGTGTATGAGCTCAAAATTAAAGTTGCAGGGATTCGACAAGGAAATAAATCTGTTACAGAATATGCTAACATGCTGAGAAACATTTGGCAAGAAATGGACCATTACAGGTGTATTGAAATGAAGTGCAGCAAAGATGCAACAATACTGAAGAATTTTATTGAAAAGGATCGTGTTTATGATTTCCTTACAGGACTCAATGCTGAATTTGATCAAGTCTGAATTCAACTTTTTGGAAAAGATGAACTACCATCCCTTAACCACACTATTTCAATTGTTTAGGCTGAGGAGACTCGGAGAAGTGTAATGCTTAGTTGTCCACCTATTAAAGGGTCTGCCATGATCCTTAATGGTGGCAGACATCAAAGTCAAACACTCGAGCAGCCTAGAGAAGACAAGAAAGGCAAGGCTCAGGATCGTGATAATCTATAGTGTACTTATTGCAAAAAGCCGCGACATACCAAGGAGTATTGCTAGAAATTACAATCAACAAAAGCTCAAGGGCAAGCCCATTTGATGCAGCCCAACCAAGACCAACCTCCAAGCCTTGAAGGATTCAGCAGAAATGAAGTTGAAAGACTACGCAACTTGTTGGAGACCTTAGAGAAGCCTCCTGGTAATACCAATACTTGCTCTCTAGCTTATTCAGGTAATCTCTATCACTCCTATGGGTTAAATGTCTCAGATAAATTAATCCAGGACTCTTGGATCCTTGATTCAGAAGCAACAGATCACATGACCTATTCTTATTCTTTTAAAACTTACACTCCATGCCCTAGCAATAGGAAAATATCAGTTGCAAATGGTTCACTTGTTACCGTAGCAGGGTTTGGGAATATCCAAATATCTCCCTCCTTTGTTCTTAGAAATGTTCTTCATATTCCTAAACTATCCTCAAATCTTATATCCATAAAAAAACTCACACAAGATTTGCATTGTCAAGTAACTTCCTTCTCTACTTCATGTATTTTTCAGGACCAGGATACAGGGAAGAGGATTGGGCTTGCTAAGGAACAAGATGGACTTTACTATTTAGTGCCACCTTCAAATGCTGATGATATCAAGATTCCCATGTCCTTGTCTTCCTTTTCTGGATCCTCATCTACTGAGAATAAAATTTGGCTTTACCACCATCGTTTTGGTCACCCCTCTTTTGGAACTTTGTGTTTAATAAAATTAATCTTGCCAATTTTCATTGTGAGACTTGTGAAACAGCAAAACACAATCGAGTTTCCTTTCCCATCAGTCATACAAGAAGCTCTTCTCCCTTCACTCTTATTCACAGTGATATTTGGGGACCATCTCCTATTCCTAATATCTCTGGTGCTAAATGGTTTGTTTCTTTCATCGATGATTGCACTAGGGTTTCTTGGATCTTTCTTCTAAAAAATAAGTCAGATGTGAGTACACTGTTTCCTAATTTCCATAGCATGATTCAAAATCAGTTTGGGATTAAAATTAAAAGGCTTAGGTCTGATAATGCGAGAGATTACTTCAATCACACATTGTCTTCCTACCTCCAAAAGGAAGGCATAATCCATGAATCATCTTGTGTATATACTCCTCAGTAAAATGGCATAGCTGAGTGGAAAAATGGACACCTCTTATCTATGACTCGTGTCTATCTATTTCATGCAAACATGCCTAAATCTTTTTGGGAGGAAGCTGTCCTTACTGCTACATACACTATAAACAGATTACCCTCTCATGTTCTAGACAATAAAACTCCTATGGAGGTTCTCTCTCAATTTTATCCAGATCTAAGAATTACTAATGGCCTTACACCTTGCATATTTGGGTGCACTGCATTTGTACATATTCATACCACAAGGAAGTTAGATCAAAGAGCCCTTAAATGCATCTTATTGGGATATTCCTCTAATCAAAAAGGTTACAAATGTTATCATCTTGCTACAAAAAAGTTCTTTGTTTCTGTTGATGTTACATTTGCAGAACATCTTCTTTATTTTCCTAACCCTTATCTTCAGGGGGAGCACACTAGTACGGAAGATAAAGAAGCATCTTTCATTGATATTTTGTCTTTTCTTGACCTTCCCAAGTCCATGTCAGAATCCAACCCTACCACTTTTGACCTTCCACCTGGTCTTAAATCTAATCCTGACACTTCTAATGATCCTAAACCCACTTTGGATAGTCCCCACACTGAATCGGTAATCAAGGATAACACCAATCTTGATAATGTGAGGCATTTGCAGGTGTACACAAGAAGGGAATCTCTAGCTCCTGAACCTGCGCAAGCCCAAATCTCTGCACCTATGTCTGGTAGTTCTGAAACTGAGGTAAGCACAAATTCTAACCCTAGCTCCTTAAACATTGATCTTGATGTTCCTATTGCCATTAGGAAAGGAACTAGAGAATGTACAAAGTACCCATTATATCCTCTTTCCAACTTTGTGTCATTTAACAAGTTTTCTCCAACTCACAAAACTTTCTTGCACACTTAAATTCCATTGTCATTCCAAATAATTTATCTGAGGCACTAGCCAAGGAGGAGTGGAGGCAAGCCATGAAACTTGAGATGGAAGCATTAGAGAAAAACAAGACATGGGAGTTGGTCCAATTACCAAAAGGAAAGAAACCTGTAAGGGTCTTCTCAGTTAAGTATAAAGCTGATGGATCACTGGAAAGATATAAAGCACAATTGGTTGCTAAAAGGTACACTCAAACTTATGGCATAGACTATCAAGAGACCTTTGCTCCAGTTGCCAAAATGAATACCGTGAGAATTCTGTTATCATTAGCATCCGTTTACAATTGGACACTTCAACAATATGATGTGAAGAATGCTTTCCTCCATGAGAACTTAGATGAGGAAATCTACATGAATATTCCACCTGGATTTGGAGAGAGCACAACTGCAAACAAAGTGTGTAAATTGAAGCAAGCGTTATATGGTTTGAAACAATCTCCGAGAGCTTGGTTTGGAAGATTCACCAGAGTAATGTTAGCCTCTGGCTATAAGCAAAGTCAGGGAGACCATACTTTGTTTATTAAACACAAGGATTCAAGGGGAGTCACTGTCTTGCTGGTATATGTTGATGATATCATTGTCACCGGAGATGACAAGATAGAACAAGAGGAGCTCAGGAGATGTCTAGCAAATGAATTCGAGATAAAAGAGTTGGGAAAATTAAAGTACTTCTTGGGAATTGAAGTAGCATATTCAAAACAAGATATCTTTATTTCTCAACAAAAATATGTGAGATCTCCTAAAAGATACAGGCAAACTAGCAAGCAAACCAGTTGATACGTCGATTGATTCAAATCATAAACTTGGAGAAGCCAAGGATGACATTGCTATCGACAAGGAAATGTACCGGAGGTTGGTGGGGAGACTTATCTATCTTTCATATACTAGACCTGACATAGCATATGCAGTAAGTGTGATAAGTCAATTTATACATAATCCCAAACAAGTACACTTACATGCTGTCCACAGGATTCTACACTATCTAAAAGGCACTCCAGGGAATGGGATATTATTCAAGCGGAACACAGAATTAATTTTAGAGGTCTATATAGATGTTGACTATGCAGGATCAGTAATAGACAGAAAGTCTACTACGGGTTATTGTACTCTCCTAGGTGGTAATTTAGTAACTTGGAGGAGTAAAAAACAGAATGTGGTAGCCAGGTCTAGTGCTGAGGCAGAATTTAGAGCTATGACACTTGGAATTTGTGAATTATTGTGGTTAAAGATCATCTTAGATGACTTAAAAATCAAACGAGTTGGACCTATGAGACTATACTGTGATAATAAATCCGCTATCAGCATTGCTCATAGTCCAGTGCAACATGACAGAACAAAGCATGTTGAAGTTGACGGACATTTCATAAAAGAAAAGCTAGAAAGTGGTCTTATTTGTACTCCTTATGTGTCAACAAAAGGCCAGCTAGCAGACATCTTCACCAAAGGGTTCAACAGTGCAACATTTCAAACCATTATATCTAAGCTGGGAATGTTGAACATCTATTCACTAGCATGAGGGGGAGTGTTGTAGCATACCCACACAATGTCAACTACCTCATTTATTAGTGTCACTCTTGTATTTATTAGTCCAACTAGTAATTCAACTATTGTATGAATTAGTCCAACTATTGTATTAATTAGCCTCATTTCTAGGTGTAGATTTTGTATATAAATATCCATGTTATCAAAGTGATTCAACAAGGTGAAATACAAGTTCTTTCCCTTCACTACAGTATGGAGGGCATTGGATGTGTTATTTGAGCCTTTAACTGAGAATAAGGTAATTTGGAATTGTTCTATTTTGGTTAGCATCTGGTGCACGTCAATGGAGCAAAATGCCAGAATTCTAACTCAAGAGTTTCTTCTGACACCTCTTATATGGGGCAGTGTTGTTCCCTTCGCCTCTAAGGGACTGGTTGCCCTTTTGATCTGTTCTTCTTTCTTAGATGTTTCCTTTCCTGCTTTAGGAGGATTGCTAATTCTCCACCTTTGTACTTCCTTTCCCTTTTAATGAATTATTTTCTTTATCCTAAAAAATTGCTCAAACATTTAGATTGATACACTCCTTTCTATCCCAGCCTAAATTCTACAACCAAAGCTGGAGGGAAATAGCTTACAGATAGATAATCTGCTTCCTAACAACAGGGACCAGGTGTAAAAATTATGTAGTCACCCTCCTTGGTTTTACCCCTGATAGCAACTGGGTTTTACACCACTGGAAAGAATTAACTAAAAGAAATAGTTACACCCTCCAACAAAAAAACGTAAAAAGCACTACTTACACAAAAATAAATTCCTCAGAATTCCATCACACAAATCAACACCTTCAAGCACATGGGAGGCTATTTCTGGTGGGACTAGAGGTGATGGTGGCCCCATCATTAGATCATCAGCAACCAATATCGTTTCTTCCATAGTTGGCTGTGAATCAACTGAAACCCACAGAAATTCATAAACATATTCATCAGGCATAATCTGTTAATTGTCAATTCTATACTGAAGGACAAAATTCTATTGCCATTTACTTGTGTGAAATTAAATTATTGAGTACTTCTATTAAAGGTCTTGCTTGGGTAGGTGCACTAATTTTCAGCAAACGTACTATTTTCAATATAAATTGAACACAACTAAAAAATTCCAATGCTTATGTCAATGCAAAAATCAAAGAATAAAAGAGCAATCAATGTTCACAAAGTGGGGAAAAAACAATCAAGTTCTGAATTATCAGTTGATACTATAAAATTCATCAAATAACAAGTGTCATAGATTGTTAAAGCCAAACA
This sequence comes from Delonix regia, assembly GCA_037074485.1. Lineage (NCBI taxonomy): Eukaryota > Viridiplantae > Streptophyta > Magnoliopsida > Fabales > Fabaceae > Delonix > Delonix regia. The sequence goes on along the minus strand of CM073456.1, from coordinate 13,476,099 downwards.
CAAATAATATTGAAGTATGATATCAATTATATATATATATATATATATATATATATATATATTGACGACAACTACACATGGAGCAGCACAGATACTTAAAACTTAACATAGTATGTAATTCCTATCCTAGATTACAGAACCTATCCGTAAAAAAGAACAGCATTTTTCATAGAACAATTGGAAGTTGCGGTCTACTTGTGCAAGTGAAAAATCCTCGATCAAATACGCAATCAATAAGAAACAAGATGCAGAATCTAGACGTCATAATCCGAACACTAACCACTAGAAAAATGAAAATACAATTCATGATCTGTGTTACCAAAATCCACATACCATCCATGGTTGCTTTCTGCTAAGTATTCGGCGCAGAACTCAGAAAATGTCGCTATAGTCTGCAACGAAAATAGAGGATAAAGTTAGCGATATACAATGGAAGATGAGAGATACACGCAAATCCTGAGTGCAGCATTTTATCAAACACGTGAAATTCCTCTAAAGAAACCAACAGAACTTCAATAGTAAAAACATGAAACCAACGAGTTCTAACGGATACAATCGAGTGGAAGCAGGTTAAGCATCAAAAAATGAAGGAGAGAAAGAGAAATTGGAAAGTAACAGAAGCCAGAAGGTGTAAAATAAAGAAGGTACCTGGTTCAGCACTGCAGCTTGAGAGTTTAGAGTATTCGTCTATGTCCAAGTGGTATCACACTCTGCCTATTATTTCTCCTTCAGTGGAGCTCTTCTATTTCAGCGCCCAATTGTGAATTCGTTATGCCCTCCTTCCTCACTCTTCGTTTCGAGTGTCTGCCTGTGGTTCAGTGTTGTTCTTCCTCTTGTTTCCTAGTTTTATTTTGTTTTGCAAATTAAGGGAAAAAAACATAGCCCTTTTTTCAGCAATAGAAAGTAGAAAAAGATTTGGTCCAAAAAAAAAAAAGTAGTAGAAAAAGAAAACTAGATAGAATTCCAACTTATATTCATCCCAAGCATAGTTATAATGTTAGTATTATAATTTGGTATTTTCTCTTGTTATTAAAAATAAATAATTTCTAACATTTGGTAGGCTTGAGTCCAGGCTCATGTATATTATAAAATTATTTATCATTAAATTTAAATGCAATTTTAGTTCATTTGTTTTATAAAATTTTTTAGTTGGTTCTCTAGTTTTTTGAAAACAAATTATTATTTTTCTATATTTTAAGATGAGCCAAATTTACCCCCGTCTCATAATATATATATATATAGAGTAATATTAAACTTAATAATCTATCTGCTTGAATATTTTAAATTTATTTGATTATCGTTAGTTCATATTTACATTTAATGTGTACGTAGAGATATTATTATATGTGATAAATGATGATATGTTAGAAAGACAAAATTAATTCAGTTCAAAAGATAGGATGGGTGAAATATATTGTTTACTTTTAAATTTAAAAGATTGAATTAGAATAATAGAATTTTTGTAAAATTAGAAAGATAAAAAATACTTAAGTCTTTTGGTTTAAAACCAAAATTTATTTTGACCAGATGTTGAAAAAATAAAAAGTTGTGAAGTGATTCACCTGAAAAAAAGCAGCGAAAAGAGAAAAATGGTAAACTGCCAGTCTGCAACCCTGTCATCTACAAATTTTGTTGCTTGGTGGAAAACTCTGAACTCAGATTCTTACTATAATATAAGCGTAATTTTCTTAAAAAAAAAAATAATTTTGCATGAAAATTTTATTATATATATAATCTAAAAATCAATTAATTACATCCTTCAATCCTTAGGCATTTAACTTCAGACTTTAGATATATGGAGGTTACATATATATTTGACACATAATTTCCATTTAAACTTTTAAGAAAACGAAAAACACTTATAAATTAAGGAAGATGAAAGGTTTCTAAATATGAATTTTTTGTGAGAATTATTTTATTTAAGACCTATATTTGAAATTTTTTTTCTTGAATAAGGATGGGGAAAGACTCTCCCCAGATAAAATTTGGGGATGGAGACTAGAATTATAATCCCACAGTGTGAGGTCTTTGTCTTTGCCATTCTGTATAAATATTATATATATATATATATATATATATACATACTAATTTTTTATTTTAGTCGTTTCATTTGTTATTTATCTTTATAATAATTAAATTAATAATAAATTTAAATTAAATATAATTTTATTCATTACATATTAATTTTTTACTTTTTTTGAACCTAGACGACATAATACAAAAATTTTTAAAATGCTCTAGAGTTATGATTATATTATTATGAAAAGTAGGAAGTGAATATTAAAAAAAATAATATTAATTATTTGTAAATTTTGATTAAAGATAAATATAGGAATTAAAATTATTAAATAGTTTTATTTTAAATATGATTATTTTTTGTTAAATTTTTTTTTTCAAAATTAACTAATTAAGTATTATCTATTGCAACTTATACAACTTGATGTAACACTTATTATTTGAATATTTGTAGGTTTATGAATTTAAATAGAACTTATTAGATAATATAAACAATGAGTTTAAACTCCAAATCTAATTTTTTAATATAAATATATCTTAATATAATTTATTTTTTCAATTTTCTTTAAAATATCCAAAGTCTCTGTAGGAATATGAATATGGGGATGAGAGAAATTGTCTTCTTAAAAATAGAGATGAGGACGATAAATATCAAAATATAATAAAGAATGAGCAGTGAATATTAAGAAAAAAAAAATATTAATTATTTATAAATTAAAATTAAAGATAAATATAAGAATTAAATTTATTTAAATAGTTTTATTTTAAATTTAATTATTTTTTGTTAACTTTTGTTTACAATTAACTTATTAAGTGTTATTTATTTTAAGTAATAAAACTTCCTGTAAAGCTTGTTATCCAAATATTTGTAATTTTTATAAATTTAATTAAAAGTTGTTAGATAATATAAAAAAAAATTTTTAACTTCAAATTTAATTTTAATACACACACACACACACACACACACACATATATATATATATATATAACTTAAACTTTAAATTTAATTTTTATATATATTAATATAATTAATTTTTTTCTATCTTTTATAAAAATCCTAAGTCTCTGGAAATCCACAGAGATTCGCGTGGGAGCAAGAAATAGAGATAGAAGAAAATGTCCCCGGTGAAACATGTAAATGGAAATTGGAGATATAATTTATAATGGTTGCCATCGCTATTGTAAACATTAATATGAAATGTATACATTATATTACATTATGCAGGCTAAATCATCAACCGAAGTATTACTCATTTCTGCTTTCTGCGCAAACTTCCGTTCTTTATCAGAAAGGATCCTACAAGGAAATCCTTATACTTCCTTCTTTCTTTTTGTTTGGTTGTCCTTATGCAAGTACAGAGAAGTTTAATTTATGAAAGCATCAGGTATCAATTCTTCTATAGACACAAAATTGAGGGCTAATACTTCCTTCTTCTGCCCTCCGTTTCACCCCCCTCTTCTATGTAAACAAAACATAGGCCTGGTTGATATGCCTGATGACTCATGCGCGCCTGTATTCATCTCCGCAATCACCTATCACTTCAAGCAGATCTTTTCCTTTTCCTGAGGCTTCTCTTATGCTGTTGACGTCATCCTCATCAAGAACAAGTGAAAATATGGCATTCGAGTCCTGAATATGGTCTGAAAGGCCTAGTCTGACACCAATCATTGATCCTGCTACTGCAGGCTGCAAGTTTGAACAAAACCAAAATGAAAGGGAGATTTATATGCGCTCGTCCAATCTCCAATGTCATGAGAGATTTCGCAATAATAGGTAACTTAATGAAAAAATAATAAATAAACTTTACCTGCTCTAGTATGTACTTGACAGCAACAGTTGGGATCGAAACCCCATGCTTCGAAGCTACTTGTTTGAGGGTTCGAAGGAGGCCTTGGAACAGACTCCATCCTCCCCAAGCATCTACCATCTGTAACATTTGATGCAGAATAGTGAAACACATTAATATAATACAAGTCACGACGACAAAAATTTAAAGCCCAATCTCCTCATGGTCTTATACAGAGGGAAAGCCAATTTGTTTAATTGTTCTCTGACTCGTCTACTTGTTTATAAACAGCCCTACTAACTTTCCCTTGGTCAAACTTTTATCTTTTTGCTCGTACAATGAAATCAGAGGTGGAAGAAATGTACACTAAGTTACGTTTCTTAAACTACCTCCAAAAAGGTAATGATGTTCAGGAATTCATACCCTTTTGTACTTTTGGAGGGAGGGAGTGTTTAATGGAGGACCAGCAAAAGGAATAGTTATGTTGGTGTCAAGGAACTTCTCAGATAATAGACCACCCATTACAGTTCCATACCTGCAACCGAAAGCGATCTATTCAGGAAGAAATTATGGATATCGTTAACTGACTAATGATGCCATGAAAGCTGCGCTACAAATATGGCAGTAATTGCATTTAACAAAATTCGGAGCAACCTCTGGGCAACAACAACAATAAATTGTAATTTCAGCCAAGACATGTAAATTTCAAATATATTTTGAATATAAGCTTGTTGGAACTTAGAACCTCCCACCCGCATTCCCTTCATACACAAAACTTTGAATATTGAGTATCTAAACAAAATGGGGGCAAGTTTGAGTGTGTATCGGAGAGAAAGAGAGACGTTATAAGTTTGACTCCTGTAAGCTGACAAAGCTCTGCCATTCTCTGTTGGGGACGCATGTCAACAATTGAATGTTGCACCTGACAATAAAAAGCTTTAATGGAAATCAGTTACTGGGTGGGAAACATCAGTAATGCTGATCACAACTATTTGACAAGCAAAACTACAGCAGATAGATTTACCTGATTGCTTACAACAGGAATCTCGTTTTCAAGAATTATTTGTAGTCTCTCAGTATCAAAATTCGTCAAGGCAACAGTTTTGATTTTACCTGTATATGAATAAGTATTCGATCAAATCAAGAACTCTGTACTTACATGTGAATTGTAAACAATTATTTGAAAACAAAACTAACCTTCTTCTTTCAAATCTGTGAGGTGTTTTAGTGCATCAAGGTAGCCAGGATTCGAATAATCCCACCTAAATCAATCACAGATAGAGTAATTTTTTTATTTTACACAAAAGAATCATAAACTCCAAGGATATTAAAATTAACTTTCAAAGTAGATCAGCCAGATGAATTAGGTCGGATACATATTTGACTGATACAGTGAGCTGAGAAAAAGTTTGGTAGACAGTAGCGAGCTAGATGGATGAGTTTCTCTATCATTTAATATATTGAAGGTTAATCTTCCAGTGATAAACTTAAAAAATTAACATGTTGACAGGAATTAGTGCTATATCACCTTGTAATAGCCAGAAGAACATGAAACAACCACAAAAGTGAAAGGAAGATTGAAATTACCAATGAAACTGAAGCATGTCCAGGCAAGCCACATCCATTCTCTTTCGTGATACATCAATGCTGTCTCTTACAAAGCTACTAGTCATTTTAACGGGCGGTGGCACCCACTTGGTGAGACTGCATCGCATGAGACAATAAATAAAGAGAATAACTTCCCTTGTGTACTTGTTGATAATTTAAAAGTTTCTAGGAAGTATATTGGCTAGATACGCGTGTAAATTATTAGATTTACTTCAATAAGTAATAGCAAAAAAAATATTGTTCAGTCATATAACCAACTCACCCTCTGACCTTTTCCAAGAATTCAGGTGGGCGCTCGCGACGGACTCGATTGATGAAAATGCCATATAGATCTTCAGCAGGTCCATCTGAAAAATTCACGTCACGCAACTATAAAAGAAAAAATTCTCATATATCCTTCGGCAAACTTACAAAAAGCAGCTTACGTCAAGAAGACACATCAACAACATCCAACAATCACATAGACTGCCTGACTCGTTAATTAGCTAAGAGGCATCTACGGGAACTAGGAATTTTAAATTGCTATGAAGATGTGTACGCTCAATCTTTTCTCTTTTGGGAGCTCATATAGTTGCAAACAAAGAGGCTAGTAAGTGATGTTTTCTGTGGCGAGTTCCTTACATATATCAGCCATATCAAAAGTGATTAGCCCAGCATCAGCATATTTAAGCATAGCATCGACTGCATTATCTCTATCAATTCTGCCCCACCCACCACTCGTTTGCCACATCCCGTTCACAACCCGGCATATTTCCAATGAATCGTTCCCATTCTTGACAACAATGCGCCGGTCATCCTCTGTTAGCACACATTGAAATTGTCTCAGATGCTTGTATTTTCGTGTTGTTAACCCCCTCCTAGTTTGTGTTTCATTTAGATTGAACGTGAATTTGCTCAACGAAGGACGCAATAACACTGCCATTTCCAAACAGATGAAGTGCCTACAACTGGCTATATAACCTCAGCAGTTTCTTTTGTTCTAATAATGAGCACGTAAAAACATGGAGACGTCAACATATACAGTACATTGCTCTATCCTAATCGACCTCTCTATGCTCTCCACTAATTCCCCCACCCGAACCCCCAGCCCCTCTTTTTCTTTTTAAATAATAAATTATCCAGAAAAAATAAACAATTTGTTAGTTGCATTTTATATTTGGTGTTTTTAGTAATTGACTACACAGAGAGGGGCCCAGGAGACCCGTTAAAGATTAAACTAGGTAGTTCTCTGACATGGCATCAAAACGATGATAGGACACGTGGAGAGCATCCGAGAGAATTTAACAATACGTACAGTGATCGGCCATGTCGAAGGTAGATAGGCCGACGTCGGCGTACCGGAGCATGGCTTCAACGGCGGCGTCTCGGTCGATTCGGCCCCAGCCACCGCTGGTCTGCCACATGCCGTTCAGAACTCGGCAGATTTCTAGGGAATCGTTCTTACTACTCAATGTGACTTGGCGATTCTCACTCATAACTCCGTAGGAGCACCTAACCGAGCTTACGTGGAGCCCACGCGCCTCTGTCCTTGTCGTGGTCCTCGTTCTGGTGCACTTGAAGGGCGTCAAGTTGGGGAATAGGTGGTGGTTCACTACGGCTGCCATTTCTGGGTCTGAGGGCGAAAAGAGCCCGGTAAGAAGATAAGGTGTTTTCGTTCTTTGTAAGTGCAATGACGATAATGCCACAATTTGATGAAGATTGGGCCTGTAATGTAAGGTCCAGCCCATACATAATGGGCCTCTTTTCTGGCGGCATGCCATTGGACTATTAATTCCCCAAAATACGTGCCATTCAAATTCAAATATGTACATATACATCGTCTACCCTAGCAATTCCGAAACATCAATCATAATATTTTTCTTGAAAATAATAATAATAAGAATAATATATCATAAAATATAAATATATGTGAAGCAAAAATAGAAGGCCTCGTGTTTAATGCTACTAAAATATTGGAGGCTTTTTATATGATGATCACATAATGCTCAAGGTGGAGCCACAATGCTCCACCTGTAGATAGGCCAGGCCGACTTACAGGTAGATTAGGCCCAATACAGTAACTTCATGCTTGGGTCCATTGGAGTCTATTGGCTTAACTTTAATATCATTTATCAGGCTTAGTCCAAAAAAAAAAAACGCATCATTTATCAGGCCTATACACTTTTAAGATGAAATTAAGTTAATTCAAGTTCACTCAACAATTAAAAAAAAAAAGATCTTTTAATTTGAAAATTATGTATTATATTAATCATTTCATGGTTTATCTTGTCTTTTATCATGTTTCATTAATTTGATTTTAGCCGTTATTCAAGTATTAGGTGTATCTCAAATTTCCACAATCTAAATTTTTCTATTAAATTATGACTGTAAAATACTTGCAGGTATTTTCTCATAATATCTTAAGTTTCTATATACTGTTTTCTTTTATATTTCAGTTATCTATCATATAATAATTTAACTCTTTTTATAAAGGCTAACTAGGGTTATAGTTTAGTAGTAATTCTTATAATTACTATTTTACCCTTACTTGATGTCTACCCTTTATAGATAGACACTGTATAATATTTTAATAGATTTAAACTCTAAATATTATATGATATTTTAACAATTTAAATGAATGAATTTTATTAATTAATAATAATATTCAAATTCACTAAATTAACTTCTATTGAAAAAATTAATTCTATTTGTATTCAAACAATCTTGGCCTTAGTCCATAGGCTTCGACTACCACTTGATTTTTTGTATGACAAACCTAGATTAATGTGAATTTAAGCTTATTAAAAAAATGACACAAAAGAAATGATATGTAAGAGGCTTCTTTTTATCTTTTTATTAATTTTTTTTGTTGGTTATATGCGTCATGAACAGTCAAGGTGGTGCCGCAAGTAGGAATAGGTGGCAATGCCACAAGACTGCTGGTAGTCTAAGTTCTTGGTATTTGGCAAAGTAAGCCTATGCTTAGGCTTGAATATTTTTTGCATTATTGAATAAAATTTAAATTCATTTTATTAAATTTATAAACTTTAGGTTTGGCTAAAGATGATATAACAATAAAATCTATTCAATTTCGTCACTTCGTAAAATTTTGCTTTATATTAATCAAATATTCACATTATTATCATTTCTCATTTTTATTTTTCACTTATTAGTTTTTTCTAATATTTCAAACAGGATATAAGTATGACTAGACAAGAAATTAGCTATATATAAAACTGATACTAAATTGATTTACGAATTTTTTAAAGATTTCTAAGTAAAAATATCATTTATTCATTATAATTTTTAAATTCACTACAATTAATCTTAAAATTTCATGAAATTCTATTCGTGTAAAAAAAAAAAAAAGGGCAAGTGCAAGTTTTGTCCATAACTTCATGAACATTCAGGTAGGACCCATACCCGAATAGGATTTTTGTCTTTAATAATGTGCTTAAATTAATGTAGATATATAAACCAGAACTTCTCCCCAACATTTAAAATAGCCTATGAGATTTTGACCCAATCTTCAACTAGCCCAGCCCATGAATAGAAATAGCAACCAACAGAAAATTAATTACAAGATTGTATTCGTTGCAATGGGTTATGCATTAATATGGTTCGGCTTATGTATTTGTTAGATTTGCAATACCTTCAACTGAGATATTGGTTACATTTCCACCATTTATTTTGTGTATGGATCTCTATAATTTTTTATATTATTTTTTTTTAATTTTAAGGAGAGAAAGGCGCAAAGATAAAAAAAAGTATATAGAACTCATCTTCTCTATTTTTGCATACTCTTTTATTTTTTTCTCTCTTCTTTCCGAGACTTATAAAATTTACGGTTAAAAAGCTTAGAAAATCCTTACTAAAATATTTTACGTAGCCCAACCATCCCAAACCTTAAAGATATTTACCTGGAAGTATTCGGCAAATTGAGGCTTTTTATCCGAGAATCATGACGGGCACGAGGTTCTGTATTGCATCCATATATATTAGTTATGGGATGAACACGTGAAATGCCACGCAATATGACACCCCTACTTGGGTGGTCACGTGACATACAAATCTAGGGATTATCATGCATAAGTAGAGTACTATAACTTTTATTTCCGAACTTATATTTAATGGAAAGATTTTAATATCAGAAGCCATTAGGGCAGGTTACAATTAAATTTGCAGACTTAAATTTATTTAGCTGGACAAATTTTCAAATAAGCAAGTTCTTTTCAAATTGTGATTCATTTATATGAAATTTATTTATATAAAATGAAAACAAAAAATTAAATATCTTAAAGAAATATTAATATAATGTAAACCTAATATACTACCCGTCACTTTGAATATAATAAAGCACCAGGGTCATTCTATAAGTTCCCAAGTTTCAGTTACAGCTTAGCATTTAAGATATATTAAAATAGAGTAATATATTTTTCATCAATCACTTTAAATTCAGGAACAATATCCTTGCTCTTTCAAATTTCAACTCTCAAACAATTTTCGTTACATATATAGCTTTAACTGACATTTAAGATGTTCAAAGAATGTAACATGCTTGCCGCCAATCACTTTGAAGTTAGAAGCACCATTCACGTTTTTCTCATCTCCCAAGCAGTTACAGTTACAAATAGCTTTACTTAGCATTTAAGATATTGGAAGAATAACATGTCTCTCACCAATTTCGAGTTTCAACTCTCGGCCAATTTCGGTTACAAATTTATCTTTATCTAGCATACAAGAATGTTCAATGAGGATCATTGTTTTAACTCTCAAGCAATGTTATTTTCAACTCTCAAGCAAATTTGGTTACAAATACAATTTTAACACGATTAAAGGAAGGTAACGCATTTCTACTAATCACATAGAATTGAAAAACACCATCCTCATTTTTCATCTCTCAAGCAATTTCAGTTTTCGCATTTAAAAGAGAACAATATATTACCTATCAATTGATTTGAATACAGAAGCACCTTCCAGTTTCAACTCTTAATAAATTTCAATTACAAACATAGCTTTAACGGGCATTTATGATGTTCAAAAAAGGTAACATATTTTCTACCAGTCAATTCAAATTTAGAAGCACCATCCTCGTTCTTTTACCTCTTAAACAATTTATGTTACAAATATTCTTACTTGACATTTAAGACACTAAAACATGGATAGTGTACTTGCCACTAATCTCATTCTATTCCCTTGTGAAGGGGTAAGATCCCAATACATGACGTTGTTCTCACCAAGAACACAAGTCATAAGGCTCCTTAGGGCTAATAATCCCGCAGTTCCAAGTTTTCATCCGATATACGAGTTCCAAGAGTTGTAACATAGATGCAAGGGCTTACGTTTCTAAATAGAGATCTTAAAATTTAGTACTTAATCAAGATAAAGGCCGAGGAACACAACGCTTCTTCCTGGACAACAAACCTCATGGCCATTGTTATGATTTTATAAAACTAAATCACTTATCTCTTTTTAGAAAATGTGAGCGATTCCAAATATATTACAGACATAGCTCTCATCATGGATTATAGCTATGGTTAACCCTTTTTGATACGTAGGATCCTCATCAGAGGCAAGTGTAGAGCATAATCGGATCAACTTGAATGAATAGGAATACACATAACCTAAGAGACAAGACTTCAGAGAAACGAAAATGCTTAAAGAGAATTCATGGAAAACACACTATATTCAAACAGAAGAAAATGTACAAAGCTTCAAATGCCTTACTAAGAGAAGAGAGGCTCCTTATATAGACGGAGTAAGTGATGACACGACAAAGCTTAAGAGATAAGCATCAATAATGCAACCGACAAACTAAATCAAAAGGACACAATAAAACAGACATAGTGCAACTGACAAAGTAAAAGTATAGGTGATGTAGCACCTTTATAACACACAAAGAACAAAACGACAAAGAATTTTTGGCTGTGACAAGGCAAATCATCGATTCTTGTTGCGTGTGAGGATTGGTTCATGACTTAGAGAGAGATTGTATTCATTGAGATCAGGTGAGCTGTCATCATATGGATCTTGGGAATCTTGGAATTATGGCATGTTGAAAGGATTAAAGTAGGCTTCTTCAAGTTGATTGAACAAGACATCTTTATCATGTTGGCTTGTGTTAGACGTAGATTGTCAGTCAGTGACAGTTGGAGGTTCTAGCTACAAATGCTTAGTCCTTTAGACATTTGGATCATATGTTGGCATTGTAGGAGTTAGAGAGCACTCTGGGATATGGTTCAGAATGTCTATCTCAGGAAATCTAGGTTCACCGGGAATGAAATCACCAGGATATGGTCCTATAATTGTGCATTCAACTGAGGGAGGTATATGATAATTATTGAGATCACTTAAGAACTTTTTAATGATTTTAAAATCTGTTTATAATCTTTGTTAAAGTTTGGAAAGGTATTCCATTCATAAGCATGATCCCGAGAATAGAGTAATCTAACCTGATTCTTCCAGTAGGGTTAGTGGATGATGAAAATTGATGAGGCCGTGGAACATAAGTCAAGTCTTTCCCAAAGTTTTCATAATTTGATGGAATCATTGATTTGAGCACGCCACCATGGAAAATGTGAAAACCATACAAGGAACATCCAAACTAGATAGTTGTGATTGACTTCATTGTTGAGGTGTTAGAACAACTCCATTGGGTTGAATTCAATGGTTGCAATATAAAGAACATTTAATGACCAAAGGAACCAAAGAGCATCTTCATTAAATGTACCTACATTCAAACGAAACAAGGTTAAAAAAAGGGTGTCTGGGTGGAACATGAGATAACATTGGGAAAGTGGGACATCACAGAGAAAACGCTAGAGGTAAAATAACAAGAAAGATTTGGCTAACTCCATAACTTCGGTGGGTCTGGTAGTAATTTGGACAGCAGGAGGTAAAGATTTTTTGGTGGTTACGGGTCTGTTTACAGGAAGAGTGTATGGGTTGATCATGAGGATTAAAAGAATGAAAGTGAGTGGTGTGATGAGGGAAACGGTGTTGGGCTTAGGTCGGCTAAGTGATTGATGACTCCCTTAATGTGTTTGGCTTCAAACTTGTAGCGTGATAGCCACGTTTGCCATCTTGCTAGCTGAGGGTCAGGAATGATCTTGTTCTTTAACTCATGAATTTTGGGGAAAGTCGTATTTGACTTGGTTGGCTTGATCAATCCCTGTTGAAGGAGGGATTCACATTCTTCTTGAGCTAACTTTAGATTATCAGGATTCATTCCTGAATGAGTAGCCTTTGTTAGACTAGCGTCTTCATTTTTCTTGAATGGAAGCTTAATGAAAAACTTATCATTTTTCCAAAATGGATGTGGATGTTTAAAATCTAAGTGAGAGTTAGGACAATGCTCCAAGAGTTGCTGTTTAACCTCCTTATATGGAGGGGGAGCGACATGAAGCAAATAAAGCTTAGGGATATCAATAGAGGGACTAAACCGATGCTTGTAACGAACTCCTGTAACTTCAATCTGTAAACCAGGGGATTTTTTTGTAGAACATCCATACTAATAAGAATATCTTTTCCAACAATATGGCTTCCTAGGACATGTGTCTATGTGATGCATTCAGGGAAGAACTTAATGCTAACTTGATGTCAAGTAATTAATGAAACTTTAAAAACTGAATCATTGGCAATTTTGAAATATGATGCATACTTTCTCCGGGCAGTTTTAGGTAATAGGGAAGGATTTATGACTATAACTTGTGAACCTGTATCAATGAGGGCAATAGCAGGGAGAGACTTGACATACTTGTCTAAGAGGATGGAGAGATAGAGATAAGGAAAGGAATTGGAAGTTTATAGAGGGTGGTGATGGTCAATTTTATAAATAGGGTGGTGATGGAAGAAGGGTTCTTCAGAATTAAATTCATAATTTAAATTGTCAAGGTCAAAGAAGTATGAGAGAACATGAAAGACAAGAATAATGTCATCATTTGGTTTGCTCTGCTCAAAGAGAACTTCTTGTAAGTCTTTATCTTCAAGCGGAATTTGTATTTCAATCTACTCAATCATGCATATTACTTGCTTTGGCTTGTTTGGACATTGCAGAGCAAAATGACCTTTCTTTTTGTAGATATAACAGATGTCCGATTTGCATTTCCAGGACTTTTTCTGTCTGCTCTTTCTAAAATATCGCAATAGGCGATTCTTCCTTATTCTAAAAGTTTTGGGCCTGAAGGAAGTATGAGTGAAATGAGATTTCTTCTTAGGTTTACAATCACAAAACTGTTTATCTTTGCACTTGATCTTGAAGTAGGGTTTTTGACAAATTTTCTGGAATTTAGGCTTTCTACAAAGAACAGAGTGTAACATTTTTTGCTGCTCACAAAGCTTATCAAGAGTGGCTAAGGCTAGCTAGTAGATTTCTCTGAGGGAGATGTCAGCCATAAGATGATGAAGGGCTTAAAGAGCTCTATTTAGTTTAGGCTATAATTCTTCTAGCAAAGAGGCAATGAAAACATACTTGAGAGTTATGTCACTGAGACCATTCAAAAGATAATACCTTTCTGTCATTCTTTTCATATGACGGTCAAGATCATATTTTTTGAGGGAACAACACTTCATTTCAAAGTATTCCTGGTGTTTCTGTTTATCAATGAGTTGAAAGTCATCGATAAATTCTTTATGAATTGCAGTCACCAGACTGTCTAACTAAAGCATCTGTAATTGACGGTACGCTCTAAGAGACTAAAACCATTATCTAAGAGTTCTCGTAAATCTGGAGACATATTCTCAAATGACGTTAGTGAGTGCAGTACTAGGTCGAGACATCTAAAGATCAATCCATGCGCCAAACTCATGGAATTTATCGTGCCTTTAGAATGGTTAGACATCATTAAAAGTAAACTATAGACCATTAGAGGGCATAGGTGGCATTGGATTATGAGGATGTCAACCAATGTTGTTGGGGCTTCATCAGTATCACTGTCATCAACAACATAAGATTGCACAACTTCTTCTTCATGTTCATCTTGGCGAGTAGCTGGCTTAACCATATATAAAGTAGAAATGTCAGCAAAATGTTTTGAATCATCGGAATCCGTAATAGAAACATGAGTATCTAGTGTTGAATCATGATCTGAACAAGAGTTTGAACTAGAATGTTCATCGAAGCATGAGTGATCGAATTGGACATAATCATATGGTTCGACCATAGCCATTAGAAGAGGATTAGGAGGAAACATGGGTACTTTTTGTCTTGGGTCATTGAGAGGAGGAGAAGGAGGTGGTGATTCGGGTTATCGAGGTCTTTGAAAGAAACTCCTTGAGATGGTTTAGTGTAAGATGGAGAGGTTGGGAAAGGCTTTAGGTGGTCTTTAAGGTGGACAAGGAGATTTGTGTGGTGGTGTAGGTGTAGGTCTTGGGATAGCTTTTTGAAAAATCTGGTGAGTCATCTTGAAGTGGTTGGCATAGTCAGCTTCTTATGGGTATGGTGAATACGATGGAGACGAGATGTACTGGGTTTGGTAAGCATGTGGTGAGACAAAGGAATCATAGACTGAAGGTGTGAAGGTTGGAGTGGGTGGTGTAATGGTTATGGTAGGAGGTCTTGATGGTGGTGGTGGCTTAGATTTCATATTTGCTTCAATTTGTGCCAGTTGATCTTTTAAGTAATGAATCTCAACTTCTTTTTTCGTAAACTTAGGACCAAAATAATTATAAGTGATGAACAAGTGGAGTTCATGATCCAGAGTTTAAATCTTTTGTTGCGGGTCCTGGCAGAGTTGCTCAATCTGTTGGCAGAGAGTATCTACTTTCTGGTGTGTCTGCTGGTGTAATTGGGAAATGTAAGTCAACGTTAGACACTCATGTATCTATTACAGATTCAGATGATTCAAAATATTTTATTGACATTTCTGCTTTATATATGGTTGAGCCAATTGCTCACCAAGATGAACATGAAGAAGAAGTTGCACAATCTTATGTTGTTGATGACAATGATACTGATTAAGCCCTGACAGCACTGGCTAACATCCTCAGAATCTAATGCCACCTAAGCCCTCTAATGGTCCATGGTTTACTTTTAATGATGTTCAACCATTCTAAAGGCGCGATAAATTCCATGAGTTTAACACATTGATTGATCTTCATATGTCTTGACCTGGTACTGCACTCGTTGATGTCATCTGAGAATATGTCTCTAGATTTACGATAACTCTTAAAGAATGGTTTCAGTCTCTTAAAGCATACCGTCAATTATAGATGCTTTAGTTCGATAGTCTGGCGACACTTACATAAAGAATTTATCGGTGACTTTCAACTCGTTGATAAACAGAAATGCCAGGAATACTTTGAAATGAAGTGTTGTTCCCTAAAAAAACATGATCTTAATCGTCATATGAAGAGAATGACATAAAGGTATTATCTTCTGAATGGTTTCAATGATATAACTCTCAAGCATGTTTTCATTGCCTCTTTGCCAAAAGAATTATAGCCTAAACTAGATAGAGCTCTTCAAGCCCTTCATCGTCCTATAGCTAACATCTCCCTCAGAGAAATCTACCAGCTAGCCTTGGCCACTCTTGATAAGCTCTATGAGCAGTAAAAAATGTTACACTCAATTTTTTATGGAAAGCTTAAATTCCAAAAAATTTGTCAAAAACCCTACCTTAAAATTAAGTGCAAAGATAAACAATTTTGTGATTGTAAACCCAATAAGAAATCTCATTTCACTCATACTCCTTCAGGCCCAAAACTTTTAGAAAAAGGAAGAATCGCCCATTGCGATGTTTTAGAAAAAATAGACAGAAAAAGTCCTGGAAACGCAAATTAAACATCTATTATATCTATAAAAAGAAAGGTCATTTTGCTCGACAATGTCCAAACAAGTTGAAGCAAGCAATATGCATGATTGAGCAAATTGAAATGCAAATTCCCCTTAAAGAAGTTCTCCCTGAGCAGAGCGAATCAAATGATGGCACTATTCTTGCCCTTCTTGCTCTCTCAAACTCCTCTGACCTTAACAGTCCAAATTCTGAATTTGATTATGATGAACCCTTCCTCCATCACCACCCTATTTACAAAATTGACCATCACCACCCTCCACAAACTTCCAGCTCCTTTCCCTATCTCCATCTCTACATCCTCTCAGACAAGTATGCTGAGCCTCTCCCTGCTATTGCTCTCATTGATACAGGTTCACAAGTTACAATCATAAATCCTTCCCTGTTACCTGAAACTACCTGGAGAAAACATGCATCATATTTCAAGACTGCCAATGATTCAGTTTTTAAAGTTTCATTATTACTTAACATCGAGTTGGCATTAAGTTCTGCCCTGAATGCATCATATAGACACATGTCCTAAGAAGCCATATTATTGGAAAAGATATTTTTATTGGCATGAATGTTCTACAAAAATTCCCTGGTTTATAGATTGAAGCTAAAAGAGTTCGTTATAAGCATTGGTTTAGTCCCTATATCGATATCCCTAAGTTCTATTTGTTTCATGTTGCTCCCCCTCCATACGAGGAAGTTAAACAACAACTCTTAGAGCACTATTCTAACTCTCACTCAGATTTTAAGCATCCATATCCACTTTGGAAAAATGAGAAGTTTTTCATTAAGCTTCCATTCAAGAAAAACGAAGATGCTAATCCAATAAAGGCTACTCATCCAGGAATGAATCCTAATAATCTAAAGTTAGCCTGAGAAGAATGTGAATCCCTCTTCCAACAAGGATTGATCGAGCCAACTAAGTTAGATTGGGCATGCCAAGCCTTCTATGTCAACAAAAGTTCGGAACAGAACTGAGGCAAGAAAAGATTAGTTATTGATTACAAGCCTCTAAACATTTTACTCGAAGATGACAAATTCCCTATTTTAAATCCTACTACATAATGGGCCCAATTATAAGGAGCCCAATTATTTTCAAAGTTTGATCTCAAAATAAGCTTTTGGCAACTTGGTATCCATCTTTTTGAAAGGCTTAAAACCGTATTCTGTATTCTAGATGCCCAGTATCAGTGGACAGTAATGTTGTTTGGACTTAAAACGGCCTCGTCATTGTTTCAAAAGGCTATTTCGAGATATTTAAGCCCATCCGAAGCAATGCCCTCATTCACATTGACGATATCTTACTGTTCTCGAAGATTGAAGAAGAACACCTTAAATTGTTGAAACAATTTACAGGCCTTGTAAAAGAAAATGGCCTCATGCTTTTGGCCCGCAAAAGCAAACTAGCCCAAACTCGCATTGAGTTTTTGGGCACGATGTTTAAAAATGGCTGGTACAAACCTAGACCGCACTTGATTGAACAACTGGCCAATTTCCTAGATAAAGTTCTCTCACTTAAACAAATTCAAGAGTTCCTCGAAATTGTGAATTTTGTTAGAGACTTCATCTCGAAGTGTTCCCAGCACACAAGCCAATTATTTAAGCTACTTTGAAAAGGTACTCCCTATTCTTGGGGACTAGACCAAACTACAGCAGTGAAGCATTTGAAAGAAATTGCCAAAGAACCACCTCTATTGAAGATCTTGAATCCTGACTCCACATTAATCCTGCAAACTAATACTAGTAACTATCATTGGGGTGTCATTCTAATTAAGTAGAAAGGCATAAAACAATACTACTATGGTAATGCTAGTGGATCATTCAGTAACGCTGAAGCTAACTACCACACCACATACAAAGAGATCCTCGCCGCAAAAAATGGCATCAAGAAATTTGAATTCCACCTGGCACACCGCCACTTTATTGTGGAAATGGATAATACGGCTTTCCCAAAAATTCTTAAGTTAAAGAACAAGATCATTCCTGACCTTCAGCTAGCAAGATGGCAAGCGTGGCTATCATGCTACAAGTTTGAAGTCAAACACATTAACGGAGTCACCAATCACTTAACTGACCTAAGCCCAACACCATTTCCCTTATCACACAACTCACTTCCATTTCTTTAATCCTCATGATCAACCCATACACTCTTCCTGTAAATAGACCCACAACCACAAAAAAATCTTTACCTCTTGCTATCCAAATTCCTACCAGACCCACCGAAGTTATGGAGTTAGCCAAATCTTCCCTGTTATTTTACCTCTAGCGTTATCTCCGTGATGTCCCACTTTCCCAATGTTACCACATGTTCCACCTAGCACCCCTTTTTTAACCTTGTTTCGTTTGAATACAGGTACATTTAATGAAGATGCTCTCTGGTTCTTTTGGTCATTAATTGTTCTTTATACTAGAACCATTGAATTCAACCCAATGGAGATGTTCTAACACCTCAACAATGAAGTAATCACAACTTTCTAGTTTGAAAGTTCCTTGAATGGTTTTCACCTCTTCCATAGTAGCGTGCTCATATCAATGATTCCATCAAATTATGGAAAATTTGGGAAAGACCTAACTTATGTTCAACAGCCTCATTAATTTTCATCATCCACAAACCCTACTGGAAGAATCAAGTTGGATTACTCTATCCCTGGGATCATGCTTATGAATGAAATACATTTTCAAACTTTAATAAAGATCACAAATAGATTTTAAAATCATTAAAAATGTTCTTAAGTGATTTCCATAATTATCTTGGACCTCTCTCAGTTGAATGCACAATTATGAGACCATATCCTGGTGATTTCATTTCTGGTAAACCTAGATTTCATGAGATAAACATTATGGACCATATCCTTGAGTGCTCTCTAGCTTCTACAATGCCAACATATGATCCAAATGTCTAAAGGACTAAGCATTTATGGCTAGAACCTCCAGCTGTCATTGATAGACCATCTACGTCTAACACAAGCCAACATGATAAAGATGTCTTGTTCAATCAACTTGAAGAAACCTACTTTAATCCTTTCAATAGGCCATAATTCCAAGATTCCCAAGATTTATATGATGACAACTCACATGATCTCAGTGAATACAATCTCTCTTCGAGTTATGAGCTAATCCTCACACGTAAGAAGACCTGGTGATTTATCTTGTCACAGCTGAAAATTTTTTGTCGTTTTGTTCTTTATGTGTTGTAAAGGTGCTGCATCACCTATACTTTTACATTTTCAGTTGCACTATGTCAGTTTTGTTGTGTCCTTTTGATTTAGTTTGTCGGTTGCATTATTGATGCTTATCTCTTAAGCTCTATCATGTAATTGATAACTTCATCTATATAAGGAGCCTCTTTTCTCTTAGTAAGGCATTTGAAGCTTTGTACACTTTCCTCCATTTGAATATAGTGTGTTTTCCATGCATTCTCTTCAAGCATTTTCGTTTATTTGAAATCTTGTCTCTTAGGTTATGTGTATTCCTATTCATTCAAATTGATCCGATTATGCTCTGCACTTGCCTCTGATGAGGATCCTGCATATTAGAAAGGGTTAACCGTAGCCATAGTCTATAATGAGAGCCATGTTTGTAATATATTTGAAATTGCTCACGTTCTCTGAAAAGAGATAAGTGATTTAGTTTTATAGAATCATAACAGTAGCCTTGAGGTTTGTTGCCCAGAAAGAAACATTGTGTTCCTTGGCCTTTGTCTTGATTCTGCAAGTACTAAATTTTAAGATCTTTGTTTAGAAACATAAGCTCTTGCATTTTTGTTATAACTCTTAGGACTCGTATATCGATTGGAAACCTGGAACTGCGGAGTTACTGGCCTTAAAGAACCTTATGGCTTGTGTTCCTAGTGAGAACAACACCACGTACTAGGATCCTACCCCTCACATGCAATATAAATTATATCACCTAAATAACTATACTTCATGTGTTCCTTATCAACCTACCAAAACCAACACAGTAAGTATAAATCTATTCATATACATTTCAACTTGGCCCTCCTTAAGATGACCTGTTGGGTTGTTCATTTCAATTTTTTTTTTCTTACAATCAATTATATCCAAATTAGCATGTATGCATTTTAATGCATTTACCTCCCAATATAGTTCTAAACCCATTTCTTTTGTAAATTACTAGACGCAATAGAAAGCAATAGGGCATTAGTTTAGCAGGTTAGGGATGCATTGCAGAGTTTAAGATAAGGTGCTACCATATATTTTGATGTAAAAATTTCATTTCAATAAGATGAAAAGACTACCATTTGAGATTGGAAAGACAAGATTGAAGTTGAACATCGAAAAACTACTATCAAGTAAAAAGTTTGTAGCAACATATAATACATAAAGAAAAAGAAAAATAGAAGGAATAAAACAAGAAGCAAAAACATCATGTTTATTTAAGAACATCCTTTACAACATGACACATGATTCAACAACCCTCTCAAGTTTAAGTCAATCATGAGGAGCTAAGTTCTTCTGATCAGATAAGGAAAAGACTTTATGATTGAGTAAAAAATGAATTCTGCCTTATGGAGGCATTGTATTACCCAGTGTATATATAAGAGTTACGGTTACAAGATGGAATCTTTCAACAAACAAATAATACAATTATCACAAATATACAAGTTCACATATAACAAAATACACATTTAGAAAATTTACAACTAGGCAAATATATATGTAGCACTGCATTTGCATCATGCTCTTACATCCCCCTTCAAACGAGAGAGTGTAGAGATAACTCCAAGTTTCTTAAATTTCCAAACTATGTATGGGATGATGGTTTGGTGAGACAATTGGCTATTTGCTCAGATGAAGGGACATGACAAACTACAAGCTCTTTGGCTAAGACTTGGTCTCTTACAAAGTGTACATCTAATTCAATATGCTTCATGCATGCATGGAAAACTGGGTTTATAGCTAAGGAATTTGCACTCACATTGTCACACCAAATTATAGGTATTTGGGTGATTGAAAATTTTACTTCCTTTAACAATGACTTTATCCACATGATTTTAACAGCCAAATCAGAGAAGGATCAATATTTAACCTTAATACTTAATCTTGCTATTACAGCCTATTTCTTTGATGACCATGAAACAAAAGTATCTCCAATGTATACACAATAACCAGCAACAGATTTTCTATCATCAAGGCATGCTGCCCAATTAGTGTCATAAAAACCAAATATGTTAAGCTATGTAGAAGGCTTGATATGCAAAGCATAGTTAGAAGTCCCTTTAAGATATCTTAGGACTTTTTTTATGGCCTGCCAATGTAAGACAATGGGTGAACAAAGAAATTGACTCAACTTATTAACAGAGAATGAAATGTCTAGCCTAGTACTAGATAAATACTGCAATGCTCCCTTTGCACTTCTGTATAAGCTAGGATTTGGTAGAAGTTCTCTCTCATTAACAAATAAATGACTTCCAGCAACCATTGGTGTTAGACATGAGGAGGCATCCAACATATTAAACTTGCTCAGTAGATCATAAATGTACTTTCTCTGAGTCAGGTATGAGTTAGGTATAAACCTGTTGTATCACGATGAACCTCAAAACCCAAGAAGTAATGCAGTGGGCCTAGGTTTTTGAGTGAAAATTCCTTGTAAAGCTTTTGAGTTAACTATTTTAGTTGAGTTGAGTCATTGCCTGTTGCCAGAATATCATCTACATATATCAAGATGATTAGAATAAAGTCTTTGCCCTTGAGTACAAATAATGAGTTATCACTTTTTGTATTGTAGAAACCCCATTTGAGTAGAGTCATTTTAAGCCTATCAAACCAAGCTCTAAGAGCTTGTTTAAAGCCATACAATGCTTTGGATAGTTTGCATACATATCCTAGATAGTTGGGGTCTTCAAAGCCTTCTGGTTGTCTAATAAACGCAACTTCAATTAACACTCCATTTAGGAATACATTATTAATATCAAGTTGATTCACCTACCACT
Organism: Delonix regia; assembly: GCA_037074485.1. Classification (NCBI taxonomy): domain Eukaryota; kingdom Viridiplantae; phylum Streptophyta; class Magnoliopsida; order Fabales; family Fabaceae; genus Delonix; species Delonix regia. Next base: position 13,453,975 of record CM073456.1, on the reverse strand, counting down.
TTAAAGATACAACAATTGTCAATTGTAGTAATTTTAACAACAAGATTTTAGGTTTTCCTATAGCACAATCCTTGGTCCTATTGAAAGCCTTCGACAACAAGCTTGACTTTATGTCTTTCCATAGTGCCCTCAACTCTAAATTGGTTCTAAAAACTCATTTACAATCAACTACATTATGTTGATGATCAAATGGAACCAATGTCTAGGTTTGATTTCGTTTAAGTGCCTCAAACTCTTTAATCATAGCTTTCTTCCATTTTAGGTCCTGCAAAGCCTATTTCACTGTTTCTAGTTCATTAGCTAGTGAAGTTGTAAGTAGCCCAACATAGGGGTGTTTTGGTTTAAAAATTCCAGCTTGGCTTTTAGTTACCATAAGATGCCTTTATGTATTTTGAGAGGGTGTTATGTCATCAGAGGAGGCATCAAAACCAGTAGTTTGAGATTGATCAGAAGAGCTATTCACAGTGTTATGGTCATCATGCCCTCCCAAAAAACAACTTTTGATAAGCGCTTGTAAGTCCTCAATTATCCAGAATGACCCCCTAAAGGTGAGTTATGAAACTCCTTTATCAAAACTAAAGTTCGTGGAAACCCTTGAAGAATCACTAATATGCCATTAAACAATAAACAATCACGCTTCAATGTGTATCCTGCCTACACCTCTTTTCCAGCCAATAAGTTTTAAATTATTTCTCCTAATTTTGCATCTCATTTGACTTCGACATCTAAATCTTCCAGTTCCTGATATTGCCATAGTGAAAAGCTATTGAGTTCCAAAACCTCTTGTTTTCTTGACAGAGCATCAGCAGCTTGGTTCTCCTTGCCTGGCTTGTAGTGAACTTCAAATTTATATCCTATGAGTTTTGACACCCATTTCTACTGATTAGATTCCACTATCCTCTGTTCTAATAGGAACTTCAAAGCCTTCTGATCAATTCAGACTACAAATAGATGCCCCATTAAGTAATGATTCCACCTCTTAATGGCAAGAACTAATGCCATCCATTCCCTTTCATAAACCGAAAGTAGTTACATCTTAGCAGACAACATCTGACTAAAATATGTAATGGGCTTCCCCTTTTGCATCAATACTGCCCCCACACCTTTGCTGGATGTATCTGTTTCAATCTCAAAAGCAACAATAAAATCTGGGAAGGCCAGAACAGGCAAGGAAGTCATGGTTGTCTTCAACTCCTCAAAGGCTTGTTGAGCTCCAGGGGACCACCTAAAAGCATGTTTTCTTAAGAGGATGATCAAAGGTGCTACAATTATCCCATAATTTTTCACAAAATGTTTGTAGTAACTGATTAACCCCAAAAATCCTTACAAAGCCTTAAGATCCTTGGGAGCAGGCCATGATAGCATTGCATCTATTTTGGAAGGATTGGCCTCAACTCCTACTGTTGAAATAATATGTCCAAGATACTTTAACTTTGTCTGCACAAACACACACTTCTTAGGATTGATCACCAGCTTATGTGTGGTAACACCTTCAATGTATGTTTCAAATGCAACATATGAGAGGAAGCATCAACACTATACACCAAAATATTGTTGAAAAAGACCAGAATAAACCATCTCAAATATGGTTTAAAAATCTCATTTATTAAGGATTGAAAAGTGAAAGGTGCATTGGTTAAACCAAAAGGCATAACCAAGAATTCCTAATGTCCCTCATGGGTCCTAAAGGTTGTCTTTTTCTCATCTCCATCCTTCATCTGAATCTAGTGGTACCTTGGTTTCAAGTCCAACTTAGAGAAAAGTGTTGCTCCTCCAAGTTCATCCAACAACTCATCTATAGCTGGAATGGGAAATTCATCTGGTACTGTCTAATCAACACAAAATTGCCAACCTTCATCTTTTTTCTTAACCAATAGCACCAGACTAGAGAAAAGGCTTTTACTAGGCCTAATTATCGCCGCTACTAGCATCTCCTTGACCAATTTCTTAATCTCATTTTTCTAAGAATGTGCATACCTATAAGGTCTAATGTTTGGTGGCTGTGCATCAATGAGCCTATGAGGGGGGGTAATTCCTTCAAAGGAATACAGACATCAGAGAATTCCTTTAATAGTTCCTGTACCGTTGTATTCTCGATACCATTAGGCTGCTGCAAACTTATCCCTCCAAACTCAATATAGAACCTTTCTCCTCCTCCTTTGATCAACTTCAAAATAATACTAAGGGACACCAAATCCCTTTTAAACATTTCCATTCATTCCCCACTTTAAATTTCTTTGTTAGTAATCTTCAGTTCATCCTTGCCTCACCTAATAACTCCAACCAATCAATGCCCAACACTAGATCAGCTTACCCTAGGTTGAAGGGATAAAAATTTTCAATTATCTTGATCCCTTGTAACTCCAACTCCACTCTATGGCAGACCCCCCTACTCCTAACTTGGTATCCATTACCTATACTGATGGCATAAATTTTGGTCTCCAGCAAAGGCATGTTGAATCACTCTAGCAATTTAGCTTATATGAAGTTATGTGTTGCCCCGCTATCAATCAATACCAAAACTGACTCTCCTCTCAACAACCCCATTAATTTCATTGTTCAGTGTCCGACAACTCCCACTATAGAATTCATTGATAATTCCATAGGTTTCTCAGTATTCTCCTCCTTAGCTACTGCCTGCCCTTCTTCTATGTCCTCATCCTCTTCTAACAGTATCATAACTTATAGGGACTAATTCTTACATCTATGCCTCAGGGTGTACTGGTTTTCACATTTAAAACATAGCCCTAATTCTCTTCTCCTGGCCACTTTTGCATTTATCAGCCTCTTAGGCTGTCCTTCCACCTTCTTGGGCCCAAAAACACAATTAGAGCTAGTTTTAATAGTGCCTCCCTTGTTTTCCTCCTATGACTTGCTTTCCCCAACCCTCACTGTCCTACTCACTTCTGCTGGGATGCATGATTTATGAAAATTCCCTTTAAAACCACTCCATTTTTTGTCCATTATAGGACAAGTTCCTTTGCAAAACTTCTTTTCCTTTGCTGCCTCTAACAGTTTATTCCTCTTGTCCACCTGAGACGCCATCTCCATAAGTTGTTTCAAGGTAATGGGCTGCAACATTCTTATCTTTGCACTTATTTTTTTCTTGAGACCATGCTTAAAAGCCCCTATCAAAAACTCATTCGAGGCTTCCACCATATGAGCTAACAACCTTTCAAATTGCTCCCTGTAATCAGCTACAGTACCCTCTTGCTTATTCGCCATAAGTATCTCATACTCATCCCCCAGTTGCTTCTTGTGAAAGCAACCAATTACCTCATGCTTGAACTCTTTCCAGGATTGCACAGGGTCTCGTATCTCCATCCATTGAAACCACCCCAACACTGTACCTTCCATGCACACAATGACAACCCCAAGCTTCTCTTCCTCTACAACGGAATTCATTAAAAAAAACCTCTCAACTTGAAATATCCACCCATACGGATCATCTCTTGTAAACAGAGGCAATTCCATATGTTGGGCTTTGCCTACATCCTTCTCTGTTGACACGTCCACGTTAGTAAACTCTGCATGGCCGGCCTTCTCTCTGTTACTTTCATCGTTGCCTTCAACTCGTCCAGCTGCATGCGGAATTCTCCCAGTATATCTATCATCGTAGCAACTTCACATTAACATCTTCCACACTCTTCTCCAACCCATCTACACGTTGTTCCATCCTTGTTGCTACCGTTCCTGGTTTGAACCGGCCCTAATACCAAGGTGATGGAACCGAAAGGTTCCTATAGTTTTATTTATGCAAGTTGGTGAGCTGCCTAAGCTCTTACACAGGAGCTAGTAAGAAAGAAAATGAAAAAAAAAAAACACCAAAGCTTCTCCCTAACTTCTAAAAGGTAAGGGCTCTCTCCCTCTTTTCTCTATTCTTTGCGCTGCTTCCTTCCAACCTATCGATTACATAGTCTCTCTCTCCTCTCCAAGCTATTACACTGCACTCTTTCCCTGCTAGACACCTATCTAACACTATTATTTCCCTCCCACTTGAACTTCTGTTGCCTTCTTGCTTTTCCTCCTAGTATAAGTTTGTTAGGCCCATTTCCCCCTTGCCCATCAGAATCCAATACTGTTCAATGTTGAATTAACTACATGGAAGTATTGAACTCTATTAAGGGTTATGAAAACAATTTTTTGGCCATTGCTCAACAACTCAAGTATCTAGAGCAAGACTTTTTGACAAACTTTTTTGAACGATAATGTAAAAGAGCAAACAGGAAAAAGAAAAGTATGAAGTAGGAGGTAAAGGTATTGTGTTTCCTAAATAAACTTTTCTTCCTACCCTGCCAAACAGTTTCCTAATTGCCTTTTCCAATCATTTAGAAATTATCCAGTCCCATTAAAGGCAGAATGGCCATGCCCAATTCTGGAAAAAGATAAAAAGGCATATGAATATGTCTAAATACACCCAGCATGATTGGCATAAATAGACATTGCATAATACCTTGTGCTCTTATCTTCTATTTCACGAGCAAGGGTAGCCAACTTGCGAAAGTCAACATTTGATGCATCACTATATATATATAGAAATTCTAGTTAGAAAATTGGATTCCATAATTAGCTTCGTAATAAAAAATCCATGAAATGAGCATTATCATTACACATGACTGGAAAGATCTGAAAGGATGGCATCCACATCTTCAAAGTATGCTTCAATGAATTTTAAAACACAATCCAGTTCCCTGGTTCTTTGCAGAGAATGAATTCTATTAAACTGATCATTCATTATACCCTAAAAGTAATGGCAAGAAAAACAAAAAAATCAAACATCTTAACATTCTTTTTCCGAACATCATTCTAAAGAACAAAGAAAAAAAGGCTACTACACCGTAAAAAGATTATATATTTGTACAACTTAACTGCAAAAGAAAGGTGAGTTTCTGCACAACTGATACTGATGTCAATTAGAAAATATATTAAAAGAATTTAGAGGGAAGAGTATGGAAATGTAATTTCAATCTTGTGATATGAGACAAGCTTTAAGTCATTCAAATCTACAAGGAGCTCCTAATATCATCCACACAAAGGAAAGAATAGGAAAAAGCCGTGATCATTTTGAACCGAGGGGGAGGAAAACCTAGAGTGATCCTCTGAGCAAACAACTCAGCATATGTCAAAATAAAAACCACTCCACAAGGAATAATCTACCTCATCAATAAATTAATTCAAATTGCCTTGGTGCAATCCTTTGAGAATTGGCAAACAATGGAAAGATCAGGGAAACAACCACAACAATTTTGATGAAGGAGTGTGGAAACCTTGGAGAAATCCTAGGGCAAAAAAACTTAGCATGATCAAAATTAAAACCAGTCAACAAGGAACCTTTTACCTCATCGAACAATGAATGCATATAGCCCTGAAGCAGTCCTCTGACAATTCAGAAGCAAAGGAAAGGTTAGGGAAACAAACCATCACAAATTTGAAGAGGGAAGGTGGAAACTCAAGAGAGATCCTTGGGAAAAAAAAACAATTCAGCATAGATCAAAATACAAACCAATCAACGAGGACACTTCTACCTCATCAAACAATGAATGCAAATAGTCCTGTTGCAATCCTTTGAGAATTGGCAAAGTCATTTTGTGTAGAAAACAAAAAAGAAGCTGCCCTAGAGAAGCTATCTAGAAGGAAAATTAAGGCTCCAGCTGGAAGAGACGATCTTACATGAGAGATGCTACTTGTTTTTTAAGCAGATTTAAAAGCCTAATGAGCTGCAAACAAAATCTATCAGATAGCCAATCTGAATGAGTAGCCATTCAAAACAGACTCTATAAAGCCATGAGTTTAGCATGAACTCTTAGTTGATTAACCAACAAAATTTGGAAATTAACAATAATGCCATTGTGAATAACAGATGGCAGGGCAGTTACCTTTTCTCCCTTTTAAATCATATCAATCCAAATAACACTAATGTATAATGCTGTGGGTTTAAGGAAGGTAGCAGTAAAACCTGATGCACTCTAGCTACAGGACAACCACAGCAAGAGCTGAACACTAAAGAACATGAAAGAAATTTGAAGTAATTTGAATAAATGTTTTTCCTCTTTTCTTGTAAGAAGAAAACATAAGCTTTTTAAATGTCCAAAAAACTAATAAGAAGTGAAAATACTTACTTATTTCTTATATAAAAGATTAATTAAGGAAATAAACAACCTCATCCAATTGTCTTTGCTAGCAGATAGAAGGGCAGCGCATCACTAGTAGCTAAAACCATAAATTGCCAAAGCATGGATAATGACACGGACACGAGACACAATAGGCACTATGACATGATAAAATCTGTAGTGTCATGCTGAGTTCAGTATGAGTGCCCAATAAATATCAAACATGGACGCAGCACCTTTTCTGAAGCATCCATGTTTCAAAGCTACAAAATGGATACTTTCACGACATGCATGAAAACATTTGCACCCCATTCAACTATGCAGCAATTATCCATCATAAGCAAATTTGAATAACCACATCCCAAGATTCTTAAATGAATTTATTCCACTTCTATAGAAAGGCTAACTTTGACAATTAAGTGCAAGATCATCACCTCTTCTAAAAGCTCAACGTAAGCAAAAATATCATTGACTTCAAGAATATTAGTCCCCATGGATCTCATCATTTTTGTATCATTTGAAAATTCTAGGAAATAGCTATGAATATATAACCTGTCAAGAAGCGTCTGGTTATTTATAAGTCAAAATGTGACAGCCAATACAATAGGCCAGGTCAGTAAAGCTGTACTTTTATAAAACTATACTAGAACAACTTCACGGGCATTGTTTCTAATCCTTCTAATTCTGCAACAATCCACATACATCCCAGTTCCACAAATGTTAATATTTTTATTTCAAAATCAGTGAAACTGAACAATTTAAATCAAGGCAATATACATGTCAAAAATTGTTGATGATTAAATGTAACTGCAAGATAACTAATGGCAAATGCTTGAGTACTTTTGAAAATTATAAGCTGGGATCTCAGGGAAAAAACAAAAAACACACAAACAAATACTCAATTCTACAGGATATGTAATTTTTAATCAATTTTTCAATTCCCAGGTCATATGAGAAAACAGGAAAAACTAGTTCTTAGTTCATCTTTTAAGTTTTCCTTAATCAAAGACCAAAACTCAGTCTGGTGATAGCATGTCATAATTAACTCACACCTGAATATGGATTTTCAGGTGAGGGCAAGTCATCCATTTCTATGTCTTAAACTATATTCTTGTATTTTGCTTTCATTATTTTATGTCATTCATATCCATTGGTGAAAGGAAATCACTTTGCTTAAGATCATTAATTTTAGGACATCCCTCTACAAAGAATTATTTTAAAGGAAACTCTTCCCTATTTAGAATATGAAAAATATGAATAAAATTATCTGCCTCATTTGGATTAGCTTTTCTTCACTGTCTTGTAGGCAATGTTGCTCAAGAAGGTAAGGTACAAATAATTGTGAACCCATACTGCTTATAAATGCAAGCACTTACATGTGATGGTTTGGACTAAAGTAAATGTGTGAAAAGAAAAGAAATGAGAATAATGAAATTAATTTTGAAGAAAAGTCCAGATGTTAAACTATATTGTCTGATCATCGCAAAAAAAATGTCTCATGTTTTTTGAAGAGAATAAAGGATTGGCAAGGATTAAACTCCTAACCATTGGGCCATAAAGGCTTTGATTTCATGTCAAAGACCACTTCTACTCAAAAGCTTAAGCAATGAAGTAAGGCCCAAATATAGTTCCATTATGTTGTCTATCACAAAATGTAGCATACTATTATTAAGTTGCTGAGTTAAGGTACAAAAAGCATGTAGGATTTTGAAGAAGGGATTCCCAAATCTTTCTCCCAAAATTTTATGTTTGCCTTATAAGATAGAAGATTTGATCCCTTCGGGCTTTCTCCTATTTTCTTTTACGGTAACAATATAGAATTTAATCCCTGTTTAAGAATACAATATAATTATATAAAAAAATTTCCAGGAAACATACTGGCATTTGAACTGATGTTTATAAAACCATTCATGTACATATGGCTTCTTATAAAGTTAAAATCTAGGAAGAACCAGTTCACCAAAAAGATTAATAAACTAAAACCTAAATACATTGAATGGGGCTAATCACAAAAGCCTACACTTTAATTCAATCCAAAAATAAAAATACCAAGAAAAGAATAATCTCAGTTATTAAACTCCATAGTTTCTGACAAATTGGGTCTCAAAATCAGGCCAGAATTTTTGAAATAAGCTACCTTGAAAGATTTTTATTTTTAATGTGAAGTTATGATGTCAAAGTCATTTGACATCTTGAATTTCCAAAAACTATTAAAGTTCTTCATTGAATAGGATTGAATGAAATTCCAATATTAATGCTCCTACTACTGATCAAGCGAACTCCAGAAGGAGAAAGTTTCCAAAACCAAATAAAACCTCTGAGATGAAATTTGAACCTGCAAATTGAAATCATTCATACATGTAAATCATTAGTTGATTACTATGATTTAACTATATTAACAACAAAACAACAGGCTGAAATCAACTAGAATGTTTATAAAGTACAAACACATTTATAGTTATGCTGATCTATCATATTCCCCGGAACTGAAACCTGCGGCTACAACAGATAAGCCAGTAACTGAAATCAGCAAAGCATATGAGAATTTTCAACTGGGTATGCTTCAGCAGAGGACATTATAAGTGATCCATTCTTTTCAATGCACGTTCTCAAGATCAATGATCCTCCTCTCCATCTGTCCATTCAGGAAGCTAAACAGGAAAAAGGAATAAGAACATTGGAATATATGAAGTTCTTAATCATATCCTGAATTACAATGACTTACAAGGAGCAAAAGCTACAAGGGAAGGAAACAGTACAGATAAATCTTAAAATTTATATTCCCCAAAGCATTCAAATTATATTAAAAAAAAAATGCCATAAAAAATATCTCTTTCTCTATATAGATTGTTAGCAAGCTTCAAGATGGGTTGCTAACTATACACATCAACCATTAACAATCCACGTTACAAAAAATTGATCCATGTGAGCTACTCAGTTAATATGAGGTTAACCTAACTCATGACTGGATCAAATTAATGTATGTCTAAAACGGTTTGTACGATATAAAATCATGATGCCAAATTGTTCTTCATTTAAGTACCATCATTTCAATTCATTTTTGTACTCTTGATGTAGACCTAAGCAAGTGGGGAGAACCTACCCTTAAAACCAGCATTTAGGGGAGAAGAACCACACTCCATAAGTAGCACATGGATTACCCCTGGCTCCTAATGTAGGACTCCATCTATTGTCATTTTCTTCCCTCTAATTTGATTCCTTATTTAACTAAAAAAGAGTGAAAGCAGATATGTTCTTTCAGAAACATTTTTAGAATCATCAGACAAATTAAAATTGTAGTATACCTGAACATAAGACTCTAACTTGTTCTTGGTATGAGTAAACTCATTTTTTACTCCCATCAGAGTTTGAGCAAACCTGAGCAGTAATGTTTCCAAAGTGGGAAAAAGACAGAAAAATAGAAGGAAAATTAGTTTGGAAATATATACATAACAGAATATATACATAAAACGACAACTATAAAGTTAGCATTGAAGGCATGGCTAATAAATCTTCATTGATATATAAAATTCCAAATTAAAGTTTAAGTGCTAGAATCAAGTTAATTCTAAAATAGTACGTCTACCCAAAGGAAGCAGAATTTTAGGTTATTAATGAAGGCAATCCTTTTGTCACCTAACAAAATTTGGATGGAGCTACTGACCCTTCCATTTATTGAATCGATCCATTTTCTAGCTCATTATCATCTAAAGACAGATATGTTAAACAATATCTAATAAATTCATATTTCTTCATATTAAAGCTCTGCAAACAAGCATACAGGATTAGGATCACCATCAATTAAGTGTACCGGATTAAACTGCTGGTACATTTTGCCGATATCAAGGATGTAATTATTGAAGATGTTCACACCATTGATTGCATAAAGAAGAAACGTATAGAGAAACAAGATTGCTATACAGAAAAGCTTTAAATCAATGTGACATAGCAAAAGCCTTGCATGGTAAAAAAATACGTTACAAATAAGTAACAAATTAGGGGTCATGCATGTAACAAAGCTTTGTGTCATTCAAACAGGGCAAGTAGCAATGCCAAGATGCAATCATTGAATGAGTAAAACAGAACTCTTTTTGACCATGGCATACATTTCCTATGAAAAGTACATCACATCTTTAGAGTATTTTATATGTGCTCTTGCTTTGTAAAACAATGCACGTTAGTTCAGGAACAACGATGCCATGCCTATTCAATAAAAAAAATTTAAAGAAAAAAAAATCCATGCTATATGTAAAAGATCAAACCTTGGTTAACTGAGATAGAGTATTTACCTTTTTCCATGCTTATCATCACAAGCTTGAATGAGCTCAGCGCATGCAAGCCTCACATGCTCTGCACCAATGCTCTCACATCAACTACAAACATGAGATTTAACATCAAATGCCTAAAACGAAGATATAAAAGCAAGCTTACACTATATTATATGAAAATTAAATAGCAGAAGACTTTGGCATCATAGGCTTCTCCATAACTTTCCCATAACTAATGCAAAACTTATATTGGTATATACTATTGTATCATATCAAATAATGGAAGACATGTCGACCTGAATACACGGAGAAAGATTCAATCATCAGGATACCATAACATTAACATCCTCACATTCCCAATGAGGATTGATCAACTGAAGGCATATCTATGAGCTTATGAAGAAATATACATTCAATCTCCATGCGTATTACCACATATCCAGAACTTAAACATCCTCATGTGTACTAGGAAATAAAAAAAAAAAAAAAAGACCTTTAAAAACTCCAGATGGATCATGTTTCAAACGGATGCACTATTAACCATGAACTTTCTCCTCTTTAACCATCAGTGATACTATATCAAAGATAACTTCATTTACAAATTCTTAAGTTCTGGAGGAAAGGCTCATGACATTTTATTAAAATCTCTAACACAAACAAACGCCAGGTGAGGTGGGAGGTGGCAGAGAGCAACAGTCAATTGTATTAAATATCATAGAGAAGAGCGATGGAGAGATGTTAATTTGCTAGATGGAAATGGAAACTAAATGTATCTACTCCAACACTATGTTAAATGTTGTATAAAGTACATGGTAATTAAACTTTGTTAATGATTATGAAAACAAAGCATGGGCCCTTGCTCAGCAGTTGAAGTATTTAGGTCTTCAAATAGAGAGACATTGCATACTACCTTGTGCTCTTATGCTCTATTTCACAAGCAAAGGCAGCCAACTTGCCAAAGTCAACATTTGACGAATCACTACAGATATAGAAATTCTAGTCAGAAAATTAGATTCCATAATCAGCTTCGTAATAGAAAATCCGTGAAATGAGCATTATCATTACACATGACTAAAAAGATCTGAAACGATGGCATTCACATAACCAAAGAATGCTTCAATGAGTTTAACAAAAGAATCTGGTTCCCTGACTATGTTCAGAAAATGAATACCATTAAACTGATTGTTGACTATACCCTGCAAGTAATGGAAAGAAAAAACTTGATTAAATGAACAATCCTTTTCCAACATCATTCAAAAAAGAAAAAACTGCTACACCATTAAAAGATTATATCCAGGTACAAGTAAAATGCAAATGAAATTTAACAGGTCAGTTTCTACACAATTGATGTTGATATCAGTTCTCTGAAGGAGAAAATATATTAAAAGTATTCAGAGGTAATAGTATAGGAATTTGATTTCAATCCTACAATACTGAGACAAGCTTTAAGTCATTCCATCTACTAGGTGCTCCTAATCTCATCCTCACAAAGGAAAGATTAGGGGAAAAGCCATAATAAATTTGACGAGGGAGGGTGGAAACCCTAGTGAGATCCTTGGGAAAACAATTCAGTATAAATCAAATAAAAACCTCTCCACAAGGAATTTTATGCCTCATCAGATAACGAATTTTAATAGCCCTGGTTCAGTCCTTTGAGTATTGGCAAATAAAGGACAGATTAAGGGAACATCCATAACAATTTTGAATAGGGAGGGCGGAAACCGCAGAGAGATCCTTGGACAAACAATTCAAGGGAACTTCCACCTCATTAAACAATGAGCACAAATAGCCCTGGTGGAGCCCTCGGGTAAATGGCAAACAAAGGAAAGATCAGGGAACAAACCATAATAATTTTGAAGGGGGAAGGTGGAAACTCTAAAGAGATCCTTGGGAAAACAATTTACCAAAGATCAAAATAAAAACCACTCGACAAGGAATCTTCTACCTCATCCAACAATAAATGCAAATAGCCCTGGTGCAGTCATTTGAGAATTTGCAAAGTCATTCTAGGTAGAAAGCAAAAAGAAGTAGCCCTCGAGAAGCAGACTAAGGAAATTTAAGGCTTCAGTTGGAAGAGATGATCTTGCATGAGAGGTGCTTCTGTTTTCTAAGCAGATTTAAAAGTCTAATGAGTTGCAGATCGAAACAAAACTTGTCAAATAGCCAAGCTGAATGAGTAGCCAGTAAAAACAGACTGTGTAAGACGGCCATGAGTTTAGCATGAACTCTTATGTAATTAACCACAAAAATTAGCAACATAACAGCAATGCCATTGTGAATGACAAATGGCAGGGCAGTTACCTTTCCTCTTTACTTAAATTATATCAATCCAAATAACACCATTGTATAATACCCAAGGGTAGGCAGTAAAACATGATGCACTCTAGCTACAAGACAACCACAGCAAGAGCTGAACACTTAAGAAAGCATTAAAGCAGTCTGAAGTAAAACGAGGAAGTTATTTGTCTTTTTCTTAGAGAAAGAAAACAAAGCTCTGTAAACTGACCAAAACAACCAATATAAAGTGGAAAAACTTGTTTTGAATTTAAAGGATTAAATAAGGTAATAAACCACCTTTTCCAAGTGGCTTTGCCAGCAAAATAGAAGAGCAGCACATCACTAGTAGCTAAAACCATATATTGGCAAAGCATGATAATGATATGAACATAAGCCACGACACTGACAAGACAAAATCTGTAGTGACATGTTGGGTCAGGTAAGAGTGTCTGACACATGTCAAACATAGACTCAATATCTTTTTTTGAATCATCCGTGTTTCATAGCCACAACATGGATACTTTACAGACACCCGTGCATAACATTTGCAGTGCATCCAACTATGCTATAATTATTCACCATGCGTGAATTTGAACAAACCATAAAGAGACAAATAATTTTTTTCCTCTTCGATAAAAGGACAACTTCAACGATTAAGTGCAGGATTATCACCTCATATAAAAGCCCAATGAAAGCAAATACACCACTGAAAATCCTTTTCTTATTTGGGTGAGTTTGCCCTTATTGCAATTTATAACCTATGAAGAGGATCCGTCCCTCTTCTTTTTAAGAATAGTAGTCCATGAGGATCTCATCATTTTTTATCAGTTGAAATTTTTGGAAATGGAAAGGCATTTATAACCTGCCAAGAAGGTCTTCTGGTTATATGTAAGTTGCCAGAGCAGTACAGCAATTAACTTCACTGGTATTGTTTTCAATGCTTTGTATTTTGCTAGAACCCACATGCATCCCAGTCCCATAAATGTTAACAAAATCATTAATTCAGTAACAGTGAAAATGATCAATTTAAAGTGAGGCAACATACACGATAAAATTGTGGATGAAAAAATGGAAATTCAAGACAAATATGACAAATGCATAAGTGCTTTCAAATATTAAAAGCTGTCATTTTTTTAAAAGAAAAAATTATGCTACCAGATATGGAATTTTCTCAAAATTAACAATGTTATCTTGTTGTAATTGTAGATATACAAAAACAATTACAATTAAGGAAAAATGCAGCACAAAAAATAAGGGGCAAATTCAATTTCAAATCTCTGAAAATTGGAGAGACTAGTTCATCATTTGTCTTTAAGTTTGTGTTGATCAAAGACCAAAATTGTTACAGAAGTCAGCACAAAATTAGTTAGACAAGTCTGTTAAGCAAGTGGGTTAGCTGTTAAAAGTTGTTAGTAAGTATAGTTGGGAGAGTTAGTTAGTGGTGTCAGTTAAAGTAGTTAGCAGAGTTAAGGGATCTAGTAGCTTATAACTACTGGAATGACTATTCGGAAGGGCCGTTGAATTTTCTGAAAGCAGTAAAAATACTTGCATCAAACTGGTATTAGAGCTGGTTTCTAGGCAAGATGACGCGAGACACACAAGCTCAAGATCGCGCACGGGAGTTCGAGGTCGAGTTCACATAGTCGAAGGCGGACATCCACGAATTGCAGGGTTCTTTGACGCTAATCGAAGAACTGGTAGCAGAATTGGTGGTGAAGGTAGCTCAGAATCATGAAGTAGCAAGCGGGCCAAATAACGGGAACCAATCGTCATCGAATAGTCAACGAATAGTCAACCTCAATTTGGATCATTCAATGACAATTCTGGCTCTCACTACTCCTTTCCCACAAAACACACTAGGATTGAATTTCCAAGATTCAATGGGACGGATTTTAAAGGGTGGGCCTACCGCTGTAGGCAATTCTTTGAAGTGGATGAAACACCATTGGAGCAGTGAGTGAAGTTGATTAGCATTAATCTAGAAGGAAGAGCCTTACAATGGCTCCAATCCTTCTTTAAGAAAAGGTGACTACAAGAGGTGCAATGGACAGAGTACTTAGACCGGATGGCAGAAAGATTTGAGAATTTGTCTAAGATTGATCCATTGGCAGAATTAAAGAATTTACAGCAAGAAGACTCGGTGGGGGGACTCTTGAGAGCAGTTTGAAGTTTTATGGGCTCAACTAAATTTACCAGAAACAATAGGGATCAGCTTGTTTTTAGGAGGATTAAAACCAGAGGTAGAAACATTAATCAGGATGTTTAAACCTCAAACCCTCAGCAACACCTTCTACCTGGCAAGGTAGCAGGTGAATTCAATGAAGGCAAGGCATGTTCCTAATGTAGGAGGATCATTCAGGAGCTTTAATTCAAGTTCAGTTTTTCCAAATTCCCTTGCTAAGACAAGTCCATCAGTGGGTAGTTCATCACGTTCAAAGTACATGTCGACAATACCTGATTCCCAAATGGAAACAACAGCTTCGAGGAATGCTCAGAACTTGGTAGGAGGGAAATAGATCTAGCAACTCACAAAGAAAGAAATGGAAGATAAAAGACACAAGGGACTCTATTATTGGTGTCCCGAAAAATACTCCCAGGATCACATACGTAAAAGTTCTCAAATCTTTATGATAACAGCAGAAGAAGAAGAAGAGGAAGAAGAAGAGTCAGAGAATTCGTATACAAACATGGTGAATGCTTCACTAAATGCCATAGAAAATGGCCAGTCCAGTTGCTTAACAATGAAGGTACAAGGATTCATTGAAAAACAGGCAGTCATTATTCTTTGGGACACTGGCAGTACTCACAATTTTGTGAGCACAACTGTGGCAAAAAGATTGAAACTCAGAAGTTGTCCAGCCAAGATGACCAATGTATCAGTAGCAAATGGGGAGAAAATGGTGATTATAACCAAATGTCCTGAATTACAATGGCGTATGGGGAATGATTACTTTTCAGACGATTTTTTAATAATGTAGTTGGGAGATTATGATCTTATCCTGGGAGTTCAATGGCTAGCAACATTAGGGGAGATCACTTGGGATTTATTCAATCACACTATGAGTTTTCAACTCAACAATAACCACTACACCTTACATGGAATTTCTGAGGGGACAGCACAGCTAGAGAGTAAAGAATTCCAGAAAAAGAATTCTATACAAGGGCATCAGATGTTCCTTCTTTAGGTGGGGCATAAGCTAAAGAGTAACATGGGAAGTACGGCGATACTAGAAGCAATGTTAACCAAAGAACAGCAACGGGAACTAGATGGATTATTGCTCCAATACAAAGATGTTTTTGAAGAACTCAGGTCCTTACCGCTAAGCGAATTTTGGATCACGCTATCACCTTGAAGGAAAATTAACCTATATCAAGTAAGCCATATAAATATGGACCCATGCAGAAAAATACTATTGAAATGTTAGTAAAGGAGATATTGCAGAATGGAGTCATTAGAGCAAGCTCTAGCTCTTTTGCTTCACCAGTCATTTTGGTCAAGAAGAAGAATGGTTCATGGAGGTTTTGTGTTGATTATATAAGGCTGAACAACCAAACAGTAAAGAATAAATTTCCTATACCAGTCATAGAGGAATTACTAGATGAACTTCAGGGAGCAAAGTACTTTTCTAAGCTGGACCTTAGAGCCAGATATCATCAAATCAGAATGAAGGAGGAAGATATCCACAACACCGCATTCAGAACTCATGAAGGGTTGTACAAGTTCACAGTGATGCCATTCAGACTAACAAATGCCCCGGCTACCTTCCAAAGACTAATGAATGCTGTCTTTCGAACTTACCTTAGGAAATTCATCTTAGTTTTCTTTGATGATATCCTAGTGTATAGTTCAAGGTAGGAGGATCATATGAAGCATCTAGCAATCACCCTGCAGACACTAAGAGACAATGTCCTATTTGCAAACCAGACCAAGTGTACATTCGGATCCCTGCAAATCAAATATTTAGGCCATGTCATCTATGAAAAAGGAGTAGAGGCACATTCTAAGAAGGCGGAATCTATGCTGACTTGGCCAATTCCCACTAACATCAAATCTCTCTGTGGATTCCTAGGGCCAACAAGGTATTACAGGAAGTTTGTCTCCAACTATAGGTTGATTTCTAAACCTCTAACAAATTTGTTGAAGAAGCACGATGGGTTTGTGTGGACTAAACAAACTACAACAGCTTTTGACAAATTGAAGGTTGCATTAGCTTCTACACCAATGTTAATCCTACCTGATTTTTCGCCTTTTTACATTGGAAACTGACGCTTCGAACATGGGGATGGAGGTTGTTTTATTGTAGAATGATCATCCAGTAGCTTTTGCAAGCAAAGCATTTTCTCATAAGAAGAAGATTCTATCTACGTACGAAAGAGAATTGACAATGATTGTATTTGCTGTTAAGCAATGGAAACAATATCTCTGTGGGCAACACTTTATCATCAAAACAGATCATTTACCACTTAAGTACATATTGGAGCAACGTATTATATCACCGGAACATTTTAAATGGATCCATAAACTATAGGGGCTAGATTACGAAATTTGTTACAAAAAAGGGAAGGAGAATGTGGTGGCTGATACGTTATCAAGAAGGGAGGGCAGTAGCGGCTCTTGTGCAGCACTAACTTCTATTGTATCTAGTTTAAATAGCAGAGTGCAAGAGACATGGCAGACTGATGACAACTTAGTATCTTTAATCAAGGATCTAACGAATGACCCAGATTCCCATAGTAAATTCTCATGGTCTAATGGGATGCTTCAAAGGAAAGGCAAGTTAGTAGTAGGTAATGAACCCCAATTGAGATTAGAGCTTTTGTCCCACTTCCACACTAATCCAATGGGAGGTCATTCGGGGATGCTGGGAACATATAAGAGAATCTCATCGGTTTTTTATTGAAAAGGGTTGGAGAAAGAAGTCAGGAGGTATGTCTGAGAATGTTCAACTTGCCAAGTCAATAAGGTGGAAAATGTAGCTACACTGGGATTACTACAGCCACTCCTAATCCCTCAGGCCACTTGGCCACATTTATCCATAGATTTTATAATAGGATTACCTAAATCCTATCATAAATCAGTAGTGCTAGTAGTAGTGGATAAACTCTCAAAAGCTGCTCAATTCCTAGCATTACAGCGCCCCTTCTCGGCAGTAGATGTGGCACAAGTATTCTTTGATCAGATTGTACGTTTACATGGGTTTCTGCAAAGTATTGTAACGGATAAAGACCCAGTTTTTTGTGGAAAGTTCTGGAAAGCTTTGTTCAAATTCCAAAAAGTACAACTTTGTTATTTTTCCGCCTATCATCTTCAATTCGATGGGCAAACAGAGGTGTTGAATAGGTGTTTGGAGACCTACTTACGATGCATGACAGGAGATCACCCTAAACAATGGGTGAAATGGCTTCCATTGGCAGAATATTGGTACAATAAGAGTTATCATTCTTCTATCGGAATAACCCCATTTAAAGCAGTATACGGGAGACCCCCACTAATTCATCTTCCTTATTTGGCCAAGGATGCTTCTAAAGAAGTGGTAGATAAAAGCTTGAAGGAGAAAGAAGTTACTATTAAATTGTTAAAAGATAATTTGAGAAAAGCTCAACATTGAATGGTGCAAACTGCCAATAAGAAGAAAACAGACCGGGAATTTCAAGTGGGAGACCTTGTTTACGTCAAAATTCAGCCCTTTAGAAAAAACCAATTGACTAACAACTCCCCACACAAGTTGGCAGCTCGCTATTTTGGGCCATGTAAAGTGGTGGAAAAAGTGGGAAAAATTACATATAAACTAGAACGGCCTTCTTCTTCAAGAATACATCCAATATTTCATGTATCCATATTGATGAGACAAATGGGCAGAGAAGTTAAGGCGCAGACGTCACTACCAAAAATAGACAGCCAAGGATATTTTCAGATAGAACCGCATTGCATATTGAGACGGAAAATCGTGCAAAAGGGCCAGCTACCTATTACTAAGCTTCTGATTCATTGGAAGTTTTCTAATCCAAAGGATGCCACTTAGGAGGACACTACTACTATTCGGGAGCTGTATCCAGATTTTTCCTTGGCTTAAATCCTTGAGGACAAGGATTATTTTTTCAGGGGGGGTGCATTGTTACGGAAGTTAGTACAAAATTAGTTATACAAGTCTGTTAAGCAAGTGGGTTAGCTGTTAAAAGTTGTTAGTAAGTACAGTTGGGAGAGTTAGTTAGTGGTGTCAGTTAAAGTAGTTAGCAGAGTTAAGGGATCCAGTAGCTTATAACTACTGGAATGACTATTCAGAAAGGTTGTTGAATTTTCTGAAAGCAGTAAAAATACTTTCTTGCATCAAAAATAAAATTTGGTGATATGGCGTGGTTTAACTCATGGTTGAAGATGGATTTTCAGGTGAGGGAAAGCCTTCCAGCTCTATATTTAAAACTATACTCTCGTATTTTGGTTTTATGATTCGATGTCCTCCCTGTATTAATTGGTGAGAAAAAATGATAATCATTATTCTAGAATCATTTATCTTTTGATCCACCATTAATTTTAAGACATTCCTTTACCAAGAATTTTCTTGAAGGAAATTCTACCATTTTTAGAATATGAACAATAAAAATATAATTATCTGCTCCTTTTGGATTAGTCATTCTTCATTGTCTTGTCGGCTATATTAATCAAGAAGGTAGGGTATAATAACTATAATCTCATACAGCTAATAAATACAATAACTTACATGTGATTGTTCAAGCTGAAGTTGATGCACAAAAGGAAGGACATAAGAATGAAGTTATTTTTAAAGAGAATTCCAAATGTATAAAACTATTTTGGCTCATGTTAAACAAAAAAGAAAAAAAAAGAAAGAGAAGAAGAAAATCCATAGGATGCAAAAATGAAATTTTATTGGGCCTAAAACCAAATAGTTATATAATTTGACTCTTATTTTATTTTTCAAAAAATTATACGAAAGGTGTGATGTATACTTTCCTCTCAATTTTTTATATTGCCAAAAAAGGAGATGAAGAAATAACTGAAATGAGTGTTACTATCCTAATATTCTTACCTCTATTATGGATATTCAGAAATTTTCTTTACAATTTCTGGAGGGTCAACTTTTTTAAGGTAAAAAAAAGCTACTGAAAGAAATAGCTCAAACTTAACTTATAACCAAAACTTATTCACTCAAATGACTGTGAAAGCAAAAAATTAATAATATCAATCACTCATGATAAACCTTTTGCAGAGATTATGATAATGTCATATACATTTTATAATACATCATGCTGTTCTAAGCTGATCAAACCGAAAGTTTAAAAAAAATTAATGGATAAATAAAGAACTTAGTGATGAGAATAGAGAATAATACACAAAGGTGCTAGAACAGAGGACAAGAGATTCTCCTCAGAGAAATCTAAAAGCAAAAGAATACACCACAAAGAGGACATCAAGATCTGTTCCCAGTAATGGCATTCTGAATCCCACAAGTGAGAGTAAACAATGATAATGACAAGTCAAATATTTATCATCACAAGAGGAGGTGTTAATTTACTTAATTTCTAGCCAATCTCAGAAAGTACTCTTGCAGTAAATGTGAAAATACACCACAATCCTACAAAGACAGCAGACTACCATAACACTTCGTGCTCTTTTCTCTGCCTAAAATCTGTAAACTAGAAACAACTGTAATTCAGCTGTACAGACCCAACTCTCATTCAAAATGCCAAACAACCTGTTCCAAACCTGCCAAGCCACTTAACAATGCAGAAATAGATTATTCTTAGTCTCTTAGCTTCTAAAATAATTCACACAAACATCTGGTGAAATGGCTGTACTGGGCCTCCAAGTTTGAAGCAGATCTTTTGTATTATTTTTGTTAAATAGCATAGTCCAAACAGAAGCCTTTACCTTGGAGCCTTGATTTTCCAGAAAGAATTAGTCTAAGGAAGGCAAAGTGCATTTCAACTCCAAATGAAAAAAAAAAAAAATTCAAGAACAGGTATACAAACCTGAAGAATCCAAACTTCAAATCCTCCTATCAGGCAGAGAAGAAATCCAGAACTGGGCAAGGATATCCAACAGCAAAGCAAGATCATCAACAACTCTATCATTAAGATTTCTAGAAAAGTGGAAATTCCAAGTACAATCATTACTTTGATTGTTTAAAAATTCAGAGATAGGGGCATTATACAAAGTAGAAAACCGATATAGATGTAGAAAAATAACTAACAAAGAAGAATTCTCAGTCCAACGGTCCTCCCAAAACCAAAAGCAAGAACCATCTCCAACTCACAAAAAAATCAAAGGAAAAATAGGAAGGCTATATGATACAATACCTCCTTTGAAAAGGAAGGCTAAGAAGTCAAGTGGGGAACCATGTAAATAAATATTATATGTGTTGTTACTTGTGTCAGATAAAAGTTATGTGTACAGATGATTATGTCAGAGTTATGTATGTGTAAGTTTTATGTCAATTAATGTCAGTTATTATCAGTTATGGTCAGTTATGCCCTAGAGGGTATAAGTTGTATTCTGGAATTCTGAGATGGGCATGGAAATACATATTTCAGATTATCTTGGAGATTAGTCCCCTCCGTACAGGACTGTTTGGGTGTATTAGATCCTGGCACCCATTTCTTGCCATTTTTCAGTTCTGTTGTTCTTACCTACTTTCCAGAATTTCAGTGGCTCCTATCATTTGGGTATCAGAGTGTTTCAGATCCTGACACTCTATCTTCATCTTAAATTCTGTTTCCTACTCAAAAAATTGGCACTTATCACTATACTTGAGAGATAAATATCAAAGGGCTAGCATGAGTAACACCAATCCCTGAATTAATATCCCAACCATTCCGCTGAACTCCATATTTACTTCTAATTACCCTATGCCATATAAAGGATTAGGTTCCAAAGGAAACTGCCAAAGCCACTACTCCACAAAGGAAACCATATTTATTACCACATTAATATGCCTTCTAGCATGGTCTATCAGGCTTTTCATTCAACTTCCTGATCTGCATACGAGCACACAGGAGGGAAGTATAAGTGTGCCAGGCGTGATATTCATGGTTGGGTCTGTTTCAATTTACTTAAGCTTTTAGGGTGATTGGCATGCAACCAATACATCACATAATTTTAAGATAACTTTCCTCTTCTTCCAAAACTTTTTGACATGACTTGATCATAAAAGCATGTGTTTTTCATAGATTACCTACGGATTATATTTTCATTGTCAAACTGCTTTGATTGATTTATCAGTGAATAAAGGCATACAAAAATGATGATTATATATTTGTATACATATGTATGTAAGTATGTATGCATAACACTTCCATCTGGGGTTGCTGTTTAAGCGGCATTAGATTAATACTATAAATTTTAAAGTGGCACTTCAAGAAGAAAATAAATGTAATTTAAAGACCTTATGCAACGAAAAATAAGTTAAAAGATGTAAGTTATTTTTTAATAACATAAAAGAGGAAGGTAATTCTTACCAAACAAAGAGCCATGTAAGCTCAATCTATATTAAATGTACAAATGACAGCTGTCATTTCAATTTGCTTGCATATTTATCTTTTTTCTGAAACTCTTTACAATGACCTTATCACCTTCTTTTCCTTCTGTCCCTTGTTCCTTACTTCAAAAATTTTTAATTAAAAATAAGAAAGTAAAAAAGAAAAACCTTTAGCATTTCATAATTTATATGCAAAAAGCAACAAATATGCATGAATACATACAAATTGTGCATGCAAATACGTATTAGTGCACAAGCACATATATACACATCAAAAGACCCAAAAAAAAAAAGAAGAGAAATTGACTTTCTTGAAGGAACTTTTCTATAAAACTAAACTTGCACACACGGTCTGCCAAGCATTGAAATTCTTCATATCAAAATGAGATAATAGGCAGTTTGCATTCACATGTCCTATCCTATGTCATCCACCATAACAATGCTTGTGCATCCGTCATTAAGACAAATAGCATAAATAAATGCAGATGTAAAGTATTTTTTTATTGGGTTGGTGGTGGGAGAGAAAAAAATTTTATTATGAAAAAGAAGAGAAGTACTAGAAAGGGGGATTAGAACTAACAATAAATAGACCATATTGATTAACAAAAACCGATGTTTATTATCACATTTTTATCAGTCTGATATAATAACCCATTATTAATAATTATCAGTACATATTGACCCCAAGTTCTTGAAAATAATTTCATCAGGTTCTACACGTTTTGCAAAATATAGCAGATTGTCACAAATTTAAGTCTGATACTGAAAACCTTAGTTAATAATTATAAGTACTTATCATAATCCAAGTGTTGAAAGGAGGAAAATAAGCAAAAGGACAGAGATCTAGCACCTAGACGAAAGGACGGCAGGCTTCATTAAGGGCATTATTGTAATTTCAGTTTTTTTTTTATGTTTCTTGATAAGGATTAATTTAAAGGTCGCATTTTATTGTTTCTATGTAATTATCCCAGATGTTATGGGATAAAGTTAGCTAGAGTTTGAGCCCTCTATATTACTATTTTGTATTGCATCAGTTCCTTAAGAAATAAAACAAAAATCCAGAACCACTTTCTGGAATTTTATTGCCAAGGTTTTACTTGTGTATGTCAATCAATCCATATATATAAGTAGTTAATTATCCCATCAAATTTTACAAGTTCATGTGGGGGTAAAATGTCATAGACCACTTCAACTTAGCAGCTTCATCCATCAAGTGAAGGTCCATAGATAATTTCATTATAATTTATTTATGTCTAACGCTTCCCCTCACACAAAAGCCCATTAAACATTAAGTGTGGATAACACATAAACCCAATATACCTTGTGCTAAACCTCAACTTTAATTAAGAGAATAGGGGATAGCAAGGATCAAACCCTTGACTAGTTGGTCTTAACTCAGAAACGCTCTAATATCAAATCAAATATCACTTAAACTCAAAAGCATAAGCTATTAAGTGAAGGCTCAAGTATATTTTTATTATAATCCCGAACACAAGATATAGCATATTATTGACAAGTTGCAGATTTGAGGTGCAAAAAGCATGCAGGATTTTGAATAAGGGATTCCCATGTCTTTCTCCTCAATTTTTATGTTTCAGATAGAAGAGTTGGTCCCATATGTGGACTTTTCTCACTCTCATTATATTTCTCTCATTTTTCTTTTTTACTATAGCGGCATAGAATTTAATCACTTGTTAAGAATCTAATATAATAATATAAACATACTGATTATTGAATTTATGTATTTCAACCATCCATGTACATATGACCTCTAGTCAACTTTAACTTTAGGAAGAGCTAGTTCTCCATAAAGATTGATTAACTAAAACTAAAACATTGAATGGTGCTGATCACAAAAGCTTCCATTTTACATTCCACCTAAAAATATAAATATCAAGAAAAAATAATCACAATTATTAGACTTCATTGTTTTTAACAATTTTGGTATCTAAAATCAAAGGCTAGAATTTTCAAAATAAGCATTGCCCTGTTCTTCAAAAGATATTCATATTCAATGTTAAGTCATTTGCCTTCATGAACTTCCAAAAGGCAAAAGTACCTTCTTCGTGCCCTAAGGTTGGGGTTAGTTTCAATTTTGTCCAACATGTTGATAAAAATTCTCAATGTCTTCCTAATTACTACTGTCATCCAAATTGCCAATGAAATTACTAAACTGTCAAACACATCACTATTAGAAGTTGCAGCTTGCAGACGTGGATGTTACAGTTCCAACATGGACATCTGGCCTAATATTTCATCTTATAACCCTTGAGGAGGAAGAGGAAAGTTAGTCCTAGAAAATACAAAACGACACCATTTTAGGTTCATTACACAAGATATTAGGCAAGATATGGACATTGATAATGTAATAACTACATTTGCATCCTCTAGTAGCCCTTATGTTTGACAAGTCAACTAATTACATTGACAATAGGATGGCATTAGCAAGTAAGAAAACATCGAGATTTATGAACATGTAGGACAAAATTGACTTTAGAAAAAGAAACATTTTGGCACGAAATTGAAATTGACCCCAAACATAAAAGACGAAAAAGGTACTTGTCTAATTTCCTAAAACTATTGAAGAACTTAGTTAAATAAGATTGACAGACAAGTTTGGAATTATTGGCTAGAAAAAGTTTAAATGTTATTTAATTACTAGTTTCCCTATTCTGGAAAAGCCTGCAACTCTTATGTGTTCCCCTCTCTCTCTCTCTCCCTGATGCAAGAAGGTATTTTTACTGCTTTCAAAAATTCAACAACGACCCTCCCGAATAGTCATTCCGGTAGTTATAAGCTATTGGACTCATTAACTCTGCTAACTACTTTAACTGACGCCACCAACTAACTCTTACAATTGTACTTACTAACAACTTTTAACAGTTAACCCATTTGCTTAACATACTTGTTCAACTAATTCTATACTAACTCTTGTAACAATGCACCCCCCCTAAAAAAATAATCCTTGTCCTTAAGGATTTAAGCCAAGGAAAAATCTGAATAAAGTTCCCGAATAGTAGTAGCGTCCTCCCAAGTGGCATCCTCCATATTAAAAAACTTCCACTGAATCAAAAGCTTAGTAATAAGTAATTGGCCCTTTTGCACGATTTTCCGTCTCAATATGCAATGCGGTTCCATCTGAAAATACCCTTGGCTGTCTATTTTTGATAGTGACGTCTGCGCCTTAACTTCTTTGCCCATTTGTCTCATCAATACGAATACATGAAATACTGGATGTATTCTTGAAGAAGAAGGCAGTTCCAGTTAATATATAACTTTTCCCACTTTTTCCACCACTTTAAATGGCCCAAAATAGCGAGCTACCAACTTGTGTAGGGAGTTGTTAGTCAATTGATTTATTATAAAGGGCTGAATTTTGACGTAAACAAGGTCTCCCACTTGAAATTCCCGGTCTGTTTTCTTCTTATTGGCATTTTGCACCATTCGATGTTGAGCTTTTCTCAAATTATCTTTTAACAATTTAATAGTAACTTTTCTCTCCTTCAAGCTTTTATCTACCACTTCATTAGAAGCATCCCCGGCCAAATAGGGAAGATGAATTGGTAGGAGTCTCCCATATACTGCTTTAAATGGGGTCATTCCAATAGAAGAATGATAACTCGTATTGTACCAATATTCTGCCAGTGGGAGCCATTTCACCCATTGTTTAGGGTGATTTCCTGTCATGCATCGTAAGTAGGTCTCCAAACACCTATTCAACACCTTTGTTTGCCCATCGAATTGAGGATGATAGGCAGAAGAATAACAAAGCTGTACTTTTTGGAATTTGAACAAAGCTTTCCAAAACTTCCCCCAAAAAATTGGGTCTCTATCCGTTACAATACTCTGCGGAAACCCATGTAAACATACAATCTAATTAAAGAATACTTGTGCCACATCTATTGCCGAGAAGGGGTGCTGTAATGCTATGAAATGAGCAGCTTTTGAGAGTCTATCCACTACTACTAGCACTGCTGATTTATGATAGGATTTAGGTAATCCTATTATAAAATCCATGGATAAATCTATCCAAGTAACCTGAGGGATTGGAAGTGGCTATAGTAATGCCGGTGTAGCTACATTTTCCACCTTATTGACTTGGCAAGTTGAACATTCTTGAACATACCTCCTAACTTCTTTCTCCAACCCTTTCCAATAGAAAACCGATGAGATTCTCTTATATGTTCCTAGCATCCCTGAATGACCTCCCATTGGATCAGTGTGGAAGTGGGACAAAAGCTCTAATCGCAATTGGGGTTCATTCCCTACTACTAACTTGCCTTTCCTTCGAAGCATCCCATTAGACCATGAGAACTTAGTATAGGAATCTGAGTCGTTCGTTAAATCCTTGATTAAAAATACTAAGCTGTCATCAGTCTGTCATGTCTCTTGCACTCTTCTATTTATACTAGATACAATAGAAGTTAGTGCTACACAAGAGCCGCTACTGTCCTCCTTTCATGATAACGCATCAACCACCACATTCTCCTTCCCTTTTTTGTAACAAATTTCATAATCTAGCCCCCATAGTTTATGGATCCATTTAAAATGTTCCAGGGATAATTGCTCCAATATGTACTTGAGTGGTAAATGATTTGTTTTAATGATAAGGTGCTGCCCACAGAGATATTGCTTCCATTGCTTAATAGCAAATACAATAGCTGTCAGTTCTCTTTCGTAACTAGACAGAATCTTCTTCTTATGAGAAAATGCTTTGCTTGCAAAAGCTACTAGATGATCATTCTGCAATAAAACAACCCTCATCCCTATGTTCGAAGCGTCAGTTTCCAATGTAAAAGGCTGCAAAAAATCAGGCAAGATTAAAATTGGTGTAAAAGATAATGCGACCTTCAATTTGTCAAAAGCTGTAGTAGCTTGTTCAGTCCACACAAACCTATCATGCCTCTTCAACAAATCTGTTAAAGGTTTAGAAATCAACCCATAGTTGGAGACAAACTTCCTGTAATACCCTGTCAGCCCGAGGAATCCACGAAGAGATTTGATGTTGGTGGGAATTGGCCAAGTCAGTATAGATTCCACATTCTTAGGATCTACCTCTACTCCTTTTTCATAGATGACATGGCCTAAATATTCGATTTGCAGGGATCCGGATGTACACTTGGTCTGGTTTGCAAATAGGACATTGTCTCTCAGTGTCTGCGAGGTGATTGCCAGATGCTCCATATAATCCTCCCACCTTGAACTATACACTAGGATATCATCAAAGAAAACTAAGATGAATTTCCTAAGGTAAGTTCGAAAGACAGCATTCATTAGTCCTTGGAAGGTAGCCGGGGCATTTGTTAGTCCGAATGGCATCACCATGAACTCGTACAATCCTTCATAAGTTCTGAATGCGGTGTTGTGAACATCTTCCTCCTTCATTCTGATTTGATGATATCCGACTTTAAGGTCCAGCTTGGAAAAGTACTATGCTCCCTGAAGTTCATCTAGTAATTCCTCTATGACTGGTATAGGAAATTTATTCTTTACTGTTTGGTTGTTCAGCCTACTATAATTAACACAAAACCTCCATGAACCATTCTTCTTCTTGACCAAAATGACTAGTGAAGCAAAAGAGCTAGAGCTTGCTCTAATGACTCCATTCTGCAATATCTCCTTAACTAACATTTCAATAGTATTTTTCTGCATAGGTCCATATTTATATGGCGTACTTGATATAGGTTGATTTTCCTTCAAGGTGATAGCGTGATCAAAAATTCGCTTAGCGGTAAGGACCTGAGTTCTTCAAAAACATCTTTGTATTGGAGTAATAATCCATCTAGTTCCCATTGTTGTTCTTTGGTTAACACTGCTTCTGGTATCGCTGTACTTCCCGTGTTACTCTCCAACTTATGCCCCACCTGGAAAAGGAACATCTGATGCCCTTGTATAGAATTCTTTTTTTGGAATTCTTTACTCTCCAGCTGTGCTGTCCCCTCATAAATTCCATGTAAGGTGTAGTGGTTATTGTTGAGTTGAAAACTCATAGTGTGATTGAATAAATCCCAAGTGATCTCCCCTAATGTTGCCAGCCATTGAACTCCCACGATAAGATCATAATCTCCTAACTACATTATTAAAAAATCGTCTAAAAAGTAATCATTCCCCATACGCCATTGTAATTCAGGACATTTGGTTATAATCACCATTTTCTCCCCATTTGCTACTAATACATTGGTCATCTTGGCTGGACAACTTCTGAGTTTCAGTCTTTTTGCCACAGCTGTGCTCACAAAATTGTGAGTACTGCCAGTGTCCCAAAGAATAATGACTGCTTGTTTTTCAATGAATCCTTGTACCTTCATTGTTAAGCAACTGGACTGGCCATTTTCTATGGCATTTAGTGAAGCATTCACCATGTTTGTATACGAATTCTCTGACTCTTCTTCTTCCTCTTCTTCTTCTTCCGCTGTTATCATAAAGATTTGAGAACTTTTACGTATGTGATCCTGGGAGTATTTTTCGAGACACCAATAATAGAGTCCCTTGTGTCTTTTATCTTCCATTTCTTTCTTTGTGAGTTGCTAGATCTGTTTCCCTCCTACCAAGTTCTGAGCATTCCTCGAAGTTGTTGTTTCCATTTGGGAATCAGGTATTGTCGACATGTACTTTGAACGTGATGAACTGCCCACTGATGGACTTGTCTTAGCAAGGGAATTCAGAAAAGCTGAACCTGAATTAAAGCTCCTGAATGATCCTCCTGCTTTAGGAACACGCCTTGCCTTCACTGAATTCTCCCGCAGCCTTGCCAGGTAGGTGTTGCTAAGAGTTTGAGGTTTAAACATCCGGATTAATGTTTCTACCTCTAGTTTTAACCCTCCTAAAAACAAGCTGATCCCTACTGTTTCTGGTAAATCTAGTTGAGCCCATAAAACCTCAAACTGTTCTTGATAGTCCCCCACCGAGTCTTCTTGTTGTAAATTCTTTAATTCTGCCAATGGATCAATCTTAGACAAATCCTCAAATCTTTCTGCCATCCAGTCTAAGTATTCTGTCCATTGCACATCTTGTAGTCGTCTCTTCTTGAAGAAGGATTGGTGCCATCGTAAGGCTCTTCCTTCCAGATTAATGCTAATCAACTTCACTCGTTGCTCCAATGGTGTTTCATCCACTTCAAAGAATTGCCTATAGTGGTAGGCCCACCCTTTAAAATCTGTTCCGTTGAATCATGGAAATTCAATCCTAGTGAGTTTTGTGGGAAAGGAGTAGTGGGAGCTAGAATTGCCATTAAATGATCCAAATTGAGGTTGGCCATTCGATGACGATCGGTTCCCGTTATTCAGCCTGCTTGCTACTTCATGGGTCTGAGCTACCTTCACCACCAATTCTACTACCAGCTCTTCGATTCGCGTTAAAGAACCCCATAGTTCTTGGATGTCCGCCTTCAACTGCGTGAACTCTTCCTCGAACTCTCGTACGCGATCTTGAGCTCATGTGTCTCGCGTCATCCTCCCTAGAAACCGGCTCTCATACCAGTTTGATGCAAGAAGGTATTTTTACCGCTTTCAGAAATTCAACAACGACCCTCCCGAATAGTCATTCTGGTAGTTATAAGCTACTAGACTCATTAACTCTACTAACTACTTTAACTAACGCCACTAACTAACTCTTACAACTATACTTACTAACAACTTTTAATAGCTAACCACTTGCTTAACAGACTTGTTCAACTAATTCTGTATTGACTCCCATAACGCTCCCCACAATTCCAAGGTGAAACCACTATTAATTTTGTCAAACAAAATGCCACAGATATGTCTCAGCATCCTTTCAATCTGTCAATTTTAAAGCCCAACCATAATAGATGCATAAAAAGAAGCAGCTATACGAAAGATGCATAATTTGACCACATAATAGAAAATGATAGTAAATCAACTGCACTTTTCCCTTATTGGTCATATTACTTGGCCACAAAAAGAAAATTAGAAATACTGAGTGAACCAATTTTTTTAAGCAAGGAATACCATCAAAGTCCACCGTTTGTGAAGTCTAAACAACCTATTCTACCTAAAGCTCATGTTAAATACTAACTGTTTCCTTCCCTAAAAAATTCTACTATACATATATTATTTCAAAAAGGACTCTTCAATAACATCTCACAAACATATTGGTGATATTAAATATATTGATTTCACACACATATTCTTGTTTAACCCAACCATGATTTTTCCAACCGTACAACCTTTTTGCTAGAATTTTTTGCATCTAGAATTTATTAAATTTCAGCTTAGAGCAATTAAACAACCTACTTTTCCACATTTTGAGATTCATTAGTAATGTATGTACAACTAATCATGCAAAATCTAGAAGCCAAAACTTTCAAAAACCAAATAAAATCTCCAAGAAGAAATTTGAACTACAAGTTGAAACCTTACAT
Source organism: Delonix regia (assembly GCA_037074485.1). NCBI lineage: Eukaryota > Viridiplantae > Streptophyta > Magnoliopsida > Fabales > Fabaceae > Delonix > Delonix regia. The sequence continues at coordinate 13,423,446 of CM073456.1, read as the reverse complement.
ATATGTAAATCATTTGTTGGTTACTCTAATTTAACCATATTAGTAATAAAACCACAAAGTATGAGGCTGAAATAGAATCGAATGGTATAAAGTATAAACACATCTATAGTTATGTTGATATCGCATTCTCCTGAACCCAAACCTGAGGCTACAACAGATAAGCCAGCAACTGAAATCAGCAAAGCATATCAGAATTTTCAACTAGGTATCCTCAGCTGAGGATATTAAAAGTGATCTATTGTTTTCACTCCATGTTCCGAAGATCAATAATCCTCCTCTCTATCTGTGCATTCAAAAAGTTACAGAGGAAAAAAAGAATAAGAACATTTGAATATTTGAAGTTTTTAATTATATCCTGAATTACAAACACTTAAAGGAACAAAAGCTATGAGGGAAAAAAACAGCAAGATAAATGTTGACATTAACATCCCCCTAAGCATTAAGATATAGTAGAATGCCATAAAAAATATGTCACTCTTTAATTTATTTAGCAATATATGTGAAAACTATAAAACTATGAAATAAAAAATCTTATCCAGAATGCCTTGGTCACTAAAATTAATTGCAGCTCTCAATTTGTTTTCTTTACCTCTAATTTTGACAATTAAAATCCTAGTATACATCACAAATGCTTCAAAGTCAGCATTGTGGGAAGACCAAGTTGGAGTAAAATTGTTCTATTTGGAATACTAGAAATAAAAGGACCAAAATAAGAAATGTTGTATCTTTCAATGCAAAAACATTGATATTTTTTTTTTCTTTTGGTTTTTGTAGTACTGTGTTTGAATTTGCATTTTAGCCATTAGTGACACAATTTAAACTCACATCTTCCAAAAATGAAGTTAAGATTGTGCCAATTGTCACTGATGCAAAAGCCCAACAGAAGGTAAGCATATTCAATGAGAAAGCATTCAAATGGGTTGCTCACTATCCATGTTTGCTATTAGCATTCCACATCACAGAAAGTTGATCCATGAGAAAAACTTTGCTCACTGAGGTTAACATAACTCACCACAGGATCAGATTGATGTCTTCTCTAAAAAGTTTGGACTGAGTTGATGCTATATAACCTTTCAACATTCAAGGAGCAAATTGACGAAACAAACATCTTTTAAGGACCAAAATGCTGGTTTAATCTACAGATTTTTTTTCCTTATATAGCAACGCTACTCATTTATATCTCATATCATGACACAGCAGTAAGCGAAAAAGAAAAAAAAAATCTTATGCATTTATTACATTGACTAAGAAATTTACAATTGAAGCACAAGAAGTGATGAGGTTTGGAATAGGAATAATTGGATTTGGGAATATTTGGATTAAAAAAATATATATCATATTCATATGGATAGGTAGCGATTCTAATGTAATCAGGTTACTATTGGGGGCGTAAAGATAGTTTTTGAAAAACTGAGTCATATTTGGGATTTAGAATGTACCTTAGTTTCACAGTTTATCTTTGAAATTGAAATTACTATTGAAATATAATGTTCAACCTCTCTTCTATTCTCCCACTTTCTTTATAACCATCTCAAATTCTTCCCTCTTCCCTTTGTTGTCCTATTCTAACAAAGTTCATTAAAAGCTTTCTTAAAAATTATGTCTTCGACACAACCCGATAGAAACATTTACTAGGTAAGAAAGGAAAAAGAGAGAGGTGAAATGTCTAAACTACAGAGAACATGTAAAAGAATGGGTAAAGAAAAGATCATTTAAAATAAAGATATTATAAAGGATAAGACAACCTACAACTTTGAAAACCAAACCCAAATGCCCTAATGGGTTCTTTTCATCAGTTTCCGCCACTTACCAAAAAAGTAATTTAACAAGCCATGCACAGTCATTGTGGCCAGGAAAGGGGAAGAAAAAGAAAGAAATAAATTAAGCCAGCCTTTGAAGTCTAACCTAGAGCTCAAATGAAAATGTTTACCTGCACAAGGTTCTCCAACTTTCCCCTCAAATAAGAAAATTCGCTCTTAGTCCAATATAGAGCCTGGAAGCAACTGAACATTTAAAAAAAAGAAAAAAAAGGTTTATCTTCAGAGTAAAAAAGGGCATAACTTAACAACAATCTACAATGTCTAACATAAGGAAAAGAACAAAATAACTTAACTGTAGCAATCCTTTACTTTATACATTAACAATAGTTCTATCCCTCTCCCTCTGTGTAAGAATTTAACATTCTACAGCCATTGCAATGTTGTTTCATCAGAGAACCTTAGTAACTGGTATTTAAGGCTCAATTTTACAAGGAGGAACAGTGTACACCACAGAGTGTAAGAGTACTTGTCATGCATGTGAACATATAAAGATGCATGATTGAGGAGTTTCCTTACTAATTTTTATCTTTCCTCTCACAAGCATGAAGAAGTTCAGCACATGCACGCCTGACATTCTCTGCACCAACACTAAAACAAGCAAGGAAAAGCATAGTAATTTATTGCTAGGAAAATATCTAAATGTAAACAAGAAAAGTCAAATCCATGCACTTAAGTCATTGCCGTTGATGTGATTGAAAAATGAAAAAATCAATGAAAACCTCATAATATTTTGATTCGATAAAGAAAGGATCCAGAGATCTCCAGACACCAGCAATTAGGACTGTGAATATGTTTAATTTAGTTTCTTTTCTTTTTCTTGAAGAGAAATTTTATTAAGAAAGAAGAGAATCACAAAATCAGAGGTGCCAAATTGAAATTCCAAAACAGAGAAGAGTAAATTATAGGGACTCTAAATCAAATATGCAGCAAAGCAGTCCAATCTTGCTGCAACTTGGAGAAAGCCAACCTTTCAATAAAGTATCATTCGCATAACACCAAACTGAAGACATGAACACTAATTTAATTTAAATATTACATTTGGACAACACTTACTTGGAGGTTTTAGAGGGGAGGGGATGCAATAGATAGGATGGGGAGCGAATGGATGGAGCCAAAAAGGGTTGCCTTCCAAATGTTTAGATGATGAATGAGAAAACTAAGGTAAAGGGAAAAGGTAATAAGTTTAAAATTACCCTTATAAACTTGTTCAATCTCTTTAGTTTGGAAAATAAAATAGTAAATTGTACAGGCTTTTACAATGAAATTAAGTCATTCCCTTTTCTTAACCTCCCCCCTCCCACCCCCACCCCCTTAGGAAAAAACACAGAAAGGTGGAAGAAGAGGGAACGATTCCCTTTTTTTACCCTTCCACTCCTAAAATTTTTAAACTCCCAAACAAGAGTACTTGTTTCCATTCTGTCTTTTCCTTCCATTACCCATCTTCCAAATATAGACTTGACAATGATAGAATGGGGAACAAAAGAACACCCAGACACATCTCTTTTGACCCCTAAAACAGAGATGCCTCATTGACATAAGAAAGTTACAAGTTTTGATAAAGTAAAACATCATAGAAAATCAAGCACTTTATTCAACATACAATATATCAGAAAACTAATTTGTTGATGCATTTTAATTATTAACAAGGCCAATTACTTCAATGTTTCCATTCCGGCATTTCACCTTCTTTATCCATCTCTTACACTTAGGCATGGCAATAATACAATATGGGACAAAAAAAAGAAGAGAAAAACAACTCTTTTGACCCTAAAACAGATATTTCATCAACATAAGAAAGTTATGAGTTTGGACAATGTAAAATATCATATAAAATCAAGCATTTTATTCTATAAAGCCAATTAGTTATATAAGCTACAAAAAGTTTCTGACCGAAGAAAAAAAGCTATAAAAAGTTTATATTATTTCCAGAATATACAGTGGAGACGAATATAATATGATAAATACAGTGCTAGAAGATATAGATGAAAATTAGTTTTCTCACAGGGGCTATTCATCAATTGAAGGAAATTTCTTAACTACATTGCCACCACACCAATGACAGATTCATAGATCAAAATACATGCACCATCCACTTTTGCAAAACCAATACATGGATTTAATAATAGCAAGCATGGGCCTCCATTTAAGTGATCCATAATTCCATATGCTTGTATCAAAACCTTCATGAACAAGCAGTGATGGGTTCGGTCCTAGTAAGCTTCCATGTTAAAGGGCATGTTAGAAATATTATTAAAATTAATCCCGAGACTTCTCTTAATAACTCAAGTCTTTGGATCGAAGTGTTCCTTGACAAGAAATAATTAAATGCAAGCAGAATCATCACTCTTAGTTCCCAAATTAATAAATGGGAAAATGCATCTACTTCTAGATTATGGCCAATATAGATTCTCAATGGGCTATCATAGAAAGTTTATAAAAAGTTGAAGCTCTTGCATCTCCAAGTTTACCATTGATACTAACATAAGGCAAATATTTTAAATGATACAAGATATGTGAGGATGAAAATACACCCAGTCAAAAGTACAGACAAGACAAAAAGCAAAATTCATTAACCTATAAGAACTATATCGAAATAAATAAATTGCATTGTTCTAATTAACTGTTTTTACCAAAAGAGGAAGGGGAACCAAGGGAGAAGGCCAACAAAAGATCAAACATCTTAACTTGCAGATAGTAATTCTCATCAAAATATTCTGCATAAAAGAGAAAGCATATGCACTTCAATATAGACCTGTAACACAGTTACACATTACCCGCTGCTTCTTGCATATAATTCGAGAGCAAGAACATGAACCATTTGAAAATCCACATTTTGTTGATAGCTGCAGATTAGAAAGTTGTATCATATTTTTATAATAAAGCCAAAGAAGATAAAAGTATCAAGAACCTAATCTCAGAATCTTAACAAGAAATAACTAATGAGTTGAAGTTTATAGTTACAACATCTTATCCGTCAAAGTACGGAATAAATTATGGCAAGATATGCAGTAGCTAGTCACTGCTCTCACAACATAGTCACGTCTAGTAGCTTCCTTCATGGATTGCATTTGATAGAATTGGCTGTTAACAATACCCTGGGAGATTTATATTAGTTTAGTACAGACAGAATACCAAAACATCAAAAATTTCTATTATGAAATCATACCTCATCAAAATTACAAAGTTTCAGTATAATCAACTTTACGATTCGGGTATGTGTAGTAACAAGCGAAAAATCAATATAACCTTGAAATTCTCTTTTTTGGGTAGATTGTACTGGAAAGTTCGCTATTTTAACCACAATTTTACGCTAAAAGGAACTGCTTAGATAAAACCCAATATATTAATTATAAAAAAATGGAGTTAGATCCATAAACACAAATTGAAGAAATCAGATTTAAACTGGTTGATTGGAGCAATGTGGCTTCAAGGGTTAAATTATAAATGTAAGTGAAGCCTGCAGAAAGCTTGAGAAAATAGCAAAGATATCGTTAACGAACAATTGCAAGTAGGATATTTATCTAGCGATTCAAAGCAAATGCCTCAACAATGGATAAATTAAAATAAAAAAAAAACGAATACAAGTTTTCATCTGAAGGAACACATTAAAAGAAAGAAAAAAAGATTTATAAACTCATGATAAAGTAATAGAATTTAGAAGTAATTAGGATATACCTCATCGTACATGGACTGAATGAAGCTGCGAAGCTGGCTTTTCAAAATAGCTACAGCCATTTGAGAGTTAAACTTGAAGGTGAGAATCAAGAAGAGAGGAAAACGGAGAGGAAGACAAGGGCACATAACGATAATGGCCATTTTGACCTTACATGCGACCATGCGGGATGTTGTGTCTCTTCCTCACCAACTTCAAATGGCACTTGGCAGTGAGAGTTTTCATGCGGGGAATGGTAACGGCAGAGACAAAGGCTTTGCTTATGATCTACCCCTTGAGTGATCCTAAAATAACATTTATGCCATGCAGGGCTCTATTATTTACAAGCTTACATGCAAAAGCATGGCTCTAATATTTTTTCTGAGAGAAATGAGCAGAGTATGACAGGATATAGTTAGAGAATATATATTTCTAGCATTTTGGGGGATCTGGTTATATATTATTTTAATATTTTATATTATAATAAATATTAAATAATTTTTAATAATTTTTTAAAATTTTTTAAAATTTTAAATAAAATTTTTAACTAATGATTCAAATTTTATTAGATTTACTTGCATTTAGATTTTTAAATGCCAAAAAACTATTTTTAGATATGGGAACACATTGGCAAAGGATATGCATGAAAGTTGTGTTAGTAACAATAAAAAGAGAAATTATGGAGTACAATTACGATGAGATTTTGTTTTAAAAGTTCTATAAATATGGAGGAAAGTATTTTTTCATTTTTTTCATATACGATATTACTAGGATTCTTTAAATTTATTATAGGTGTCAATAGTTTTATCAAATTTTATGTTGATGGATATTCATAAATATCACACGTGTCATAATAGTACAAGATTAAGTTTTTTTTAACATTCATGTTAGACCTGGGTAAAAATTTGAAGTTTTATATTGCAACAATAATTAAAAAAAATATAAATCTTCATTTCTTCAAATTTATAAAAATTTTCAAATGTTATTGAACACAAACTCTTTATTTAATAAATAATTTTTTAGTTTAAAATATGTTTGCAATCATGTTATGTATGTGTGTGTATTGTTCCTTCATTATTCTTAAAACGTGTAAATTGCTTGGGTTACTTTTTATTTTTTTATTTTTTATCTGTTTTCAAAGTAAATTCTTACGTTTTCAAAATATACAAAGACTTTCTCTAAAATAAAAAGTTACCTTGCACTTTATTTAAGTTAAATTTTATTACTAAAATATTTTTATTTCAAAACATTTAATTTAAAAAAGATATGTATTTAAGTTAAGCAATGTATTTTAGTAAAAAAAAATCAAATTGAATTAAAATGCAAGATACTTTTTTATGTTAGGAGAGTTTTGTACGTATTTTTAAAATAAATTGTATTATTTTAATAAAATTTTAAAAGAGTTCATGTAATTGATTTTTTAATTTCTCCTGTTATTATTTTCCATGAAAATACACGGATTCCACCTAATTCTTTTTTTTTTTTGGAAGAAAAAGTAATATTTAAGAAAAGGAGATCAATAATTTATTTGATTAGCGTGTCTTTAATCTGAAATAGCATTCATAAATTGGCAAGTAGTATTATTTAGTGAATTTAACACGTTACTATTTCAATAAAAGAATTTCTTTGCCATAAATGTTAATACGGGTTTTTTCTTCCCTTGCAACACATGAACTATTTTATTTTTGTTTATTTTTTTGGTGGAACTTATGACGTACGAATGAGTATGATTCATAATGGTTTGACAAAGAAATCAAGGGAAACAAATACGAGGCCCATGTACTATTTGCTTCTTTGTTTTAGTAATGTATATCGATTGGACCAAAAAGAAATTGAGGCCTATATCATATTTCCATCATATTTGTTGCCGATGAGAAAGAAAGAAGGCTAGGAGCAAGGCATACCAAAAACAAAAATGGAAACAGAAATAACGGGTTGCCTTTAATTAGATGACTTCACATAAAGCCCACTTTTCTAACCCAATTTGTCAGTTTATGGCCCAATACTTTGGCTTCGTACCATGTAATAATTATGGCTAAATTATTTTAGCCTCTCATAAATGAAATATTTTTAATTTAATCATTTATAATATGTTTTTAATTTATTTTTTCACAAATATAACACTTTTTATCTTAATTCTTTCTAGATATATATATTTCTCAATTTTTTCATTCATAAATGAAATTGTAATTTTTTAATACTATTTTGATAATGGAAATAAAACAAAAAAATAATGGAAAAAGCAAGGGGAAGGTTAAATTGCTTGTGATGTCCCATCGCTTGCGCATAGATTGAATGAACTTTTGAGTGACATTGTTTCACGCCCTACACCTTAATTACTCCAATGGACTAATATTCCTCTGGTATAGATTTTGGAAAAAAAAAAGATTATAACAGAAATTATTAAAGTGGGCAAATTAGTTATATAAAAAATTAAATCATTCTCTGTTTATGTTTGTTTTCTTTCTAGAAACATGAAAACATATGCTCTGGGAAATGGTGATATTATATCAATCCTTAATTTGGGTGCAATTTCTTTAATATAAGGAGAGTTATTCATATAAAAAGGCTATATCTACCTAACTCATTCGAAACATTATTCAATAATAAATATAAAATCATTTATTTTGCAAGTATATATGTATTATATGTAGGCTATATACATAGCGAAAAATAATTTTCAATCACACGTTAACTAATAGCTTGACAAGCATTATTTAATTAAGAGACTATAAAAAGACCGAAAGTTCTAACAAACACATATATTAATAGAATGTAGAAAAACAATCAAGGTTTGCTAAGTGTGTTTATTGACCCTCCAGAAAGCAGAATCTTGACAAAGCAAGCACTTAATGACCATTTGAGTATCAAATTGAAGTGAAAACAACATTTGTTTGCTGCCTCACGCTTTCTACCTAACAAAACTGACCAACCTATGCTTCATTTTTATCCATAATTCCTCCCAAGTCCCAACTATTTATGTTTTGTTTAAGAGACTTAACGACCCCGTCTACTAAAACTACAGTGTGTGTTTATATATATATATACACACACACACACATATTGGCTACAGGTTTTGCAGATGTCATATATATATATATATATATATATATGTATATATATATTCCTATGGTCTAAACACGCATAGTACTATCAAGCAAGACTTGTTTGCAACGTGCACAAGTGTTCGAAGAAAAATTTTCTTGAGAATAGCACAAAGCACGCATGCATTCACACTCATCATTACTTATACTAGTTATATAAACAAATGGGAAGACCTAAATTACTGGTTATATTCTTGCTATCTCACTTGTTTGGTAAAAGTATTATATGCGAAGAATTTTTTATAAGTTATAGGGTTACACTATGAATAAAAAAATCATGAAAATGCCATATTTCTATTGATTAAATTAGTTATAAGAAACACTAGCAAATTGTGCGTAAGTTATATTTTTAGACGGAGGCTCAATATTGTTGCGGCAACATGTTGGTGACTCAACTGCAAGAACTTAATTTAAGCGTATATTTGTGCATTACTTGACTGCCTTATTAATTTGCTTCATCCCTAACAACTCGATCATGCGCACACACACATGAAGTCAATTTGATTCAGCATATATGACTATTAGTTTATGTGTTATTATATAGTATAAAGTTCTGCGCGTACCTACCGTATGATGCTTATATTCTCAGAGATGTTGAAAGCCATGGACCACAGATATCAAACAGCAAGTGAATGACTTGGAAATGAAAGCTAATCAAACACGAGAAACACCTGGGCACAAAAGGCATGCAGAAATAATATAATTTTTTAGGATCCTCACTATTTACTGTAAATTCTTCATTAAAAATATAAATTATTGGATGATTTAATCGTTTATATTATATATATATATATATATATATATATATTTAAAACATAATTACTGATAGTAAGATTTGTTATGATAGAAAATCTGCTCATCATATTCTCTTTCTGGGTCAGTGTGCAAAGCTGCCAAACTCTGACAATTCTGGCCATTGGTTGCTTTAGTGTCACATTTATCATCTGAATTCTGAATCGAAGCTGATATGCTTCTTTGACACTTTGTGATGAAAAGATAACCAAACAGCTGCACCGGGAAACTATGGCAGCAGATAAGGAATCTTTGGGAGCATAACGTGATCCTCTTCGCTTTAGCAATATGTACAGGCTAAATTACTGACACACATATGTACATATTTATGTTATCCTTGATTTGATTCGGTCATTATTAAAGAGGAAGCCCCTTGATTTATGAAACACATGAATCTGGTTTATTTCCATATGTCTTTATTTATAGCCCTATAATCTTTAATCTTGCGATAAAAAACCATGCATCCAAATAATTATTTTTGTAGACTAGTATTTAGGGTTATTCACCTTTTGCCGAATTACCATGTGTCCAAGTTTACCCATATACATATTTAGATTATTGGATAGTGATATGATGACAAAAATCAGTGTAAAGCCACTAGCATGCCAAGCCTGTTATGATACCATTTGCAACTCACATGGAGTTTAATTATAATAAAAGATAATTAACTCTATGTGATCTTGAGCAATAAAAAAACAATTATAATAACAATTATGTTATCTTAAGTAAAACAAGAAAAATACTTAATTTGTTGTCTATTTTTACATTTTGTAATAATTTAATATCTCAAAAATTAATTATGGCAAATCAGTTTTATAAATATTTTATTTTATATAAAATCATTCCTTCATTAATTTAAATAAAAATATTAGTTTTTTATAAATTTAAATTTTTAAAATTAATTTTGTATAGATTTAAATTTATAAAAAATCATTTTTTCATAATTAATTTATAAAATATTAAATTATCATAAAATAAAAATAAAAATAAATAACAAATTTTGTGCTTGGTTTAAGTAGAACTAGCCAAATATAACTTTGATTTCTCTTCGGCGGTTTTGTCTAGTTTCCTATAAGGACCCACGAAAACTAGCTAGCTGGGTCCTATAAAAGTAGGTTAACTTTAATTGCTGTAGGATACCACTACTGAAATATATCTTTAAGAAAATGTGTCCAACTTAGAGTAAAAATATATTTGGTATTCACTTTAAATTTCCTAGGGATCATTGTACGGGCGTTATTTAATTCAACATTGCCATAAATATATGGGCCTGTTAAGAATTGTGACAAACTGAAGTTTATTTATGCATGACAAAAGGGCAAGCATTAATTAATTCATCCATAAATGAAGATTTCGTATCATAAACGCCACGTGGCCTACTTATATATATGAGTAAGTAGTCGTGTTGTAAATTATTATTAGTCGTCTTTTTTCTGGTTTCATCTACAAATCTTTCCACGTCAAATGTCCCAAATGGTGAGTAAGCATATATATGGCAGCACCTTTTTCAACGTATACATGTAATTTATGTTCGGCGTGCAAAAAGAATATATATATATATATATACACACACACACACACATATTAAGGAAATTATGAACTGAAAAAGGCTGGCACATGACGTTTACTAATAAATTATTATTTAAAATTTATAAAGAACCAAATTATCACCCAAAATTTGTGAAGAATCAACTTGCAATTACATTAAAACGTTATGACCCAAAAAGTACTTTTCTCCATGAAAAAACATAATCAAACGGCGGCCAAGCTGACCAAAAAGTTTTGGAAATAATTCAATTAGCTAGCTGATGATGATGTCCGGTACGTTAAAAAGCTTTTCGAATGTTTGAAAGATTTTTTATAAATTTACTGTTTCAACGTGATAAATAAATAAATAAAATTTATGCATTTTATGTGTTTTAAATATAACACTAATATTTTTGTTGTTATTACATGCTCCCTATTTTTTTACATAAATTTCATGTACATAAGAAATTAGGAAACCCACACTATACTTAATGGCACACCTAAGGCTAATATCCATCTCCTTTGGTTACAAAAAAACAGGTGGATTATTTGAAAGTGTCGATTCATTGTTGTTGTAAGAACGATCAACGAATGGCCTATCCCAAAAGAGGGTTCAATGGGAGAGAAGAAGGATAGCCGAGCTCGGACCACTATCATGTTAGTTGGCAGGAAAAGGGAATTCTCTTAGGATTCGCATAAAACTTCAAACTCTTTCCCCAGCCCGCTTTGCTCTTAGAACTTAGAAGTATAGTCAATAGATTACAAAATTGGGAGATATTAAAAATAAGATATGACCTGATATTAAAAAAAATATAGTGCAATTTTAGCAGAAAAATGTCAACTAACAATATTTAAGAGAGAATTTTTAGAGATGGCAACTAATAGAAAGAAAGTTATCATAAAAAATAAAATTAGGGTTTCTATAAAAATAACTAATAGGGTTTTATTTTAATAATAATAATTAATTATAATAATAAAATAAAACTCTTATATATATATATATATATATTAAAATAGTTTTTTTTATTATTTAAATAAAAGAAGCTCATTAATTTTCTATTAGTAATTAAATCTTAATTAACAATTTAATGAGATAATTATTAATACTCTTAAACTGTAGATTAAGGCCTTTGCCTAGTGGCCTTATAAATAATCAAACTCATCACTAATTACCTACAATGAATATAAACTTAATATATTCTTAGTTTATTAATTGCTTAATTAGTCATCACAATAAATTAATATAATAACATAATTAATGTTAATCCATACAATATTAAAATATTTTAACATTATACATATAAACTAGTATATATAATTTGTCAAAGCATCTAATTAATCATTAATTATTTCTATATTCATCCCTATAATTGCTTAACGCTAACCTTCGATTGCTTTATTTTGTTCCACATCGATATCTTCATGTGATTCCTAACATGACTAACTAGTTTAAAACTCAAATATATATGAAATCATGCGCATAGGAAAAAGTAATTTAACTTAGTGTATGCACGTGGGTTATGTCCGCATATAAAAATTCTTTATATATATATGTGTGTGTGTGTGTGTGTATTATAACTAGAAAAGAGGATTGCGATTTGGCTTCTCTTCTAATTATATGATGTGCATTGATTTTTCCTATAACGTGTAATGATGTATAACTTAATTACCTGTTTTAATATTGTCAATAATTGATGTATTTCCATTTAGTTTAATGGAAAGATATTGCTTATAAAACATGACACTTTAAAATTCATTTCTGCAAAAGATTAAATAAGCCGCCCGTTAAGCGCGTGCAGCATGGACAAACATTAATTAGAGAGATTTTGGGAGTACATATCCTTGTGTTTCTAAGTATGTCTTCTCGATTGTAAGGCGGGGAACATCTAAACACATGCATGCGACTTACCTTTCTCCATGCTACAAATACATTGAACCTAACAGTTTGAACATTCAATATCGTCCTTCATTTTCCTACTACATTCCACTCTCCTTTATGAACTACCTACTTTTTTATTGTTACAGATTAATCCTATCTCTAGAAGGCTAATATATATATGTATATATAAATATTGATCGGCAAGAGGAACTTGAACTAATTAAATTGATTATTCATATATAACACATATGGAGCTAGATATATGAAATCTTAGATACGAGCTATGATCGATTAGTTATTACTGTGCCATCGAATGACAAATTAACTGCCGAATTCAGCTACAGGTCTGCGTTTGAGATCGATGCACTACTCTAGAAATAAAGTCAGATAGAGAAAAGAGTCAAGTACGTTCTAATTTTTATTAACGTTAATTAGAAATATCAATACAGTGATGCTTTGCTTATTTGGGATGCCGTAGAAGGGAGAAATAGTGATTGGAATTGGAACTAATCTAATTCCTGATCACTTTCTCCGTCTGGCTCATTATTATGTGGATCAATTAAGTAAAGCAGGAAGGAATGTTGATAATTGGGTTCATATATTCTATGTACCATATATATACCTTTATATATATATATATCATCCGCGCAAGGCATTCACAAAGAAATAATTATGACTTATACACGTACTGGCTAGTTATACATATGTGTTATTAGATGTGATAAAAAAGGTGTAAACAAAATTGTACGTGTTCAGATTCTCAATATATATCTTTTGTCCTATTCACATTATTTTCCTTTAATTGTGTTAATATTAAATCAATATAGGATGGCCATACTCTTCATTCGCTTTCATTAATTCCTCTTATACTTGCAAACAAAGCAAAGGAAAACTTCCCCAATATTCTTTTCTTTTTTCCTTTCCCTTCTATATATAATATTCTCTTTGGTCTTTCTTTTTCTTATCATATCCATCTTTACCATATTTTTTCTCTTATTCCCACTTGTCAAATCAATACAAAGGTTTCATATCGATCTAACTACAATTTATACAAGTCATGCTATTTAAAATTATCATGGGCAGCATGACCCTTTCCTTTTAAAGCTTGCAAATATACTGCAATGTATCATTTAAAGCGCACCCTCGTATTTTTAATTATGAGCTAATTTAAAGCTTGCAGGTTCTACACGTTACCTACAACATTCCACTAGAAATCAACTTATATGGAGATCAAGATATTAGTCGAATTCTGTATATATTTACTTCACTTAACTAGCTTGATGAAGGGGGTAAAAAAAACAACAGAAAAACTTCTGATTGAGCAACGAGATTATATACATTTCAGTATTTCACTGCTTCTCAGTTCACGTAAATTTGGCTATAAACTGCATAATTAATGACTAATTAGTCCTGTATGAGCAAATTTTAATTTGGACTCCTTTTAGCAGGAATATTTTGCATGACGAAGCAGAGAATCAGGATCTAACTACGCATCACGTACCGTCTTCTTTCATGAACTTGAACAGGAAGGCCGCCTCTCACGGTGGCGGTAAGACCGGGAACAAACTGGGGCTCCTGATTCGACCCGACAACCCGAATATCAAACCTTCGAACCAAGGCAGCCACTACTGACTTAATCTCCACAAGAGCCAACTCCTTTCCCAAACAAACCCTAAGGCCGGCCTGAAAAACCGGGTATTTAAATGGACACTCCTGCATAAACACACCGTCTTGTAACCACCTCTCGGGCTTAAATTCCAGACAATCGGAGCCCCAGATCCGATCCATCCGACCCATTGCGTAGGGGTGGTACGTAACCCTAGTTCCCTTCCGTACAAGCGTACCGTCCGGTAACACATCATCCTCCACCGCGAATTTTGAATCAAACTGAATCGGCGGGAACAGCCTCATGCTCTCATGAACTGCTGCATTCAGGTAATGCATGTGACGCATTTGTTCAAAGCTTGCGACTTCCTGACCCGATTCCATGACCCGATCTAACTCTTCCCGAATCAACGACTCGACCCGGGGGTGATTCGACAGTAGCCAGAAAAAACCGGTCAACGCTGCAGCTACTGTGTCACGACCCGCCAAGAGGAAGCTCACGACGATGTCTCTTAAATACTTATCGTCGTTGACCGAGCCCATGAATCGCGCGAGAAGATCCTTACGCGTAGAAAATCCTGTGTTCCGAGACTGTTGTATCATCCGCTCCGCTAAATCGTTCACTACGTGAATGGCTTCCTTTAGCTTCTTCTCAGATCCTACGTTGAAAAACCGTTTGATCTTCCATATTACCGGTGACGCCATCATTGCTCGCTCCGCGGATAGCTTTGACGCGAGGTCAAACGCGTCGGCGAAACTCGATGATGGAAGAGATGAAAGGAGACATCCTGGATCTAACCCGAATGAGAATTTACAGATGTTGTCGAAGGAAAATCGTCGTAAAATGTCTTGCAAGTCCAATATTCCCCCACGTGCACCGGATACGGTGGAAGCCAGGAGAGGAATTAGCCTTGTTTGGATCTCCGAGGTGACTATTTCTAGAGCATAGGATCGATTCGCGACGCTACTTATTTCAAGGCTTGCCATTTTGCGTTGAAACTTCCATGGGTCGCCGTCGACATTGAAGATTCCTCGGCCGAGAAGATCGCCCAGGATTGTCGAGAAAGGCTTGCCCTTTGGGTAGTTATCGAAGCGGGTCTTGAGGATGTACTCGACGTTGTCGGGGTTGCACGTGATGGTGTTTCGGAGCACGTGAACGTGGATGGTTCCGGTGGGGGAGTTTCGGAGAAGGTGAGTATACCAATCGCAGAGGTTGCGGAAGTCGCGAGCCCAACTGACGGTCAGGTAGCTCCGACAGATGTGGCAGTTACAGCATGGCTTCATCCTCAGGAAGAAGATGAGTAAGGAAAAGACAGAGAAGAGAACGGTGAAGGAAAAGAACAAGAAGCAGAAAGTGATGGACATGGTTTCTACCGACAGAGAAGCTTCAAGACACATTAGTCTGTTATGTAGTTTTGAAGTATGAGAAGATAGATGGGAAAGGGTGTGAGTGTGAGGAAGGAAACGAAGCTATAGGATGTGGTATATATAATTGGGTGGACTGGATAATTAGCATGATATTGGGTCAATAAACAGTGGGCACAATAATCATAATTTTCAGTGCTCTGGTTTCTGGTTTCTGTTTAATAAAGAAAAAATAAATAGGTGGAAAATTGTGAGTTGACAAGCAGGGGTCCACACAGAAGGATGTATAAAGCGCATAAAAAACGCGTGCGCAAAATGACGACGTGCCACAGGAAGCCGCAACCGGTTTTCACCCACGTGACTTTATTATTATTATTATTATTATTATTATTTGTTTTGCGAGTTTTGGTTGAGTGGGTCTAAGTCTTTTCAGTGCGGCGGGAATGCCCGCAGTAAACACTTTTTTTGCTTTATTTTATGGTAATGATTTTTATTTAGTAGTTGAATGAAAATTTTGCAGTAAAATGACCGCATATGATTATATATGATTATTAAAAAAATTTTATTTGAAAACGTTATTACAGAAGTGCTGGCGTGTGTACGACGCTGTCATTGTGTGTGCGGTGCAGAGTAGACGGTAGAATCAGGATCTATATATATTTTGGAAGAAAGAGAGAATAAGGCGGTGATAAGAAAATGAATTTTATACATATTTTGGTCATTTTTTAAAGAATTTATTAAAATATTATACAAAAGATCCATTCTGACAAACAGTATTAGCTGGTTTGGACAGAGTGGCCGAGTGGGTGCTGGGACGCACGGATCGGGAAGTCATTGACAACTCTGCTTAGCTTTCTTCATTTATTTCAAGTGATGTCGACTCAATAGGCACGTGGCAGCGGACCATAACTGCTGACAAAATAACGATATCAAGTTCGAACTTTTTATTATTTTAGTAAGAATTTTGAAAACCATGATTGTTAATAATTATTTATTATATATAATAAATAATTTTTAATGATCAAATTAGTCGATAATGATTTATTATATATATTAATAATAATAATAATATTTATGAATTAATTTTATGAATTAAGATTCATTTATTATATATAATAAATATCTTTAACTATCTTTTTAATAATATTAAACTTTTGTTTAATAATTGTTATATGCTAAAATAATTATAATATTTGTTTACAAATTTAAAATTTTGGTACTAAATTTAATTAATATTATAATTTTAGGTTTGGAATTTAATAGCTTATTGTTTAGGAAGTTGTTTAATTTGTACATGAATAAAAGTCAAATGTAGATATTGGTTTTATGTGTTATGATAATTTCCTTGGAAAAAAATCTTAGATTGTTAAATTTTTTTTAGGAAAAAAGAGAAAACCGAACAAGACACTGGCAGATGAGGGGATCCGATTCCCATATTGAATGCCCAGGCCAAATAATGGTAAAAATAATTACGAAACTACCAAAAAAAAGAGGTTAAATTATACTAATCCCTAGACATTGATTAAACCTCCAATTAAGTCCCTAAACTTTATATTTGTAGATGACTCCTCGCACTATTCTATCATTTTCAGACAAGTCTCCAGTGCTGTAGCTTCCATTGTAGCACGGTAACTCATGTTGAGTTTGCTATTCAATTACTTGCATAAGCCATATATATATATGTTACATATACTTCTTCCGCTAACTTTAAATAATTAATTGGACTTTATGTGAATAAGATTTAAGACCAATAAAAGATAAATTGGACTAGTAATACCAATGTAACAAAACAAAGATAAAAATAAATTTGGCTACTAACTACTAATGATTTTATTTTGAGAAAAAGTGACATAGAATTGACCACTACATAGAAATTAATACATTTCTTGAGACTTACTTATGTCAACAAATAAATAAAAATAGAAAATTGAAGGACAGAGAATCTTTGAGTAGTTATTTAACACTAAAGACCAAAAACTAGAAGAAAATAAAATCAGTAGTCAACATTGAAATTTGAGATGAAATTGATGAACCAAATTAGAATCAAATCATGAAATTAAAGGATTAAAGTTAAGTGACTAAAATATAACCAAATGAACTTAAAAGATAAAATTAAAACCTAAGATGAAGTGAATATATTAGAGTGAAACTTAAGGTAAAATTAGTTTATTTGTCCGCGCATTGCAAGAGTTTAAACAAAATTTAGTTTGTTTTATATATGTCAATATATTTTAAATCAATAATATGTGTAAGTATTAGTAAATAATTAAATCTAGTAATATATTGTAATATAAAGGAAACATAATAAATTAGAGAAAATTCATAAATTTGGTTATATGATATTAATGAAATAAAAAGATGACAATGAGTTCACTCACCATCATAAATTATTCAATCATATGTTTTTTCTCTCTTATTTTAATTGGATTATATAAAGTTATATTTACAGTCTCTTATTAAAAATTTAAGATATAGTTAATTAATTAATTCATAATTTTTCTAGTTAATTCTAAAAAGATGTTGGAATTTCAAAGAATTTTTTACTTAAGAAGTAGTTAATTAATTTATTAATTTTTTCATTTACTCCAAATAATTCTTAGAGTTCAAAGAATAATTCAATAATTTTTTTATTTTCAAAAAATTCTCAAACTTTAAAATATTCTTAATTTAGAAAACTTAATTACTTCATTATTTTTTTGGTTGACGATGAAGAATTTATATAAATTAATTACTTTATTATTATTTTTATTGACGGTAAACAATTTACATACTTTAAAAAATCATTTATATATATAAAAAAAAAATAAAAACTCATTACATGAAGAGTAAACAATTTAATTAATAGAGTATTTTTAATCAGTTAAACAAAACTCTAACATTAAAGAGAGCATATTTTAGTTATATATAAAATATAATAGATTAAACCAAAACTTTAGATATTTTAAACCACACACTAAAGGAATAGTCATTAATCTTTTTTCTTAGATGTTCTATCATTTTAGGAATTGTTTTGATGCTGGTTGAGATTATATATAACATAATGTTTTTGGCAAGGAATCTACGTTTTCAAAGCGAAAACATTGAGTTCCGCGTGATAGTAAATTGTTACATGGATTAATCATATCCACAAAACATGTACGATCATTACAACAAGATGAGGAGAGATAACTTTCAATGCAGCATCAAGTTTTGGATCGATCCAAAAGTCAATTTGCTTTCAGCCTCTCTATTTAGTTAAAGGCAAACGTTTACAAATCCAATTCAACCCTTTGAGAATCCATATAATTTGTGTATATTAAGGTCGTCTAAGTGGATTGCCTAGTCGGTCAGAGTCGGCCATGCTTTCTGCTCACAGTGTAATTAAGATTTCAAACGTGTCTCTGATTTGTCATTTAGTTTATGATGAGGGCCATTTGGTCAACCCATTTTTACGGTGCGTTTGGTTTTTTTTTTTTTTATGTGAAATAAATCTATCAATTGTGAGCTCCTCTTATATGGTATGACTTTTTAATTTTGTTTGGCCAAGTACTATTTTTTTAATCTCTCATCTATTATAAAATTGTCATTTTACATATTTATTCATTATAATACTCAAAATAATCTTTCATTCATTAAAAAATATGACATTCAATCTTTACTTTTAAAAATAAAAAATCAGATTTAGCTCATTAAATTTATGATTAAGGGTTTAATTGAGTAACTATTTTTTTTTAAAGAAAATGAAATACTTTTTAATAAGTGAAGAACTATTTTAAAATAAAAAATCAAAATAATAATTTTATAATAAATAAATAATCAAAAAATAGTTTTTCTCTTCTATGGCATTATCTCAGTCAATATTTTGGTAATAAATGAACACAATTCATAGGAAAAACGTGTAATTAATATGAAATCTTCTAATATTTTAGTGACTTCATTTCTTATTTGAAGTGCTACAACTGGATTCTCTAATATAATCATAACAAGGTATATAATTACTTTTTAAAAATAAAAAATAAAATTTTATAAATTGTAGCCAACGTACTGACAGCAAGTATTAATTTGAATATTTAAGTCATTTTCTTAAGCATTCCGAAAAGATGTCTATCGATCTTTTCTCGGTATCCCATTGTTTCCTATTTAGAAAAATATAAATATAGACCAAATGTTTTCATCCATACATTAATTTAATTATTGTTATGTATCGCCGGTTACAATATTTAAATGAAACATGTATACTATTTATTTATTTTACAATAATTATGAATCAAAATTACAATTCAAACTTAATTAGGACAATACATAATTAAATATTATTATTATTCAATATGATGTTATCAGTATAGTCAAAAGTATGACCAAAACCCTGTCAACAATACTTATTAAATTGGATATATATATATATGTAAAAGAAAAAGGATCAAGTTGGCTAATATTATATTATATATCAACTTTCATTTTATTTTGGAATAATATAAGATTAATTGATGGCAGCAGCGTACAAGAATTTAGAGATAGCAAATTAAAGTTGACGAATCTTATGAGACAAAATTATTAGGTGCCATATCTGAATGATGGAGACTTCGCTTCAAAAAACAATATGTGAAACGTTTTATTTTAGATACAATATGCTTTGCTCTCCTCCGTCACGCATGACCTTCTGTAGTTGACATTTGTATATATTATTTTTTTATAGCCAAGAAAATTTCATATTTTATTCCTTATTTGAAATTAACACGAGTATTTGAAGACATTATTTGCCTCATTTCAGTTATAACATAACATGGTTTCCTATACGAGGTAAAGGGTAACTTAAATCATAATGCTGTGCAACAAAAATGATCAGACTAATTAATGAATTTATTGAACATAATAATCATGGGGAATTGATAAATTAATTGAGGGCAATCACGATACATGCATCTTCATTTTCATTTCTATAATGTTTTCAAGTTAAATTCACGTATTAATTATAGCTATATATGTATATATATATATCTCTCAGTTAACATCTTGTAATTGTATAATCAACTATTCAAAAAGGCATTCTTTTAGGTACTGTTTATGTCGTATTCTCAGATTGCGCTGTCGTGCTTACTGCTCACCAGAACACATGTCACACGTACGTATTTACAATTATAATTGTTAATATAAAAAATGATTTACAGGAAATTAACATTTTAATTTACTGCTTTAAAGTATAAATTTTCATGAAACTTCAATTCACCGCCCCAGTTTTTTGACTAATAATAATCATGAAATTGAATGTTATTTATTTTAAATTTAAAAACAGCCGACTAGAAATCTCAAAAATATAAGAAATTGATCTCAACCTCTCGTAAAAGTGCTCTATATATAGAGGAGTTAGAACACACTATAAAAGCGTAAAATTGTTTTCGAAATTTAAATATAAATGAATTTAATAAAATTTGAATATTTAATCATTCAAAATTTAAAAATTATTTAATAATTTAAATTATTAAATAAAAATTTAATAACTTAAATTGTCAGAGAATATAGGACAATTATTGGACTAGAAGAAATTGAGAGAGAAATGGATTCTTAGCATTTAATAATCTTAAATATAAGTAAAATTAATAAAATTTGAATCATTAAATAAAAATATAATGATTTAAATCTCAAATACAAAACATCCAAATTGGAGTGTGTTTACAAGGCACGTACGGTGCGTCTGAGGGTCATTTTAATTCAGAAACTGATGATGGATCGACATCGTCGACATTTCTTTTTCAGGGCCGAAATATGTGTGGTGTCATACTCTTGTCCAAGTACGTGTGACATGTGTTCTGGTAAGGAGTAAGCTTGCATAATATGCCGCAGTCTGAGAATACGACAAAAACAGTACTGAAAGAGAAGCCCCCTTTTCAACAGTTGATTCATTATACAATGACAAGGTGTTAACTGGAAAAGCCATACTCAAACTGGGATGGATTTTTTGCATTTTATTTTGAGTCGTTTAATGATGCATTTTTTATATTTCATTAAATTAGAATAGTTAAATTAAAATTTTTAATTACATGTAATTAAAATTAATAATTTTTTATCGTGCACCATTATCAAAATTAATATAAATAATTAGATCACATATTTATTGCAATATCAACTGTTTTAAGAATGTAGACTGAAACTTGAATTGAAAGCCAACAAATAAAAACCCCGAACATTATTATTTTCCTCCATTTTTAGTTTCTAAATATGGTGTAATTGAATATAATACCAAGAACGTCAAAGTCATTATAATCTTAGAGTGATGGCAACATGCAACAATTGTACTTGTTTCATGCACCTTCTTCAACAAGGGATCTATATATACATACATACATATATAGTCATTAATTTATTTTTTAAATGAAAAATACAAGCAAGTGAACGAGAGAGAAAGAAACTATGCGTACAATACAATTTAGATGCAGTTTATTAGATTTTTTTTATATAAAATTAATTTACCTATTATTATTTTCATTATCAAATTGATTATTAGTAGGCTTTATATTTTTCTTACTTAAATTAGTTTAGTCAAATAGTTGTAGTGACGCTTGTTATTAAAATTTTAATACAATATATTATCTCTTAAATAATAAATATATAATTTTATATTTTATAAAATTTTTATTATTTTGGGCTACATTAAAAAGTTATATATAACTCTATTTTTCAATTAAAACATAATAAATATATAATTTTTTAATTATATCATCACACATGTATTTTATCACAAATAATTGTTTTATTTTTAAATTAAATAATATATTATTATTAATTAACTAAACACATGTCATATTTTAATTAAAAAGTTACATAACAAATATATAAGAAATTACATGGAAATATAATTGTTAAAAAAATCTGCCTCCAACCCTGACGCCGACTAATGTGTGTTCATACCTATATAAAGCATTCTCGCAAATGTTTTCTAGGACTAATTTTATTTGGATTTAACGTTAAATATAAATTAACGATGACTTGATTAGTTTCGATATTGACATTCAACAAAGTAATTTTCCATCCACCTTCTAGTCGCCAGGCTATTTGTCAAATGAGAATTGCCTTTTTTCCAAGCAAGCTAGCTCAGACAGCCATTCCTCTGGAAAAGGTTCATATTTCAACAAGTGATGAAAATCTGTTTATCTTTTATAAACATATTTAATAACCCCCTATTATATATCATTATTTCCAATTTGAACTTTGAAATGCTACGCACCATAGTTAGTATATTTGACTTTTAACATAGTTAGACATTTGACGGACACATGTTGGAGGGTGGAGCACGCCGACTTCTCTTTTGTGGAATATTAAGTCTCTCCAATATTTCCAATGCGCATATTTATCACGTTTTACATAACTTCTGTAATTAACAAATACCGAGCAGTCATTTTTGCAAGTACATAATCATTATTATTATTGGAAAAAATTGAAAATTTAGGGCTTGGTAGGGCATATGACTGAGACAACTTAATAATTGACAGGCACATGTATTTATCTTTATTTTCAAATACCCCACATATTTGCCCACTGTGATATTGATTTGTCAACGATGCAAACGGATACACATATGGCTTCATTTCATTTGCAAAATGAACGACAATGACAGTGACGCCTCCAGAATAGGGATAGGCGTTGCTACGAAAGAAGACAATATTGATTATAGAAAATTAATATGAACTAAAAAGTCCAAGGACGACTCAATTCTATTGATTTATTATAAACTAGCTGTCGTGCTTGAATGAAACAGCTATATTACCTGTTTGGAACACCCGACTCAATGGACTTAATCTGTTATTAAGTTTTTAAAATCGTTCTTCCAAAACTATGAAACCAGTTGCAAGTAGAACATAATATTGCACCAACATGTGGGATCTACAAAGAACAAGGATAGATCTAAGGGAATGTGGGAGGTAGTTGTCTTTTTTTATTTTTAAAATTTTAATTTTTATATGTAATTTAATCTTACATTCTTGATTTGATTATCTAATTTAATAAAGTTCATGCTAATAAGAATTTATTTCTATAATTCAAATTTATAATTAAAAAACTTTTGTTTTTTTTTAAATCAAATCCTATATAATAAATAAAATTAATGCTACATTTAATTGAAACTCCAACTTGAACACGTGTGAAAGCAGCATCATTAGTGGGCGACGCATTAGATATTTGGATAGTCTACAATTCAAACCAATTAAAAACCACCAACGTGCAGCTAATTCATATAAATTAATAATATGATATAAGTTTACATATATAATAGTATATAGGAGTCCCACAACAGCGGCCTTCACCAGCATTATTGAAATTGCAAGGTGTGAATTGAAGCGTACGTTTCTTTCTATACAACAAGCTGTAAACCAGCATGATCATGTGTCATCGTTTTGAGTGATTATATTATATTGTGAATTTGAATTTGTCATAAATGTTATTATAATATTGTCATATTATATATAATAAAAGTTGATATGCACATGGAATTACGATATGTGAATAGATATATTTAGAACTATTGATTTTGGATATATTCATATATATTCGACACGAATTTTATATGGGTGTTTCGTAAATATTACTTAGATCTTTGTTTAAAAATAAATTATTAAAACAGATAAAAAAATTAAAAAAAATATATCTTACGTTTAAAAGTTTTACTGGAACATAAAGAAAAAAGATATATCATTCAATTTGTATATATAAATAAAATTACATAAAAAATAAAAAACTTAAAGAGATAATCATGTGTAACTATTATACTATTAATTATCATATGAAAAATAATTTCATTGTGGATAGCTCAATCTTTTGTATTGTTGGATTACCTCAAAGTCTATATGTACATATGCTTATAAAAAATATTGGAAATATTGATCATTTAGTCCTTATAATTTACACCAAATTTTAAGTTGGTCTTTATAGTTAAAATTTTTGCTAATTACTCCCTATACTTAGCAAATGTTTGAGGATTGGTCCCTATTCTGTCATAACACTATTAAATGAAGTGGTAATTTGGTTAACAAAACTAATGTGGCTAGGGATGACCATTTTACAGGACAAGGTTGGGGAGTGCTTCACTACTCCCCATCCCTATTATCAATTATATCCCTCGTCCTCATACCCCATATTAAGGAAAATTTTTCCTTATCGTCATTCCTTGTATGGATGTGAATCTCCATGGATCCGCACTAAGACTTTGAATTTTTTTATAAAAATTAAAAAAAATAAATATATAATTTAGATTTAAAGTTCAAACTCATTCTTTATATAACCTAATAAGTTCTAATTAAGTTTATAAAAACTATAAATATTCAAATAACAAGTTTTACAGCAAATTCTATAAGTTACAATAGATAATTATTAATAAGGTAAGTTAATTATGAACAAAATTTAACAAAAAGATAATTAAATTTAAAATAAAACCATTTAAATAATTCTAATTTCCATGTTTATCCTTAATCCTAATTTACAAATAATTAATATTACTTTTTCTAATATTTCCTTCCTATTCTCCATCACAATGTGATCACAACTTTGATATATTTCGAAAGTAATTTTACTATGTCATCTAAGTCTAAAAAAAGTGGATGACTAATATGTAATGGGTGGAATTATTTTTTAAATTAAAATTTAATTATTATAATTATAAACAACAAGAGAAATACAAAAAATACAAAAATTATTATATATATATATAAAATATTTATATAGCATTGGTGAAGATAGGGAACCATAGGGCAAGGGGTATGATCCTTGTCCCCATCCTTAAACTTCTTTTGGGGAAGTTTTCCCCCATCTCCATCCTCATGAGGAAATTTTTTTCGAAATGACCTTTTTAATCCTTAAATATGGCAATACACATAAGTGTTGACTTGTCATAAATTGCCACATAAGCTTAGGCTAAATCAAGTGAAAAGGAAAAGCAAGAAAAAAGACCCTTATGCTACGTGAAGGAAGGGCAAGAAAAATGCTAAAAGGAGAATTGGTGTAGCAACTAAAAATTTCCCCTGTAACCAACTAAACTTTGTTTGTAGAGATACGTTTGGGTCAAGAGGCATCAACTATTCGTTATCATTGCTTGTCAATTGTGATATTTTGCATGCGTAGATTAAAGGGTGTATAAGTGGACACTTTTCAATATATGGGCATCCACAACACAGTGAGTGTTAAAAAATATCAAAACTACACTTGAATAATGTGGCCCTAAGAGAATGACCCATTTTGGTAATAGTTTCTAAAATCCCATTATATAATGTTTATCAGTTTTGTTTTTGGTATTTTACAACATATTGGTGAATTTCTTTTGCTACATAAAGTAGTCAAAGTGTGGATTTGTATGCAAACAAATTGGCAAAATTGGACAAACTAATGGAGAGAATGGTGTTTGAGAACTATGAAGTTAAGAGTGAGAAATATGAAAGTTTTGTAGAGAAAAAAAGCTATAGAAGTTATTGTGAAGAACTCTAAATTGTATTGAAAATGAATGAATGTTAGTATAGTTGAGTATAAATACAAGATTCTATTGTAATGAGCCCAATCAAAGCTATACACATAGCTAAGCTATTACAATTGAAATGGAAATATCTAGAGCTAATCTAGCTATACAAAATGTGACCTTATAGACATTAATAATATACAACAGAGTGTAGGATAACTAATATGTACTCATTCCTTAATAGCCCCTTCAAATGAGAGAGTGACACCAAAACACCAAGTTTGTCTCACAAAAGACAAAGTCTGGCTATTGTTAATCGGCAATCTAATGCTATAAAGGAATATAATGCATTGATAGCTTAATTCAATGTACTTGATCATAAACATAATGAACATCCACCTTAATATGTTTTGTACGAGAGTGAAAAACGAGATTGATAGCCAAAGCATTGACATTGTGTTTTCACACCGTGCAATAGGAACCTTGGTGGAAAACTGTCCTATTTCTTGTAATAGAGACTGTATTCAAGTGATTTCAGTGGCTAAAATAGCTGAGGACCTATAGTGAGACACCACTTTTTGAAGGACTATGTAACCAGAGTTAATAATGTGGGTAAATTTGATAAGATTAGAGATATTTTTATATTAATTAAGGGAAATATGCTAAGACCCTAATAATTTTTATGATAACTTAATTGACAAACTATATTTATTTATTTACTTAATTATTATGTATATCATTAATTAATTTGCCACGAAATAATATGGATGAGATTTTAGCTATTTTAAGACCCATAATTAAATTATATGGGTTAGATACAATTAAAAATAATTAAGGAGAATTTAATTAAATATTATACCCTTTAATATATAAAAGTGGAAGTTAAATAAACCCTCATAAGAATTAAAATAAATAAGTTACAATAACTTAAATCAAAATACCTATATTAGATATAGGTCCACCTAAATTTTATAAGCCAAGTACTTAATGTAAATTATCTTAATCAAGTGATCAACTTAAGGTATTAAAAATTAGCAGCAAGAAAATATAACAGGACATGTGAGCAAATGTATAATATACATCTTGGCTAGTGTTAGTAGTTTTGGAGGGGACATAAAGAGCAAGAGGAATAGCTTTACTTCAAGTGAGGTTGAATTATGAAATTAGTTTAGGAATCATAAGATTACAAGGGCAAGAAAACATAAAATGAAAGGTTGTAAAATTCAAAATACAAAGCATGAGGTGGCAAGGATTAAAGCAAACTATATAAGTATGAGGGGTAACTTAGCATAAGGTAGCCCAAATACATGAAACATCACCCTTATCAGGTCCAATGAGTGAGAAGAGCTTCCATAGGAGGAAATCATGTCATTTTAGCTGCTAGAGACAAAAGCAGAAGTGTGATTAAATTTTAAAGAAGGAAAAAATGAAGGATAATACTCAACGAACAAAATTGGCTTATTTTGATAGAAAACTTGCATGGCTAAGTTTCAGGGATGAGCTACATGGTTAAGGAAGAGAAAGAACTGAATTAGGCTGGTAAAAACTTAACAAAAGGAGGCCAAGTTCAAAGAAACATGAACTGCAAACATAAATTTATCTTTCTACTAAAAAAAATAGAGCCTAGCGGGAACTATATGGTTGGGCGGCCAATTAGGAGTTTTTAATAAATAAAATCACGTGTCAAGGTACCATAGGATATCTTTTACACTTAAGGTAGCTTAGCAAAGCTAAAAATCATACCAAAAACATAGAACCAAGCTGAAAAATGAACAAGCCACTTGCCAAAGTATTCTAACAAAAATTTAAGATATTGGACAACATAAAATGAGTGGCCAACTTGGAGCTTTTGGTAAGCAAAAACCAAATGTCAAGCTACTATAGGGAGTTTCCAAGGATATGAAATGTAGAAGGAATAAAATAGACTAAAAAAATCTACCAAAACCAAAGCTAACTGAAGGAAAACAAAGTGGACAGCTAGGACATCGAAAAAACAAAGTTGAAAAGTTAAGTTAATTGCAACTGCATTTCAAAGGTAATTATGAGTAGTTTAGGCATTAGTTTTCCTTCATGATTAAAGCATCTTCAAAAGTGGAAAACTACTCTATAAAAGGAATCCATGGGTTGAGAAAAAGGAGCACAAAACAGAATTGAAAAACTAGAAAAAAATTTTGCTTTACAGAAAAAAAAAAAAGTGGTTTATTAGGGAGAGTTTTCAACAATTTTTTGGTGTGTTCTTGGGTAGTGAATGACATGCTTAAATGCTGTAGGAATTTAAGTGTTTAGGGGTGAAGAAAACATGAGAGAAATAGGGAAAAACAAAGGAGATAAGTGGTTAGACAAAAGTGAAATCTGAATTATGTTTTCAGACATAAAAACAATGTATTTTGGGTTGCCACTTCCAACGATTTTTCTCTAAGTTTTTTATGAAGTTTTTGGGCTATGAATGACACAAAATACCTAGGAATACTTGGGTGTGAGTGAAAATTCATGAATTGAAGAAAGGAGCAGAAACAAAGAGTAAAATGAGAGTAAAACGTAATGAAACTAAAAATTAGTGTAGTTTTCATATTTACACTTCTAGCAACTTTTTCCACTTGTTTTTGTGCATTTTTGGGTAGTGAGAGACTCTAAAAGACCTTAAGGAAGGTGCTGGTAAGAAGTGGAGAAGTCAAAAAGGGAGAAAGAAGAGAGGAAAGTGGCTAAACGAAAGCAAAACCAACAGTATTTTGCACCCAAAAATCTATTTAGAACAGTGCACAAATTTGAAAATCCCCCAGTGACCTGGAAGCAGATATACAACCGAAGGTAAAAGGTTAAGGTACCTTAAAAAAACTAGCTTTCGGCTTCTCCCTTACACATCTTACTTTTCATTAAAATGTTTTATTTATTGATAGCTATGTACTTGTGATGTGTTTTATATGTTTGTCACATGCATGCATGCTAGTGAGAAGATATCTATCAGGTTTGGTTTTACAAGATTCTCCTATGAATAGCCTTCACATTATAAGGTAGCATGAAGCCCTGAACTGGTATAGGATAATGAAAGGTTAAGGTTTCCAAATAGGGCCCATCAGGTGTGGCCCAAATAAAGGATAAAAGGTTTTTCTGGCATGTCATTATCTGTATAGATTTTCTTATATGATTTAAATGTGATTTATGCATATTTGACGTGTAAGGGCTGGAAATAAAATGTTGCTGACTATTGGGATTGAAAATCTTATGATTTTATGTATATCTAGTTTTAGGTAACTAGGAACCCAATTAGGAAGTGGGACATATGAATTAGCATATTAAGGAGTTTCTATTTATATAAGGACCTAAAGTTATATTATAGGAATTCATATCTATATAATATTTAGATATCTTAATCATTTATGTATTGCGTAATGTGTTGCAGACACAACCACTAACTAATGATGATATGGAAATGTACAGACTAAATGGTTATGTTTTATTTTCCCACTTATTAAATCCCAATTAAAAGGTTAAGGGATAGTTAAAGTAGGAATCAAAATATTAATCAAGAAATTTTAAAGTTAAATTATTCATAGGTTTATGTAATTATTTATGTTTCCATTAGAATTTATAGAAAACCTATTTATAGTAAGGAGGGATGTTTATAAACAGTATCCATAGAGATGAAAATGGACTCCATTCAACTTGAAATAGACTAAATTATTAGTATTGAGAAAATCGTAATGAAATGGGAACTTGGCCTCGTTAAACACAACATGTTTGGACACCATGACTATGCTTACTGGAGTAAAGCATTTATATCCTTCATAAGAAGAATTATAGTCCAAGAACACATATTTGATTGTGTGATATTGTAATTTATGTCTGTTATAAAGCATTTTCCTTGTAAAACAATAGTTGTTAACTTATTTATCAATGATACAACAGTGTCAAATGCATCCCACTAATAATATAAGGGTATTTTGGCATGAGCTATTAATGTAAGGCCATATCAACAACATGTTGAGGCTTACACTTAGGTTATCTGTTCTGTGCATACGTGTGTGGACAAGAATGCCTGAAATGTATCTCAGAGGCATGATTTATTTTAATAAAATTGTGATATTCACCTCTTTAATTAGTTCGCAATACTTTGATCTTCCTTTTAAACCAATTTTCTACTAAATTTTTTAACTGAACAAAAGATTAAGTGCATCACCCTTGGTTTTAAGTAGATAGATCTATATGAATCTGCTATGATCATCCATAAAATTATATAACATCAAAAACCAATTGAAGAGTGAATGGGTGCTGGCCCCTAAACATCAATATGAGCTAGATCAAGTGGTTTGGACACATAAGAATAATAAATATCAAATGGAAGATTATGAACTTACCATATTGACAAGCATCATAAAAGTTAAATTCATCATTTCTTTAGACTCTCTTATTACGTTGTTTTAAAATTTGTAACAAAACACATTTAGATAGGTGTCCTAAATGTCTATGCCATTGCTCTACAGTAGTATTGAAGGCATATGAAGTATTCTGGCTATTTGCAACTGTAGTTGTATGACCTATTATTAAAGCATTATTCACTATATTGACTTAATAGAGACCCCTATCAAGTATCTCATGCATTAATACCATTCTTGTCCTTTTGTCCTTCACATAGCAATGTTTGGAGTTAAATTCAACATAAAATCGTTATCACTTATTAACTTGAAAAATACTAAGTGAATTCTTTGTAATTGCAAGCACATGCAATATATCAGTCATAGCTAGATAAGAATGAGAAGGATGACTATCGATAGTAGCAGAGCTAATGTTTAGAACAAAGAGTTTTTTAGCATTTACAACCACAAATTTTTACTTACTAATAGTTGCCATAGAGTGCTAAAGGATTGTAGCGTCACTAGTTACATGTGTACTAGCTCTATTATCAAAATACCAAAAAGGATATATAAAGTGCTTGAGGTTGCAAATAATGCAAAAGAGGAATCATTTTATTCCTTAGTTTGTGAGGGAGGCATGCTATGTAAACTTCGCCATAATAAAAGAAGAATTTAATAGCTGTGTGACCAATCTTGCCATACACCTGACAAATTGGTTTGCCTAATCGTTAACTAGATCAACCACCTTGAGATTGGCCATTATGTCCACCTCATTGAGGTAGAATCATAAAATTGACTTTTGCTATCAAAATCATTTTTAGTTGTAGCAAAGTTAGCATGAGACAAACCAAGTGAAAGCATAAAAAAATTATTTAACTGTTATAATCCACTTTCAAAGGTAATTAAAGTATAATGCACATCCCTCCAGGTCAGCCCCTCATTGTCAAAGAGCTGAACCACAATTGGGTTATATTCCACATTTAACTTGATAAGTGTCTGAGTTACAAGATCATTCAGAGTTATAGGACTTCTATCTAAAGTAAGGCTATGATATATGGATTTCATTTTTGTAAAGTGTTCTTCTATTTTGAAGGACCTTTTCCATGTCTTCTTAAGTTGACCTTTTAAGGTGACTTTTAAGTGAATGAGGTATAAAGCCAAATAAAGCTTATAGCTCTTGAGAAGAGGAACAGTGAAGTAGCTAAGATGTTATCTTAATGGTTCTAGTATTATACAACTAACTAATTAGCAATTGATTGTTGTGATCCAATCATTATAGTCCAGGTTAGGCTTGGTCTTTGCTCCTTTAAAGATTAGTAAAAAAGAACAAGGTTTAGTACCTAGAATATGACCATCGAGGTGATTACCCTGTATGATTGGAAGGATTATAGATTGCCATTTTAGATAATTAGAATGATCAAGTTTGACCATACATAAAGGTCAATGAAGGAAGAGATTTTGTAAGGTTGGATAAAAATAAGCAGAAAAAGACAAAGCCAGATGATGAGTTGAAGACCTAGACGTAGACATGATAAAGACTGCTTAGGCTCTTATACCAAGAAAGAAAAGCTACAAAGGTTACTACGAAAAACTCTAAATTGTATTGAAAATGAATGAATGTTAGCTAAATATAGCTGAGTATAAATACAAGATTCCATTATAATGAACTAAGTCAAAACTATACACATAGTTAAGCTATTACAACTGAAATGGAAATATTTAAAGTTAATCTAGCTATATAAAATGTGACCTCATAGACACTAATAGCATACAACAAAGTGTAGGATAACTAATATGTGATCATTCATCAACATGTGGAATCAAGCAGCTACGTGTTGTGATGTTATAAATACCTACCACTTAAGATTGGTGAGAGCAATTTAGGAATAGATCCTTATATAGACACCTCATTTTTTCTATATTGAATCTAAAGTTCGATGGCTTGGAAATCAACTTAAGAATGAAGAATGGGCACAGATCTATGGCAGATCTTCCATGTTTCTAGTTATCATTGGTGATGCATTATAGTCCTTATCTTTGATTTCCTTAATATTCTTAGTAATCGAAGATTTTTTTTTCACTTTAAAAAATATATCAAATTGATGTTCCTTTTTTAATATGGTGGTATACAAGTATGGAGTAATGATAGGATACTAGGTTGAGAACATAAAGTGATGATGAATTTAAACGTCAACATGTCAATGGGATTACTTCATATGCTAACAAGATATTTGAGCTACAGGAAGTACTAGTTGATGAGTAACATCCTCGTTATAAATTATTTAACCATTAAAGGTACCTTAGTGTCATCAAACCTTTAAATCTACATGTCGTATCAAGGCATATTGTGGGACTTCAGACCCACGTTATAATATATGAATTCAAAATACCTTAATGTGAACATAATTGAAAAGATTGTAAGCCATTTTCTTAAGAGTTAAAATTAATTGTTCATGTGTTTTCCTTTTTAAAATGTCAAATTGGTTGAGATTTAATTAGTAAGAATCCAATATAATAAAATTGAAAACTTCCTAACAAAATACTACGGATGTAGGATCAAACCAATAAATAGTCAACAAAATGAAGTATTCAATTATATGCATTAGAAATATAAGTTCAGTTAGACCTCGTTTGATGACAAGAATTGATTCCAACTTTTTGGTTTAGTTGATCTTTTAGAATTGTATTTCTAATTCTATACACCAATTCCATAGAATTAAAAAATAACTAGTAAAGATCATTTCTAATTTTTACTCCTAACATAAGAAATTACAATTCCAAATATTAGAATTGAAGTGTGACTTTTATGCTTCTAACACAACATTTTATATTTACAAAAAGTCTTGCTAACTTTTAACTTCAAATATTATATTTTTAATTTTAATATTAATATAATTATAAAATAACTATTTTTTAATATTTTGTTAATTAATAAAGTACATGTAACACCTTGAAAAATACTTTTATATAATTATAACTTTATGTCTCGTCCTTAAAAAAATTGGACCAAGAACTCTATATATATATATATATATATATATATATATATATTAAACCTAAACAATTTAGTTTAGTCATTCTTCCTTAAGCTTTGACTACTCAAAATAGTTCAATTTAGACTTTATTGCCTAGGAAAAATTAATTCCAACCGTTATTAAATTTGACATATCCAAAGATTTTATACCAAGTCTTATAACAATCTACAGTCATTAAATATTTTATTAAATTATAAACACATACTAAAGCGATTTATAGATAAAAAAATACATTTATTATAATTTCTATTTATTTTATAAATACAAATAGCTCCTTAACAGTCAAGTATCATAGTCATATGATACACATAATCTTTATATTGAAAAGCATAAGAAAATGGAATCATAGTCCTAAGGCCTATTACATGGCTTGCTTTTCTTTGTCTCCATTCAAACTTTTACAAAAAAAATGTTAATCAATTTGGGTAATTATTTCATTTTACTAAGATTATTCTTAAAATCATATTGGATTTTAATTAGGAAGTTTTACTATAATTTATACTCTTACTAATATCATATATCTCTAGCTAAGGATATTTCAGGATGTTAAAGTATATATACAAATGACACACACACAACAAACATGCGGCCTCGCACACATATGCATATATACTGAACATGTATCACATGTGTATACACATAAACACATAAGAGGAATGTTACATAAACGTACATGCATATGCACTACACACACAAACACAAGTTCATATATAATGAATATGTTACATATACATACACATGCACATGCTTGAGTACGCGCACACACACAAACAGATAACAAATATGTACCATAAATGCACATGCACACACATATGTATCTACACATGTAACATCTTAAAATAACCTTAGTTATAAGTATAATTTAAGTAAGAGTAAAATGTAAATAGTAGAAAATGGACCATTGGGATAGAAAAATTTTTCTAATTAAATCAAAGGATAAATTTATAAAGTAGATAGTGACCCTAGTAAATAGGAGAAGATTAAGGATAGATATTTTTATATGTTTCAAGTGAAAAGTTTAACAATAATTAAATGGACTAAAATGGAAGAATAACTTTTTCTAAGATAGGTATTATAATATTTTATTTTTAGTTTTAGCAATCATAAACTTTTTGGAATTTTAAGAGGAACCCCACATAAGTGTATAGCATAATATAAGAAGAAGGTAAAGTAAAAGATAAAATAAGATGCCACCTCATGCTTTCTTCTTCTTTATTTTTTTCCTATAGCATAATATAGTGAAAATTTATAAGGGTTTAACTAAGAATATCAATAAGAAATTTTAGGATTTTAGGACATATTAGAATAATTTAATTTATAATTTTCTTAGTGAAATAATTAATAGCTCAAAATATAAATAAAGGGAAATATAAGTTAAAAGAAACCTAGTGCACAATTAGTAAATGTTCAAGTGTAAATTAATATGTATGGCATTTTTGATATGTCTAGATTGAATTACATTATAAAGCTTTCACTTAAGGACTTGGATACGGTCAAGAAGGGAAAGTGAGCTTGAAGACAAGGTAGCTAGTCTTATCCTTAAAATTTACATTTTTTATAATGCTAACTTGTGTTATCCATTGATGTATTGATTGTAAGTCACGTATGCTACGTGAACTTATAAGGATGTGTTTATGTATTGTTGGAAAGGATGAATGAATAAAGGCATTATTTTCCCTTTCTTTAATGTGATGATTATCCATTTGTGATGCAAGAAATTACCCTACCTAAAAGTGGCAAGAAATAAAGCATTCATCACCTAAAAGTGGGAGGACATATAGCATTCCTCACCTAAAAGTGAGAAGAGATGTAACATTCATCACCAATAAGTGGGAACAAATTAAGAGTATAGCTAAACAAGAAGTGAGATGAGATGTGGTAGGTGTATCATTATAAGTATACAATCAATGACATATTTGTTTATAGCAATGAATTGAATTGCATGACAAGTTTTAAGGTTGAGATTGAAATATGGCTAGCTATTGAAATTTATATCTCATTTCCTTTTGTTACTAATATTAATTCCAAGTACCTAAAAAGTTACCCAATCAATTGTCCAAAAGAATTAGAAATCCCTATGAGAATATGTTCTTAGATTTGTTATGTTTAGGAATGTAACTAAGTGTGGATTGATATTCTAAGACTTAAGTATGTTGAGCATCTCTTTGTAACTATGTGTTATGTGTTGTTGGAGTATGTTGGATGTAAACTTATATAGTCAAAGTTGACATTGAATGATGTAACTATACATATGTTAATCTAACTTGTTTATGAGTATTGATTGGAAATCCAACAAAATGACTTTAAAATAATATGAAATTTGGTATGGTGTTTCTTGACATGTTAAACCTCTATTCTGAAAATTTCTATGGTCATTGAAATTGTGCAAGTGGGGTTAATGAACCCAAATAGTTTAGATTATGGGCATAGAGACAAAGTTAGACATATTTTCTAATTCTAGAATTAAAGAAGCAAAAAAATGATTTTTAACCTGAAATTTTTATGACATGTCAAGTACATACATAGGAATGTTCATGAGAAATCTCATAAAATTCTAGACTATTTTTCCTTAGATTCAAGGCCAGATTCATTCATCCTAAATTTGAGGGACCAAACTGAATAGTTTTAGAAGTTAGTTTGGTTTAGGTGGAATTTGAAAGTATTTTGGTCCTATATTTTTATGAACGAAATTAGACATAAACAATTTTATTTCTGGAAATTTTTAAAAATTTTGAAGCATGGGAACTATATTTTTGAAATCTCTCAAAATAGGGTTGATTTTGTCAAGAAAAGGAAAATTATGACAAGAAGAAAACAAGTTAAAGAAAGCTAGAGGCAATCTATATGTGAATTTACTATGTAGAAATAAAAATAAAATACTAAAAATAGTTTAAAATAAAAAAGGAAAAATGTTTAATTAGTTGTAAAATTTTGAATAAGACAAAAATATTGTAGAATTCATATTTTAACCAAATTTAAATTAAGAAATTATCTTATATTTTGAGTTAAGTGCTACAAAATGTATATGTGTGAGCACACATACACACATATATATAATGAATATGTTATATACATGTACATATACATGCACATACATGCATATATGCTGAACATGTAATACATGCGCTCTGACATGTAAATATATATAACGAATATGTAATATCAACACACAAGTATACACATTAACACAAATAAATATATAATAAATATGTTACATACACATGCATGCGCATGCATACACATAACAAATGTGTAACACGGTATAAAAACATTAGATATATTAATCTTTAAAAAAAATAATATGATTGTACACATGTATATGTTTGTATGCACAAGTGCAATATAATATTGCAATGTAACACTATAATATGCTTATAACATAAACACAATATTGCATAGCATATGCACACATGCATACAAAATTGGAATTATAATTTAATATTCTAATTCTTTACATGACCCAAACATGAATTTTAAGATTTTGAATCAATTCCAATTCCATTGAAATTATAATAATATATATTAATTCTAATTCTTGGTACCAAATGGAACCTTAGAGAATATGGAAGAAACACAAGTAAGTTTAAGGTCAAATCAAAAGAATGGAACCAAGGAAACTAGTGAAATTGAACTTGTAGTAGAATAAGATGATCTTTTTTTTTTTTTTTTTTTTTAAAAAAAATAATTGCAAATGAATTAACTAATCTATAATATATTCAAAATAAACCTTGTAATTACTTGTAATTAATATAGGTAAAGAAAATGCACAAAAAAACATTGAATCATGTGAAATTTAAAGTTCATAAATAATAAGTAAGGAGAGGTAATGAAATCAGATCATTCAAGAAAATAGTATCAGGAAAGTAATGCAGAATCTTCAAAATACATAACATATTAAAACTGAAAATGAAGCAAGTTTTAGTGATGACCCATGGCATGAGAAGTGTCTATGTATATGCCCTCTGACCTGCTTGTGTGAAATATCATCGTACGAGCATCAACATGACAAAATTGGAGCCTTTTGATATGTAGCTATCTATGCCAATGATTTGTTATGGCACCGATTCTTCTCTCTTCATTTTTTTTTTCTTACCTTCCTTCATGTTGTAAGGCTTTTCCTTGTCTTGCTTTGCATTGATCATATAGCTAAGCTTACATGGTGTAATGACAAGTCAGCACCTACGTGCAAGGTTGTCAAACTCGTGATTCTAGGTAAACTCGTAAGGGGAAGGTAGATTCGTAACGTAGAATCGTAAGAGTTTACAATAATAGATATTAAATATAATTGTATCATATAAATACATAAAATTTCATACATAAATACTCATTTTATGATCCATAATCTACATTCTATATTCTTCATTCAAGTCAATATAAAAATTTCAATAAGCTTCATAATTTATTATTCATTATAAAATAATACTCATTTAACATAACTAAGTCTCAAATAAAAATAATATATAAGTTCGTATTAGCTAAAGAGAAATCCTAATTTTTTGACCATTATAGAAAATAAATAAAAAAAATATAAATTGATCTTTTATCACAAATTAGCTAACGAAAAATCTTAATTTCCTAACCATATATGCATCAAATTTTAGCAATGTGCGTTAATAATATATAAATTCTTCGTTATTTTTGGGTAACTATATTAAATAATTAATATTTAAAAATTTTACTATGTTAAAATTTGATTAGTTTAGATTGAGATCCTAAAAGTGTTAAAGTGTTCAATATATCAAGTTAATTAAATTATAGCTTAAAAAAAAAATACATATATATATATAGAGTCAAGCAGTAATATTGTAGTAATTATATATAATGTATTGTATATATATAACAAAGGTAACATTATGACTAAGTGGCTTGGCTTGCTGGGAACAAGTTGTAGGAATGTGGGTTCGAGTTTGCGCAATGCTTTTTTTCGAAAAAATGAGAGATGAAGACTGTTGAGCCAACTCGCCCAACTCGGAGTTGACTCGTCAATTTCACCGAGTTTGGCCGAGTCAAGTCTAAGTTGGAGCGAGTATGAAACAGATTCGAGTTAGTGGACGAATCAACTCGATTTGCTTTACTTAAAACATGAACTCGGTGAGTCAACAAGTTGACTCGTGAGTTTGATAACACTGCCCATGTGTACTATCACACTAGTTCTATTAGCTAAATCATCATTTCACTTGATGGTGTTATGATGAGCATGGATGCTAGGGACTAATTTACAAACGTTTTCTTAGTATATGGAGTGATTTGAAAAAATTAAAAGTATAAGGACCAATTTGAAAATTAGTGTAAACTAAGGGGATGAAATGGCTATTTTTCCCAAAAATATTTTCAGCCCAATTAAACTTGAAATCTTGTGTAGATCACCTTGTGTTCTTCTTTCTAAATTTTCTTAGGTTTCTTTTTAAATATTGAAGATCCAATCAAGCAAAAATTGAATCAAGTAAAGATGCAGCCAAAGCATTTTCAATCACTAGGTCTAAGCCTATAGCAAAGCCCAACATATTATAAAAGCATTATTACCCTTCGAGGCCCAAAAACTTGAGTTTAACTTCGTCAATTTGATGGAGCCAAAAAACCGCTATAGCAAACTGTAAACCCCATGTTAGAGTCAAACTATGGGATCACACTCATAAGCAAGTATTGGATATTAATGGCCATCTAAGGTTTTTTTTTTTTTTTCAGTCATAGCAATTAAGGTTTTAAATGTTCTAAATAAGGGTACTAATTTGTAACAGGAGTTTTGTGTAACACCTATATAAATTTAGCATGTATGATTTATTTAAATTATTTAGGGGCCTCAAGAATTAAAATTTCTATATCTCCAGCAAAGGAAATTTTATAGATGATTTTGTGAAAAGGATACAAATTTAATTTGATGAAAGGGATGAAAACGATGGGTTAAATTTAAGGTAATTAGATTTAAGAGTTGAAATTGAGCTTGGAAAAATGGCTCGTTACCTCTTACCCAGTTCGAGACCACATTCTTCTTTCCTTAAGTGTTTTTTTTATAGCTCCACATGAGGCCAAAAAAAAGAAGAAAAGGAAATTACAAGATTGCCCCTCATCTAATTCTTCCTCCACTGTTCGTGCTTCTGCTCTCAGACAGGGACGCGATTTCTGGGTTTCGGAGAACGAAATCCATCCCTCTATTCCATCTTCTCACCGGTGCTGTGTTTTCCGAGCAGATCGCTTCATTCCCATGCATTTCCGGTCAAGATGTTGAGAACCACATTGTGAAAAATTCCCCTTCTTCATCGCAGACGCTAGGGCATGTATATGGTAGAGTTTCTTTCAAAAATCTCATTGTGCCTTTCGTTAGTTACTTGATTTCTATCGCTTCTCCTTAGTTTTCAGAGATTAACCACCAGAAATTTGCTACCAATCTGCGAAATCTTGATGGCAGCGCATTTAGGGTTGCAAAGGGGCTAAATTTTAAACTGTTGCTTGGTTTGGTGATCATAAATATCAAGGGGAAAGGGGAGTTTGGTCCTTCGGTGCTAAATCTTTAAGGTAAATTTCTATTTGGTGAAATTTCATTACTTCCAACTCATGTTGTTATAGAATGTATGAATAAGAAATTGTGCTAATGAAAGGGCTAACATTAAATAAATTTGAGATGGGAAATGCAATCTGTGTACCGAAATAGATTCTCCTATATATATATATATTGCAATGTATGTGCATATGAAAATTTAGAGTTGAATGGTGAAAATGAAATGGCATAGATTGCAGGGTAAAGGATTGACAAAAGTGTGAAAGGAGGTTAAATAATGAGTTAGTGCTAATCTATATTATTAATTTGCTTACCTATTGTTATAAGAATGAGGAATAAGATGGAAAAACTCTACTTTGGGTATAGTTATGAACTTAGTAAAATAGCTTGATATGAAACCTTATCAATTCAACACATGGCACTTGATTATTATAAGAAGAAGAAGAAAACGAAAATGGACTCTACTCGTTAAAAAATAAGAAGGGAAATATGCTGTAATACGATACAAACTACACTGTTTTATAGACCAGAATTAAAAAATAGGTAAATGGCCTCCAATCAAGTTGAAAATTGGTATGCAACATCATATCATACTAAGGATGTGATCTAGAAAGTTTGAAAATTTTTTGAATTCATTTGATAGGGAATATAACACGAAATACATGACTGCCAGATCTCAAAACAGGGCAGCCTTGGAAAAACTCTATTGTTGGATGCCCAAAAGAAAGAATTTGTACTGTTGATTAAAAATGCGTATAAGAAGCTGGGAGTCAAATTTTACTAAATTTCGAATTGATTTGTCAGGTGTTATAATGTCCAAACAGTGGTGAATTACGATTCTGGACAAAAATTGGGCAGCAAAGAAAGTTAACTAAAATTGGTATTTAAGGATGGGTCATTTTTTTTTCTTTTTCTTCTAAAAGTTGTATGGTGATAATTTGACATCTAAATCTGTTGGTGCATTGGCTAAAACCGACAAGTATGATAATATAAGTATTATTAAAGATTGAATATTGAAAAGTGCTATGCATGGATTATTGAGTGTAAAATATGGAAGGCTATTCTTTGGCATGTAAGTGGTTTGTATAGATATGTATGCAATTTTTTAATGTTGCTAAATAAGTTGGAGAAGCCTTAAAGCTTGCAATTAAAGAGTGAGATCTCCTTATTTGTTGTATAGTGACAGTGTTCTCTTAGAAAGCCTTATTATGAGTTCGTAGATTAGTGGAATGAAGGTTAGTTTTTGTGTTTAAGCTAAGGGTGTAGGATATCTAATAAGATCTTTAAGTCATTCCTTTATTGAGTGTACTAATTTATCGGCCCTCAACTAAGCTAGTAAGGGATTTTGAGCTTAACTATATTGCTGTAATGATTTATTGTGCGAATAAAAAGAATACCATGCATTTCTCTATTATAGGGACTTACTTTAAGAGTACCTTTCGAGGGTAAAGAGAGAAGTTTGGAATAGCTAGAATTGTTCCGTCCACCAGGCAAACAATAGTATTCCCAACAGTGTTTTATGTTTCACTGGCTTGTGTTACATATTTATTTGTATGTCACTTCAAAAGTTTATGTTAGTATTTCGTCACTCACAATTCCTATTTCACGTATTGAATTGTTTTACAAGATGCAAATTATTCTCTTAAACTAATTGTAAAACGTGTATGGAATTGTGCAACTGTGAAAGAGAGGATTTTGTAGCTTAAATGGGATACAATACTACGCATTGACTGTCTTATGGTTATGAAACAACATTCATACGAGACAATTAATTCAACTATAATAAGGACTAGTATATGACTAGTGTTGTTGAGTAAGCAGTAGCATTTCTAATAGTATTGTATATTACAGTTGCATATTGCTATAAAGGTTCTTGTTGGCATTTCTTCACATATAGTTTATTTTTACTTGTGAACTCCGTTCAAAGCAACCGAAATGAATTTAAAAGGAATATAGTTTATTTTCTTTTTATTGAATGAAAATTGATTGATTGATTGAATCTGTGCATGAGAATGAATATTTGGGATACATAGACTAAGTATTGTCTTGACTGAAATATTGAAAATTTGTATTCTAATAGTGTTGATATTGAAAGAAGAAAACCCATGCATGACGATTTTCTTAGGTTTAGGGAGGACTAGTATAGGATGGATGATTCAGCGTAAGCTTACAACTCATGACCATTTGGTTAATTTATCCCGAGGGCTATGTGCCTCGACTGATATTGATTACCCGAAGGGTTGTATGCTCTCGATTGTTAATATAATTCATGGGCTAGAAGTCCGTGACCTTTGTTTCATGCCCTTAATAGTCTTACCTGCCATATAGTTTCCAAGTCAACTACTTTTCATATTAAAAGTAAGTTTTTTTTTTATTTGTTTTAGGAAGAGACATAAAAATTTGATAACATATAGTATTCCAAGCTCATAGATATTGTTTTAAAGTTTTGACTGATGGTTATAACTTTGTGGGCTGTGTTCCTGGGACAGACAATTTATGTCTTGAGATAGTCCTCATAGTTACCGTTTATGGTTTTAAATAAATTGTTTTCTCTCCTTTAATGTCGAATAAAAGCTTTTGCTATTGGTTTTCCAAAGTTCATGTAAGCTTTGATAGTTTAAGAAGTTTCTCAGTAGATGTTATTTATAATTAATGCTTTCGAGCTGATACAGTGATAGACCTTACCTCTATCAGGTTCATTATTTAATTGTTTTATTAAATTCCCTCTTTGTTGTTAAATTATGCCATTATGTCTTTTTGGGATGCTACCTGTTGACATTTACTATTTCAAATGGTATTATAGAGCAACCTCAAGAGTTTCAAGATAGATCTAGATTGTTGCCGGTGAGCATCACCTTAATCGCTAATTTTCATAAGCTATTTAACACCAAGCTTAGATTCTTTAAAAATTTTGATAGAGTCTCCCTTGAAATTGGAACCTCCCGAAATTTTGATAGTTACTTGCTAGTCAAATACCAATCATTTTAAGAGAGCTCAGCTCTCACTTACAATAAAACCATCACTGCACATCAATTGGAAGGATGTGAGACCCTGCCCGTGGTCATATAGGATACATCTAAAATAAATATATACCTGTCAAAATATATATATAGTTACGGGTAACAGGTGTTGTGATAGATTTCTGTTATTGATTGTTAATAGTTTTCGTAGATTTCTGTTAATGTTGTTATTAGTTTTAGTTGTTAGATGATCTTAACTACCTGCTAGCAGTTAGTGTAGAAATTATATATAGTAAGAGAAGGATTGTAAAAAGGGGTGATTGAAGTATTAAGAAGCATGTTGCATATTTTCTGGTTCAGTATACCTTCGGATATCATATATACACACACAGACACCTATGCTTCAATATACATGTGTGTATATATAATATATATAGACAGATCAAAATTATTCTTTAACCTTTCGCTCGCTTAGTACTTCCTAATTTAACCACCCCAAAATTTTTTTTTTCTAACTCATTAATATGCCGCCTCACTATGAGTAGAGCTATCCAAACCCACCAAAAAATTTTTTTAAAAAATTTTGAAAGAAAATTAAAATGCTAGCCTCTCTCACCCATTAGGTAAGAGCGGAATAGAACCTGCATGAGTGAGG
Source organism: Delonix regia (assembly GCA_037074485.1). NCBI lineage: Eukaryota > Viridiplantae > Streptophyta > Magnoliopsida > Fabales > Fabaceae > Delonix > Delonix regia. The sequence continues at coordinate 13,379,790 of CM073456.1, read as the reverse complement.
AAGAAGAACAGATCAGGAGTGAGTTAGAAAGGCTGCGACGACACTAGCTTACGTGAGTGAGGAAAAGAGTAGAGACGTTGATGTCATTGAAAGAGGCAAGACTTTAGAGACATGAGGGATGAAAACAAAATTTAAAAATAAATCCGTAGAAATTTAAAAAGTAATAATGAGTCAAAATTTAATTAAGTGTATAAATAATAGAGTAAAACTTCCAAATCTTGGAGGTGCAGCACCGTGAAGTGTGGGAGGCTGAGCGACATTCTGTCTATTTCCTTGTGCAGCACCATTGTCTTTAGCCTTCTCTGAGATTTTCGTAGCGAAACGCATCCCTACTGCCTTGTCCTTCATTTTTTTCTTGCTCGGTGAGTTGTGTTGGGTGTTACTCAAATTGAACGTTTTCTTCTTCTTATAGTGTGTGTGCTCTGCTTTTCTTATTAATTTTTATTTTCTGTGCTTTCTTTTACCTCATTTGAGTTGTAGTGAGTGAAACCTTGTTGCTATTTTGGAGTTGCTTTGGCTATTAGAGAGTGAGCTTCTTTGCTTTTTCTGAAACTTGAGTTGAAGAGCAAAGCCTTACATGGTAAGTTCGTTGATGATTTCTTATAGTGCTGTGATGATTATTGACATGTAGTTAGAGCCATTGGTCAGGCCGTATAACCTACTTATAAGGTAGATTGGGTTGAGAGTTTCACGTGAGAATCTATTTATTATGGTCCTATAAACTTTGTTTAATTCGTGGGCTAAATGGAATGCCTAATTTTTTTTTTTTTTTTCCTATACCTCCAACCAAATCCTGAAGTCCAACCCAATTTATTCAAAAAAAAAAAAAAAAAACCTAAAACTTTTGGCACTCACTGCTTTGTCACATCACTCATCCTTCCTTCCTTCTTGAAACAGCACACGCACGCAGCTGACATTGGGTCAAAACAACACACGCACGGAGGATGCAACATCGGAGTAGCCCACCTTCCTTCCTTCCTGAATCACAAAGTTGACGTCGCTGTCGCAGCACGAAGTTGACACCTCTGGTCTTTTCCTTACTCACACACGCTGGCATCGTCATAGCCTCTCTAGCTCACTCCAGATCTGTTCCTCTTCCTCACTCACGCAGGTCCGTTCTACTCTTCCCTAAAGGGTGGGAGAGGCTGGCATTTTTATTTTTTCCAGAATTTTTTAAAAGTATTTTTGTGGGTTTTGACAGCTCTATTCATAGTGGGACGACATATTAAAGAGTTAGAGCAAAAAATTTGGGGTCGTTAAATTAGGAAGTACTGAGCGAGCCAGAGGTTAAAGAATAATTTTGATCTATCTATATGTATATTTATATACACAAGTATATTGAGGCATGAGTGTTTGTGTGTGTATATATATGATATCCAAAGGTATACTGAACCAGAAAATATGCAATGTACTTCTTATTACTTCAATCACCCCTTTTTACAATCTTTTTCTTACTATATATAATTTTTGCACTAACCACTAAAAGGTAGTTATGATCATCTAACAATTAAAACTATTAATAGAAATTTACGAAAACTACTGACAGTCAATAACAAAAATCTATCACAACACCTATTACCTGTAACTATATATATATATATTAGTCTCCATTTCGTAATGGAGAAATAAACAATGAAATGGCAAACAGATTTGTAATGTGAGCCTTCCCTAAGAACGTAACAGATTGAAATAATGAATAGTCTATTAGGGGTATTCTATGGAGATCCTTATGAAGAAATGAATTAAATGGTCAATTTAGATTTCATATATAACCGAGAAAGCTTTTAGTGAATATAGGATCTATCTAAGCCGGACTCAATATAGGTTAAATTAGTGAAGCTTAAGTTAGGTGTACAAAGTTACTTCATTAATGTGTAAGGCCTTCACTAGGAAAATCAAGCATAATTGTGTACAAGGTAACACCAAAAAATAAAATAATAGTGGTGGAGGTACTAATTCCCATTTTTGTAAGTATTGAAGTTCTTACACAAATTTTAATAATGGCCTTTTTGATTGTGGTTACCATGTTATGGAGAAGAAGAGTGGATTAATATATTTGAGGGCAATCCTAACCAGAGGAGAAGGCAAGGATTAGGATTAACTAGTGTTTCTTGGAGGCCAGGTGAGCAGCCCCACAGTTAGGATAGGCTTATTCTATATTTTCCTATCTTTAAATGTTTTTTCTCTTAATTATAATTTCCTACATTGTATTTCTTTATATCCAATCAGATGGATTATAACAATGTTTCACAATGACTGCACTGGGTATGGAATGGATGAGAATGGTTAAGAATGAAAGGTGTGTGATTCAGTATGGTTATATGTGATCTTTTGGATAGTTGGTTTACATAAAATGATTAAATTTTATACACATGACGTGAGTTTTAGCTTTTATTTATTTATTTATTTATTCTCTTCTTGGGTTTTGGAAGGGCTAATTAAGGATGCCAATAGCTAATAGTAGTCTTGCTAGCCCTTGGTGTACAATGGAAATACCTAGCTAATAGGGTTTACACTGTTAGCCCTTGATGACCCTAACTTGTTTAGTAAGGGTGAATGGTTTTTTTACTATTTGATGAAGTTTTACTTGTAACTAAGCCCCCTTAAGATGTTTTTTTTTTAATTCTAGTGTATTTTTGGATGACCACAAGCAAGATTCCCCACCCTTTATTGTGTTTTTTGAATTTTTTTTTGGTGTTGTGTATGAGAATGGAGCTTTCCATTTACGATTGTTTTGGGTTGACAGGTATTTTTGTAGTAATATTGGAGGGTCCTATTCCCAGAGGAGATTTTGTCAAAATTTCTATAGAACCTTAGCCTTATATATATCTTCATTATCAATTAGGAAAGGGAAATCTAGTAGATCATCTCTTATGTGTCTTATTCTTAGTGTGTGGGATTTATTTTGTCTATTGTAGGCTTGGAGGAACAGGGTTTTTCCTTATTTTTTGTGCTGAACACGCTTCAGGTTTTAAGGGTGTGACATAAACCCTTTTATCAAATCTATCAATGGATACAGCAAACCACTTGAATGCGAAGAGGAGGAAGAAGACCAACCAATCTCCTGAGAGCAAGTTCCAATTTGAGCTCAATTCTTGTTCCAAAAACAAGGATTTGAATGGTGCAATCACCCTTTACGAAACTGTAATTTTGCAGAAAATACGAATCAACCAGCACCAATTCAATGCTTTACTCTACCTCTGTTCCAATTCTGTCACTGACCCATCACTCAGAGACTTATCTTTGGATTACGGGTTTCGGGTATTTGATCATATGTTGGCCTGTGGTATCAATCCCAATGAGGCTTCAATCACAGCTGTTGCTAGGCTAACTGCAGCAAAAGGAGATGGAGACTATGCCTTTGAGTTGGTTAAGAGTATGAGGAAGTACAAACTCACTCCTCGATTGCGAACATTTGATCCTGCGTTGTTCTGCTTTTGCGACCATTTAGAGGCTGATAAGGCATATGAGGTCGAGGAAGAAATGAGTGCAGTGGGAGTAATTCTTGAGGAAGCAGAGCTTGCGGCCCTTTTGAAGGTGAGCATGAAGAGAGGTACAGCAGAGAGAGTTTATGAATACTTACACAAACTCAGAAAGTCTGTGAGGTGTGTTAGCGAATCAACTGCACAGATTATTGAAGACTGGTTTCAAAGCACCAAAGCATCAGGGATAGGTGAGCTGAGTTTGGATGCTGGACGGGTCAAAGAGGAAGTTGTACGGAATGGGGGAGGGTGGCATGGTCAAGGATGGATTGGAAAAGGAAGTTGGACTGTGCACAAAGCTAATGTTGATACCGATGGACGTTGTTGTTGTTGTCATGAGCAACTGGCTTGTGTTGATATTGATGATGATGAAACAGAGAAATTTGCACAATCTGTTGCAGCATTGGCAATGGAACGAGAGGTCAAGGCAAATTTTATTAAGTTTCAGGTGAGTGAATTCCTGTCTGTCATTGCTCTCTTGCATGTAATGCTATACCTAATATAGTGTCTTCTATGGAAATGAAGTTGTCTGACTTATTCAAATCTTCAATAATCATTACATCCCGGCATATCTGTAACTTGGTTTGTGTAGTTTTCCTCATTTGTCTTTTTGGTGTCTTATCTTACAGGGCTGGCTTGAAAAACATGCTGACTTTGAAGCTATAGTGGATGGAGCAAACATTGGGCTCTACCAGCAAAATTTTGCAGATGGAGGATTTAGCATTTCTCAGGTTTTATGCCTAATATATGGGGATCCCCTTACAAACATCACCCACCCAACCAAAAAAAAAAAAAAAAAAAAGATGAAGAAGAAGAAAAGTACAATTTAACTCTTAGCTCATACATAACAAATTCTATACAACTAATTATGTTTATATTGTGAATTTTATAATTGTGCAGCTTGATGATGTTGTAAAGGAACTATATAATAGGAGTAAAAAGATGCCTTTGGTTATCCTGCACAACAAACGTTTGCGAGGGCTAATGGAAAATCATTCTAGCAGAAAGTTGGTTGAGGAGTGGAGGGATAATGGTGCTCTTTATACCACACCAAATGGCTCTAATGATGATTGGTAATTGCCAAATCAATGTCTTTGCAAGTGTCTTTATGTTTTTCTTCTGAGGATGACAATTTTGTTTCTTGAAGTGTCTGAATGTTTCTTCACCTTTTTATGTATTATTCAAGATATATTCTTTAAGGCGCTGATTCACATATATGGTTGAATTTTGGGTTTGAATCTTTTGATCTCTAATGTGTTTATTCTCTCTTCAAATAATTCCATTTTATTGTCTTGTACTTTTTTTCTTTCCTTAGTTTTTTTAATACACCTGGATTTCAGGTATTGGCTCTATGCTGCTGTAAAATTAAGGTGCTTGCTTGTGACTAATGATGAAATGCGAGATCACATATTTGAACTCATAGGAAGCAGCTTTTTCAACCAGTGGAAAGAGAGACATCAAGTGGAGTTCCTTCTGAAATTGCTTTTTCTGGCATCATTGCATTTTTTGTTCTTATTTATTGACTGTGAGCTTGTAAATCTTATTCTTCTGTGGAACAGGGGAGTAGATTGAATTTGTATCCAGTTTATTACTTCTGTTTACTTAGATAGAATACGATTGTCTTAAGAACTCATATAGTGATATATATATATATATATATATATATATATATTAAGTTAAATTGAAGAACTTCTTAAATTACCATTGTGGTGGTTTATAGGGGAAACATGCTGAGAAATGTGCCTCTTATGGACCATATTTAAATATTTTAACACTTGGATAATTAGTAATTTGTTTTATAGGTTTTTTAGTATTGATGCCCTTAAACATGGTTTTTTGTGACAAGCCAACTATATTGATTTATTTTTATCTACAGGTTCACTATACATTTGTTAAAGGGAACCTTAAACTTCTGATGCCGCCACCATATTCATTGGTCATCCAGGTAATATGGGTTACATGGCATGGCATGTACTAGAATCTGTCATCATGCATGGGGCAATGCTAGCTATGCACTGGTATTAGGTGTTGTGTCAGCCAAGGGTTTTCAATATTTTGATATTATGCTTAAGAGCCCATATCTTTGAATTGCCAGTGTGGGGTTGTGCTTGCAACTTGCGTTATAAGACTTTTTTTTATCTTTCATTCAAGATGGAATTGTTCTATTTGTGGTCATGGTTGCATTTGTTTTCAACGCAGAGCTGTAATTTTTATCCAGAAATATTGACATTTACTAAATTGTAGTGTCTCTATGTTTAGGTCTACGTCTAAGGGTGCTTTAATCTGTTTCTTGTGTAAGGGTGGTTAAATTTCATTGTTGTTGGGCATTCATGATCGGTATGGGGGGGGTAACCATGAAATCTCCATTGATAGATTCATTAGTGTCTTGAGAACTGTTAGTTTCAGAACAATATCTGAAAATGTGAGTTTTTGTTTCAGGAATCTGAGAAAGGATCATGGCATGTGCCAGTAGTAGTAGACAATAGCAACGAGAATTCCTCAAGAATTTGGCTCTGCATTACTCGGTCAAGTGCTAACAGAGTGGTTGCTAGTGTTTCTAGTGATGTGAAAACTTGTGAAAATGGTAATCTCGGTTGTCATAGTAACTCAGCAGATTATCCCTGCTGGTCAGAGAGATCCTCAAGTAATGGTGTTCATAACTCAGATTTCTCCCAAGCTGTTGAGGAGAACACAGCTGCCTTGACAGGCAAAAGAAATGAAAGGTCCCCTTCTTCCTAATGGATTTTTCTTTTTGGTGATGCCTTTGTTTGGCATGCGCGTAATGGGCCCTTTAACTGCTTGAGGGTGGAGAAGAATGTATTTTGTCTGTGACCATTTAAGTATGATATCCGCGTTGGTAACACTTGGGTTTAGTGTTATACCCTTCAGTGTTCGATAAAAGAAAATTTTTTGCATGGGAGTTGCATAGTTCATGATATGAACAGCAACATTATGCTTCATGGTTATTTAATTTCTACACTTAAAAACCCTTATGAACCAATCATGGTATTAATTTTTTGAATAGAGCACAAAGGAAGTAATTGTATCTTGTAAATCTCACTGTTGTAATGAACATTTGGTGATCTGTGAATGTGAAAGTAGGTGGTGGGTTCTCTTGTTGGCGCAAAAAATGGTTGGTACTGCATGTTCTGTATAAGTAGCCTCCTAGTTCAGCTTATTTATCTTTGACTTGTATACTGGAGACAATAGTGAATGGTGCTCTTTTTTTTGCTTTTTTTAAATTATTCAATAACTTTATCTTTGGGATCGTAAATTATGCATTTGATTGTTGCCTGATTTAGTATAGGTATGTTGTCCAACTCCGTCAGTAATTTCTGCGTTACTATCTCTATGATTGTACAAATGCAAGTGGTACAAATTTAAACTTTTTTCATAAGTCAAAACAAAATCACTTACATAATTATGTAAATTTGCTTTTTTAATTAATACGTATTTGTTTCTTATTTTTATGTAAGTGGATTAATTCCCAATAAAAAGTGAGATTAGCCATGTAAGAGTAGTAAAATATAAATATTTGACAGTTCACGAGAGTTCATAAGCACGTGGCAGCTATAACATTAATTATACTGCCTTTCACAGGATAACTAATAACATACCAATATCTATAATCTTGCTCACACAGATTTAACGCACTTAATGCTAATACAAGTTTCACAAGACAAAAGTTGAAATATTCCACTTCAAAGTATCATCACTTGAGGACATACTTAACGATGCCAGGGATATGGATATTGAGGAAATAATCCTCCCAATCAATCATCTTCGGGTCAAAATAAAACATATCCATCTCCACCCCACTTTGTCTTGCCGCAATTCGCAACTTCTGTGTGTTCATATTATCAAATCTGTGGTGCGAATAAATGGATGATTAATATCCATAAACATATTCAAACATTGTGTTATTTATAGCTTCTAATAAAGTAGTAACTTACATGCCAGTGAAGAACAAGTAAGGCCTGTAAAGATCAACCAAGCGCATCACAATTTGAATCTTTCTGTTCAAATCAAGATACACTCCCCGAAAATATTGGCAAAAAGCTGTATTGGCCAGCTCGAGTCCCTATAATTAAATGCAAAAAAACCAGCTTTGTCAAGATTTAAGAACTTCGATTATATGATTTAGGTGTATCATATGATTGATAGATAAGTTACCTTCAAGAGGAGCATATAGCGAATGAACATGTATCTGCGGAAACTATCCATGCTGTTCAATATGGTAACTTTGCCAACCTTGACAACACTTCCATCCTTGTTTCTTAATGGCTTTGACGTGAAGTATTTTTCGCTGTAGTCTCTAAGATTAAAATATCTTATGGGATTTCTCACTGACGAACCCACGTGATATATTACATCATCTGGCTGATTCGCATGAGCCACCATCACTACTAGTATTGTATTCACCACCATGTCAGCTGGTATCTGCTTCAGTAAACTCGGCATAATTAACTGATCCATTATATCTAAGGGGAAAAAATCATGACAAGTAGAATGGGTTCATTCAGTGTCTCACCACGTCAAAAACTGCCTTGATATCCGCAAGGAAGCATTTTAACTTTCCTTTACCATAAGCAACAATTAAACTGTCTATGGTTCTGCAATTAATTCAAGTTCCAAGATTAGAACAATTTAGGTTCTGTATTTAGATTTCCAAAGGTCCAAATATATACCATTTTCTTGGAAAGCTAGCAAACATAACAAAAAGTTGGCATAGACTTTTAATGTGGTGATATACCTTACACCTTCAACCCATCCAGGGAAAGGTTCTTTGTAAGTGCTGGTGACGATGGTAGGACGTACAATGACAACGGGCAGATTTCCCTTCAACGTTCCTACAAGCATTTCTCCCATTGCCTTTGTAAACACGTAAGTGTTTGGCCATCCATATACGTTTGCCCTGATAATGTCAAAACACAACCAAACCTATTCATCAAGGTCGTATAATATATAATTGTTTAGGGTTTCATCCCAGGGAGTTTTCTTTTGATATGTTGATGTTTTAGGTTGTGAAACTTCTTCAGTAATTCATTGAGGTTGTCAAGTAGTACTTGGAAACAGTACCAATTTACACATGGACAAAAAGTCTATACTATTAGGTATTTTAAATGAAAGTAGAGTAGTTGGTTTTTTTTTTCTTAATTTTATTTTACAGTGAGCACTGTATGTGAAGGTGTATTGTAAAACAATTTCTTTCACAAATTAATGTTTTAATTAAAAATTCGAAAAAAGTCGATAGAAAATGCATCTAATATTTCACAAGTTGGTTGAAACTTAAGTCACAAGAGGGTAACTCAGAACAAACCTGCTATGACCTAAGTCCTTCAGGGCAATTTTAATTTCATATTCTGTGGCTCCCTGCTCTTGAAGCTGATTCAGAGTTTCCTCTACTAATTTCTTTTCTGTATCAATGTCTAGTCCAGGCACTCCGTTTAGTGACACACCCATTTGGTATGGATCCTCTGCTATGAGTCCTCCTTTCTCCCCACACACGTAAGCTTTAATTCAAGAAATATAATTGGCAAAGGTGAGCAAATATCTGTCTGATATTCTTTCATTTGGATGTATAATTTAAAAACGAAGATATATAACCCATCGCTCTCTCATTATTTCCACTCTGTATTCTCATTTATGTTTGGACTTCTGACCTTTGATTTATAAGGTATTCATTGGTCAATATATCATTGAATAAAAACAAAAGCAATAAAGTCCTGTTGTGATTGGAAGCCGACCCATCATGGAAAACTATTATGTGGAAAAAATGCAAGCAGGATATTAGTACTATAGACAGGTATACCAACCTGTTGATACGTGGACGAGGACCTTCAGTTTAATACATTTTTTGGCGAAGCTCAAGACATGCTTAGCTCCCAAGGTATTTATTCCCAATGCGACGTCGTATCTGCATTAAATGAGAAAACACATATATAAAACTTAAATTTCTAATAACAGACAAATGTAATTGTTACAAGTAGATGGATTGCGATATTACTTTTCTAAAAGAAAAATCTATGACTAAATCCCAAGCAAATATGTTTTACAGATCCAGGATCTCAACTATATATATATATACACACACCTTTCATCGAAGTTGGTTGTTGCAGCTAAGTTAACTATAGCATCTGTTTGTTTGCAAATCTCTTCCATTAGAACGGAGTCCTTCAAACCCAAGTCCTCTTGAGAAATGTCCCCAGGAACCAGAGTCAACTTCTTTGAGATAAAGGAATTGAATTCTGAACCCTGATTTTCCTTTAACAATTTGAACAAATCCTTCCCTATGATCTGCATATGGAAGTTATTGGCCAGTATTAGCCACAAATCATACCATGATGTTATGAGATACATTTATTAGTCTGCAGAAGTCAATGATTATCTCTCTCTCTCTCTCTCTATATATATATATATATTTGTAGGTCTCCTTCTTAGCGATAGAGTAACCTAGCCTCGCAAGAAATATGCTACACAAAATCGCGAAGAGTGTTTAAGATGGTGGGATCTATGACATGGAATTATTAACACATGAAACTGTAAAGACTGTACTTAAGAATTTCTCGTATTGTGGAATCACCTCATTGTGCAAGCGTTGAGAGGCAGATACGGTATCTGCGGCTCTTAAAAGAAGGTAGAGTTTCTTCACATTTGGCTGAACCCTCAGTACCTTCTCCACAAAAACTGCAACATACAAGATAACAGTTAACACTTGACACAGCATGACGACCAATTAATATATATAGTTCAGTCATCAGTGCACAATGCAAAAAGACATAGTACGTGCAAAGTTCGAATTAAGGATTAGAAAAAGGAGAGAGATGATATACTTTTGGCGAGAAACCCAGTGGCACCGGTGATTAAAATGGTCTTGTCCTGAAGGAAGTGAAGTATGCTTTCCAACTCCATGGGTACTGATGATGTACTGAGAACGAGATATATATATCTATATATATATAGATATGGCTTGTTCTCAGATGAAACACTATGGCGTGGGCGAAACATAATGCCCATATACCCTATTTATAGGCAATTGCTATATAGGACAGAGGTCAAATAATAAGAAAAAGGGGTATTAATTACGCAAGACATGCAATGTACGCGGACGCCGAATTCGGTCCCAACCCTCGTAGTGGGTGTGAACGTAACACAGAAGACACTCGCTGCTCATCTTATTTACGAATTCATGCATCTTCGGTATAGTATTGTACACTCCATCGTGCATCTCAACCGCACCGTTTCAGTGAGAGTGACACATAAGGACAGGTTGACCTCTTTTTTTTTTTTTTCAGTCACTTCCTATTTTTTTATGAATCTGGGTCTTCCATAATTTCAGCTGTTAGATGAAATTGTACCAGCCTAAATTTATGAGTAGTAATTATAACGTATGATCGGATGTGCTTATTAATAAACATTTAAAATATTAAAGTTTTCAACTAATTAATAGTCTAAAGCTGATTGCAAATCTCCAGTAGTGTAAGGGGTACAAATTTGATTAAAGAAAGAGTAGGTAGAATGAAAAGAAGTGCCCGCATTCACATTCGCAGTTAGTATTATTTATTCATTTTTTGTTCTCTATCAAGTTACCACCCAAAATCGTAGAAAATTCGTTTTCCTCTATCAGCTCTGTGTAGACTACTATGAAGGATCTTTTGCTTTCACACTTACCCCAATATATTTTTGTTGTTATTATTAGTATTCATATATTGCTATATAATTCAAATATAATTATTATTTAATTAAATTCATATAACTTGAATTTTTTTAAAACAAAGAATTGAGTTTAATGTTAAATTTTAAATAAAAATCATTCGTTTATCAAAATATGAAAGATAGGCGCACAAAAATTTCAAATATGAGGAAGAATAGAATAAATAGGACTGAGTTATGCCGACCCACATGAGATGCCAACCCTGCCATAATGGAGGTGTCAAAAAGGATGACTATATTACATGTGGCGAGCATTTAACTGATAAATTGTTGTGTCTGCAGAGTTGGTTGAGCCACCCATGTGGCCTTATTATCGGGAAGTCCTTACTCCGATAATATTGTCTAACTCCGCATATTACACTAGTACTTTAATGGATCATCACTCAAGTGGCATATGATCGTGGTAAGAACCATAAATGGAAATTGTGTGTGTATATATATATATTACAGCTAATTTTCGCGTCTATATACCTAAAAGCAATAATAGCTTGCCAATTGCCGTGCACGCATGCTAAGGTTTAGGGTTTAATCACTTGGATTGGGTTAGGTTGGGTGTTCTTTGAATAGAGCCATATCATGGTATTGGGCTAAACTATAGACTCGGGCCGGTCATTTTTTTTTTCCAAAATAATTTTAATTTTAATTTTGTTATTCCTTTTAATTATAGATTATTTCTATTTAAGATAGTTTATTTTTTTTTGTTTTGTTTAGTATGGACTACTTTTATCAATATGGAATACCTAATTTTTTAAATATAAATAACATTTTTTTTCTTTTTCAATGTTTTAAATTTTAATTTATAATAAATAATTTTTTAAAAGTACCTTGGTTTAACCTAGCCCAGTGACATACGGGGTCTCACAAGGCTAGATCTGGGATTGGGTTGCTATTTTTGGCTAAGTGCAAAAATTAAATAGCCTTAGGTTAAACAAAAATCCATCTCAACTTGACTTTAGTTCACTCCTTGTGCAAGTCAATGTTTTAAATTTATTTATAAATAAATTTTTTTTTTCATATTTTGAAAAACATATATAATTGAATTAGTTAAGCTCTTTTTATATAATTATATAATTTCAAAATATAAAATAATAAAAAATTGAATAACTTCTTGTTCTCTTATATCAATAACTGTATAACTTCTTTGTACATTCTATCTATTAATACTAATATATATAATTTTAAGACCAATAATCATAAAGTTTTACAACCATATATATTAACATATAGATGGAGTCCATCACATTTTCTATAAATGTATATGAATGACTACAGAAGCTTATTATTCTAGAAGAATCCAAAAATAATAGTCAAGTTGGATTTTCAGCGTTATATTTATGTATGTTTTTGGTATTATATTAGTCAACTGATATTTAGAATAAGTTTTTATTTTTCTATGGCTTCACATTTTGAAAGTATCTGTAATCTTGCCGTGTGCATATAAGATTTTGCTCTTGAGTTAGGAAACATATATAATAATGGCAGTAATATTAATTGATTAGAAAAATACCAAATTGATCATCAACTTTTACATTTTGTGACAATTTAATTTTTACAAATTAGTTTTGACAAACTAATCCTACATAAATATTATTTTATGCAAAATTAATCCTTCATTAATTTAAACAGGGAATTGATTTGATATAGATTTGAATTTGTAAAGAATTGATTTTGTATAATTTTAAATTTGTAAGGGATTGTTTTGTGAAGGACCAAATTATTATAAATTATAAAAGTGAAATGGTTTTCTTATTAATTAATATATTGAAAACACATGCTGAGGCCTGCAACCAGTTTCCTTTTACTTTATTGGTCCTAATTTCTAAAGCTTTTATTGGGGTAGGTGTAATACCAGCAGGAGCAGTGATGGCGAAGCTTAGAATGTGATGCAATTAATAGATATTTGTTTATTTGTTTGATTTTAGTTGACATTCATGAATTTATTTTTAACTAGTATTTAATATTGAGACAAATTAATGATGTTTAAGAAAAATGAACAAATTGTTTATTTGATAGTTAATGAAGTTTTGGTAACTTTACCAATTGAATCCCCACCTTTAATTTCATTTCTAACAACTTAAATTCTTAATATTAATATAGCAAGTAAGTTGTGGCACCTAATTTACGTGGAAAAGTAGTATCGGAAATTTGGAATAGAATAAAGAAGGAAAGAAATTGATTCCAAAATAATTAATTAATTTCGATGGAGATAGTCATTCCTATTAAAATTTTAATAGGCAAAGGAAAATTTAAATCACAATCAAATTGAAATTTCCAGGAGTAAGTACTGCCTGTTTGACTTTATCAGTTGACACTTCAAATCTTAACTTCATCCAAAATTGTCCATAAAATGAAACAAAAGATTTTGATTGGCAATACTTGAGCAAGGTAAGATTAAGCCACAAATTTATGATGAATAACTTAAATGAAAATTTTCAATATTTTGTCCCTACTCGAGCCATCATGAAGTTGAAAATTTATGTTAAAAAAAAAAAAGAGCTAACCAAATGAGAGTGAGTAATAAATTATATTGATTCAAAGCGTGAATCTGGTACATCAAGTGTCATTTTCCCAGACAAAGTTGAACCAGGTACATTCATTCAAATATCTACCTAATCACCTTATCTCTTGAGCTACACCCTTCAATATCTTGTTGCAAAGAAAAGTACAAACTTATATGATCAGACTTTATGGTAGAAAAGTAATTAAACATATGATTAATATACCCTAGCATTACCAACTTTATTTTTCATCTCTGCTAATTAATAACATTTAACACTTTAAACTGTTGCAGGAAGGTGCGTACGTGATGTTAAGATGATGTATGAACAATAATGAATAATAATTGAAAAAAAGAAAAAGAAAAGAAGAAAAGGTACCCTATTAAGTCAATTGCTTTCTGTGTTGAAGAAAATCTCTTAACACATTCGTCTCTTGTTTCTGGCAATGTCTTCTATTTCCATTACATGAGAAGAAGAGAGAAGCATATACACCGAAATCAAGGGAAGTGTGCGAAGAAGTTTTGATTAACTTGCTGCTATGAGTGTAGCAGATTAGAGGAAAACACGTATAACCAGAGACTCAAGAAAATGTGTAAATTAAGTTGCATATTGCATTTGGCTTATGGTAGCCAGAAAGACCTCTGTGCTGGTGTGGCCTACCTAATCTATTCACAAGATGGACATGTATTCCAAGAAGTTCTTCAAGAAACATAAGATAACACCTTGGTAATGATAATACATGAATTAAGGCTATTTAATTAGAATCAGTATGCCAAGGAAATCAAATAATTTTGGCTGGTTTATCTTGGCTGTAGCTAGAAGTTACTTGTTCAACTTTTAAACCACTTTACAGTGGGACTCCACAATATAAGCCTTTCATTATTATTATTAATATTAATGTTTATATATTTATTTAAATAATAATAATATTATTATTATTATTATTGTTATTATTATTATATTTTGTATTTTATTTTTATATTTCAATTTAAAAAATTGAAAATTATGATGTTTATATATATATATATATATATATGCTATTCTACGGGGAATTTAGTGTTCTTGGTCAAGCAAAATTTGTGGATATATTTTATATATTTGCTATTCTATTTTATTGAGACTTGAAAATTTATAGGTGATTATGTCTGTATAATTTGTTTGTGCTGGATTCAATGATACTGTGTTATTTCATTTATGAATTTTGATGTGATTTAGTGTATGACTTGATATTTGTTAAAACTGAGTTGTTTTATTAATTAGTTGCTCCAATAATTGACTAATGCCATCTAAGTGGAAGATTTTTAATTTAATTTATTAATTAAGAATTAGCGTTGGTTAACTATTAATCCAATAACATCTTTAATTAAGTGATTTTAGTGAAACTCTAAACCCAAAAGGGATTGAAACTTTGTTAATTATGAGTTATATGTGATAATTTAAATTATTCATAGACTTATTGGATTGAGGCCCGCGTATAATTGGATTCTTATGACATTACTGACTAAAAAGAAGAGAGAAAACTACTTACTAATAACTAATGGGTAAAATAGTACAGGAGCGGACAGTAATATTTTTAAATGAATTGAGATAGCACATTACTTTTAACAAAATAAACAGCATATTTAGATATATAATTGATACATTGAATATTACAAATCGAATCTCACTTAATTTTGTTTGAATTAAACGGGCTTTGTTGGGTTTATCTACATTTATATATATACAACTAATCTTGTTAATTTTGTTTTTCTTTAATCTCCCAATTATATAATGGTCAAAATCACACTCATGCATAATAAAGATACAATGCTAATATATGTGCACAATATAGTGCACCTAATAATTTCTCCTCCAACTCAACATAGAGTAGAGTAAGTAGATATAAAATAAGCTTTTTATTAAAAGAAAAATCATACTCTTTATTAAGCTTGAATAAACTGGGGAAGTACATTCCAAAAACGAAGACTAGAATAGTTGATAGAGGCCCTAATAATTTTATGAGCATCTACATGTCTTCTAATCCAAGAGTACATGATATTTGAACTTTGAGCAAGGAGAGCCTTACAATCTTGCATGATGGTGCCCAGCTCTCACTCATTAACGTCATCTGAATTAATAGCATTTGCTACCAATTGAGAGTGTTAGAAATAAACTTGTTTTTGGCCTAATATATTGTAAGTCATAATCCACACCTTGCAATTTCATCCAACTTAGGTCCGTTAACACTTAAGCCTATGAATTATCCTATTTAATGAAGGAGGTTATTGGTTGGAAGATGAAATGAATAAATAAGTAGGTGATAGTTGGGAGAAAAATTAAATGAACGTTAGTTGTAACTTCATGACCCAAATTAATTGGTTGTGACCTGGTGCATAGTCTAAATCAACCTAGCCCAACTAGCTTAAGATAACATTTTTACATTTTCCATAAAATATCGATAAAACACATTAGACACACTTTGAAATATAATTCAATGATTTCACAATGATGTTAAATTGATCAACTTAATAATGTCTCACAATATATATTTGATATAATAAGGAAATAGCCCATACAAGGCTTACAAAATTTCACGACATTTATAAACCCTAAACAAATAGACATCTAGTAGCCACATTTAGATGTACACTATGATTAACTCAGAATGATATATCAAAAAGTTTGGACAATAAGAAAATTTCCAAAACAACTCCATTAGCACCTACTAATCTTTAAAAATATTAAAAAGAGATGTTTAAGTCTACCACTGATTTAATGAGTGAAAATAACGAAGTAACTAGAAGGGGAAATAATAGAGGCCTTAGAATTTTCAACAAATAGCAAGTTTCGATAAAATAAAAATATCATTTCTAAACCTTATAATTTTATATAAACTAGGTATTAAGGAAAGAACCAGGATTACCATGCATGTAAAACTTGTATCCCACATCGGATACGTCTCAGTATCTTATAACTATATCCCTTTACCTATGTCTCAATAATTTATATGCGTATTCCTTTACTAGATACATCTTAATGTCTTGTAACCATATCCTTTTACCGAACACGTCTCAATATCTCATATCTGTATTCCTTTACTGAATACCTCTCAATATCTCATACCTGTATCCCTTTACTAGATACATCTTAATAAATCATCTTAGCAAGGTTCACCAAGGCCGTTACCCCCGCTAATGGCTACGAGGCTCTTTCATGAATTTCCATCCAACCTTTAAATTATAAAATCTATTGAATATAACTATATTGTGTAAGTAGGATACATAATAAATAATTTCACTTAAACATATTAATTACCATAAAGTAATTTAAATAAAAATAACCTTGAAGATGAAGTAAAATAAAGAGTGGTTAGAAGAGAAAGTGACAATAATGTAAATGATTAAAATGGAAGATACAATAATGCAACAACCACAAAAGATAGACTTAAATAAAATACCAACATGAAACATGTAAATAAAGTAAAGGAAATAATTATGATTAAGAGTTTGTCCACAACCTTTCACCTTACATATAATTCTTTTTCCTTAATTTATACAATATAACTTTCACTTTATACTTCTCATATACCAAATGCCTTCCACTATAGCAATAACTCATATAATTTAGTAATATCATTTATCATCGTGTTATTACATATATGTACATATTATATCATATATACGCAGTTTAAAAGTTCAAGAAAAAAAAACATAGATTTGTCTCCCTTATAAGACACAGAGCATGGAATAAGGAATTTGAAAGTTGTACTAGAAAATAAAGTCATTCGATAAAATCAAAGGTGCTGCTTTGCTAATTATATACTCATCAATAGGGCTCAATAGTAGAGATGTACAACCCTGATTGAAGAAGTATCCACAAAACTACCTCTCACACAAGTTAAAATATGAACACTTTTTCCACAACCTTTCTTTCTCTTCTTTCTCTCAAGTTTGAATGAGAAAACTAAGAAATGTTCATGCTATTAATAAAAGTTTTCAAGTACTATGCAAATTATTATTTAATAATATGTAAGTTACTGTGTTACACTATGCAAGTTACTATACTACCGGTAGTTTATTATGTAAGTTACTATGCTTTTGACATTTACTATACAAGATTATTATGCTGCCGATAGTTTACTATACAAATTACTATACTACCCATATTTACTATTCAAAATTATTATATTGCCAATAATTTATTGTACAAGGTTACTATGTTATCAACAGTTTATTATACAAAGTTACTATGCTACTGATAGTTCAGTATGCAAATTATTATTTGATACTATATAAATTACTGTTAACTATTATATCAACTACTATGCTATTGACAGTTTACTATGTAAGTTATTATGTGATCGACATTTATTATATAAAGTTACAATTTATATTATGCATGTTACGGTCAATAATTTACTATGTAAGTTACTATTTGGTACTATTCTAATTGCTATGTTGCATTATGCAAATTACTATATAATGTTAAAACTATATTTTTATTTTATAATATATTTTTTTTTCCTTTTAATGCTTAATAATTTGTTAAAAGTATAATTTCTACCCTAGATATTATTTGTCACTTTCATTTTAATTCTTAAAATTCTATTTTCTTTACCCTTATAAAGATCATATAGTTCAAACAATGTATACTTTTATGATATATATATATATATATATGCATATATATATATATATATATTTATTTATTTATTTATTGGGTTATTACATTCTCTTCCCTTCCAAATTTTTAAAAAGCTACTTACTGTTGGAAGTAAAGAGATGGGGTACTTATCCTGCATGATTTCTTCCACTTCACAAGTTGCTTCTTCACTAGCATGATTCTGCCACACCACTTTGGCTGAAGCTATGTCCTTGTTCCTCAGTTTCTTTACTTGTCAGTTGGTTATAGTGATAGATTTCTCTACGTAGGAGAGTTGCTCTTATATTTGTATTAATTGCAGTTGAAGGACATGAGAAGGAATGGGTAAATATTTTTGTAGCATAGAGACATGAAAGACTAGTTGCACGCTTGTAAAATTTAGTGGAAGAGCCAGACAATATGCTACAGCGTCCACCCTCTCTAATATCTTAAATGACCCAATTTACCTTTTTTCCAAACCATAAAACACATTTCATAGGTGATACTTGCAAGAACACAAGGTCTCTAATAGCAAATTTTAAGTAGTGCCATTTATTATCTGCGTATGCTTTTTGCCTACTATGGGCTACCAATAACCTTTCACGAATTAATTCCACTTTGGCTACTGATTCTTGTATTAAGTATGAGCCCAAAAGTTTAGATTCATATACTTCAAATTAACTAATCGATGACTTACAATACCGGCCATATAATGCCTCAAAAGGTGCCATTTGTATACTAGATTGGTAGCTATTATTATAAGGAAAACTCCATAAAAGGTAAGCATTTATTCCAATGTGACCAAGATATAAAACACATGCACAAAACATATCTTTAATATTTGAATTGTACGTTATGATTGTCCATTAGTTTAAGGTTGAAAGGCAGTGCTTAGATCTAAGTGAGTTTCTAAGGCTTCTTGGAATGACTTCCAAAACTTGGTTGTAAATTATGGCCTATGGTCAGAAATAACAAACACTGGCACACTGTGAAGGGAGATGATCTCATCTAGGTAGAGCTTAGCATATTAGGCTACACTATAGGTAGCCTTTAAAAAGTGTACAATTTTAGTTAACAGATCTACAATCACCCATATTGAATCATAACCTTTAAGGGTTTTGGGCAAGTCGGTAACAAAATGCATTGTGATCCCTTCCCACTTCGATTCAAGAATCTTAATTTGCTGAAGCAAGCCTGTAGGTTTATGGTGTTCAACCTTTACTAGTTTGCACACTTGACATTTGGAAATGAACTTTGCTACATCATTTTTCATCCATTTATACCAATACAACTCCCTCAAATCTTGGTGTATTTTATTAGAACCTAAATGAAAAGTGTATGTAGATTGATAAGCTTCCTCCAACACCCTCCTCTATAAGTCTTCCACATTTGGTGCACGTAACCTATGATGACATCATAGAACACCTTCATCATCTAGTGAAGACTCCTGTATCTTCCTTTCATAGACTTCTTCCATAATCCTTTTTAACTGAATCTTATGGTCTTGTATCGCCTTAATTCTATCCACTAAGCAAGAACAAAGTTATATATGGGCTAGCAATGAGCCAACTCCTGATATTTCAAATCGTACTCTAATCTTGATGTGCTTTTGGAATTCTTTCATTATCAACCACTTGCTTCCAACTATATGAACCAAGCTACCCATAGACTTCCTAATAAATGCATTAGCAACTACATTGGCCTTACTTGGGTGGTATAAAAATTGCAATCATAGTCCTCTAAGAGTTCCATCCAGCTCATTTGTCTTAAGTTCAAGTCCATCTGTTGGAATATATACTAAAGACTCATGTGATATGTGTAAATTTCACAAGTTTTGCTATACAAGTAATGCCTCTATATCTTTAAGGTAAATATAACCATGGCTATATCTAAATCATGAGTGGGATAATTCTATTCATGCTTTTTAAGTTGCCCAGATGCATAGGCTTTCACCTTTCTATGCTGTATAAATACACAACCTAATCCACTCTTGAGGTATCTTAGAAAATTGTACACTCGCCACTCCTTAAGAGAAAGCTAATATTGTTGTTGAAGTTAAGCACTCCTTTACTTTTTTGAAAACTCTCTTCACTAGTTTGTCCATTGAAACTTTACACCTTTTTTAGTTAAACTAGTTAAAGGAGTGGCAAGCTTGGAAAAGTCTTTCACACATCTACGGTAATAACCAGCTAACTTGAGAAAACTATGTATCTTGATCATTGAAGTGGGTCTAGGCCAATTATGAACTGCTTATACTTTTTTTAAATCTACATTAATCCCATCCTTAGACACAGTGTGCCCTAAGAAAGCCATATTATCTAACCAAAACTCGTACTTGAAGAACTTAGCATATAACCAATTTTCTATCAAGGTTTGCAAAGTCATCCTCAAGTGTTGCTCGTGTTCTTCCTTACTTTTTAAGTACATAATGATATTGTCAATGAAGGTGATCACAAAATGATCTAAATATGGCTTAATAGTGAATAAATTCATTTTTTTTATAGCAGGATTAGCTATTGTTACAATAAATGTTGTATATAATTTGAACCATTGTTATTATTACCATTTAAAGGTTCAAAATGTTGACGCCTCCTACACAAGATCATATTCGTATTTTAGATTGTGGAGGATTCTATTTTCCATCAGTTGCTTTCTCCATCATAACTCCTACTGTGTTCTTATTAACTCATGGCCCCCACTATCGCAATCTATGTGATTTTCTTTAAAATCTTGCAAAAGATATTTGTATTTGATACTACTTACATTAGATAGATACCGATGTAAGATGTAAATCATAAAAATAATTAACTATCTATAACATCAATGTCTTGCATAAGTTGTGACTTCTTCCCTTTATTATGTATTGTTAATGTAAAAATTTAAAAAGGCATTTGTTATATTTGTGTGATATTTTTAATTAATTATAATTATTAATTTATGATCCAAGTTAAATTATTAGTTCCTCTTATTACTTCTCTTACTTGATCTTCTTTCTCTTTCTATGATTTACAGTTGCACCACTTCTCTAACACTTTTTATGTGTTATTTCTATTGATTAAGTTGTCATTTTTTTTTTTAATGTTTTTAGTCATATTTTTATTTTAATTTTAGTGTTTTAATAAGAAGCTAGATTTAGAGGTAGCAAAATTATGCAGGAGCACCGCAAATGACAATGTATTAAATGTGATCAAAGTGGTCAACTCGGTTATGGTGGTAATTATAGTGGTAGACAGATCATAGTGAGTCATTAAGGCTATCAAATGAATTTTCACCAATGAGGAGGCCATAACGAGCATTCTTCTAGCGTTGTGTAGAGTAGTGGTTGGGGATAATCATTTGGGTCCAATCCCCTTTGCCCCACTTGTGGAAAGATGCATACTGGTATTTGTTTTGTGACCGGGAGGGTATATTACCAGTGTGGTCAACAAGACCACTTTAAGAAGGATTGTCCTATGCTATTTGCACCACCATTCTTTGGTCAAGTGTCTACCCATATTGTGCTACCATAATCTCCAATACTAGTACTACCCTTAAGACAAATTAGGAGTCCTACAGGTCATGAATCTAATGGATTCAAATTATAGGCAGAGCTTCAAGGGGTAGGAATCCAAGAAATGTAGGGAAATGAAATGCCTATATTTTTGCTTTAACTTATCAAGATGCTCAAACATCTAATGTTGTAGTTACATGTATATTTTTAGTTTGTTCTTTTGATTACATGTTTTATTTAAGAGCTTTGACAGGGAGAGTCTTGACATGGTTTTGCTTTTGGGGATTTGTCCTAGCGCTACTTGTACCAGCTAACTGCCCATTATGGGTTTCTAGTCTAAGAGATGACTTCAGCCTAACTTGTTAAGCCATTCTTTGTTGATGTCTACCCATGGTTCTATTAGTTATATCTTTCTTAGGAATCTTTCACCTCTTTCGAGATCACCATTGACCTTCCTGGAGAATTGTTCTCTTCCTCCTTATTAAATATGTCTACTTCATAATCATCGTTCAATATTGAATAACACATGTTATTAGAACTAAAGTTCACCTTATTTGCTTTCTCTTTATTAGAATTATGTCTTGTTCCCATATAGTTTTGTTTCAGTTGCTTAACACTATTCATGGTCCAAACTGATTAGTAGAAGAAGAATTATGCTCTTCCTTTAACATTACTTTACATTTCGCATTATTCAGATCATTGTTCTTGGGAGGATTCCACCCTTCATTCAAAAGAACGACAGTTTCTATTACAGTATCTACACCTTTAGCTCCCATATTTACTGAGGATTCATCAGAACTCACCTTTGAGGGTTATTCAGGTGTCTGGCTTAGTTTAGTTAAAAGGCAATTCTCCGCCTTATGACCATAAGTATTACAACTAAAACAAATTAGATGTAGACCTTTATATTCCATTAAGTAGGTCTTACCAAGCACAATAATAGTAAGAACCAATTGTCGATTAAGATTGATCTCCACGCATAAACATGCATATTTACCCTTAAATTGGATAGAGGTTAGTTTATTAATTTTCAACATAGTACCCAATTTCGAGCCTACCCTTTAAAGGAATCCTTTATTACATAATTATATTGATATCCCAGGAATACGAACCCAAACTACTATTTTTTTTAATATCCATTAGGGAAGATTGGAATAAAGGTCTCCAACGTTGTACTATAAGGTAGTAGTCAGCTATAAGCCATGGACCCTCATATAAAGCATAATTATAATCCATTTTCTCAGCAAAATGGACAAGGAAAAAAATCTTCTACTAAATCCATAACTTTAACTGCTCCATTTTGAGTCCATCTTTTCTGGACCTAAGATTCCATGGTCTTTAACTGAACCCTCATCACTAAGGTGTCAAAAGCCAATATCGAATAGAAGAATGCACTATAGTGGTGCAATCTGAGTCGTGTTCACTCAAGGAGCCTAATTTGTTCCTAAGTGATTTGAATGTAAAAATATATGAAGAAATAAGGAAAAATTAAGGTTTTGCCTTTGTGTTTGTCAATGAAATTGAAATTGAATAAAATGCAACTTAACTACAATTGTTTTTGAGATTTTTTATATGAATTGTGGATTAACAAAATGATTGTATGAGAGAATGAAAATAATTGGAATTTAATGTAAATGATGAGGAATTGCCCATTAGAAATTCAATTTGGCCTTCCTAGCTTTTTAAAAGATAAATGGAAGTTTCTTTAGAAAACCATTTCCATAAGTGGTTTGAAATACCATTCAAACACTAGGTAAACTAATTTGTTTATAAAACCTTTAACCTAAAGGCTCACAACAATATTAACTACCCTCTTTAATGTACTAATGGGAAATCAATGTAGAGATGTGAGAACAACTTGAGCAACTCAACTAAGTGCTGTCAAGCTACTACAATTAATCATAAGATATATTAGATTTAACCAAACCCAATAATTCTACAATAAAATGTAGCAATAATTATTACAACACACATATCAAGCACAAATCTTAGAATCTCATCTATAATATAAAAGTTACAGCAATGCAGTTCAACCTATCAATGTAATCAAAATGGTTTAACCAAAACACAATAACTACAAGAAAGGAATGGTGGAAGATATATAAGAAAAATGCGTAGTTGATGCTTCAAGTTCAGGCTTCCTCAAATCTCCTATGGACAAGTGATGTTTATTTGTTCATGGTAGAGAGGGAGGCTTCACCAAGCTCCAAATCACTAAGCATACCAATGAAAGTGCAGAAAAATGACAAAAAGATGGAAAATGAGAGGAGAAGATGAAGAAGGAAGAATTTTTTAGCCTTTCCCTTAGTTGCTGGATGCCTCAACTCTGCAGAAACCCTAGTATTTAATGGTAGGCGAGTTGGGTTAGATCTTACAATCGGATGCTGATCTGAATTAAAAATTGTGCAAGTTAGGTTGAGTTCATCATAGTAAACTACATAGAGATGAGGCATAAAAGTGAGACTTCGCCATGGCGAAAATGTGTTTTCGTCACAGCGAATTACACTATAAGCCTATACAGGGTCTTTTTTTTACAATTTTTCAATGTTTCTGGTCCTCGATTGCAATTTCTTCTAACTAGTCTTTAAGTTTAGCTTGAAATGCAAGAATTTAAATATTGTAATATCCCATATTTTCCAATTCAATTAATTTAAGTCAAATCAGTGGAAAAATTACAATTTTATACTTAAAAGCACATTTTGCATGAAGTTGCCTCTAATCCCAAATTACCACAAAATATTATCAAAACATGTATTTAAGCTTAATAAAATGACATGGTAAAAATGGGTATGATCAGTCTTAAAACTAACTTTCTTTCCTAGAAGCTTGACATACAAAGATAGCTTCCATGTGCAACACCATTTTTCATACTCCTCCAGGGTAACCCACACCATAGGATTCAGGTCAAAAGGTTGTGTAAATTCTTTAGAAGAATTTAGTTCCTCTACAACATAATCCTTTGTCACTATCTGGATAATTTCCTCTAAGGACATATTATCATTCTCATATTTGTTCATCATTATATCTTTATATATAGGTTTCGTTGGAAGATTGGTGTCATTAACCTCTTTTTTATATTCTCTTTCCATCTCTACTTCTTCCATCAGGGATCCTTCATTCTCTATGACTATCATTTCAATAACATTAGGCACATCCTCTAAAACTTTACGCATAACCTCTGTTATCTTAATCTTTTTCTTATTTCTTGCTAGTAGATCTTGCTCTTTAACTGTTTGAGTACCCTCTAAAGAGTTCATTCGAACCAAAGTTTAACTTAGAACGATAATGAAGTTTGTTATGAATAATCCATGAAACACAAACTAAATCTAACCTTTTGAATTTTTGTAAATGAATAATAGGATGACCAATAACTAAGCAAGCATAATGAAACAAAATAACTAATTAAATAGATCTTACGACATCTTACGATAGGAAACCATAGGATACCATATGGCGCAACATTCAACTGATGAATTGTTGGGGTGTCTACAGAGTTAGTTGAGCTACCCATATGGCCATTTTAAAGGCCTTACTCCCATAATATTGTCAAGTCCTTGTATCACACTAGTCCTTTAATGTTTCATCTCTCAAGTGGCATATGATTGTGGTAAGAACCATAAATGAAAAGTGTATATATATAGTACAACTAATATTCACATTTATTTATCTAAAAGCAACTAAGAGCTTGACAATTGCCATGCACTAGTGCACATTAAGAGTAAACAAAATCCAATCCGACCTAGTGAACTTGACCTAACCTGATCATTTAGGTAAAATTGACCCTTGTTTTATTCGTATTAGGCCAAAACTTAAGGTTTCTTATGCATGGTCTAAGGTACAGACTTAACTTATCTCTTTTTATTTTTTAAAATATATATTATATTTTTAAGATATTTTTTTTGGTTTTGTTAAATATGGACAACTTTAATCAATGTGGAATACCTAATTTGTTAAATATAAATCATATATTTTTCTTTTTCACAATTTCAATTTTTAATTTATAAAAAGAATCTTTGAAAGTGACCTAGTATAACTTGATTGATCACATACAGCATCTCACCAGGCCAAACCCTGGTATCTCTTTTTGACCCAGTGCAAAAACTAAGCCAGGTCTCAAGTTAAAAAAAAAAAAATTGACTTGGTCAGATTTAGTTCACCTCTAGTGTAGGTCAATGTTTTAAATTTATTTCTATATAAAAATAAATTTTTTATATCTTGAAAAACATAAATGAATAAGTTAAACTCTTCTTTTATTATTATCTAATTTTGAAATATAAAATAATAAAAAAATTGAATAACTTCTTGTTGTTCTTTTATATCAACAACTATATAATCTTCTATGTATATTCTATATATCAACACTAATGTATATAATTTTAAGACTAGTAATCATAAAGTTTTAAAACCGTATATATATTAACATACAGATGAGGAGTCCATCACATTAATATTATTTGCTTTATTATTTATTCTCGTTTATCTATGAGTGTATATGAATGACGATAGAAGCTTATTATTCAAGAAGAATCCAAAAATAATAGTCAAGTTGGATTTTAAGCCTTGTCTCTATGTATGTTTGTAGTATTAGAATTAGTCAACTTATATTTAAAATAAGTTTGTATTTTTCTATGGTTTCACATTGTGAAAGTATCTGTAATCATGCCGTGTGCAACTATGATTTTGCTCACCGCAAGACGAATTAGGAAACCTATATAATAATGTCAATAATATTAATTAATATATTGAAAACATGCTGAGGGCTGCAACCAGTTTGCTTTTACTTTATTGGTCCTAATTTCTAAAGCTTTTATTGGGGTAGGTGTGATTCCAGCAGGAGCGCATGATGTCGAAGCTTAGAAGGTGATGCAATTATTAAATATTTGTTTATTTGTTTGATTTTAATTGACATTTTTTAAAATTTGTTAATAAGTGTCAGCTATACACAGTTTAAGTAGTATTTAGTATGTTTATTAACAATAATAGTTAATATTTTTTAATTATTTTATTGCATTTAATTAATTATTTTTTCAATTTATTTTTTATAACAGCATTACTCTTCATTTTTTTTTTTGGAAAAAAATGATTAAACTCTTTTTTTTTTTTTTAAAGGAATCAATCTCTAACAATTTTTATATTTCTATATATCTAAGTTATATCTTCACATTATGCTTACTTTTGTTTTTTAAAAATAATTTTTATTTATTTTAAAACTAATATTTAAAAGTAAAGTTTCATATGATATTAAGAGCAATATGAAGATGTTAATTAGATGTATGAAAAATATAAAGATTCATTAAAATTTGATTATAAATTAATAAAAATAAAAAAAAGATTGATTATTCCTCTTCACAAAGATGAAGGGTAATATTGTCATAAAAATGAAACTAAAGAAATCATTAATTAAATATAATGAAAAGTAGTGAAAACGTATTAATTATTATTGTGAGTGAATGTAATAAATGTTCTTTAATTAGTACTCTTATGATACTGCTTAGTAAAACTCTTTTTTTCAGATGAAATTTTACTCTACATTCATTAATCTATATTTAACTAGTATTTAATATTGAGACTAATTAATAATGTTTAGAAAAATGAACAAATTGTTCTTTTGATAATTATTGAAGTTTTTGTAACTTTACCAATTGATTCCTGCCTTTAATTTCATTTTTCACAACTTAAATTCTTAATATTCATATCGTAATTAAGTTATGGCACCTAATTTACGTGAAAAAGTAGTATCGGAAATTTGGAATACTACAATGAACGAGGAAAAATAATTAAGTCCAATATAATTAATTAGTTTTAATGGAGATAGTCATTCCTATTAAAATTTTAATTGGCAATGGAAAATTTAAATCACAATCAAATTGTAATTTCCTGGAGCGTACGTGATGCATGTTTGCCTTTATCAGCCGACAGTTCAAATTCTTAACTTCATCCAAAATTGTAAAATGAAACAAAAGATTTTGATTGGCAATACTTGAGCATGGTCAAGATTAAGCCACAAATTTATGATAAATAATTTAAATGAAAATTTTCAAACTTCTGTCCCTACTCAAGCCACAGCATTAAGTTGAAAATTTATTAATATATATGTTGAAAAAGAAAAAAGAAAAAAGAAAAGCTAACCAAATGAAATTAGAGTAATTAAGTACTAAATTATATTGATACAAGGCGTGAATATGGTACATTAAGTGTCATTTTCCCAGACAAAGTTAAACCTGGGACATTCATTTATATATCTACCTAATCACCTTATCACTTGAGCTACACCCTTCAATATCTTCTTGCAAAGAAAAGTACAAACTTATATGATCAGACTTTATGGTAGAACAGTAATTAAACATGTGATTAATATACCCTAGCATTACCAACTTGATTTATCATCTCTGCTAATTAATAACATTTAACAATTTAAACTGTTGCAGAAAGGTACGCACGTGATGTTAAGATGATGTATGAACAACAATGAATAATAATTCAAAAAAGAAAAAGAAAAGAAGAAAAGGCACCCTATTAAGTCAATTGCTTTCTGTATTGAAGAAAATCTCCTAACACGTTTGTCTCTTGTTGTTTCTGCCAATGTCTTCAATTTCCATTACTTGAGAAGAAGAGAGAAGCATATGCACCGAAATCAAAGGAAGTGTGTGAAGAAGTTTTGGTTAACTTCCTGGTGTAAGTGTAGCAAATTAGAGGAAAACACGTATGACCATAAACTCGAGAAAATGTGTAATTTAAGTTGGATATTGCATTTGGCTTATGGCAGCCAGAAAGACCTCTGTGCTGGTGTGGTTTACCTAATCTATTCACATGATGGACATATATTCTAAGAAGTTCATCAAGAAACATAAGATAACAACTTGATAATGATAATACATTAATTAAGGCTATTTAATTATTAGGATTAGCTGGGCAAGGTAATCAGATAATTTGGGCTAGTTCATCTTGGCTTTAGCTAGAAGTTACTTGTTCAACTTTTAAACCACTTTACAATTGAACTCCACAATATAAGCCTTTATTATTGTTATTAATTTTTATATATTTATTTTAAATATTATTGTCACGACCCAAATTCATTAGCTATGATCGACGAATAGGCTAAATCAACTTAACCCAGTAAGCCTAAGATAACATTATTACATTTTTCATAAAATATTGATAAAACACATTAGACACACTTTGAAATATAATTCAATAATTTCAAAATGATATTAAACTGAACAACTTATAACGTCTCACAATATATATTTAGTATAATAAAGAAATAATCCACATAAGGTTTACAATACTTTATGACACTTATAAACCTCAAACAAACCAGTAGTCACCACCTTAGAGCCATATATACACTATAATTAACTCAGAATGACATATCAAAATGTTTGGATAATAAGAAAATTCTCAGAGCAACTTCACTAGTACCTATTGATATGCAAAATATTAAAGAGAGAGGTGTAAGTCTACCACTGACTTAGTAAGTGAATAAATAACAAAGTAAGTATAAGGGAAAACAATAGAAGCCTTCAAATTTTTAACAAACAGCAAGTTTCGAAATAAAAATATTATTTCTAAACCTTATAATTTTATATAAAGTAGGTATCAAGGAAAGAACCAGGATTAGCATGTGTGTAAACCTCATATACCACATCAAATATATCTTAATATCCCATAATTGTATCTTTTTACTGGATACATCTCAATAATTTATACCTATATCCATTTATTGGATACGTCTCAATATCTATTAATCGTATCCTTTTACCAAACACGTCTTATGATCTCATATCTGTATCTCTTTATTGGATATATCTTAATATCTCATACCCATATTCCTTTATCAGATATGCCTTAATAAATCATTTAAGCAAGGTGCACCAAGGCCGTTACCCCTGCTAAAGGTTACAAGGTTTTTACACGAATTTTTAACTAACCTTTAAATTATAAAATCTATTGAATATAACTAAATTGTATAAATAGAATATGTAAATAAATAAGTTTACTTAAACATATTAATTACCATAAAGTGATTAAAATAAAAATAATCTTGAAGATGAAGTAAAATAAAAGTGGTTAGTAGAGAAAGTGACAATAATATAAATGATTAAAATGGAAAATACAATAACACAATAATCACAAAAGATAAAATTAGATGAAATACTAACATGAAACATGTAGATAAAGTAAAGGGAAAAAATTATAATTAAAAGTTTTAGCATAATCTTTCACCTTACATATAATACATTTTCCTTAATTTATGTAATATAACCTTAACTTTGCACTTATCATATACTAAATGTCTTCTACAGGAGTGATAACTCATATAATTTAGTAATATCATTTATCATTGTATTATTATATATCCTTACATATTATATCATATATATGCAGTTAAAAAGTTCAAAAAAAAAGAAAAAGAATTGTTTCCCCTACAAAACGCAAATGATGGAATAAAGAAATTGAAAGTTAGATAAAAAAAAAAAGTCATTTGGTAAAATGAAATGTGCTACTTTGCTAATTATACATTCATTGATAGGAATCAATAGTAGAGATCTTGTATTCCTACAACACAACTCAGATTGAAGAGATATACACAAAGCTACCTCTCACTCAAGTTAAAATATGAATGCTAATTTCACAACCCCTCTTTCTCTTCTTTTCTCTCAAATTCAAATGAGAAAATTAAAAAATATTTATGGTATTTATAAAAGTATTCTAGTACTATGCAAGTTACTATTTGATACTATGTAAGTTACTATAGTGTTGACTATTTACTATGATGCTAACATTTACTATATAAGATTACTATACTACCTACATTTTACTATGCTACTTGGTTATTATGCTGTTGATAATTTACTATTAAAATAACTATTTGGTACTATATTAGTTATTATACTGTCTACAGTTTACTATACAAATTATTATGCAGTCGATGTTTACTATACAAGGTTATTATTTATATTATCTAAGTTACTGTTCATCATTATACATATTACTATACTGTTGACAGTTTATTATACAAGTTACTATTTGATATCGTGCAAATTATTATATAATGTTAAAATTAAATTATTATCTTATGATATATATATATATATATATATATTCATTTTAGTGCCTAATAAAATTTTAAAGTATAATTTCTACCGCTAACATTATTTTCTACTTTCATTTTAATCCTTAAAATTCTATTTTCTTTATTCTTATAAAGATCATACATCTCTAACTACGTATATTTTTGGGATATATATATATATATATATTACAATTATTATTATTATTATTATTATATTTTGTGATTTTATGTTTACATTTAAATTTAATAAAAAATTGAAAATTATTATTCTTATATATATATATATATATATGCTATTCTATGGGATTTAGTGTTCTTGGTCAAGCCATATTTTTGGATATATTTTATATATTTGCTATTCTATTTAATTGAGACTTGAAAATTTGTAGGTGATTATGTTTATATAATTTTTTTCTGGGTTGAATTCAATTATACTATATTGTTTCATTTATAAATTTTGATGTGATTTAGTGTATATTGATAACTTGATATTTGCTAAAATTGTGTTGTTTAATTAATTAGTTGCTCTAATAATTGACTAATGTCATCTAAGTGGGAGATTTTTTATTTAATTTATGAATTAATTTTAGTATGAATTAGCATCAGTTAACTATTAATCCAATAAGATATCTAATTAAGTGATTTTAGTGAAGCCCTAAACCCCAAAGGGATTGAATCTTTATCAATTATGAGTTATATGTGATAGGTTAAATTATTCATAGACCTAATGGATAAAAAGAGTAAAGGAGTGATCAATTATATTTTTAAATGAATTGAGATAGTACATTACTTTTAACAAAATAAACAACGTATTTACATATGTAATTGATACATTGGATATTACAAGTTGAATCTCACTTAATTTGTTTGAATTATAATAGCTTTATTGGATTTATCCACATTTATATGTAAACAACTAATCATGTTAATTTTATTTTTTTGGAATCTCTCAATTTTGTGTTTATCTATATATATATATATCTCAAAGATGGCCAAAAATTACACTCTATGCATAATAAAAATGCAATGCTCATATATGTGCACAATATAGTGCACCTAACAATTTCTCCTCCACAAAACATAGACCAAAGTAAGTAGATATAAAATAAGCTTCTTTTTTTAAAAGAAAAATCACACTCTTTATTAAGCTTGAATAAACTCAGGAAGTACATTCCAAATATAAAGACTAGAATAGTTAATAGAGGCCCTAATAATTTTATAAGCATCTAAATTGTCTTGTCTTTTAATCCAAAAGCAAATGATATTTGATCCTTGAGCAAGGAGAGCCTTACAATCTTTTATGATAGTGCCCAGCACAAACTCATCAACATCCTCTGAATTAATAGCATTTGCTACCTGCTGGGTGTCCGTGCATATCTTCCCAGATTCTCGGAAGTTCTTGATTGTCCATTTTAGAGTTAACCTTATAGCTTTTGCGTCGATGATCACTAGTCATAGCACGCCACTTTTTATGACTAACAACAACCACTAGTCCTAGCACACCTTTTCGGTGCATCAATATTGCATCTCCATGTACATTCAGACCTTGGAATCTCGTCTCGCGAGTCTGCAATGGGCTTTGGGGAGCTTGTATCGTTGCTTCTTTTCCCACCTCCAATCTTCTACATATCTCAAAGCTTCCTGTGCAACACCATTTCTACTACCAAGACCGTCCCTCCAAAGACTTTGATTTCTCGGCCCCCAAATTTTCCTTGTGCATAACTCCTTTGCTTTGCCTTTGGGATAATTATCAACAAAGATAGCAAAGCTTGTCAGAAAGTTTCTCTCTACAACTTCCTGCCCAAGGTCCCATTCTTGTCAACAAGCCTTCGCTTTATGGTAAGCAATCAGAGCATGGGTGGGATCCTCAGGTTCATCATAGGACAAACAATTGTGGATGATAAGAACACCCCGAAAGATAAGGTTTGTTGGTAATTTAAAAAAACTTAGAAAAACAGAAAAATGGAAGGAAATAGCACATTCTAATTCATTCTTTTGATGTATATATATATATATATACATACATACACACACACGCACACACATACACAGAGAATACAAAAGGTGTTTTAAAAATAGTTGACAACTACTTCCCTTAAATTCAGCAACATGTTTCTTGACACCTAGCTTAAAATAAGCTTCTCTACAAATCTAAAATGATAGCAGACATCTCAGTCAAAATCAGTAGATATAATCATTTAATTACAGTAAAAAATCAGGAACAAAATAAAACAAAATAATAGCACAAATGTCACAACAAACATGTCATCACTCCTCATTGACATTGGTGCTACTGCATACTCCCAGGCTTTCTCTTAACTTCTCAAATTTCATTCTTGGTAGTCCTTTAGTAAGGATATTTGCTACTTGATCCTCTGAGCTGCAATAGTAACATCATATTTATTATCATATAACACTTCAGTAGCATTCTTTTGTTCAAGCTTCAAATCAGACAATAACTTCATAAGCCAAATGACTTGGTTTACAGCATGTGCAGCAACTATATACTCTGCTTTAGCTGTAGATTATGCCACAGTCTCTTGCTTTTTTGGACTCCAACAAATCATGCCTGAGCTAATAGAAAAGAAATAACTAGAAGTGCTTCGCATATCATCGGCAAAACTAGCCCAATCACTATCAATAAATCCCATCAGATTTATCTCGCATTTCTTATATATAATGCACCAAAATCTATTATTCCCTTTACATATCTCAACAACCACTTTGCTGATCTATAATTGACTTCACTTGGACTGTGCATGAACTTGGAAAGTATGCTTGTTGCGTACATGATATCTGGTTTAGTAGCAGACAAATAAAGTTGACATCCAATGAGAATCCTATAATAAACAACATCAATCTTCTTTGCTTAATCATTTTTGCTAAGCTTTTCACCTTGCACAGCTAGAGTACTCGCTGACTTACAATTCTCCATTGCAAACTTCTTTAAAACTTCGATTGTATATTTCCTTTGGCATATAAAAATTCCTTATTGAAGTTGCAGAGTTTCCATTCTAAGAAAATATGACATTTTCCCCAAATCATTCATCTCAAAACTTCTTTTCATCTACTACTTAAACTGATGAATCAAGAATTGATTGTTACCAGTAATTAATAAGTCATCAATATATAAAGAGACAGGCTCTAGGAGCTTGTTTTATGCCATATAAGGCCCTTTTAAGGAGATTCACTTTGTCAACACACCCTTTCTCCACAAATCCCTCAGGCCATTCATTGAAAATTTCCTCATGCAAATATCCATACAACAAGGTTGATTTTACATCTAGTTGGTATATTTCCCAAGACTTGTTAGCAGCCAAAGCTATAAACAACCTAATGGTATCAAATCTTGTCAACAATGCAAATGTCTCTATAAAATCAACATTAACCTCTTAAGAATGCCCTTCAACTACAAGTCTTGGCTTGTGCTTATTAATAGAGCCATCTAAATTTAATTTGACTCTATATACTCATTTTACTCTAATCATTTTCTTGTTCTCTGGTCTGTCCACAATTTCTAGTGTCATTTTGGATATCATCTTCATTTCTTCCTTCATAAATTCTACCCATTCAACAAACTTGGTTGCATCTTGATAACTTATAGGTTCTAAATTGGCAACATTGCATATGCTGAGACTATCATCTGATGTCCTTATCCCTCTAACTCCAATCTCTTCATCTGAATCACTACCATATTCTTGAATATTTGATTCTTGTTCTTATGAAGAACTAATACTAATAATTTGCTTAGAGTGCATAGTTAAGGACTTGTTCTAATCCCAAATCGAATCCTCATTAAACTTTACATTTATGCTAATAAGGATCTTTTGTGTCTTCACATCAAATACTCTGTATCTGTTAGAGTTGCAACTATATCC
Organism: Delonix regia; assembly: GCA_037074485.1. Lineage (NCBI taxonomy): Eukaryota > Viridiplantae > Streptophyta > Magnoliopsida > Fabales > Fabaceae > Delonix > Delonix regia. The sequence goes on along the minus strand of CM073456.1, from coordinate 13,345,033 downwards.
TATGAAAACACCAATGGTTACCCTTTCATCTAGCTTATCCCTTTTTCACTTTTAGAACATATATGTAGCATACACAACCAAAAACTCTTAGATGACTAATTGAATTTTCAACATTGAACCATACCTTAAAAGGTGTCTTTCCTTCTAAGGCTTTAGTCGGTAGCCTATTTAATAAGTACATAGAGGTGTTGATAGACTCTGTCCCAAAAACCTTCGGAGTTCTTTTCTCAAATAGCAAGCATCTTCATAATATATTTGTTCTTCCTTTCACTAACCCTGTTTTGTTGTGGTGTCTAGGCAACAGTCAATTAATGGTGAATACTAGCTTGTTGGAGATAGCTTTTGAATTGATAAGATGTGTATTTGGTGTCATTATTAGACCTTAGATTCTTAATGATCTTTCCACTCTAGTCTTTAGCATTAGCTTTGAGCTTCTGAAAAGCATCAAATACTTCACTTTTTTATTTTAAGAAGAAAACCCAGCACCATCTACTATAATCATCAATAAATATTAGAAAATATTTTCTTTCATTTAGTGAGGATACACTCATTGGGCCGTATAAACAGTTTGTACATCTCCAAGCTTAATTTATTGGAAATGAAATCTTAGCTTACTTCTTTGACACACTTCACATACAACAGTATTTTGACTCACCTCAGGCATGTCTTTTACTAAATCTTTACTGGATATATATTTTAGAGATGAATAATTGAAGTGACCTAACCTCTTATCCCACAAACTTTTTTGGTCAGCAATAAAAGTGAAAGCTTGCACTTCAGTTTGCTTCTATTTTATTGGAAACTTCTCTCAACATTTTAACAGTTAACATCTTCACACCATTTTTATCAAACACATCATAAACTGTCATGAAAGTGAAAGTTGTAATTTTTTTTCAAGTAACTGACCAACACTAAAAAGACTTTGGCAGATTTCAGGCACAAATGGAATATCTAAAATAATTTTTATGCTTGAAGAAGTCTCAACAGCTGCATCTCTTTTGCCCTTTACTTCAACAAAGCTGCCCTCACCTATTCTCACCCTTGATATGTGACTTCTCTCTGACACTTAAAACAGATCTAATGAGGAGTCATGTGATGAGTGCATCCACTGGCGTTTCTCTTCTGCTTTTTATCCTATTTCCTTGGTTTCCTTTCCCCTCTTTGTCTTTCCTTTCCACTAAAGGCTTCTTTCCAACAGATGCTTCTTGAGTCTTCCCTCTATGATTTGCCAAAAAGGCACCCTCACTTGGTTGTTCAAGTCTGTAAGCTTTTCTCTGCTCAATAGCTCGTAGAGCATTAACTAATTCAGCTAGGGTCAGCTGAGATATATCTTTTAAATCTTGCAATGAGTAAATTTTAGATTTAAACTTTTCTTGCAAACTAACTAGCATTTTCTCAACTACCCTCTTCTCTGGAAAATCTTCACTAAACAATATAATCTGATTTACTCTCTTCATTAGTTGGTCTGCATAATCTTTAATAGGTTCTGAGTCTTTCATTCTAAGCTTAAATTCTTTTCTAAGATTGAGAACCTGCATTTGTTTTGTCTTCTTACTCCCTTGAAATTCGTCTTTTGGTCTATCCCATGCTTCTTTGCTTGTTTCACACGCCATTTTACTAGTGAATACTGTCTTTGTGACTGCAGCATGTATAAGAGACAGGGCTTTAAACTTCTTGGCACACTCTTCGACATGATGCTTCATCAGTGCTACTATAGGATTATTTCTTAATGTTCGAGGATCATTTACTGTGTCAACAACATCTCTGTGATCTAAACATTTTAGATATGTCTTTATTTTGACGGCCCACAACTGGTAATTATAGCCATCAAATAGAGGAGGAGCAACAACTCGAAAGTTGCTAGAAGACATAACAAAGGGCAGAGCTGTAACTAAAGGAGATAGAAACTATGCCTTTGAGTTGGTTAAAAGTGTAAAGAAGTATAAACTTGCTCCTCAATTATGAAATTTGATCTTGAATTGTTATGCTTTTGCGACCATTTAGAGGCTGATTGAGTATATGAGGTTGAGGAAGAAATGAGTGCATTGGGAGTAACTCTAGAGGAAGCAGAGCTTGCGACCCTTTTGAAGGTGAGCACGGAGGAAGGTAGAGCAAAGGGAGTTCATGGATACTTACACAAACTGAAAAAGTCTGTGAGGTGAGTTAGCGAATCAACTGCGTAGATTATTGAAGATTGGTTTCAAATCACCAAAGCATCAAAGATTAGGTAAACTGAGTTTAAATGCTAGACGACTCAAAGAGGAAGTTGTACGGAATGAAGGAGGGTGGCATGGTCAAGGATGGATTGGAAAAGGGAGTTGGACTGTGTGCAAAGCTAATATTAATGCAGACAGACGTTGTTGTTGTTGTCGTGAGCAACTGGCTTGTGTTGATATTGATGATAATGAAATAGAGAAATTTACATAATCTGTTGCAGCATTGGCAATGGAACAAGAGGTCAAGGCAAATTTTAATGAGTTTTAGGTGAGTGAATTCCTATCTGTCATTGCCCTTTCGCATGTAATGCTATACCTAATATACTATCTGTCATGGAAATGAAGTTGTATGACTTGTTTAAATCTTCAATAATTATTACATCCCTGCATATCTGTAACTTGGTTTGTGTGGATTTCCTCATTTGCCTTTTTGGTGTCTTCTCTTATAGGGTTGGCTTGAAAAACATACTGACTTTGAAGCTATAGTGGATGGAGCACACATTTGGTTGTACCAGCGAAATTTTGCAAATGGAAGATTTAGCATTTCTCTGGTTCTATGCCTAATTTATGAGGGTCCACTTACAAACCTCACCAAAAAAAAAAAAAAGATGAAGAAAAAGAACAGTAGAATTTAACTCTTAGCTCATACATATACAAATTCTATATAACTAGTTATGTTTATATTGTCAATTTTATAATTGTGTTGCTCGATGATGTTGCAAATGAACTATATAATGAGTAAAAGCATGCCTTTGGTTATCATGCTGTCACACCTTAAATGTGATCGCTCAGTACAAAAGAGAATAATTTTAATTTTTACTTTAAAAACGAAAACCAAAATTAAGGAGTCACCATCAAAATTTTAAAGATAAATTTTGAAAAACCAATTTTCAAGATAAGTGATTTGCAAACCAGAGATTAAGTTCAATAGTCGATTATGCATAGCAAAGGTGTTAAGTACCCTATAACACTTGTTTATAATAATGATCACCCAAAGTTGGATTATGTAAAACATGTATGACTTTAATTTAAATTTTAATTACTCTTATTAATCACATGTTGAAAAAAGAAAAGAGAATAATAAAGAAAATAAGAAATTAAAATAAAGGAAAAAAATAAAATATTTGCAAAGGTAGACTTATCCTAAAATCAGAGCCTAAAGCCTATGTACCTTACGTTATAAATCAAAGTCCATGTAATTTGTCCAAAAATACATGTCTATTGATTAGTGATTTTTATTTTTGCGAAAGAAACAAGATAGTTGAAATTGAAAGAGATTTTCGTAAATAAAATGAACTTAAAATTTGATTGTGGTGTTTTAATTCACGAAATAAGTTCAATATCACTTTTTTGCTCTCTTTGTTTTCTCTTTTTTAATTTTTATTTTTGGGATTTCAAATTTAATTTTTAGATTGCAATAAAATTATGATGTAAAAGGATTTTAGGATTTTTGAATTTACGTTTCTAGAATTGTTGAAATTAGAATTTTTATTTTAATTTTTCAAAACCTAAAGAAACCAAGGAACTCATATGATTTTTACTTGTTAATTTTTAGGTGCTTGCAAGAGACTTATAATCTTACATGACAATTTTAAATAAAACACTAAGTGATAAATTATTTTTGTAATTTTTAAATTATTTCTGCATTTTTAAAAACTAAATATTAACTTTTAAAGTTTAAAGAGAGCATGAGTTTTACTGATTAACTCCCTAATTAAATGTCTGAGTAGATTAAGACTCCCACGTGACAACTTAAGTAATGAAGCAAAATAAAGATGACATAGATTTAAATAAAACAAGAATAAGATGGAAAACACAAAAAAATACCTGATATGAATTAGAAATGAAATATAACAAACTTAAAATAAAAAAGAAACCAGTAAGTACAATATACCATAAGATGGAGATTGAACGAAGTTATTTTGAGAGAACCTAGCATCATATAATTACACGTGTGTGTCCTGTCATGCACCCTGACATTCATTCAATCATGTTTATAAAGGCCTTGATATCAAAGCACATTACATTGGGAAGTTTTAGCTTAATCACTCAGGTTAACAACCAGTGCCCCATGCCCATATTAACCACACAACCAGACTTGAGTCACGCTAAATAACAGAAGGGAATATCACCACATGCAGCATTAGTCTAGTGTATACAACCTGAAGATTCACTCTAGCAACCCAGAAAAATCACTCGCGTTACCTGAGCCACATCTGATTCGTCTTTCGAATACCACTCACCATGCAGACTTGGGAGTCAATAGAAAGATGAAGAAACTAAAACACCCAGAGCTTTAGACAAAAGAACAGAACCAGAGACTCACCTGCTTCAGCTTAACCAGACCGCCTCCTTTAATGGGTATGAGGCCTTGTAGCCCACAGTCCCTTTATATCGAGCTCCGTCGTCGTACTTCCTTTTACACTGCCAGCGAGGAGTCCTGTCCGTGCCTTCGAAAATAGAGTCGTCTTCTCCCTTTTCTTTGTCTATTCTTCCTTCCTCTTGACACTCTTTCTCCGTTGACTGCTCGTCTCTGTTTTATATTGGCCGAAACAGGGACGAAGAATGGCTCTTCTCATGCAATCCCTGCTTCTCGTTTTCTCCTCAACCGTGATGTCTTGATACTATGCTTCTCGTTTTCTCCTCAACCGTAGTTCTTCTCCCTCCTTTGTTCTAATCCTTCTTTCTCTATCTTCTCAATCCTGCGTTCTGCACACACGAACAGGGCACTGCATCTCTGTCACTACCTCGTCCCCCGTTTTCTCCCTCGAAATCTCTCTCTCTCTCACGCCTTCTTGCTCTGTTCAGTTTACACAAAAGCAGGTTTTTTTTCACACTCATTCTTCCCTGTGTTTCGGTCACTTCTGACAGGGAAGAGCTCTCTCCTTCCCCCCTTTCTCTTTTCCTTTTTAGCGTAGTTCTATCTTGCTTATCATCTTCTCCTTCTATCAGTGTTCTCCACCATTGCTCCCTATTTTAGAGCACGAAAACATGCTCCCTCCTCTTCAGCTTCTCTCGACTCACACTCATTTCCTAGCTCTCTCTGTCCTCAACGTTTCTCCCTCTCCTGCTCTCTGTTCTTCTCTTCGTGTCTCCAAGCAGTCTCTCCTCCCTTCTCGTTTCTGCTCAGTTCCCAGACATTACTTCTCCGTCTTTGATGTTGGGAAACTGAGCAGTTATGTTCCGCTTCAGCGTCTTTCTTGCTCTCTCAGGCTCTCACGCTCTCTCTCACGTTCTTCGTCTCCGCACTCTCTCACGGTTTCAGTTTTGTTCTTTCTTCCCCGTCTCCTTTTTTTCCTCCACTGCCACTATGCTCTCGGTATCACGTTGCTAACCCACCCCCCCCCCCCCCCCCCTCTCTTTCTTTTCTTCTATATTTATCAGGAACAGCCTCTCCTCCCCATAAGGTTGGCAGGAACACCTCTTCCTACATGTGCTGCAATGGAATGGGTGTTGCAGTGGCATGGGCGTGTATGTATTAGATAGGTACGGGGCTTTTGTTTCTTTAATGATGTACTTTATTTTGTTTTTCTTATTTTTAATATTTTGTTTTTCTTATTTTTTATTTTTATTGATTTTGTGATTTTCCCATTTTATAATTAATTAATTAATATTATTTTTTAGTTGATTTATTTTCCTGGTAGGTTGTTCACACCTGTACACCAAGCGTTTGAGAGGGCTAATGGAAAATCATTCTAGTAGAAAGTTTGTTAAGGAGTAGAGGGATAGTGGTGCTCTTTATACAACACCAAATGGCTCTAATGATTATTGGTAATTGCCAAACCATGTCGTTGCAAATGTCTTTATGTTTTTCTTTTAAGGATGACAATTTTGTTTCTTAAGTGCCTGAATGTTTCTTCACCACGTTATGTATTATTCAAGATATATTCTTTAAGGCGCTGATTCGTATATTTGGTTGAATTTTGGGTTTGAATCTTTTGATGTCTAATGTGTTTATTCTCTCTTCAAATAATTCCATTTTATTGTCTTGTATTTTTTTCTTTCCGTAGTTTTTTTTTTAATGTACCTGGATTTCAAGTATTGGCTCTATGCTGCTGTAAAATTAAGGTGCTTCGTCGTGACAAATGATGAAATGCGAGATCACATATTTGAACTCATAGGAAGCAACCTTTTTAACCGGTGGAAAGAGAGACATCAAGTGAAGTTCCTTCTAAAATTGCTTATTCTAGCATCATTGCATTTTTTTATTTTAATTTATTGACTGTGAGCTTGTAAATCTTATTCTTCTGTGGAACAGGGGAGTAGATTGAATTTGTATCTAGTTTATTACTTTCGTTTACTTAGATAGAATACGATTGACTTAAGAACTCAAATAGTGAGATAAATATATATATATATATATATATATATATATATAGTATATTTTAAGTTTAATTGAAGAACTTCTTAAATTACTATTGTGGTATAGGCTATAGGGGAAACACGCTAAGAAATGTGCCCGTTATGGATCACATTTAATTATTTTTAACACTTGCATAGTTAGTAGTTTGTTCTATAGGTTTTTTAGTATTGATGTGCCCTTAAACACGGTTTTTTGTGACAAACCAACTATATTTATTTATTTATTTTTATCTACATGTTCATTATACATTTGTTATAAGGAACCTTAAAATACTAATGCCGCCATCATATTCATTGGTCATCCAGGTAATATGTGTTACATGACGTGGCATGTACTAGAATCTGTCATCATGCATGTGGCAATGCTAGCTATGCACTGGTATAAGGGGTTGTGTCAACCAAGGGTTTTCAATATTTTGTTATTATGCAAGTGCCTCTATCTTTGAATTGCCGGTGTGACGTTGTGCTTGCAACTTGCGTTATAAGACATTTTTTATCTTTCATTCAAGATGGAATTATTCTTGTTGGATTAGGCTCCAAGCCTTAGTGGGCTTTATTAAATAGCCTAATATTGATTTATTTTTGTTTATTTTAAATTTTAAATGCATTTTTAATGTGATTAGATGAGATTATCTTTTTCCTATATTGTAGGGATTATAATAGATTATTTAGACTAGGATTAGGATTTGGGTTTTATTGAACACTTGTATATATACTCTACTTATATAGCAAATAGATACATCAATAATACTTTTTGATTCCCACATGGTATTAGAGTCTTAAAAAACTTAGGGTTTGCTGCTTTACTCAGTTCCTTTTAGCCTAAACCCTAATTTCTTTATCATTTTCTAAATATATATTTTTTGGATTTCTTATCTTTCCCAAGGTAGCCTACCCTAGATCTCCACTACCCACTCATCGCTGGCCTACATGCATACCATAGATAGACTAAAAGGCCACTAATCGACCAGTCCCTAGTGGTTTGACGACGATCGTCGCACGAACATGTGTGGGCGAGTGTGCCATCTTCTTTGACTGGCGGTTTTCACAGTGTTAGTCACCACATATAACCCTCTATTTTCCTCATTATTCACCTCCTAAATAGCTCCCTCTTGACTGCTTGTTTGCATTATTTTATCCCTTTCCCTTACTATGTCCAAAACAACCCAAACTAGTGAGCCCTATTCTAATTTGCATTAGACATATTTGAATAACCTTAGTGCTAGTGAGCTACAAAATATTCAGGTAGCCTATCGGTTGAATGGATATAATTTTCTGAAGTGGTCTCAATTTGTCTGAACCTTCCTTAAAGGTAAAGGCAAACTAAGCCACCTGTTGGGTGAAGGACTTTCTAGGTGGAATGACCCCAAATTTACATCTTGTGATTAATAGGATTCCATGGTAATTTCATGGATTTGGAATTCCATAGTTCCAGAGATTAGTGACATAGTAATATTACTTGGTTCAACAAAGGATATCTGGGATGTAATCCATTAGACCTATTCAAAGGTCAATGAAGCTGCAAGAATATATGAGTTAAAGGCTAAGGTGGGAGCTACTAAATAAGGATAAAAAATCTATGACAGAATATGCCAATATGTTATAGGGGCTTTGGTAGGAAATTGATCACTATCAGTGCATATAGATGAAGGGTAGTGAGGACGCGGTCATGTTGAAGCAATTTATTGAAAAAGAAAGAATATATGAATTCCTTGTTGGTCTCAATGTGGAGTTTGACCTTACACACATGAAAATTCTTGGCAAAAACTTACTGTCACTGAATGAGACTATAAAAATTATTAAGGCCAAAGAAGGACAGAGGGGTGTGATGTTAGAGAACTATGGAAGTGTTAATGGATCCACCATGATCACCATAACACCCAAATTCAAGGAGGATAGGCCACTTGGGGATAATTAGACAAAGAAGCCTACAAACAAAGATACTAAAATTTGTAGCTACTATAAGAGACATCACCACACTTGAGATAAGTGTTGGAAGCTAATTGGCAAACTAAAACGATTGAATAAAAGGAGGGGTCATGGAAAACAGGCACTCAATAGCAATTCTCCAAATAAGGATATGGAAATGCCATCTAAGCCCATCTTAAAATTTGTTAAGGAAGACATTGATAGGTTGAAAGGTTTGTTAGGTTCTTTAGAGAAATCAATTTCTCATTAAGGTACTTATTCCCTTGTATTCTCAAGTATATCTTCTTTACATTTTGTTCAAATGTAATAGTGAAGGATTCATCTATATGAGTAATTGATTCAGGTGCTACTGAGCATATGACTTTTCACATAAACTTTTTACCTCAGATAAACCTTGTTCTAGATTTAAAATGATAACTAACACTGATGACTCCACGACCACTGTAGCTGGAATTGGAGATATCCAATTGAATACCCTTTCACTTAAAGATGTCCTTTATGTCCCCACCTTACTTACTAATCTTATTTCTATTAGCAAAATCTCCTAAGATTCACAATGCCAAATAACCTTTTTTTTCTTCACAATGTGTTTTTCAAGAGCAAAAAACGAAAAAGATGATTGGGTATGCTAGAGAACAAGGAGGCCTTTACTACCTCGATAACTAACTTTCATTATCTAAATCCCTTTTCTTTGAGTTAGGCATGTTAAACTAAGAAAAAATTTGGTTGTATCATAGGCGATTAGGTTACCCATCATTTCAAGTTGTCAAGTTAATGTTTCCCTTTGTTTTAAAAAAAAAAATTAGATTTTGATTCCTTTCATTACAGTGATTGTGAATCTGCTAAAAATAAACGTGTATCTTTTCCTAGTAGCAATAAAAGAAGTACCTTCCTTTCACATTTATTAATAGTGATATCTGGGGCCCCTTTAATATCCCTAACAATTATGGCGTGAAATAGCTTATATCTTTCATTGATGATTACACGAGAGTAACTTGGGTACTTATTAAACAAAAATTTGATACTCATACTATTATTCCCAATTTTTTCAAAATGATCCAAAATCAATTCAATACTTTAATTTAAAAACTTTGATTAGACAATGCTAGGGACTACTTTAATCAAAACCTTATGTCTTTTTTTTGCAAGGGAGCATATAATTCATGAGTCTGCTTTTATACACACACCATAACAAAATGGGGTAGCTAAATTAATAATGGGTTTATTGCTTAATATTAATTGTTCCCTTCTCTTTCATAAAATCGTGCATTAGAGCTATTAGGGCGAAGCCATTCTAAGTGCCACTTACTTTAGTAATAGGATTCCCTCAACAATTTTAGATAACAAATCTCCCATTGACACATTTAAAGACCATTATCCACTTTTTTATGCATCAGAAAATTACCACCCAGAATTTTTAGTTGTCTAGCCTTTGTCCATATTCATTCTCACCTGAGGGGAAAGCTAGATACATGGGCTCTCATATGCATATTCATTAATTACTTATCCACACAAAAGGGGTATAAATTTTACCATCCACCTACACAAAAGACTATGTCACAACTGATGTCACATTTGTTGAGTTTGAGTCATTCTTTGGTGAATCTCATCCTCAGGGGGAGTGTGTGAATAATTCTAGTTCTAAAATTGAATTTCTCATTGATGATTTTTTCTTTAGTGACTCTTCATTAAACCCCACTCTAAGTAACCTCACACTTGAACCCAAACCTTAGTCTGTGTCCATACTTGAGCCTGAGTTAGTTCATAGCAAAAAAAACCATAACATAACTCTAGATAGTGCTTAAAAGTTACATGTCTATTCCAGGAGAAATGGAGGCTAAGTCCTCTTATCTAAGCTCATTCATTAGATCATGTTTCTACTTCAGATGATGCACATCTAGGACCACCTTTAAAAACACAACCTAAATTACCAGTTACTTTAACTACCACTAAACCTAATGATGACCATGATCTGCCTATAGACCTTAGAAAAGGTAATAGAACTTGTACCAAACACCAAATAAACCTATTATTGTTCTATAACAACCTCTCACCATCACATAGAGCCTTAATCAGTAACTTGTACTCAATACCTATTCCAAGGACTTTGTCTGAAACATTAGGAAATAAAAATTGGGGGGAAGCTTTAAAAATAGAGATAAAAGCACTTGAAAAGAACCAAATTTGGGAATTGGTAAAGGTAACAAAAAATAAGAAGTTAGTGGGAAGTATATGGGTATTTACTATGAAGTATAACTCAAATGGGATAGTTTGAGATATAAATCATGACTAATTGCTAAAGGTTACATACAAACCTATGGCATAGATTACCTTGAAACTTTTGCTCTCGTGGCCAAGATGAACACCATGAGAGTGGTTTTGTCCTTAGAGCAATATTCCAATGGTTGTTGCAACAATTTGATGTTAAAAATACCTTTTTCCATGGAGATTTAGAGGAGGAGATATATATGAAGGTCTCACTAGGGTTTAAGTCCCAAAGGGGAAAAGTGTGCAGGCTAAAGAAAGCATTCTATGGATTTAAACAGTCCACAAGAGCTTAGTTTAGGAGGTTTACAAAGGTGATGTCAACCCTAGGATACCGATAGAGTGAGGGAAATCACACCTTATTTATGAAGATAATATTATTATATCTAATGATAATGATGCAAGAATTTAATACCTAAAAATAAGCTTACTTAAAGAATTTGATATCAAAGAACTTGGATATTAAAGCATTTCTTAGGTATTGAAGTGGCAAATTCCAAGTAAGGAATATTTATTTCTCAACAAAAGTATATTTATGACTTATTGGAAGAAACTGGGAAGTTAGGTTTAAGCTAGCAGCCACCCCCATTAAGTATAATCATGGGCTATCCTGATAAACTAATAATTGACAAGGGTTCATACCAGAGGCTGGTGGGAAGACTGATTTACCTATCCCACACCAAACCTAATATTGCATTCGTTGTAAGTGTTATTAGTCAATTCATGCATATTCCTAAAGAAAGTCATTTAAAGGCAGTTGACAGGATACTGAGGAACTTAAAAGGTTCCCCTGGGAATGAACTCTTGTTTAAATGAGGTGGAAAATTAGCCTTAGAAGTTTACATCGATATGGACTATGCTAAGTCCTTAGTAAACAAAAGGTTAACTTCTTGTTATTGTGTCTTCATGGGAGGAAACTTGGTAACATGGAGGAGTAAAAAATAAAATGTTGTAACAAGGTCAAGTGCTGAATCAGAATTTAAATCAATGGCATTGAGGATATGTGAATTATTATGTTGAAGATAAAGATAGAAGAACCTATGAGGTTGTACTGTGATAATAAGTCTGTTATAAGCATAGCATACAACCCTATTCAGCATGAAATTGTTTGCAAGTTAGGAATGGAAGATATCCACTTACCAGCTTGAGGGGGAGTGCTAGATTAGAACCCTAAGCCACTGGTTTAGTGGGCTTAATTAAAGAGCCAAATATTGATTTATTTCTATTTATTTCAAATTTTAAATGTATTTGTTATGTTATTAGATGAGATTATCTTATCCCTAAATTGTAAGGATTCTAGTAAATTATTTAGACTAGGATTAGGATTAGGGTTTTATTGAACACTTGTATATATACTCTACTTGTAAGCAAATAGATATATCAATAATGCTTTTTGATTCCCACAGTTCTTTTTGTGATGATGGTTGCATTTGTTTCTAACAGAGAGCTTTAATTTTCATCTAGAAATATTGACATTAACTAAATTGTAGTGTCTCAAGTGCTAACTAAACGGTTGCTAGTGTTTCTAGTGAAGTTAAAACTTGTGAAAATAGTAATCTCGGTTCTTGTAGTAACTCAACATATCATCTGTGCTAGCCAGAGAGATCCTCAAGTAATGGTGTTTATAACTCAGATTTCTCCGAAGCTATTAAGGATAACAAAGCTGCCTTGATCGACAAAAGAAAAGAAAAGTGCCCTTCTTCCTAATAAAATTTTCCTTTTGGTGATGCTTTTGTTTAACATGCATGTAATGGGCCCTTTAACTACTTAAGGATAGAGAAGAAAGTATTTGTCTGCGGCTATTTAAGTATGATATCCACGCCGTTACTAACACTTGGGTTTAGTGTTATACCCATCGTGTTGGATAAAAGAAATTTTTTTTGGCTTGAGAGCTGCATGAGGCTAAAACAAGATGATTCATGATATGAACAACAACATTATACTTTAAAGTTATCTAGTTTCTATAGTTAAAAACACTTATGAATCAACCATAGTATTGATCTTTTGAATAGAGCACAAATGAAGTAATTGTATCTTGTGAATCTTACTGTTACAATGATATTAAACATTTGGCGATGTGTGAATGTGAAAGTAGGTGGTGGGTTCTTTTGTTGGCACAAAAAATGGTTGGTACAACATGTTCTGTATAAGTAGCCTCCTAGCATAGCTCATTTGTCTTTATCTTGTATATTGGTGACAATGGTGAATAGTTTTTTTTTATTATTATTATTCAATAACTTTATCTTTGGGACTATAAATTATGCATTTGATTGTTGCCTGATTAAGTATAGGTATGCTATTCAATTGAGTTAGTAATTTCTGCATTACTAGCTCTTTATGATTATACAAATGCAAATGGCACACATTTGAACTTTTTTAAAACTCAAAACAAAATCACTTACATAATTATGTAAATTTATTTTTCTAAATAATACGTATGCATTTCTTGTTTTTGTGTTAGTGGATTAATTCAACATGCCAATAAAAAGTGAGAATGGCAATCATAAAAGTAGTAAAATAATAAATATTAAATACTTCATGAGAGTTCATAAGCAGCTAACAGCTATAAGATTAATTATGCTAGTTTATATTAGATAACTAATAACACACCAATATCTATAATCTTGCTCACACAGATTTAATGCACTTAATGCAAATACAAGTTTTATAAGACGAAAGTTGAAATATTCCACTTCAAAGTATCATTACTTGAGGACATACTTAACAATGCAAGGGATATAGATATTTAGGAAATAATCCTCCCAATCAATCATCTTTAGGTGAAAATAGAACATATCCATATTTACTCCACTTTGTCTTGCTGCAATTAGCAACTTCTCTGTGTTCATATTATCAAATCTATGGGCCAATAAATAGATGATTAATACCAATAAACATATTTAGACATTATGTTATTTATAGCATCTAATAAAGTAGTAACTTACATGCATTGAAGAATAAGTAAGGCCTCTAAAGATCAACCATACATATCACAATTTGAAACTTCTTGTTTTGATCATGATACACTCCTTGAAAATACTGGCAAAAAACTATATTGGCCAACTCTAGTCCCTATAATTAAGTGCAAAAAAGCTAGCTTTGTTAAGATTAAAAAACACTGATTATTTGATTTTGGTGTATTTATGATTAATAGAGCAATTGCTTTCAAGAGATGCATATAGCGAATGAACATGTATCTGTGGATGATTCTTTTATTCTAATACTATAAAGTTACCAACTTTGACAATCTTTCCATCCTTGTTTCCTAATGGCTTTAATGTCAAATATCTCATGTTGTAGTCTCTAACATTATAGTATCTTAAGGGATTTCTCATTGAGGAACCTGCATGATATAATATATCATCGGGCAGATTTGCATGAGCCACTATAGTCACTAGTATTGAATTCACCACCATGTCATCTGGTATCTGCTTCAATAAACTTAGCATAATTAATTGATCCATTATATCTAAAGGAAAAAAATTATGATAAAAAAAAAAGGTTCATTCAGTGTCTCTCCACCTTAAAAGCTGCCTTAATATTCCCAAGGAAGCATGTTATCTTTCCTTGACCATAAGCAATGATCAAACCTTCTATGGTTCTACAATTAATTAATAAACATAACAAAAAATGGCATAGACTTAAAACGTGGTGAAATACCTTAAACCTTCAACCCATCTAGGGAATGGTTATTTATAAGTGTTGGTAACAATGGTAGGACGTACAATGACAATGGGCAGGTTTCCCTTCAATGTTCCTACAAGCATTTCACCCATTGCCTTCGTAAACACAAGTGCTTGGCCATCTATATACATTTGCTTTGATAATGTCAGACATAACTAAAGCTATTCATCAAAGTTGTAATATTTAATTGTTTAAAGTTTCATCCAAGAGAGTTTTATTAAGTTGTGAAACTTTATCAATCATTGGTAATTCTTCTAGCTAGGTTGTCAAGTTGTACCAATATATACAAATAGACAAAAAGTCTCTTCGCAATAAGTTGGTTGAAATTCAGAGTCATAGGCAGAACCAAACTCTTAATAGCTAAGTCCTTCATGGCAACTTTAATTTCATATTCTATGGCTCCCTGCTCTTGAAACTAATTCAAAGTTTCCTCTGTTAAATATGCCACCAACTTATGTCTTTAAGAATTTCAAAGTTTGGTAAAATCTTTCAAAGTCTGATAACAACTTTAAGAATTTCAAAGTTAGGTGAAAATCTTTCAAAAGTTCATGGTAAGTTTTTCAAAAGTTGGTAGTAATTTGTCAAGGGTTGGTAACCGTCTTTAAAAAATATGCATAGAAGAAATCTTTATAATTGTTGAATTAATAGTTTGCTAGCATTATAAATAGAGGGATGTGATAATGGGAGTGTATGGCAAAGTGAGAAGTTGTATAAGTGTGTGAGGAGTGAGAAGAGGTGTGGAGAGAAGTTTATTATGATATGTGTCTTTGGTAGTTATTGTAATTTTGTAGAGAGTAATAAAAAGTTCTTTCAATTAATCTTGTATTCCACAAGTGGTATCAGAACCAGTTAAAGTCCAGTTGTAATATGGTTTGGGCTTTGTTTGAGTATGGTCAACCAAGTTTCCAAGCCAAAAGGTTCTTTGTTCATGTACAAGATCTAGGATCATTGTACAAGGAGAGTATGTTGAAATACAGTCAAGGACTGTGAAAAAACTCTGTCAAGAATCAAACAAACTTGGTGTAAGTGCAAGGCATTACCAAAATCGCTATGGCTGATATGTCGACGAATACATACTTGGTTGAGAAGTTAAATAATGACAACTATCTGGTCTAGAGCATCGTAGTTAAACTTTATCTAGGAGGTCAGAATCTTTGGGACTTTATTGATGGAGATGAAGCAATTCCACTAACAAATTCAAATGAATTAAAGAAATGACAGGTTAAAGCTAGAAAGACTCTTTACATATTACTTTCTACAATGGAACCACAATTTGTTAGATACATTAAGGAAGTCAAGACACCAAAAGAGGTATAGGATGCTCTTGGCACGCTGTTCTTGAGGGCAATTGATGCAAAGCTGTAGCAGTTGGAGAGCAAGCTTGTGTCAATGCGGCCAAATGATATGTCGGTAAGCGAATATTTTTCAAAGATCAAATCTATTTGCACTGAGATTTCAAAATTAAATTCGAAGAATGCTATTACTAACATAAGAATGCAGAGATTTATAATCGCAGGACTAAACCCAAAGTATCATAGTCTTATCACAATCACAAAGAGGCTAGGCCATGGAATTGACTCTAGTAATGTCCTAGTCTTATAACTAGTGAACTAATTATAGAGGCAAGCATGTAGAGTCTGTCTATCTAATGTCAGTATTGATAGTGTACATAGATAAAACAATAAGAAATGAGACAGTAGATTTATGGCATGCGAGGCTTGGCCATGTCAGCTACCATAAGCCGAAGTTAATGATAAAGAAGTTAATGCTTAAAGGACTTCTACAGCTTGAAGTTCGAGATAGTATAGTTTGTGTAGGATGCCAGTATGGTAAGGCACATCAGTTACCATATAAAGAGTCTAGTTTCAAAGCTAAAAAGCCATTAGAATTATTGCATTATGATATTTTTTTACCAGTAAAGCAAGCCTTTATCTTTGAATATCGGTACATGATCACATTCATTAATGACTACTCAAGGCACGTATGGGTAGATTTTATAAAAGAGTAGTCAGAAGCATTATATAGATTCAAGTTGTTCAAAGAGAAAAATGAAAGGGAAGTTAGGCATAAAATTTTGTACCTAAGTTCCAACAATGGAGGAAAATATACATATAAGGAATTTGACGAGTATCTGTTATAAAATAATATAGAACGACAACTGACGTGCCTAGGTACACCTCAATAAAATGAGGTTACAGAAAGAAATAATTGACACTTGGCATAAATTTGTCAAAGTATGTTACATACCAAGAATGTACTGCCATGGTTTTGAGCAGAATGCATTAAGACTATAGTTCATATTACTAATAGGTTGCAACAAGTAAAGTTTGATTTTATGTCGCTATACTAGAAGCTTTGGAATATCAAACCCACAGTAAGTCACTTTCGAGTGTTTGGTTGTGTGTGTTATGTTTTCATGCCTGATCATCAACGTAGTAAGTTTGACAAGAAGGTAGTTTGGTGTATATTCATAGGGTATGATAATCAATTGAAAGGTTGGAAATGCTGCAATCCAACCATTGATAGATTTTATATACCTCACAATATAGTATTCGATGAGGTGTCATCATAGTGGTCGCCGTAAGTAACAAACCTTCCTGATTTAAAGGAGATTGAAGAAAATTTACAAAAGAAATTAAATAAGCATAAAAGTGAAACCTAGCTAATCTCTAAATTTGAAGCGAAACCAGTGATAGAAGATGACAGTTTAAGAGCCAAACAAAGTGAAATGAGCCTTTAGAAGATAGGAGTACATGTAACATCGGAAAAAGAAAGACCAAGTTAACTTGAGGAGCAAGAAGATTTGAGTGAAGAAGATATTCTTTTGCCACAACAATTATGAAGATCAATAAGGCAAAGAAAATTGAACCTAAAGTATACAAATGCAGCAGTGATTGAAGATGAAAGACATAATGAGCCAGTAACATATAAAGAGGTGTATAGTACCAAAGAATGGAAGAAAGCTATGGAAAAAGAGATCAATGCATTAAAATAAAACTAGACATAGGAGTTAGTGCCAAAACCTAAAAAATCGAGTAGAATTATATTGTGACAACATATCAGCAATTTGCTTGGCAGGGAATCCAGTTTTCCATGTTACGACACACCATATGGAGGTACATTATCATTACATTCAAGAAAAAGTGTTCCAAAGAGAAATTGATCTGAAGTACATTGACATGGATCATTAAGTTGCTGATATACTTGCCAAAGGTTTAAATAAAGTCAAGTTTAAAGAATCTCGAAAGCAACTTGGAATGACTTCAAGAATAACAATACAAAAGATTAGTTGGCAGGGGGAGTATTAAATATGCCACCGACTTATGTCTTTAAAAGTTTCAAAGTTTGGTAACAACTTTAAGGATTTCAAAGTTAGGTGAAAATCTTTCAAAAGTTAGTGGTGAGTTTTTCAAAAGTTAGTAGTAATTTTTCAAGGGTTAGTAACCATTCTTAGAATATATGCATGGAAGAAATCTCTAAAATTGTTGAATTGATGGTTTGCTAGCACTATAAATAGGAAGATGTGATAATGGGAGTGTATGGCAAAGTGAGAAGTTGTATGAGTGTGTGAGATGTGAGAAAAGGTGTGCAGAGAAGTTTATTGTTATATGTGTCTTTGGTAATTATTGTAGTTTTGTAGAGAGTAATAAAAAGTTCTTTAAATGAAATGCCCAGTTTTTGCCTCTTGTATTCTACATCCTCTATTAACTTCTTCTCTACATCAATGTCCAGTCCAGACACTCCATTTAGTATGGATCCTCTGACATGAGTCCTCCTTTGTCCCCACCCACATATGCTTCAATTCAAGAAATATAATTGGCAAAGGTGAGCAAAATATCTGTCACGTATTCTTTGGGATATATATTATAAAAATGAAGATATATAACCTATCTCTCTCATTAATTTCAGTTTGTATTCTCATTTATATTTGGACTTCTTGACCTTTAAATTATAAGGTATTCATTGGTCAATATATATATCATTGAATAAAAATAAAGGCAATAAAGTCTCGATGTGATTGGAAGTCAACCCATCAGGGAAAACTATGGAAATATGGACAAAAAGCAAGCATGGTATTATACTATATATAGGTATACCAACCTGTTGATATGTGGATAAAGACCTTCAGTTTAATACATTTTTGGGTGAAGCTCAAGACATGTTTAGCTCCCAAGGTATTAATGCCCAATGCAACGTCGTATCTGCATTAAATGAGAAAAAATGTATAATATTTAAATTTCTAATTATAGAGAAAGTTAATTAGTATAAGTAGATGTATTATGAATTATGATATTAATTTTTTAAAAGAAAATTCTATGACTATACCTAAACGCAAATATATATGGTTGTACAGATCTGTGATCTCAATTATATATATATATATATACCTTTCATTAAACTTGGTTGTTGCAGCTAAATAAACTATAACATCTACTTATTTTCTACATATCCATACTTCCTTCTTCCACATGTTCTCAAATAAAGTGATATTGAACTCGTATATGTTTGGTCTTACTATAGAATGCCGAATTCTTCACCAAGTGGAGAGCACTTTGATTATCATAAAAATAGTGTAATCTTCTCATAATTGTATCTGAGTGCTTCCAATAGTATTTGCAACCAAATTTCTTCTTTGCTAGCTTATGTAACTACAATATATTCTGCCTTAATTATTAAAGTGGCCACAATTGATTGCAATTTTAAAACCTAGCTTACATCTTTGCCTGCAAAAGTAAACATATAACCATTGGTAGATTTGCTATTGTCAAGATCACCAGCAAAATCTGAATCTGTGTAGCCTCTGATCATGAAATCTAATCCTCCATAACACAATGCAACATCCATGGTCCCTTTAATGTATCTTATAACCCTTTTTATAACATTCCAATGCTTTCGACTAGGATTTGCCTTATACAACTAACCACTCCCACTGCTTATGCAATATTTGGTCTTATGCAAATCATAGCAAACATTAAGCTACCCACTATTTATGCGTATAGTACTTAATACTTTTCCTTCCTCTATTCTTTACTACTAGGACTCATACTTAAGGATAACTTGAAATTAATCGAAAGTAGGGTAAAGATTGGCTTACAATCTTGCATATGTTGCAAGATCTTCTTTAAGTAATTCTTTTGAGAAAGCCAAATGTTTCTGTTATTTCTGTCTCAGTGAATTTGCATCCCTAGAATATTGTTTAATCAAATTCCTAAGCCAATTGTGCCTTCAATTCATTGATGCGATCTTTACTGGGGCCTGCTACTAACATGTCGTCTACATACAACAAAAAAATAATGAAATCATTTCCACCAAACCTCTTGATATATGCACAAGAGTTTGCATTAAGTCTTTTATATCCAAGGCTCATGATAAAGGAATCAAATATCTTATGCCAGCATCTTGGCACCTGCTTGAGACCATATAAAGATATATTCAACTTGTAAACCAAGTTTTCTTTTCCTTTTTTTTCAAACCCTTCTAGCTTGAGCATATAAATTTCTTCTTCTAGATCTTTAGGAAGAAATGTAGTTTTTACATTTAACTGTTCTAGATGTAAGGCAAGTGTAACACATATTGCTAAGACCACTCGAACCGTTGTGAGTTAAGCAACCAGAGAAAATATCTCATTGTAATCAATGCCTTCTTTCTAAGCAAATCTTTTTACCACCAGTCTATCACGATATCATTTAATTTGATCATCACTAGTTCTCTTGATCTTGTACACCTATTTGTTCCCGATGGCCTTTCATCCTTTTGGTAGTGGAACAAGATCCCATGTCTTGTTCTTATGGAGGACTTTAATTTCTTCTTGCATTGTTGCTAACTATAGATAAGCTTCTGAGCTTTCCATAGCCTCTTGAAAAATTAAATGCTCTCCATCTTCTGTGAGTAGACAGTATGTAACATTCCCTTCTAAAATATAATCTAAGTGTCCCTCTCCTAAGTTGATTGTCGAACTTGTGGAGTCACAAGATCATATTGTTCTTGTTCATCGTACTCTAGTGCTGCTTTAGAAGAATATGGTACTTTTGTTTTATTTTCTCCTCTTTCAATCTACACTGTAGTGGTCTCTATTATTTCTTTTAAGTGTTATCACCTTTATGTATATGTTGTTTTTCTTTAGGAAATATGACATCCATATTGACTACAACCTTGTGGTTAGTAGGATCCCATAGGCAATACCCCTTTACTTGGTCAGCATAACCCAAGAATAAACATCTTCTAGATTTTAGATCTAGCTTTGTAATTTCTTGGGCATTGTACATCACATATACTGGACTTCTAAACATATGGAGGTTTGTATAATCAACTGGCTTCCCAGTCCATATCTCCATTGAGGTATTTAGATCAATTGCAGTTGATGATGACCAATTAATCACATAGTAAGCTATCTTGATTGCTTCTGCCCAAAATGAATTAGCTAATCCAACAGTTCTTAACATTGTCCTTGTCCTTTCCAACAAAGTCTTATTCATCCGCTCTGCCACTCTATTTTGCTTTATAGTGTATGCCATCGTGAATTGTCTTTTGATACCTTCTTGTTGACAAAAAGTATTAAATTCATCACTGGAATATTCTCCTTCATTATCTGATCTCAGACATTTAATACTTTTCTTGAATTCATGTTCCATACACGCTTTGAAGGTTTTGAAAACTTTAAACACATATCCGCTTCTCTTGATCAAATAAACCGAACATTTCCTGGAGTAGTCATCGATGAATGACACAAAATACTTTGCCTCACCTAGGGATAAGACCAGTGCTTGCCAAACATCAAAGTGCACTAGGTATAAGATAACTTTATTTATCTCTTTAGAGCTGTTAAACTTCAACCTATATTGCTTACTTGTAATACAATTCTCAAAAAAAGGTAGAGAAACTATCGTAACCGACCTTTTGGCAAGAGTAAATAAAAAGTGTTTAAATTGATTCCCAAAATCAAATCTTGAAAATCAATTTATTTGGAGTCACCACTAAATTTTTTAATGAAAAACTTTGGAAAACCAATTTAAAAAAAAAAAAAGGCAAAATGGTCTGTGAAGACATATATGGGTTCGGGAGTCTATTTGAGTGTGGGGAAGGTGTTAGGCACCCCACAACACCCATCCATAAGAACGGTTACCTTAAACTAGTCAGCTGAAATAAGATATGACCTTAAATTATCTAAATTACCCTTATTGGCATGGATACATATTAAACAAAGAAGACAAAAACAAAAATAATGAAAACAAACAAATAAATATTTACAAAGGACGGATTTGACCTAGGATGACAGCTTAGAGCCTATGTACCCCATGATAGGGATCAAAGTCCACGTAGTTTGACCAAAAAGGCGTGTCTATTAGTTGATGATTTGTAAATTTTATTATGTGAATAAGAAGGTTTAAATTAAACAAATTTTTGTAAACAAAACAGAATTGAGATTTGGTTTGTGTGTTTTAATTTAAGACAACCTGATTAATCTAGCTCTCTTGATCTCTTCATTTTTTTTTCTTTTTAATTTTTTTTGCTTAATTTTGTATTTCAAATACTTATTTTGAAATTTAAACGAAATGATTATGGGATGAGATTTTGTTAGGATTTTTGGGAATTTATATATATATATATATATATATTTATATTTATATTTGAAATTGAAATGTAATTATAATGAAGGAATATTTTAAAATTTTAAATTCATGGATTTTCAAAACTGGAATTTATTATTGAAATTAGGACAAAAATAAAATCATTTTTCAAATTTTTGAATTTATGTATTTTTGGATTTTTGTTTTTATTTATTTTTGGATTTTTAAAATTAGAATTTATTGTTGAAATTAGAACAAAATTCTAACGGAAAGCCATTTTTCGAAATTTTTGAATTTACATATTTTTTTTGTTTTTGAATTTTTCTAATTTTAAAGGTGAAATTATGATTAACAGGACTTTTAATTAATATATATATATATATATTATTTAAATTTATTATGAACTTCAAACTATAATAAAAAATATTTCTATGATTTTTGATTTTAGGATTTTTGTATATATATTTTTTAGAATTAAAATTAATTTGAAACTTAAAGTAAATCTAAAATAAAAATTTTCTTAGGATTTTTAGTTACATAATAAATGGGACAAACTTCCTTATTTTTTATTCATCCAAATATTTTAAAGGTTAATTTTTGAAACCTAAGGAGACTCAAGGTCTCACACGATCTCTACTAATTAACATTTAGGTGCCTGAGGAGACGAACGATCTCACGTAAGAACCCAAGATATAGAATAAAATATTTGGGAATCCTTGGGATTTTATTTTCACATTTTCAAGGATTTTGAAATTAGAATTCTTTTAGTTTTGTTTTAATAGGATCAATTCTCCAGAGCCTACGGTGGCCCGAGTCCTACATGACACTTTCAATTAATTAAATTTTATAAAACCCTGACTTAATCATTTTGTAAATAATTTAATTAACATATTCATTTTTTTTGTGTAATTATTATTTATTTATTTATCATTATTATTATTATTATTATTTTAAACAAGTATGTACTAAATTTCGGAGTCTAAGGAGATTAAAATCTTATACGACCCCGAGCACTCAAGAAGAATAATATTCTCACACGATAATGACATGGATTTATTTTCATATATTTTTAAAAATTATGAAATTGGAATTATTTGAGCTAAGATCAATTCCCCTAAGTCTACGGGGACTCGAGTCCCACATGACACTTATAATTAATTAAATTTTATAAAACACTAACTTAATTGTTTGGTAAATAATATAAAATACTTAATTAAGATATTTTTTTGTATTATTATTATTGCCATTATTATTTTAGAACATGTATATACTAATTTTTGGGGTTTATGGAGATTAAAATCTCACATAACCCGAAGCATTCGAAGAGAACAATATTCTCACACGATGATAATTTCCATAGAACCTTGTTTGTAAAGCCAAAATCAATTTCACATTGACATTAAAAAAATGACAATAACAATAATAAAGATGACAAAAATAAATTTAAACAAAACATAGGCAAATAAACACAATATGATCTGAGGCAAAACATATGAACAGTGTTAGCCATGCATAAAAACTTCCACTATGCAGCCATACCTCATGTGTTTCCTCTTCAGCGTTTTCTTTTGTGCTCAGATGAAAGAACGCTTTTCCCCATGATCCTTCCTTAGTTTATGTTTTGCTCATAGCTCTCCAATACGGTCCAGAACTTCTGCTCCTTGGCTGGAAAACAAAGGTCGAATGCTTCTCTTCCTCCTTCCTCTTCTTCTTGATACCTTCCCCTCTTCCTTTCTCCTTCCTCTTCTTTTCTCAATGTCTTTGCTATCTTCTCAGCACTTCCCACACCTTTAGTTTTTTTCAACATTTCCCATCTGTTAGATTTCTCGATATGGCCTTCATCTTCAGTGTTTCCTTTTCTCCTTTTC
Source organism: Delonix regia (assembly GCA_037074485.1). Taxonomy (NCBI): domain Eukaryota; kingdom Viridiplantae; phylum Streptophyta; class Magnoliopsida; order Fabales; family Fabaceae; genus Delonix; species Delonix regia. The sequence continues at coordinate 13,321,141 of CM073456.1, read as the reverse complement.
CTTTTTAATTCCTCCTCTGTTCAGCTCTATTTTTTGGAGCTCAAAATAGAGGATTTCTTCTTCCTCTTCATTCTCTCTCCTTCCTCTTCTTCTCAGCACCTTCCCATCTCTTATCAGCACCTTACCTCTTCTCTCTTCTTCTTCCTTCTTTAGCCACAGTTTCTCGACCAGCAACGCCTGTCAGCTTCTCAATTTAAGCGTCCAACACTCTTATTGGTTCACACTTCCAGTGTTTTTTTTAGAGCTCTATTCTCAGTTAATCCCTCCAACATTTTTTCGGTTCCCCTTCAGCGTTCTTCTCGGTTCTCCCTCTTCATCATCCTTCTCAGATTTTTCTTAGCTCTCTCCCATAAACATATATCCTCTAGAGACAGGCTTATATTGATGAAATCATTCTCTCTGTAAGGTTATGTGCCATGTTACAGCTAAATCTACAAGCCAAATATTATTGAACCTTTTTCTACCATCAGCAACTATTGTTGCCTCGTTGTATAAGACTTCTCCTTCATCTGAGGTACTTGCAACACATCCCTGAGCACTTGACAACTCAGTATCTTTACCTTTGGCCTCTGTGTTATTCTTCAAATTCCAAAACTTATTTTTGTAGTGTCCCTTTTTATTACATTTGAAACACTTGATATTCTTCTTGTTCTTTGATTTTGATATACCTTGATTCTGGCTCCTACTTTAGCCATGTTTTGTTGATCTTCCTCTCATCATTGCCAATACTTTCACTTGTTGTGAACAAATCAACTTGCCTTCCTTGTTTTTACACTGATTTTCTTCTTCTAGAATAACTGGTGCAATGTCATTGAAAACTAGGTAGTTAACAAGAACATTATTGGTCAAGTTGATGATGAGTTGGTTATAAGAATCAAGTAGGCTTTGAAGCGAAATTTTAGCACATTCATTTGTCTCTATTTTATGGCCTAATGATGTGAGTTGAGAAAATAGAGTATTCAAAGTGTTGTTGTGTAGTGACTTAACCTTGTACAATTTGGTCAAATGATTCTAAATTTCTTTTGTCGTCTTCTTCTCTTGTATGCTGGATAATATCTCATCTACAAGTGTTAAATGAAGATTTGCAACTACATTCCTATCCATCTCGTTCCATTTATTTTCATCTATAAATTCTACTGACCTTTCATTGATAGCCGCAAGACAATTATCTTTTCATAAGATAACTCTTATCTTTAGCTTCCACAGTGAGAAATTACTGTCATTGAACTTTTCAATGTTAAATTCCATCGTCATTGCTTCAATCATAGTCTATTTGTGAAAAAAAAAAAGCTCTAACTATTTTCGTGAATAGTAACTATATGTATGAACAGTACTATACGTATGAATAGTTCATATATATGTGAATAGTACACAGTACCTTATAATGGGTGAAAATAATCTTACTTATTTTCTGATGCAGAGGATCCATTATATCAGTGATAGCCACTAAACATATGATAAGTAGATAATAACACTCCTAAATAGGCTCTGATACTAATTGTAAAGAAAATAGACACCAGATAGAGGCAAAACTATAACACATAATTTGAGATGACACACAGAATTTTATGTGAAAAAGGCCAATAGGGTAAAAAACCATGGATAAGGAAGAAATGACTTTATTATGAGAAAAATATGAGTTATACCTTTTCTCTATGTAGTATGGATAATATAATATTTTTAGATTTCTTGTTAATAGGAGTATACTAATCTCACAACTCTCTATATATCTCACAACTCTCTCTCTCTATATAAGATTGCTCTTTTCTTAGTTGTGAGAAATGAGGTTTTGAAGCTCGTTATTTATACGGAAGGATGAAGGACTTCAAAGCAATTTTCAAAGAACTAAATTGCAATTATAAAAATTTTTCCTTTTTCTTTTCAATGGTTGGCCACCAACCAAGAGAAATATTCCTACATAATATTCACCTACCACTGATAGTCTAATCACGTAAGGTAAGAAATTTAGATTATCAAATTTCAAAATTTTATTAAAATTATTCTGATTCATTGGATTTGTGCATTTTGTTCAATAATATTCGTTGAATCTGTGCATTTTGGCCTCAAATGCTGCCAATCTTTTTTCAATGACAAATAAGGATAGATTGACCTCTCTTTTTAATTTTTTTTAATTGACTTCATTTTACTTTGAATATAATCTTCTGCAATATGGATAGAGGTTCAAGACCCATTGGATCAATTAAAGTTATTAATTAATTTGTTAGATGAAATTGTAACTCGGTATAAATTTATGAGTAATAATTATAACTTAGGATTGTATAAGATCATTAATAAAAATTTAATAATTTAAAATTTATTGCAAAACCCTTCTACTACAAGGGATATGAATTGGATTAAAAAAGAATAGGTGATACGAAAGAAAGTGCATCCATTCACATTCCCACTTAGTGTTATCCATTGTCTCTCGCACTGTTGTTATGTTTTTTTTTACCAAGCTATCACCTAAAATATAGAAAATTCATTTTCTTCTCTGACTCCTTGTAGACTTTAATCTTTTGTTCTCATATTGAGTATTATTTTTGCAATTCATATATAATTATTATTTAATAATATTCATATAATTTAATTTTAAATTAGAGTTGAGTTGAATATTAAATATTAAATAAAAATGATTTATTTATCAAAATATGAACGATATAAGTACAAAACTTTCAAATATAAGGAAGAATAGGATAAATAATGTATACATGGTAGAGTTATGTCGGCCCACATGGGGATGCCAACCCTGCTATAATTTTGGTGTTAAAAAAGGACGACTATATATACATATGGCTTAGCATTCAATTGATGAATTGTCAAGTGTCTACTATCACACTATAATACATAACATCTTCTAGACAAGCAATCCAGTCTTCACAATCCAATTATAAAAATGAAAGGAAGGAAACAAGGTGGGAAGATAGTTGAATAGGAAAGATAAATTCTACTTCAGTGGTATTGTTCATATGATAAACTAGTCAACTTTGAAATTCATAATAAATTCTAGGAAGCTCCAAAAATTGTAAAATTTTTCAGAAAACTAGAATAATGTGATAGATAATTTTGTGCCAAATTTTAATTCAAAATTAGTTCATTTGTCTCTTTAAATAAACCCATGATCGTTTCTATACGGAATTATACAGAATCAGAATTTTGTTACTGATTTTTTCTGCAAAACCCACTTAAATGGAACCAAAATGACATGAAAATTTCCATAATACTTCATTAATACGTCAATGACTTTCTAATTAAATTTTAGCCCAAAATTGATCCATTTAGTCCCTCAGATGTCATCAAACCTCATGTATAACAGAAAATTTTTCTGAATAGTTCTCCATATTTTAAGCATAAAAAAAGGGATATCTATTGAACTCAAAATTCAATTATATTTGGCATAAATCAACTTTGGTACATTAAGATTAAATCTACCAAAGATCTTAATTTCTTGAGTTCATATACTTAATTTTTCACATTTTCTATTCTTTCACAAAAGTACATCATCTTGAAACTAAAACTTGACTAAATGAGTTTTAACATACCACATTTTGAGTTTGGCCTCGTTCACTCATACTTATGCTTCAAGATGCCTTCTATTACATATTAAAATTTTCTCAAACTCTTGGTTAGTCATTTCTTCGTACATGTGGGAGTTTATACACATACAATAAAATGTTGTACTACGTTATCATATTTTCTAAGTTACATAATAATACATTATCAATCCTTGAATTCTTATTACATACATCTAAATATCATAGCTTCCAACTAACCAAGCCTCTTGGTATTGCTCCTCTAATAGATCTAAGAGGTTATTTCTTTTTACTTATCCTTACTAGATCCACCAATAATAGTTAGTTAGAGATACGATGAGACAAAACGTCCCAATAGCTAACTTCATATTTCACACATTATGACACTAATAAGCAAAGTAATGCACACAACATCATAATATGAACATAGTCTTGGAATTATGCTAGAGTTGACACTTTTGACTTTGGTTAATAACCACATCATGTCCAATACTATAGGGTAGGATCACCATGTCCAAATCTTATAAGCCATTATACATAACATCAATTTTAAGCCACTAAGGCTCCATGTGAGATCTCACACCATTATACATCAACTCATAGCAACATAAAGAATAAAAATTCATCAAGTATATAGTCACTAGGCATAACCACACACATAGCATATAAGAAATGGAGAAGGAGTTGCCTTGCTACTTTAAGCTAATTCTTTTCTTGATTTTCCTTGCAATGACAATATTTCCTCTTTCTAGCTAGAATTTCACCTAGGTCATGAGGAGAAATTTCTTCATCTAAGTCTCTAGATTACAAATATTGCAAGAAGAAACTAAAACTTCATGGTCTTGGTCATGGAGAATCTATTTCAACTTGAAATTTCAACAAACTATTTAAGAAATTCTTATAAGAAAGTTTAACCGTTCTTTTATTTCACTTTTCTCTACTTGAATCCACCAAATCTTTTATTACATCTAAGCCAAAATCCACTATATGAGAAAATATTTGGATCATTAGATAGCTCTAAGTGAGCTCTACAACTTTTCCTTCTACCATGAGTGCAAAAAGTGAAAAAATTACCTTGAAAAATTCACTTCTATTTTTCTCTTTCTTTTACCATTTTCTCCACCATTTTTGCAACTTATTTTTCTTCCTTTTTGTGCATATAATGGGGAAGATGATGAAATGTCCATTTGTTCCCCACTTGGTTAAAGGGTGGGTAGAAAAATCAAATAAACAAAATTATTTGGTGAAAATTAGATAATTTGCCTTTTATTCACTGTTCTACCCTTTAGTGTTATTTTCTAATCCAAAATTGTATAAAATTCCCTAATCATGATTCCTAAATCCTCTCATAGTTCTAAATTTAAATTTTAACATGAATTGCAACTTTTCAAAAATTACACTTTTACCTATATTTATACTAAAACTTTTCAATTAAGTCTTTTTGGCTTTTCAATTAAGTCCTTCCCTCTTTGATTGGCTTAATTATTATCTTAACAAGGTAATTTTATACCTATGAGTAATTAAGAGTTATTAGTTGGAATATTACATCTACAGAGTTAGTTAAGCCACCCATATGGCCATTGTAAAGTCCTTACTCCCAAGGTTGTCAAACTCGCGAGTTTAAACAGAATCGGAAAGGGGGGTGTAGACTCGTATCGTAAACTCGTAACGTAAAATCGTAAGAGTTTACTTCTATTAATAAATAATTATTTAAATATATAATTACATAGTTAAAATACAATATATAGCATGAGGTTTATTCAAATACTATTTATATTTAAAATCATAAAAAATGAATGGGATATACCATTAAAATCATAAATTTACCATCCTTAGATAAAAGTAATAGCATTGTGGTTTTACATGGTTATATAGAATTCATAATATCTAAAAATATATTTAATATAATTTTAAACAAAATTTTATATGGATTTTCTCCCTATACAAGTTATTATATAAAAATTTTATATTTATTTTTTAAATAATTTAAAATGGTTCATGAAAAAAAAATTAACAAAAAGTTTGATTTCATGTTAAAATTCCAAAGTCAAATGGAAACTGGAACTAGTTTATATATAAAAGGTGGGATATACATATTAAGTACCACCATTGGCTAAATGGTGGAGATGTTGGCAGATGAGCTAAAGTGTCATGTTTTGTTGAAATTTTGTCTTTTAGAAATAAAAATAGGAACTAGTTTATATATAAAAGGTGGGATATATATATATATATATATTAAGTATCACCGTTGACTAAATGGTGGAGGCGCTGGCACAAGTTATGAAGGGTCGCGTCTTCGAGCTCTAGTTGTGCACCTTTTGCTGAGATTTTATGAGACAGCCACCAGGTCCGAGTTAAGAGGCGAGTTAACTTGAAAATCAATAGTAAAAACGTTGACTTAGCGAGTTTACCGAGTCAACTTGCGAGTTTGACAACACTGCTTACTCCTATAATATTGTCAACTCCTCATATCACACTAGTACTTTAATGGTTCATCTCTCGTGTGGCAAATGATTGTGGTAAGAATCATAAATGGAAAGTTTATGTGTGTGTATATATATATATATATATATATTCGACATAGTGAACTTGACCTCACTCGGTCATTTAAGTAAGGTCAATCTTTGTTTTGTTCGAATGGGGCCAAAAATTAAAGTTCCATATGCATGGTCCAAGGTATAGACCCAACTCACCTCTTTTTAATTGTTTTTTTATAAATATTCTTTGTTTGTTGAATATGGACAACTTTTTTTCAATGTGGAATACCTAATTTGTTAAATAGAAATCATTTTTTTCTTTTTCACAATTTCAAATTTTAATTTATATAAAAAATCTTTGAAAGTGACATGATATAACCCAACTAGTCATATACTGCATCTCACTAGGCCAAACCTAAGTCATGATTTTTGACCCAGTGCAAAAACTAAGTCAGGTCTCATGTGAAGAAAAATATTGACTAGGCTAGTTTTAGTTCACCTCTAGTGCAAGTCAATGTTTTAAATAAAAATAAATCTTATATATCTTGAAAAACATGAATGAATAAGTTATACTCTTCTTTTATAATTATATTATTTTAAAAAATAAAATAATAAAAATTTGAATAACTTCTTCTTGTTCTATTATATCAACGACTATATAATTTTCTTTGTATATTCAATCTATCAAAAAAAATGTATATAATTTTAAGACAAATATTAATCATAAAGTTTTAAAACCGTATATATTAACATACAGATGAGAAGTCCATCACATTAATATTATTTGCTTTATTATTTATTCTCGTTTATCTATGAGTGCATATGAATGACAATAGAAGCTTATTATTCAAGAAGAATCCAAAAATAATAGTCAACTTGGATTTTAAGCCTTATATTTATATATGTTTTTAGTGTTAGAATTAGTCAACTTATATATAGAATATGTTTTTATTTTTTCTGTGGTTTCACATTTTGAAAGTATCTGTAATCATGTATGATTTTGCTCACCGCAAGACGAATTAGGAAACCTATATAATAATGGCAATAATATTAATTAATATATTAAAAACATGCAAACTGTTACTTTATTGGTCCAATTTTCTAAAGCTTTTATTGGGGTCGGTGTGATACCAGCGGGAGCAGTGATGTCGAAGCTGACAATGTGATGCAATTATTAGATATTTGTTTGATTATAATTGACATTCGTTTTTTTTTTTTTAATTTTGTTAATAAGTACATGTGCATACTGGTTAACAAACATTTATTATGCTTGTTGATAATAAAAATTAATATTTTTATTATTTTTTATTATATTTAATTAATGATTCCTTTAATTTGTTTTTATAAGGACATTACTCTTTATTTTTTAACAAAAACATAATTAATTTCTTTTATTTTAATCTTTAACAATTTTTATATCTCTATACATTTAAGTTATATTTTTACATTACCTTTACTTAAAAAAAATCATTTTTATTTATTTTAAAATTAATATTTTTAAATGATGTTCCATATGATATTAAAAGTAATATGAAAATATAAATATTCATTAAAAATTGATTATAAATAAATAAAAATAAAAGAGATTGATTATGCCTAGACAATGAAGTAATAAAAATATATTAATTATTATTGTAAGTGAGTGTAATAAATACTCTTTAACCCATAGCAAAACTCCTTTTTTTCTTTACAAAATTTTAATTTACATTCATTAATCTATATTTAACTAATATTTAATATTGAGACTAATTAATGATATTTAGAAAAATGAACAAATTGTTCCTTTGACACTTAATGAAGTTTTGGTAACTTTACCAATTGATTTCTACTTTTAATTTCATTTTTCACAACTTCAATTCTTAATAGTCATGTCGTAATTAAGTTGTGGCACCTAATTTACGTGAAAAAGTGGTATCGGAAATTTGGAATACTAAAATGATGGAGGAAAAATAACTAAGTCTAATACATTTAATTAATTTCAATGGAGATAGTCATTTCTATTAAAATTTTAATTATCAATGGAAAATTTAAATCACATACAAATTGTAATTTCCAGGAGTACGTAACGCATGTTTGCCTTTATCAGCCGACAGTTCAAATTCTTAACTTCATCCAAAATTGTCCATAAAATGAAACAAAAGATTAATTTGATTGGCAATACCTGAGCATGGTCAAGATTAAGCCACAAATTTATGATGAATAATTTAAATGAAAATTTTCAAACTTCTGTCCCTACTCAAGCCACAGCATTAAGTTGAAAATTTATTAATAGATATGTTGAAAGAAAAAACAAAAAAAGCTAACCAAATGAGAGTAATTAAGTACTAAATTATATTGATACAAGGCGTGAATCTGGTACATTAAGTGTCATTTTCCCAGACAAAGTTAAACCTGGGACATTCATTCATATATCTACCTAATCACCTTATCACTTGAGCTACACCCTTCAGTATCTTATTGCAAAGAAAGGTACCAAGTTATATTATCGGACTTTACATAAGGTAGAACAGTAATTCAACAAATATATGATTAATATACCCTAGCTTTACCAACTTAATCTATCATCTCTGCTCATTAATAACATTTAACACTTTAAACTTATGTAAAGAGGTACGTACGCAATGTTAAGATGATGTAAGAACAACAATGAATAATCGAAAAAAAAAAAAAAGAGAAGGTACCTCTCAAGTCAATTGCTTTTTGCCTTGAAGAAAATCTCTCAACACGTTTGTCACTTGTTGTTTCTGGCAATGTCTTCAATTTCCATTACTTGAGAAGAAGAGAGAAGCATATGCACCGAAATTAAAGGAAGTGTGCGAAAAAGTTTTGATTAACTTGCTGCTATGAGTATACCTGATTAGAGGAAAACACGTATAACCAGAAACTCAGGAAAATGTGCAATTTAAGTTGCATATTGCATTTTCTTATGGCAGCCAGAATAACCTCTATGTTGCTATTCACATGATGGACATATATTCTAGTAAGTTTTTCATGAAACATAACATAACTAGATAATGATAATACATTTAATTAAGGCTATTTAATTAGAATTAGTAGGCCAAGAAAATCAAATAATTTGAGATGAAACAATAAGGATTGGAAATGAAAATGAATATGATATAATAAAATGTTAAATCCATGTTTGGGATAATATTAAAAATAGAAATGAAAATAAGAATGAAGGATAGGAAAATGACTATAATACCTATATACATAATCAATTACTATTTTTATTAAAAATTATTATATAATAAAAATAATAATTTTTATTATTATAAATTCATTATTATCTTTCATGAAGATTAAAATATTAATATTATTTTTTAAAGAAATGTTATCTCCTTCTCTTCCCTCCAGAAACCCGTCGGTCCAGAAACCCATCTCCTCCTTCTCTCCAGAAACCCATCAGATCCATGGCAGTGATGACAGGCATTGTTGAACGGCGATATTCACTGTCAATGAACGGCGACAAGCACAGTCCATCAATAAGAAGATCAGAGCAAATTTCCATTATTAACGGTAGAGTCCATCGATGAAATCCATCATTCTTCTCCCTCACCGGCATCGTCCCTTTCTCTCACTTGCATCGACCCTGTAAAAGAATATCGGAACAGATTTTCTTATCTTTGCCCAACGGATCTGAACATAGCAACTTGCAAGATAGATCGTGTTTCATGGTTATCTCTAAATCGACAAACCGTAGGAGAGAGAGCTAGCGATGATGAGTGTGGGTTTCAGAGGAGGACTAGCGTGGACGAGACGGAAGGCGATAGAGATCTGGGAATGAAAGAGAACGAACAAAACAAGAAAGAGATGGAGCAGGTGGCAGAGAGAAGGGCATGGAAGAGAGAAAGACAAGAGGGCAAATAAGTAAATTCAATAAAATTCCTGGGAATGTTTCGGATTTCCTGCCATCATGGGTATGGATTTTCACATTCCCATAGATATGGGTTGGCATTAGTAAAGGGGAATGCAAAGTGTTTAACAAAACCAAATATGAGAATAGGCCTAATTCCCATTCTCCTCGTTAAACTTCTGGAAACTAAACATAACCTTACTTGTTCAACTTGTTAAACGACTTTACAATGGAACTCCACAATGTTGGCCTTTCATAATTGTTATTAATTTTTATATATTTATTTTAACTATTATTATTATTATTATTATATTTTGTGATTTTATTTTTACATTTCAATTTAATAAAAATTGAAAATTATGATGTTTATATATATATATATATATATATGCTATTCTATTTAATTGAGACTTTGAAAATTTGTAGGTGATTATGTCTATATTATTTGTTTCTTGTGGGATTCAATGACATTGTGTTTTTTCATTTATGAATTTTGATGTGATTTAGTGCATATTGATGGCTTGATATTCGCTAAAATTGTGTTGTTTTTATTAGTAAGTTGCTTTAATAATTGACTAATGCGCCATCTCATGGAGGCTTGTTGAATTATTTAATTAATTTTAATATAAATTAGTATTAATTAATTATTAATCTAATTACATGCTTAGTTGAATAAGTAATATTAGTCATACCCTATATCCAAAATGAATTGGATCTGTATTAATTGTAGCTTATTTGTGAAAGTTTATTCACAAATTTGTTGAGTGGAGAGTTGGATTCTTATACCAAAGGGAGTGAGAAAACAATTTATTAAAAATTAATTAATGAGATCAACAGTAACAGAGTGGTTAATTATATTAAATGAATTGAGCTAGCACATTACTTTTAATAGAATAAACAACGTATTCAGAATTCTCTGCTCCACTCTCTAGCTCTACACGCGCACTCTCTTCTCCCATAGTGAAATGATTGGCTATTGCAAGTTAATCTCACCCTATTTCGTTTGAAATATAATGCATTATTGGGTTTATCTTCAAGTATATACAACTAATCTCGGTAATTTTTCTTTTCGGAAGATGGCAAAAGGCTTTTTGATGTAGATACATAACAAAAAAATTATTTTAAAAAATTTACAATACATAAAATATTATATCATAATGTTATATTTTTTGTACTTTTTTTGAGAGAGAGAGAAGCAGAGATAAGAAAGAGAGAAAGGACAGGGAGAGAGAGAGAGAGAGAGAGAAGAAAGGGAAGAGGGAAGGGGAGATATTAATAATATGAGTATTAAATAAAGATAAATATTTTTTAAATGAATTATATTTTAAAAATAAATATACTTTTAGTTCATTCATTTTTTATAAAATTATTATTTTAATTTTATACTTATTAAAATATTAAAAATAATTACTTGTTCATTTAAAAATATCATATTTGACATTTTATTTTTTAAAATATTATCAAATTCAGTCTCTCTATTAAACTCTAAACCCTAAATTTAATAAACTAAATTTGGTATTTTTTTTAAAATAAAGAACTAGATGTAATATTTTTTAATAAGTGAGAGACTATTGTAAAATTTGATATTTTTCTAATGATTTATTCTAAATTTAGTTTCTTACATTTAAAATTTAGAGTTTAGTAGAGAGACTAAATTTGATAATTTTTTAAAAGTATAGGATCAAATATAACATTTTTCAATAAGTGAATAATTATTTTGAATATTTTGATAAGTAAGGAATTAAAATAATAATTTTATGAAAAGTGAATGACCAAAAGTATATTTTTCTCTATTTTATTATATTTTGAAATATTAAAATTAAAATTAATTTTTATTAAAATATAATTCATTTAAAAAATATTTGTCTTTATTTAATACTTATATACTACTAATATCTCCCTTTCTCTCTCCTAATCTCTCCCTCTTTTTTTCTCTCCTTCACTCTTTCTTGGTCCCTCTCTTAATTTCCAAAATTTGTTTTTTAAATTTACTCTAAATCCCAAAAAAAGTATAATGAATTTTAGAGTGAATCACTCCAAGTCCCAGATCAGATTGATTCAATTCAAGTTCCAAAAATATAACATTATGATGTAATACTTTATGTACTGTAGGATTTTAAAAATACATTTTTTTTATGTACTTGCATCAAAAAGCCCCAAAATTACACTGGTATGCGTAATAAAATTGCAGTCGTAATATATGTGGACAACATAGTGCACCTACCAATTTCACCGCCATCTAAACATATTAAGTAAATATAAAACAAGCCTTTTATGTTTATAAAATATATATTTTATTTTACTTTAGAATTTTTTTTACTAAATATCATTCATAAATTAGACAAAAATGCAGTGCAACCTTTTTATTTAAAAAAATATGAGCATATTTTAAAAATAAAAAGGATATTTACAGAATTTCAACAAAAATTTAGAACAATCTGAATAATTTACTCTAAATGAAAATATACTAACAAATATCATATATTGTAATTTGCGGTTAAAGTTTATAAATCCATACAATTTCCATTGCCAACCATTATATCTTCATTTCTCATATATATTTGTAACTCCTATATGAAGAAAGGTTTTGAATGAATCTTCTTGTCACTTCTTTTTTTTTTTTTGTCCCCTTAATTATCTATCCATCCGAACTCAAACATGTTGATCCCATCGCCCTAAAGAAGAAAGTTTTGATTATACAAATCATTTCAAAAGAGGAATCACAGCTATGATCTTCAAAGCAAGAGTTTCTTCGAGATAAATGTCCTTGTTCTTCCTATGATAATTTCCTATGTTTAGGAATTAGGACACATATTGTTAATAAACTCAAGTTTAGATACAAGGCCAATATAAGTAACTTGAGTCCTAGATTTGAACCCAAAATAATGCAAGTTCTTTTGGGACCTTTGAAAGATTTCTTGGCTACTGACAGCTGCTAGTAAACAAGTGGTGGAACTAGTCAACTACGTACCTTGTACCCCATCAGGCACTTCTAGTGTAATTAACTCCAGTGGATTAATCTCTTTTTTATCTCAGTTGATCGACTGATAAAATTCTGTAATACTCTAGTCAAGTGTAACTAAAAAATGAAAACTCTCAAAAACATCTCAATCAACTTACAGGCTTAAAACAAATTGGGTGCTTGATAATGAATAAAATTTGGTTAAATTACAATATTTTTTCTTTTAAAAAAATCATCTGGATTAAAATCAATTTAAGTGTCTTTATATCATATTAACAATAAATGTAAAATCTTATATTGTACAAAAAGTTAATTTTGTTGATAGAGTGTAAATAATTGGAAAATGTTTTGCAATATATATATATATATCAAATATTAGGGGGGTCATTAATATTTTTAATCCGAAAAAAGTATCATGCATAATTTAACTAAAGTTAAAAATAATTGGTGTTCCATTTAAGCTAAATATAATGGGAATGACTATAGAATGATAAGTAAGACAGAAAAGATACTAAAAAAAAAAAAGGCAACCAAAAACTTGCGAAAGATATTTGGACCAACAATTGTAAGAGAAATGTAAAATATTTATATGGTATTTGGTATACTTGATCAATGTTCTGACCATTTGGCAGCAAAACACCTATTGTTCTGCCATTGAATATATATCTTAATAGCTCGAGTATTATTCTTGACTCTTGCACAATTACAAGTTTGAATTTAACACAAATTATGAATAGTGTCTTCTCACAAAACAAAAGCTAGATATTAATTGTAAAATCCACTTTATGGTATCTTCAAGACACAAAACAAAAGCTAGATATTAATTGTAAAATCCACTTTATGGTATCTTCACTTGAGGATGTACTTGACGATGCCAGGCAAATGAATGTTCAAGAAGTAATCCTCCCAGTTGATCATTTTGGGATCAAAGTAAAACAAATCTGTCTCCACCCCTCCTTCTGTCGCTGCCATTCGCAACTTCTCTGTGTTCATATCATCAAATCTGCACGCATGATTTTTCCTTAATTAATTAGTTCACAAATCTATATATACACTCCTTGCAACTATATATATAAGTTTTTTTCTTTTCTAAATTAGAACTTACACGCCCCTGAAGAACAAGTAAGGCTTGTAAAGGTCCACCAATCGCATCACAGTCTGGATCTTCCTGCTGAGCTCGATATACGTTCCTTTAAAATACTGGCAAAATGCTGTATTGGCCAGCTCTAGCCCCTATTCAATCAGTGCACAAACTTGTCTGTGTCATTGTAATTTAATAATAAAGTTAATTAAGGATTTAAATATATATATATGTAAAATAAAATAGGAACCTTTAAGAGGAGGAGGTAGCGAATGAAGATGTATCTGTGGAAGCTAGCCATGTCGTTCAACATTGTGACTCTGCCAACCTTGATGGGCTTTCCACGCTTGTCTATCTGTGGTTTTGCCGTGAAGTATTTTAAGCCATAGTCTTGAAGATCCTGGTATTTCAATGGATTCCTCATCGAGGATCCCACCTGATATATTATGTCACAATTTGCCTCATTTCTGTGGGCCACCATCGCCACCATAATTGCATTTACCACCATGTCTGCTGGTATCTGCATATCAAGAGAAATAGAAAAGCAGCAATGTATGGGTCATCAAATTGAGGTAGGCTTCTTCAGAAAGAACAAGTTCAACAAACTAATGTTTGAAGAATGTGCAGATTAGTCTTTGTTTAGATTATGTTGGCAATTAATGAGGTCAAAAAAGAAAAAGAGAAATCAAGAAGAGATTAATGATAGTGATTTCCAAATTTCAGTGCATGCATGCAGCAACTCACCACATCAACGACTGACGTGAGATCTCCCAGAAAGCATGTTAGTTTTCCTTTCCCATATGCAACAGCTAAACTGTCAATTGTTCTGTAAACAATCACACAACAAAATCTCCTGTTCGTTATGAACTCACATTTTCTTCCAAACAAACTCATACTGAATGGAATAATGCGCTGGTCTTTACATTATCAAGCCTAATAAATTTTAGTTCGCAAAAATTATGACCAGCAGTTATCTATTTCGAGACTAAAACTAAGCTAATAGATCTAACAATCGAAAAATTAAGTTAGTATCTGTGGGGTTAAGGGTTCGGGCAGCTTAAAAAATGTATTCATTGAATTTACACCATATCTTGAGTCAAAATCTTAAGATATTATGTCTCTGAGTAATTTTATTTATATATTCTTCTTGTAATTCAATTTTAGACAATGTGATATATGTACCTTACACCTTCGACCCAACCAGGAAAAGGTTCTTTGAAAGTGCTGGTAACGATGGTAGGACGAACAATAACAACGGAGAGGTTTCCTTTCAGATGATCCACAAGCATTTCTCCCATTGCCTTTGTAAATACATATGTGTTGGGCCATCCATACAACTTTGCTCTGATTGATTAATACACACAAGCAAAACCATCTTTCAATAATCGTTATGAGAACTGAGAGCAACATAAATTTTGGAGGCTTTGGTCCAAATACAAATTAAGGCCGTACAACTTATTAGGCTGGGCCAGCATTGAAATTTGTTCATGCATGTTAATTTCTAAATTTTAATTTTAATTGTATAATTTATAATCTCAATAATAGATTATTAAAGTGAGAACTTTCATATACCTATAATATTAAAAGAATACTACCACCACAAAACATCTCAATTATATTTATGAGTAGAGAGAGAGTGTATTTTACAGAAAGGAACCTAAATTATTATTATAGTGAAAATCATGTCATGGTTTGCCATTAAATTTTGTTCGAATTTAAAGTTCACGAGAGAGGGTTTTTTTTATTATGTTTTAAAAGTTCTCATAGGTGTATAATTGTATTTAAAATTTCGTGTAATGAGTTTGAATTTAAATTTTAGTTCAGACCGATAAATGCAATTAAAAAAAAACACAAAATATCTTGGTTTTCAGAGCTAGTTTAAACATCATAGAAAGACATGATAATTAATGTCCTGCACAATATGGGTCCATACTCCACATGGGATCTGGTTCAAATAAATATTGAAAAAGTGATTTAATGCTAATAAATATTAATTTTATTAATATTTACGGCCAATTCAGATTCGTCCATATGGAGTCAATAATTACCCCTCTCGTCCGGAAAGGCTATAAAAATGCCCTTCGCCCTTGGGATTGTAGGGACAATTCTCCCTAAAAGGTTTATGATATATTATCACAGGCATTGCAGTTGAAACTTACGGAGTTGGAGAGAGAACGACAACATGTGTACGTAATTAGAGACAAAATAAGATTCCTCCTCGTCTGATATTAGGAGTTGAGGTTTAGGACTTGTTTTTAGAGTCGTTAAAACAGGTTCGATCCACTTGGTCGAGTATGTTCAATCCACCTAAGAGGTGGATTGGATTGAAGGATTCTTTTAAGAATCCGTCTAGTATACTTCTATCAACTCGATATATTTAACCCGCGAGTTAAACGAGCCAATTCGCGGGTTAAATGGGTTGTTTGTGTTTTTTTTTTCTAATTTTTCACTCACTTAGTCTAGCGTTCCAACCTATTGCACTTTTCTATTTAAAAAAATTAATCATAATGTATGTGTTACGTTGTTTCTATTATTTTGTAATTTGCCAGATTTGAATATTCTGCTCATAATTATATTCTTATTATTAATGAATCATTAAATTATTAGATTACTTTATTTGTTTTAATTCGTTTAAGCTTACTTTTTATTTAATTATTTTTTTGTTTATTTATACTGATATAAAAATTGATTAATTAAATAAGATATATGCTTAAAAAAATCACATTTAAATTTTTATAATTTTTTATTTTATTTTTAATTTTTTTGTGGATTAAACGAGTCAATTCATTTAACTCAACGTGTGGGGTGGGTTAAGAATTTTAATTTACCACCTTATAGTGAGTTAAATAAATTGACTCATTTAATTCACCAACTTAAATGGATCAACTTGGATGAACCGAATTGACCCATGACCGCTATACTTGCCTTCAACTAAGAGCAACGTAAAACAATAGATCAAAAACAAATCACCCACCTTTATTTAACGTTTGCAGGATGACGTACATATTGCGAAAGATATGATTTAGGTGTATGACAGTTTACGTCGGTGTAAATTAACGTATAAAGCATCTTTCTAGTTCAAAGTGTGGCCCCTCACAAGGTGCAGTCCTATCTGCTTGCTTCGTCTGTACGAGTGGGTCAGTGTTTGGTGGGAACTCAATAAAGGGCTTTAAAAGTACTACCAAATGGCAAGCCCCCTCTCTCTATAGATGTACTATTTTCACCATTCATCACAATAAATACGTTCACCCAAACTCTGCTAAGGGTCTTACAACCTAAGGAGGAAACCCAGAAAACATGAAAGTGATAATATATATATATATATATATTATGTGTGTGTGTGTGTAGATTTATATAAAGTACCTGGTAATACCCAAGTCCTTCATGGCCACTTTAGTTTCATCCTCAGAGGCTCCTTGCTCTCGCAGCTCATTCAATTTGTGGGACACCACTTTCTGTTCTGCATCGATGTCTAATCCAGGTACTCCATTTAGTGAATCACCCAACCCATATGGCTTCTCTATTATGAGCCCTGCTCTCTCACCAGACACATAAGCTGAAACCCAGAACACCTCAATTAATTAATGCGAGGTTTAATGCTTTAAAAGGATTTAAAATATCTTGGATGCTTTTGAGTTTGAACAGGACTATAGAGCGTTTAGACAATAACCTGTTGATATGTGAACAAGCACCTCGAGTTTAATACACTGTTTGGAAAAGTTTATGACATGCTTAACCCCCAAGGTATTCAGATCCAATGCAACGTCGTATCTGCATTTAAGAGGGGAAAACAAAGAAATTAAGAAGATAAATCTGTGAAGGCCGAGTAATTATTAATACAAATTTAATGTTAATTATAAGCTTGTTAAAGTTTTAAAAGCATATATAAGCGTACCTTTCATCGAAGTTGGTAGTTGCAGCTAAATTAACAATAACTTGTGCTTGATTGCAAACTTCTTCCCTGAGAATGGAATCCTTCAAGCCCAAGTCCTCAAGAGTAATGTCTCCAGGTACCAAAGCCAACTTTTCCGAAACAAAGGCATTAAAATTTGGACCCATCTTTTCCTTTAGCAACCTAAACAAGTCCTTTCCTATGATCTACATAAACACAGAGATTAATGAGAACATACACAATGAGATAGCTAGTGTGTGGCTGTTCGCCCCACTTTATTAATTAGTCACCATTGTGAGAGAAACCTTAAAATGATCCATATATGAAAATTCATGTCAAAGATTCTCTCATATGAATATACATATTAGTATTTTTAATTTAAATAAGTTTTTTTTACAATTCATGAGTATATATATATATATAGTTTAACAAACATGATACTTGTGTTTATTATTGTACGTAAGAAATTCTGAGTTTGAATCATCTAAAATTTTGTTCAGACTTTTTCGTAATGGAGAGAGATAAAAAAAAAAGAGAGAAAGTGAAAGAAAAATGAATCTCATGCATACTCTTTCCTCAGTGTCATTATCTTTCCGAAATTAAAAAAGAATAGAGAATCATTCTCAAGAAATTCTAGTGAAAATGAAGGGAAAAGAGTAAAAGAAATTAACGTGAGCTGACAAAACAGAACATATTCAGATGAGAAAATTCAAAAAACAAAGCAAGTGTATGAAGCACCTCGTTGTGGAAGCGATGGGTGGCAGATTTGGTATCTTTGGCTCTAAAAAGAAGAAAAATTTTCTTCACGTTTGGTTGAACTCTTAATATCTTCTCCACAAAAACTGTAAACCATACAAGGATATTATATATATTATATATTTACAAGACTTACAGAAGGAAAAGAAAAGGGAAAGAGTAAGAAAGAGAGATATGTACTTTTGGCGAGAAAGCCAGTGGCACCTGTGACTAAAATGGTCTTGTGTTGAAGGAAATGGAGTATGCTTCCCAACTCCATTGGAAAATCTGAGAGTAAATGATGAAGGAAAGAGACAGTGTATGTGATGTGAGCCAAATGTAATATTGTGCCCTTTTCATATAATCAGACAAGTCTATATATACAGGCAATTGTGAGATGGAGTGCACGCAAGTGGTTATAATATTTTACTACCCCTAGGTACAATACAATCAATGAACCAAAGCCTCCTCTCCCCCCTTCCTTCCTTTTTCTTTTTTTTCTCCCAACAACATATTTTTACTTATATTAAATTTTAGAATGATTCTAAAACAATTTTTTAAAAAAAATTAGAACTTTTCATCTTTAATCATTAAGTTTTGGAATTTTACGTCTCTGAGAGTAAATAAAATTTAATCTTAAAATTATTTGAAATAATTTTATGATTAAAGGTTATGAAACTTATAATTTTTAATTTACTTTTCCCCAAAAAAAAATTTCCGCCGGTGATTGAAGCAACTCATGGTGAAGGCTGTTTTTTTTTTTTTTTGTCAAAAAAAATGTATTATTTTATAAATACAGCATTTTATATATTATTGCATGTACCATTTTTTCATTTAAATTTAGCTATCCTATTTATTATTGACTGAGGATATGTATTCTTATTCTCCATGGGGATCAAGGACTGGAGATCTCTATCTTTAAAATATTTTATTAAACTTAGGTAATTAAATTTCTACAAAAAAATTAAGTAATTTTTTTGGAAAAGGCTCCCTTTCCACACCATTTTTCTTTTCTAGTAGCGATGGCAATTCCTGGTTTTTTTTTTTTCAAATCCTACTATTATATATTATTTATGAATATGCATAACTCGTCTTCCTTATTGTGGGTCTCCTATCCTTATTCCTCATGGGCATCAAGGACCTACAGGAATCTTTATTTTAAAAAAAATTTCTTAAAATTAGACAGAATTTTTTTAAAAATATTTTGTAAAATTTAAATAAAACTGAATAATATAAGAAAACATGCATATATTAAAATTTATTAATATAAGACTATCTCTTTTCGAAACAAGACCGTGTTTTTGAAGCATACAAGGTTCATTGATGTAATTTATTTGCAAATGAAATGTTTATAAATTTAGATTTAACAGCATAATAAATTATGATAATCAAAAGTTATCGATCTGATATTTATCCATTACATCATCTAAAACTCTTAATTTTTTTTTATCCATTTTTGAAGTTGGTCAATTTCGATAGAGATGATCTTTAAATTAAAAAAATCCATTTCAAGAATATATAAACCTGCTTGATATATATATGAAAATGAGGATTGGAAGGTGCCATGCATTTGGAAAAAAAAATAAAAATCAATGTCTTTAGGAGGCCAAACGGAAAGAAATTCTGTTTATAATCCACCAAAACATATATAATTAGCAACTCATTACATTACTCTTTAGACCATATATATGAATTGTGTACAATACAAATACCAGATCAATTTATGCAAGCAAATTCATGATTATAAATTTAAATGTAAGACTCTTACAACTTTTTAATTCATTTTGTGAGTTCAAACATTTTTGTATTAATTCCTCCTTACAGCAACAATTGAAAAACTAGAATGATCTCACGACAAAACTATAATATATTATTTTAATATTTTAGATGTATTTTTTTAGTGTTAGAAAAATAAAAATAAAATGTCATTATCATTAATTAATTAGTATACAATCAATTACTATAAAATTAGTTTGGAGTTATTGTAGCATTGATAATAAAGCTCCAGTGGATTAGCAGAGAGATGGGAGTGGGATAGATTTTGCTGTTTGAGCCAATGTCATTAACTTAAAGGATTAACCATTAATCTGGGTAAATAGTCTCATTCAATCCCTTGCAATCTGGTACCTGTTGGTTTGAAGTGGTTTACACATTTTATCTAACCGAATCAATTAAATTGATTGATAATAAAAGTCAACCAATTAATTCAATTACAATTATCACAAATGAGTCAGTCTAATTCCACTTTAATCGGCTTAAATTGGATTAAGTAAATCGTTTTATTAAAAAAATCATATTCTTAAAATAATTTTAAAATTGGAAAATTTTAGTTCTTATATTTTTCATGAGTTTGCACTTTATAGATTAAGATGAGATATAGTTATTACATACTCAAAAAAATCGTTATTTGCTTTTAAAAACACTTTCTAGAAGCGACCAGTCAACTGTCATGGGCCTCCCTATTGACTGTTCTTTAAGATATGACCGGTACTTTGAATTTGGGACTAACCAGTCGACTGTTAATAGGTCACTAATCGACTGCCCACCTTTTGTATTGTACCAGTCGACTTGCTATAGGTGACCAGTTGACTGGTCACTTACTGTAATGTAGTCTTAACTTCAAATGGTCATAACTTTCTAATTTTAATTTCATTTTAAGTGCATGACCTATTGTTGAAAAGCTCATTAAGTCTATAATGAAAGAAGTTTCATAAAAAAAACCTTTATATTTTTTAAGATATGATTAAAATAGTGATCAAAGGTCATAATACAGTTGTATGCAAAATCTATATCTCACTATTCAACTTTATAAACTCATAGCTTTTTCATTTGAACTCCGTTTTAATTGAATGACTTATCATTAAAAAGCTCTTTAAGTTTATTTTTTAATGAAAAAAGTTCATAACAAAATACCATAAGGTTTGTGAGATATAAGTAAAATAGTGACTAAAGGTAAAAAAATGATTTTAAGTAAAATCTATATCTCACTATCTTTTGAGTCTAAACTTATATTTTGAGAACAAAAATACTTGAGCCATTAAATGCAAATCTAAATCATTGAATTTCACAAAATAATACTTATCCTATGATAATTATACCTATTCAATCTATTGGCTATCTTGATGCATCCAAGCTTCAAATCTTTAACTTCTTCAATGCTTAGAGCATCTTTCCTTCTTGCTATCTTTGTGTGAAGCATGATATTGATATTTCATTCTTTTCACTTCAATGCTCATTCTTCATTCTTTGGACCATCATATACATAATAGATATTCAACTTGTAAACTAAATAGTTAGTCTAAATGGTTAATCAATTACGCACATATTAATATTATATTTCTAACTCATATTTTTCATATATTTGTCATCATCAAAACAATCTCAATAATCTCCCCCTTTTTTATGATGACAAATCACCAAAGAAAAATATGTCAACTAATAAAGTATGCAATGTATTGAGCATATACATATATTTTCCTTCTCTCACTTTGCACACTTCTTTAATCATGCACATATTTTTCTTTTCATTTCTATCCCCTTTTTGTCACATGAAAAAGGGAAAAAGAGAAAATCTAGTCCCTATTATAATCCCTACCCTTATTAGACATAAAAAAATGTTCAAGGAAGACAATATATATAAAATTTTAAGCACATATTCCTCTATTAAACAAATGAATAATAGTATAATGTTAATTTGGTATAGGGTAGGTCTCATCAAAATAATCACTGATTTAGATTATGTAAGACATGATTAAAAGGATATATTATCAATGTATAATTCAATTCATATCTCATCTGTCATGCAATGCTTGCAATTATTTCATATATGTATAGTTTCAATATATTTGAAAATGTTTTCTATGCATTTTCGATACATAGAATAGATAAAGAAATAAGAGAATGTTACCTTCTATGATGGATAGATAAGAGAGATATACCTTCCGTTTTTTATATATCAAGAATATAGGCAAGCAAACCAAATCTTTTTAAGTTAAATAAAGTAAGCCACAAAGATAAACCCAATTATAGGCTATACTCCCTCTCAAATAATGTATAAAAATCATATATCACCCATTTTATTTATTTTGAAGAAAAATCTTTCTTGGAAGGATCTTATTTCTTTTTTCAAAAGATAAGAGATAAGGATGATATTTTGATAAGTTTCCCTTTAAATGATCCACATGAAAAGCATTATATAAGCATTTAAAGCTATGCATTAAGGACAGTCATTAACAACATTTGTAATTTCTTTTCCCATTTCAAAATTTTGAATCATTCAAATCATTTTGAAATGAAATAAAGAGTATTTTTATGAAAGAGGAATACCATAGGAGATCAAAAGATATCACTATAAAAGCATAACTCTCCTATTTGTTTGAATGATATTCATAAAATTAAAGAGTACCATTTGAAAAACAAAGTTTCATTTCACAAGCTCATTTTCAATAAACTTTTTATGTTTCTAAGCTTTATTGAATACAATATTAACAATTTATGTTTCTCATGTATGCAATAGGATCATAAAATATTCAATCAATAAACAACCTATGCAACCAATGACAAATCAAGCATATACAATCAATTAACATATATGCCATTGATAAACACACATCTCATATTATAGTCACTCATTATTGCCAATATAACCAAATAATCCAAAGAGTATCTTTCAAAACTGATATCAGAAATCATAGAGTTATAGAGATACTCATCAATTTTGGCAATGTTGAGACGCTTCTTGATTTGTTACATCCTCTTGCAATTTAACCATCACTTGTCCATTCTTTAATGACATCCAAGATAGGATCTTTGAGTTGAGCATCTTATACTTTGCTGGCATATTAGGCTCACTGTTTAAGTAGAAACTTAAAGAACATTCAATAATTAACACAATTTGAAGCATTTAACATTTTTCAAAATAGATAGCAATGGTAAGTATGAAATCTATGTTCAAAGTTGAATGAGAGCATTTAAATGAACAAGTTATAAATTTGCTAATTTATGCAAGAACATAGATCATTCTAGAAATTTAGCAATAATAAGAAAGCTCAAAAGAATTTTGAAAAGTCAAAAAGTTGCATCATGATATCCAAAGAATGTTAAACTTGTTTTCCATCATTTTATCTAAATTCTTTCATTTCATTTTGGTGGAGCCTATTGTTGGCTTTCTCTAGGTTTACTTGATGTATCATGCTCATAAATATATCAAATATAATTCACAAATGATTAATCTTTAATTTCTTTTATGTGAGCATGTTCTATTCATAATTCTCTAAAAATATATTAGAACCATGTTTACTTCTTTGAGAATATTCATGAGACAAACTTTTGCTTTTAAGAAGGATTTCACAAATCAATTCATAAAACCAATCTTCAAATGAAAATTTTTATGTGAAAATTCATTTAAAGAGTTTAGAAGACCTCACTTAATAAAATTTCACAGGTTTAACCTTAAAAGTTATTATGTGAAACAATATATGTCAATTAAGCACAAAAGGATTCCATTTAACCATATGTTCATGTATGGAAGATCACTTGTAGACAAACACGTACATTTTAAAAGCATGTACTCTTCTAGCAATTGCAGTATCATATAATATTTGAACACGAATTGCTAGATAATAAAAAAATGGACACAAATAGTCAAATAATAATTTATCACCCAATCATGATATTTTAAGCAATGTATATAAAGTGGGTAAGATATAGATATCACCATACTTGTAGTCTTTCATGTCCTTGTATTCAATTATTTGGTATCAGTGTGAAGTTGCTTGTTCTCCTCTTTGAATTTTGACACCAATATCCAAGCTCCAAGCATTTTGAAATGTATGCTTCATCAAGGGTGGTTGTTTCTCTTCTATCTATATTGTACAAGTTTTGATATTCTTAAGGAATAACCCTTCTTAAACCTTTCACTCTTAAGGAATAAAAATTTACATAAAAACAAATTTTCACAACAAAGTATACAGAACAATGAAACATTATGCAATATAGAGCTGATAAAAAGATGATTCTTATGATATAAACACTTCTAAATTTTTTTCCTTATTAATTAAGAGTCTATGGGCGATGTATAAATAGCTAGAGATCTAATGAATACATTGTAAGTAAGATGAAAGTTAAACTTTTTAAAACATGTCCATTGCAAAGCAATTATGACTTCTTTGTCATTGGTTAGTTGACTACTTAAGCTTTCCCTCTTAAAAATTCAAATTTTGGGCCCCCAACAATCGACTGCTCATCCTTGGACGGTCGACTGGTCACTCACAGAGCGCTCCCAATTGATGGTCTTACGGCTAGCATCAGACTAAGCTTGATTTGGGTGTGACTAGTCAACTATTGACTGGTGGCCAGTCTTGTTCACTCATAGAGAACTCCTTGTTAATCAAGGCTTAAGCTGATAACAGACTGGGACCTTTAATAAGGTGACCAGTTGACTGCTAGTGAGTAGCCAGTCGACTAGGTACTTCTAAAGTTTCCCAAATCAGCTTTCCTTTAACCTTTAAGACTTCAAACCAATTTTACATTTATTTTAAATTATTCCTATCAACTCAATATCACTTACAAAGGTTCTTGAGACATGATAATACATTAAAAACATCTAGGACCTATGTATTACATTGAAAAAATTCATACATTATTTATTATCATCAAAACCTTAATGTCTTTAGTAAATAGGCTCTTTTAAATCCAAGTAATAGTTCAAGACATTGATCTTTTTAATTTGTTTTGATAATAAGAGCAATAATAACATGAGGAAATAATGAGTATCCATTATCAATAGAAAATATGAAATATATTATGCATAAGAGAAATGATAGAAATGACCATAAATTGTTGAGCTTGTACTCTTTGCTTAGGATTACCTTAATCATCATAAAGTTAATTAATCCTTAAGATTCCTTTATTGTCCTCCATTGTTATTGTATACTTTTTCGGCAGAGGTCACCCTTATCAACAAAGAAATATAACTCTTCTTCTTTGGCACCCATCCAATTTGGATCCACGAAATGTTAGATTGTAAATACTATAATATGTTCATATGCCTTGAAGAATTGATTAAGCTAGAATAAGATAATTAAGCACACTGAACTAAGCACACACATTTTTATATAATCAATTTGCAATATATATCATTAATTAGTATAACAAAGGTATTAAAATAGTGAAAAAGATTTAGGTTTTGGAGTTTTAAAATGTAGAACAATTGACTGACAGGGTCATTGGTTCCCAGTTGAACTTATTGACTAACTAATGCATCCTATTAGTCGACTAATGAAAGACAGAAAGGCATTAGTAGCCTCTGTAAGGGATTCTCGACAGATGTGAGGGATTGGTTAGCTATTCAAGGTAATTATTCAACCAATAAGAGATAGAATGACTCATATTTACAGATCTTTTAAGCATCAGACTTTCTAAGATACCCTTTAACCATATATAAACAAAGTAAAGAGCATGAGGGATTGATAAGCATTGCATACCTCATATAAATTAGTCATTCAAATTCACTATCTAAGGATGTGAATCATGATCAAGTTATATATATCAATAACAATTTATTCTTATGAATTTAATTAATGCAATGCTCATACTTAAGGCCATTTGTAATATACCTCAATGAATATCAAATATGGTTAAATAAGAGGTTTAGTCACATGACACCTTGGCCATAACATTTGAAGGATGCCATTTTCTTACCCAATGCTTCTCCTTATAAGTTTTAAACTTTGCAATTCTATCATTTGGTACTTGAGAAGCTCTTCCTTCTTTTCTATGCCAATTCGTCTATCACTATAAGGAATTTTCTACATAATTAAAGTACTAAAAAGACTTTTTGGTACATATATTAACTTGGGTCCATGAATGTTAGTACAATAATTTCTAAAGCCTTTAGAAACCCAAATATATTTATTTCTCATATGAGAATTTTTTTCTAATAGGGCATAGGTGAGAAATATGTCATTCATAACCGCAATAATTGCAAACAATATGCATAGGGGTCTTTTGAAAAACAACTCTAAAAACTTTTTGTCTTTTATTGGAATGGTATCCTAAACTATGGTTTTGAAAATTTCTTTTAAAAATTTTCCCTTTTAGAAACTTAGGAAGAGTACAAGTTGAGTTTTCAATAAGTAAATCATTTTCAATTTTTGAATCATAAAAATTTGAGCATTCAAAATTCAAAAACATTTTTTAATGCAATTCATCAAATATAAGTGACAGCTTCTCATGAGAGAGATACTATTAAGTTTAGAGTTGTTTTGTACCTTTGAATCTTTATGAGTTAGAGATTGAAGATTTCCTAATTCTTGCTTATTAAGCTCACTTTGGGAATCTTCTTTGTTTTCATGGTTGATGAAAAGTCTTTAAGAATTTTCATCTTCCTTTTCAATTCTAAGTTGACTATCTTCAAAAGGCATTGAGCATGTTTCTTCATTTTGCACAATTTCTTGAAAACTATTAACATTCACAACTTCAACAACATGATTGGTATGATATAAAGCATGAAGATTATTCCATATATCTTTAGCATTAGAGCAGTGTTTGATTTTAACATAAGCATGTTCACTCAAAGCACTATATAAATCTACTTTTTAGGCCAGGGTAACCAACACCCAATAGGGGTGAATTTGATGTTTACAGAATTTTAGTTTTTTTCAAAATTACTTTACAAAAATCCTTTTCATGCATTATACTTGGAAGAGTATGATGTAAAACAACAATTAAATTAATCAATGGAGACTCAATATAAATGCATGTGATACATATCAAAACTTTAAGTGTAATATTAAAAAGTAAAGCATAACTATAATAATTCAAAATATAAAGAGTGTAGGGATAGAGAAAGCAAACTCAGAGATTTATCCTGGTTCAGCTCCAACCCAAGCCTACATCCAGTCTTCAAGCAACCTCTTAGAATTTTGCACTATCTTGATGTTCAATTATAACAACTCAGGAGAATCTCTCCCTCAATTACAAATTTCAAGAAGAACCTCTTCCTAATCCCAAGTACTCACTACTTGATTCCATTAAGGAACCTCCTTAAATATAACTATGGGAAACCTCTCCCTCAACCCAAGCTCTCTCTTAGCTTGACTCCTTCAAGGAACCTCCTTGAACTTTTTTCTTACAATAAAGAAGAAATACAAATAAACAAACTCCCTCAAAGAAGAAGATATACAAGATAAAGCTTTAATAACTCAAATGACAAAAAGTATGCAAATTTTGGCTCAATGATGTTTGTTTCTCTCTCAAAGATAATATAATAAGTTAAAGCTCACATTCTAGGATTTTGTTCTTTTTAAAAATATGTTTGGAAGATCATATATATAGATCAAGATGAGATATAGTCATTATATACTCAAAAAAGCCGTTATTTACTTTTGAAAACACTTTCTGAAAGCGACCAATCAACTATCAGGGGCCTCCCTGTAGACTGCTCTTTAAGATACAACCATTACTTTGAATTTGGGACTGACCAGTCAACTATTAAGGGCTCACCAATCGATTGGTGAGCCCTTAATAGTTGACTGGTCAAAACTATTTCTATACTGTACTATTTCTATACCTCAAGTCAACTATTTCTATACTGTACTAGTTGACTTGCCACATGTGACCAGTCGATTGGTCACTTACAGCGATGCAGTCCAACTTCAAATGGTCAAAACTTTCTCATTTTAAGTGCATGACCTATTGTTGAAATTTTCGTTAAGTTTATTTTCCAATGAAAGAAGTTTCATATAAAAATTCAATATATTTTTGAATATATGATTAAAATAGTGACAAAAGATTATAATACAGGTTTATGCAGAATCTATATCTTATTACTCAACTTTATAAGGTTACCGCTTTTTCATTTAAACTTCATTTTAAGTGAATCACCTAGCATTGAAAAGCTCTTTGAGTCTATTTTCTAATAAAATAAGTTTCATTAAAAAAAAATACCCTAAGGTTTTTGAGATATAAGTAAAATAGTGACTAAATGTCAAAAACAATTTTATGTAAAATATATATCTCACTATCTTTTAAGTCCAAACTTATATTTTGATAACAAAAATATCTTGAGCCAATAAATGCAAATATAAATCATTCAATTGATCAAAATAATACTTATCTTATGATAATTATACCTATTCAATTCATTGGCTATCTTGATGCATCCAAGCTTCAAATCCTTAACTTCTTCATTACTTAGGGCATCTTTCCTTCATGCTATCTTTGTGTGAAGTATGATATTGATATTTTATTCATTTCATTTCAATGCCCACTCTTCATTCTTTGGACCATTATATACATAATATATATTCAACTTGCAAACTATATAATTAGTCCAAATGATTAACCAATTAAACACATATTAATATTATATTTGTAACTTATTTTTTATATATTTGTCATCATCAAAACAACCTCAACACAAACTTATCCAAAAGATATTAAAATGTTCCTTTTCTTTACAAATCCTAGTTAAGCTAATTAAGCCTTGAATTCATCTGAGGATTGAGACACCTATTGGTTATGAACATTCCTTCTTTGATCAAATTCTATTTGGATATGTACTCTTCCAATTAAAATAAACTAATCACGACCGAACAATATGAATGCCAAAAAGATGAGAAACATCATCACCATAATAATTAAGCACAAATTAAATAAATTTTATACATATATGAACATATGACTAAGGAGAAGGCCTTAATTGAGTGAGAAAAATGGTCCCAATAATCTAAAAAGGAGAAAATGACAAATTTAGTCCTTTATTCTTTACTTTAATGCTAATTTAGTCCTCAACAAATTTGTAATATCAAATGATCATTCTAAAATTTAATATTAACTAATAATAATCCTTAAAAAAAAGTTATGATATTTAATGAAAGAAGGACTATTTTAATACTCTAAATCTATATATATAAAAAAAACCAAATTAATATCAAAACAATAAAAAAATAGGAATCCAAAATGATAATTTTCTCATTTCAAAAGTTGTCATATTCGGCAGAAATAAATAGTTTTAGATGCAACCTTGAAAAATGAGTCTTGAGCATGTGCTCTTAATTAAAAGGGTTGGTGATAAAAGTGCCCTTCACCAAGCTGGGTTTGGTAATACTGGTGGGCAAATACGACTTATTTCAATTAAAACAAATAATTTTTTATAATTTAAAGATAATAAATTTTTATAAATTAAAAAATTAACTTAAAAATATAAAATAAAATTATATATAAAAATTAAAAGTTTTTAAAACTCAACGCATCTGTCTCTTCCACTCCGTCAACTTGAACGTTAAATTTCTTATTGGCAAATATAATTAGAAAATTAGTAAACTATATCAATTTTTTCGGAGATTTGATTATAAACTATATCAAATAATTTTCTCATTTAAAATATATTTTTCAAGATATATATATATATATATATTGAAAACCTTGCATTTAATTTCTTTTTTTTTAATAAAATAAACTTTTGTTTTTTTTTTCAGACAATAAAAATTATTTATACCAATAATAAAATTACATGTTAAATCTTAATTGGCACTAATTTAAATTTTTTTTTAGATTCTATTATTACTTTTAAGATCAAATGACAATTTCATGTTATTATTGTTTGCCTTTAATTTTAAAGCTGACGAAAGATCCTCAGCCTCCAATTTTGGGCATACTATATCACTCGATTAACATTGTCGTGTAAAACCCCGACAACTACATGTTAGCAAAATAAGAACGCCTCAAAAGGAGTTGCCAACCAATAATTATGAGGGGCATTGACTTTTGATGTCGCTTAAAATGACAAGTTGGTAAAATTTTTTAGGTAGCTTTTCTTTTTGCCGTGTATACAGTTGTCGAATGTTTAATATTAACAGGGAGGTATTTTGCTTAAAATAAAAAATATAAGTCGCCATTAGTCAATTTTTAAAATTGCAGAGAATAAATTGCACAATCCCAAATTTAAAAGATTTTTTTTTTTTACATTTTGGCCGAAAGAAATAATTTCATTAATAAAAAATAAATTGAAAGGAAATTTTTATAATTAAGAAATTTAGTTAATTTTTTTTTTTAAAAAAAGAATATCAAATGGATTTGGTCCAATTTATAAAAAAAATAATTTAATAAAAAAGAATAGTGTCAAAGCAATCAAATTAAATTGATCTTAAAGCCCCACAACCATAAGCAAGTTCTCTCAAGTCAATTTCTTTCTCTGAGCAACGTGATTTTCACCCAAATGTCCTATTTGATGTTTCTTGCAGACATGACTGGGAAAATCACGTTCTCTTTTCTTGTTTTAGTTGAGAAAAGACCAGTATATTTATTTATACTTATAAACATCACATTCTCAGAAAGAGAAATTCAGGTATGAATTTTCCCACTATATTACTTCAATAACTTGTTTCTTTTTGTAGTGATTCATGTCAGGTTATATCTTCATCTAAGACCTCCTCGTTGAAACATAAATTTTATAGCGAGATCCTCATAATGAAAGCTGGGTATATTAATTTATTAAGTTCCTGTATTACTTTAAAAGAACTAAGTTTTATATTGTGCGGAAGAATAATTAAGCCCATGATTGTGCATCTATTAACTTGCGACAATGAGCTTGTAAAGAACTAGAAAAAAGAGGTGGTTTTGCACATACATGCTTAGACTATCTTTTGTGTGGGCTGGCTTTCTGCATAAACTATCTTTACTCGTGTACCTGGCAATTCCAAAATCGTTAAACTATTTTTTGGGTTTCCTTGTAACAATCAAATTTTGCTATTGAATTATCATATTAAAGCTTTCTATTGTTTTTGAAACATCCTAATCGACATCTCTCATAGTGACTCATTATTATTGGACGGCTTTGAAAACATTTCAACGTCTCTCTGTATTGGCTCATTATCTTTCGACAGTTAGAGACATGTTCCAATGTTAATTATCTGTACTGGCCAGTATTTGGACTAGTCTATGAATATCATTCCTTCTCTTGGTTATTGTGCATCTCTACGCATATTGCATCTCTCTGTTAGTTCTGTTCTTGAGTTTGAAAGACGAGTCTATTATATCTTAAAAGAACATTGTCCTTTTTTTTTTTTCTTATTTGATGCAATGGAATATTTCTTATAGATAACGTAATTTTATGCGACTCATTCTTAATCATATTCTAACACCAACATTGAATCTAACATAATAAATGCGTGTTCAGAGAAATTCACGA
Organism: Delonix regia; assembly: GCA_037074485.1. NCBI lineage: Eukaryota > Viridiplantae > Streptophyta > Magnoliopsida > Fabales > Fabaceae > Delonix > Delonix regia. Next base: position 13,289,416 of record CM073456.1, on the reverse strand, counting down.
ATATTGCTTACTTGTGTTAGCTAGACATACATAATCAAACAATTAATTTTTTTTATTGTTTTCAATGTACAACGCATCTAACATTCAACCACTTTTGATTCGATGTCGGGCGCTTGAGTATAGAAAAAGATCACTTGCAGTAAGCTAGTTATCGAGCAGATTTTTCAGTAAATTGAAACTGTCAAATGAAAATTCAATATCTTAAATTTACAAACGATAAATCTGACCTAGTACACGCTATTGCAATTAAAAATTTGAGCTAGCTAGTGACTATTTATCTGACAGTCTCAATAATTATTGCAGAAATTATTATTGCTGGCAATCCTGAGCTGCTTGAGCATTACTGCTAAAAAAAATAATTGTAGAAAATAGGAAAGATAAAAATTGTGCCCATAAATGTGTGTTTATGATACTGTTCTTAAGATAATATTTGCTCCTACTAATATTTGTTGTGGGATTAATGAAAAATTACCTCTATAAATTATTCCAAATACTAAGAAATTTATAAACAGCAACTTTTAAAAATCTATCCTAAATAACTCTCTTGAAAGTTCTAAAAAAAGAAGAGAGATTTTAGACTCTCATCTTAATAATAATTATTTTAATTCTAGTTTGTAATCAATTTCTATTTATAATAAGACTTTGTATAAATATAATCCTTTTTTAAAAAGTTATATCTTTTTTAAAAAATTATATTAGCATATAAAGTCATATCTTTCAAATATAATTTTTAAATAGATGCAACTCTTTTTTGAAAAGTCATATTTTTAAAAAGTTGTGTTTGTATAAAAAGTCAAATCTTTTCATATTTAAATTTTTAAATAGACTAGAAAATTAATTTAAGTTGTTGAATTTATTTAAGATATACATAACTTAGGTTTTCCAATCCCCCACTTAGTCTTAAAAATTAAGTCTCTTCTCTGATCCATAAGACTATGTATAAAAATATTTGTCATTCAACTTGAACCTACCATCAGTATAAGTATTTCAAAGTTTTAACAAATTGATGATTGTATTAAAGCATTACCTACAATATTTATATTGAAATCAGAAGTACAACACACATTGTCTTAAGTTCTTATTATTGCACTCAACTTGGAATGGGTAAATATTTTTTAATACACCCAATCACTTATCAATAATTTGTTCTTACCCATTGAACCTTTTAAACTAGATTTGGTTTAGTTACAAGGTTCTTACTACTGGTGACTCTATTTGAAGGGTTTTAATTCCATTCAAAAAACATTATAACTTCTCTTGTGAGTCACTTTGGTATCACATCTACCAAATTATTTTTTGATTTCATATGTTGAATTGTGATTACTTTATATCACACAAATATATATTTCAAGTTATTATGTCTAAATGTTTGTTAAATTTCACAATACATTATACATATATTGCTTCAAAGACATGGTACAAAGAAATGATTAGTTTTGGTTATGGCTATAACCTTTTTTAATTCATCAATCATTTTCTTCGTTGTTCACTGTTTCATATATCATTAACTCATAGTCCATAATGTGGAATGAGTTACACACCTCTCCTTATATAGAAGTAGAATTATCCTTTAAACATGGATAAATGCAAAATAAGATGTAGACTCCATCTTTTATATGCACTAGTAATCTAACTAGTTAAAAATATATTCAACCAAATATATGTGAGAGTTTCTAAATTTTAGTCCATAATTCATATTTATTTCAATGTATACTGGGGCAAACCTTAACTTTTCAATAATCAGTACTTGGATATCAATTTTAATCTTATAGTTTGTAAATTATGAAACATATTTACCTTCTATACAATTTAAATTGTAGACACTACAAAAATTTAATAAATCAATAAAACCAATCAAACAACTTATTATCCATGGTTTAATTTATTTGTGTGAAAAACCATAAGGGGTCCTTATCTCTTAAAATCAAGTTATTAAAATTTGATAACATTTTAAAAATTTCCATGGATAACCCCCCACTATATCTTTTTACTTTTGAATTCAAGATAATATCTAATTTTCAAAATGCAATTTGAACTTATAGATACTTCTTTCTTTATTAACACAAATCCATTTTTCTATAAAAATCGTTTATGATATCCAAGCATAAAAATTAGTAAATAAATTACACCTTATTAGCATTAATCAATATGCTTAGTTAATCATAAAACAATGTTAACAAGATAATTTCATCTAGTGTACTATATAAAATGTTTATCCACTAGATATGGTCATGTTGATGACAAGATTATAATTTGTAAAGTTCACAACCCCCATGCTTAAATAAAATCATAAGCATATAATCTCAATCACTATCTTGTCAATTCACTAATAACAATATTAATTAAATTAACATTTCACAATACAACCATCATCCATTCTAATTAAATTAGAATTTACAAGATAATTATCATTATAATAAATCACATAGATATCATTATTTGAGTCTATATAAAACTTATCTAATTTTTATAACAAAATCAAACAAAATAACACTCAAATATGAATATATAATTATAAGTCTTGAAAGATATAGGAATAGAATATGTACTTGAACATGAAAACCTCTTGACAATAAACTATCTCACTTTATCTTCTCCAAGACTTTTTCTTCTTCAAAATATTCTCAATTTTTTTTTACGCAAATAATATTTTTCTAAAATAATTAGTTATTGAATTGAAATCCTCACAACATAATTATAATTATTTGTGTATAAATATATCTAAAAAATAATCATAGACAAGATAAATTAAGTTAACATATGTGTAACTATCAACAATATTATATCTTTGATGTTATTCTTAATATTAAGTAAGAACCAAATATCAATGTCATGAAAAATCATATATGTGACAAGATGCCATTATGCAATTGACAAAATCTCCATTTTGATCCTCTATTCAGCCGTCATTTTCATTTTGGTCCCCCACTCCATCGAAATTCCAAATCAATTCCTCACTCATCCAAATGTCTTTCATTTTGGTCCCCACGTTAGTAGACCATTAAAAAATTGCTGATGTGATGCATTAACAGCTGATGTGGGACCTTAAGTGCTGACATAGATCCAACTCACCCTCTCTCACTGCCACGTCACATTACTCTGCTTCATTCTTCTCTAGCAGTACAACCCATCTGTCAAACGCTCTCTCTAGTTCATCAACTTCTGCCGAGATGAACGCCCTTGTTCATTTTCTTCTTCTTCTTCCCCTTCCTTTCCCACATCTCTGAACTTGACTTCCTCTTCAATTCCTTCAACCACACCATCAACGGCATCAATCACAATCACAGTAATTACCTCACCAGAAAGCTTCAAAGATGACGATTGTAGCTGAAAAACTAGCAAATTTGTTCTATTAATGTCTCTTGCAGGTCCAGTACCACTGAACAACCATTAGGCAGAAAAAAAATCAGCTAGCCGCATGAACTATCCACATAGTTTGTAGAAATCAAACAAGATCCAGACGAGAACGGTAAAATAAAGTAAAAAAAAAAAAAGATGGATATTCTATAGCAAATTAACTTTACCTAGCCAAATCAGATGATGATGTTGTTGATTGCAATGAAGATCAGCTTCACAAAGAAACCCACGAATCTCACAACCATGAAACCAATTGTCGTGCGAATAGCAACCTTAAAAAACTATACACTATAAAGCATCTAATAAATACCCAGAAAAAGCGAATCAAAAAACGGAAAAACATTGAGGAATAAAAGAGAAGGGATAAAGGATTAAGATCTGAATTCACTTTTGCAACCAGGTTTGTGGCAGCGCTTTACGAGTCGATAGCTGTCTTTGGTGAATTCTCTAGTGGATTGAAGATAGAATCAATGGCATCCACTCTCTCTCACTCTCTCTCTTGCAGACACGTAATTAGCTATAATAGGATCTTCCTAGGAAACCATCGGCATATATGGGCGAGGAACGCTGATCGACACAACAGTAACATTTATCTTCAACTTTGGGCCATCGAAGTCTATTAAAGCTTGTTGGGCCATCGAAGTCTATTAAAGCTTGAACGTTCTCACCATTGCGCATTCGGATGGGCACGAAGCCACCTGTTGAATTATAGTAGCCTGCAGGTCTTGTTAACTTGGATTCGATGTTGTTCAAATCAATCCCAATGTGGTTATCATCTGGGTCGTTGAACTCTGGGTTCTGTCCAGTATGAAATATTGGACGGCGACTAGGGGAGCGACGGAGGGAAATGTGGCGTTTGTGAAGAGATAAAAGTACTGGCTGGCGAGGGCGCCGGGAGGGGACATGGTGTTGGAAAGGACGAAGGCAAGACCAAATCCTGGACTGGCGGAGATCTAGGACAAGATGGAGAAGACGAAGGCAGTAGAGAAGGAAGAAATGTTGGAGGAGTTAGAGAGGAAGTCAAGTGCATAGATGGGGGAGAGGAAGAGGAAGAAGAAGAAGAAAATGAATGGGGTGTTCCTAGAGCGAGTGATGGATGGAGGGTTGGACCGCCGGAGAACAATGAAGCAGAGTAATTTAATGTGGCACCACGTTCGCAGTTAACGTCACACATAAGGTATTAACAGGCCACATCAACAGTTTCTCACGGTGGCCTATCAGGGGACCAAAATGAAGGACGTTTGAATGAATGAAGGACTTATTTAAAATTTCGATAAAGTGGGGGACCAAAATGGGAATAGGAGGCAGAGTGGAGGACCAAAATGTCTTACGTCACCGTGTGTGTATGTGTGTGTGTATATATATATATATATATATATGTATATTAAATAAAAACGGCTAATATGATAGAACGATGCTAGAGGGGGTTTTTTTTTTCTTCTTTTTATTAAAAAAAAAACCATATCCCAATTTACCACATTATTAAATATGATATATAACTCAATCAAAACTTGATACCTTCGTATAACGCATGCTTAAAGTTGCCTAAACTGAATCCCACATTGTGACTATAATAATGCCACCTTCATGCCGCGTTTGCAATTTCATGCGAACTGCTTCTTCACTCTATGAATGCAAAAACTATCGCAGAGCAGACACAGAAAGTATATTGCCAATCGATGGATAGTAATTCTGACTTTGTATGCGACACAACAACGATGATAAGTGCTACCATCGTATATCCAAATTATCGTCCAAAAATTGGATTTTTGGGTTGTTTTCATCTTTCACAAATAGATTGTTACATAAAATAATTATAAAAAATAGAAAAGATGAAAATTATACTTAGAAATGTGTATTTACCATACTGCCTTTAAAGTAATATTTGTTATATAATTAATAACAAACCACTTCTAGAAACTATGCTAAGCATTTGGAGATTTAAAGATAATAACTTAAATTTCTCCTAAAAAATTTTCTAAAAAAGTTTAGCAAAACAAGAGAGATTTCAAACTTTCATTTTAATAATGATCATATTTATTTTACTCTGTAATCAATAATCAAGTCCTATTTATAATAATAATTTCTATAAACATAACATTTTTATGAAAAGTTATATCTTTTATAAAAAAGTTATATTAATATATAAAGTTATATCTTTTCAAATTTAACTTTTAAATAGATACAAATTTTTTTTAAGAAAAAAAGTTATATTTTTTGAAGAGTTATGTTTTTCATATTTAAATTTTTTAAACATATTATAAATTAATTTAAACCATTAGATTTATTTAATTCAATATATACATAATTTAGTTTGTCAAACTAGTTATTTCCAATAATAGATTGTTAGATAAAATAATGGTAAAAAAGAGGAAAAATGAAAATTGTGCTAAAAAACATGTGTTTACCACACTATCGTTAAGATGGTATTTGGTCCCATTATATTTGTTGTAGGATTAGTGGCAAATCGCCTTTACGAGTTATTCTAAGTACTTAGAGATTTATAGACAACAACTTTTAAAATTTTCTTTTAAAGAACTATCTAAGAAATTTCGGAGAAAGAAAAAGGATTTCAGACTCTAATTTTAATCATCTTAATTCTAGTATGTAATCAATTTTTATTTATAATAAGATTTTGTATAAATATATCTTTTTCTTGAAAAGTTATATTTTTTTCAAAAGAGTTATGTTATTATATATAATTATATCTTTTGAAATTTAATTTTTAAATAGATACAATTTTTTTCAAAAGTCATATTTTTAAAGAGTTATATTTATATGAAAAGTGATATTTTTTTATATTTAAATTTTTAAATAGACTAAAAAAATTAATTGGAGCCATTAAAATTATTTAATCAAATACATGCATAACTTAATTTTTCGAATTTCCAACAATTACTGTTTCACAAGCCTGTCATTAATGATTTGGCGTAGAGAGTACAGCCCTGAGTATTATTATTAATCATAATTTGATAGGTAAATAATTTCATTTAAAATTAGCGTATTACATAATTTTATTAATAACTGAACCAAATCTCGTGGTAAAATATAAATAACCATAAAATTAATAAATAGTGAGAGAGTTGTGTTATTAATTCCGCGCCAACTACTGTGTGTCTCATGTGCACCAACAATGAGGTCTCAGTTCACAGCCCATCCTCTCTTAATGCTGTTCGGTAGCCCTCGTGTTACGCTCTTGGCGAATTAAATTGATATTCAATGACATTTGCATTGAATCAAAATATAAAATATAAAATATAAAATTATATTTAAATTATAATACTTTTATTTACTATGATAATTTTTTAATAAATTATTTTTTATCCCAAATTAGCACAAAATTAAATTATGTAGATGTCAAATCAGCAAAATCTTATATATATATATATATATAAAGGTTCACTATTCTCCTTTGGCTTTGTTTGGTACCAAAGGAAATGTAGATAAAAAATGAAATAGAAAAGAGAATGAAAAATAAATTAATAGAATAAAAACTTTTTTGTAAAAAATTTTGTTTGGTAAGTGAGGAATAGAAATAAAAATAAAAATTAATAATTTGTTTGGTAGGATGAAAATGAAGATGAAATGGAGAGCCCTTTATACTAAAATGATGAAAATGTCCCTGATTAAATGAATGTTAGTAATATTAAAATAATCAATATTTATTTTTTTAGTTTAAAAAATATTAAAATATTTATTTTCAAATTCTTAGTTGAAAAATAAAAATATTAAAATATTTGTTATTAATTTTTAATTAAAAAATATTTAAATTAATTTTTAAAAAAATTTTAATGTTCAATTTTAACTTTTTTTTTACTTTAATAAAAGAGTTTTCATTATATATATATATATATATATATATATAAACTCTCTTAAATTTGCATATATATAAGCCCAAATGTTTCATGTGTTTGTAACTAAGGGTAATTTTGGTAAAATGGTTTCATTCCCAAGAATCTTCAGACTCCCCATCAATGGAATTGCATCACACAACTCACAAGGAAAGCACATTTTCTAATTTCTCTCCAACATACCAAGCCTCCGAGGTCTTCTTTCCTTTTCTCTTTCCTCTTCTCATCCCATTCATTTCCTTACACCAAACATTGCCTTAATTGCTATTTCCCCTCGAAAATTCATAGACCGAAACTCAAGGAATTTGATTACAAAATTTTAAATTATTAAAATAAATTAAAAATTAGATATAATATTTCCATATATCTACCAACGACTCCATTCAGTGCACATTACATCTGCTTTAAAGAAAAAAATAAAAATGAAGGATTGCATAGAAATATCAGAAGAAGGTTGTAAGTAAATTATTGGCTGACGACTGTATAAATATAAATGAAGTACATGAACCAAATATCCATAGAATAGACAAGTCATAAAAATGGAGAAAAGTCGTCTCTTTCCCGTGATTTTTGGATCTATTTACTGAAAATGGGTCATAGTTGCATCACACTGGCCAATGGTCTAACATTAAACAGAACACGAGTTTGACCATCACTTTTGTTGACTTTAGGGAGTGGGGGGAGGTTTGTACTTTGTATCATATATGGGTTTTGCGAGCTATGCTTAGAGTTTAAAGGATGCGGCCGAATGGCTGTTCATAAAATGACATTAAATAAAAAGGAATATAACGAAATAGTTTGAATCATTTTATTGTTTAAGAGTTTTAATAAAAGAAGAAAATAACTTATTTAATTAATATTTGAAAGTTATAATACAATAAAAAGAATGGAATAGTTTAAAATTTTCTTTTTAATATTACCTTTATGAAACAACTGATCATAAAAATGTAATTTGAGCAAGCTTTGTATTAAATTTCTACTAATCTTCACATATTAAAATTATGAAAGAAATCTTTAAAGAGCAAAAGAAGAACTTAATATAGAAAAAAAAGGCGATCATTAATATATGAATTAGAAGTTTGACTTTATATAACCTCTCTATATTATACAACTTTGACTTTGTAATTATCTACGAAAAACGTTTTAGTAGTTCGAATCTTGTAATTTTAGCTGTCTGTATATTAGTAAGCCTCTGTTATGCGAGTTTGAATTGTAATGAGATAGGCAATGTATAGATCACGGTTTCAAAAGGTAATTGATATTTTCATGAAATTCCAAAGAAAAAAAAAACCTTGATTTATTGAGAATGTCACGGTGAAAGACTCAATTTCACGACAACATGGCTATAAAAAAAAAAAAACAAAATACAGTAAATTGCTTAAAATATATATATATGTGTTGAAGATAAAATCGTACAAGCCCCACCAATCTGGTGAAGAAGAGTAATTTGGATGGGTGAAATCGTGTGGTTTGTGCAGAAGAACGTACAAAGTACAGAATAAAGAGACAAAGAAAGAGATAAATCCTAATTTTAGTAGATATTATTGTAGATTTTTATAAAAATACAAAGATATATTTATAATTTAATTTTGAGTCATATCATTCCATTCTTAACCTCCAATTTAGAGACAGTAAAAATTAAATTTTGGATGACAATGCATGTGTCTTTCATTTGTCATTACACTCCATCTAAAAATAATCATTTAAACATAAGTTTAATCCAATTGAATCATTATACGCCTTATTATTTCTTTTTGAGTTATCTATCTAAACATAACATTAAGACATTAATTAATGATAATTTATTGTACATAATAAATAATTGTTAACTAATAAATTTGTCAAAAATTATTTATTGTACTTGTTACCAATAATAATAAATATTTAAAATTTAAATTATTAATTAAAGTTAATTTATTATAAATAATAAATAATTATTGACCAGTGCATTTATGATTAACAAAATTTTTGTATTACTCATACAATACAAGTATGTGTATATAACAGTGGATCCGTTGTTTACATTTTGAAAATTTTATTAAAAGAAATTATTTTTTTAAATAATAATAATTATATTTTATTAAAAATATTGTAAAATTTTTTATATATGATAATAATAAATTTTAAAATTATAATATATATTAAAATAATTAGAAAAAAAAATCCTCTTGCTTCCGCGTGAACAAGAAAGGATATGTATGTATGTATGTTTGACTTGCGGACCCGTTGAAACACATAATTGTTGGACCACAAGTTTGTGGTGTTTGAATCATTGTCCCCAATGTAAGACAACATTTTATCAAAAAAGTGGGAAAAAAATTAAGAAGCACAGGTACACCTAATTTTACTCAATGTTTCTACGACACATTGATAAAAATGCGTTAATTTTGTACATAAATATTAATGCGTTGGACCTAAAAAAATGGTCTTAAATGCGCCGAATATGAATTAGATACTTAATTGAATAAAAGACTTGACTTTTTTTGGCCAACGAATAAAAAAATTGACTTGAATATAGCTCAATAGCTATAACCATAAGAAAAAAAGAGAGAGTTAATCTTAAAAAAAGAAAAAAATTACTGTAAAAAGATCTTAAATTTAGAATATTTATTATAAAAGACTTTAAATTTTAAAGTTATTATGAAATACTTAGGGACCAATTTTCTTTTTTTACTTTAAAGGATCTAAGAATTATATATATATATATATATATGACTACAAAAGACCCTGCCATGAAACCCCTTTATTATATGTTCCCAAAGTTCTATTGGAAATATTACAATCCAAAATTATTGGTCATTATCGGTGTATAGGCAATTTAACTTAGTCTAAATAGCCTAAAATATTCTTAATAAGTCGATGATATATCAATAAAATGCATTAAATGCACTTTTAAAATTTAATTCAAAGAAATTTATTAGGGGTTACCTAAAATCTAATAGCAACTCTCCAAAATTCAATGTTTTTTAGATTTGTACAAAATCAGATACGTCTCAATAATTCATACTTGTATCCCTTAATCAAATATATCTCAATATCTCATATCTGTATCCCTTCACTAAATACATATCAATAATTTATACTTGTATTTCTTTATCGCATACATCTCAATAGTTCATACTCATATTTCTTCATCAAATACGTCTCAATAATTCATTTAAACAAGGTGCACCAAGGTCATTACCCTCGTTAAGGGCTATGGGGTTCTTAAATGAATTCTCATACATCTTTTAAATTATAAAATCCATTGAAAGTAAATAAATAGGATACATAAATAAATAATTTTATTTAAACATATTTATTACCATAAATTAATTTAAATAAAAATAATCTTGGAGATAAAATAAAATAAAATTAAGAGTGGTTAGGAGAGAAGTGACAACAATATAAAGGATTTAAAATGGAAAAATACAATAATGCAACAATCACATAAAATAAATTTAGATAAAGTAAAGGAAGCAATTTTAATTAAGAATCTTACCATAACTTTTTTCCTTTCATATAATATTACCTCCTCATGTTTTATAACTTTCATTCGGCACTTCTCATATACCAAGTGCCTTTGATAATAACAATAATTCATAAAATTTGATAATATCATTTATCATTGTGTTATTTTTTTTATATCAGTACATATTATATCATATATACGTAGTTGAAAAATTCAAAGAAATATAGATTTGTTTTCCTATAAAACGCTCAACCTGGAATAAGGAAAGTGAAAGTTAGACTAGAAAATAAAGATATTTGATAAAATGAAAAGTGCTACTTTGCTAATTATACACTCATTGATAGAGATTGATAGTAGAGATCCATTATTCCCACAACACAGCTCGAATTAAAGAGATCTTCACAAAGACACCTCTCACAAATATGAATGTTCCTTCCACAACTTCCATTTCTAGTTTGAATAAGAAAATTAAAAAATATTTGTGCTATTTATAGAAATTTTCAAGTTACTATTTGGAATTGTGCAAATAGTAACTCATCAGAATTTGAATAGTGACCATGTCGGAATTCGCAGAGTAACTATACATTTTTGTTGGAATTTGAACAGTAACACGCCAAAATTTACACAGCAACCACATGTTCTACCAACATTTACTATGCAATAGTTAAAATTATAATTTTATCCCTAAAAATATTTTTCTTTCCATGTTAGTCTTAAAAATAAGGTAAATTTATAATTTATGCCCTAAATACTATTTTTCCCTTTCATTTTAGTTCATAAAATTCTATTTTATTTTTATATTGTTATTCTTAAAATCCACCCCCCCACACACACACACACACACACACACATATATATATATATATATATAGTTTTTTTTTTATTATTACATTATCTTCCCCTTAGAAAAAAATCTGGTCCTTGAATTTTAGAGAGGTCATTTACCATTTAGAGGTTAAAGGATGGGGGTACTTATCTCACATAACCACTTTAGCTATTCAAGTTATTTCTTTACTAGTGTAATTCTATTGTACCACTTTGACTGAAGCTATATCGTTGTTTCTCAGTCTCTTGATTTGCTATTGAACATAGTTATAGGTTATTCTATATAAGAAAGTTGTTGTTCTACTTGTATTAGTTGCGATTAAAGGACATAAGAATCGGGTAAATATTTTCAAAGTATAAATACATGGAAAATAAGATGCACACTTGCATAATGATGGAAGAGCCAAATGATATGTTATAGTGTCTATCCTCTCTACAATCTCAAATGACCTAATGTATGTAGGAATTAACTCTACTATATTTCAATTCTTACCTTAAATTTCTTGAAATTATGTTTTTGTCTCTATACTTCTTAAAATTATAATTTTGCCCCTAGTTTAAAACTTGTCTTTTTTTCCTAAATAATTTATTTATTAAAACTCATGAAATTAGAGATGTTACATTATATATTATTATTTCTTTTATTTTTATTGTTATTATACATTTATTCATTCATTTATTTATTTTAATATATTTTACTTGACTAGTGTTAGGGTTTCGTAGTACCCTATTTCCAGCGGCCTTCTCCTCCTCCTTTTTCCTTTTCCACTCACTCAAGTTACTCAATACTTTAGGCTTCAATCTCCTCAGTCGACTTGTCGTTCATTTCCTTCTTTAGCATATCACCGACACTTCTCCGTTCTTTCTGCTTAGCATTTTTGTAGTTGTAAGTATGCAGTTATTCTCTTCATTAGCTTCTTCTTTCTGTTATGCATGTGTGAATGCTCCATATTGAAATAATTTACCAATAGATTCCCTTCTCTTACATTTTGGTAGCTCTATAGCACATTCACACTCTCCCTTTCGCTCAGTTCACCTTTATCCATCAATAAAAAACATTCAAGGTCGTCGGTGCTTGTCTGACGTCCCTGTACTTATGCCAGCCTAAGATCGTCCTTCCCCGATCTTGATTTGGCAAGAAAACGTGACATATCAGGCGGATCAACATCTTCCCCAAATTTAGGAACTTTCGGTCAAATTGATGCGTAATTTTTTTTTAAATTCCCTACCCTTTTTGAGCTTTCAATTCGGTGAATTATCACTTGGATTTGAAGTTGTTTTCTCTTCTAGCATTTTTTTTTCTCTCATCTTCAGCATCGATGGAGGGTTCTTGTTTTAGTGGTTGACCGAAGATAAAATGGTAAGCTTTTATTATTATTATTATTATTATTATTTTTAGTGTTTTCTCTACTAATTCATCTATTTTGGTAGGGATGACAATGGTGTAATCGATCCCTGATTTGGAAAACTATATTTTTTTCTTCTCCATTTTCTTCTTCTTTTTCTTGTTCTTTTCCTTCTTATTCTTTTTCTTCTTTTTTTCAAGAGTTCAAATGGTTCTTGTAACTTGACTATCTGATTAAGGACAATATGCGATGCTAAAATTTAGCCTAATTCCATAAGTATTTTTGTAAACATTTTTAGAATTCAAAAGTGAATCTTATATCTATGTTTGAGACAATGTTACTCGGTATTTAATGACTTCTCACTATCCCATTAATGTAATTTTTTTTTTCATCTTATCTAGGGTGTGTTTAGCAAAAAGTGAGCAAACTTAATTAATTAGTCTATCCAATATGACCTAACTTGAATTATAACCTAAGGACATCCAGGATATACCTATAACAAAATCCATGGAGATACTATCCTATTTCCATTCTGGGATAACTAAGAGTTAAAGTGATTTTGTAGGTTTCTGATGTTTTACTCTTCCTTATTGACATATTGAACATTTAGATACAAACTCAGTATTATCTGGTTTCCATGAACTTCAACTAAAACTATTTTCCTCAAATTCTTTTTAGTCTCAAGTACATAACCTATCATGGAATCTTATCAAACCCTCTTTTGATGTGTTAAACTCTCTACACTTTCCCCGAGATATTTGATCACTAATCTTGCTTAAAAAACTTATTAGAAACTTGAGCATCTTCGATTAGCTTCTTAAGATCATTTTGAATTTTAAGTTTGTTTACTTGAAGGCTACTAGAGGCTAAAGACACTGAAAAATTCAAATTCTGAAAGTCCTCTATTAAATGATATTCCTTACTCATTATTTCAACCATATATACAGACTTCCTACTCAAAGTCAATGACAACATTGTCCTTTTCTATATGGTATTTAAGAGTGAAATCATAATCCTTTAAGACTTTCATCCATTTTCTTTACCTCATATTCAACTCTTCTTGATTAAAGAAATATTTCAAACTCTTATAATTACTAAAATTCTCAAACTTATTAGCACCATAAAGATAATGTCTCTAAACCTTAAAGGCAAAAACAATTGGAACCAAGTCTAAGCATGTGTGGGATAACTCTTCTGATGTTGTCTAAGTTGTCTAAAGGCATATGCAATAACTCTCCCTTGTTGCATCATGACACACCTAAACCTTTCTTGGAAGATCACTTATAACTTATAAGAGTTTCAGTAGGGCTAGGTAATATAAATATAGGGGTATAGGTTAACCTACTTTTTAGTCCTAGAAAACTAGCCTCACATATGTCATCTTATATGAAAGGTTGATCTTTCTTGGCTAATCTTGTCAAGGATACAGCTAACTGAGAAATCTAAAGACTTACATGATCTCTTTATTCAAATTCCACGATTGCAGCTACAATAAAATTCCCAGCACATATATATCCAAATTTCATTATAGTTGTCATAAGTTATATTTCCTAATTTTAGAACATTTAAATGTTAAGGGAAAAATATTAAATTTCCCATAACTCATTATTTATTTATTTATTTCTCATCAGAGTCTTAACAACTTAATTATGTATCCTCAAATATAGCTAATACCTTTTTCTTATTTGTGAAACTTTGTTAGGAAAATAATTCCTCTTTTCTGGTCCCTTAATGTCATAGTCCTTCTTTTTTTCCAATCATAATTCCACAATCTATAGTTAACATCATTTCCTTGACTAAAGCATATCACATATTACTTTAATAAGTTCTTTAGTCTAATTTATTACTTCTATACAATATATACTTGAACCAGAATTTCTGAATAACTAATATGTTTTCAATGCTTTAGGCCAATAACATACCTCAAGTTACTAGGAGGTTGATTTACTTCTTATTATGCAAAATTTGATCTTGGTTATCTAGTTGTAACAGGCTTTTTTTTTTTCTCCAGAAAGTTACGTTGTTTTGACTTTCAGACTTAGTATTTATCATACTTGCATAAGCTATTTTACACTTGTTTGTAGTCTCCGTAAAACTCTTAACATTTTCGGTAACAACCTTTTCTTTAATTTCCTTTCTTAATCCTTTCTCGGAGTATGTAACGTTCCATGCTTCTTCATGGGCATGACTTACATAAAGGGTTAATTTCTTAAACCTAGACGTATACTCATGTACAGTTATGTCCCCTTGTTTAATCAGGCAAACTTAGAGATTTCCCCAAAGGTCACTGTTTGGGTTCCTTTATCGGTTATAAATCTAACAAGTTTTCAAACATAAGCATTTTATTTCTTGGCTAATGTTTTCTTTCAAACGTTCCTTATTTGTTGTATGATATCACTTTTCTATATAATTCATTCTTTCGATATGGTTTATAATTTCATGCAACTTTGCTACTTGCAATGAAAATCTGAGTTATCGTTGCTTTTTATTTATTTTTTGTTTAGGACCACATGGCTAGTGGTAAATGATATTTTCGTCAAAATCTTAATAATAGTTCTTCCAATCTTATCCATCTAAACATGTATGTAGATAAGTTGTCTTAGAATAGAAATTGTGACACATGTAAGCTATATGCATCCAAAAATAAGTCATAATACCTCAATTCAAGTTTCAATAGTTAATATCAACGTAATATGTTGTCCTGAGTGCTCGTTATTAGGTATTCTCATCAACCTTCAAAGCCTATCATAATGACTCACATCATAACGATCGTCCAAGAATAGTTAAATTCCTAACATAATCAAAAGACAGACTATGATACAAGACTCCATGACGTGGATTTAGTAACAATAGCCTCCTGTATGTAAGGTGTGTTGGCCAGTTACACAATTACATACAAAATTCCATTATATTCCAAACCCAGTGACAACTAAGATGTGACAAACCTAGACAAACTAGACTCTGATACCAACTTTGTCATGACCCAAAATCATTGGTCAAGACCAACACATAGGCTAATCTAACCTAGCTTAGTAAACCTAAAACATTCTTACAAAGTTCATGATATATCAATAAAACGCGTTAAATGCGCTTTTAAAATTTAATTCAAAAAAGTGTATTAGAGGTTGCCTAAAATCTGACAGCAACTCTCCAAAATTCAATGTTTTCCAAACTTATACAACTAGTCATATTTTAATGATAATCAATAAACTAGTTTAAAAGTCTCTCAAATTATACATTTAGTACGGTATGGGAAATAACTTACAACACTTTACAATAATTATAAATCTAAAACAACCCGATATCTAGTAGCTACAATCTTAGAGTCAGACGTACATAATGATTAACTCAAAATGACACCTTAAAATATTTGAACGACAAAAAATTCCCAACTTTCTTTATCACTTACTAATATGTAAAATGTTAAAAAGAGAGGTTTAAGTCTACCATTAACTTAGTGAATGCATAAATCACAAAGTAAATGGAAGGGAAACAATAGAGACCTTAAAGTTTTTAACAAACATTTATTTAAGTAAAGAAATAATTTTTCGATAAAATAAAAACACCATTTCTAAATCCTATAATTTGGTATAAAGTGATTATCAAGGAAAGAACTAATATTATCATAGTCATATTCTTTTATCAGATATGTTTTAACAATTCATACGATATCCCTTTATCGG
Source organism: Delonix regia (assembly GCA_037074485.1). Lineage (NCBI taxonomy): Eukaryota > Viridiplantae > Streptophyta > Magnoliopsida > Fabales > Fabaceae > Delonix > Delonix regia. Next base: position 13,272,903 of record CM073456.1, on the reverse strand, counting down.
ATATGTCTCAATATCTTATACTCGTATCTCTTCACCATATACGTCTTAATAGTTCATACTCGTATCCCTTAATCGGATACATCTCAATATCTCATATCTGTATCCTTTCATTGGATACATCTCAATAATTCATACTCGTATTTCTTCATTGGATACATCTCAATATCTCATATCCGTATTCCTTCACTGGATACATCTCAATAGTTCATACTCAAATCCCTTCACCAGATACATCTCAATAATTCATTTCAACAAGGTACACCGAAGCTGTTACCCCTGCTAACAGTTATGGGGTTCTTAAATGTATTCTCATCCATCCTTTAAATTATAAAATCCATTGAAAGTAAATAAATTCCATAAATAGGATACATAAATAAATAATTTTATTTAAACATATTTATTACCATAAATTAATTTAAATAAAAATAATCTTGAAGATAAAATAAAAAGTGGTTAGGAGAGAAGTGACAATAATATAAAGGATTTAAAATAGAAAAATACAATAATGCAACAATCACATAAAATAAATTTAGATAAAGTAAATGAAACAATTTTAATTAAGAATTTTACCATAACTTTTCTCCTTTCATATAATACTACTTCCTTACATTTTATAACCTTCACTTTGCACTTCTCATATATCAAGTGTCTTTCATAATAACAATAATTCATAAAATTTGATAATATCATTTATCATTGTGTTATTTTTTATTTTTATATCCATACATATTATTATATCATATATACGCAATTGAAAAATTCAAAAAAATGTAGATTTGTTTTCCCATAAAATGCGCAACATAGAATAAGTTGGATTAGAAATAAAGACATTTGATGAAATGAAAAGCATTACTTTACTAATTATACACTCACTGATAAGGATCAATAATAGAGATCCCTTATTCCTACAGCACAGCTTGGATTAAAGAGGTCTTCGTAAAGCTACCTCTCACAAATATGAATGCTCCTTCTCACAAATATTTGTAACTGTACAAATAGTAACTCGCCAAAATTTGAATAGTGACCATGCCAAAAATTCGCATAGTAACTACCCATTTTTGTTGGAATTTGAATAGTAACACATTGAAATTTGCACTGCAACCACACATTTTTGTCAACCTTTAATATGTAATGGTTAAAATTATATTTTTATCCCTACAAATATTTTTCTTTCCAGAGTAGTCCTAAAAATAAGGTAAAATTATAATTTGTGCCCTAAATACTATTTTTTCCTTTCATTTTACTCCAAAAAATTCTATTTTATTTTTATATTGTTATTCTTAAAATCCATATATATATATATATATATATAGATATATTATTTTTTGGGTTATTACGGGAAAGTCCTTCTAAGTGAACAAAAAATTGATCTTTAAGCCATTTAACATAATTTTAAAATTTAAAATCCTTTATTGTAAATATTTTATACTTATGATCTTTAATAATAATTCTCCCTATTAAAAATAAGTAAACTAAAAAGCGAAAGACTGTATGATAATCAAAATTCTTTTTAATTGTTTTTGTTATACATGATTTATTTGAACTATATATGTTTACAACTTTTGATTTAGTATTTTTTTTTTGAGAATAATAGTATAAAATACTTGAATATAATTTAATGTTAATTCTCGTCTTTCTCAAGAAGTTAAAAATATTCATATACGCAATATTGTGTCATGTTTAATATCATTTTAAATTTCATGTGTCAACCTATCCATATAGCATCCATTCTTCACAGATAAAGACCAAGAAAAATGAAAACAAGTTGTTCACAAAATTACACACAGGAATATGTGGGTCAGAAGAAATTTCAACGTTAATAGAGGAAGCTAAGTATACACGAGCTAATATGAGCTCAAAGAATTTGGAATCGCTTATCCTGCGATTATGCACACCAGAACACCGGTGCATTTCAAATTTACAGAATACAGAGGCGAGATTACAGAAAATAAGAAAATCTAATTATACATTGCTATACATTATACAAGTAGCAAGCTCCACGTTGGTAGGAGAAGCCACAGTCAGCCATGAAGTTCCATTTTCTACAACCTAGTAAGAATTGTTCAGTTGGTGATACAAGCATCAGAGTCGGTTGACTGCTTAGCCCTCAGTAGAAAACTATGCATTCCCTCCAATAGGACGTAGGGCTGATATTTTACCAATAAGTATGTGTAGAAAAACAACCATAAATGTTAGATTCATCCACGCCAAGTCAGCAACATTCCATGTGATACACTGCTCCGTCAGGTATTACTCCCAAATCATAAGATGCAGAAGTCAAAATGGATCACAAAACTAAATTCATTCATGCCACTCTAACATCTCGTGTTGATATGCACCAGCGTCAAAATGATGCTACCTTGTATAGAAAGATGCATAAATCAAGGACCAGATTCTTTTGGTTAACTTGATCACTCAATAGGGTATCTGATCTTGACTAGCTTCATTTGTAAGCGTCGGAGAAAAATTGTTTGATCTTTTGCCAGCTGCTAACTGTCTATGTGATCTATGGCTGCATGTTACAGAATAGTGTTTATCTGCTTTTGGTTAAGCCATGTCCACTTGATCTGTCCCTCATGAACCACTATCTAGTTGATTTAATGCTGGTGAAGATAACATTGATAACGTGAGATTTCTTTGGCCTTAATTAGATTCAGCAATATCATGTTAGAATAATTTTAATATTTTATGGATTAGTATTAATTATTTTATTAGATTAGTATATTGTTAATTATATTTAGGCAATTAATGTTATAATTTATAAACTTTGAATGGACTGAATTTGTTTTAATTTGTGGATCATCGGTGATGGGTTCGATTATCCACAAACTTACTGGACAAAAACTCAACCCACAGCCCAAGAGTATTAGTAATCATCTCGTCAGATTACTAATTTGATATTGTTACCCAAAGAGAGATTTAATGGGCTTATTTTGATTGATTAATTAAATGAGATATTGTTTTAAAGATTTTGAAAGATTTTATTTTAATAATATTGATTAATTATATTATTAAAATAAAGCCCTATAAATAACACACTGAAATCCTAGTTTTAATATACTGAATCTATCATTCTCTCTCTGCCGTCAAAACACTCTGAGAAACGTTCTTAGGCATTGGGGGTTGAACTTATTAGACTCAACCAATACTCAGATCAACAATGTCGTCTTTATCAAGTCAAATTGTTAATTTATTTACTTTCCCTATTTGTAATCATATTTAATTACATGCTCTAATTCCGCTATCATATCATACTCTAATAGCGATCCATAAATTCATTAAGCAGCCTCTGGACTTTCCTGTTTGATGCCATGGCCGGCAAAATATCTTCTTTAAGGAGTTTGTCTTTCCTCATTCCCTGCAGTACCAAATGAAAAAATTGAATTAATCAAGTGATCATATTTCATGACTATGACAATAAGAGGAAGTCCTTCGGGTAAAAAAAAAATACAGAATTTTAACTTTTGAACTTTTGACGAGGATTAATAACTTCCTAGAGTATAAACAGAGATAAATAAGAAGCCAATGCATCTTTTATTATTATTTTATGCTACCATTTTTATCATTTCAGTGGTCATATATAAGACAGCACTTTCGTTATTGTGCTTTCTGATTTCTTTTTGGGGGTCAAATGTCATTGTGCTATCTGATCATATGATCTATTTCTATACAGGTAAAAATTCACCTCTATTGCTGCGATGTTTCAGCATATCTGGCTTGATTCATTTTTAATAAAATAATAAAGATTCCAAGCACTACAACAAATAATTCTGTGTATCGCCAGAAAAAAACATACAAGCACAAAAGGATCCCATGCTAGGTTATTTGAATCTGAAGATGCCTCCTCAGCCATCCCAGTTGGAGGTCCAAGAAAAGTCTCACACACTTCTCGTAATCGAGAATCATCAGCTTCTCTGCTATCAATTTATCATCCGTGTTTAGTCTGAACTAGTCCAAGATCAACAAGACCACAGGATGTGCATACAGAATTGCAGAGTATTACAAACTTGGATTAACAACTACAATCTATGAATAATTGTAAAGGGCACTCTTCCTGACAAATAAATTCAGTTAATAAAACAAGAAATTGAGTTCCATCCATAAGAGAAGTTATCATGCTCATTAAATTATCATATATTCCTACTAATAACACAGGCAAAGGACCTTGACATTAAAATTTAGTGCCAAGTGCCGTCAGTTCCAGTAAACAGATAACAAGAAGCAGAGCAGGAGGCAGTTCTGCTCCCCGAGAAGTATCTTTTAGCGGAAATCAAATGCATATAAAGCATATACAACTTTTCACGCAAGAAAAATAAGGTGCCCAAAATGTATTCGGAAATATCTCACAGGAAAAAGAGAAAAAGAATAACACCTTGCAAGAAAGCGTACATAGGACAATAGGCACTGGTGATATTCATTGGGGGATCCCAAAGCCGGCCAACTGAGCTTCCAAATGAGCACGTGTCTGAACTGCATCATCCGTCACTCTGTGTCAACACATTCACAATTCAATTTAGGAAACACTCCTTTTAAACCTCAGGAAACTACCCAGACTAGACTAGTGAGTGTGTATGTATATAAACATGAGATGAGACCTAGTGGACAAGCACATTCTTTTCTAAATAATAATGTTAAAATAAAGGAAAGATAACAGTAGATATTATCAAATTCATGTTCTAAAATTCAGACACTATATCCTTTTATGACAAACGTTTAGCATGTATAGCAAACTCTATAACAAAGTCGACATGTTGTTAGGTGTATGAATGAACCGTTAGAATACTGTTTAATATTTTAGGTATTAGCATTAATTATTCTATTAAATTAATATCTTGTTATTACTGATTAGGCAATTGATATTATAATTTGTAAACTATGAATGGACTGAGTTTTATTTTATTTGTAGATAATTGGTGATGGATTCGATTATCCACAAACCTACTGGGCAGAAACCAAACCCACAGCCCAAGCATTAGTAATCATCCCGTCAGATTACTATTATAAGACTGTTACTCAGAGAGAGATTTAATGAGCTATTTTTTGATTAATTAAATAAGAAATTATTTTAAAGATTCTGAAATATTTTATTTTAATAATATTAATTATTATATTATTAAAATAAAATTATATAACTAGCACACTGAAGCCCTAATTTGATACACTAATTTCAAGATCATTATCCCTGACCGTCAAACACTCCGAGACACTCTTAGGTATTGGGGGTTGAAATATTTTGACTCAACTAGTGCACATAGTTATTATATTGTCTTCATCAGGTTAGATCATCGATTAACTTAATCTCCCTATATTTTTTGTTTATGTATCATATTCTGTAATTGAATGTATACATGCTCCAATCATGTTTTCAAATGATATTAGAGCCATGGTTTGATAGACTATGAAATTTTTTAAATTTCCTTTCTCTAATCTCGTCTTCGTAACATGATTTAGCATATTCTAGTCTTTTTCTTTTTGAATGGTCTTCATGGTAATGTAAGGGTAAAAAGGGTTGGCTATGGTATGAAAATATAGTTGAGTTCAGAACACACCATAATATTGTACAACCAATCTCTTTTAGCCTATGGTCATTTATCTTAAAATTTTGTCACCATGACCTTCCATGAGCCCATTTAAGGTCTAAGAAGGGTCAAATTAGAGAAGATTGATGTTAGATAAATATTTTGAAATATCTAGGGAAATATTGTGTAAGTCTTTGGATCTCGTCTTCATCAGAATCATTTTAAGGATTATAAAATTTTATTCTTTTTTTTTTTTTTGTAATGATCATCACTGTCCTCGGTCACCATTGCCGATAAGAAACTCACCTTCCGACATGAAATTTTCTTTCCCTGTCGCCATTCGAAGTAATTATGGTTGCGGACGATTTGAACAGAGATAGTCACAGCTGTCAACTTAGGGTGCTGGTGAGCCCCATCTCAAACTAACGAACCAATTTTAAATCGAAAAAGATTGAAACCAGCAGAAAGTTTTGAACTTCAAATTCAAATGTAGCTTAAATGGAAGAGATTGACGCAAAACCGATATAAGGTCTTAAAGATCATGGCACGATGATTAAAACAGTCCCAGTTTCAAAGTCTGAGGAGTAGAAAATTGGCAAGTCAACGTTCGGGTACCGGCGGGTTCTTTGGTAGGTCAAATCGACCCGCTAAAGGTTGAAAAAGGTACGCGTGGGCGAGGCCCACGTGCAACCCCAACGCATGTTGGCGTGTGCGGCCACACTGCCGGTTAGATGAACTTCAAATTTTGAAATTAGCTCCACTTGCCTCGATCTAAATTATGGTAATTTTTTCAGAATTTTTTAAGCCCGGGAAATAGGAGTTTTGAAATTTTTTGAAAATTAAGGGCTTTAAAATAATGTGTAGATAAGGTATTTTGACTTGAAAAATTTTATGTAAAAACTAGAAATAATACAGAACAATATGTTCAGTTCACTCTCCATGATTATGTGTAAATAAATTATAATTAATTTCTTTGCGTTAATTATTAGATTTTATTCCTAATTTAAGCACATGCGTTAAAAGGAATAGATTATATGTGGAAATTGTAATGACTTTGGTTCACATATACCTATTGATTGTGTGTTCGTTTATTGTAGGCCTAATCATGGTGATATGTCTTTTATAAATTAATACTGTATTTGTCATTTAATTTTCTACATTTTTTTTGAAAAATTTAATTACCATTATTAGGGATGAGTCTGAATATTATAATAAGTCCACTAGAGAGTGTGTATGTAAATATTATGTTAATAATGGACATGCCCTATCAGTATGACATTGTCAATATAATTTTGTGAATAAGGCCTGTTTATGGCTTGTCAGCAAGGATTTGTTGATTGATGTATTCATAGTTTCTCATATCCTATCGATATAGAGATTATGGGTGCATTTTGTGTCGTTTCTCTCGATAATGAGCTTCCCTGGTATGTACAAGTTTTCTTAATTTATCATAGTCTGAGCCCTTAGGCAGGATATGATGATCATTTTGTTACACAGTTGCTGAAGTTGAGTCTTGTTACGGAAACTTTGTTATATATATAATTATGTGTCTGAGACATAATTATATGTTTCCTATTTGTTTTACCCTCAGCTTCTTTGTTCTTGCAACTATTTATGGTGAAAACTCTGAACAGAATAGACTATGATAATTAGATTGAGTCCCTTGATATGTATCTAGTGATTACCAAAGGAAGTTTAGGTATGAGAGAATCTAAGCCAGTAGATCTCATTGCTGAGTCTAGCGCTGCTGACAAGGCTTACCATAAGTAGTGGTATGAATCCAATAAGATTTGTCTAACTGTCATTAAGTATACGATTGAGAAGACTATCAGACAAAGTATTTCGAAGAATGACACTGCAATTGAATATCTCAAAGCGGTCAGTAAAAAAAAAAAAAAGAAGTTTGATAAGACTTAAAAAGGCTTATTATCTCTCTTTGCTAGATAACACTCACAATGACGAACTGTCAGGAATGTGTAAGCACATGATGAAGCTTGTTAACTGCTACAATAAGATGAAATCCTAGATGTGGACTTGGATAAGAGCAACCTGGTTTATAGAGTTCCCTAATTCCTTTCTGCTGAATATAGGGTCTTGAGAACCACTTATAATTCCCAAGAGTTAGAGTGGTCTATTAATTATACAATGTCCAAAATGACCCAAGAGGAAGAATCAATAAAGAAGGTGAATTCTCATAATTAGTGAACTATATTTCACATGGTTCATCCAGCAAGGCTAGAAATGTGAAATTGAAAAGGAAAGAAAAGTGAAGGCAATGCCTATGGCAAGAAACCGTATGGACTCAAAAAAAGCAATAAAAATAATAAACCATTCTTGTAGTGGAAGGAAGTTTGATTACAATTAACTGTATAGGCACTATAATCACAAATGAAGACTTGCATGAGGATGTGCTGTATGTGGATGACATCCTATTGGCCAGTAACTCAGTGTGCTTATTAAATAAGACAAAGCACATTTTGTCATGCCACTTTGATATGAAAGATCTAGGTGAACTTTTTTTAAAAAAATAATAATTTAGATTCACCGTGATAGATCTTGTGGCATTCTTGATTTGTCTTAAGCAACCTATATTGACGAGTGCTCAAGAAATTTGATATGTATTCTATCACTCCTTGTGCATTTGTGCAGAGTGGTGATAGGTTCTTTAAATCGTTATGTCCTAAATGATGAAGAGAGAACTTTGATGAGCAAAGTTCCATGTGAATCAATTATTAATAGCCTAATATATAGGCTCAAGTGTACACATGTTTGAACATTGTTTTTTCCTTGTTGGTGTGCTTAGCAGATATATTTAAGTAATTCTGGACATGATCATTAGAAAGCTATAGAGATAGTTATGATGATCCTAAACCCACTTCTGATTACATTTATACGATGTTTTTGAAGGAGTTGTTTTGTTGAGAAGTGTCAAATGGATATTTACAGCTGCCTTACATATATATATATATATATATATAAGTGAAGAGTATGTAACTAGTTTTATGATGGTCACTCGTTAGGGAATATAGTCTAGGAAATCAATTTTCGTTATGTGTATATTTTGAGTCTTGACCATTTTGTTGTGACATGACTCTATTATACTTTTATCTCAAAGTTACAGGAATTTCAGTTGCATCAAATTTTGATACTCAATTCCTGTTTGTTGGAGAGAAGATCTATGCATCTCATACTCATTTTAGGTGATTCGTTTACCAACATAAACTCACTAGAGTTTTGAAAATATATGACTTTTGGGTACATTCGAATTTTGATGTGTTGTTTTGGTGAGAGTCTGAGTTGTGTTCTTAAGGAACACTTTTGCATATTTTGGCACTTATAACATTTGTTTCTCTATTGGATTCAATGTTTTGGTTATGCCAAAACTTTAGATATAATTCAGAATTGAAATTTTACTGGGATTTATAACAATACTTTCCCTATCGGATTCAATATCCTTGATCCATGATTGCATTTCTAAATTTTCAGTTATCTCAGACTCGCATAGTTGACATTTGCAATGAGCGCATGATGACGGATCTGTTAACCAATGCCTACCCATAGGAGTAATTCAAATTGTATAACTCATATGGGTCTTATTGAATTTTTTATGTAGCTTTGGTCTAGTGAGAGTATGAGTTGAGTTTTTAAGGGGCTTTTATGGTGCAATTTGACACAAATTTATGAGTTGAGTTCTTAAGGGGCTTTTGCGGTATAATTTGACACCAAATTTCTGAGTTGAGCCATATGGGGACTTTTGCATTATAATATGATATTTCAAATGTTATTTTGTATTCCATTCTATTTAGATATTGAAACTAATATGTGAAAATGTTAACATCACTTGTTTCCCTATCAGATTCAGTGATCTTTGCGTACAATTCCATTTTTTAATTTTGTATGGTTTATAAATATACACACATCCATGTGTTTATGTGAACATTAATTGCCTGATTATGTATTCGTTTATTGACCTAATAATTTAATTAATGTTATCCAAGTGGGAGATTGTTAGAATAATTTTTAATATTTTATGAATTAGCATTAATTATTCTATTAGATTAATATCTTGTTATTACTGATTAGACAATTGATATTATAATTTGTAAACTATGAATGGACTGAGTTTTATTTTATTTGTGGATAACCGGTGATGGGTTCGATTATCCACAAGCCTACTGGGCAGAAACCCAACCCACAGCCCAAGAGCATTAGTAATCATCTCGTCAGATTACTAATTTAAGATTGTTACCTAAAAAGAGATTTAATGGGCTATTTTTTGATTAATTAAATAAAAAATCATTTTAAAGATTTTGAAGGATTTTATTTTAATAATATTAATTATTATATTATTAAAATAAAATTATATAAATAGTGCACTGAACCCTAATTTGACACACTAATTTCAAGATCATTCTCTCTGACCGTCAAATACTTTGAGACACTCTTGGATATTGGGAGTTGAAATATTTTGACTTAATCAGTATACATAGTTGTTATATCATTTTCATCATATCAGATCATCGATTAACGTAAGCTCCTTATATTTTGTTCATATATCATATTCTATAATTGACATGCTCCAATCATGTTTTCAAACCGCATCATAATCTGACTACAAGGCTGAAGCCAACTGCAAAAGTTACAGAATAGACAACGACTATTATCCTTCCTCGTTACCACCTCCTATATCTTCATACAGTATCCAATAGCTTCAAGTAAACGACCGGCACTACGTGTAGGCAATACATAAAATCTCATACACACCTGGTCCAACCTGGCTTTCGGGCTAAATATTTCCTAACATCAACTTGCAAAGTTGCCAGCTCACCACTTTGAATTGAACCCAAATCCAAGAACTGGCAAAATTTGATGCAGGGAAACAGTCATCTGCAACCCTTAACCAACATTTGAGACTCATGTCGAAAAGGAAAGCATGCGAGTGGCCAGAACAACGAGAGGAGAACCAGATCTTGATAGCTTAGCAGATATAACTTTAATAGTGCCTAGTAAAGAGCAAAATTAAACAAAAAAGAAACAGAGACATCAAATCAGACAGCAAAGTCCAAGACAAGTTGTCCTTGGATGGGATCAAAAGAAACCAAACATCCACTAAACCAAACAAATGCAGGTGATACATGGTACCTGCATCTTTTGCTTATGAGTTTGGACTCCAAGCAACCAATGATGCCAGTGAGTCATGAAGGATACAGGTTTGGTTAAACAAATCCCATAAATATACGGAACCTTTTCTTGTGACCAGAAACAATTTCCAGTGTTCATCGCAGTCTACAAATGTTGCAGCAGATCCCGTCATCATGGTAGGCATTGCTCGTCTCCCACACTTTGTGTAAATCTAATCAAAGCCAAAAATTAAATAAACAAAAAAATAAAGATTTTCAGAGCGTAAGTTCTACCATGGATTTTACGATATTATGCTTGTAGTTTTAGAAGCCAATTAAGGTTGAACAACACGTTGTAAATGTCGCATCCAGGTTAGTCACTAATCATTTGAGGTTATCAAAGCACATCTCTAAATTGATTACTATTCTAAAAACCAAATGACAATGATAAAAGGGGGAAAAAAGACATGAAGTCAACGTTACAGAACACATCACAAGATATCAGCTGCAGAAGATTAGAATAGACAGTTCAATTCATCCAATGGTTCGTTGGCAGTTTTGCTCCCTTTATCAGTAACATATTCATGGGATTTAAGTATAGAAACAAAGTAACTTTTCAGATCAGTTAGGCATATGAGCTTTATCCTGTAGTTTGCACATGACTCTGAGCTGTTGGACACTTCAAAGACTTGATAGAAACAAAGATAACAACTTCTAATAATCTATTTTGAATATTAAAAACAAAGCAGAGTTAATTTCAAAACATGTCATGATGAAAAATTTGCAGATGCCTCTTGTAAAGGCTTGATTTGTGCAAAAATGCTAGTGATAAAGACAATTTTAACTATAAAAGAAAAAGCAAATAAAACTTCATGATAAACTTTTTGCTGAGGTTACAGTGTCGCAAGTGCAACCTTTAAGCTCAAAAGTGAAGATATCAGACAGAATTGCTTCAGCTTCTAAATATTTTTGGTCATAAGAAAACAAGCAACCAAGCTTGGTATTAGGAAGAAAATTTAATATAAAACATGTTGAGTATAACTATCACAATGACACAATCATGTTATGCAATATATAAAAAATGACTGGTAAAAAGAATATCAAACTTAAATAAGAAAAGACTTTGCTTACCTGTAGACATCCATCTTCACACCCAACTGCCCAGAAATTTGCATTTCCAGCTAAAACAGTTACTTTTCCTGATATCCTATCAGACCAAAGTGTCTGAGGCCCCCTTGTGCAAGCAATTTCTGTTTCCCTCATCAGAGATGTATTTCCCAACCCTGCAATATCATTCACAGCATGCTCTCAAGGGCGTGCATCTAAAAAAATAGGCACAGCATCTTCTCCACCTTTCTTGTCAGATACCCTGATGGAAAGAGGACCAGTACAAGCAGAAAGAGAACTAGATGTCATCACATTCCCCAACTGCTTAACATTGATCCTACCATCTCCTCAATCACTAGGCTCTCAGAAATTGTGGCCCTAGCAGTAATCCCAGAAGGCTCTTTCATATCAGTAATTCTGCCAGGTGTCCCTCCCAAGGTGCTTGCTTTTATGGCATGATCAGTGGAAACAATTCCATTCTTCCCCTCTCTGTGATCAGTTGACATGTGAGGGAAATCACATGCTCGAGGAATCGCACCAGAAATATTTTCCTGTTGAACAGGAACTCCAACAGCTTCTAGAATTATTCTTTTTCTCCCATCAGGACGTCTATACTCTCTTTGTTTGACAAGAGTAGAAGTTCGAGCAGAGGTTGTAACTTTATTTGACCCATCACCAACAGGACCTCCACTCTTCTTACCATCACCAACTTGAAGCTCAGCAATTTTTGTAGGTGCTCTTTTATCAACATATGCTTTTGCCTTTGTCTGATTTTGCTGGATAGCAGGAACCACTTTTTTGCTAGGTTTTAGTTTGGCAGAAGCTGCTTCAAGCACCAACTGTGCTGGCCTTTCTGCTAAGTTTGCAAGATGACCTCTCACACACCATAGCGATTTCTTTTCAACTCATCTAGCTCGGTATCACTTAGTCTCTGGCCAAGTTCTTTGACTTCAAAATGAAATGTAGCCACAGATCCATCCAGGGAACAGGCAAAAAGTGAATATCCATCAAGGCTCCTATTTCATAAGGAGGAAACAATAACAGAGAGGAGTGACTCGCATCATATATATGACATAACATTTAAAAAAACCACATCAACATGCAGCCTGGGGTGAAGAGGGAACCAGGATAAATCCACAACACTTTGAGTGAAGAAATGTTCATCCACAAATAGAGGACGGGGACTTTCAGTGGTCCATACAGTTATAGTATGATCCTGGCTTCCAATGGCAATAACATTGTAAGGGTGTTGTTCTTTGCTTCCCATCGTGGAAGCACCATTGGTCCACCCAACTGGTACAGCCTTCACTTCTGGAGCATTGGAAACATTCCTCTTGAACATTGAATGATTAAACTTCATCACAATAACTGGGGCATTATGTCCCAATAAGTCAAACGTTGCAGACCATTCCCCTCTCTCAAGCACAGGGGCAGAATGCCTTGGCCTCTGGAAACCATGGGTGGTGGTGATAAAATGACCACATGGAAGACATCCAAGCCGCCTGAAAAAGGTAGATCCAAGCTGAAAGAAGCACACTTCCATTAGGATAGAAACTTCTATAGGATCTTAATAGATTTCAGGATAAGAAACTTCCTGATTTTGCCCAGTGACCATCTGTCCTGTGAGCAAGAGTCCAATCAATAGTTCGCCCAATAATGACTGTTTTATCATCTGATTGACTTGCAACAAAGGAGCCTATAGGATCCCAAGTAACTCCCTTAACCAAGCTAGAGTGGCCTCTAAGAACAGCAGTGCAAATACCATTGCTCATATTCCAGATATGGATAGTGTTGTCCAAGCTCCCACGAGCCAATGTAGAGTCATCAGGAGACCAATTAAGATCCACCTACTTTAAGCAAGGACAAATAGATCCCAAGTTAATGATGTTCATTAAGAACATGCAAAGCATTTAGATAAGTGGGGTGCCCAAAAAATAATGCAAGTGGACCGCTTAGATGACACATTTGGTTTTTCCACCTCCCAAGAGCAAATACAGACATGAAATTAATTGGTTGAAAGGTTTTTCGGAAAAGAAATAGGTTGAAACAGTAAAAGCAAATGCATTACCACATCTGCTGTGTGCCCTCTCAAAGTAATTGTGACTTTCCAGTTTTCAATATCAGGGGGCTCTCCATTGCTAAATTTAGAGGTTCCAGAACCAGGCTCTCTCATGAATTAATATTGCCTGATCGTCAGACCCCGATGCAATGTACCTTCCATGCTTAGCCCACCTAACACAGTTGACTGACCCAAAGTGATCCCGCAGGGTTGCAAGAAGCCTTTGAGATGACACATCATGTTCTAGATCCTTACTAACGGATTTCATGTTCCACATACGAACCTGCATGCAACACAGTCAAGAGGGTGATTACACAGAAAATATTTCTAACCACAACAATAAGATAAGTCAAAACAGATCAAGATAGTAGGCTTGACCGTAAGAATCCAGCACCCTGGAAATGGAATACGACTAGCTTTTTCATAAACAGTGGCTACAGGCAACAAACCTTTTTTTCAGATAGAATCCTTTTTTCCTTGTACTGTTTGATACATCAATTACTTGTGTGATATTAGCTCCCATGTTTTAGACAAACTAGGTCACACGAAGAAGATAAAACAGAACAATAAAAAAACCCAACTAGAGTACTCTACCAGAAAAACCCCAACCCGCGTAACATGACTAAGCAGGCAGTGCAGAGATCTAAGAACAGTGGTATCCAATGTAAGGTCATAGTACATATATCCTAGAGTGCCTTTAGAATCACACAAGTAAAAAATTGCTGATCCTTTCAACAATATAGCGAAACATGTAAAACAAACACATAAACATAGACTGCTATTTGCTAGTATAACAAAAATGCAGTAAGGAACGAATGACAAGACCATAGAAAGGCAAATATTTTTAAAATGACGCATAATACATACCCTACGCTCTGCAGCATTTTTTTAACCAAGAAAAGCATTAAGTTCACATTGAATTCATAGAAAAATAGCAATGATCCACTTCAGGAAATTTCAACTTAATAATTTGAATTGATGGAAAATCAAAATTCATATTCATTAAATAGAAAGAAAGAAGGAAAGAAGTTCAAAATCTATATAGATAAGCTCCGAGAGAAAAATTAAGAAGCAAGAAGCATTTTCGCGTGAGAAATATAGGGCCCCAATGTGCTACCAACTTGGGCCTCAGTCTGTTGGGAGCTCTCTGTGAGTCTCCAGTCAACTGGCTATTAGTTAGTAGTCGACTGGCCACACCTAAGTTAAGTCCAGTCAACTGTCAGCCTCAGGACTATTTGACTGTGAGCTCTCTATGAGAAACCAGTCGAGTGACCACTGGCTAGCAGTTGATTGTTGGAGTCTAGATTTGAAATTTTATCGAGCAAAAAAAGTGACCAATCAACTGGCCATAAAGAGCAATTGATTAGGCAGTGGCAGAAAGGCCATCACTAATTCTCAACAGATATATGTTGAAAACTTTGACTTCCCTCTTACTCCCAACAAATCTATTGAACCTCCGGCTATTTATATATGACCTATAGATTCTAAATAAATAAGGAAAAATATTCAAGAGTGTTTATATCATAAGAATTATCTTATTATCAGCTTTATATTGCATTAGTGCTTTATTGTTCTATATACTCTGTTTCAGAGAATTTATTTATCTAAAATTTTTTCTTCTTTGAGAGTGAAAAATTCAAGGAAGTGAGTTCCTTGAGGATTTTAAGCTGAGAGTGCTTAGGTTGAGGGAGAGTGTCTCCTTGGTTAAGTTCAAGGAGGGTTGTTCCTTGAGGGTATTAAACAAAAGTGCTTAGGATGAGGGAGAGGTTCTCCTTGATTGTTACATTTAAGAGAGTGGTTCTCCCTGATTGTCGTATTTGATTATTGAGATAGTGAAAATCCCAAAAGGTTGTTTGAGGAATGGATGTAAGCTTGGGAAGAAGTTGAACTAGGATAAATATTCATGTATATTTTCTTCCCTTATCTTCTTGACACCCTGCATTTATCATTTTTTAATTACACATTTTATTTTGATTGATTCAAGTTTGAAAAACTATTTGAAGAACTGTTAAAGTTTGTAAATTTTATATTACACTGAATTCACCCTTTCTAGGGTACCAGCTTTGCTCAATTGGGCTCTTAATTGTAGACTTGACCATCTCAAGAGTATAATGGCTAGTCTTGGTGATAATGTATTGCCAGAAGGGCTATCTATTACAAAACCTTCTGGTTTCAATGGTGAAAATTTCACATATTGGAAACTAAGGATGAAAATTTTTTTTGAAGCTGTTAGACATTGACACTTGGGAAGTTATTGAGGGAGAACCTTATGTGCCTATGAAAACAGAATATGGAAATACCTTAATTAAACCCAAAAGTTAATGGAATGATACAGATAGAAGAAACGTTCTATTAAATAATAAAGCAAAACTGATTCTCATTAGTGCACATAATCAAGAAGAATACTTTAGAGTATCAAACTGTTAAAGTGCCAAAGAGATGTGGTTAGAGTATCAAACTGTTAAAGTGCCAAAGAGATATGGGAAGCTTTAAAAATGGCCCATAAAGGAACAACTGATGTAAAGGAATCAAGGATTCATAATCTTACACAATAATATAAGGTGTTCAAAATGAACAAAGAAGAAACCATTAAATAAATGCAGATAAGATTTACTTGCATTGTTAATCATTTGGTAGTTTTAGGGAAGATATACTCACAAGCAAATCAAGCTTACAAATTTATGAAGTCACTTCCTATGGAATGGTAACCAAATGTGGTAGAAATTGAGGAAGTTAAAGGATCATCAGTAAAATTTATTGCAACTCTCTTTGGTAATCTCTAAGAACGTATACGAAGTTTGAAATAGCTTCTTTAGGAACAAGACAAGAAGAAGAAAGACATTGCACTCAAAGCAACTTTAATATATCAAGATGAGGAAGAGTGTGATGATGAATCACTGGATGGAATTGATACAGAAACTCACATCCTCTTTTTAAAAAAATGAGGGAGATTCTTCAACAACAAAAGAACTAATGAAAGAAGACCAATAAGGGGAAGCCAGGAAGTAAAAGATCCTATTTGCTATGAATGCAAAAAACTTGGACCCGTCGAATAGGAATGTCTTCAGTATCTAAAGAAGCATGAAAGTATAAATAGGAAAAAAGGAAAAGAAAAGAAGAAGGCATGTTTATCAACTACTTAGGGGAGAAAGCGAATAAGACTCAAATGATGAAGAAGATGAAGAAGCTAATCTCAGTTTGATTGCCAGATAAGACAATAAAGTAAACTCCTTCCCTTTCTATGAAGAGTTACAAAATGCATTTGATGAATTACATGATGAGTTTCTTAAGATAGCAAAAGCTTTAAATTCTTCAAAGAAGAAAATCTTATCTCTTGAAAATAATTTAGAAAAAGAATAAGGAGATATTACCTTCCTACTTTAAATAAAGGCTTCTTTAGAAAAGAAAATTGAAACTTTAAAGAATAACTATGTTAACCTTAAGGAAGAATATCTTTCCATAAAAAATGAAATAGCAAAATTTTCATGTAATTATGAACATGTGCAAAATGAAAAAGAAAGATTTAACAAACACCTTTGGAAAACTCACAAAGGGAAGGGATAACTTAAATATTCTGCTTAGAAAACAAATATGTATTTTTGACAAAGCATGTCTTAGGTATAATCCTATCAAAAGACAAAAATACTACAAGAACTTCTTTGTTCCAGCAATCAAGATTAGTACTCCCCTTATTACTTACTTTTACTGTGGTCTAAAGGGACATTGCTCCTATACATGTTCTTATACAGAGAACAAATTTCTACAAGGAAAGAAAATGTGGGTTATTAAAAGAACAACTAACATTCAAGGACCCAAAAAGAATTGGGTACCTAAAAGTAAAACTCAATATTTCCACAGGTATGTATGAAGGCTATCAGAGCCAAATGGTACTTGGACAGTGGATGCTCTAAATACATGACTAGAGATAAATCCAAACTCATCTCTCTTTAGCCAAAGAATGGAGGGAATGTCACATTTAGTGGTAGTGGATAAGGAAAAAAGTTGGAATAGGAAAAGTTAGTAAGAACTCTTTTACTTCCTTTGATAATGTGTGTATTGTTGAAAATCTGAATAATAATTTTCTTAGTATTAGTCAATTATGTGATACGAACAATAGAGTCATATTTGATTTAAAACATTGTCTAGTTGAAAATATAGATGAAAAGAAAATCATACTAATAGGACATAAAGTTAGCAATGTCTATGTTATTGATTTAAATGATGTCTCATTTATTGATTCAAAATATCTTATTCGTGTCAATGATGAAAGTTAGTTGTGGCATAGAAGACTTGCTCATGTTAGTATGAGTCTACTAGAGAAACTAGCTAAGAAGGATCCTATAGTTGGATAGCCCAAATTAAAATTTGATAAAAACAAACTTGATGATGCTTGTAAAAAAGGAAAACAAACTAGAAGTTCTTTAAAACTCAAAGGAATTGTCTCCACAACTAGACCTTTACAATTACTTCACATGGATCTTTTTAGGCCATCTAAGACAATGAGTCTTAGAGGAAACTACCATATATATGTCATTCTAAATGACTACTCTAGATTCACTCAGACACTTTTCTTATTTCCCATGGATCAAGCCTTTAAATCTTTTCTAAAATTAGCAAAATTTATTCAAAATGAATAGGGCATGACCATTGTGAAAATAAGAAGTGATCATGGTTAGGAATTTTAAAATAATTTTTTATGGAATACTATGATAAAAATAGAGTTGAACATAATTTCTTTGCACCTAGAACACCATAACAAAATGGTGTTGTAGAAAGAAAGAATAAGACTTTAAAAGAAATGGCTAGAACAATGCACAATGAAAAGAACCTTCCTAAGTATTTCTGGGCAGATGTAGTAAATATTGCATGTTATATCATAAATAGAGTCATGATAAGATGAATTTTAAAGAAAACCTTTTATAAACCATACAAAAGAAGGAAGCCTAACATTTCTCATCTTCATGTGTTTGGTTGCAAATGTTTTATGCTTAACAATAACAATAGAAAGGAAAACTTAGGTAAGGTTGATGCGAAATCTGATAAAGCTATTTTCCTAAGATATTCTAGTACTAGCAAAACATTTAGAGTTTATAATGAAAGAACTATCACTGTTAATGAATCTATTCTTGTGAATTTTGATGAATTTGGCCCTCTTAAGCTAAGAAAGGTATATTGTGAGGAAATTATAGTCAAAATTAAGAATCTTACAAGAAAAGATAAGTAAGAAGCTCAAAAGATCAAGAATGAAAGTGAATATACTAAGATAGACTAACAACCCTCCTTGCAAGAAGAATTTGAACAAGAAAGAAAGGAAGATACCATTCAAAATCTTACAAAGGCCCAGAACTTCAAGAAGGATCATCTACTATAGTAATTAGCTATGACTCCAAAGGGGTAACAACTTAAAACTCTCTTAGAAATATCTATAATCATCAAGCATTCTTATCTCAAATTAAACCAAAAGGAATTGATGAAGACATGAAAGATGAATAATGGGTCTTGGCTATGCAAAAAGAATTAAATCAATTTGAAAGAAGCCTAGTATAAGAACTTGTTCCTATACCTGATAATCATCCTGTCATTGGCACTAAATGGATTTTTAGAAACAAGTTTGATGAATCAAGAGTTGTCACTAGAAACAAAGCTAGACTAGTTACTAAAAGATACAATCAAGAAGAAAGAATTGATTATAATAAAACCTTTACACCAGTAGCAAGACTAGAGGTAATTCATATGTTACTAGCCTTCATATGTGTAAATGGTTTTAAGTTATATCAAATGGATGTAAATAATGTCATTCTCAATCGTTACATAATGGAAGAAGTTTATGTTAAACAACCCTCAGGATTTGAGGATTAAAATCTTCCAAACCATGTATTCAAATTGAGAAAAACTCTATATAGTCTTAAACAAGCACCAAGAGCTTTGTATGAAAGGTTGAGCTCATTTCAAATTGAAAATGGTTTCTTTAGAGGAAAGATTGATACAACCTTATTTTTCAAAAGGAAAGGACATAATATTTTAATTGTTCAAATATATGTGGATGATATTATATTTAGTGCTACTAATGAGATTTTGTGCAAAGAGTTTGCTAAAATGATGCAAGAAGAGTTTTAAATGTTTATGATGGGGGAGCTCACATTCGTCTTAGGCCTTTAAATCAAACAATAGAAAAATGGAACATTTGCAAGTTAATCTAAATACGTCAAAGAATTGGTTAACAAGTATGGATTTGAAAATATCAAGGTAATGAACACTCCTATAAGATCAACAGCAAAAATGGACTCAGATGAAAATGGTTAACTGTATGACATCTTAAAATATAGAGGTATAATTAGAACGCTTCAATATTTTACTATAAGTAGACCAAATTTCATGTTTAGTGTATGCATGTATGCCTATTTTCAAACCTAGCCCAAAGAATCTCATTGCTCTGCAGTAAAGAGAATATTTAAATATATTGCTAGCACAATTCAAATAAGTTTATGGTACTTAAAAAGGTCCGCTAATACTTTGGTACGATATTCAGATACTGATTTTATTGGTTGTAAAAATGACAGAAAAAGCACCATGGTACATACCAATTCTTTATAAATTCTTTTGTTTCTTGGTTTAGTAAGAAATAAAATAATGTGGCATTATCCACTGTGGAAGTTAAGTGTATTGCATTCGGTAGTTATTGTGCTCAAATCCTTTGGATGAAGTAACAACTTGAGGATCGTGATGTATACCTTAAAGAAATCCCAATAAGATGTAATAATACAAGTATTATAAACCGTACCAAGAATCCCATTATGCATTCACGATCTAAACACATTAAATTTGGCATCACTTCATTAGAGACCATGTCTAAAAGAAAGATATTAGTCTTGAATTTGTTCAAAATGAATTTCAGCATGTTGAAATCTTTACAAAACCTCTTTCAACTGATGGATTTTGTTTTATTAGGGGAGAACTTGGAATGGTTAATCCTAATCAATTATAAAGGTCAAAATTTAAATTGTTTTGCCATTTACTTATAATAAATATTAACTAACTTAAGCATCATAGTGGTCTCAAATTATTTTTGCAAGAAACCTATTATTATCATTGATATATCACTTCAAATAGCATGAAAATACTTTTATTTGGCTAGAAATCTAAGCTTAGGATAGGTTTATAGAAGAAAGACTAACTAGAAATTATGAAAAATGGTCATTCAATCACATTAGGCAAGGACCAGTCGACTAATGACCTTCTGAAAGAGGCCAATAGCATGGGAAGCCAAGACCAGTCGAATAGGAACCTTCTATAAAGGAGCAGTCGATAGCCAAGTGATGGCTAGTTGACTGGCACCTCACTATACCCTGACAATTGACTAGTGAGTAGAAAACAGTCTATTAGGAGGTTCTAAATAGCACCCCTTTAAGAAATTAGGCCTAATAGTTAACTAGAAGCCATGGTCTACTAGTCAACAACAAAATTCGCTATTTAGAGCAATTCAAGCTCTAATTTCTCATTCTATTCACTATTTTTTCCAACAAACTAATCTCGTTCGTACTCATACTCCAATTTTCGACCTTCCCCTTACCAAACCTTAGTGATTTCTCTACTCAGTTGCATTAAATCACTAATTAATCATCACACTCTAGGTTTTATTAGGTCAAAATTAGGATTTTTAGCATCCTTCATCACCAAATCATGATTTATCATTGTTCTTAAGCTTCTTTAATATTTCTTGGTGACCAATGGCTAAAAGAACATCAAGAAAATGTCCAAGAACTGAGAATGTATCAATTGGATTCTCCTTAACACCTCCTATATTCTTTCTTTCATGACATAAAGAGATCATCTTAATAGAGAAGTTTCAAAAGATCAATGTTCTTGAAAGTAAGCATCTCAATCTCACACTTTTTCATGATAAAGGTTTTGCTCTGTTTGATCTCTTTAAGAATATAGGATTATATAAGTTTTTAGGTATGAAGCATGATTATAGTCATGAGGTGATTAGGACATTTTATAGTAATCTCACATACAACTTTACCTCTTATTTAATTACCATTGATGTTAGAGGACCTAAAATTATGTTTGGGGAAGTAACACTTGTTGACATACTCAAGCTCCTTATTCCCATTTGGACATTACTTTATTAATAATCCAAACTTTCTCAAGATTGTGACTACACACAACAAGCTAAAGGCTGTAAATAGGATTTTTGATATGCCTATAAAGTAACCCAACATTCAACTGAATATGAATGATCTATCATTGGAGAACATATTACTGCATTATGTCATAGCTCACTGCATGCTCAATAAGTAAGGAAATTTTGCATATGTTAATGAGGTAAAGATTTTTACTATGAAATGCATACTAGAGGGTGAGAGCCTCAAATTGACATAGTTGACCCTTCAGAGGATGGTCTCCTGTAAGAAGAAACAGATCTCACCTTTACCTTTTAGAACCATCATATCTGTTATCCTAAAGCATTATAGCATTGATCCACTTGAGGATGAAGTGGAATCTTTTCAAGAAATTGGGTGGAATAACATGGCTAGATTGGGTTTTACCAAGACTTCATATGGGAGTGGGTTAGGAAAACGCTAGAGCTTAGAGGCCTCTAGCTGATCCTGCATCTACAGGTTCATCTATATCTTTTCAACCTCTTCAATCAGTAGCCCTTGAAGAATAAGAAGGTCCTTCAGTTCTAGTACCGCCTTCACATCTTGCACCTACCTATCATAGCCCTGCACCTATGGAGTGTGTGATCATCCCTGAGTCTACTTTGCTTGTCAAAATCTAAGCACTCCATTAGAAGATAGATACTGTTAACCTTGAGATGCAGACACTTCAAGAGACAGTTGCTAACATGGATGCTCAAGTTCGACGCATAGATTATTTCTATGATCAATCTCCATAGGCTAGGATGATCAGAATAAGAACTAGATGTGTTTAAGAGTTGTTATGCTTTGTTAGTAAGATAATTTGCATGAACTATGAGTTTGAGCTTATTTTAAGGCTATATGAACTTTATAACTGCTTTGGTTGAATGAACTTTATTTGAGTTTACTTTGAATCCTGTTGAATGAATATGCTTGGTTCAATATTGATGATATATGCTATGGAATGCCTTGCAAACTTTACACACTAAAAAACACTCTAAACAACTCAAAAGTACCATTTTAAGTTAAGGAATAATCATATATGTTTGAAACACTCTCCTTTTAAGAGAATTAACAATTATAGGTTTGACATCATTAAAATAAGGGAGATTGTTGAGCCTATTTACTAAAGACATTAAGGTTTTGTTAATCACAAGTTTTATATAAAAGTTTTTCAATGTAATAAATAGGTTTTAAATGCTTTTTATAGTGTTATCTTGTCTTAAGAACTTTTGTAAGTAATGTTAAGCAGAAAGAACTTAAATATTTAATTGATTTTGAGTCCTACAAGTTGAAAAAGGCTAATTTTGGGAACTCTGGATGTTACCAATTAACTGGCAGCTGCCTAGCAATTGACTGATCTATTGTCAGTCTACTGTCAGCACTTGTCCCAGTTGATTAGGATGTTCTTAAAAGGTTCAGTCAATTGGTGTGCCTCTATAGGGTCCCAATCTACTACCAGCTTAGGTTTTAGTCTACTGAGAGCTTTCTATAAGTTTCCAGTCGATTGGACACTAGCCAGTAGTCAACTGGTCACATCCAAGTCAAGCTTAGTCAACTACAAGTCTTAGGACCATTCAACTGGGAGCTTTCTATGAGAGACTAGTCGAGTGGCCACTGGCCAGCAATCGACTGTCAAGGTTTAAATTTGAAATTTTAACGAGGGAAAAGAGGGATTAGTTGACTGCCCATAGAGAGTAGTCTACTGGATAGTGGTATAAATGTCATCATTAATTCTCAATAGATATATTTTGAAAACTTTGACTTCCCTTTTACTCCCAGCGGATCTATTGGATCTCTAGGTATTTATACATGACTAATGGACTTTAAATAAACAAGAAAAAACATTCAAGAATGTTTATATCATTAGAATTATCTTATTATCAGCTCTTTATTGTATTTGTGCCTCACTGTTCTTTATACTCTACCTTAGAGAATTTATTTATACAAAATTTCTTCTTTTTTGAGAGTGAGAAATTCAAGTAAGGTTGTTCTTTGAGGATTTAAAGCTGAGAGTGCTTAGGTTAAAGGGGAGTGTCTCTTTGGTTAAGTTCAAGAAAGGTTGTTCCTTTAGGGTATCAAACAGAGAGTGCTTAGGTTGAGGGAGATAATATCCTTTATTGTTGTATTTGATTATTAAGATTGTGAAAATCCTAAGTGGTTACTTGGGGGCTAGATGTAAGCTTAGGTAGAAGCTGAACTAAGATAAATATCAGTGTCTATCTTCTTCCTTTATCTTCTTAACGCTCTACATTTATCATTTTCAAATTACACATTTTATTTTGATTGATTCAAGTTTGAAAAACTATTTCAAGGACTTTTAAAGTTTGCAATTTTTATATTACACCCAATCCACCTCCTCTTAGGTGCCAACCTTGCTCATCAAATGGTGGGGCTATGTGAAGCTAAAAATATGAAGGTTGAAGATGAATTTTAATCACTGTGAAACAGCCATGTGACTATCACATTCATGCGGTCCCAAACTTGCCCCACGCCAAACATATGTATAGTGAAAAGAGAGCATAGTTAATGGTTTGTCTTGATTGTGTTGTCAATTATGAGAAATAAAAGAATACTTTAAGGCTAATCTTTTAAAGTATACATGTATATATACACCACATGTGAGAGATATTTGGTTTTTAGGTATTTGTACATTGTCATGTTAATTTGTTTCATATGGTTCTGTTGCAAGTGATTCTTTTTTTAATTCATTGCAAGTATTTTTTTTTTAGCTAATACAATTATTTATTTATATATATATATATATGGCCATTTTCATGTTATGTATTTCTTTTGAATTATAGTATTGCCTTATAAATGGTAGAGAGCTCCCTAAAAATTCTGATACCAAGCAAAGTAATGTTTTTAAATAGTCAATTGATTCATTGTATAAAATTACAAAGGCTCTATAATGTAAAAAAAAATTGTTTCCCATGTTAGGCATTATCAAAATTTAATAAAGGAATAAAAAGGGTAGATTTGTTTGATAAGAAACATAACTATAGCTTATGAAAATCCAAACCTATGATCTATCCAAAAGGAATGATGACCTAATGAAGGAAAAACCAAAGTGGCATTCATTAATTTGCAGCAAGAACCATGTCACTAATATACAATTGATACTAGTCAAATTAATCCATTACTTGTCGCTTTGAAGAAAACAAGAAAAGTAAAAGGAGATACTAATTGCATACTCCAATTTTCATCAAATTTAGACCTCCATTAGCATGCAATGAAATGTAACCATTTATGGGATTGGAACTCCCTGTACAATAGACAAAACTATCAAGTTGCAAATATTTAAAGTTTGATAATATATCTAGCCTGAAAATTAAACAGTGCTACTAAAAAAGGTTAGAAGAGTTGTTTAGAAAATTATATTTTTTAATCATTTGTGAGATTATCTCTCTTATTGCAGTGTTTTTAATTTTGTTTATATTACATATTTAAGTATTATGCTTTAGTTATTTTATTGAAAATCTTTTTAATTTTACTTATAATGTTATTTTATAACTGTCATTCGTTAGGACATGCTTAAAGAACGCAAGATTGAAGTGAATAGTCCTCCAATAGGGAAAGAATCTAAGGTTGAGGAGCATGTAGCCGGGTCTTATGAAAGTGACCAACATAAGGGATACAACGACTTGTATTCATTGTTGATGTGTGTTCAGGTACACAGACATTATACAAGTACAAGACGAGATTATAAGAAACCTATATGATGTTATTGCCCCATACGACATAGATAACTAATATAACTCTAAAGAACTACTTAGTAACATAGATTCTAAAGAAGAAAGTGAGAGCAAAAGGGAAATCATATGGCCTAAGTTCAATGAGCAAGTAAGCTACGAGGAAGTGCCATTTGAGGTGGGGATAGAGTTTAGGAATCTCGTGGTCTTCAATCGGTGCTCATGGTTAAGGGTAAACAATTTATTCCAAGTGATTATGCTAAACAATCACCACACCTACAGTAGGACACTAAAAACCAAACAGGTGAGCTCCAATTGGCTTGTCGTACACTTGTTATTGTTCTTGTTCTTATAGTCTAATGTAAAACTATAGGGAAAAGATGTCATGAATTACATACAAAAGGCGTTTTGCTTAAGTGTGCCATTAGGGAGGGTTTAGTAAGTATGGCATAAGGCTAAACTCCTTATGGAAGGTAATGAGAAGGAGCTATATCACCAACTAAGAGATCATTGTTAAAAGATAATATAAAGAAAACCTAGGAGTAATTGTCAAATAAGCACATCCAAAGTTGTGCCAAAGCTCCTTCCTAGATTTAATTGACTGTATATATGCATTCATGCTTGTAAGACCAGCTTCCTACAAGGTTGTAGGGCAATAATTGGGTTAGATAGTTTCTTTTTAAAAGGTTACTATAGGGGTCAATTGTTATCAATGACAAGGCAAGATCGGGATAACTCCTTATATCCCACAGTCATAGTGGTGGTTGACATTGAAAGCAGAGAGACATGGGCATAGTTTGTAGAGAGGTTGTTTGAGGATATTAAGCATACTTGTAACCATTGTCCATGGTCATTTATTACATATAAACAAAAGATACTATTATTCTTCCCTTACCTTGTTTACCAATCATTTATCGGTATTTTGTACTTATGTTTCCTTCATTTGATTTCTAGGGCTTGATACCTAAATTAGCAAGCTATCTCTCGCTAGTGAGCATAGGCTTTATATTTACCACATACAATAACTATGCTAACCAGTTTAAAGGGAAAAATTGAAGAATTTCTTATGGAAGTGTGCCAAAACGATAACAATGCAAGAGTTTACTACCATTATAAACCAGCTAAGACGATTTAACAAGAAGACATGGAAGTGCCTATCATGAATCCCCCCCAAATCAATGGACTTGTGCCACTTTTGACATAGCTAGTAAGAGTCTAGTTTGCACTAATAACATGTTTAAACAATTCAACTCAACGATAGTTATGGCTAAGGGTAAGCCAACAATTACATGGTTTAAAGAGATACACCTCCATATCATGAGAAAAAAGTTTGAACAATTAGAAAAGGCTACAATGGCTTGAAAGTCCCTTATGTGATTAGGGAAAAGTAAGCTAGAAGAGAACAAACAGGTCAACAAAGTTTGGGTTCATCAATAGGTTTAGGACCCAAATGGTAAACAATTTAAGGATTGGTGTGGGCTAGACCAATTTGTTATGGATTTGGGCTCCCAAAGTTACTCGTGCAAATTGTGGGACCTATGCAACATCCCATACACACATGCAATTGCTATAATTGGTTTATAGAATTTGAACCCCACACGATTTTGTGCATCTTAGTCTGACCAAGGAGACATATGAAAGGGTTTATGAATCATGTATCTTGCCAGTCAATGGTCAAATTTTATGGGTTCAAGCAAATGGTGAAGAAATTTAGCCTCCTCCCATGAAGAAGAAAAGAGTGAGACCAAAGAAGCAACAAAGCAAGGACCCCATCAAAAGTGAAGCAAATATAGTTAGAACAAATATTGAGACAAAAAAAGCAAAGTGAAAGTTGGCACACAAATGCAAGAAACGGGGCCAATTGGGTCATAGTACTAAAAGTTGTTCAATGCATCATGGTATAAGTGTTCAAATTAATCTTGACTTCTTATGTGCCTTATAAAATTCACTGATTTTATGTCATGTATGTTGTGTGTTTGGTGTAGGTTTCTAATCATGTACAAGATCCTAGGCAACGATGAATAGGCGAAGTCAACAAAGAGACAATTGCAACTATGAGCATTAGTACTAGGACAATATTCGCACACCAATTTATGGGGATGTAAGGATTATCCACTGGGCACGGTTTAAGTGCACGATATTACTGGTTGTGTCACTTTTTGTTTTGTATACATGGTAGTTACACTATTGGGTGTACCATTGGACATGACATTTTTGTGTACCGTTGCCAAAAACCATATTACTGGTCAATATCACTTTATACATCATATTATTAGCTTCACACTTTCGAGGACATGGTTTGTTGTATAATGATAGACCAAGTGTTTTTGTTTATATTAGGTTATCTCATTCTAGTAGTGCATCTGTCCAAAGATGTTGCCAGAATGGAGTTGTCAATGCACAATCATCTTATATGTCCAATGCTTTAGTTTTTATATTGAGTGCAGTTTTAAGGCTTGTACGCTACTTTTTATGTAAATGATTAGTCAATAAGCACAGTCCTCCCTTTGATCTATTTCTCACTTTTCGTTCTCTATATTGATAATTATACCTGGTGTAAACTGCAAATAAGCATGTGGGCCTATGATGAATTGTGTAAAACTATATGATTCTTAGCGTCTATATTAAACTAATGTAAATTAAGCCAGAAAGTTTGTCATTACATATATTATACTAATTAATTTAATTATTTGTGTATAATTCTTAACTAAGGAAAAGTAATTAATTACTAATAAGATGATATATAGCACAACATTGTATTAGCATATAATAGTTTTGGGATAAACTTGATATTCAGAGTTTAATTCACTCTTTCCCCCAAAACTTTGAGATCTTTTGTTGAAAAATAATAATGATAATTCTTTCAACATATTTTCAGCAAACATTGGTTTCATATTTTGTTCTGGTGAACTGATGCTGACTTTTACAGCACGGTAATTGGTGGGGGTCCATGTGCATTACTGATGTTGACTTTTACAACATGGTAAATGTGTTGACAGACACAATTGTAAGGCAGAAGTTCCAGAAACAGACACTCATTCATGTAAAATAATTAACCAATGCCAAAAAGAGAATTTAGTTCAGTAGAGAAGTTATGCAAACCATTATAACATGGAGAAAAAAAAATGACATAGGAACTTGCTTTGTTTCAAATTAAAGGTAATCGTTTCTCTTTATGAAAGCAACCCCATCGCCTGAAAATCAATTTCTTCAAAGAGATACTTAAACAATAGAAAAATAACAGATTTTGCCACATATTATCCAACCCTCATCTGCTGCTCTATATATATCAGCATTTATAGGGAAAGAGAACATGATATTCAAATCTGATGCAACATTCACACGGAACTTAAAAAGAAAAACAAATAAATTATAAAATAGATAGACTCCATTGAGAGAAACAAGTTGAATGGGCCATTAGAAGTACACATTACATAATCTTCCCAAATCCAGAACCATTACAATCATTGAAAGCACTATCATTATTGCTACATTAAACTACTACTATTACATAATCTTGCCAAAATAGTAAACAACCATTATGAGCCGGGCAGCCACAATCATAAGAAGTGCTTTTACTTTCAACTAAAGCATGTTCACTTTCAACTGCACCCTCTCGCAATTCCAGCATTTTCGTCAACCCAACCAAAGAAGTTGCATCCATTGTCAGTATTGTATAGGGCACATCTTATGAATTTTCCCCCAAGATTCTTGTCAGTTTTCAACACCTGAACCACCATTGTCAATCCATAACCACAGCGTACCTCATTGTCTTCTGGTCTAGAGTTAGAAAACGATGAGATTGAGGATGGATCATCCCGCAATGATCTTTCATTGCTACCGATCTCCTTAAATTTGCATTTACACATACAGTGTAAAATGATTGAAATATGCATGTTAGGTGCCAACCATCAACCGTAGAATTGATATAAC
Source organism: Delonix regia (assembly GCA_037074485.1). Classification (NCBI taxonomy): domain Eukaryota; kingdom Viridiplantae; phylum Streptophyta; class Magnoliopsida; order Fabales; family Fabaceae; genus Delonix; species Delonix regia. Next base: position 13,243,332 of record CM073456.1, on the reverse strand, counting down.
TCAGTAATAACAGCATCTCAATAGTGCTTAACAGACAGTAGAGCATTTAATTTAGCGTTTCAATCTTACAATGTAAGGTTCAGTATCTAACAGAAACACTATAACAAGTAACAATGAGAGTTCATATAAGCAATCTTGGAACATTTTCTCTCACACAGCCAACAAGAAGAAAGAGATGAATAATAATAAAATGATACGCCAATTTGATTTAGAGTTCAGTTCACTTCAGATTTGAAAATTTAAGTTATAGTCTCTAAATTGCAAATTTAATTCAGAATTTTGTTCATATTCAATTTACAATCATAATACCCTACCACAATTCTCCCTCATTAAGCAAGCTTACGATTTTTTTTTCCCAACAGCAGCGACAAAAACAATAACAGCCATCTCGGAAACTATCTGACCATAATCTAATAAGAAAACCAATGATGCACAATGACAAGAACAATGACTGCAATTTCTCATGCGTTCGAACAAGAAGAAGGATTTCAGTCTCAAATCGAAAATACAAATCACAGGATTTATGTTTTGGTTCGATACCCTGGTATTCTGGTTCGAAAATACAAAACAAAGCATTTACCTTGTTGTTCCATTGGAGACCCAAACACTGCGCAAGGGAAGAAGAACTGCTTATCGCGCTGAGGCAAAATTTCGTACACAGCAACAGCGACATATGTTACTTGACCTTTGCTAAATCTTGGACAACCTTCTTTCCCCTTGGTTGAGATGGCGTCGCTACTTCATCTCGCTCGATCGATCCTGCATGGAGAGGATTGTCAGCTAAGAGATGTGCAGCGACGAGTGGACGGGGGCAGATTGGTATTAAGGTTCGATTGATTTACTTTGAGGCAAGGTAAAAGGGACTCATGCGCAGAGAGACTACGTGGATAGGAAGTTGACAATTTAAGGCTTGCGTGACAAAAATGATGCTGAGATTTATTCCAGCTCACCAGAAAACGTGGAACGTCAGCAGAGGACATTCCACATCAGCAAGTTATTAACGGCCAACAAATGGAAAGAGTCCTTTTGATAATAGCATGGGTGGAAGATTGACATGAAAATTTTGATCAATTAGGGACCAAAATGGAGAAATAATAAAGCCAAATAGAATAAAAGCAATAACTGAGGTACCAATGAGACTTTGCTCAAATACAAAGCATTCCCTTCATCTAGTTGTGCAATTTATCCTCCTAAACTTTAAAATTGACCAGACTCTCAAACTTCTAATTTTTTGCAACATTACCTTTCTATTAACTTTGTTCAGAATCTTATACCACTTATTCATGTAAACTAAGTCCGCAAAAATATAACATCATCTCAAGTGGTAAGCAATTTTTTTTGTCATTTCCTTCCACATTTTCCCCTGCAAGCGCGTGACAAAAGAAGAAAAAAAAAATAACCTTATTTTGCTACTGATGAAAAGTGATTAGATGTATTTTTTGCTGATCAACTTACAGGACAAGTATTGTAAAGGTTTTGGACAGAGTTATATTGCACAAAATTGAAGGTAACGCAGGTTCTTCGCATTTTGGGCTGTTCCAAGTGTAATATTGTAGTAGCAAAATATTTCTTACCAACAATAGCATTTAGCACCAGTTACAAATTATTTTTCTGGTAATCTCAAATCCTGTTCTTATACACAGTTTGGGAGAAACAAAATGAGTGTCCACATTACATTAATCTCCGTACAAAAGAAAAAAGCAAATCCCCCATAACTAAATATCAAACATGCAATTCACTTGATCCAACAGCTAAGAAAATTACAAATCACAACAATGTATTTAACACCGGAGTGGATATTTGAATGAAATTCCGGCAGAATCAACCTTCCTCTCCAAACTCTTTCGTGAATCTCTCATGAACTTCAAGATCAGCTTTGCTTACAGTAGGCCTCTGTCTCGCAAGCACCTTGTCAAAATCTGTCCTCGTAATAGGTGGGGGGAGGATCTGCCAATATTTTTTTAAGCAGTAAGAACTCTCTCTCTTCAACTAAAGATTCATATACCACACTTTCACAAAATTCTATGTTAATACACCTTTAATTCGCATTTCCCAAAAAGGTAAAAAAGGTAAAAGAACTCCTAATCCATTAAAATCAGTAACCACTTGCATACCTTAGAAGCGAGTCCTTTTGCAGCAAGATCCTGCATCGTGACTTGTACTGCATCCTGTTGCTTTGGTCCACAAGGGATCCACATACCCTCGGGATTCTTGAAGAAAAACATGGCATCTTGGGTTTTACGAACTGGCTCAAATAAAACATCCTTGACCTGATGGGGAAAGTCTGATTTAAAATTCATCTAATAGAAAGATAATTAAACCAACTGGCTCATATACAAGTCACACTTACACAAACGGATATATCTGAACCTGAAAACCCCTCTGTCCTGCGAGCCAAGTTTTCAAAATCACTTTCACTCAGGTTATGAGGAGTATCTCCTAAATGCACCTGTTTAATATATGATACATATGAAGGCACACTGGAATATTGTAAATCCATTTGCTAAATTCCCATAGCCCAATAAAATTCGGAATGGGTTCCTCTACAGTCATTTTTATGACTGTAGAGGGCATTTGTGTGGAAAATAGAAATTGCTGCCACAAAAAAATAAATAAATAAATAAACAAGAAATAATTTTAAATATATACTTTGTTTCTAAGGCCCTCTACAGTCATAGATCATAACTGTAGAGGATCTCAACCCAATAAAATTCACCCCCAACAAAGACAATCACGTATAATGCCCTTGCCTTAAACATGTGTTGACGAGCCTTCAAATCTGGAAGTGGAATGTATATACGCTTATCAAAACGCCGTCTTATTGCCTGAAAGTACAATTTGTATAGTCAAAAACAACAATATCCATTGACTCAGTATAAGATTGAGTAAACAGACTTATTTTCTTCTTACCTGATCTAGAGCATAGGGTGTATTTGTTGCTGCAAGAACAAGAACTTTCTGATCATTGTTTCCTACACCCTACAACATAAGGAGGATAAAATCCCATTCTACAGTAAGTTTGGAATTAACAAGAAAAAGGGGGGAAAAAACAACTGTCTATAAGATTGATAACATTAGATTGTTAAATTTAGTAAATAATATCCACACAACAGTCATTTATGTTCAAAAGAGTACAAGAAGACATCACTAAAACCAGACTGGACCGACCATTCAAGGAAAAGAGACCAGTCAAGAACTAGCCAAACAGGTCCATTCGGCCCTCAAAACCAGCCAAAGAAAAGACTGGTCAACAACCGATAAAACCAGTGTAAACTGGCCAGGTCTAGCACTAAATCAGTTTGTAATGGTTTATTATTTTTTGTCCACATCAGAATTTTAGCATTCTATGGTGAATATTTATAATGTTCAACATACTCCACCCAACCTATTTCACAGATTTGTTGTCATATGCAAATTACTTTAACTAATTTTTAAATTACTAAGCATTTATATCTATTTTAAAATATATGTTTACTCATAAAAGTGTAAAGTACATTACAATATATGTAATAATTTAATTGCAAAATATTAAACATTTATATTTTTATATATATACTTAAAATAACAGTTCGACAATGGTTTGACAGTCAAACCATTGAACCATGAACCACTCCTTATCCTAGGTCAACGACTAGTATGTTTTTCAAAACATTGATGAACATCATGCTTCTCAAATCAGGCATATTGAGAAGCAGAAGGCCTATTTTTTTAAACTCAATTCCCATCAAATGACTCAACTAAAATTAGCTAGGAGTTTATGTTCCAGGTGATAGAAATCATAATCTAACACAATCTGAGTGGAATTGAACAAGTCTAGCAATGCCAACCATGATTTTGGTGATTTTAGCCATCTCCAATCCAACATTGTTAATCAATCATATGATTTTTACTGATAACTTGCACAATTTTGATCACAATGATGACTATATGACAGTCATATGCCAACAATTACATGCATTTTAGGGTAAAAATGAAGAAAAATATATAGAATAACAAAAAATAATAAAACAATAAAATCTTAACTATTTGGGCAATATGATTCAGTTTCAGAGCAGACAGCAAACAAGAAAATTTGAGAATATTAGGCATGAAAAATGATATGAAAGAATAAATAGAAAAGTGCATGCAACTTTCTGGATTACTGAAGACCACCAACCCGGATAATTTACACACAAACTGCAAAAGAAAAATAAAATAAATGCCAAGGAAATATAAATTTACAAATAGAGAAGCAGGCACAACATACAGTTGTAAAACCTGGTTATTGGTTAATTGTTAACTTCTTGTCTGTAAATCAAAACTGCTATTCTGTAGAAATCAAAATTATTCCAACTGAGGATCCACGAAGGCTTCATCTAATCCATGAACCATAATGCAAATTAAAAGGTCAATTTACAATACACACACACATTCATACACGCATATGTTATGCTTATCAGCAGCTCTCAACAATTAATCATTTACCTGCATCTGCACTAGAAGTTCAGTTTTAATTCGTCTAGAAGCTTCACTCTCATTGCCTTCTCCACGCTGACCACATAGAGAATCTATTTCATCGATGAATATGATGGAAGGGGCACTTTCTCGAGCCAATTGAAAAAGGTTTGAAACCAGCTTTTCACTCTCACCCATCCACTTTGAAACCAGGTCTGATGAAGAAATACTGGTGAAAATTTAAATGTTAAAAAACAATGACAAGAACAAATCCACTTATTGGCCTACATTCATAACAAGAAGGTAATTACGTAGATGAAGTGGGACAGAGATTAAAAGATACTCGTACATAATAGATTCTAAGTCTAAATAGAAAGTAGACTATGCAGTTCTATTAACCATTGGGAGAAAATGGAAAAATACAAAGAGAGATGACAAGAGGAAGGACATATATATTGACAAGAAAGGAACCTAACATGCATCATTCATAAACACATACATTGCTATCAACAGTTAATTACACATACAAAGTAGAATAGGTTTTATCAGACAAATATTACCTGAAAAAGGTGGAGTCGGCTTCAGTTGCAACAGCCTTGGCCAAATATGATTTCCCCGTTCCAGGTGGTCCGTACAACAAAAATGCTCTCCAAGGTCGTCTTTTACCTGAAAGAGACCATCATACATATATATATATATATATATTAGTCATATAATGAACGCAGATAATAACGTGCTCCTATAATGTCAACTAAGATTTTTCCCTTGTTCAAAAATTTGGAAATACATAGCAGACAATGCAGCAAATAGAACATTCGCCTTTACGAAAAAAACTTGACAGCTTACTATAGCATGCATGACCTACTTACATACATTTAGAGCATATCAAAATTGTTATCAACAACTCCCGGCATTCCTGGCTGGAAAGATAGGATAGTGATCAATGAAAAAAAAAAATGTTTCTTGTTCTTCAATGGTATACCAGCAGGAAGGACGTGTTTATTGACCATTAGTTAACAACTTAATTATGTAAACAACAAGATCAATGCAGAGTTTGGGTGTGGAAGTCAAAATTGTTCTCCATCTGGTAATTAATACTTATACGATCCATGATTTCATTGCAACTGGCACTAGCAGCGACCTAATATATTCAGCTACCGCGTAAACTAACCGGTAAAGAATTGCGGGAACTTCACGGGCAAGATAACCGCCTCCTGCAATGCTTGCTTCGCGCTCTCCAAACCAGCAACGTCGTTCCACTTCACATTAGGTTTCTCTCGAATGATCGCTGAATTCAACCCAGCCCTGAGCTTTGACTGCTCCGGATCCTCCCCATCTCCTTCCCCATCCTTCGGCTTTGTCTTGGGCCGCGTAGCTACTGCAGCATCCCCATTGGATGCCGGCCCAGGCCCTCCGTCATCAAGAACAGCTCGGATCTCCTCCGCCCGCCTTAGATACTCGGTGAATTTCTGGGTAATCGCTTCTTTAATCTTAGGGTTTTTCTCGTACTTCAAATGGGTCTTGAAGTACTCTAAAGCATTCATATATAAAGGAAAAGCTTTTGCGTAATTTCCAGCATTGTCTTCCTGCACAGCTTGCTTCACGTACTCAATCGCTTGCTCCTTAAAATTGCTATACATCTTCCGCTTCTAGCCAAGAGCATAGAAGAATCGAAACCAGAACTATAGAGAAAAAAAATTACTAGATTGACGAAAACCCTAAGGCTGGAATAAATTCCTTTCAGATAACTGATAAAGAGAAATTCCAATCGGTATCTGAAAACCCTATAAAAATTTCTCGTTCTATTGGGATTAATGAGAAGGATCTCATCAAATAATCTAAGAAGTTTGTGGAGACGCGTTTCGATCAAGTTGCAGGGTGTGGCGACTCAGAGAAGAACTCTACGAACAACGGAATTTTCCTTCTGCGGACGTCGAATGCGTTGCGTTTGGGGAATTTTATATAACGGAGTTTTTTCATACAACGTACACCAAATTTGTTTAGAATAAATTATTTTTTATATATGTTAAACCTCTAAGAAATAAAGAGTTATTTTACACTTTAATTCAATTGAGAAACTTTTATTAAAATATCATGTATTAATATGAATACATATTTTTAAATTTAAAAAATTTAAATGAAGGGTATCATAATAAAAAAAAAAAATGGACTTAAATGATTTTTTTTAATTTCAAGATAAGTTTATATATATTCTGAAAATAAAAGAAGATCTGTACAATTTCAACAAAATTAAAAAAAAAAGGTTATAGCAATATACTCATTTATCAATGTCTAATAATCATTTATCTATGTACAATTTTAACAAAATTAGGTTAATTCCTTTGTTCTTCATTGTATTCAGAACACTTTTCAGAATACAAAAGCTTCATCCTTAGACCCACCTCCCAAGCAAAGTATGTATCCAATGTAATTTCTCTACAACAATAAATTTAATTTCATGTTAATTGCTCTTCACAAAGCGCTCCAATAATTTGAATAACACATAGAGACAAAAAAAAAAAATAACAATAAGATAAATAAGGGTGACAGAGATGCAAAGCAATCATCAATATTGTCAAATTCGTAAATATATGTAAATTCATAAAAAGATAATAGATTTGTATTATAAATTTATAATGTAAAATAATAAAAGTTTATTTACATTTATTATTAAGATATCTTTGTCTAATACTAAAACAATTCTTTTATTATTTATTTATTGCATATATTGACTAAAATAAAAAATAAAGAGACCGAAAGTATTATGATATTTGAAAATTTGCAATCCACATTTATTTTATATCTATATTATATAAAAATAATAGTGTTTGAATTTAAATCAATTTTATTTATATTCTTATTATTTAATACAGATTTACATACACATTGATAAAAAGTAATTTTACATATTTTTCATTAGAACTTTAATAAAAGATAATAAATAAATATGTTTCACTGTTCATATTATATGTTTAGATTTCTCGTAGGTATTTTATTATATGTTATTTTTTATCTAAAAATTAATGATAAGTACATCAACCCAAGTTATCAAACATTAATACTCGTTATTTTTATCTATCAACGTGGAAAAAGTGTACATAGACGGAAAATGGAAACAATATCTTTGTTTGTGTAGTCGGTAGTCCTTCAGCAAAAAGCACTTTAACAAATAGCAACATCAAGAACTTCATTACTTAACTCGCTTCACTTTGATGAGTCTAACATTTTGTATGAGTCAAAATCAAGTTTAATTGATTTCAATTCTAACTTTGAATTAAGTCAAAATTTTGATCTAATATTGTAAAATTGATAATTTTACTGAGTTGAATAGCAATAACGACAATCATATTTGAATGGAATAAAATAGGTTATATGATAAGGGTCCATTATATGTGAAACTTGAGCTAAGTTTATAGTTGCAGCCTAACTTTAGGGAGATTTTGTAGAAGTTGTGTGAAAAAGTTAGGGGAGGGCATTGAAATTTCTGGAAGGAAAGGGGGACCGTCTGTTAAAGCTTCAAACATAGGGGAAAGTAATGGTAATTTATCTTCAAAATTACTATATTTTTAATACAAACAAAATGGGAATTTTTCATCAAATTTGTACTAAACTATCATCTGTTCGAAACTACCTAGAAACTTTGTATCGGATAATATTGTAACTCTATTGTTTTCTTGTGTCATTCTTTAAGGATTCAAAAGTTTATCAGTTGATTTTCTCAAACCATTTGTTTTAAAAACAACATAGGTTTTCAACATGAAATGAGTATAATAATTCTGAACTTAAAATAAATAACTTCATTATAAAAATTCAAATAAATTTGTTTCAAGTTTGATCGAAATTATTTTTTTGAACTTATGCCTTCACTTTTATTAAAGGAATAAGTAATTACTCTTCTATTTCATGAAAGATATATAAATTACACAGAACTTTCCTTTATAATAAAATTATATACAATTTTCTCAAGATATAAAATATGAACTAAAACCTAATTCATTAAAAATAACTTTAAAATTTTTTATTTCAATGTTATTCTATTTGTCTTGTGTTGAAAATTATAAAATTAATTAATTTCAAATCTTAAAAATTAATTATTTTTATATTAAGTGAGTTCATATTTAATACAGGTTATATCATATAATAATAAATATAAGAATATTTTGATTAAATGAATGTAATTGTAACATATTTTTGTTAATAATTGTAGTGCATTTTTTAAAAAATTTTAAGTGTGAAGAATGTATATTTTTAAAATAAAAACTTATAATTTAAATATTTTATTTTAAAAAGTGAAATTTAATCATTAATTATAAAAATTAAAAAAATTAAAAATAAAAAATTAAAAAAAAAAGGTAACGAACTTGAGTACATGACGTTGACCCTCCTTTCCCCCTTCATCCCCACCGCAGTCGCCGAAAAGGTTGGTGTTGTGTTAATTTTGCAGGGTGTTGCTCTGTCGGCGGAGGTGCAGAAGGGACCAAAGAATGGGAAAGAAAGACAAGAAGCTGAAGCATCAAAGAACTCATCATCGTGGAGTCTTTAACTATTGCCAAGACGAAGAAGATGGTGAAACTGTTTACCAGCTTACCCAACCCTACTCTTCCTCTTCCTCTCCTCCCAGGCTTTCGCTCTCAGATGAAGAGAAGGAGCCTGAAGAAGAAGATGGTGATGATGACAACAATCGTAAAGAAGAAGCTATAAATGATGAAACCCCATCGAATGATATGCCTTCCAAGTTTCTTCTTTACCAACAATCTGTACAGGTTTGAGCTACTATCCAACAAAGTATCGTCGTCAGTCACTTCTCTGTTGGGTTGCATGGAAAATGTGGGGAAAAGACAGAATACCCTTTTGTTTGCATTGTAATTGTATGTCCTTCGAAGGGAACCATATTTTCCCGACCAATTTGAGGTACTAATGGGGCTTGTTTGGCTGGATTTTTGTTGAGATTATAGATAGCTTAGAATGTACATGTTTGGTGTGGTTCCCGTCTTCCCCAGTTTCCTAGCAACCAGATAGATTGATTATTGTGGCTTCTCCTCTTAAAGAATATTCATATTGTGATTTAGTGAATCATGTTTTAATGCAGTCTCCTAAAGGAGACATAAGTTACTTGCAAAAGTTCTTTCTCACGTACGTTGGTGGAAGGATGCCCCTGCATCTTCAAGAGGATTTCTGTGGCACCGCACTTCTTAGGTACTTTGTGTCTTTTAGACTCTTACAATCGGTTAGAATAATCTCTCTTTGAATTGAAATTTTCCCATTTAAAATTTTCTTTGTTTGTAAGTTGATGTTGATATTGTTACGTTGGAGTTGTTCTAAAATAAAATTTTGACTGGCTTTTTTGCTTATTAACATAATTGAAGAAAGGCCTTATTCATTGATATTAGGAGAAATTAAATGAATTATGACATGCGCCATATTTCACTACAAAAATCATGTTAATATGTACTGCCTGTTATTTATTCCGCATCTTCCATTTCATGTTCTATGGGCACATTAAATGCAGCCTAATTTTTCGGATACCAGAGTTTGTAGCCTGGATGACATCCTCTAGATTGTTGTGCTGTTCAATTGCTATGTATTGCTCAGTACGCAATAAATGTAAACTACTTCAAAACGGATTCTGAAGGCCTACCTTTTTTTTTTTTTCATCTATGATATTCTGATATTTTATGCAAACCATAGCCGAGTTACCTGACCATGATCCCTAATTTTTTTACAGTACAGAATGGCTCCGTAGTGATCCCAGAAGGACTGCAGTAGGATTTGATCTGGATCTTGAGGCACTTGATTGGTGCATGGAAAACAACATACCAAAAGTTGGGGCAGATGGGTTTTCTAGAATATCCCTGTTTCATGGAAATGTCTTACAACCTCTTCAGTCTAAACTTGTCAAGAACAGTCCTCAGGAGCTGATGAACAACCTTACACTGGCAGAAAGCAGAGAGATTCTGGAGACTGGTGTGCTAGAATCTAACAGTCAAGCCAACTCTGCTGCTCAAGATGATGAGTGTATTAAACGAAGCTTTCCACTGCCTGCAAGAGATATTGTGTGCGCTTTTAACTACAGTTGTTGCTGTCTCCATAAACGAGCGGACCTGGTTTTGTATTTTAGGCACACTCATTCTGTCTTGTCAACTAAAGCTGGAATCTTTGTGATGGATTTATATGGGGGTACATCTTCAGAGCACAAGCTTAGGCTTCAAAGGAGATTTCCTAATTTTACGGTATATTATTCTTGCTATAAATGTGTAACATTTAACTACACTGGATGGGAGATGCTAGCTGCAATGTATATGACACTATTGACTTTCAGGGATAATCTGGGTGTAAATGAATGTCTGGATAATTTTTTATCAATGAACCGATTTGGATTCACCTGAAAGAAAGATCACATTTTTCACTGATTAATAGAAAAGTATTTGTTATATGTACACAAGCTAACCTTCTTTCCTTAAGTTGCTACCCCTTGCTGAAAACAGTTTACTCTGATGTCTCAAATTTTCTTCTCCAATGGTTCAAGTCTTTTTCTTACTTTTTGAATTTATTAATATCAAAGTTCAACTGTTAATTTTTGAGTTCCCATTTAGGGTCTCCTTTGGCCTTTTCTTACTCCTCTGCCTCTTTTATTTTGCCGTAGTTAGTGCTTTTTATATGTGCTATGGCATGCTTGGGTGGGAAAATTCAACATGAATTAGAGGTATTATGTTTTTTTAATTGATCAGCATCACTTATGTAGTTGGAGCATGCAATTTTCATGTTTTGCTATCGAATAATCTGGTTAGTATAGGGGCTTGTGTTAAAATATTCTCTCGGATAATGTTTTATAATGTAGACTTTGTGATCGAAATCTGCAGTATGTTTGGGAGCAAGCTGATTTTGATATTATTGAGCGGAAAACAAGGATTAGCCTCCATTTTCATCTGAAGAAGCAACAGAGAAAACTTCGCCATGCATTTTCATACAGCTGGAGGCTGTAAGTTGTTTTATTGTGTGTCTCTATATTTTCTTTACTTAAATTAAAAGAAACTTTCCAATATTTGAGGTGCAAATTCAGCTGACTAGCTAGAACTTCAATTGAATTTCTGTTAATATATTATGTTTCTGGTAGTTTCTATTCTAACAACAGGGAGGTTGTGCTTACCAGATGGACATTGCCTGAGATTAAGGATTGCTTGGAAGAGGCTGGATTTCGGTCTGTTCACTTTTGGGTTCGACAAATGCCAGACACCACGGAATTCGTAAGAACAGAGGGATTTGGTGTGGGAAGGGATGTAAAGTATGAAGAGGCAACAAGTTTTCAGCAACAAGATGCCTGGAATGCTTACATAGTTGGTGTCGCATGACTTCGTCTTAAAAGTTTACCTTTGTTGCTTTGAAAGACTCTAAAAATCATACATTTGTCATGTTTTGTTAGAAAACGTAGACCTAAGTTTGTCTTTTTTTTAAAGAAAATTTAGTTCTGAATTTTGACTAACATCATCAAGTATAACAGAATTTGTTAAAGAAGCATTCATCTCATGTCTAGTACAAAATCTCAAGAATATAAATTGAAAGATATTTTACCTTAAGGATATTTTCTTCTTAGGATATGATGGAATCCAAAGAATCTCTACCATTATTTATGTAGTATAAGGCCGAAATCCCACCCAAAACAGGGGATTGAGATGATAAGCAAAATAGACACACAAGAACAAAGGAAAGTAATAGAAGATAACCAAGAACTCTTAGCTTTTGAGAGGCTAGAATGTCTCCCGAACCAAACGCCAATTCTTCCATACCCCTTCAGCCTCCCAAACTGCTTTAATATACTACTTCAACTGCCTACCTCTCTCTCTCTTCCACCCCATAGCCCACGTGACCAGTTACTAAAAACTTTCCTTCTCTTTTTCATCCCTTATGACACCTCATCAGATCTCATTGTTCATTCTGTTATGCGTCCCTTAGACCTTAGCCTAATGTTCATGGGTCTATCAACTTCACCTTGCCCTCAAGGTAAAAATTAGAAGTAGTAATTGGCTGTTTCTTTCCAAAAGAACTGCAACCTTGCCTCCCCTAAGAACTAAAGCAAACACCTCCCAATCTTACATATGATTCCCAAAATTTGAAAGGAAAATCAATATCAGCTATGAGGAAATCTTCTTTTACAATAATCATGACTATGGTTGCTAGGTAATCTACACTGAGCCACCGTAAGAACTAGTCACTGCTGCTAAAAACCATATCAGTAATTTGATCATGCATTCTTAAAATGGTTACTGTCATTTCATTGTGGTCCCTATCTGATCCTTCATCCTTTGTAGTGCCATCTCTAGCCCTTTATGGGTCACTCCACATATCGACAATGTAAGCATTTATGGCATCCCAACTCTCCATCAATCAGGCCATCTCGTTTGTAAAATATCTCAACCAATTATCCATCCATTGTGAGCCTGTTTTGTTTTAGTTGACCCCTCTTGCTACTGCATAATACATTGTTCCCAGTCATCTTTTCAATGGTTGTCTTCCTCTTTTTGATAGTACCTTGCTCCAACAATTTATGAAAACCAATGGCCATTGTTACAAATGAAACTATGGTCATGGCATTGGAAATCCTTATGAGAGGAACCAAGAGATTTTCAATCCTAAAACTGTCACTTTCAACTTTAGATAGTTTTAGCAATGGTATGAAGGATAGCACGTAAGGAACAAGCTATGGAGAAGTAAATATTATGTTTGAAGAGTCATTGCTTTCAGTGAAAGTTCCCTTAACACATCTAGTATAGGGGAAACTGATGGACCTCTCCCGCTCTTTGATTCTATTGAGTCATCATTTGAACACTGTAGAAGCTGATGGACCATAAACATTGGGCTTGGGTCTAAGGGACGACATAACTAAATGAATAATGAGATCTGACGAGGTGTCATAGATGAATGGAAAAAGGGAGAAAAAGTTATAACTATAAAATCCACATGGTTATGGGGTTGAAAAGAAAATGAGATAGGTTGTTGAAATAGTACATTAGAGCAGTTTGGGTGGCTGAAGGGGTAAGAAAGACTTGCTGTTTGGTTTGGGAGAGATTCTAGCCTCTCAAAAGTTATTAGAGTTCTTGGTTATTTTCTATTTTTTCTCTTTGTTCTTGTATTTCTATTTTGTTAATAATTGAATCTCAATCCCCTATTTTTTGTGGGATTTTAGCCTTATATTACATAAATAATAGTATAGATTCTCTGGGTTCCATCAATTGGTATTAGAGCAGTAACAATCCAGGGAAGGCCAACCAAAGAATAGCAATCCTTAGGGAAAAACTTGAAAGACCGATTGCTAAATGGAAGATGGAGAAATGCATAAGGAACATGGATGAAACCATAAAGATTACGAAGGAAATAAAGGAGATTATGAAAGATATCATGAACATCTTGAAAAGGATGACAGAACCACTTAAATCCACTGTTATGGAAGAGATGTAAGAGATTGGAGAAAAAGAAAAGCTTAATGCTGAGGAATCGAATCGAGACCATCAATATGAGTAACCGATTGACCCATGCCTTATCAAACGGACATCGATTGATGTAGGACATCAGAGAGAGTGAGGGGAAGAGTGGGGAAGTAGGAGAAGAAGTTGAGAAGAAGATAGAGGAAGGGGAGAAACACTAGGTTAAATTATATAGTCAGTATTCAATATCAAAATAGTTTATTGATAATAAAATATCTATAGCTATTTATAAAGAGCCTATAACAAAATAAAATAATATAAAATTCTAACAAAATATCTAAATTCAAAATAATTCAAATTTTTACATTTATCCTAACTAACTAAATTTTAAACAGATAATGAAATCTCTAAATTTATCCTTAATAACTAAGTTACAAACAAATAATAAAATATCTCTTATTCCATTTTCTATTACTCTCCCCTTGTTGGAAAAAGCTCATCCTTGAGTTTTGAAGTGGTAAAGTAGTAAAAAAACTTCATCTTTGTGCTTTAGATCTAACAACAACCATCAACTATAAAATTGATAGCAAAAGCAATTTTAGGTTCTTGATGACATCAGGAAAAACAAAATCAACTTGACATAACTCTATTGAATGAACTTGGATGTAGTCTTCCATAACTTGAGGTGTAACTTCATAATGTTGTAATGAATTCTCACGAACTTCACATCATGAATTTTCTTCCAACTTGTTTTATAACCTATTACATTACCATCCTCGTCGATGTCTAATGGGCAATTAAGGGATTCCACGATAATAACATTAGGATCCTCTATATCAACTTTATATATTACATCACTGTCATATGAGAAGTTATGTTTCACGTTTATTTGGTTAAAGTTACCATCTTCACTAGCTAAATCCTTTAAGTTGTTGTAAAAGAGCTAGATATTTCTTGATTTAATAGCACATCATAGTTCATCAAAACAGTGATTGATAAGCTATTTAAAATCATCTTAAGCATTTTGAAAGTCTTGGATCTTTTGTTTGATAACAACTTTAACATTGGTATTGTTTTATTTTAATATTAGGGTTTATGGGTTTCAACTATGGGTTAAGATGGACCCAAGTTGCTCCCAACTCAAAGTTAGAGATCTAACTTATTAAGCTTGTTCTGACGAGAGCATGAGCTCTCCATAAACCAAGGCTAATAAATAGGTAACAGCTAGGGTGAAGTCACTATAACCTATTGAGAGCGTTAGCTCTACATGGAAACTATTATAAACTTCTATGAACTGGAGTAACACTAGGTAATTAACGGGCAACAAAAACTTACTTTAAGTAACTTAAGAGCCAAAAAGTAATAGAAACTCCCTAAAATACTTTCCCAATAGCTATAGGAGGTGTGTAGGGTCAAACGAGATGAGAAAACAAGTCATAAAGTGATTGAAAATGCCAAAAAATGTGGCTGGCACATGCAAGAACGTGAAGGCGCATAAGGTCCACATGTAGGGACTTCCACCAGTGCGTCCAGCCACCTCTGGTGCCCAGTCTTCATGGCTTGACCAGTTTTGGCCTTTTGCTTATACTGGTTGAGTCAGTTTGGCGATTGGATGGCTATAGATAGGTGATTTTGAATGGACAGTGGTGATTTTTTGTTTTTTTGGTGATCTCTAGCAAGGATGCATAGATAGAATGGAAAAACTCAAGCGTATATACCAAATCGGTAGGACACCAGAGGGAGTGAAGGGAAGAGTTGGGAAAGTAAAAGGATAAGTTGAGAAGATGAGATGGGAAGGGGGAGAAACACTAGGTTAACAATATAATCTGTATTCAATATCAAAATAGTCTGCAGATAACAAAATATCTAGGGTTCTTTATAGAGTGCCCTATACCAAAATAAGATAATATAAAATCCTAACAAAATATCTAAATTAAAAATAATTCAAATATATAATCCTAAAATATCAAAATTTAAAATAATTCAAATTCCTAGATTTATCCTAATTAACTAGATCCTAAATAGATAATAAAATCTCTAAATTTATCCTTAATAACTAAGTTACAAATGAATAATTAAATATCTTTTATCCCATTATCTATCATCGGTAGTATAGGATGTCTAAGTCTTATATCGAATAGTATGGGATACTTGGTGGGATACTTAAATAGTGTAATTCTTCTCCTTTGCAAGTAAGTTTTCAAAGGTAGGCTCCCCATACTCCTTTAAGTTCTATCAATTGGCATTAAAGGTAAGTGAAGTGTCATAAAGTACAACTGCTGAGACGTCAGCTCTTCAAGGGCCATGCTATGATTAGGACATGGGTAGTATAGGATACCTAAGTCCTATATCAAGTAGTATAGGATACTTGGTGAGGTACTTAAGGAGTGTGATTCTTCCCCGTTGCAAGTCGGTTTTCAAATGTGGGTTCCCTACATTCCATTTAAGTCTTATCAACATATTTGCATAATGATTCGTAACAGACACTGGTATGTTAGACATTGTGCCAATCTTATTGCACTAAATAGTCATGATGTTGATGACTCTTGTACAATTTTGTATTTTAGTTGTCATTGTAGATTTTCAAATCCATATCATGCTAACTTCTATGTTTTTATGAACATATCCTTAATGTAGTGAATGCTTTATTATTGCCATATATAAGTAGAACAAAGCCTAATAGCCATGTTTTTTGCAACTATCCTACTTTTTCATTAGTGTAGTAACCAGTAAATTCTCTTTTTAGTCTTTGTTTCACTAGTTCATGTGTACTATGTGGCCTAGTTTAAGTTAGTTGCTTTCTTTTGTCTAATATTAGTTAACTTTTATGGATTGTTCTAACTACAGGATTATGAATTGGCTTATGACTTGTTATCTCCGTTGTAAATTAATGTTGTGTTAAGAAAGATTCCTAAGTTAGTTTCCACGCAACTGGTTGTTGGTTAAAAAATTAGACCCAATATCCATGTTTGATTAATGACAAAACACAAATGAAAAAGGCCTAAATTTACTTGATCTAAAACTTTAACAGTCCATTCCATTTCCATATTTTCTAAAACAACACATTCCACATATCTAAAGCAAATGCTAGCTTATAGAAGTTTAAAATCAAAGTGCCAACTCATTCACCTACTAATGTTGAGTCCAGCATGTGAGGATAAATTTGAAAGGCTTATCATGTTAGCCTTACCTTTACTACTTAAAATGCCACTTTCTGTTCCTTTTCAAACATTGAACAAGAGTAAGATTCCAAAGGCATCAAGATCTCTCCACCATGCTGACACTTTCTTGAAGAAAAGAAAGGCCCTATCATTCTCTTCCTCTTGGCAATTGTATCCTCAACCACACTAGCACTCCAACGTCTCTCTTGGTCTTAAAAAGAGTGCCACACCAAATTTGAAATGATGAAGCTAACTTCCAAGTCCAATAGCCACCTACTTGTGCAATGTTTATGGAAGAAAGTTCAAGACAAATCTGTCTAGCTTCACCATGATGAAGATCTGCAACAACTAGTTTTTTTTTTCCTTTAGTGAACTACGTATATAGAAGTGTTACCTTTTAAAGAAGATATCTTGTAAACTCATTATTATAAGGGTTCACAAACTTCATTTACTTTCTCTCGTGTACTTCTTTCTTTGTGAGTGAGAAGAAATGAATGTTTGAGAGTTGGGAAAACTCTAAAATTAGTTTAGAGTAAACTAGGAAACCTCTTGTTAGTTTGAGGTGAGCTTGAAAAACCTTGTTAAGGTGAGCACGTGAAAACTCTAGGAAGTATATAAATGTTGTTATTATAATGAAGAAAATCCCTTGGGAGTCAGGGGACTGGACATAGGCATCTATTGTGCTAAATTATGATAAATCTTTGTTTTTTACTTCTTCTCCTTGCTCTTTTATTCATTTATGTATGAATTTAGTTAACTACATTTCTAACAAGTTAACTGCTTATTTATATAATCATTAGTTTTAACTTCTATACGAAACTGGTTTCAAAAATATAGTTAACTATATAATTCCAATTTTAGTTTTGTTTGAATACAATTAACTGGTTTCAACATATAATTAACTTATTACTCCCAGTTATAGTTCTGTTTGAATATAATTAACTAGTTTTGATATACAATTAACTTGTTACTATTAGAAATGTTTAAAACGAAATCTTGTTAATTTAAAATCATTATTTTAAATTAACCTATTTATCCCCCTCTAATTTCTCTAAAACTAGTAGTAGATCTAATATTGGTCCAAACTTTTAAAAATTAGACTTGAATTCAAGTTAAAAAAAAAGTCTAAGCCCATATTTTAATCAAGCTTTTTTATTTAGACTTTTATCTATATTTTTTGGGTTGGGCCAATCGGGTTTTTTAAATAATAGTTAAATCAATTTGTTATTTAAAGACTTAAGATCAATAATATAGATAATTATTATTATTACATGTAAGATTATATATAGATAAGTTGTAAATACAAATAAGTTGTATTATCATAAATCCTTTAAATAAAATGTATTAGTTTTTATTTCTTTATCAAATTATTATGTTACATTAAGTTTTTCTTTAAAAAATAAATGTTTACTTATTAAAAAAAAATTCATTTGAGCTTTTTAAATTTAAACCAGACTTTAAAAAAGTCCAAACTTAGGCCCATTTTACAAATTAGGCTTTATTTATTTATTTTTAAATTGACTCATCAGATCAAACAAGTCTTTTAAATTATGATTAAGTCTATTAAATAATATATGAACATTTGTTCACGATATCACTTATACCATACCTATGGATAATTGATGTCAATGTAAATATTATAATGATAATTTTCCAAAGATATGCCTGTCACATCATTTTTAAAACTCAACTCCCAAATAAGAGTCAGCGATTAAAATTTGTAACTATTATATGATCAAATCACTGATCATTGATTAGTAAATTTATGTAAATTAATATCTACAGAAGTACTTGATGTACATGATATCCCATGCGCAAGCAACAAGAGTAGCCAGCTTCCAGCTTTAGAATTGATCAATGCGAACACCTAGATATAAGCAATTATCAGGCCATGATGGTTTTGGGACATTGAATGCTTGATAGTATCAGAAGTACGGGTAATTCCTCCTGTTTTAAGTATGCCATGGGCAAAGGTGATGCCAAACTATTGAAGTTTACTAACATCACAATTCTAAACAAAAAATGCATGGGTTCAGGTAGACCCCAAAAAAAAAAAGGCCTTAGGTACAGAACAAATGCTGGTGTTGCTGTGGATCCTGAAAGGTGGAACCCAGCATTTATGGATGGTTCCTTCTAGTGTTCTCTCTTGTTATCTGCTTATATGCAGCGACAATGTATCATTGAAGTCTTAAACAAGCCTGAAATTTCGTAACTTACATCAAAATAATATACATGTCTATGAAACAAGCATTTAATTAATACGGTACCCACAGCTTTGACCGACCTCAGGATGTTTTGGTTTCTGGGGGAACTATATTTCCTATTACGAGCTTAAACCTTGAGATTGCCGTGTCAAATAAATTGAGTGTAACTACTTTGGAATAAATTATAAGCTGAATAAACAAATTAATCTCTCAAAGTTGGCGAAGTAACATGGTCAGAAACATACCAGACTCATGCTCAAGTCAATGTTACAACACAATAGCAAGGTGCAGCATAGCTGCTAGTAGCAAAACATATCTCACCAGCATAAACGACCAGCATCACTTGAAAGGTATTTTCCAACCAATTTTATACTGTTCTTAAAGACAGTTTGGGAGAAGGAAATAGGTATTCATCATCATAGGTTCATCTCCGTACATAAAGGGACTTAACATCCCCAAAATTAACTTAAAAAGAGATTCAATTCATTTGATCCAACGGAATAATTACAAATGATAACATTTCTAAAACCAGTGTGGATCCTTTGAGTGAAATTCTATCAGATCAACCTTCTTCTCCGAACTCCTTAGTGAATCTCTCATGAACCTCAAGGTCAGCCTTGCTAACTGTAGGCCTTTGTCTAGCCAGCACCTTGTCAAAATCTGTTCTTGTAATAGGCGGTGGGAGGATCTGCCAACATGTACTTAGACACTTAGCGCTTTCCACTTAAATGAAATACACGTATAACACACTGTCCAATTACAAAATACATTACAACTCTGCCTTCTCAAATTTTCATGTCCCAGAAAGACAGCAGAAGCCCTACTGCAATCAAAATTAGTAGCATCATGCGTACCTTGGAAGCTAGTTCTTTTGCAGCAAGCTCCTGCATTGTGATTTGCACTGCATCCTGTTGTTTTGGTCCACAAGGGATCCACATACCCTCAAGATTTTTAAAGAAAAACATGGCATCTTGAGTTTTACGAACAGGTTCAAATAAAACATCCTTGACCTGCCAAGGGATAGGGGAAAACCTTTTACTTAAAATTCATCTTGATTAAAAAATAATTAATACCAAGAATTTGATCTCCAGGTCAAACTTACACAGACAGATATATCTGAACCAGAAAATCCCTCTGTTCTACGAGCCAAGTGTTCAAAGTCACTTTCACTCAAGTTATGAGGAGTATCTCCCAAATGCACCTGTCCAATTAATCAAGCCACAACATAAAAGTTGTAAAATCAATTCCTAGATTTCCACACCCCAATAAATCCCATCCTATAATAAGCAGAATCATTTATATTGCCCCTACCTTAAACATATGTTGGCGAGCCTTCAAATCTGGTAGTGGAATGTATATTCGCTTATCAAAACGCCGCCTTATTGCCTGAAATTACAATTTGATTAATCGCTCAAAACTACATTACCCCATTTCCTCAAGGTAAAATCACCTATACGTATTTTCTTATAACCTGATCAAGAGCATATGGTGTATTTGTTGCAGCAAGAACAAGAACTTTCTGATCATTGTTTCCTACACCCTGCAACGTAAGGAGGACAAAACCCCATTCTACATTATTTTCAGATAAAGAAAAAAAAAAAAAAAGGAAATCTTGAAAGCTTTAGCTACTTTGTGTTAATAACATAATGCCAATATAGTAGCAATTAATGTCCAGAAAAGAAAAATAGCCTGAAATTAGAGACAAACAAATAAGACATATTTCAAGAATTAAATGCATTTTGGAAAATTAAAAAAAAAAAAATGGAGAAGATACTGAAAGAAAAATAAAATACAAACTATTAAGGCTCAGCTTAAAGGCAGCACAATAGAAAATAAATTACTTGAAGCATTAAATACGATAGGATACAATCAATCGAAAAACACATACAGCTTCATAGTTTCCTAAAGAATAGCAACCCAGTTAAATTTAAAAGCCCAAAAAGAAAAAGACAAAAAAAACAGATGCTCAATTTAGGTACAATAAGCAAGTCTGTTCAAACTAAGTTATTGTGCACACCAAAAGTAAGAATAATTGCAACTGCTTACTCACAAATATTTCATGTAAATATCATAACCTACAGCAAAAAACAAAGAACATTACACAACCAATTTAAAGACCTACGAAATGACAATCCAAATATAGATAAGCAGGCACATATGAATAATGGATATCAAGATTTGAGGCGGTATACAAGATGATGCAATACTAAAAGAATTTTGCACAGCAGAAACAAAGTCTAAGAATGAAAGAAAGCTAAGTCATTGCTGCTTTTTGGCAGAGATGCATCAAAATGAAGGCTGACTAGTGTTGCTAGCCTAAAAGATTGAAACATGCAAGATGGACTAAGAAGCATCCAAAACTTCTGAGTCAATGAATATTGGAAGGCATTGTGTCGAATTCACAGATTAAACCTAAGGAACCTTAGCTTTATAAATAAATGATAAGACAAAATCGTGACTCAATCAGGTCAATAACTGGCCATGACATTCAATTACACTTTTTATTGAAGGATTCAAAATTAGTTCAGCAACAAACCCACACACACATAAAAAACTGGAATCAAAGTTTCTTGTTCATACTCAATAATGCAATTTAAAAGTCAATTTACAAAAGAGGCTATCATGCTTATCAAGTATCAACAGCTCCCCCCAAAAACTAATACCTGCATCTGCACTAAAAGTTCAGTTTTGATTCGTCTTGAAGCTTCGCTTTCATTGCCTTCTCCTCGCTGACCACATAAAGAATCTATTTCATCAACAAATATGATGGAAGGAGCACTTTCTCGAGCCATCTGGAAAAGGTTTGAAACTAGCTTTTCACTTTCACCCATCCACTTAGAAACCAGATCTGATGAAGAGACACTGGTGAAAAAATCAAGAATTAAAACATGCTCACATGAACATAACCCTATATGGATGACATGCATCATTTATCAAGGCATATGGCAAGTGCAGCAACATAATCAAATTATTCATTATGACATGAGCAGTCTTCCCACATCAGAGTTTAAAAGATTTGTAAGTTAAACCACCAAAGTACATGTAGCAAGAAGCATTAGAGAATGCTAGCAATGCTACTGCACTGATACAAAAAGCTATAAGTTCATTGAAATGAACTGTCATAAATTAAAATTTGTTGAGCACATCAAACTTAAATAGTGGAATGTATTTTATCAAACAAATATTACCTGAAAAATGTGGATTCGGCTTCAGTTGCAACAGCTTTAGCCAAATATGATTTCCCAGTTCCAGGTGGTCCATACAACAGAAATGCTCTCCAGGGTCGTCTTTTACCTAATAAAGCCAGGATTGAATATAGTAATGCCTAATCGACATAAATTGTACCTTGCTCCTATCATGTGAACTCAGACGATTTTTACTTATACTGATTTGGAGTTGGATGGGGAAAAAATTTTTCAATCAATTCCTAGCCACCCCTTGTATTAAAGATTGAGTTTACATATCAGAAAATGCAGCAAAAAAAAGAAATCATCTTTACGAAACAGACTTTATAACTTGCTATAGAAAGACCGCTTACATACATTTACAGCACATTAAAATTGCTGTAAGTCTGAATATTCCTTGGCAAACTGCTGGGATAGTGATCAATGCAGAGCATATAATGCTTCTGGTTCTTTAATAGTGTTACTAGCAGGAAGATAGAAGTTATTGACCATAACTCATTAGTTCATTACCCAACTAAGGGAACTACATGATCAAATGCAGAGTTTGGGCGATGCTAACCAATACACTTTTAACTGGCAGTTAATATTGAGGTGGCAAACATGATTTGCATTTCATTGCAACTGGCGCAAGCATTGATCAAATATAATCAGCAATCACGAAAACTAACCAGTGAAAAATTGCGGGAACTTCACAGGCAAAATAACTGCCTCCTGCAAAGCTTGCTTCGCGCTCTCCAACCCAGCAACGTCGTTCCACTTCACATTGGGTTTCTCCCGAATGATCGCTGAATTCAGTCCAGCCCTGAGCTTTGACTGCTCCGGATCCTCCCCATCTCCTTCCCCGTCCTTCGACTTCGTCTTAGGCCGCGTAGCTACTGCAGCATCCCCATTGGACGCCGGGCCAGGCCCTCCGTCATCAAGAACAGCTCGGATCTCCTCCGCCCGCCGAAGATACTCGGTGAATTTCTGGGTAATAGCTTCTCTAATCTTAGGATTTTTCTCGTACTTAAGATGGGTCTTGAAGTACTCCAAAGCATTCATATATAAAGGAAAAGCTTTTGCGTAATTCCCAGCATTGTCTTCCTGCACGGCTTGTTTCACGTACTCTATCGCTTGCTCCTTAAAGTTGCTATACATCTTCTGCTTCCAACAAAAAACATAGACAAATTCAAACCAAAAGAAAGAAAAATTACCCGGCAAGCGAGAACCCTAGAGCTGCAATAAAATCATCTCAGGGAATGGATAGAGAGAAATTCCAATCGATCTCTGAAACCCTAAAAATTTATCGCTCGATTGAGAACACTAATAAGGATCTGATCGTAAGCGACGGGAAAAAGGCAGAAAAGCAGAGATGATCTGAGAGGTTTAGAGAGTCAAAAGGACGCGTTTGGATGAAGGAGGGTAGTGGCGGAGGCAAGGCAACACCACACGACGAAGATTCTGTGTGTCGGAACCTTCGGAATACCAATTACCACGTGTGGAATTTTCCTACCGCGGGTTGCGTAATGCGTTGCGTTCTGGGGTGGCGGATTCTTTTTCTTTCTTATTATTTTTTTTGAAAAAAAAATTTCCGTGAAACACAGTAGATGGCTTTTTAACATGGATGTTACGAAGAAACACGTTAAATTTTCAAATCCCACCTCTCCTTTTTTTTAATTATACTATTACTATACACGATAGTTTTTTTTTTTTACTCAAAAAAATATACCATAGTTTATTTTTTTTTATAAAGAGTTAAGACACGTTTATTTATAATTTTTTTTATGCCTGGAGTGGTCAGGACAACAATTATTACTCTTTTTAAGTAAGTTTGTAGTGTCATATTTAGTTTTTTTTTTTATTTTATGAGTTTTTTTTTTTTACATTTTATGAGTTTATTATTAGTTTTTATTTTATTTTTAATAATTATTTTTTATTTTGAAAAAATAAATTAATACAATATTAAGTAAATCAATTAAATTAAATATTCTCTTCTTTTTCTTACTTACATAATATTAGAATATATATTTTCACAATATACCCTTAGTCCTTTGAAGATTAAATTAGCATTATTTGTAATAGTAAATTAATATTTAAAAGCATCTAAATGAGTCAATTAAATAAAATAACATCATTTAACTTTAATTATATAATATAAGAAGATATGTAAAATAAATTTAAAATCCTTCCTCCAAACTTTGCCTATATGCTTTCTTCGTGCTAGCTCTGAATTTAGTCTAGGGGTCTCAATTACAAGAAAAGTTTACTTACAATAACTGGCTCACATGGAAGCCAATCCTGAACTCAACAATTGAAAGGCTTCAAGATGTAAAAAGTTTAAACTCACAAAAAAAAAAAAAAAGAGGAAAGAAATAATTTTAATTTTTTGAGCTGCTACACTAAAAAGATGTAAGAATACCAATTAAAAGAAAATTATAACAAAAATTTTTTGATATGACACTCGAAATTGTTAAAGTTAAGAATTTATATGGGGCAAAATGAATAATAACCCCAACGTGAAATTAAGAAAAATTTGGTCAAATGAATTTCATTCAATATGTAGGTACTTGAAAATGAATAATAATGTGTTTAACTCATAGTTTGAAATAATTAAAAACTTGTTTGCACATGTAAATAATTTTTTTATAAGTATTTTTGTTTAGTTTAATATTTGATTTTTGTAAAATAATTAATTTTGCTCTTCAAATTTTTGTTTACACAAAAATAAAAAAACAAAAAATTATATTTACATTAGATGAAGTATATATGTCAAAACTTAATTTTTAAATAAAAGTTTTTAAACATAAATTAAAAGTATATATAATTATGTTTGATTAAAATTAATTTTAAAAATTAAGATCAACGCAAAATCAGGGCCAAGTTGTACAACATTTCCATCATTAGGCAATGAATCTCATTCTCAAACCCAGTTAGCATACCCTGTTTTGCGCCAGTTAGCACTTATGGTTAGTAGCAAAACGTCTCTCACCAGCTTAAACGATCGGCATCACTTGAAACTTAAAAAGTTATATTTTTCCAATCATTTTAAATTCTGCTCTTATACACCGTTTGGGAGAAAGGAAACCAGTATTCACCTCCATAAATTCGTCTCGTACAAAAGGGGGTTTCACATCCCCATAATTTAAGGACCATAAATACTTTTAAATAAAAAATATATTCGTATTTTATATATATTTAATATAATTTTTAGTGTGATATATCTATATAAGTATTAAAAAATTTTTGAATATATTTTAAAATGTGTTAAAATGATATCAAATTAATATTTTAATTATTTTTTATTAGTTATAATATTGTTTTATTATTATTTTAAATTTTATTTTATTTTCTTATTATATTTCACACAATATTTTTTTATTATTAATTCTATTTGTTAAAATATATGTACATATATATATATATATATATATATATTCATACTTGTAACCTAAAATTTTTAAAATTAACATATCTCAATATAATATATGATACTCGTATCAGTATATGTAATTCTTAATTCACAATTAATACAAAGCAAGATGCATTTCATTTGATCCAAAGGAAAATTTAAAAGTGACAACATCTCCAAAACCAGCGTGGACGCTTCGAGTGAAATTCTGTCGAATCAACCTTTTCTCCAAACTCCTTAGTGAATCTCTCATGAACCTCCACGTCAGCCTTGCATACTGTAGCCTTTTGTCTAGCCAGAACCTTGTCAAAATCTGTTCTCGTTATAGGTGGTGGAAGGATCTGCCAACATATATATACTTAGACACTCAGCGTTTCTCAGTTAAATGAAATACAACGTAATTAGTAGCATCATGCATACCATAGAAGCGAGTCCTTCTGCTGCAAGGTCCTGCATTGAGATTTGCACTGCATTCTGTTGATTTGGTCCACAAGGGATCCACATACCCTCGAGATTTTTAAGGAAAAACATGGCATCTTGAGTTTTACGAACAGGTTCATATGAAACATCCTTGACCTGCCAAGAGAGAGGGGAAAACCTTTTACTTGAGATTCATCTAGATGAAAATATAATTAATACCAGGAATTTTATATCCAAGTCGGACTTACACAGACAGATATATCTGAACTTGAAAACCCCTCTGTCCTACGAGCCAAATCTTCAAAGTCACTTTCACTCAAGCCATGAGGAGTATCTCCCAAATGTACCTGTCCAATTTATTATGACTTTGATAAATCTCAACTGTTAATGAAAAATTTTGTGATTCAGATTTTAAGAAATTCTTAGAAATTATTTAAAATTTAAATAATTTGATAAAAAAAAACTAATGATTAGATCTCTTTAAATGCAGAGATTAAATACAAAGAATTTAAATACAGAATTGTGAAATCTATTCCTAGATTGCCACACCCCCTGATGAATTCTATCCAATAATAAGAATAATCAATGTTATGTACATTGGCCTTGCCTTAAACATATGTTTGCGAGCCTTCAAATCTGGTAGTGGAATGTATATTAGTTTATCAAAACGCTGCCGTATTGCCTGACAATGCGATTTGATTAGTCAAAACAACATTAACCAAATTTCTCGATGTAAAATCACGTAAGCATGTTTTCTTGTAACCTCATCAAGAGCATATGGTGTATTCGTCGCTGCAAGAACAAGAACTTTCTGATCATTGTTTCCTACAACCTGCAAGGTAAGGAGGACAAAACCCCATTCTATATTATCTTCAGATTTCAGAAATGAAAATTGAGACAAACAAACAAGACATATTTGAACAATTAAATGCGTTTTGGAAAAATCAAGAAAATTGAAGAAAGTACTGAAAAAAGAACAAAATACAAACTATTAAAGTTCAGCTTAAAAGGCAGCAAAATACAAACATGGATTACTTGATGCATGAAAAATGATTTGAGATTGGGACAAGAAATCAAAAAGCAAGTACAACTTTATAGATTCTTAAAGAACAGCAATATATATGTACAATAATCAAGTCTATCCTAGTCTAGTCAAATTAAGTGATCATGTACACCAAATATAAAAATAATTGCAAATGACACATAATTCCAAAAAATATATATTTAAAATTAAAATTTATTAACTAAACTCTTACGAGTATTTCATATATAAATTTATTTAAACTCATAACTTTTAATTATCTGTTAAAGACTATTACCTGCATCTGCACTAAAAGTTCAGTTTTGCTTCGTCTTGAAGCTTCGCTTTCGTTGCCCTCTCCTCGCTGACCGCATAAAGAATCTATTTCATCAACAAATATGATGGAAGGAGCACTTTCTCGAGCCATCTGGAAAAGGTTTGAAACTAGCTTTTCGCTTTCACCCATCCACTTAGAAACCAGATCTGCTGGAGAGACACTGGTTAAAACCAAAGAGTTAAAATATGCCCAAGAACATATATAACCATTTATGGGTAACATGCATCATTCATCAAGGTAATGGCAATCGCAGCAACATAATCAAATTATTCATTATGACATGAGCAATCATCGCAAATGCTTTAATATTGCACTATACTTCTTTTTAATTTATTTAAGGCAATCCGTAAAATGGAAGTTTTATAGCCTCATTTAGTGGGACTCAAATCATCTATAGTATTGGAGAATTTATAGTAAAATGTGACCAATTAAATTTTAATATGATGATTCATATTTTATTTATTTATTTATTGTAAATAAAAAATAAAATGTAAGCCATTAAATCAAAATTCAATGGCCCACATTTTACTATTAATTTTGTAGTGGATATATTTACTGCACATGATCTGAAGGCTCATTTAATGAGGATTAAATAAACTCCCACTATTTGTTTATTTACTGGAGGTTCTTAAAAGCCTCGCTATCTCGCACCATTTTTGTAGTGTTACATAAAATGGAAGTAATATTTTCGTGATAATTGGTAGAATATATTAAAGATGTAAACGAAAGTTGGCCCTTAATCCGTAAACCCTTATATATCTTTGTTGAAAATGATATTATAAGTATTGTTTGGGTTTTTTTAGTCATTTAGTTAAAGTCATAATATATTTAGAAGATAACATTTAATTGATAAAATATGCGTAAATTAAATTAATCATAATATATAATACTATTTAAAACATATTTGGTATATTTACAAATTTATTTATAAGTAAGTTAATTTATTAATTATATTGGGATCACGTACTGTTACCCTACACAATTCCATTTTATATGACAAAAAATAAAATTTTAGGCATTATGAAGCTTGTCCACACAATTTTTATAAATTTAAAATAACATTTGGGATGAATATTTTATGCAACAAGATATCAGTCATTAATTATTTTTACCGCAGGGTCAAAATAAAAATTTGAAAAATTGTCATAAATTAAAATTATTTGAGCATACCAAATTTCAACAGTAGAATATATTTTATGAAATTAATATTACCTGAAAAATGTTGATTGGCCTTCAGTTGCAACAGCCCTCGCCAAATATGATTTCCCAGTTCCGGTTGGTCCATACAACAAAAATGCCCTGCAGGGTCGTCTTTTACCTGAAATAGACCACGATAAACTACATTAAACACTTAACGGACATTAGTGATGAATTATTTGAGTTAATTTAATTTTAAAAATTAATTTTAATTTAATATAATTTTATATCATTGTAATTTACATTTAAAATTTTTTGTTAAATAATTAACTTTTATCATTTATATACTTCATTTAATACAATAATAATTTAATTAATTTTAAAAAAATTGATCGCCAAACTAAATAAAAATAATTACAATACAAATATTCATTCACAACTTTTCAATTTCTTACAAACTAAACCAAACACTAGACATCAACAACATGATCAAATGCAGAGTATGAGTGATGGTAATCATCAATCACGCAAACTAACCAGTGGAAATTTGCGGGAACTTCACCGCCTCCTGCAAGGCTTGCTTCGCGCTCTCCAACCCAGCGACGTCGTTCCACTTCACATTGGCTTCCTCCCGAACGATCAGCGAGTTTAGTCCTGCCCTCAGCTTCGCCTGCTCCGAATCCTCCCGTTCGGACGCCGGGCTGGGCCCTTCGTCATCAAGAACGGCTCGGATCTCCTCGGCGCGCCGAAGATACTCGGTGAATTTCTGGCTAATCGCTTCTCTAATCTTAGGATTCTTCTCGTACTTCAAATGCACCTTGAAGTACTCCAATGCATTCATATACAGAGGAAAAGCTTTCGCGTAATTCCCAGCATTGTCTTCCTGCACGGCTCGTTTCACGTACTCTATCGCTTGCTCCTTAAAGTTGCTATACATCTTCTGCTTCCGACAACGAGCCTAGAAACCGAAGGAATGAAAAGTTACCCGGCGAACGAGAACAATAATATCACAAGTATTATTGGCCAAAAAAATTTATTAGATTAATACAACTATTTGGATAAGCCCATTAATTAGATTAATATTTGAATAAGAGATTTCGTAAGTCAAAAGGACGCGTTTCATCGAAGGACACAAATTAAGACTAACTAAAATATTTAAATAACTACAAAAATATTTAGATAAGTCATACTATAATTTATTTTATATATTATTACATGAGTGATTAGCACGACCATCTAAGATTAAAATATGATTAATTGCTTAAATCTCGTTACAATAATGATATTCTAACCTCCAGTTTAGAGGCCAACGACATATGAGTTGCCAAATTAACAATAGTGATAATCCAACCTCCAGTTTAGGTCAACAACATACGAAAGTTGTTGGCATTTTTTTTTTTGGCCATAAAAACAAAATCGTTGGCATTACCACGATGCAAAGTAAAAATCTTCTTTATTTTTTATTTAAAAGGTAATATCCTTAAAATATGGATTAAAAAAATATTTGCAAGTCTCAAAATTATAGATCAGTAATGATTTAAAGTTTAAAGGATAATCGTATATATTAATTGAACATGTTTATACTTCTTATTGACAAAACTAATCATTGTATCCCTAATGAAATTATATTTAAACATTTTAATTATTTTGCATCATTTAAAAATAATATTTATTTTTATTTAATTAATATTTTAATTATATATAAATTGATGTAGTTAAAATAGTAAATAATTGACATAATTAAATTAATAAATTTATTTAATTTCATAATTGATATAATTATTATTTAATTTATAAATAAAATAATATTCTTAAAAACTTTTTATAAATTTAAATTAATTGTTAAAAAATTTTCTTCATTTTTCAAGTAAAATAATCATGATTGTATAAACTAAGGCCATAAATGATATCTCAACCTCTTTCATAATTTATTTATGGTAAAAAAAAAAAAAGCCGTGTTAACCATTGGTAATTAAATATTAATGAGAAAAGTATGAAATTAATTTATCATTTTTATATTTTATGATAATTTTATTTTTTATTAAAAAACATCATACATATATGTATATTAAATATGACACGATATAATATGTAATAAATTTTAAAATTTGAGGATACAGATATATTCACAAAATAATACATAAAAGAGTGAAAAATACTTTATAGCTAATACGAAGTACTTCTTTACAAATAGAAAAGGATCTATCAGATTAAAAAGAATATAGAAAAAATGTTTCTTTGTTTAAAGAAACAAAATCCTAAAATAATACCGTTGTTGTGGATATTTGAAAAAATAATACCAAACGGAGAGAGAAAAAAGAAATTATGAAACGCATCTCTTAATATTTTCTTCTAAACGATTCTTGGAAAAGTGTAGAAGACCCACTAATAGGTCTGAGTAGGTACCCAGTAGACCTAGAATACCCAGCCTAGGCCGGGCCGAGCTAGGTCAAAGCAATGGCAATAAAAGGCAGCTGAACCCGAAGAGCTCTGACCACCGAGCTGGGCCAGGTTTCGGGTAGACTGTCTGGCCAAACTACCCGGCCTGGCCCGATAGTCATATATATATATATATATATATAATTATTAATAATTAATAATTTAATATGGCAAAGGCAGATGATATTAGTGTTCTGTTTGTGGCTCACGTGTTCATTCAGACTTCAAAGTTCTGTTCTTTGAGTTTGGTCTTCCTGCCCTAGCGTCCTTCCATGGCATTAATTGTCGCCAGTAATCATTTATCTCTGGCCGGCTGTTCGTTCACCGGCATTCACCTACGTTGTACGTCGCTAATTGTTGGTCATTCACCGGCTGTTGCTTCGTCTGTTTCACATCTGTCGATCCAAACCAGGTAGGTATGACTTATTTCGAGCTATTTTTTGCCCAAATGATGACTTCACTGGGAAATCGAAGGTTTATTGTTTATTGTTTCCATTGCTGGTTTTATTCAGAGCCCTTATTTTCTTGCATATTATTCTGTCGGAGGGAGGCAGGCATCATGTGCATTAAGCAAAAAAATGTAATTTTGAGTTGTTGACTGGCTGTGGCTGATTGCTGTGCGATAATGTGTTACTGTTAATGTTAAGTTGTCAGGTTGAAGTTGATTGATCTGTCTGGTTAATTTGCCTGTTGATCTGTCTAGTCGAAGTTGTTTCTTATTTTTTGTGAATGAAAATAAATTATAGGTAATGTATTTTAACTTAATCAATTGCATGATTTGTTTCTGAAAATTGTATATGCTAATTATCATGAATTTTAACCTATATACTTATCCTTATATAAATGATGATGATGATGAGAATGCTTACTTGAAAAAGACTTTATTGGTTACATTTAAACTATTGTTCATTTAAACTATTGTGCAGAAGACTTCAGTTAGAATTTTTTCTATGTAAAAAGTTTATCTTAAGTTTAGGAAATTATACTTTCAATTCTTTTATCACTTTACTTTTCTTTGGTAGAGTTTAGGAATGGCTGAAAACAATTTGGGGTCTTCTATGCCTTCTGAGAACAACCCTGTAGCTCCTATACTATCTGAACACACCCATGTGCCTTCAGATGTAGCCACTACTGCTGGCTCAGCTGCAGCCCCCAGTCCTTCAACTGTTGTGGCTTCAAAGAAAAAGGGCTCAACCCTCAAGTCTTCTGTGTGGGAACATTTTGTAAAACTTCCATTGGAAGAGACTAATGGGGATGTTAGGGCTGCATACAAATATTGTGCTACCTCTTATGCTTGTGACCCAAACAAGCATGGCACTAATTCCATAAAGAAGCACTTGCTTAGATGCCAAAAACATCCTAATAGGGCCTAAGAAAAGAAACAGTCTATATTGGCACTGCTTGAACCTTTAGGTGGAGCCCAACAGAAAAATCTAGTCCCTCACACCTTCAATGCAGATGAATGTCGTAAAGCTCTAGCTAAATTTGTGATTTCTGATGAGATGCCTTTTCATGTGGTAGAAGGGCGTGGGTTTCGAAAGTATAGCAACCATTTAGAGCCTAGATTCCAAGTTCCTTCTAGATTTACGGTTGCTCGAGATTGTTATAAGATGTTTGTTGAGGAGTCTAAGAAGGTCAAAACACTTCTTAAAAAATCTTGTATGTGTGTTTCACTCATTATAGACACTTAGACATCAATTCAAAATTTCAACTACATGTGTCTTACAACACACTTTATTGATGAAAATTGGAAGTTACAGAAGCGGATCTTGAACTTTTGCATAATAGAAAATCATAGAGGGGACATTATAGGGAAGGCAATTGAGAAGTGTCTACTAGGGTGGGGGATTGATAAAGTGTTCACACTAACCATAGACAATGCAAGTTCCAATGACACTACCGTGAATTACTTGAAAAAATGTTTTAAGAATTGGAATGGATTAGTGTGTGACGGGGATTTTTTGTATGTAAGATGTTATGCACAAATTCTTAACTTAGTTGTCAATGACGACTTAAAGGACATGAATGCCTCAATATCTATTATTCGCAATGCTATAAGATATGTGAGGTCTTCTCCTACAAGGCTTAAAAAATTCAAAGAATTTGTTGAAAAGGAAAAGATTGAGTCTAAGAACCTTGTGTGTTTGGACATTGCCACTAGATGGAACTCTACTTACCTGATGTTGAATCATGCTATGAAATTCCAAAAGGTGTTTGAAAGGATGAAGATGAAGATGAATAATATATAACTTTCTTTGCAGAAGATAGTCGTCGGATTGGTCCCCTCACCGTTGTAGACTGGAGTAATGCTGGTGTATTTGTTGAGTTCTTGCAAGTATTCTACAGTGTGGCCCTCAAAATTTCTAGCTCACTGTATATAACATCAAATGCATTCTTCCATGATCTCGCTCTTATTCAAGCTATGTTGCAGGCAAGCTATAATCATGTAGATCCTCTCATTGCAGAAATGGCAAGAAAAATGAGAGGTAAGTTCGATAAATATTGGGGAAAGCCAGAGAATTTGAACCCCTTGTTAATTGTAGGCGTTGTGCTAGATCCTCGGTTCAAGCTTGTCTACGTAAATTCCACTCTTAACGACATGTATCCTGACCCAAATGTATGTGAGGCTATGAAGATGAAGGTGAAAGATACCCTGTATCGTTTGTATACAAAATATTCTGAGGGTGTTCCTAGTGATGTGCCCCAGCCATCTGAACATATTGGTGGTTGTAGTTCAAATGAATCTTTGGATGCCGGGGGTGTACGAATGCCTTCATTCATGTCTGCAGGACCAATGGACAAATGGTGACTAAGCCAAAGGAGTAGAGGGGGTTCAGATACGAAAACAGAGTTAGAGAAATATCTTGAGTTAAAAGTGCTTAATGTTTATAATGGCTTTGATGTTTTGGCTTGGTGGAGAGACAATTCTTCAAAATATAAAATTCTATCGTCGATTGCACGTGATGTGTTAGCTGCGCTGGTTTCCACTGTAGCATCTGAGTCTGTTTTTAGCACTGGGGGTCATGTTCTTGATACTTTTAGGAGTTCATTATCTCCTAGGATGACTGAGGCACTAATTTGCACTCAGAATTGGCTAAATCCTACGGATTTCAACATTGAAGAGCGAGATTTTGACGAATGTGATGAATTTGATACTATTGCAGCTAGTAGGTTTCTCACTTTTTTTTACATATATGTCTTTTCTAACACCTAGATTGATATAGCTATGTTGTTCTCGTTATGTTTTATAGATGTTTTAGGAGGTTTAAGTGGATCTGGTGGTGGAGTTGGAAGTATTACCACTGACATGAATGTTGATTGATCATGTGTTTTATTCGTATGCCATTATATGTAAGATTAAGAAATTTAGAAGTGGTTAAACTTGGATATATTTGTAATTCTTTTCTAATGTTCTTTGCATTTATTTTATTGACTAATTCCTAATGATGGATTTTAAAGGTATGAATTATCTAATTGTCTTATTATTGTGAATTTTAGATGACGAGGAGATGGGTGAAACATCATACCTGGACCAGTAAGGAAGTTCAGATATGGTGCAGCTTGAGTAAGAAGCAACTAAGGATGAAATATCGTTTTATCTTGTTGTAAACATTTGAATTTTATACTATGTAGATTTGGGTTAATACATTAGTGTGGTGGATAAATGTTATTTGATCATGTACTTGAATTTTTGAGTTAGTTTTATAATGACCTATTCGAGGATGATGCTAAATTACTAATGGGAAGTTAATCTTTTATTGACAAGCATGATGCTAAGATCATTCTGTAAGTCAATCCCAACTATTTAAGCTTTCAATATGTTCTACTTGTATTTAGATCATTATACTAGTTAACTCTTCTTCATTTGTAATGGTAAGATGATGTTTGAAGAAAACTTGATAATTATCATTCAGCATTTAGACCCATTTTTATATGATTATGCTTTTCAAGCAATTCTGGGCTGTTAAAGGAGGCAGCTAGCATTTTCATTTGGTGTTTGAGTAAGAGTACCGAATGTTACAAGCAGTGGGTGAGCTATTCTGTCCATAAATGATATAAAAGCAGAGATTCTATATTGTGAGAAACTAGCCATGTATATATATAAATAATAGGGTTTTCTTTTCCCTATGCTTAGCAATATTTGTATTTCTTTTGCAGCTCATTACCAATGCAGAACTAGAAGAATTGCCTCTCTTTGTTCCCTTGCATCGTTTTGAAGGCTACATAATTTACACAAGTTTACTTTTTATTTGATATAGTTCTTACAAATTAGAATAGTTCATTGCCTATGTGAGATCCTATGTAAATTGGTCATTGGTTCAATTCACTTAAAGCCGAATTCACAAAAAGTAGACTAATAATTTCAGTTTATTTATTTATTTTTTTTGCAGACCCTAAAGAACAAGAAGTAAAATGCATAGAATCTGCTTTATCTCCAACAGAGAAAGTTCAACTTGCTATAGATTGCTTGCCTAAATCTTCAGAGTTCTATTAGCTTCATTTTGTTTTTCACTTTCACAGGTTGCAAAAAGATTTATAGCTGTTGTTGGTAGATCTACAAAACCTCCACACCAGATGGCATTCTTTATTGACTCCAAACAATGTGAAGTTGATTTCCATGAACACTCAAAAGGAGTGGACTTTCTCTTTATTGTATTTTGCCATTCAGATATTTCCATCTAACATATGATAATTAAACTCTTAGGCTTAGGATCTTATGGATTAGGCATTCTGTACTCTGGTAGTAATGGTCAAGTTGTGGAAAATCATGGGTTTTGATCCTTGATTCATATTAACCCTTGATTGTTTGATAATTAGGTATCGTTGCTTTCCCTAAAAAAAGTCTATTTTTCATGTTCACTAGATGTTAGTAATTATGTAATGATTTTGAATTTATAATACTTGGATACTATATCATATTCTTGAACAGTGATGTGTTGTTGATTGTACAAATATTACAATGCATATTAGAATGTGTTAAGCAGTTTGCATGAGTTCCAAGATTGATGACTAGAGTACATTCACCAAATAATGTCACTGATGGATTGCAATTATGGGAAATATTAGATATTAATCACAAAAAACTGGCACTAATTATTTGCAGGGCTGCAACTAAAGTTTGAAAACACCATTTTTGTCCCTTCTACGATTTTCAATACTTTGTAGAAGGTCTACTAAGTGTAAAATCTCATTCTTCTATGAATTTAGAGAATTTATATGACCAAGTAATGTGGTGACTGGTGACCATTTTATTCTAATGTCTTTGCATGATATAAAAAAAGCTGCTTAATATTGTTATTCATCAACTACTAAGGAACTCAATATTTTTGTGACAACAGAACTATAGGTACATGCTTTAAGTTACATACTCAGTTTCAGATTTACACTTAGAAACAAAGGCTTAGATGTATTATACACACACACACACACATATATGTATATGTATATATATATATATACACACATACACACTATCAGGACTCAGGTCGTTGAAGATAGATTGATCTATATACCTCATGAAGTGCTGGTATGAAGTTTATGTTCTTGTTTCTCTTGCAGATTTGTGTTCGTGGAACTTTTAGAAATTCATAAAGATGTCTAATGTCCAATTTACCTTGGTAAAGTTTTTGTTTGACCTTCTTGGATGACATAATTGGGTAGTTAAAATTGTGTGATTTGTTTTTGTTGTAGTCAGATTATATCCAGAGCTACAGGATAGGACTTAAGAGTTAGGATTACTTTCCTGCCACTAAATTCTATGTGTCATTGCACTCATTTTGGAACTTAGAAATGTTGCTTTCTCAAATAATGATATCATGGCAAATAATTAATATTTTTGTCAAGACTACAATGTCATTGTTACTGATGCTTTATTCTATAGGAAAGATTTTTCCACTTGTCACATATTTTGTTTATGCCATTTGCGATTATATGTTATTTTAATTGTGCAAAGTACTACTATATGTAGAATGTACTTTTTTATCTCTCTTATTTGATCCATTTCCTATTGGTTTTTTTTGCTGAATTTAATTTAATTCAAGAATCAATAAATTCTTAATTTTTTTTTCTCATACTTGATACATTTATTCGCTTGTTGATAAATTTGTCTACATGCTTCCAGTTTACATTTGGTAAACTTAATTACTGATCTTGTTGTCTGAAGTCTTTGTTTTCGTACTTAGGAACTCATTGACAAAACAAGCCATGCCCTGAGCCAATGGATATACTTGGGCAGTGATAAAGCTTTTGCTGATGGGTCTTTGGGTTCCAGTAGTGCATTATTATATAAGGTAAGAACAGGGCTTTCAAAATCTTCTATATACAATTTCCATAGCTAAGAATATGCATTTATTAATGTATCCACCTCTAGAGATGGAAATTTAGCACCTGGCTTAACCCTGCACAATAAATCATGTAGTATGAGATTTCTTACCATGGTAATTCAAATTTTGTAGCCATATCTCAATGAGCCTAATAACTATGGCCTACAAGTGACAGAACCTGAAGTTTTTCTCAATATGACATTGGAGTCAGATTTATCTGGTCTTCAAGTGCTTTATTATTCTGTTACAACAAATTGTTATTATCAATCTATATGAAAGCTTAGTTATCAACTGGAAGGTTTCCTCTTAATTTGTTTTAGGTTGCAATTCATGCTATATGGGATAAAGCAAATGACCTCATCTTGGACTTGTATAGTTTAGTTGCTTCTACAAATGGAATGAGAGATCGAAGATTTAGGGTATTATTTTCACTCAACTGTGGAAAATTGTCAATAATTTTGTATTTTACTCATTGCAAGTTAAGGGGTCAGAAGCTTTAACTTAATTGACATTTGTTTTAATATACTCATTGTGAAGCAACTAAAACTCTGCTTTCAGATTGAACATGCCCAGCATTTGGCATTGGGAACTCCAGGACGATTTGGCAAACAAAGGGTTGTTGCATCCATGCAGGTTTCTCAATTCTCATAACAATTATCTTGTAAAATTTTTGGGTTTTTATGGAATGATTTGCATAATTGAGTAACTATAATTTGTTTTTTAGTTTTCTAACAATGTTCCTCTCTTTCTATATGCTATCCAATTTTGCTGTTTTTTTTGGAAGTGTACTTCACATGCCGAAAGTCATTATTGTTTAGGGAAATGCACTCCACTGAAGTTAAATAGTTTAATCAACAACCTGTACTTTCCAAATCTGCAACTAGATTCACTCCATAAAGCTACACTTCTTGCAGCTTTTGACCAACAATGAGTGCTGCTTCTTGAGATTACAAATCACATATGGTTGTTCTTTTGTATGAGAAAAGTGATATTTCAAAATGCTAGAGTTTAGCACTTGCAAGAAACCCTTTTTTTTTTTTCCATTACTCAGTGTACCCTGAAATTGTCATTGCTTTGTTTCTTTTAACCATTTGGCCTATTTTTGTCCTGACCTTGGGGTGACTTAATATGAACCTTGCATATGGATTATGCCCTCCCCAATGGTTGTATATGTTAACAAGATATGTAATCATTTCCATTTGTCAATAATCAATAGCCAAATCACTTATTGGATGATGCTAAATCTGTTGGTAGAAAGCTTGGTGAGGATAGGGCTGAAAAGAAGACATATTTATTTAAGTCACTCTTAGATGGCAATGCATTAGTGGCATTTGGTACTGACTGGCCCAGATGGCCCAATTTACCCAGACTGGCCCGACGATTTCCAGGTCGGGCTGGGCCAGGCCCAGGGTTAGAAAAACAGACCTTATGACTATTTTGGGCCGGGTCTCGGGTTGAATTCATGCCTGCCCCGGCCCGGCCCATGCTCAGCCCTACCCACTAACCATTTCATGCCGAAAAGAACCAAAAAAAAAAAAAAAAGACCGTTAATCAATTATTCAAAACTGGTACCTAGAAAATATGGCACAAAGGAAGGGAGAGAAATGAACAAATCATATATGAATGAAAGAAGTGCAGCATAATAGGTTGAACGAAGTTACAATGCGAATTTAGATTGGTAGGAATTTAATGGTTACTAGTAAAAAATATATATATGATTTAACGATTTAAATTAATTTTGATAATAATATACGGTAAAAAAATTATAAATCTTAATCATACCCGGTTCAAAATTCTAATTTAATCATTTAGATTTAAGAAAATGTTAAAAAATCCAATTCAGTTGACATAATCGAAGCCAATTTATGGCTGAGTGATAAACCAAGGCACAGCTAATGTTTACACAATCGTTAGATAATATTTGACATATTTGTCGGTAAAATTGTTTTTTGTCTAATGTCAATCCATTGGATTTTTTTGGTCAACACAATAAGGGCATATTTGAATTTGTGGCTTATAAGGGGGTGACAATAAGTAAAAAGACTAAAATGAGTTAAACATTTGGATTTTTTAAAAAAAATATAGAATGGAATGACAAATAAAGATTTCAAAAGCCGCTCATTTTCATTTAAAATCCTAATTTAATTATTCTTCCAAATCACTAGGTCAAAAATAGAATGAAATAGTTTAACAAATTAAATTACTAATATATCATCATTTTATTAATTAAAAGCACAATTATATCCAGCTAAAAAACCTTATTACCTTCATAAGTAGTTCAAGAAGAATAGTCCAAGCAATTTTATTCATCGTGCACACTATTTTTTTTATATGCCATAAAAGCCATGATTAATTTTAATTACTAATTATATACATTTTTAGTGAATTTTTAATAATAAAAATGTAAAAATTATTTTTACAACTTTGTTTATATTCATCGCCAGAAGAAGAAAAAAACACAAAAAATCTTTTACTTTTTTACAATCACAACCATGTATCATAAACTCAACAATAAAAATATTATAAGTGATGTATTTGTTTTATAAAAATAATTTTGTATAAATTCTATTTCATTCATTATATTATAATTTCTAAACAAAAATTAAATGATTCTTGCCCTTTCCTAATAAAAAATTTCAAATAATAAACAAATATTAACCATTCTATTTCATTCTATCTTAAGCTCCCAAACACAATTTAAGGTAAGTTTTTACTTTTTTTTTTTTATGTACAACAAGAAGGACTAAAAAAAGATGTTATGAGAGAGGAAAGTTGATTTGATCCTTTTAAAGTGGCTCCTCTAGGAGTGTGTTTCTAACTCTAGCAGGGTGGGTATGTTGATTGAGTTAAGACGACAAGGTCTGAGGCTTTCAAGGTCTCATAAGCAAGTCAGTGTTGTCACTGGGTTGAACAAGTCATACGAGGTGATCCAACAGAGTATAATCCTGATGACTTCCACAAAGGCATAACCTCTATTCATGCTACTTGGGTATTTTCAAGACTAGGACCTGACCTCACTTCCATTAAAAAGACAGGTGGCTAGGAAGATGATACACAGGTTAGGAACCTTCCTTTTTTGGCCATAGATGATTATGTACTAACCAGTTAGGGTAGGAGCTTTACCAAGGTTCTTGGAGCGAGTTAACTCTTTTGTGCATAATAGAATCTTGCTTCCATGCTAGCTCAGCTATATGGAGTAAGTATTTGATTTCCATGATGGCTTTATAAGGGCAAGGGGTGTGATGATTATGGATGGTCTTGTTCCTAATATTCCAGATGGTGGTGAAGATGTGCTTGATGCGGGACATATGTTAGGGAAGGCCTATATGGGATTTGAACAACCAGCTTTAGAGCCAAGGTAGAACATCTTGTTCTCGTATATGCTTAGTCCTTAGGCCATAGGAAGAGGCGAGCTAGATAGCTTTAACAAAAGTGAAGTGGAAAAAAAAAGGTGGGTGATAGTTTCCTTTTCTTCTATACAGAAGTAGCAGATTCTTTCCACTTTCAGATGGTGTTTGGCCAAAATGTCTCTAGTGGGTATAGCCCTATTAAAGAACTTCTAAATGAAGTTAAGGACTTTGTAGGGGACTTTAACTTTCCAAACAGCATTCTAGTCCTTGAAGGGACTTGGGGTGCCAATGCTATAGGTGAGAGAATTTTAGCCATCTCTAATGGAGTAAATACCACTTACGTTACTAGTATAGATTAGGTGATTAGGAGCATACGTGATGGAGAAAGGGGTTTCAACTATGTCCTAAAGAAGATTCGATAAGTGGTGTTGCAAGATTTTCTCTTTTTCCCATTCCATTTTGTTTGGTTTAAAGAGGTCCATGACTTTAATATTGTAACCGTTTTCATTCTCTCTCATTTTCCATTAGAAGGCATTCTTGATGTTAATGGAATTACCAGAGCTACACTCCATCTCAGTTTGGAAACAATTAGGTGCTAAGATTTTTTGGTTCCTCTCTAGATCAAATAGGAGTTACATTTTTTACAAAAATTACCATTCTCGCAACCTTGCTAAAGTGTTAAAGAAGATAGAGCTTTGAGAAGGTTGGATAAGTCTCCAAGTTTGCTTGGCAAGGAGAGCATTGCTAAAGCATTGTATGCTTTTAAAACCTAGGCCTTCCTACTTGATAAGTTTGCAAAGAACATTCTAGTTTTTGAGGTGGGCACAAGGCTTGTTATTGTTGTATCCCTAGTAAAAGTTAGCAATTTTAGCATCTATTTGAACATAGTATTTTTGAGGGAGATGGATGTATAAGAGATGGTAGACTGGACTCAAGTTGAGGATATATTTAATTAACATGAGTCTATCAGCTTGAGAAAGCAGTCTAGACTTCCAAGAATGTAGGCGTTGGTCAACTATGTTAATTAGGGGACGATAAATTTGGGCCTTGTTTATTCTGGTGTCCACTTGCTTTCCCAGGTATTTCCTAATTTTGTTTGCATACTTGACTCACACAAAGCTGGAAAGGAATTTTTTGTAAAGCTTCAAGATGTTAGGGCTGAAGATCATTACAAATTTTTTCCTTTTAATCCTGAGCCCCAAGAGACTACCAAACTCTTCTAGGACTTTCCTTATGACACTGCAACCTTTACTGCTAACCTAAGAGAAAATAATGGTGTCGTCTGCATATATCAAGTGGGTAGTTAGGTTTACATCCATGCTAATCCTTAATCCTTTCCAGTTATTACATTTTTTTTTTTGGATATCATACAGGAAAGGACCTTTATACAAAGTATATAGAGGTATGGGGAGATAAGGTTACCTTGGCGTATACCTCTCTCTGGGCATATGTGTGATAATCTAGTTCCATTCAGGGAGACCTAGAAGGAGGTGTTGTAGACACATTACATGATTGCTCAAATCCATAAATTAGAAAAGTTCATTTTGATTATGATAGCTTCTAGGAACTGCCACAAGAAACTGTCAAAGGCCTTTAAAATGTCTAATTTAATGGCGCATAAGCCTTTTTTCCCCTTCTTATTCTTGTTTATGGTTTCTAGCAGTTTTGCAACTAGGATAACATTGTTGATTATCAATCTTCCTTTGAGTAAAGCATTCTAATGGGAGCCATATAATCTCCCAAAAAGATTTTTAATCTGTTGCAAATGCATTTAAAGATTATTTTATACACCACGTTACAAAAGGTAATAGGCCTAAAGTCATTTACCCTTTAAGGGAAGTTGAATTTTGGGATGGGGATTAAGAGGGTCTTGTTTAGGCTATATAGCATATGCCCTCCATTGAAAAAATGTTTGACTATATTGACTAGGTCTGGATGTATGTAGTCCCAATAATGTTAGAAGAATTTTGCATTCACACTGTCAAGGCTAGGGGCAATATCTGGGTTGAGCCAAAAGATAGCCTCTTTACCTCAGTCATAGAAATATGAGTGTTGAGAAAGTCTAGGAGATCACTTGATAGAACTAGAATGGACCAGGATTAGAGTTTGACTAAAATGTCCCTCACCCCTGAGCCCCTTATGGGGTTTTTTGGAAGAGCTTGGTAAAGTGGTTAGCATCCATTTAGGTAATTTTTTCATAGTCCTTAATCCAATTGTCTGAGTCATTCTTTATCCTAGAGATATAATGGATGGCTTTATTGTGAGAAGCTAGGGTGTGGAAAAATTTAATGTTGCAATCCCCCATGAATATCCAGGATTGCTTGGCTCTTTAAGCCAATAACATTTCTTCACAGTCATAAAGAAACTCTAGTTCGCTCCTGAGTTGTCATTCATTCTCATTTGGGTCAAAGCCTGGGATTTGGGCCTATATTTTTAGTAAGTCTTATTCAAGATTTTTAATCTTGGCAGGTAAATATCTAAATTTTGTTATATTCCAGTGCCAGAGGTTAGACATTATCTTTAAGAGTTAGCTGTGAAGTTTGAAAACAAGGGAGCCCTTGACCGAGGATTGCCAAACACGTATTATTACATATAGAGAGACCTAATGAGTAGTCCAGAAGTTCTCAAACCTCTGCCAAGAGGTCTT
This sequence comes from Delonix regia, assembly GCA_037074485.1. Taxonomy (NCBI): domain Eukaryota; kingdom Viridiplantae; phylum Streptophyta; class Magnoliopsida; order Fabales; family Fabaceae; genus Delonix; species Delonix regia. The sequence goes on along the minus strand of CM073456.1, from coordinate 13,199,867 downwards.
AGGCAAAGCATTAAGTAAAATCAAGGAGTGCTTAGAGGCATATAAGGGTAGGATGGAGAAAATAGTGCTAGGAAAATGTTAAATCCAGTTTACATTACACAAGGCTTTGTCCAGTCTTACCTAGACTCTGTCCTCACCTGCTTTGTTATTTTCTAGGAATACCATTGCCCTTGTGGTAAGAAGTTTGCAAAATAACATATGTCCATCAAGTCTTGGAAAGTATCATTTGTTGTATCCAAGAACAAAGGGTGTTCCTATGTTGGGGCTTAGGATGGCCATAAACAAAGGTTATGAACACCTTTAGATCCTTAATGGAGGTGGTGATGTGAATCTAGTTGGAAGTCAAGTCAATAATATTGCAATTGAATTTAGTATTCCAAGCAATGAGGGATTCACCACTTCTACCCACAGGATCAGAACCAAAAACATTAGGATAGCCTAAACATGAAAGTCTATTAGATAGAGGATACATTAAAGTTTCAGTAAGAAAGACAAACTCAGGACCATAACTACGAACAAGGTTCCTAATTCTATTGACTGTCATAGCCTTCCTAAATCCATTGTAGTTCAAACTTAAGTAACTCATGGTGCCCGGGGAAGCTTTCAAGGGATAGCTTCTTGAGCCCATGTAGAAGCAAAAATAAAGTTTGGGGTGAGCAAGGCTTCATGATGTAATAGGTTTGGGTTCATATGTCAAAGGTGATGACGACTATCCTTTTTCTCCTAGTATACCATATAGTTGGGTCTTGGGCTTTCCTTTTTTTAATAGGTTGCTAGGGTTGGTGTGGGGCTACTACAACAGTGAGCCTTTTCCTTGGCCAAGTTGAGAAACTAGAAAGTGCAATTGCAATAGCCATGGCAGCTTCGGGGAAGTCTTGTAAGGCTGGGAGCCATTCTTTTGCAGCTTGAAGCAGTATATCTTTCATCCACTATTGAGAAAATATGAGTGTAGTTCAGTTGTTGATGGGACCCCAATAAATGTTATCTTGATCAGATAGGAAGTAAGTTAGGAAAGAGTGTTGCCATATCTAAGTGTCTATGAAAGGTGGAACATGGCCAAATATGCTAATGTAGGTGCAAGTTCGAGTGGAGTTTAACTATTAGTCAGACATTACAAAACTGGTCTCCATAGTTATGGTTGATTAAAGTGTCATAGAGGAACCTTTAATAATTGGTCAGCACAAAATTAGTAGCCTCTTAATCCATATAGTTCATGAGGTCAACACTAAAGGAGCATAAGAGTTGTAAGTTAAAATCCTATAAAAAAAAATAGTTAGGATGATAGAGGGTTAAGTTTAGGAGGTCTTCAAGTAACCAAAGGGGAGATAAAAAAGAGGCAGATAGAGAGGGTGATAGTGTTGTGTGTGGTGAAAAAGGTAATGAAGGGTAAGGGTGCAAGGGTAACAAATGAAGATAGTGGATGGAGATGCAATGAGGTATAGAATTCATGTAAGTCCACACAGGCTCCTCTATAAAATAGTTCAGTTTTGAGAATAAGGGGGGAGGAGTCCACAAGGTGTTAGTCATTCCTCCAATGATAGGGCTATCTAACTGCCAAAGAAAATCGAAACATGTATAGAAAAAACAAGTGTTATTGGCATTCTGTAGATTAGTACAAGGTCTCAATTTCCATCCAATCTGGCTTGAGAAATCTTTATTTGGGTGAAAATTGTTGTTCTATCGATCATTATTGCCATTTTGCTCGTCGGTTTGCATATGATTCTTTTAGTCTTATTGATCGAATTTCATATCTTGTATTGATAGGAAAGGAGGCTTAGAGGAATTTGAGTCACAGGACGATCTCAAAGAGAATAAATCACTATTTGTATTGATTACGTTATGGGATTGCCAAGGTTGAGCGTTTTCTTCTTCTTTCATTTCAATTTCCTTGCCATGGATATAATAGTAGCTTCTATTGAAGCTTTTGTACCACCTCACTTTGATTGAATTCCTGAAAGATCTCTTCTTTTTTAAACATAATGGAGTGATCATGGACAAGAAGGAAATGCAGGTCTTAAAAAAACTTAACGTCCAACTTGTTCTTTAGGTTGAGTCGGAGGGCTTCATAAGCTTCAAAGGTTTGTTCATCATCTAAGTCACAGTCATGGACTATATGTCCAATTTTGTTGCATTGCTTGCATTTCCAAAATACATGTTTGTATCTGCATTGCACCTAGATTTTCTAGTCACTGTCAAGTTTGATCCTGATCGCCATGAGTAGAAAAAGTGAGTGATCCACTAGACATATGACCCTGATGAACTTGAGGTTAGTAAAGAAGAGGAAACCGCCCTCTATTTCTTGCGAATTGCTAACGAGGTGGCCTAGAAGCTCTACAACGTCTTCATTGTGATATTCCAGGGGTAATCCTCGGAACTGAACCCACACGGCAACGCGATACACAGTGACTTCTCTAAGGATCAAGTTTGGTCTCTAAGATTCAGTGATAAGGAGTTTATTTATGATCGACCATGGGCTATTTTCCAATATAAAGTATTGATCCTTACGGTTTTGGAATTCAATGACATAGATATTTTGATCTTGTCTAAAAACTCTAAAAGTACTCTACAACTACCATGTGCTTTGGAGAGCTCGATCCAGTCTGTGCATCGGGGTGACGTTCTCTTCAATCAAAATGGCGATGAGGCACATTTTCTAGTAGTTGTGAGCTTGTTGGATTAAGCTATCAACAACACTAAAGTATGGGCCATATCTCAGAAGACAGAACTCACCATTTTTTGTGCTAGAGTCAACTAAGGATTCTAATTGATCTGGCCCAGACATACTGCTTTTAGACCACGAACGCTTATGTATGTTTATGAGTCACAATAATAAAGGAGATGGTGGGTCAAGAATTGAGTAAGTTTTATGCAACAGAAGGTAATAGCCAAGGCAAAAAGGAAATGGGAGAGGATCAGGGAAAGTAGGAGGGAGTCAAGTAAGTTTTTGGAGGGGAGGAGCATAAACAGTGAAATAACACACAAGTAAAATGATTAGGTCAAAAGCATGGTAAAATAGTGCCATGCAAAAGGCCAGAGGAGGCGTGCAGATCCACTCCTATAGACAAGTTTTACTAGAGTGGATCCTGTAAAAGATCTACACCGTCTACACAATCCTACAGTCTCCAATAAGCCATGCCACCCACGCCCCCAAAATGTACCGTTTTGGCATTAGTGAAATGGTGCACTTCGGGGGCAAATTTTTTTATTCTGCAATGCACCAAAATGGCGTTGTCTCTGGGGGAAATTTTATTTAACAGAAATGCACCATTTTACTTGGGCAAAATGGTGCACTTCAACAGAGAAATTTCAGTTAGCGCCAGTGAGAGCGATGACATCGTTTTGGGGGGCTTGCATGGATCATATTCCTCCTCGCGCTTTGGATGATGCGTGTTTGTGTTACAGAGTGATTTTTTCCCGCCAACTCATGCATGCATTCTGCAGCTGACTAAAGAGGAAGAAAAGTCTGATTGGACGAAAGTAACGCATTTCCACCATTGCAGTGTAAAAGTGCTTCATTTCAATGCAGTGGCAGAAGAAAGTGTAGGTAAATGTCGAAGCTTTCTTAGTGAGTGTTCTACGTGAAATGATGCATTCAATGTTGGGTCTTGAGGTTGAAATGATACATTTCGTAGCTCCTTTGAATGATCTGCACAAGCATTGAATAAATAGAGAAAGGAAGGAGCGGTAGTGACAAAAAAAAAAAAAAAGCAAAGAAGCCATGTGTGTTTATATGTTTAAGGGAACAGGGGAAAAATACAGTAGAAAAAAAAAGATAGAGGGAAGGAATCATCTTAATGTAGGTTAAAGTTATCCAGCTTTGAATGGAATCAGTTGAATCATAATATGAAGCCTTTGCCATTTATACTGTACGACCCATTTATAATCCAAAATTTCTTTAAACTAGATTAGTTTTACTTACTGTATTCACATGTTGTAGTTATGAAAACCCAAAAAATACATTAAGAGCATCCAATAGGTTTACATTTAAAAACATGGAATTAAATATCTATGATGACATTAAAATACGATGAAAGTGTTGAAGGTACAAGACAATATACATTGAACAATGAAATTGTGGTGATTAATACAATAAATTTTTCCTACCATCTTGTTCTGTGTAATTGATTCTACTTAAATAAATTAATGGGCTGGTTAATATATTATTAATGTATCATACTTAGAATATAAAATTTCTAATGTTTGGGGCAAGAATTCCTATGTGATTTTTTAGAAAGGGTTTTTCTCTCTTTGTTTCATATATATATTTCATTATTTATGATTGAAGAACAAAGGAATTTTGTTTAAGAAACTTGGTTTCTGGTTTCTATTAACTGGGTGTTATTGTTTGGCTATCTTTTGTATGTGGGGGCTGGTGCAATATATATCAGATAATTATTTGGAATTTAAGCAAAGGAGATGAATATGCCAGGAGATATTTCTAGAAAGAAATGAAGACATATTTTGGAAGCTCAGATAATTATTTATGAGCCATTTAAGTGATGCTTTGTTGTGTTTGTAATCTTTAAAATTGATTCATATGGTTATTTTGTGCTTTGTTAGTGATGGACTCAAGGTCTATTATTGGTATGAAATTTGATAGTGCTCGGGATGCATGGCAATTCTAAATTAACTACAGTGGGAAGATGGGCTTTGGGGTGAGGAAGCAATATCTGAACAAGAATAAGAAAGGTGGATCAGTGACATTTTGTAGGTTTGTATGTTACAAGGAGGGAGTACGAAAGGTAGACAAAAGAGACAAAGTGATTTTGAAACCCAGACTTGAAACTAGAACTAATTGTGAAGCCCAAACTAACCTTGTCACAATTAATGAAAAATTGACTATCAATGAGTTCGTAGAGTTGCACAACTACCCTCTTCAACTTCTAGAGACAACTCATATCTAGCCTCACAACAGAAGATATCTGCAATTCAAGGACATGAAATTGAAATGGTTGAGGACTCTGGGTTGCATAAAAAAGCATCATTTTAGTTGATGAGCACACATTCAGGAGGTAGAACCAATCTTGGTTTCACCTGGTTGGATGAGAAGAATTATATACAATAAAAAAGGCAGTGTCCTATGGTGTATTGGGATGTTGGTTGCTTGCTACAATATTTTCAACGAGAGTTTTTAGAAAACCATCTTTTTTCCATGCCTATTAGGTTGATGTAAATGAGCATATCATAAATGTTTTCTGGGCTGATGCACGAATAATTATTGACTATGGATATTTTGGCGATGTTGTGTCATTAAACACAACTTATTGTACAAATCGAGCACACAGGCCACTTGCGTTGTTCTCTATATTCAATCAACATAGACAAACAATTATTTTTGGAGCTACGTTGTTGTATAACGAGACATCTGAGTCATTTATATGGTTATTTGAGACCATTTTGGAAGCTCACTGTAAAAAACGACCACTAACTATATTCATAGACCAAGATGCTACAATGGCAAAAGCTATAGGTGATTAAACTTTGCACATAACAGGTAATACATACTCTTATTTCAAATAATTTTAATTTTCATTTAGGTTGCTTGGCCTTTGTAAGTGAGGTGATGCCCGATACACACCATGGACTTTGTACGTGGCACCTAATGCAGAACGAGATCAAGCACTTAGGCCATCTGATGAAAGATGGATCTAACTTTTTAACTAATTTCAAAAGGTGCATGTATAGCTCTATTAAAGAGGGTCAGTTTGAATCATCTTAGGCAAAGATGTTGTCTGATTACAAAGTTCACGATAATAGTTAGCTAAAAGCAGTGTGTGCAATTCAAGAAAAAAGGTAGCGTGTCATATGAAACATGTATTCATATTGGGAATTAGGAGCACCCAATTAAGCAAGAGCTTGAACTCCGACTTTAAAGCATGCATGAAACCAAACCTAAACTTGATACAGTTCTTTAAGGTGTATGAACGAGTGGTTGTAGAAAAACGGTATAACGAGCTAAAAAGTAAGTTTGATGCTCAACATAAGTTGGCCAGGTTGAAATATCCACAGTCAACGATTTTACATCAAGCTGCGAAGGTATACATGTTATCGATATTTGATTTATTCCAAAAAGAGTTTGACATGTTCTTTACAACATTCATTCAAAACAGAAATGAAACTCATGTTGTGTTTGAGTATACAGTGTCCACATCAAATGAAGATAGAAAATATAGAGTCATATTTAATCCTATCTCTAAGACCATCTCTTGCAGTTGTATGGAATATTATGTAGCCATGTGTTGAAAGTCTTTATTGAGATAGACGTTGACCAAGTGCCTAATCAATATATCTTGAAGGGATGGACGAGAAATGCACACAATGGTATTGTGCATGATTTAAAAGGGAATGAAGTGGAAGGAAACCCTAAATTGGCTAGCACACGACGATATAAGATACTTTGTTCAAAGATGGTTAGATTAGCATAAGAGGTTGCCACATACCAGGACCTGTATGCCATGGTAGAAAAAGAGGTGGACGACTTATTGAAGAGAGTTACAAATGTTCAATTAGAAGAATGTACCCTGGACAATGCAACTGATCAAGTCACAATACCAATAGGTGATGGAGTGGGTCAAGCAAAAGGGTTCAAACAACGGAGTGGGATAAAAAGACAACAACGACTTAAAAGTTAGGTTGAACTTCAATGTCGTAGTAAAAGAAAGGCTCTGCCTGTTGTTCGATCACAAATCTGACACAATGTGGTAAATACTTTATGCGTTTGCTAACTAGAAGTATTCTTATATGTACTTACTGGCATGAACTGATTTTGTGCGGGAAAAGGAATCATCAAGTAATACGTAGGTCGACGTGTCTTACTCAGCTCCTCTAATATGCCATGGTGACTATCAAACACAGGGGAGCTAATTTAGTTTTACCAGACTGTTAATGGTACATACAAAGCCTAGAACATGCCTTCAATTATATTATTGCATGTCAACCATGTGATTGATTCAATTGGTCAATTATATAGGAGCAATTAGGCGTCCCCACACAATCCCTTGATGACCTTGACAGTTAGTGTTATAACAATGTGCAAGTCTTTGCAAGAATATTCAACGCAATATTTTTTAGTTATTCAGTCATTTTTTGGATCCCTTGATACTTGTATGAATATGTAAGTAATGAAACCAAGGAGTAGTTTGAATATGTCACACACTGTATCATTTTGGAGTAGCCAAGTGCAAGTTTATTACTTTGAGAAAGTTTTGTACAAAGTATGAACAAGTACAACAACACATTGGCAAGTACATGACATTTTTACATCCATGCTATATCTAATGTGAAATACAATTACTACATCATTTCACTACCCTACTCTTCATTCATCTTCACATTGCTTTGTATGGCTGCATTATACTTTATCTTACTCCATCTTTGCTCATCTTACTGCATCTTGCCTCCATTTTACATGAGATAACTTTATCTTGTTGCACTCTGCTTGCTTCATCCACATTACTTCCTTCTTTCTTCCTTAATCTGTCAAATTAAGGTTTATTGCACAATAAATCTATAAAACAGGGCTGGTAACTATTCATCTCTAACCAACCAGTAAACATCAACCAATATATCTGAAAACCAAGGCTGCAATTTATCCAACTCCTATAAACCAATAACACAAGTTTGACATTTATATCTATAGTCACTTTGGTACTTACTGCAACATTACATTGCTCAATTCAACCAAATTTTGCAATACACAAAGTGACCACTAGTTATGATCTTGGAAGTTTAAAATGTACTGATAGAGACATGTCACAAAGATAATACACATATATTTACCCTAAAACTCAGAGACGCCTTAAAAAATTCATAGAAATTAAAACTTAGGTTTCATACATATTAACTAGCAACTATAAAACAAGATATATGAAAACCAATGTTGCAACTATTCAGCTCCAATAAAACAGTAAAGCAAACCTGGGAATCTACTTAACACTTAGGAAGATCTGAAGGTGGATGTGGTAGCTTCTGATCCATACCATCTTCAATCCCTAACTTCTATGCACTTCCTCAGTTCAAGCAAATTTTGCAGTGCACATTGTGGCCACTAATTATTATCCTGGAAGTATAGAAGTATTAATAGGACATGTCACAAAGACAACACACATATATATAGACACATAAACACACACTCAGGGACTCTTTAAAAAATTCATACAAATTAGTACTTGTGTTTAATACATATTAGTATCCCCTTAATTTCATATCCATTTCAGACTTATTGCTATCTAAAGTGGACTCAAGAGGTCTCTCACTAGCATTTTCAACTCAAAAGTTACAGAAGCATGTGGGAAACTCAGTTGGTATTTTCAACTCAAACACTAACAATGTACAAAAGCAAGCATTCAATATTTCAAGAGTATATTTATTAGGCATTATGGCATCCACAGGCTATCCAGACAGTACCAATTCATCAGGAATTACCAATTTCTTCTCCCCAACATCATACTAATTCAGAACTTAGGCAATCTCAATAACATTTTTTCTACGACATGCTCAACTCAAATATTATGGCATTCACAAAATGATATGGTAAAACAAGAAGTATAGGCTGAGTGAATTACCCAAAAAAATTGATCTCATATTCTAGGTTGGAACAGATGGCTGACTCTGAAGAGTAAATCAATAGACAAATATAATAACATGTAATTGAAGGAGAGTGACTTACAGAGTACAAACCCATAGGAAAGAGAGGTTGACGAAGGGAGAGACTAACTGGAAAAGGAATGGTCTTATATTACCTATTGCAATGGACCAAATGAATAGAAATATAGAATAACACGTACGAGGAGAGGTGTGACTTACAGAGCTCCAACTGATTAGATAGGGATGTCGATGGAGGGAGAAAGTGCCGTCATGGAGCCTGAAGTATAACCATTGCAAAACCCTTTCTTCGCCAACAACCTTAACGTCTGACGCCACGTTGTAGCTCTGTTAAAGATAAAGGCAAGAAAACCCTCACAGGATTTCTCCATCACCACACCACATTTTGGGGCATCAAGATTTCTACATCCAAACGCTTTTACCCCGCTCAAAAGACGCTGTTTTGGTGTATTGCAGAATAAAAAAATTTGCCCCCGAAGCGCACCATTTCAATAATGCCAAAAATGGTGCGTTTCGAGGGCGTGGGTGGTGTGGCTTATTGGAGATTGTAGGATTGCGCGAATAGCGCAAATCTTTTACAGGATCTGCTCCTATAAAACTTGGCTACAAGAGCGGATCCGCGCCCCAGAGGAGGGATAGATAAGGGCGTTAGACAATTATGGGAGTTTCTCGATACCAAAGGGAGCATGGGAAGATGTAGAGGTGTTGTATAATAGTAGGAAGTAGGTGGAGTGAAGGAAATAGGCAACGACAGAATGGGACAAGGTTGGCAGAGGCGAAGGGTCATGCATATGAGGACATTCTCTCACTAGAGACTTTCTCTCACTAGAGTGTCTTCTTCCCCAATATGTTAAGTTTTTATTTTATATTATATATAGATTCAATAATTATTTATAGGGAAAAATAATCAATTGGTCCCTATAATTTTCATGTAGTTTCAAATTGATCCTTAAAGTTTATTTTTTTCAAACTGCTACCTAGACTTTGGATTTATTTGAAAGATAGTCTCACACTATTAAAGTCTGTTAAAATGGCATCAGTTGGTGATGAATTGGCAAAAGGTGATGACATAGTGCAAGGCATCCATCTCGTCATTAAACTGCCATGTAAGCCCAGGGAAGGAGAAACTCACATGAAAATGTGGAATGTTACTCATGCTGAAATCTATCACATGAAAATGTTACTCATGCTGAAATCTATCACTTCTAAACTTCATGGCCAAGAAGCACTACCAATTCCTTACCATGAATTCTTAAACTGGTAAAGGATGATGAAGAAGAAAATTGTAGTTGATTTTGTTTATTTAGGAAAGGGATTTGATGTTCCTTGCTTCCTGCATTGAATTCTTTAATTTAATCCCTTATAAGTTTAATCCTCTTAGCTATTGTATCCCATGTGAAAAAAGGTTTAGTTTTCACACCAGTAGATTCATTTCTTTGACTTCTCTAGATTCCCAAAACATAAATTAGCTCATTTTTTTTAAAAAAAAATTAGATGCTCATAAATCTGGAGGAAGCATGCATCTTATGCCAACAGTTTCAGGCATAAGCTTGTATTCCATATACTTTTTTTCTTAATGGCTGTCTAGGTGTGATATATGTTGAAGAATCACTACATCTAAGACTATGTGATTTTCAATATTTGACTTTTTTCTTTATGTTTTCAGCTATTTTGAAACTATATTCTTTGCTTCTTTCTATTCTGTTAATAACATGAACAGAGCAATGAATTCAAAATTTCATGCTACAATGAGTAAGAAAAAAGAAGTTCCAATACAACTTTCAACACCATCCATCCCCACTAACTAAACGATCCTCAATTACTGAAGAAAAGGTGTAAGGGAGTCCCTGTGCTACAGACCAAGAACAAAGCATGGCAAAAAGGATGGGAAAGCGGAAATGCAAAGAGCAAGAAACTATCGCAGAAGCAAAAAGCAAAAGGTGAAAGAAGCCCTATTTTGTGTGTAGAAAATAGTGGATGGGCGTGATCAGAAGTGGAGGAGAGATTAGAAGGAAAGAAAATGAATGAGTGTAGCAGAACGAAGTGGCCAAAAAGAAACTAGAAAATGGAGATTGACGTGGATGTTTGGTGATCAATGGGATGCCACCTTCACACTCCATGTAATCATAGGCTGCTTATTCATTGCTATCTGGATGCCATCTTAACAGACTTCAACTACAGGGGACTATTTTTCAAATATTTCCAAAGTCTATGGAGTAGTTTTAAAAAAATTAAACTTTAGAGACTAATTTAAAAATTAATAAAAATCATAGGGACCAATTAATAAATTTTTCCTTATTTATATTCAATGTGGTTATCAATTTTATATTTAAAAGTATTTAAAAAAAATCAAAAGGTTAAACATGATCTATAATCTTGAGTCAAATATGCACAGAGGAGATTGTTTGGCATATCTCATTGAATTGAGAAGTAGTTAAATAGCTATAAAAGTTTTTTTTTAATGTTTTTTTTTTCTCTATTGCTTCGAAGGCTAATGCATTTTATGCCACCAAGTAGTTAAGTAGAAATACATCATTTGTTAATGAATATTTAAAAGGGAGTGTTATAAATAATTTATTTAGAGAAAAATATACTTTAGTTGCTTCCTAATCACAAAATTATTATTTTGATCCTTCACTTATTAAAATATTTAAACTAGTCTCTCACTTATTAGAAAATATCATACTTAGGCCCCCCACTTTTCAAAAAATTATTAAATTTAATCTATCTATCAAACTTTAAATTTTAAATTTAAGAAACTAAATTTGACATTTTTTTTGAAAGGTGAAGGACCAAGTGTGATATTTTTTAATAAGTGAAAAACTATTTAGACATTTTAAAAAGTGAGAGACCAAAATGATACTTTTGTAATAAGTGAAGACCAAAAATGCATTTTACTCAATATATTTATGTGCATATCCAAACTCCTAATGAAAGGAAAAATACATTTTTGATCTCTTAATTTCATTTGAAGTTTCACTTTCATCTCTTAATTTTATTTATTTTCAATTTGGTCGCTTTAATTCCACCTTAGATTTCACTTTCATTCCTTATGTGGTTCTAATTTAACTTTTAAATTTTACTTTAAGTTTTATTTTTGTTTCTTAAATTCATTGGTTCTAATTTGATTCCTTAATTTTTACCTTAAATTTTATATTAATCTTTAATTTTATTTTATTCCAATTTTACCCTTAATTTCAAAAGATTACTCACATGTTTCTTTTCATTTGGCACGTTTTAAAATGCTTTAAATATTTTAATTTTTTAGGAATTATGAGTTGAGATATTCGACTATGACTATAGCGTACCACTAAATTTATTTTGTGGAACAATATGATATATAATTGAATCTCCAAATAAAAAAATTATTACGTTTCATAGGGTTTATCCATTGTAATAGATAAATAAAAAATATTTGAGTGGCCTTTTAAAATTATAGGTCAAATTAAAAATGAAGTTTAAAGTAAAATTAAAATATTAAATTAGAACTAAATAAAATTAAGAGGTAATATATTTTTGCCCCAATTATAAAATTTTTAAGATTATATTTCATATTTAATGACATATATTCCATAAGTTTTAATTGATTTCTAGTTTTCTACCGTACTACAGAGCTATGTACTAAACAAGAATAATATAAGTGAATACCTCTTTACCCTAAAAAACCCTGTTTCTCTACTATTAAACTTTCATTTTTACTCTTATTAGATTTTTTAATTTTTATTTCTTATTTTTCACTAATTTTATAACACTTCTTTGTTTTTATTGTGTTATTAAAATAATTTAATTTATAAATCCAAATTTAATCCCCGTTAACAAGACCCAAAAAAAAAAAAAAAGACAAATAGAAGAGCGTGTGCAGTTTAAAAGGCTTCTAGAAGATATCAATGTCCCCACACGCCGAGAGAGGCCTTAAAAACCGTCTATCTACTTCACACTTCATGCTTCATTGCGTTTGGTAGAAAATTAAAAAAAAAAAAAAATACAATGGAGGGAGGGAGATAGAAAATGGCCTGGAATTTTCCTAGAGGCGCAGGAATCTGAGCGGACCGCCCTTTGTGTTTGTGTGGAGGTGCTTTTCTTTTGGGAGGCTTTCTTTCGAATTTCTATTTTTGGAGATTCACCTCCTTTTGTTTTCTTCCAAGGCCAGGCTCCCAAAACTCTGTTTCGTCTTCGATTTTCCATCTGTCTTAACACCCCAGACGGAAAATCTTAGATTTCCTCTTCCCTTTTAATACCCTTTCCTTTTATCTCTAAATCGGCGCTTTTGCAGATTCAAACCCTCCCTCTCGGTAATCTTTCGCTTCCTTTATCTTTTTCTTTTGGGGTTTCATCGTATCTGGAGAGATTGTCCCTGGTTCTTTATTACGTCATAATCTTCTTTTCTATGGAAATGAACAAACAGTTTTGATTCTTTTGTACCACTAATTTTCTTTATGTAGATCTTTCCCGTTAAAACTTTAAAAATTGACGTTTCACTTCGTTTCTCCTTACAGGTTGGGAGATCTTCGAGAGACGACGATCAGAGAGAATGGCGGAAGAACATCGATGCCAAGCTCCACGCCTCTGCGCTAACAACTGCGGCTTCTTTGGTAGCCCGGCGACGGAAAACCTATGTTCCAAGTGCTACAGAGATTCACAGCTTAAGGAACAGCAATCATCCTCCGCCAAGTTGGTTCTCAACCAATCCCTCGCTCCTCCGTCTCCGACGACCTCGCAACCGGCTTCTTCGCCTGAACAGATCGCCGCTCCTTCGTCTTCTGTGGCACCCGATTCTCCACGTACAACCAACGAGGCGAAGAGCGGATCCCCGGAGCAGCCACCGGTCCAGCCGAGCCGGTGCACCACATGCAGGCGGCGCGTGGGGCTCACGGGATTCACGTGCAGGTGCGGGTCCACATTCTGCGGGTCCCACCGGTACCCGGAACAGCACGGGTGCGAGTTCGACTTCAAGGGTATGGGTAGGGAGCAGATCGCGAAGGCGAATCCGGTGGTGAAAGCCCAGAAGCTCCGAAAGATCTGAGAAGTGTTTGGCTGTCATGGTCATGTTGCGCTCGTGTGAGTAAGTTATTTGGATATGAAATTCGGGTCGGGTTGCCCGGTCATTGGGTGTTATGGGCCGGCGCGGTAAGCGGTGGTGGGTGGGTTGGGTGATCCTTATCGTGATCATAATCATAATGTAAATGAATTTAGTAAATGTTTCAATTGTCATTCATCATCTTCGTGTTTGGAACTTACTTTGATTAGAATAGTGTGGCCATGTGGAGTTAAGATGAAAACAACAAATTAGTTGGTGAGAAAATTATGGTTGGTTGGTTCTCACCAGAAATATTCCAGGACTAATATTATAAAACATGGCCGCTTATTAATTATCAAAGTGTTCAACCAATTGCATGATGGGAAGTGTTTGCATGATTGATTCAAATGGAAAAGTAAGCCAAATGAATTCGTATGAAAAAGTTTCCTATGGGTAAAAAGAGATGTATTATATGTTAAGGAAAGTAAGCTCGTTAAGGAACGACGAACATGATCACTTTACGAAAAAGTGACGCAATTATGGAAAATTGAAGAGTCGGCTAGTACACCAAAAAAAAAAAAAAAATGAGAATAAGATCAAAATGTATTAATATGTAATGAAAAAAAAAAAGAATTAATAGAGAACAAAAATAAAAACTTGAATTACTTTTAAATTCAAAATATTATTAGTATTTATTTTATTATTTTTAATATTATCACTATTATTTACTATTATGAGAATATTTTTGTTATTATTTTCTCATTTTAGTGAAATCAGATTTATTTCATTTACCTTCAGAAAAAATACTTTTATTAAAATGATAGAATTTTCATTTATATGGAAATCGGTTTTTCATATTATCAAACATTTAAATATTTATCTATTTTTTAATTTCCAGAACAATTCTTTGCCTTAGTTTTCTTTCCACAAGCTTAAGTTAGTTTAGACAAATTTTTTGAATTTGTAATATAGAATAATGGATCAACTAATACAATATTAAACTTGTTTGAAATTTCTAAACTTTCGAACTGGATCGCATGAGCATTGGTAAGCAAAGCAACTTTGACATCATCATCTCTCTTGAATAATAAATCTTCTGGAGTATTTTTATCGGTGAAAGGAAAGGTTCAATTGAATAATTTAATGGAGAGGAGAAGATGGAGCGACGTGACTGCGACATCATAACGTTCTGACCCAGATAATACCCAAACACACACATGATTTTGGGAGAAGGATTCTCACAGTTAAATTAATTGCAATACATCCATAAAAAAAAATATTTTAGATATTTTTTTAATATCAACATAATTTTTGAGACCCACAAATTTAGAGTTTTGTTTAAAAATTTATTCTACAGTAGGCGATTATAAAGAATCCACTTCTCATAACTCTCTCAATGTTCAAATTTTCAATTTTATTTTAAAAGAGGAATAAATACAGAATAAATAAAATTAAAAATCTTATGCCAAAAAAATAAAAGTGCTGTCCTATAAGGAATGAATTTTAAAAAATTAAGTTGAACAGCATGATACTGCGTGACAAATCATTCATAGGTTTTCAATTGTAGGTTTAGTGGTCACCATTTCATTCTCCATACATATTAAGAACTTCAAAATATTGTTTGACACTTCCACATTACGCAGAAAATCCCTCCCTCGCCTCATTATATTCACTCCACAAAACTGTCATATATCCAAATGTGTTTGGCTGCTTAGTAATAGATGGCAGGGTCAAACTGAAGCGGAACTATGGAGTTTTGTTTTTTTTTTTTGTTTTCTGAAAAAAACAGAATAAAATGATAAATAAGTAACCTTAAACCTTTTCTTGTTATTCAAAATTAAGACTTTGAGATGGAATAGAATAGTTAGGTGATACAATGACAATTGTATTTTTTTAATTAAAAACTTGCATGAATTATATTTTAGTTATGATGATATTATGAAAAAAGAATTATAAATCATTCTTTTTTATTAATAACAAAATAAGTGCTATTCTATTTCTTATCATTTTATTATATTTCATAATTTTTTATTCTATTTCATAATATGATAAAAACCGATGGCAGCTGGGGGAGTATATAATCTCAAAGGAAAAACCATTTTAGTCATTTTCAAAGGACAAGAAAGAGAAAGAGGAGCAACAATATCGTTATAAAAAAATTAGGGTGCGTCTAATATATAGAAAAGCCTCTGATAGAAAGGAGATGAGAGAGGAGATTTCATTGAATGGAGCACCTGGAATGCATAGAGAGCAAGAGTATTGTTATAAAGAAGTATGATTCTGTGTTACTGTTTTTCTTTAAACCCTCTCCCGTATTTGATAGTCATACTAAATTAGGGTAAAAAAAAAGCCTAAATTTTTAAAAAATTACATGAAAATATTTTAAATATGACATTCACACTAGTTAAAGTCTTAGCTTAGTGTTTGGTTAAAAAAAACTTTTACTCATCAACTAAAAATTTAGTTTTTATAGATTGCTTAGATGGATTTGATGTCTCGTTGAATCTGCTAATCGGCTATATAAGATAGCTCGTCGTGTAAAGGTGAGAAAATAGAAATAAGGCAATAACATGTGCATCCTGCCTTTCGGATCGGTGTATCCAGACGTAGCATCAAATCAAAGTTAACATCTAGTGCATCAAAAGTGACCCCACGGGCGGTTTGGCAAAATAAAAAAAAATGCCATTTTGAGTAAGATCTGCAAAAGCAGAACCAAAAGCGAGTGATTCTGTGCTAAATGATATTCAAATCCTTATACAGCATAGAGGCTGAATCTAAGCTTCGCACATGGACCCACCTGAATCCGGATCCCCTCCAGCAGGATTTTCTCCCGAAGGATCCAATGGCCCTCAATTTTTGTATAAAATATATTTTTAAAAAGTAAAAAATAATTTTTTAAAAAATGTTCGGTTTTGGAAAGTCAGCTTCGGCTAAACATCATTATCACACCAACCAGATGGCTGAGCTTCATTTGCATGATTATGAGGCAGAATATGCCTTTTACAGGGACCTGGTTGGCCTATTCCCTTTCTTCAAGATTCCTCCTCTTGTCTTGTATCAATGATATCTATATCAAGTCAACTTGTCATGTTTTATGGGGTTGAAGATCCAATGTCCGTAAATGTGTACCGCTAAAGTATAGTAAATTCAGCATAAACCGGCACACGTTTAGACCCTACAATGATCAAGCATGCTATCTACGACTTGCATCCTGGGTTTGTGTTCCTGAACTACGATAACTCCCTGATTGAATATGAAATGCACTTGGAAGCCATATTTCAGTACGCAGAGAAAAAGGTCGATAGGTGATAAAGCTAACTCGTGTTGTTCAACTGTTATTTCATTCATACTGGAGCATTCAGCTAACCCATATTAGTTGTACCCTTGCTGTGATGCAAGAGTAGCACAAAACATTTACTTATCATACAAATCATTGTCCCTTGATCTATATATATACCTCAAAACTCGACACCATAACATTCCACTACGACCCCTGTTATATGTCGTATATTAGATATACATCAAAATAGCTTCACCATGATCTTTCACTACTAACATCTGTGTCTCCTTGAAACACCTTCTGAAAAGAAGCTCTAGGGTCACCTATCCTAATTTTGTTGTTCTGTCCCTTTCTCACTCTGTTTTGTCCATCACCACGCCTCTTTCTGCATACTTCACTCCCACCAAGTAGCTTATGCGCACCTGTGAAGAAGAAAGAGCTATCTTAGAAATTGCATTTTCTCATATTTAGATGCTCTCAGTTACCCACAAAGTACAAACATTGTGAAGTCGATCACTGAAATGAAATTTCTTAACAAATCTGAGTATCTAAACACGTTGTGTTTTATTTTTTCTCTTCGAAATTGAGAAGGTCAATTTCTTAACAAAACTATGGCTTGTGCTTGCGTGGTTTGCACCTGCTTAGGATCGTAGACAGCATACTCGTTGTACTCCAAGGGGCTGTCTTTGTGCTCTGAGGCAACTATACGGCCACAGGGAACCTTAATGTCATCTTTCCAAACAAAATGCTCTGATTCATTTGTTTTCTTCCTCCCCAACCCCTTCACTCCTATTTTCTTTTCTTCCAAAGATTTCGTATCCTGTCTCAATGAAAAGAAAACAGAAAGTGAGAGACCAAACCATATAATCTGTAGAATCGAGGAACGAGGTGGTACCGAAGTTATTACGTCAGGTGGGGTTTTCAACTCTGTAATCTCATTTCCTAGGGAAGCAATGGCCAGAACCAAGAACCCTTCTGGTCTGTCTACAGCAGTAAAACCATATCTTGCAGCCTCAGCTGCAGCATCGGAACAAACAATCGCTCTCCCAAACTGTTGCCAGACGCGCGCACACACACACACACACAGACAGTAATACAAGTGATGAGGAAGTGCTATTATTGGACAATAGATTGAAACTGAATGTACTACAAGTTGCACTTATGAGTACCATATAACCCGGATCTGGTAGTGAGCATATTGCTGGCAAGAAACCCTTGTGCAAGTGCCTCAAAAGATTTGAGCTTCGTGAACCTTACATTGTATAAACAGAATTTGCATATTTCATTCAAAACAAAGAACCATGATAACATGGGAAGACTCTAGCGTATCTTACCACACCAAAGAAGGACTTTATTAGGCAGCTTTACAATGTCTTCGTAGGAAGGGCAAGCACTGGGTTTGACCACAAAGATGTTTTCTACAGACACCCCATATTCCTGAAATTCACATTAAGTTAATAAACCAGAAACAAACATATTCATGCATTCTACCATACAGAAAGTTCATAATCTCACAATGTCCCCAACTTTGACAGGTTCGTAAGTTTTCTCCAGGTATTTCACTATCATGTCATAATCACTAGAGTTTTTCTCCAATGGAGAGATTGAGCAACCCAGTTTCTTGTATCTGTCTGATAATGGATCATCAATGGTAGAGCCACTCATATCTCCTATGAGGTGAGAAGCCACGGTTATATCTCGAACACCCTCCAGTGCAGAAGCAGCCTGGGAAAATAAGGACAAGATTCAATTCAGTATTCAATCAAAGTGCTTGAATTGTAAAGGTGAATGGATAGTTTGGCCTTACATGATCTGCAATCTCCTGATAATCTCTGAAATTGAAAGGTCTTGTGGATTGCATCAGAGTGAACCATCTATGGCTAAAATCTGACCAAACAGCGTCAGCCTTTGGCCCGCTATCTTTCATTGATTTCACCTTCTCTATGAATTCTAGCAGAACTTCCTCACCTGATGGGATTCTATCATCAGTCTTTCAGGAACAAGACATTTGTATAGACATAAAGAAAGAAAATGTATCCAAAGGGGTTAACTCGGTTAAAAGAAAGAAGATAACATCTCCTTAACAAGTTGTGTTGAATTGCTAGAATTACTCCTAAATGCTTCAGGCTATTGTGAGGGAATGTTATATGAAATGTTTCCTACTTACATCTTTTCAGGTGAAGACTAGTAACCATCCCCACTGGAATGTCAGGGACGTCGTAAGCCATCTCCATCAATGCATACCTATATCCAATGAAGGTCATTCCAGGTTTTTTCTTTCAAAGATTAAAATTCAAATAAATAGTGTTGAGAAATGGCAAGTACTTATATATCTCCTGGCTGCACAAAACCTTCATAACTTTTGCAACCAGAGGCTCAAGTTTACAGTGTGTTACAGCTATCCCAAGCTGCCGAAGAGCTAGGGCCCCATGTCTGACTTCAACTCCATCATCCTATACAGTGCCATAAAACTGTGTTTATCATCCAAAAGAACAAAACTTGGATTCTATCATTTATGAGTGGGAATCACTAAGTACCATGTCAATGGGATAAAACTTGAGTGGTTTCTTCTGGAACTTCTTCTCTCGTTCCCAAGGTTCAAACTCATTCCCTGTAATCTCCTCAAAAAGCCTCACGAACTCTTTTAGTGCATTGTCCACATTCTCGAACTCCTCCAGTCGCTCCTCTGCGTTTGGATCATCCCCCACTCTCCCTTTCTTATAGTACAAATGCACACGATTCTCTGGCACCATAATCAGTTGCATAACACAGAAGCTGCTCCAAGTAGGCATTACTAATTAGCGAGTTGTTATATGTAAGTCAAAGTGAGAAAAAAAAAAAAGGAAATTGGTCTTTGATTTTTACTCATTCAATCCTCTTCCCTGGTCACAAAGAGAGAAGGCACAGTTGTACAATATCCCATCTTTTTCAAATATCTCTCCACCTTGGTCCTGCAGTTTGGAATCTTTATAGACTCCTCTCTTCCCATAAAGCTTAAGCTGCAATGAGTGACCCATTTTTATTACACAAGATAATGGAAGCTTCATTTGTTTTTCTTTTCTTGTTCATAAAAGCCAGTATGCAAGAGAATTTTATGTACTTCCGCAGAAAGTGATTCGATGGCCTCCTCCCCAGGATCTTGTTTATCCCAGGGTATTCCTTTGCCCGCAACAGAGAGATCAGAGACAAGATCATAAGCTTCCAAAGGTTGAGGCTCTTGTTTCTCTATGCTGTCACTCAACCAACTCTCCCTTACCACAGGTATTCCTCTCTCCCTACAAGAAAATACCTTATTTGAGTAAGTGCTTTGTGTTTCTTCGTTTTTTTTTAATTTCCTTTTAAAGAATGTAAATAAAAAAAATGAAAATTTTCTGTTTCTTCGTGTCAATAGCATATAAAGACAAAGCAATATCAGACAAATGATGTCTAACACTCACATGGCTTCTGCAAGTTTGGATGTTCCACCACGCTCTCGTTCAGCAGGTGAAGCCACCAAACAAGTTACCCCTGAATATTTCAAGAAACCAATCTGGTTATGGCAACAAAAGGACGACAAAAGCAGCAGGACCAGGGCCACAATTCGGGTTCTGAAAATAGCACAATACCAATTATAGAGTTTGCCACCTTCCCTCCATGCTTTTCAATAGTTGTTTTCCAATAGTGCTAAGCACGCCAAAACAACAACCAATCACTAACACGATGCAGTAAATGCTAGAAACTAAAAAAGACACGAAGGGCAAAAAGATGTTGGTGTGTGTAGCGTACATGTGTCCGAGTGAGACGTCCCATCAGAGAAATCATCATCCCAGTGAAAGGCTCCTCTGCTGAGCCTAAATCCCTGTGAGGCCTTCGACTTGGGTCTTGATATTTCTTCAGCAACTGCAACCACAGAAGAATGACTAATAAAGACGAGTTTTGTGTGACAACAATTGTATCTATGCAAGGACAAGACAGAATGATTAATCACATCTGAAACAGAAGAATTCTGGACAGAATCTGGAAGTTTAACGGCTTCCTCTTTCCTCGGAGGGTCTCTAGTCCTGAAAGTACAGCTAGACCACTCGCTATAAAATCCTCTGCAAGAATAACGTCTCCCATCGAACTCCAAACTTCCATTGCATACAGGGCATTTTTCTAATGCACCATAAAACAGCATGTCTTGGCTGCTCATATATAAAAGTTATTTGAAGTGAATAACGTAAGAATTCACCGAATCATTCATATTAAGGAAATGTACATCTTGTCATAAAAGATAGATAGCTCAACTCCTGAATCTTAACTCTACATGAAGGTTTTTGACTTGTTACTCGTTAGTACTAGAACATTTATATTTATCATGTTTTTGACCGATGAAGACTAAGGTAACGAGTTGGATTAAGATTCCAGAACGACAGAAAAAATGAAAAATATTTCCTTTATTCATATTGGAAAGTCATGAGTAAAACTTCTAACCATCTTCGAGTAATTTCCCGATCAGAGCCAGAAGAATCGACGCCGTTGGCTTCAAGAACTAGTCGTATTTGCTCAACAGAAAGGTGCTCGTTAATGGCTTTGCAAAACTCATCGTACTCGGCTGCAACATCAGCGACGGATTTGCCGTTGGTGAGGCGGTCTCCTTCACTTTCTTCATGCTTGGGCTTCTTCGGCGAATGCTCTGCTTCGTGTGCCTTCGACTCTGCCTTCTGCTTCCTCGTCATCACCTTCTCTTCGTCCCCCGGTGCATGTGAATGTGCATGCGACCTCATTTCATGAACCTTTAAATCCCGAAAACACTTTCAACGTCAAACAAAAAACCTAAAAACTTCCGAAAGTACAAGCTCAAGAGTTCTTTGCTTTATCTTTTCACAAAACTTCAACGGAACATATTTAAAATTAAAACTCCCTTGCATATCTGTTTTTTTGGTTGAGTTTCTTACTCGCAGGATCGTGCTGTTACAAACTATAGCATGAGATGAGAAAAAAAAAAAAAAAAACAAAGAAAGGAAAGAAAATTTGGCGACAAAGAAAAGAAAGCAACAGAGGATAGATAATGTACCTTCATCTTTCAGGTTATATCAAAGTGAAATAGCAACAATGCAAGCCAAGCAAAATCTGGGAATAGAACAGAAGTTTAGAGGTTTAGGATTGTGATAATGTCTGCACTAAATAAACTCCGAGGAACTAGTTGACAAATCCACGTGATCGTGAAGCTTGAAGCTTGGGAGTGCAGCCCCGATCTGCCACGTACATGAAGGTCTCACAAGACCCGAGTTGTCCTGTCATTGCCACAACATGCCACGTCTCCCGTGGTGTAGGAGGTGTGGACACGCGGCCAAGTGGGTATATTTCCCGCCTTACAATGTCGACAGGTGGGAATACCGTAAAGTTCTTCGGGTTTTCATGTTTTGTGTGTGTCTATTGGCACCTTCGCATGTGTCTCGTTCGGTTGGAGTGAGGAACGGTGTTTTCCAATCCATGAATCGGCAGATAGTAATGTTGTGCATTATAAGCTGAAGCGCAGCTTAAATGTGCGGTATATTATGTCTTCTAGCGAATTCTCAAAATTTAACAATCTGTTTGTTTTTTTTTTAATTTATTTTAATTTTGGGACAGTTTGTGCTCCCTCGGATTTGGATTGCTTGAGGATAAATCATGCAGATCCAGTGGCTTGTATTAAAAGTTACAAAAAGCAGCATGTACTTATTTGAGGATACATTCCGCACATAATCTCCCCACAAATGGGGATTGGGCCAATTGAGCTATAACACTCATCACTTCATCCCTCAAAGTCATATTTAAGAAGAGTAAAATATATTATTATCCTCCAGTTAATTTTTAATTTAATATTTTACTTATCAGTTTTCATATTATCTCTCACTAAAATAAATGTTAGTGCATTTCATATAAAATTAACATTTGATCATAAAAATTAATAAAATTAAATTGATAACTAAAGGATTAAATTAAAATTAAATATCAAGTAAAAAGTTAAATTAAAAATTAATTTATAAATAAGGAAAGAAGATATCACAAATCTTGTCACGGAAAAAGAAAAGATAAGAATGAGGTATATTTCAATTAGGAAAATAATGTTGAACTGTTAACTTGCACCGGGGATAATACCCAGTCCGCATTAGCGTCTACCTTAATATGAGTCACCCCATTAGGTGCCGTATTCTCCAAATCACCAAACAATCCAAAAACTTCTTTTAATGTTCTCTAATTATTCCAAACATATTAAGTATTTTCAAGATGGTAGCTTATACCATACTCGTTTAGATTTTGTTATGAAATATTATTACTATAAATAATAAATATACAATATATAGGTATTACATAATTTAATAATGACTTTATGTTAAAATATAATCTAATGACATATAGTTTGACAAGAGCGAATTAGCTGTTATATAGCATGCATGCTGTGCAGTAGTTGACCACGAAATTTTTTCTTTTGTTAGCAAAATTTTTTTTAGACATGTATTGCATACATACATGTTGTGCAGCACATGATTTGCTTTTGTAGTTTGACATTTTCTATCTTTGGTACCTTATAATTTTAAATTGAGTAATTGAATTATTTAAGGTTTAAATAGCTAGTACATTAGTATCCTATGATTTTATTTTGTTAATTTGGCGACGAAATTTAATAATATTTGCTTTATAGTTTTCTTTACATTAAAATTGGATTCCAACTATTAATCTATTGGAATTTCAAATTTGATATAAATAACAAAGTATTTTCAGAATTTTTTCTTGAAATAATATCCCTAATTTTGTCCCCCCTCTTAATTTTGTGCAAAACTATGGTTAAGCCAAGCACTTTAATAGCGATTTTTGCAAACCGTGATTGGACCAAACAATCTAATTACGGTTGTGTAAATCATGATTAGGTTTTGATTTAATCATGATTTACTAAATCGTGGTTAAATCATCATGGCTAAACCCACATGTCCCTATAATGAGTATCCTCTCATTTTATTTTGTTAAAATTTTGACAAATTTTAATAATATTTGTTCCATTAGTTCCTTTGCATTGAAAATTGAAATTCAACTATTTTGGAATTTCAAATTTGATATACATAACAAATTATTTCCAAAATTTTTTCCTTAAATAATATTCCTAATTCTCCCCCCCCCCCCCCCCCCCCCCCCCTCCCCTCTCACAGAACCCCATTGTCTATGCATTGAATACCAGAAGTTTTTCATTGACCATTTGAAACTGTAATTTCGATACACACAACGCAATATCTCCTAAATTATACTTTTAAAATTGAATCACAAATAATTTTGCTCTAAATTTCTAATTTCTTTATGAAATCTCTAATTTATTTTTTCAAAAGATAAAGACTGAACTCTTGGCCAATCATAATTCCAAATAAAAAACACAATATCTTTCCCAATTTTTACCCCCCAAAAATTCTTTGCTTTAATCATGTGTAAATGTACAATTTCCTTGTGAAATCTCTAATTTAGTTTCAAGACTTTGGGGATTATGTTAAAATATCAAATTAAACCAATTTGAAGCATTTTAGGATGAAATTTGGATAAATGAAGAAAATTTTAAAATCATGTATGCATGTACTATTTCTGGTTAAGAGTTGATGGAATAATATTAAATGTGCTGACAATTTAGGCTTTAAACTATTCGATTGCCATTATTTAAAGTACTAATATTAAAGTGAAATTTAACCAAATTGCACGAAACTAAGTTTTTTCCTTTTAAAAAATTTATAATAGAAAAGGTTTTATTTAAGTTTAATAAGATTTAAAAACTTTTTTTTTAAAATTTATTAGAGCTCATTATATACTTTTACTCAAAGTTTCATTTATAGCATTTAAAATTACTTTTTAAAAAACATGTGAAAGGTATTACGATCGGGTATATATGAGGGTGATATGAGAGAAAATAATAAAGAACAAGGTGGATTGTTTTTTTTTTGGAGGTGCACAGGATGAAAACTTCAAATACTATCCTTTTTTCAAAATTAAGAAGTTAAAATGACAGTGGCCCACATTCTTCAATGAAAGAGCCTTTTGAGCCTAATATGTCACATAATAATATTTTTTGTAATAATACATCTATATATTTGAAGTTGTATTTTTGTTTTTTGTTTTTTAATTTTTTAAGTGATTCGCACACACTTCTATTTTTTTTTTTTTTTTATAAATATGAGCGCCTCGTCCTCAATGTAGAGAGGCACTCTTGATGTGTGTGTATATGTGTGTGTGTGTGTATATATATATATATATATAATAAATTAATTGATATATATAAATAATATTATTAAATTAATTTTAATTTTTTATATAATATTATTCAATTAAGTAAAAATTAAACCATATTAATTTTATTAGTTTTATTAATGGTTGTTGTTGAAATATCATATAATATTTAGGGTTTAAATCTGTACAATATCAAATAAAATATAGGATTGGATCTATTAAGACATTATACAATATCTACTCATAAGATGTGCTCATTAAGTGAGGATAAATTAGTAATTATAAGAATTACTATTGAGTCATAACCCTAACTAGCCCATTATATAAGAAAGGCTAGCTATATGAGACAAAATACAATTACTATTAGTGTATAGCCTCCTATACGCTTAGAAAATAATACATGTGAATATTCTTCAATCAAAATTAAAATAGGATTTAGGTTGTGGAAACATTGAAGTATCTCTAATATATCATAAATACCTCAATCCATCAATGATCTCAACCAAAATCTAATCAAGTTTCTACAACACATGAGAAGTATGTAAGTATCCTTATCCTGGAATTAATTTATGTAGGTGAGATTTATTAATTCCTTCATTGGTATTAGACCCTTAGACTAGTTTTCTAATCATTTATATATTTTATTGGAATCTGAAATATTTTATGAGGCTATTTCAATTTGGGTTTTTGAGAAAATTTTTTTGGAAATTCTTTTTGAAAGGGCCAAAGGATTAGTGGGCATTTGGTGAGCTAAGGCTTAGCCTAAGCAATGGCGGCGGCAAGGGAGGAGGAGGAAGAAAGAAAAGAGGCATCTAAGGTTTCATCTAGGGTTTTGCAATTTTTTTTTATTTTTCAAAATATACAAAAAAAATTAGAAACTCTAATATTTTTTTATTTGAAGCCCTAATTTTTTTGTTGGACATTTAGGTTTCTTATTTTAAGAACTGGGTTTTTACATTTTAAGAGAGTTTGTTTTTTGGGCCTTTAATTCTTAAGAGAATTTGGGCCTTATATTCTTTGAAGAGTCTTTCGAGGGCCTTCTCATTTTTTTTAAAAGAAGTTATAGGTATTATTTTTTAGCCCCAAATAAATGCAATTAATTAATTTTTTTGTGAAAAATTAATTTTTATATCCCAATAAATTTAAATTAAGTAATATGTGATTACTTGTCATTATGTTAATTAGTTTAATATTGTTTTATTAAATTTTCTTGTTAATTTTATTCATATAAGAAAATTTGGAAATATAATTTAATTAGTTCAAAATTATATATTTAATTTATTTATGTGTTAATTTTTTTAACATGTAATAAATTTATTTGTTAAAGCATGAAATGCATATCATAAATATGTTAATTAGTTTAACATGTTTATTAATAAATGTTAATGAGTTTAACATTATGTCACATCATAATACATAACATCCTCTAGACAAGTAGTCTAAGTGTTTACAATCCAATGATAAAAATAAAATGAAAGAAATTTGGTGGAAAGATAGCTGAATAGTAAAGATAAATTCTAATTTAATGGTATTGTTCATATAGTAAACTAGTCAGTTTTGAAAATTCATAATAAAGAGATCCCAAAAATTGTGAAATTTTTCAACAAACTATAATATCATGATTGCTAATTGTGATATGAATTTTAGTTCAAAATTCGTTCATTTGTCCCCACAAATAAATCCATGATCATGGATGTACATAATTATGTAGAATCAAAATTTTGTTACTTATTTTTGATCCAAGACCCACTTAAATGGAATCCAAATGACATGAAACTTTCTAGAATACTTCATTAGTACCTCAAGGACTTTCAAATTAAATTTTAGCCTAACATTCATCCATTTAGTCTCTTAGGTGTCACCAAACCTCATGTATAGCATAAAACTTTTTTGAATAGTTCTCCATACTTTAAACATACAAAAAGGGTAGTTATTGAACTCAAAATTCAATGAAATTTGGTAAAGATCAAGTCTGGCATATTAAGATTAAATCTACTAAAGATATTAGCTTCTAGAGTACATCTACTTAATTTTCACATTTTCTATTCTCTCACGAAGTTATATATTCTTAAAACTAAAACTTGACTAAATGGCTTTCAACATACTAAATTTTGAGTCTGGCCTCATTCACTCATTCTTATACTTCAAGATACCTTCTATTACATATTAAAATTTACTTAAACTTTTAGTTGGTCATTCTTCTTACACATGGGAATTTATACACATAGAAAGAAAATCTTGCACTACATCATTATATTTTCTAAGTTACATGACAATACATTTTGTTCATTGAATTCTTGTTATATACATCAAAATATCATAGCTTTCATCTAATCAAGCCTCTTGGCTTTGCTCCTCTAAAAGATCTAAGAGGCTATTTCCTTTTGCTTATCCTTACTAGTTCCATATGAAATTGTTGGTTAGAGATATGATGAGACAGAAAGTCCTTATAGCTCACTTCATATTCTACACATACTATGATACACATAAGCAAAGTAATGCACACTACATCATAACATGAACACAGCCATGGAATTATGCTAGAGTTGACACCTTTGACTTTGGTTAATGACCACATCATATTCAATGTCATGATTAGGGTAGGATCACTAGGTCCAATCCCTATAAGACATCATACATAACATCAATTTTAAGTCACTAAGGCTCCATGTGAGATCTCACACCATCATACATCAACTCATAGCAACATAAGCATGATAATTCATCAAGTATGTAATCACTAAGCATAAAAACACACATAGAATATGAGGAATGGAAATGAGTTATCTTGCTACTTTAAGCTAATTCTTTTCTTGATTTCCCTTGCAATGACAATATTTTCTCTTTAAACTCAATCATTGATAACTTTTTTGGTAATAACCAATCCCTATACATATAAGATTCATTACTATCATTATTATTAGTTTAAATGCTTTGACCATACTTACTTCTCCATTTAAAATTCTAAATTGCATCATAATTTACTTAGAAATATATTTTATTACATTACTAGGAGCCAATAGATCAAAGACCACTTGGGCAATTTGGTTCCATTTTGTATCTCCACTTTCTAGCTATAATTTTACCTAGGTCATGAAGAGAAATTTCTTCATCTAAATCTCTAGATTACAAATATGATGAGAAAGAACTGAAGCTTCATGGTCTTGGCCATGGAGGATTTATTTCAACTTGAAATTTCTACAAATTATTTAAGAAATTCTTATAAGAAAGCTTAACTTTTCTTTTGCTTCACTTTTCTTTACTTGAATCCACCAAATCCTTCACTGCATCTAAGCCAAAATCCACTATAAGAGAAAATATTTTGATCATTAGATAGTTCTAAGTGAGCTATACAACTTTTTCTTGTACAGTGAGTGTAAAAAGTGAAGAAATTAACTTGAAAAAATCACTTTTATGTTTCTCTTTCTTCTACCACTTTCTCCACCATTTTTGCACCTTATTTTTCTTCCTTTTTGTGCATATAATGGAGAATATGGTGAGTTGTCCATTTGTCTCTTAATTGGCTGAAAGGTGGGAAAAAATTATTTGGTGAAAATTAGACATTTTACCCTTTATTCACACCTTTGTCCCCTTTAGTGGTATTTTTTAATTCAAAATTGTATAAAATTTCCCAATTATGATTTTTGGATCATATGATAGTTATAAATTTAACTTTTAACGTGCCTTGCAACTTTACAAAAATTATACTTTTACCCTTATTTATACCAAAACTTTTCAATTAGGTCCTTTTGGCTTTTCAATTCGAACCTTCCCTCTTTGATTGGTTTAATTATTATCTTAGAAAGATAATTTTGTACCTATTATTGAATGAGAGTTATTATGTTACATTTCACTACCCCAAATATAATTTTGTCCTCAAAATTTAAACTACCTTAAATAAATAAATAGGGGTACTTCTTTTTCATTTCAAATTCTATCCCTCAAGTGGTTTCTTTAGGTGATAGACCCTTCCATACCACTTTCAAGAGGTGGATTGTTTTACTCTTGAGTTGTTTAATCTTCCTATCTATAATCCAATCTGGTGTCACAACAAAAGACAAATTGTCTTGCACTGTAATATTTTCATAATCAATGATATGTGAAGGGTCAGGTTGATACTTTTTCAATTAGGAAACATGGAAGACATCATGCATTTGGGCTAGGTTAGGAGGCAAGGCTAAGCGGTAGACCATAGGTCTAACTTTAGCTAGAATTTCAAATGGACTAAGATATATGGGACTGAGCTTTCTTGTTTTCATTGATCGACCGACTCTAGTGACTGGAGACACTTTAAGAAACACATGGTCTCCTCTTTCAAATTCTAATGGCCTCCTTCTTAAGGTTTAGTCAACGATCTCAGGTCTTATCAAACCTCTCACTCTAACCTTAACCTAACAAAGAGTTGACCTATATTTCATCCCATACAATGCCTCAAATAGGGCCATTTCAATACTAGATTGATGACTGTTATTATAGGTAAACTCTGCTAAAGGTAAAAACACATCCCAATTTCTTTTGAGCTTTAAGATACAAACCCTTAACATGTCTTTTGAAATTTGGTTAATTCTTTTCATTTGCTCATCAATTTGAGGATGGTAAGCTATGCTAAAACATAATTTGGTTCTTAAGACTTCTTGTAAAGACCTTTAAAAGTTTGAAGTAAACTTAAGATCACTATTAGACACAAATACTGCCAAGAACCCATGAAGGCTCATAATTTCCCTGATATATAGCTAGGCTAATCTATCTAGAGTATAAGTGGTCTTAACTGGAAGAAAATGAGCTAACTTTGTTAATTTATCCATTATAACCCAAATAACATCATTCCCAGAAGAAGTCCTAGGCAATCCTATAATGAAATATGTGGATATATTATCCCATTTCCATAAAGGAATGTCTAAAGACTATAATAGTCCAGCTGGATTTTGATTGTCAATCTTTATCCTTTGGCAAGTTAAGCATCTAGCCATATATTCAGTAATATCACCCTTTATACCTAGCCCCTAAAAAACATTTTTCAAATCATGATACATTTTGGTAACACCAAGATAAATGATATATTTACTCTTGTGTGCCTAATCCAAAATCCTATTATTTAACTTTGTCATTAGGTACACAAACTCTCTTGTGAAACCTAACTAAACCATCCTCTCTCACATTATATTGTTTTGCTTTTCGCAGATTCATTTGTTCTTTTACGTTGAGTAGATACTCATCATGCTCTTAAGCTTCTTTAATCTATTTTAGAATTCACTTTCAATCCTCACCTCATTAAAAAATAGTCTAGTTGATTGCATCTCCCAAGTCAGATTCATATTTCTTAAAGATTCAATTAACTCATGTTCTTTAATCATCATCAAAGCCATATGGATTGATTTTCAACTAAGTGCATCGATTACCACATTAGCTTTTCTTGGCTGGTATTTTAAAGTAACATCATAATCTTTCAAGTATTCTATCCACCTTCTTTGTCTCATATTCAACTTTTTTTAGTTAAATAGATATTTCAAGCTTTTGTGGTCTATATAGACTTCAACTGTGGTACCATACAAATAATGCCTCTTATGAACACCTCATCCCTAATTACCTAATTATTTAATTAATTGATTCACTAATTAATTAATAATTAAGTGAATAGGAAAAATAAAAAATGACAAAGCCTCAAATGACATCTTCAAGTAAGGACAATTTGAAATTAAAAATAAATAGTAGGAGACAATTAAATAAACTTAAAACCTAAAAATAAAATTAGCTCATTAAAATAATAATAATAAATCAAATTAAAAATTATAAAAAAATAAAAAAAATAAGAAAAAAATAGAAATTAGAAGCAACAAGGACATCCTCCAACTGTAGCTATCACAAAATGGGAAAAAAAATAAGGTTGTGCAACCTACTCCCCTATTTATTACCCACTATGAAGCTACAGAAAAAAGTTGGAAGAAGCAGAAAATGTAAAAAAGATGGAGAGAGCATGCTGAGAGGAAAAAAGGAAATGTGGTGCATATTAGAGGAGCTCTTCCTATGTCTTCAAGGAAAAAAAAAAGATCATAAGAGGAAGGAAGGATGAAAGGTAAGTAAACGAATGGAGAGAGATAAAAAAAGAGAGGAAGAAATAACCTTGTTTTCATCAAGAAGAAAAGAGAACGTAGGGAAGAAATAAGAATAAAAGAAACACGAGAAAGGATGGAATTACAGATAATAACGTTTAGGAAGTGCTGAGGGAGAAAGTCAAAAGTGCAAGAAAAATAATGTGATTCACAACTTGGGGTATCATATAGATTTCTAAGTGAGGATTATCTCTGTTCTGACATCCAAGAACAAGGGAGGTCATGAGAAAGATTACAAGCAGTAGGTAGAAAAAACGTGAATGGAAAAGAGACATAAAGGATGCAGATGTTAGAAAAACAAAAACAAAAAGGTAGAAGTAATGGAGCGAAACTTCAGAAAAGTGACACTGATGTACCTGTGATTCACCTATGCTGAACAAAGAGAAGGAAATACTTAGTCTACATGGCCTCAAAGTCAAAGGTACCTGAGAAGTGAGTCAAACCTTCATCTTCTTGTATAAATACTGAACTCTCATTCTGAAATTCTTATCAACGAGTAGTGAAAGTTTGTGATATGTAACAATGGCTACCAGTGATGTGTTCAAAGCGAGGCTTTTTGTGTTGTTGTTTCTAGGTTCTATTTTCCTGGCAATGGCCTTTGCCTTTGTTGGCCTTGCCTATTGGGAAAAGGAGAATCCCAAATATGGCCTGTGTATCAAAAGACGTGCTCTTAAGAATGATGCTTTAATATACCATACGTGTCATGCTTGTTATAGGTTGACTAATGAGAAAGACCTTTAACGACCATGGTAGAGAGAGAAGGAACAAGAAGATAATCCAGAAGAACAAGGATAACAACACCAGGAAAGGGAGCAGGAGCAACAACAACATTAAACTCAACGTCAAAGGGAGCAAGAAGAGGAACGATGTCGTAAGAAGCAAAGAAGGGAGTAAGAAAAGGAATGATGTCGTGAGGAGCAAAGAAGGGAGCAGGAAAGACTAAGACGACATGGTAAAGAAGAAGAAGAAGAAGAGGAGCAAAGGGAAGAGAGCTGAGGATGACATGGCCACCATAATCATTGTGATCCTGAAGAAAATGAGAGAAAGAGGGAAGAACGATGTCAATGACAAATGGAACAAGAGCAAGAATGACGTTGTGAGAAGTAGAACGAGATTGAGGGAAAACCGAGAGGAAAGAGCATTAATAACTAGAAGAGAGTGAGCATAGGATTGAAGGGATTAGGGAACGAGGTAGAGGATAAAAGTTGGAAGTCTTAGGGTGATTCAGAAGCCCTAAAGGTAAGTTGTCCTTTTTTTTTTTTTCCTCATGGATTTTACATGGAAAGCTCACTTGGCTTGACAAAGATTTTTCTTTCTTTTTTCTTTTTTTCTTTCTCGTGGGATAACATTGTGTCTTAGTCACTCACTTGGTAGTTAATAGCATAGGGATATATAACTTAGAATAATGACACTTGTGGGTTTTACGTAATAGTCTGTTGTGATTAAATGCTCGATACAATGATAGTTGAAAAATCCTAAATTAGGAAAGAATTCTTGTTATTTTATTAAGTTATGTGGTTAAATTCTAGGTTGATGTAATGATATGATTTAGTACATACACATAACAACCAATCACTTATGTAATCTTTTATTCTCTTTACCTTATATGTTATTCTTATTATCACATTTTTTTACAAAAGAAATAATAAGATACACAAATACAAAGATATATCTAAATCACAAAATTATTATTATTATTTAGCTATAGCAATATGGGATCTTTTGTCTCCCTAGGCACTTAAAAGTTAACTATAGAAGTTGCGTGAGGTCATCAATCTCCTTAGGCTTTGAAGATTGACATATAATTTCAAAATAAAAATCATAAAAATAAAAAGAAAAGTCCTTAAGATCCTAAATAATTTCATCCACATTCTAAATTGCCGTGTGAGATTGTTAATCTCCTCAAACACCTAAGAACTAATTAGTAAAGGCCATGTGAGATCCCAAATCTCCTCAAGTCTTGAAAGTCAATATTTGTTTTCATAATATAAAGATGGAATAATTCCAAAAAAAAAAAAAGCTTTATATTGCCTGGTATTTACAATTGAAATCCTAAAATAAATACTTTTTAACTATAATATCATTTTTTTAAATTACAATAAAATTAAAAAATCCTAAAAAATCCTTTTAATCATGATTAGAATTATAACAAAATAATGAAATCCAAAATATATATAAATTCCAAAAATCCTCAAAATCTTTTCCTATTATCATTTCATTTAAATTTCAAAATAAAGGTTAAAATTCCAAAAATAAACAAAAAATTAAAAAGAGGAAGAATGAAGAGGGCAAAAGAGTGTGGTCAATCAAGTTTTCCTAAATTAAAACACACAAACCAAATTTTGATCTCGTTTTGTTTACAAAAGAATTTGGTTAATCTCAACTCCCTTATTCTTATCACAAAAAACAAAAATTACTAACCAACTGACACACATTTATGGATGAAAAATGTAGACTTTGATATCTATTAAAGGGTACATAGGCCCTAGGCTTTCATCCTAGGTTAAGCTGCCCTTTATAAATGTATATTTGTTTACCTTCATTATTGTTATTTTTTTCTTCTCTATTTAATGAGCATGCATGTCAATAAAAAGGTAATTAAGAAAAATTTAAGGTCATATTCTATTTCAATTGATTAGTTTAAGGTAGCTATCCTCAGGGACAAGTGTTATGGGGTGTTTAACACCTTTCCTGCACTCAAATAGACTCTTGAACTCATCTTTATTTTCATAGACTACTTAATTGGTTTTCTAAAGTTTTCCATTAAAAATTTTTGTGCTGATTCCAGTGAATTGATTTTCAAGATTTATTTGGGAATCAATCCTGATTCTCTTATCTTTTTAGTCTTTCTGCCAAAAGGTTGGTTATGACACCTCTAAATTTTTTAAGCGAAAATTACCATTGATAGTTCTAGATCATGTATGGGATAATTTTCTTCATGTAGTCTCAATTGTCTGGAAGCATAAGCTACCACTCTACATTGCCATATAAGTATACATCCTAAACCCTTTTTGGAAGTATTAATATAAGTAATAAAAGTACAACATGGATCTAGGATGATAAGAATTAATGAAGAAGTGATTTTTTGTTTCAATTCTTGGAAACTCTTTTCACATTCACTATCCCACACAAATCGTCTTTCTGTTCTAGTCAATGTAGTTAGCAGTAAAGCTATTTGAGAAAAGCCTTATATAAATCTTCTATAGTAGCCTACCAAACCTTGAAAACTTATTATTTTAGTAACTATTTTAAGCCTTTCTAAATTTAATATTGCTTCAACATTGCTAGGATTTATTGCGACCCCTTCTTAAAAGATGACATGGCCTAAGAATTTAACTTCTGTGAGCAAAAATTCACATTTGCTAAGTTTGGCAAATAACTTATGTTCTTTCAAAGTTTCTAAAACTATTGTCAAATGCTCTTTATGTTATTCATGGTTCTTTGAATAAGTCAAAATATCATCTATAAAGACCACAACAAACTTATCTAAGTAAGTCAAAAAGATTATATTCATGTAATCCATAAAAATAGCTAGATCATTAGTTAAACTAAATGGCATAACTAGGAACTCATAATGGCCTTATCTTGTTCTAAGGCTTGAATCAGCCAAGCTGATACCTGAGTTACAATGGCAACTTTAGGTGGAAGATATAGTACGAAGAAAAAGAATTGGAGAAAGAACAAAGGACTAGCTAAATCTAAGGAAAAAACTAAAGACAAATCAACAAGGTAAAAAGAAGCAACAAAAGGTGAATGCAAAAATTAAGTGTTTTAATTACCAGAAGAAGGGTCACTATACAAGTCATTGTCCTAAGCCTTCTAGGAAAGTAACTTGCACTGCTTATGCTAATGAACTTTGTGTTTCTAGCTCTGTTATACTTACTAAATCTTGTCTTGTATAGATCATAAACTCAGGATCTATAGCCTGTATAGCAAAGGACCATGAAGCCTTTGTCGATTTCCAACGAGTTCCATATAGAGCATTTTAGATATATGTGGGCAACAACACTAAGGTTGTTGTCAAAGGGATCATAATATGCAAGTTAGTCATGTATGGTGATTGAGACCTAATCTTACATGATGTCATTTATACACCTCAAATTTGTCAAAATGTTATTTTAGTTTTGGTTTTACTTAGGCTAGGCTATAATTTGTTTTTCCATGACAAGTGTGTTAAATTGAGTTATGACTCAGTTTTTTATGGTTTTGAATATGTAACCAGAAATTTTAATTATATGGATTTAGATGATGAGCCTTATGTTAAGAACATAATGGTTAGCAAAATAGGGTTTGCTTCTTAGCATTGAATAAATGGATTTGTCTACTTGTGAATCTTATTTAGTAGGAAAATCTACCAGAAAACCTTTCAATAAAGTAACTAGACCTTAATTTCCAATATAGTTAGTTCATTCTGACATTTATAGGCTTATGAATGTTAGAGCTAGGTATGGAGTGAACTATTTCATCACATTCATTGATGACCATACTCGTTTTGGTTATATTTATTTGATATCTCATAAATCAAAAGTATCAAGTTGCTTCAAAAATTATATGACCTTAGTTGATAATTAATTAAATAAGAAGATTAAAGTTCTTTGAATAGATTGATGTCGAGAATATTTGTCAGCTTAATTTAATAAATTATGTTATACAAAAGGGATAGTTTATCAATTGACTATTCCAAGTTCTTAGCAATAAAATAATATTGCAAAAATAAGGAATATAACGTTCCTTAAGATGTGTAGGTTTATTATGGCATAGGCTAATTTGTTAATCACCTATTGAGGTGATGCTTTACTATTTACAACCAATGTACTTCACCGTATACCTACAAAATTAGTTACAGCAACTCCATACAAGTTTTGTACTAGGCGAAAGCTCAACTTGATTGTTTTAACACTTTAGGGATATGCTGCCTATACACATGATTCCTCTCACAAATATGGTAAATTAGGCCCAAAAGGAAAAAAAAAAAAAAAGGTATCTTTATTATATACTTAAAAACCTCAAAAAATTATGTGTTTATAGGTTAACATGACAATGAGAGTGTGACTGAATTCAAGTCTAGTGATGTCACATTGTTAGAGAATGAATATCCTAAAAATGGTGAGGTAGGTCAAGGCTCAACCATATTTAAGATAGAGGATTTGAATGCACATGACCACTTCATTTAAGTGGGATAATTATAATAGATGATGAATTAGTTTCTCATCAGTAACCTTTTTCATCATTAGATGCGAATGAAAGTGTTCTTGTGTTAGTTACTCTAAGTAGGAGTGACCAAATTGATCTCAATCTAAGTAGGAGTGAGACCATTGTTCTTAATCCAAATATGAGTAATGTTAATCCAAATGGGAACAACAAAGTAAGATTCAATGAATCACAACTAAGACGTGGTTCACATAAAAAGATTCCTTGTTGACAATATGAGATCAAATGTGGTGAACTTTTTACAATGTTCCTGTAAAATGATGATGAGCCAAAAAAATCTAAAAGAAGCTCTCTTATCCCTTTCTAAGGATAAATGAACTAAAGTTATAGATGAAGAACTGGAGTCTATGAGAGTCAATAATGTTTGGGAACTTGTTAACTTCTTAGAGGGATGTAAGACCATTGGGAATAAGTAGGTTATCAAAATCAAGGAAAAAGGCAATGACACAATCAAAAGATTCAAGGGTCGACTAGTGGCAAAGGGGTGCACACAATAGGAAGGAATTGACTATTAGGAGAATTTTTCTCCTGCTGTATAATTTACCTTTGTTCACTTATTTCATGCTATAGTGGCTTGTTTAGAACTTGAATTACATCATACGGATGTAAAGATTGCCTTTCTTAATGGAAAATTAAATAAAGAAATTTATATGAAACAAACTGAGGGTTTCATTAAAAAAGGTCAAGAAAAGAAAGTGTGTAGACTTTTGAAATCTAGCTATGGCCTTAAACAATCTTCAAGGCAGTGGTATATTTATTTTAAAAATACAGTAATCACTAATGGTTTCACTATGATAAGTGAAGACAATTGTGTATGTACTAAAAGATCTAAAGATATGTTTATAATTATGACATTATATGTTGATGAGATACTCATAGCTGGAAATGATATAAAGTTTATCAATGAGGTAAAGACCTGATTATCATCTCACTTTAAGATGAAAGATATGGGTAAAGCTACATACATTCTTGGAGTTAAGATTTTCAAGAAATTGTTTTAAGAAACTGTTGTATCTCTTGCAATAGAATTACATCAGAAAAGTTCTAGAACATTTTACTATGGAAAATTGTAACCTTGTAGACACTCATATCAACATAAGTTGAACCTTGAAAGTCGGAATGGGTCTTAAGATTTTCATACAAAAAGAATGTATAAGCTAAACTCCTTATTGGAATGCAGTCAATTATCTAATGTATGTTATGATGTATACTAGACTTGATATATGTCAAGCAATTAGCTTCATGAATTGATATCAAACTGACCTAAGTCCTAAATATTAGGAAGTAGTAAAGAGGATCTTAAGATATCTAAAGAGGACTGCTGATTATATATTTTCCTATCATGGCAGCAGAGATTTACAATTGGTAGGATACATTGATGTTGATTATGGAGGAGACTTAAATGAGCAAAATTCTACCTCATGATATGTTTTCTTACTTAGTGATTGATAAGTCCCTAATTATGTTAAAATTGTATATATGTTTATAGGGACTTATCATTGATTTTGGATAAACACTTTGAAGATTATGACCAATTGATATTAGTTTTACATGTTTTACATAATATATCATTTAGTTATCTACTTGTGATAAGCCATAGTGACTTTGCATTGTTTTGGTGGTGGTTTCAAGAGAATTTGCTTAGATTAAAGGAATGTGAAAACTTAAAGTGAGGAATAAAAGATTTAAGAGAACATTTAAGGATTTCCAAACCATAAAAAATGTCTAAGAAGATTTTCAAAGCAATTGGAAACGTCAAAGCTAGAAGAAACCATTAAAGAATTCAAGCAAAGGTCAAAAGTCAATTCTAGGTGCTTGGGCGCCTAAATATCATATAACCACAATTTGTCTGATTTTTCAAGGCATAAAAGGAACTTTTTGCCATTTTGAGAAAGGAAGAGCTAGGGTTTCAGCTTTCTCTCTAGAAAAGTAAAGATATCCTCCAATTTCTTGGGCTTCCAAGGTGTTCTCTTAGATGGAGAGGCTAAGGGTTGGTCTTCCTGGACCTCCATTGGCTAAACCTCCATGGATTCTTCCATAGAGGTCTCCTTCCACTCTTCTTCTTCTTTTGTTTTTTGTTTTTTGTTTTTCCTTTTCTTTTCCTTAATGTAATCTAGATTTAAGCTTATTGTTAGTTGTTGTGAAGGATATTGAGTAGGGATTTACTAGTTTTGTATCCACATATGTCAAGAGAGATTATATCTTTCCTCTTGTAATTATGGGTTAATTTATGAATGTATTTTGCTTCTTATTTGAGGCTTTTGTATATTTTAGTCAATTTATCTAATTGCAAGTGGATTGAATGGAGTAATTTGTTGATTTCTTCCATAATCCCTTATCATGGAGTCAATGCCCACAAAGTGTTTAATGAAATGCTTTATTGGGAATTAGGTGTATTTACCTTGACTGCTTGGAACTGACTTCAAGGTGTATTCATACTTGAATTCTCAATGTTTATCCAAGAGCTTAATGCACCTTAGGATTAGTTTCTTTTAAATTGCTTAGATTCGACTTTTAACGGAAGCTAAAGTACTACAATTCTACTTAAATCACTTGGATTCAAATTTTAAGTGGATTGTGGTTGGCAACTTAGCTCTTGTCCTTAATACATTCTAGGGAAACTTTCAATTAAACTACTTGGATATGACTTTTAAATGAATTGGAACATGAATTAGGATTTACACTAGATTTAGGTTTATTTTATTAGTGAGCTAAACTACTAAGAAGTGGAATGAGACTATATAGGTGTGAAGTATAAAATAAACTTGGCAAGTCTATTTATCCTCACTTTAACTTTCCATTAGCTTAATCTAGTAGAGTGTCTTAAGTCTTTTATTTTTTGTTGATCCTTTAGAATATTATTTTAACTTAGTTGTTGTTTTTGTTACACTCAAATGATTTCCTAGTGACTGGTTTATTTGGGTCACTAGTGTAAATATGTAAATAATCACACTAACCCATATTGTTGTCCATTTTATGTATTTTGATAAGCAAAAACTTAATCTTAAGAACAATAAAGAAGATGCATTATCCCTATAAGAACGATATTGGATCTTTTAGATCCTTTTACTATAAATTAACTTGTACACTTACGGCTCATCAGTGATGGTGCCGTATCATGGAGTAGTAAGAAACAATCATATGTTTCGTTGTCCATGATGCAGGCTGAGTTCATGGCCCTCTCTTCAGCAGCTCAGGAGGCTATTTGGTTAAAGAGGTTCTTAGATCACTTATTATGCAAAGCAGAAAATAGTGAACTAGTGTTAGTATATAATGGTAGTAAGGCTACAATTGCATAAACTAAAAACCCAAAGTACCATTGTAAAACTAAACACATAGATATTAAATATCATTATATGAAGGACATGGTTACACGTAAGACTATGAACATAAAGTATATATTTACATATAAAATGATAACAAATCTATTGACCAAGCTTATTTTTAAAGATGTGTTTGTGAAACACATTAGATTTTTAGGATTACATAGAATTTAGGATATTTCATTTGTAATTTTTAACATTTTCCCGTTGTTCACAGATAAAATTGTTTTAATGTTATTTGATAATCAATAAAGTTTGATTTCCATGTTTAAATATTTGAATGTTATGCAGATTCTTTATTTATTCCTTGTTATTAAGTATATCGGGTGGGCAAAGAGGTTAGCCTTCTCACACAGGTAACTACCTCAATGTCTTTGTGAAATTGGAGATGTGGCAAGATTTTAAGTGAAATTATCGAAGGATAATTTGAGATCAACTATACTTAAAATTAGTTAAGTTGCCTAATTGATGACATAAGGTCATTATGATTGATTTGATGAAATAAGTTCAACATTTCCTGTCTACCTTAGTTGTCAAATGTAAGTGCAAGACATTGTGTAGATTAAGGAACTCAATTTTAGACTTGTGAAGTCAAAATATAATCTGTACAATATTACTTGTGAAATAGACATACATTTCAATGGAAAATGAGGATGTTGTAACACATATTTCATACCATAGGTGCAAGTATCGACCATATAAGTTAATATGTGTGCAATCTCAACTCATGTTGTGTAAGATCGACCTTTGTGCTGGCTCCATATTTGTACCCTTGAACTTTAATCAGGTACTTAAGATGCAACTTGGTGTTTGCTATCTTAGCGTATTGCCTAGAGACTATGAGTAATAAGTTAGTCTAGCAGGATATGTATAGAAAAGTAATAAGTCAATGTTGATAGGATCGTGAGAAGAATAATCTCATTATTCCGTATTCATCGGTATA
The DNA here is from genome assembly GCA_037074485.1 of Delonix regia. Taxonomy (NCBI): domain Eukaryota; kingdom Viridiplantae; phylum Streptophyta; class Magnoliopsida; order Fabales; family Fabaceae; genus Delonix; species Delonix regia. The sequence goes on along the minus strand of CM073456.1, from coordinate 13,159,174 downwards.
CTAGTTATGACTTGTAAGTTATAATTGTGAATATAAGATATTATGATATATGAGATCATTGAGAGATATCAGAATGTGATTCTTATGTTTTAGAATGCATGTATACTTTATGATCTATGTGCAAGTTCGATTTCGATGAGAGATTATATACTCATGACTGATATGTAGCATTGATGCTCTCATAGTATGCTGGTCACACGACCTACTTTCCCTGTATGAACAATTGCAGATGATAAAGAGAAAGTGTTCTCTTAGTTTACTGAGAATGCATTTCTCAAGTTTAGAGCATATGAGCACTTCCATTATGTATGAGTGGGATATGTTGGAATATCACATAATATCTAGAGTTTGAATATGAATGATATCTAATAAGATCTAGGATTGGTTTCAGTTAAGATATTTTACAATATCCACCTATAAGGTGTGTTCATTAAGTAAAAATAAAATAGTAATTATACAAATTACTACTGAAACCTGACCCTAGCTAGCGCATTACTTAAGAAAGGTTAGCTATACGATACAAAATACAATTCCTATAAGTGTATAGCCTCCCATACTGTAATAACCTATATATATATATATATATATATGCATAACTTTCAATTTCTTTATTTTTATATGGATTATATATATATATTCATTTCGAAACTACTCTTTTAAGAGTATTGATATATTTTTTACAATAAACTACTACATATTATGCATATAATAATGGTGGAATCTTGTTTAATAGATTGAGTAGAATTAAGACACTAAAATGAAATTTAATAGTACCTTTATGGAGCCTTATGGACTTTGTACAAGTAAGACTTTAACAGGCTGTGCCACCTAAATGACTAATTAGATCCAATGATTTCCTTAACTAAGCAATTCATTCCACAACTCTTGAAATCTATGGTAAGATTATACCGCTTAAATAGTCACCAAAAAGTGGGGTTGCTATATTTTTCTTATCACGAACATATTGGAATATAAACCATGCTGAAGGTTCCTAGATCAATCTGGACTTAGAAAAGTGAAAACTAAATATACAGTAAATTTTAAGACACAATGGGGATTCCAAACTATTAAGAGTATTATTATTATTATTATTATTATTATTGTTATAAATATTATATATAAGATTTATGATTTCCAAATCTAACAACTGAGGTATGAATACAAGCGATCTATAGGTTCTCAAGTTATCTGAATACAAGTTCCATTTTAATCCTTTATATAATTGTCACTTCATTCTTAATCACTCTTTTTTTTTTATTTATGTTCAAGATTATTTTTATCTAAATTACTTTATGGTAGTAAATATGTTTAAATAAAATTATTTATTTATATATCCTATTTACACTATTCAATGGATTTTATAATTTAAAGGATGGATGAGAATTTACGTAAGAATCCCGTAGCAGTTAGCGAGAGTAACGACCTTGATGCACCTTGTTGAATTGAATTATTAAGACATATCTAGTAAAAAGAATACGGGTATGAATTACTGAGACGTATCTAGTGAAGGGATACGTATATGAGATGTTAAGATGTATCCGGTAAAAGGGATACGGGTATGAATTATTGAGATATATTCAATAAAGGGATATAGATATGAGATATTGAGATGTATCCGGTAAAGAAATATGAGTATAAATTATTGAGACATATCCAGTAAAGGGATACGGATATGAGATATTGAAATGTATCCGGTAAAGAGATACATGTATGAATTATTGAAACATAACCTGTGAAGGGATATAGATATAAGATATTGAGACATATCCGATAAAGGAATATGGTATGAATAATTAAAACATGACTAGTAAAGGAATATGAGTATAATGACCTTGGTTTTTTCATTGGTACTCACTTAATATAAAATCTAAGGTTTAGAAATAATATTCTTATTTTATCAAAACTTGTTGTTATTTAAAAATTTTAATGTCTTTGTTGTTTTACCTTTTTGCTTGCTTTGTTATTTATTTACTCACTAAGCTAGTGGTAGTGAAGTTGCTCTAGGAATCTAAGGATTTACACCTCTCTCTTTAATATTTTTCATATCAGTAAGTGTTAGCGAAGTTGCTCTAGGAATTGTCTTATTATTCAAGCTTTTTTGTATTTTATTTTGGATTAATCACAATGTACGTCTAACTTCAAGGTAGTGGCTACTAAATGTCTATTTGTTCGGGATTTTGTGAAGTATTGTAAGCCTTGTGTGGGCTATTTCCTTATTATACCAAATATATATTTGAGAAATTATTAAATTATATTTCAAAGTGTGTTTAATGTGTGTCATCGATATTTTTTTTAGAAAATAAAAAAATGTTATTTTAGGCTAGTTAGGTTAACTTGATTTAGCCTATGCACTGGTCACAACCATTATATTTAGGTTGTGACAAAGTTGATATTAAAGCATGGTTTATCTAGGTTTGTCTAGGTCTTAGTAGCCTATAATACCCATGAAATTTAAACTCCAAAAAGATGCTCAATAGGGAACTCAATCGGTGATACAGATAAAAATTTACCTGAGATTATAACCAATGAAAGTACCTAAGCCTTACCCAGTGCTTTCTTAACATTTGCAACTCAAGCAGGTATGGTAACTAAGTATTAGTAAGGAAAATTTTGATATGATAAAAATACAATATTCCCTATCATAAATATATTATTACCCCTAATCATTCCTAATATTCCCACTAATAATATTTTATTACAATAATTACATCCATTATACCCACTAACCCCCACTAACAATATTTTAATAACATAATTATACTATATAATCTCTTATTTATGCACCATTTTCTTCTTGTTACTACACAACTTTACTGAGCTACCGATTTCTTCCACCTCCAGCTATTGCCTATTGCCATTCAACACCACCGGAGGTTGGTGAACCACTGGCAACAACCACTAGGTGGTGAAAAAAGGGACACGAAACCAAGCTCGATTTTAACATTTTGGTGAATTTTTTATTCGATTCAGCTTAGGACTTCACTTCCTACATCAATTTTGGTCATTTCTTCCTTATTTACATTGATCAATTTGGTCCAATTTACCTCATATTGAAATACTTCAAATTTTGGGCTTTTTAAATTTTGTGATGCATCTAGGGAGGGATTTAGAATTTTTTGGAAATTTTAGTTTGAATTTTAAGATGAATTTATAATTTTTCATAACTTTTCTTATTTTTCATGAAGAAAAAGGAATGAAATTAGAAGGGAAAAATTAGTTTGGCTTGATTAGATAGTAATAAATATAATTTGAGGTTAAATGGGAATTTTGGAATTTATTAAATAACCCCTAAGTGAAATTTGTGTGATGGTGGGCGTTAGAAATTTAATAAGTGCATAATGGAATAATTGAATAAAATAATAATAATAATAAAATAAACCATAAGTATTTTGAAGTATTATTAAAGAAAGTGAGCCATAAATTTAATTTCTTAAAATTTAGTGAAGAAAGAGGGCCAAATTGGGTTGAAGAAGTAATTTAGTTGATAGTGAATAAAGAATAATTAATTAAGTTGGTGACAGAATTAAATAATTAAATTTATTCATGATGACTGGATATTAAAAGTATTTCATTTAATGTTTTAGGTGGCTTGAAAATTGCAAAGAAGGGAATTATAATCATAGATAAGAGGAGGTCGGTATACTCTTCTCAGGTTAATAGATAATCCTAATTATGCATGATATTATTTTGAATTATGATTCTAAATTTTGAATTATTAGAAATACTAAAATATAAACTCTGAAGTGGTAGGATTTAAAATTCTGAAATTTATACATGGATGTATATTTATTTTTGAAATATTGGAAATGTGTCTAAAATAGAACCCTGTAGCCAATGGCAGTAGACATTAGCCGTTGTACCCTGCGATTGGAAATATGATGTGGTTGAGCATAATGTCATTATCACCTTATTCTGTATGAGGCCTAAAGCCATTATTATAATTACCTAGAGCTTATGGTTGAAATAAGTATATATTCTGATATGTTTTTACTAGCCTTGGGCTAATTCTGTATTCTGTAATTATGACTGGTTCTGTAGAAGATTTCCAAAGGCATTCTGTTAATGATTATTCTCTGTTTTGGGGATTTTAAATTATAAATGTATGATATCGAGTTTTTAGATTTCAAAAGGTGTACCATTGTAAGTTTGTTCCATGTTTACAATATTAAAATTACCTACCCACTAAGTTTTCACTCACCCCACTATTTAATATTTTTCAAATTTTAGCATCGGTTCAAAACACCCACCAATAGAATTATAATCATGGTGATTAATTTCTTAGTGAGCCTAGCCTACTGTTAGAGTTATATTTTTCTCTTATTTTATGATTCCATTTAGTAGCTCCTTTGTATACAGGCTAAATGTTGTGATGTATTACCATGGTTGTAAGCAGTGTGATAATTATGTATGGGAGAATGGAGATTCTCTGATTTGCTATATGTTAGATAACTCTGCTGGAAGAAATTTTTTATGGTCTATAATTTAGGAATATTTTGCCTAACTTTCTACACAGAGAATAAACTGATTTAGTTAATGTTTGCACGAAGAGTTTATGAGACTTGATGTTTAATCAATGTGGGTTTATATAAGTTTAGCTATCTTGAGGTTTTAGATTGGTTCATGAGGATGAAGGATACGTCATCCCGTGCCGATACGTCCTATCAGCTCAGGTCATGACATAGTCATTAGGTTAGGAAGCAATAAAATCTTGTATGTAATTGTGTAATTGGCCAGTATACCTTACATACAGGAAGCTATTATTACCAAAACCGTATCATGTAGTCTTTAATTATATGATGAGTATCATCTATATTTAAGTGATAGAACTTGTTAGAATAATCACTTGAATCCTAATTACTTATCTCAGGTACAAGGATGCCACTAAGCAAGAGGACAACACCTAAGAGGTTAATTCCTGATGAGACTTCCTCCCTGCCTCGTAATGCCATTTCGACTTCTAGAGGCCAAGGTTGTAAAGGCAGTAGAGGCTGTGGACGTAGCAATAAACAAGAACGTAGTCAAAGAAATGAGACCGTTAGAGGGGATGGAGATGAATTACCTGAAAATAGGCAAGAAAATGTAACGGTAGCTAACGTAGTTGTTAGAATGCTCGATATGTAGTAGACAATGAGAAAAATGATGGACATGATGATGCAACAATAACAGTAGGGTAGAGGACATCATTTAAACCTTGAGCTTCAACGAGAGGCTAGACCAGTTAGAGGATAATCAAGTCCACAAGGGAAGGGCATTGAGGCTCAATTATTTGACTTAATAAAACTCAAGCCTCCTTCCTTTTTAGGAACAGAAGCAATAACGGACCTACAAAATTTTCTAGATGAGGTAGGCTAGCTTTGCAAAGCACTTGAGTATTCCTCAACTAGATCATTAGAGTTAGCAGAATTTTGACTATTTGTATTTTTTTTTTTTTTGGGTTAAATCATCAACATTGAATAAATAAAATTTAAAAATTTTGTAAAATTAATTATTTAAGTGACATATAAGTTTAAAACATATATTAAGTGTTTAAACACAATAATTAAAATTTTAAATTATATAAAAAATAAATATTAATATAATTAATAAGCTTAATATAATTACATTTTTATTCAATTAAATAATATTATGTATATTATTTAATATTATAAAGATAAATAATATTGTATATATTAATTATATATTATATAGACACACATAAAGGCGTCCACACCTCTATGTGCGTGTCACAAGTATAATTATAAAAAAAATAATTTTTAATAATCAAAATATACGGAATTAAGCAAATTGACTTTGAATGAGAGCAAATCAGTATATACTAAAATATATAAATAAAGTATTTAGGTAAAGGATTTTGCAAAAAAATATTTTATTTTATAAAATTATACTCAAATTTCTTCGATGAAAGAGTAGCCCAATGCATATACATGTACCCATACATAGTGAAGAAGCATTTTGGAATTGGCGAGAAATAAATGGCTGTAGTTAACAGCGAAAAACTTAGTGCAATTAGAGAGAGATAATTTCAGAAATTCCAAAGTTTAGAAGTAACTTTTTACTTTAGAAATTTCAGTCTATTTCTTTTTAATTGCATAGCTGCTACAAAAAATCTGAATTTATTTTAGTCGCTCCTCATCAAGGGGCCCAAATGGACTTTCTTCTTATTCATATTCTCACCTCCATGATCTTCATTCGCATGTATCAGAAGGTATACTCAAAGCCATCCAAACTCTCATATCAACTCATAAGAACTGTTTCGAATGTGAAAGAATGTTACAAGTTCTGCTAAATACATACATCTCTTTGGGATAACAAGTGAAAACAAAAAAGAAAAAATTAGAACTAAAAGTTTTGTTTACATACTTAACAATCCTAAACCCAATTATTGTAACTAGTGGGATGTTGAAAGCCCATACCAAATTTATCAATATTAATCTCTAGGTGTTCATATGGATAGCTATAACAAATAATTAAATAAATAATCGCATAATAAATGGTTAATTTAACTCAAATATTCAACACATTTAAATTTAAGTAAATCTAACTCATATAATGTAAATAACTTGACCGAAACACTACCAAACTATAATGATATTCGGACAACAATATTAAGAATAAAGCATAAGCACAACACAAATAAACCTTAAAATAAGAATAAAAAGAATAAGATGATATTTCAACTAAATCAATATATATTATTTCTGAAAAATGAAAATACAAAATAATATATTCTTTCCAAATAAAGCAAATAACAAAATAAAATATGCCTCTCACATATTCAATCTCATCCATATTTATAATTTAAAAATATATTTATATATAGAATATAAAAAAATTGTAACAACAGAATATTCAAAATTAGAAAATATATCCTACCATTAACACAATAAAAATCAAACAATAAAGCCCATAATAAAAAAAACTAACACAGAAAAAAATTGCATCAACCCAAATCAACCAAAATAATCAAAGAAGATGAAAAACTAACCTGGAGCTCATCTGTGTCGTCAACTTTGTCGACCATTGTTGGTTGGAGCTTGCTGGTATCCATTTCTCTCAACGGCTGGTGACAAAAGGGAGCAACAGAAAAGCAAAAATAACAGAGGAGGAAAATTAGGTTTGCAAAATGAGGGGGAATTTGACAAAGATTAAAATTGTTAGGACCTAACCATTTCTAAGCCCATTAATGGGTCTAGCAACATTTGAAAATCGTGGCTAGAAATGTAGCCTAGCCATGGTTTAGCCACCCGAAAATGATGGCCCAATTTTTTATATATCGGTCTAGCCATGGTTTTCGCCCAATTGAGGTTGGTCCACAAAACAAAAGGCTTGTAAATTTTATTTTTTGGCTATGTGACTTAACCCTAGTTATCAAAAATTGTGATTAGTTTAATATTTTAACCACGGTTTTAATAAAATTATGGTTAAGATAAATCAATTTTTATTTGTTTGGCCTAATCACGGTTTGTGCAAAACTGTAGTTAGGCCAAACATCTTAATAACAATTTTTGCAAATTGTGATTAGGCCAAACGATCTAATCATGATGGTGTAAACCATAGTTAAGTTTTTATTTAATCATAACTTACTAATCGTGGTTAAATCACCATGGTTAAACCCACATTTCCCTATAATGAGTATCCTATGATTTTATTTAGTTACATTTTTTACGAAATTTAATAATATTTGTTCTATTAGTTCCTTTGCATTGAAAATTGAAATTCAACTATTTTGAAATTTCAAATTTGATATACATAACAAATTATTTCCAAGATTTTTTCCTTAAATAATATTTCTAATTTCGTCCCCCCTCACAAAACCCCATTTTCTATGCATGAATACCAGAACTTTTTCCCTGACCATTTGAAATAGTAATTTCATACACACAACGCAATATCTCCTAAATTATACTTTTAAAATTGAATCACAAATAATTTTGCTCTAAATTTCTAATTTCTTTCTGAAATCTCTAATCTTTTTTCAAAAGATGAAGACTGAACACTTGGCCAATCATAAGTCCAAATAAAAAACACATAACACAATATCTTTCCCAATTTTTACCCCCCAAAAATTCTTTGCTTTAATCATGTGTAAATTTATAATTTCCTTGCGAAATCTCTAATTTAGTTTCAAGACTTTGGGGATTATGTTAAAATATAAAATTAAATCAATTTGAGGCATTTTAGGATGAAATTTGGATAAATGAAGAAAATTTTAAAATCATGTACGCATGTACTATTTTTCGTTAAGAGTTAATGGAATAATATTAAATGTGCTGACAATTTAGGCTTCAAAATATTCGATTGCCAATATTTAAATTACGAATACTAAAGTGAAGTTTAACCAAATTGCACGAATACTAAATATTTAAATTGCACGATACTAGAGAGAAGGTTATTTAAGTCGAATCTGATTAAAAACAACTTCTAATTTATTAGAGCTCATCATATACTTTTACAAAAAGTTTCATTTATAGCATTCAAAATTACCTTTTAAAAAAATGTGAAAGGCATAACGATGGGGTATATATGAGGCTGACACGAGAGAAAAAAATAAAGAACAAAGTGGATTTTTCTTTTCTTTGTTTTTTTTTTTTTTTGGAGGCATACAGGATGAAAAACTTCAAATACTATCCTTTTTTCCAAATTAATTAAGAAAACGAAAATGACAGTGGCCCATATTCTTCTATGAAAGTGTAGCCCAATGCATACAGTCACAATAGCATTTTGGAATTGGCCAGAGAAATAAATAGGTGTAGTTAAGACACAGAAAAACTTGGTGCAATTGGAGAGAGATAAATTCAGAAATTCCAAAGTTAGAAACAACTTCTAACATTAGAAATTTCAGTCTATTTCTTTTTAATTGCATAACTGCTACAAAGAATCTGAATTTATTTCATTCTCTCTTCAAGGGGGCCCAAATGGACTTTCTTCTTATTCATATTCTCACCCCGATGGTCATCGTTCGTATGTATCAGAAGGTATAATCAAAGCCATCCAAACTCACGTATCAACTTTACAAGAATTGTTTCGAATGTGAAAGAATGTTCCAAGTTCTGCTAAGTATATATGGTGGTTGAGATCTTTTCCACTCCTAACAATATTTCTTTATCACCCGACAAAGCATGGTGGGGGCCCCTATTCTTCATGAACAAAGCAAAACCATTAGCTTTGGTCAAGCCTAACCTCAAAAGAATTAATCCAAATTTCAAACCCTTTTACCTCATTTCTTACTCTCGTGGATTAGGGATCGCCACATCTTTAAGGAAACATGATCTCCTTTTCAAACACACACTTGCATAATCTCTATTTTTGGGAGTTTTTGTTGTTATTTAGCGAATCATCTAATCTAATTACGACACTATAGCAATATGGTCAATTCAAGTTATGTCAGCAGTACCGTTTTCCCGTTTACATTAATTTCGTTGAATTTGAAAGAAAAAAAATCACAAATGTTACCCACTCTCACCTTTATTAGCTTTTCAGGATTGTATAGCTGAGAAAAATTATATATATGCACTTTTCATTGTTGATGATGATAGTGCTTAGAAAGTAACAACATTGTGAAATGATTTTGGCCATATGATTATCAAGTTGCTGACATCTGCAGTGTATAAATTCTCAGTTTTGTCACCAATAAATATATAAATATATATATTATAATGTACTTATAACACACTAACGTCATCAATCTTGAAATGATTTGAAGGCAGCCTGCCAAAAATAATTTGGATTCATTTATGTTTAGATGAGAACATGTAATCATATTTGATCACAATAAATTGTTAAATAAAAATTCAATAATACAAATTTATTGATAAAAATATAACTACATGTAATTATATTAATTTAATATAAATATGATCAAATATGATTTTATATTCTGTCAAAATTTTGAGAAAATTTAAATTTCTTTAACAAACCTAGGGAGCACGATTGTTAGGTTCAAATTAACATTAAAGACCATCAACCTCTAAGATGTAAACTTGTCCCAAAGTGAATTGATTCTACATATATATGTATGTATCAGACTTTGCAATCTCTAAATTGATTCAACATGGTATCTGAGACTTTTGGTAATTACACCAACCCATTTCAAACTTGGTGGTTAAATTCTACTGCAATATCGATACTACAGGGAAGGTCTTGAGGAAAAATAGTTCAGCACGAGGATGATAAAATTCTTATATATACTCGCATCACGAGGTACTCAAGGCAATGAATCTTTGATCATTTGGTTCAACCCTTGCAATGGAATTGTTCCACGATCAATGTGGAGATAGACAACAACCAAAGAGGGAATATACAATATTTCAAAGATAATTAAGCACTTTTGTTGTAAAATATAATATGAATGTACCATTTTATTTGTCATTCTATTATCACATATATATAGTTGGTCAAGATTATAGACTATAGTATAACAAATATCTCAACAAACTTTTGAAATAATTTAACTTGTCTCTTTTATGGACGGATATTTATCAATTAATTCATCTATCTGAATAAAAAATGAATATATGATCTACTCATCGATATAATTTTGAAAGTATTATTTTTATCTCATTTATATAATCATTTTAAAGTTAATACAGAATTAATTCTGTATTTTTTAAAACCTTTTTTTTATTTCATCTTTAATTCCATTATATACATTAAATTAATTAGAAGTTCCCTGGCGCATATATAATAAATCAGTCATTACAATAACAATACCACGTAATTTTATTGAACTTGAGAATTTTGACTTGGTTTATACAAATAGTCGACTGCAATAAAATCAGATGAATAAACCTTTCTATAGCTTCAGTATATATACTTATAACATAAGTACTCATCAAGAATACATTCTTTTGACACACAGCTTCAGGTAATTGCATGTAAAAATATTAGCACTCTAGCATACCATATCCATATATAGCAGCAAATTCATCAAAGTTTTAAAAGAGTTTAATTACCAGCAGTGAAGTATTTAAACAATGACTACCATATATTTAGTAATGAAGCAAATAAATTTTCTCCATTGAAGAGGTTACAATACAAACACTACTTCAACATTTATAATACATATATAACTATCTAGCTTTAACAACAACCCTCTCTTGCAATTAGAAGAAAATTCATCTACTTCATCACTTGATAGGTAACTGTCTCATTAATCACCAAACCAAACTAAGCATATAAGTAACCCTGCACGTGCTCCGTAGCAAACCGCTCCCTCTATTCATGCCTTGAGAATTTTTTGTTACCGAGCACCACAGCTAGCTATTTCCCTGACTCCTACTCTTCAAATCTTCATAATAACTAGGAATTAAACTATATATAGTTATATATTTAGGGATAAATTATACTTTATTCCTGAACTAGAGTCTAATTACAAAATTAGAATATAAACTTGAAAATCCAACAATATACCTGACTGAAGAAAAATGTTAAATTTTAATTAATTAAAAATAATTGCAAGAAGCTACTGGCCTTATCCCAACCTAATGCTTGTTAAAGCAAATATAGTAGCTTCTAGCAATTAATTCTAATTATAATTTAACGTTTTCATATTAGCCCGAAGGTCAGATGTCGGTATTTTGTTGCATTTCAAAGTTTATGTACTAGATTTTGCAATTAACCAAGAAGTAAAATGAAATTTTCATATAACTAATGAATGCAAGGGAGGCCAAGTTAATTAGATATTGATGTGAGAGCTACCAACTTCATCTTGCGACCCAGTAGTGAAGGATTGGCGATCATCCTCAAAGCCTTCAAGAGAAGGATGAGGGTTGTGACCTTTTCCAAAAGATCTGATATGATCTTTAAGAGACCTCTTGTGCTTGAAATCTGAGCCGCAAGTGCAATACCACAGCTTGCCACAGTTCTTCTCGTGAGTCCTCCAGTCTCCTTTAACTGCGAAGGTTTTGCCACACTTTCTGCACATAAAAGGCTTAGAGCCATGCTTTCTTTTGTAGTGGGTTTGGAGGGTTCTGAAGTCCTTGAGTGGCTTGGCTCTTGGGTGGTTGATATTGTTCTTGCAACCTTGTGCACAACAGTAACATGGTAGCCTCAGCATTGCTGCTGTTTGGGTTCCTTTTAGTGACTCTGGTCCTTTCCTGTATTCGGACCCATGCCCCCACATATGCATCTGCAGTTATGGAAGCAAAAATATGATTAATTAGTGATAAAACTAGCTTGAAGTTTAAGTTTAGTGTTTAGATTTAAGAGTAAATAAAAATCACACCTTGAAATTGAATGATCTAAGTGAATACTATATATAAGTAAATTGACAGCCCATAAACATGCTTAAACATTTTGTCAAGATGTAATGTTATGCTCACGAATATAAACTGTATTTCAAACCATTATGTTGGGATTCAAGTATTTCAGTGTCATGAATATGCTACCTTTGAGATTCAAGTGAAAGTGAAAATAGCATCCATTTGCCATAAACCAGATTATGTCTAAAGTTTTTTTAATATATTTCCCAGCTAATATCCTATGTTTCAGGCTCTCCACACCCAGCAGTTAGGTCATCACAACTTGGAGCAATTATGTTAAACTTAATTAGTGATGGGGTCTAAACTAGTCAAGTCTCCTACAAAATCTATTGCTAGTCCTGGGCCAGGCATGAGTGAATTGTATCTCTGAGTGTGAGGATCTATAAAAGAAACTTCATAAAGGACAATCCGAAGGGAGTGGATATTTCACTGTGGCATGTGGCGTAATATTGGTTATCTGTCATCACACCTCTTAATTAAAGTTTGGTTAAAACCTAATTAATTACAAAATCATCAAAGGTTTTGATAGTAAAGATCAGTCTGAACATACATACATACATACATATACATATATATATATATATATATATATATATATATATATAGATATATCAAGATTCCCTAAATGTTAAAAGAAAAAAAAAAAATACGCACACTTTCATATCATTGGGAATTAGTATAGTATCAACTATCAAAGCCCCAAATTGATGAGACTAATTGTCCACCCTTCCCTCAATATACATAGAAAAAAGAAACAGATTTTATATTGTAAAATATCTACCTCATTGTGGTGTAAACAATGAGCAGGCGAATTCAAGCTCGATGTTGATGGTGATTAAGAACAAACTATGCCATTGATAGGGGCAAAAACTATAGAATCCCGCTCTTTTCATCATGTAAAACAATGAGATTTGCTATGCAAACCTAAAGCGCCTAGCAAGGAGATTTATAAGATTGAAAGGGTAATAATAGCCCCTGAATTATATATACAACCTACAATAAATGATTATTTTGAACTTTACAATATTATTCCAAATATTAAGGACCATACTTATGAATATATAGAGAAATATATATTACTCATTGAATAAATTGCAGTGATTATAATTATCTTCCCTCGAGGGAAGCAGCTCATTACACGTGTGTGAACTTCCCTACCTCTTGGGGGATATCGAAACACAGTATTAATCAAAAAGTAAAAGAGAAAAGGAACTGAACATTACACCTAAATTTAATTTCCTTCTCTCAACTCTTGGTGATGCTTCATCATTGTCTATATATGCTGAATTTGTCTAATATCCTCTCAAACTAAAGTAAAATATTGAAGTAATATTTTTGGTTACGGGAAATTGAGATGGCAAACTAACCTGCATGTTATTATACCTATTGAAGGTCTTGTTGCATATGGAGCAAGCAAACTGCATCGGCCCAACAAGGATCTGTGCAGGAGTTGGTATCCAGAACCTTCTCTCTGTGTGAAAATTATTAGAGCACCCATGGAAGTTTCTATTCACCACTTCTTCTTCGTTCACATCAAAAGCTTTCATATACTTCTCAGCCTCAAATCCTTGTGTATTTGGTAATCCAATGTGCAAAGCCACAGTCTGATCTTGCTCGACCTTCTCTTCTTTAATCACTCCAATATTAAAGTCTTCATCTTTTGAGGGCTTTCCACTTAAAATAGGCAAAAACTCGATAGTCTCATGTTGATGAGTCACAGAAGAAGACGAAGGAGGAGGAGAAGGAGGCGGAGATGGCTTGAGCCATTCAATGAAAGTAGGGACATGAAAGTACATATTATTGTCTTCGACGTTGCAATATTCCCTGAAACCCATCTTCATCAGAGAGAGAAAGAGACTTCCTGGATTAATTACTGAAATTCTCTCCTCAGAAAAAGGGCTATACTATGTCCGGACTTCATATGAGAATACCTGCACTCCACTTATAGGGTGGATTTATGAAAGGTGGCTTTCTTTTTTGGGTCTTGGATACTTTTTTATCCTTTGGCTTTCTCTGTTCTTTCCTATATGAATATTCTTAGATATATATATATATATATATATATATATATGTATGTATATTAGTTGATTATATAATAAATAAATAACAACTCATTAAATTATGTTTCACATAATAAAATCCCTAAATCCTGTACAGTTGAATCCACATGCATTGAGAGAAAAATTGATGCCAATCAGAATGTGTATAAAGTCTATTTTGTTTATTTTTGCTATATATTTCGGAATGTATAGTGTAACCTACTATATAAATAAAAAATCTATGGAATTTATATTGATTTCTTACGCGGTCTAATTGTGTGCGACATGCTTTTATTTGTTTTTTTGGTGGTAGAGAGAGACTAAATGGTGGGGAATAGAAAATGACATGCAAAATAAGACTCACACCAACTAGTAGGAAAGAATGCTATAACATAGGCTGAAAAGTCTGAATTAGTACAGATTGATGGATACAGTGTGAAGCTTATGTATAATGGAAGCTGACCCAAATGCACACATTTTCTCTCACTTTGACAATGAGGAACTGAACTCGAATAAGAGGCCGCAAGCAAAGACGCATTTTGTCAATACCTAAACGCAGAAGAAAGACATTATATATATATGATGAACAGAAACTCTAAAAAGTAACCAAAGGACCTACAAGAATGTTTTATATATATATATGGTGCTTATAATATATATGCCTTATGTTTGCTAACTTCCTTTAAGTCAATAATTTAAGGGAAGAAGTGTACGCCTAATTAATTGTTGGTTGATGGATTGGTGGCTGCAACGAAAATTTCAACTTATTATTATAAATCGCCAGAAGGTATGAACTGCATGATCAAACCTTTGATGACAATGAAAATTCTCTAAAGATATCAAGATTTTCAGACAACACATAGTTAACTAATGATAACACAAAAAGTAAATAATTTAATTAAAAAATTACATAGTTATCTATAATAATTATAAATATTTCATAATAGTATTGAAAAATCATATAAGTTTTAATTGAAGAATAATATAACAAAATATAATAATTGCATACAAATTTTTTCTATTGATATGTAAATGCTGAGACTCGGACAATACAAAGCCCCTTTCATACTCACAGCAACTATTAGTGAGATAAAATATTGATGCGTGGTATATGTAATGAGAAATTTTTTAGTATATTAGTTTATATATATATATATATATATTAGACATAAATTTAATAGAAAAAAATGTGTAAATACTTATATATGCATTTATGGTTGATTTGATATTTATTCTTTACCACTTGGATACAGTCTTAATTAAAATTTGTTGCATGTGTGTGAGGCATGACGGCAAAATTTAACGTATATTCACATTTATGTTTGACCACAAGATGGTTTTGTGCGCGCGCGTGTATATATATACACCTATAAAAGTATAGTTATTTAAGTTTTTTCATTTTTTTTTTTAGAATTCATGTTATATTAGAGAGAGATAAGCACAAAATGAATAAAGTCTATTTATTTGAATAGTAGACCCCATTTGAAGACGGAGTACTCACCTAACCAATAGTCTTACTCAATCTCTCTCAAATATAGAAACACAAAAGGATCCAGAATCATTGGGCATCTTAGATAATTATTACGGTATTACCCTATATTGGAAATTATATGAAAAAATATATATTTTTAATCTCTCACTTATTGAAATGTTCAAAATAATATTTTATTTATTAAAAAATATCACACTTGATCTTTCACTTTTCAAAAAATTATCAAATTTAATCTCTTTACCAAACCCTAAATTCTAAATCTAAAGAATTAAATTTGGTATTTTTTATAAAATTGAAAGACCAAATGTGACATTTTTTAATGAGTGAAGAACTATTTTGAGCATTTTAATAAATGAGGGATCAAAATGATAATTTTATGATAAATGAGGGACTAAAAATATATTTTACTCAAAATTATATATACCACTGATCTGGGGGATTAATTATGTCAAAACCAATCGTTATATAGTTCAAAGTCGTGCACAGAAAATCCTTTTCTTTTTAAACTTTTTATGTGTGTTTAGAAAATTATTTAACCATACTGAATAATCCTCAATAATCTCGTCAACTATAAAAATTAATTCCTATCAAAACTCTGAAGCTTTAACGAGTCTATATGGATGCTTGCAGTTTGTTCCATGAAATTGATATTTTATAAGCACAAAATGAGTGTCTATTGCCTAAGATCAATATTCTGTAGCTTTAAGGCCACGTAATTAACTACTACTAATTAAGTAAATTTTTTATACTAAAGATTTAGACGATTGATCAAAGCTAGTGCTAGATTACACCAGTACGCAGAGGGCGTAGGTATGGCAGTACACTATATAGGTTTCCCTCAAGACCCTCTTCTTGTAGGCATGCCCTAAAAGACACCCTCCCGTTCCCGTGACAACTACGTACTTTTGAATCATTAATTTTTCATCTTTTGGAACTTTTAAATTTATTTGTAGTAGGGTTTGTGGTAGGCAAACTTTTGCAGATTATGTATGATACACAATTAAGTCGGATTTTGTTTTGTTTAGTTTTCTTCTTTCTCTTGTTCTTGGATGTGAGGAAGATTAACAATCAGTAATTATATGACATAATTACTTCACAGTGAAATATATAGTTACATTACATAGACAAATTACGCCGACGTACGTTTTCTTCTCAGGATTCCTGGGTAATGATAATATCCATATAACTGAACTCCATTGGTCTTTGCTTGGCCGAGAATATTGAATTCCAAATAAACGCGTATGCATATATATAATTGGACTGAAACATTTGTTTTTTTCCCAGTGTATTGTTCTGAAAGTGGTAAACCTATTTGTGGTTAATTTGACCCAAAAAGCTCTCCGTAATTGAAGGACTTGGTCATTAGTGGAGCTGATAGAGGGGGAAATAAGAGACAAATGAATTAGTGTGATGCCTCTAATAGAACGTGAGGAAAAAAGTTTGAAAGATGGAGTTCTGGCTTCTTCTCCTCATGATTTCTTTTCTGTTTTGTTGTCCATTGACACCACCAAGAGTTAAATTAATTCATCGGTAGAGGAGGGTTTAGGATATATATATATATATATGATGAGATAAGTTTGTCATAAATAAATAAAATTACATATAAAACAACGTATAACGTAATTAACCATATTAACATTTTAAAGTTGAAACTATACCTTAATTATAATAATCCCACCCAACGCAGTTTCAGAATATTTTGAAAATATATAATATAAATGTAATAGACGTGTGACAATAAAACTTTCTTTGCTACCTAATTATATTTTTAATAAAATAAGATGTAAAATATCATAAAGTGATTAATTAATGATGATTAATTAGAAATTCACATGATGATTTAGAGCTAAATTAGATGGTGTAAACCGTAAACTATAATTTTCTAATATGTATATATGTATAATTCAAGTCTACTCTGATAATATTCAAAGTAGAGATCTTTAAGGCAAGAAGTTGAAACATTGGAAGGTAGTGGAAGTTGACATCATAACCTTACATGAATCAGGGTGTTAGGTCAGGTATGTTAATTAGTGGCATACTTACAACACAAATGTTATTCCAAAGTTAAAATTAATTAGTGAGAATGGTCATTTAATCTATTCATAATTATGGCTTTAATTAAGTATGTTTACTTGGTCAAGGCAGCAGCTAGGCTCTCCATTAATTGACCAGTTGACTTGACTGACATGGCAGCTTTGAGGCGTTAGGACTGTGAATGGTAGAATACCAACCAACACACAGATTAATGAAAGATCAATATTTCAATGGAAAGACCCACCCAAAGCATTAGAATTTAATGTCCAAAGTTGAAATTAACTTGTCGAATTCATATTGATTAATTATGTGTATTACACATTCAAATCTCTCATCATTGCCATTAGTCTATCAAGTAATTAACAACCAACTTGGAAAAACTCGTTTTTGCTTCACTTAGCTAATGTGAAATGGCAATTGGGCTTATGAAAACCAAACCTTTTATGATATGTTTGGGAGATGAAATCACAGATAATGAAATTAAATTAAATGGCAAGGAGGGGAATAGTAAATATCATTCTATTATTTGAAAATTTATTGAGAGTAGGAAGATAGTCATTATAATGAAATGATTTATAATTTTTTTTTTAATATTATCCTTATAATTAAAATGTGAATGATTTAGATAAATCTAAACTCAAAACGAGCTTATAGAAATCAAGTCGGGCTATGATTAAACCAAAAAAGGCCTGAGTTCATCTTTTAAACATCCATTTTTAAGCTTTTATGCATTTTTTTTTTAAGGTTTGGCCTAATAATTGACATTTTAAAATCATAATCAAATTTATTAATTTGTAAAACTTAAGATAGACTATATAGTTGGTAATTATTATTACTTATACAATTGTATATAAGAAAGTTATATATATATAAATTAGTGAATGTATTGACATAAATCATCAAAGACACTAGTTACTATTTTTTTACCAAAATATTATATCACATTAAGATAGTTTTATTTTTAATATTTTAAATCTTAAGTTGCATTCTTCTTATAATAAATAAATTAAATTTTTCTTTAAATAATAAATTTTTTATTGAAACTAATATTGATTTGAACTTTTTAGGTTTGGGTTAAGTTCTAAAAAAGTCTAAGTCAACCCATCTTATAAAACAGACTTTTTTTAATTGAACTTTTTTCCTTGGACAAAATCTATCAAGCCACATATGTTTTTTAAGTCATAATCAAGTTTATAGATCTAGAATTTTAAACCAAAAGAATGTAATTGTAATTATGTCATCTATTCATTTCATCATTGTCATTACAAACCTCCCAATTTGAAGGGTAAAATAACTCATAACTAATGATTCAATTCATTTTGAAAATTTCATTAATTCTTGTTATTTCATCCTTGTTATCTATGCAAACATACTCTTCGATTTCTATTGTGAAGAAACCTTGATCTCTCTTAATTTTTGAGCTAGGTTAATTTATATAATTTAGTCTTTATAATATGTTTGAATTCTTAATTTTATTTTGATATTTTATTTATGAGGCTAAACATTTTTTTTAATTCTAAAGTATGAACTCATTTGAAATGAATAATGCATGGGAATAAATTGAAAATTCAGACAATATATAAGAGCTAAATGTAGAATTAACTCATTTTTTTCTATAAGCCAAATAAACAAATGCCATTAGGGCCCATGTGACACACTGTGTAAGGTTTGATAACATAAGACTTGATAATATCAAGTCAGATAGGATAAGACTTGATAAAAATTTAATACTATGTAATGTTTGGTGTAACATTGTATAAGATATTATTGAATTGCATAAGATAGTCGTATTTTATTTTGAAGACACACTAAATAAGATAAAAATTAACTATTTTGACAAAAATATCCTTTACTTAAAAAAAAATATATCCAACCAAATGCTTAAAGAAAAAGAATTTGATTTTTTTTTTTTCGCACTTATACACATTCATACTAATAGTAATGTATCAATACACATTTAAGGAGGAACATGAAAGATTAAAATTTTAAATTAATAATAAATAAGTAAAACCTTGTTTTAGACCCTCACATATGAAATATTTCTCAATTTGGTCCCTCATAAAATTTCTTTTTCAATATGGTCCCTCAAAAACATGACATTTTTCAATTTGGTCCTTCACTTATGGATATTTCTGAATTTGGTATCACAAATAAAATCATTATGAATAATTTTTTTTATAGTTTTTAAATTAACTTATTTTTTTAAATTTATTATTATTATTGATAACAATTTTATTTTTGAGGGATAAAATGGAGAAATATCTATGTGAGGGACTAATTTGAGAAAATAATTCTATGGAGGCTAAATTGAGAAGACAATTCAATGGAGGGATCAAATTGAAAAAATTATTTTTGAGGGATCAAATTAAAAAATGTTCCATGAGTTCTTTTTTTATAATTTAATTTTTTATGATATTGATAATAATAACTTTATTTATGAAGGATGACCAAACAGAGAAATGTACATATGTAAGATACTAAATTGAAGAGATAATTTTGAAAGGGACTAAATTAAGAAAAAAAATTATACAAGAGATCAAATTGAAGAATACCTTATATATGAGGTGCCAAATTGAGAAAATTATCTACAATTGTGTTTTTTAATCAACTCATTTTTTTTTTTTGAAAGATAATACTAATTACAATTTTTATTTGTGAATGATCAAATAGAAAAATGTATATATATGAAGAACTAAATAAAAAAGACAATTATGTGAGGGATTAAGTTGATAAGACAATCCTAATGAGGGATAAAACTGCAAAATATCTTATCAGTGAGGGAATATATTAAAAAAAATTGAGTTCGTCTTTTTTTAAATTAACATATTTTTTATATTATTATTGATAATAATTTTATTTATGAGGTATCAAATATAAAAATGTAGATCTATGAAGGACTAAATTAAGAATATAATCTAATGTGTGCACTAAATACATGACACAAATGAATCACATTATATAATTCTATACAATCTAACTTAATATAGTGTGCCAAATGCACTCTTAATATTTCAACCAACAAAAAAAAAAAGATCTTACTAGCAACAACTTTCATTTCATGCGGCCCCCAAAAGTATTTTTCCTCCATTTGCTTCTCTATTAATTTTCACAATTTATTTTATAGGGTTAGATTTGTTAAACGGCCAAAATTGAAAAAAACATATAGTTTGTGTCTTGATTTGTATATGTTCGTTTTTTTTTTTTTTCTTCCAGATGGTATGTGACCAAACGAAGCCTCCGTTAGTGACCGAACAGACTTTGGTGGAATTTACAAAATAGTTGTCCTTTGCTTAATGATAAAAAATACGACGAATAGTTAATGGAGCACGTTGATTAATAAGTTCATACTTGGATTATCTTCTCGAGCCCCAAATTCTCGTCCATTATAATCATACGTCAACGTTTAGCTCAGCTTAACTAATTTGGCTTATGTTTGGTTCCTCTAATTTTATGAAAATTTTGTTGGTCTTTATAATTATAAAATAGACAATATTTTATTCTTCTTTTTTGAAGTATGATTTAATTTTTCCATTTGTCTCATAATTTCTACAAAATCTAACGTCAAACTAAAAAAATTTGCTAATTTAGATTTTTTTTGTATTTGATAATATGAATTACTAACACTTATGTTTAACGTCTAAGTTAATATATCATTATATTTGACATAATTAAAATTTTAGATAAATTATGAGACAAAGGAAATATTGAATCTTTTTTTACTAAGAAAGATAATATTATTTTCTCTTAAACAAAAAATAAACAAATTAAAATATTTATAAAATTATAATTAGTGGAAAAGTATTTAATATCCTTAACTTTCAGAACATCTTGGTCAGTTACGCTGTTCATAATGGACTGACATTTTGGACTTTAGAATGGATCGTGGTTTTTACATTCCCTACTGGACTTTTCTCACAATGAATAAGAGTATTGTTTTCTTGTTTGAGATTTTTTTTATGGTTAAATTATTCTTACTTTTTGTTGTAATTTTATTCCATATTTATTAAAAAAATTTATGATTGGTTCCTTACAGTTTACAAATATTCTAATTTAATCCTTGCTATTAAAATGTTGTTAACATTCTGATAAATTTTATTGATGTAATTAATTGTATATTATCTTAACATTATGATTTTATGCTAATAAAAAATAATAGTAAATAATGAAGTAAAATTAACTTACTTATATATACGGCAAGATATTGGTAAATTAAAATATAATGATAGAGACTAAATTGAAAATTATTGAAACTCCAAAAACTTAATTATAACTTTTTAATTTATAAGGACCCAATTAAAAATTCAATGAAACTTGAAAGACCAAGAATATAATTTTCCCAACTTTTATTTGAGCTTTTATATGTTTAAAATTTTAATTTACTGCTTATTGTTAAATTTTTTTGATTAATATAATCAATCATATGTTATATTGACACTTTGAAATATATATAATTTATATTTATAAAAATAAAATAAAATTATTTCACATATATAACATGTGATGACAGTTATGTTGAATGATTTACGTAAATTAGTTTCAATTATGGGTGTTAAAATAATACAATTTGATGTCATCAGTAAAAAAAATTAATAAAATGGTAACCTATAACCACGAAGACCGAAGATATTTTATTACTATAAAGATTCAAATATAAATTTTAAATTATAAAAAGTAATTAAAATGTTAAATAATATTACAAGAACTAAAAGAATAATTATGGTAACTTTTTTCTTTAAAATTTCTATATTAACATTAGTTTAAGAAATCTTGGGGTCCTTCTCTCTTTTATAAAAAGTGTATAACAATAATGACACTAACACTAGGAATGAATAATTAGCCTTTCATAGGGAGATCCTTAAAGGATTTTTCATCACCTTCAAAACAAAAGAAAGAATCAGGCACTTCGTCTCACCTTTTATAGGGAGATCCTTAAAAGGACTCTTCATGTTCTGGAGTTTTGCTTTAGTTTTTTATAGTTAACATTTTGTAACGTTTCTTTAACCAAATTAGGTAACATTAAGGGGCTCAAAAAAACAAAAGAAAAAAGCTCGTCTCATCCGTCACACATTGTAATTAAAGCAATGACTTTGAAAATCCATTATCCATATTTATACATAATGTTAAAATTAAATTGAGTAAAATATTATTTTAATCCCTCACTTATTACAAAATTATTATTTTTGTTTCTCACTCATTAAAATATCTAAAATAGTCTCTCAATTATTAAAAATATCATATTTGATTTCTCATTTTTTAAAAAAGTATCATATTTAGTTTTGTACATTTAGAGTTTATAGTTTAATAAAGAGACTAAATTGATAATATTTTAAAAAATAAAAAATTAAGTGTGATATTTTTAAATAAGTAACGAATTATTTTGGATATTTTAATAAGTGATGGACTAAAGTAATAATTTTGTGATAAATGAGAGACCAAAATTATATTTTTCTCAAATTAAATTATATGTAAAGTAATGCTATTAATATTTATTCAAGTTATGTGCATATCGTTATAGACTTGTACATGTACCTATATAGAAGGGGAAGTAGGGGACGTCTTCTTCTCGCTCCACCAGCTTACACTTGGCAGCCAGATTCTTTGCCATTGAATATGGACATGATGTTCTTAGAGTTGTTTTTTCTTTTTTTTTCTTTTTCTAGAGAAGCATGCACTTTCAAGAAATATTTTATTCATCCTCTTAACTAGTAAAAATATAACTAAAATCTCAAAACCTTAACGAGCCTTACATTCGGTATATTCTTAATTGATATATATGACTTGATTTATTAATGATCTTAATTTTTTTATTGTATGGGCAAGAAGATAAATTACATTCGCAAGTAAAACTGAATCGTGACACTCATATTATTTGAAAACTTTTAAACTTATGCTTGAGGCATAATTATGAGGTTCGCAAGTTTTAAAAAATATATGCTTAAACTCATTTTTCAAAAGAGTTTATAATTATGTACACTACTAGCTACTTAATCTCGTAAATAATTTTATTTAATATGACATTAAAATTTTCTCTGAAATTATACTTGCTTTCTAAAATCTTATTTGTACCAAACAAAAATAAACTTACATTTGCGCCTATTGAACTATATTGATAATAAAATTAGATTTTTAAACAAAAATTTTCAAATATAAATTTATTTTTAATTAAAATCAAATTTACAAATTATATTAATCAAACATAGAATTTGTACAACTCGTACAACCTTTGGAATCATAGTAATTAATTCTCCATTTTAATTGTGGGATATTGAGTTAAAACTTAAAAAGGCCTTGCGCTAATAGACTTAGAGATGCAGCCTTGTCATTGAGCATCTAAAAAATTACACTTAGACGTATGTGAACGTGTATTTATAAATAATTCGCTCTATAATATATATATTTTTTTAAAAAAGCCCTGTCTTAAAAGAATACTTTGTAATAATAACAATAAACTAATTCTGCAGAAAAACTTAAAAAAAAAAAAAAAGAAGTTGAGAAAGTGGGAGAGAATTAAGAAATAATGTTGAACACGTATGTACGACGAAACTTGCAGAGGCAAATAATTGAGAGGTAATATGCATTGAATAATGTTGAAGGATGAGTGGATCCTGCGCTGGGTTGACTCAGCCATTAAGACAGTGTCCTTCATATACTGCATACACCGACTGCTGCAGATGTAGATTCAAGCATCTCTCCGTGTCTGTCAAGATGTGCTTCCTATTATATAATGCTCTTCCACGCACCTCCAGTTACTTTCAAAATCCAATGTATATCTTGTTTGAAAAGTGATGAAACGATGGATAACTCTCTGATCAAAGGACAATGAGTACCATAGTTAATGAGAATGGATAATCTCTTATATAGCTCAGATTTAGAATTATTGGATTCACATTTAATAGACATAAATAAATTTTAAATTATAAAATTAAATATTTTTAAAAATTAAAATATTTAAAATTTTAAATTTTATTAGAAATGATCGAATTCTCTTTAAATTATATTATAATATGTATAAAATAAATTATAAAATATAAAAAATTGTTCTATTTTTAATAAAATATTATTTTATATAAAAAATTTAAAATTTTAGTATATTTTATTTTTATATTTATTAAATCTAGAGTTATCGAATTTGAATTAAGTGCTCTAGATTGCACGGGAGACGATCAATTCTCCATAATTAACCAAAGGCCATCAGATGGAGCAGGATCAGACAGTGGGAAGATAATTTAAGTGGAGAAAACTACGTTTCAAATGATTATTTGATTGTTCAAGGAGTCTTATACATAATTAATTGGCATACAAATTTTATTTTATTTTTTTATTAAAAAAAATAATATTATACTATAATTAGATGTTTACAAAATTTTTCTATCTAAGAATATGGTTTTGTTTGAATTTTACCATCTGAGACACTAAACTTATACTATAATATTTATAAGATTTAAATTTAATTTGATAAGGAAATACGTACGTACCCATTAACTTTTATGTTTAAGAGAATTTCATATTTTTTTCCCTTCCACCCCAAAAATCTTTTAATCTAGCTCAACTAAGATGAGGATTAATGTGCAGCTCTTCTATCTAAATGGAATATTTTCTGTTATCCACAGTCTTAGCCCCAGTGTCGGTAGTGATTCAAGCACATGTTGAAATGAATATGACATTCACCGTCTTCCCTTATTTTCTTCCTAAAACAAGAACAATGTGTGTCCATATCTTCCAAGCAGACCAAAGTAGAGCTTAGCAAAAAAATTAAAATTCTTTATGATAAATAGAATTAATTTGAAAAACAAAGTTAAAGAGTGTGTGGTTGTGATGATAGATTTTCAAGTCTCACCTCTTCAAATTTTATATAAATAAATATACACATCATATATTAAATAAGAAAATTTGAAAAAAAATAAGTGTTATTAAATAATTAATATTTAAAAGCACTAAGCATTTAGCGCTTGGGTTAAAATAGATCCAATGGTTTAATTTTTAATTTGTTTGCATAGTTTAATTATATATTTTATTATTTTGTTTATCTATTTTTGTTTAAAATTTACATGTCTAAATTTTCTGGCAATTATAACTTTTCATTTAAAGTTTGAATGGATATAAATTTTTAAATGAGCACACTTTTCATGAAAAGTTGTATTTATACAAATTCTTACTATAAATAAGAATACAAGCATATTAGAAAATATAAAAATTTGTATCCTCCTCTGCTCTCAAAATTTTTTCTTTGTTCCTTTAAAGGATTTTTAGAGATTCTAAAAATTATTGTCTATAAATCTTTGTATGCTTGGGATAAATTTTAGAGTAATTTATTATATAACAAATATAATAAGGCCAAATATTACCTTAAGGAAAATGATAAATACCCATATCTAAACACTGTTTTCATCTTCTTTATGTTTTGAATACATCTTCTTCATTAGATTAAATTTTATTTCTAATTTATTTTTATATTTTAATTAATTATTTTATTATTATTTTTATGTATTTCTATTTAAATTTTAAATATTATATTTTTCAATAATCATAATTTTTCATTTAAAGTTTGAATAGATATAAATATTTAGAAAAATACATAAAAAGTTATATTCGTGTACTATAAATAATAATATAGGCGTATTAGAAATATAAAAAAATTGTATCCTCCTCTAATTTTGCACAAAAGTGATGGATAGGTATAAAATCTCATTGACCTTATTTTCTTCATTAATGCTAAAACGAAGAACTCATGGGTCAAAAAGAAGATAAGCTTCAAAAAGTTAACAAGGACAAAACCTTCGTGCCAAGAGAAGACACTATCAGCCTAATAATTGAGAACCCTCCCTTCCAGAATGAAAAAGCATAAAGTATACACTGGTAACGAATTTTATAAAACTCTTGGCCATCTCCTCTTGTTATATATGAAGCTTAATCCCTCCTCTCTTTCATTTAAATAAATGACGAGAAAAAAAAAAAAAAGAGAGAGCAACCCATGTTATGATTGTCTTAAAGAATGATAATTTGAGTTAACATTCCGCGCCAAAGAAAAAAAAGTTAAAAAAATTATGGTATTTTTTAGTACAATTGCCAAATCAAGGGGTGTGACATGACACATTGACACCTTTCCTTTATAGGCTCCTTGACAATGACAATGGTAGTGAGTACTCATTTTGCGGTAGTTGCACGCTTATACTCATCATTCTTCTAGCTAGGGGGGATTATAGGCATTAGGAATATATATGAAGTAATTATTGGCCATTTAATTATAATTTGACTCCAAGTAATGTTGTTTAAATATTTGTTATGAGATGATTTCAATAAATTAAATCATGATATGTCAGGTATATTTTTTAAAGACCGAAAATATAGATATCAAATTTTCAAGGATTTCCACTCATCATATTTTCATATAATGGACAGCCAAACAACACATACATAAAGCTCCATCAAATGCAGCTTGAACTTCCCAGTCAAAGATGGGTTTTCTGTCTTTTCTCTTGAGAGATTCAATGTGTATCATACATATGCTATCCAGTCAAACATGATTGTTCAGAATCTTAGTTCTGCGTAACTTACTATACTCTTTAGTATGATCAAGTTTTAAAGGATTTCCACTCATCATATTTTCATATAATGGAGAGCCAAAATAACAAATACTTAAAACTCCGTCAAATGCAGTTTGAACTTCCCAATCAAAGAAGGCTTTCCTGTTTTATCTCTTGAGAGCTTCCACACACACACACACATATATGCTAACTTCTCTTAATTATGCATTTTTCTCGTTTCTGATAATCCGCGATTTGTTCAGAATCTTTGTTCTGCGTAACATGATCATCATACGAAGGAGTGAAGGGAAATGCTATGTTTTCCTTTCTCGCTAGTTTTACTTTACCACGCTACAGCTACAAGACACATCGCACAGTTCCCCTCAATATGAATAATTGAAGAGGCTATCTATATGTTAGAAAGAATGGAAAATAAAGACATGCCTAAGCTTGTTAGGCTGTCAGATTGCCTTCTGAACTGCCAAACCCTCCCTCTATTTTCTTTTATGTTTTGATGCCCTAAACAATTCTGGGTTTCGTTGTTTTAATTTCGGATTTTGTTATAGAAATACCATTAGTTTTACGTTTGATCACCGTATAAGATTATGTATATAGTAATAAAAAAATATTTTGAATAAATTTCGAAAAAATTTAAAAATAATGAACTTGACCTTTCTAAAAAATAAAGATCTCAATCAATGAACAACCTTTTAATTTCCCCATTTCTTTCTCCAGAAAAGAAGGGACAGAATAAAAAGTGACTACACATATCAAATCATCAGAGCCTTTTTGAACTTTGAACAGCACCTAAATATGGCAGCTCAATGCATCTAACCCGATCAAAATTCTGTGAGAAAAGCAAAATAGGTTAAATTTATAACCATTTCTTTAGTGATGGTAATTTCCCCTTGACATATGTCTCAACTTGATTTGTCTTGTCTTGCTAATTCAATATTTGGTATCCGAGAGAATCGAGTAAATTTTTGTTTGAAGTGATTTAGTTTTATTGTGTGAATTTTAATTTGCAACTTCACAGTCATTCCTGTGGAGGGGAAGAGAGGTCCATTTGGATGTGAAGACTTCTAGAGATCTCCATATATATAAAAGGTTATGAAAATAAATAAGTATATAGTAGTTAAGTTAAATACAAAAAACTAAAAATAATAATAATTCTAAATTCAAAGTTAATGAACTATATTTCCAACATTAATGTGGATAAATTCATACAACCCTGTCATGCATGCGATTTTCTCTGAGAGAGAGAGAGAGAGAGAGAGATATATATATATATATATATATATATATATATAATGTATTTGTTAAATTAATTTAATTAAAATTTTAGTAGTAATTGTTACACAATAAACTTATATTAACATTAGTGACGTATGGCATTTAACATGTGACAAATAAATTTATGGAAAATATACCCTAGTCCCTGGATGGGGATCCCCTACAGATTTAAATTTGGAATTTCATCTAATGATCTAGAATGCACCATGTGGATTTTTAATTACATTTTAATAAAAATTAAATAATTTTGAAAAAAATTATCTTGTATAATGCACAAATTAAATACATATTAATATTTTAGATTCTTTATTCTATGGAATAGTATTCCATTGAAAAGAAAAAGAAATTATATAGTTTGTAACAATTTGCCATTTATTTCTCCTCAACAAGGTGTCTTTTTTATAAAAAAAGATTTAAAATATTAACATGTCTTTGTATATCACGTTAATTTTTTTAAAAAATTAATATTGATTAAAATGAACTTAAAAAAGTCATTAAACACACTCTGGACCATGAGAAAAAATTTAATAGTCAAGAATAAAAACTGCAAGAACTGGAAATCCCCAACTCTCTAAAGGATCTCTGTCCCGGATCTGAGGATCCCCCGTCCACGCCCCTTGTGTCATCCCTAGCTACTTGCTTTTTGATATTCTAGTAACTTCCTAACTTTACGTGCGAGTTAAAAGGATCATTTATGAAGTTATTAACCATTAGTATATACGTATATCTCTTGTTACCCCCAGAAGGACAGACACAGATCCACAGGAAACTTATACCGTTGGACAAATCTATAGTGCATCAATACATTTAGATGTACTACTGATAGAATCATAGAATCATCAAACCACGCTCTCAAGAAATGCATGCCTTCGATTGCCTCTCAGAACAAACTTCTAATTATTACGTCACATCAGAATTACAAACTAACGTATTGGTTATTACGAAAATGATCATTAGACCGTGAAAGGTATATAACTACATATTTTTTCTGCTGTTTCCGTACGCATCGGTATTTGGATTGCCTTATGGCGTCGTGAAACTGTTTGATTGTATATATTTGAATTATCATTTGTATTACATGCATCTCATATGATTTTTTTTCCTCACTCTTCCCTTAAAAATCACTCATTCCAATCAATACAGTACCACTCTTTCACACACACAAACTATAGAAAAGCATTTTCAGTTACCATATATAACAAAGATTTCATGTTCAAATGCATATTTTCTACTTGCTATACTTACATAAACCAACATGGATTCGATCGTACTAGCTAGATTATAAACATGATTTCGTCCAACTAATGTAATTTACAGAGAATTCTACACAAGCTGAAACCAACAATATACTAAAACAGCTGCAACAATAAGAGGGATACTTATATTGTTAAGTTGCTCTAGAGGTTTGGCAAGTCTAGTTACTTTGAGCTAAATAAGACCCCTCATAATTTTATTCTGGCTATTAGCTACATATAAACCCTTACTATTTACTAGCTAGCTAGATATAATAGATGAAACAGTAGATGTCAAGTCAAGACTCAGGGCATAGTTGTTTCAGTTCAACGTCTTCTAGCAGCAGTTTCCCTTTGAGCATTGAAGAACACAGCAGCCACGGGAGGGCCAAGCTCATTTTCTTCAGCAAATTTTCTTGCGTTAAATCGGTCTCTTGAAGTTGGTGTTTTCATCACTGTCTGCCTGCGTTTCTGCTTGTATAGCAGGAATACGTACCTATGAATCCCTATATTTGGTCCTGGCATTTCATACTTTACCAACTCTTTTCCTGGGAAAAGAAACCAGGGAAAAAAAGAAAAAAGAATCATATACATGAAGATATATGAAAATTAAAGTGAAATGAAAGCCACTGATCTTCATGTATACATACATACACGTATGTGAATGTAAGGGCGAAAGCACTTACCAAATGTGGCATCCGTTGTGCCTGGAATATCTGTGACTATCCTGTGAATAATTAAAAATGAGTAAACACTTTCCATTAGGGGAGCTAGCTCAATGATTATATATATATCTAGCTATATAGTATTCTTTTAGTTTTAACGCTTACCTTTTCCGCCAGATAACGAGAAAGATAAATTAAGAGGGAAAGAACATGAATGGTCAATTGGCTTTGGTGTAAGTGGGTACTGGAACACTTGCTTTTGGGACTAAAGAATATTCGTTCGAATTTTAATTATGGAGTAAAATTAACCAAAAAAATGTACAAATTTTATAATACTGTCCATGTGCAAGAATTTTTCTATGGTTTTTAATTCATATCTATGCATATGATTTGATGAATATAAAAATAATATCAGATTGGGTTGATAAAAATTAATTCAGGGAGGGGATCTTTCACCCTCCCTCTTCCTATCCTAATCATTATCTCATACTATTCTTCATGATCTCAAATCCTAATCATAGAATTTGATTTGAGCATCAGGGTTTATGACGGAACCGCAACTTTCTTATGGATTTGAGTCTTTGACCATCTTCTTTTTGTGTAAGATTATAACAATTTTCTTATTATCTAAGGAGGACGAGACTACACACTGTTGGAGAATCAACCAGACTAGAATATTGTTTATCATACACTCCAGCTAGAATAAGAAAATCAAGTACAAGATATATGCTCATACCAGTGTAAGTGTTCCCTCAGGTATGGATCACTAGGGCCAGGAACATCTGGATCTGTCATGACCTATAACGGAAATTCAGAGCATAAATGGAAACAAGAAGAAGATGACCATGATGATAAAATCTGAAGGAGTGTGGGAAAGTACCAGAGTGAAAAAGGATCTCATATCGCCTCCATGAACCTGAACTTTGGGCTTAGTGGTTACTGAGGAAGGAAAGAACTCATGACCATTGAAGACCTGCTTGTTGGAGCTGTAAGTGACTGTCATTTTTACAGATGGAGTGAAACAATCAACGACATCTCCAATCACCCTCCCAATAGCTAGAGGATCAGCTATTTCATTCATGGCCATATGAACGACTAATTAAAACAAGTAGAAGAATTTAGTTTGTGAAAGTGATGGGTTACAAGTTATAAGAATGATTTTGAAGGCTGTGTGTGCTGAATGTGAAGGGGAAACCCTATATTTATAATGCAGAGACATGCCCCTCCAAGTTACTAAGGTTTCATAGGACACATTAAGTGAGGATAAGGGTATAGGAATTAAGAATGAAGAAAAGTTGAAAAAGAGGAACATCATCATGAAAAAGGCTTGAGTTGCGTAATGTTATTAAATTATAGGCTTAAAGTGACAGTGACATCAGGTCATAGTGCCTGATTTTGAACCCCATGGAGTATAAGAATTGAGCTTCACACTGGCCCCCTCTTCCCAATAAAAACAAAATAGAGACACCAGATTAACAAAGGAAAAAAAGAAGCTTTAATAGAAGAGCTGCAGTGGATTGTTTGGTCAATTTAAAAAGTGGTGTCATCAAATTCTGACACAACTAGCTTACATTTCTGAGTTTTAGTATGTCCCATAATTTAGAGGATAGAAAAATATTACAATTTTACTAAAAATAGTTCGTTTATTTCTAAGAGATCCGGATTTTGTTATTAATTATGATCGAGATTTTCGTGTATAATACTAAAAATCATTTTATAATTTTTAGAAATGCTGTAATAATTTTACTCGACTCATCAGAGACTGTGGGGGAAATATCCCATCCCTCTAGGTACGTTATGGGTTCACTAAACTAGCTATGAGAGTGACTTCTCATTATAATAATACTAAGATAATATATTATGGTATCTGTCTGAGTGTGATCTTGCACAGAAGGCATACATATACAAATTAACGTTATATCAGTTTCATTTATAAAAATTGTAGTGACGGTATCTTAGTTAGTTCGATCCATATTTCTTACTTTTTTTGAAGTATGTTAATACTTTTTGTTTAAATTTATTTTATTTCAATTTTTGAAATTTAGTGAGTGTATAAATTATTTTAAAAATAATATACTTATTGTATATAGATTCTTTTATTAATTAAGTATTGATCCACTCATTTAGAATGAGTAATTTATAACAAGTTTGTTACTTTTGAAAATGAATAAAATATTATTTTGATACTTCACTTATTAGTTAATTTTTGATTTGCTCCCTTCATGATTTTTATTTTCATTTGGGTCCATTAGTTTTCATTTGATTCTCAATTTAGTCCCTAAATGATTTCCATTCACAATTTGATCCCTCACTTATCAATTTATTCTCAATTTGGTACCTCATTAATTAGTAAAAATTAACCAAGAAATTAATGAGTTGACTTTCATATATATTAGTGAATGACTAAATTAAGAATAGACTAATAACAAAGAGAGTAAATTAAGAATGAAAATCAGTGAAAGGGTTCAAATTTAAAATAAACTGATAAATGAGGAACTAAATTAAGAATAAACTGATAAGTGAAAAAACAAAATAACGTTTTACTTTTTTCGAAAACTAATAACCTCGTAAACTTTAGTAATTTTTAAAAGATTAAATTTAAAGTAAATAAAGTTTATAATTTAAAGATTAAATTGTTAGTTTATGTTTGTTCTTATTCAAGCTTTTCACCTAATGAATCTCATATGAAATAAAATTTATCTATAAACGAGTAGTTTAAGTGCTTAAAGTACGTTTGAATCCAAGAATTGTGCAGCAAAGCCATGAATTCTGAAGGAGAATAATTCTACATCTAAAAGATTGTAGGGATGATCGTGAATAAACCAAAAGATATTTGTGACTGTCCTTGAAGAAATTGGGGGAAAAGTAAGGCGAAGTGCGCAGTTTTCCCCGTTTTTAATTATATCTTATGGATATATCTAAATATATGTAGCGGGAATAAGAAAGGGAGATTGGAGGGGACAAGGAATATAATGGTCTCATATAGAAAATTGAGGTGGAGTTAAGATATGGTGGGCCTTTTGCATTAAGGGTATACAAAGGGAAAATTCCTGGCGTGGGTGTTATTAGAACCTTCCCTAACTAGTAACTACAACCACCCATGTTGAAGTTTCCACTCATCACTATTATTTGAGGCAGTGTTTAGGGTATAAAGCTGCTCCACCCACATAAAAACCAAGTCTTACTGGTTATGGACATTTGGCTTCTCTCTCTCTCTTATGTATGTATGTATATGCAAAATTATTATTGCAGTGCCTTATTCATTATAGTACTTAAAGTCATCACTTATTAGAAAATGTCAAATTTAGTCTTTTATTTTTATAAAAAATATCATATTTAATCCTTTATATTTGAGTTTAGCTAGGGTTTGGAAAGATGAATTAAATTTAATATTTTTTAAATAGAAAAATTATATTTTTAATTTTTTACTTATCACAAAATGTCATTTGAGTTTCTCATTCATTAAAATATCTAAAATAATCTCTTACTAGTTAGAAAATGTCATAATTATTTCTCCACATTTTAGAATATTACTAAATTTAGTTTCTTCATTAAACCTTAAGCTCTAAATTTAAGGGACTAATAAAATTTGACTTTTTTTTTTTGGGAAGGTAGATTAAGTGTGATATTTTTCATTGAGTAATGGATTGTTTTCAACATTTCAATGAGGGATCAAATAACAATTTCGTGACAAGTGATGGACTAAAAAAATATTTTATTCTCTTTTGAAAAATGGGAGATGGAATATAGTATTTTTCAAGTAGTGAAAGATTGTTGTGGATATGTGCAAATGATCAAAATAACAATTTTGTAATAAATAAATATTCTTGTCCAAAATAACAGGTAGCATTAGAACAAAATTCCTATAAAAGGAAGCCTAATTGAGAAATTCCTATATATATCAAGAAGCCCCACGCCTTGAATTTATTGTTCTACAATACTTACAGTATTCATATTCCCAACCTGGACCACATCTGATATGCCTATATATATATGCTGTAATCACTTCTTCCTTGAAAACAAGAATATAGATTCATTCTGTTCAAAAGGTAACATATCTGGCTAGGGAAGAACCTAGCTAGATGCACTCCTATAGTTCACACACACACACACACACACATATGTATATATATAAAATTGTTCATTAAATTACCTTGAACTGGGTAGAATCATCTGACTACTCTTATCACACCCTCATGATAAATTTATTGAAAAAGAACATAGCCAGAATAAATCCAGCCTTCCTTTAGAAACTGTGTGACCAGTTTCTTCTTGTTTTTGGTAATGCTATTTTATTGTTATTTGCTTTTTAAGGTTTAAGGTTTAGGTTATTTGCTTTATATATATATATATATATATATATATGCTTTTAAAGGTTAGTGGTAGAGGGTCCACCTACAAGGCATCAGATCTAGTGCTTGGCTACGTTAAACCTAGTTTTTGGCATATTGCATACAATAAGTGACTTAAATTAGTGTTTTTGATAGTTATCAAAAGTGTCAATCATATATATAACATTAATGTCGTATCAAAAGGGTCCACATATATATACAAAGGCAGTCCCAAAATATTAATATTAAAGAACTAGGAAATACCCTATTCATTCATCAATATTCTTATTCTCTCAATTAACCTTTATTGAATTAAGGTTAATTATATACGTAATTAATCAAAATGATACTATGTATGACATGAAATATTCACTAATTATATACATAGGTACTCTCGCCATCACTATAATTTTGTTCCAAAGATAAACTTTTTTATTTTAGACATTCTTATTCTTCGTTGAATTATAACTACGACCCCATTGTAGGGTCACACAGGTCGCCGCGCGCGTTGATGGCCCTTAGTACATCTTCTGGACTCTTGTTCAAATTAATTATACTGTAAGTGGCGTTATTCTGATGTAATTAAGAAAGTGGATGTCTAATTTTTGACTCAAAATGACCTATGACAACACATGTTCCTATTTTGCAAAACAAATGTAACAACACTTGATTTTTTTTTTTAGTACTTCCTACAATACTATTAAGATGTTTGAAAATTAATATCCTACAATTAAATTTTTTTCACATATCTGAAAAAAATTAGATGTAACAGGCTTGTATATAAAATTGTTTAATTTTCATGTACGTGATTGTCTTATATTTTAGATAATTTCTTTTATTGTAGGTTGTATGATGGAGTTCAGTCAGTAAACCTGCACATTACAGTGGATCGATACTCCGATGATTAAGTTAGTAGGAGATCTTACACAAATAGAATAATAATAGAAAATTGTATGATTTTGCATGGATACATGAGAGTAGTCCTGTAAAATTCTTTTAATCAAAGACTATGATAGAACAAAATTATTTAACGTAAATATATCTTTAAAAAATAATTTTATATATATAAAGAAATTGGACTAAAAGTTCTTGAAAACATTTTGGTCTTTTTAGGTGTTAAGCTAGAAAGAAGTTGTTTGTCACCAACTTATCGATTTGTCGCTGGATGTATGACTATGTATAAAGTGGCTTGGGCAGTCTTTGACGTAGTGGGCCGAAGAGTAGGCCAAAACAGCCCGTTTTGTGTATTATCATGTTTGATTATATAAAAATTTATTATTTGAAGATAAAAAATTTAACAAATTATGGATATTATTATGTGTGATGGATAATTGTTACAAGTCCCACATTGAAGAGCCTCCTCAAAAGGAAGGGCTTATATTAATGGACTAGTCTTTTTGGATGGATTTTCTCTTTGGACTTATATTTGTATTATTGGTGCTTTCATTGAGAGAGACCGAGATGCAAAGAGGGCGAACTACATCTCTTTGGGCTTATACTTATAAGACCCTTGACCTTATAAAACCCTTCATTTGAGAAAGTTCTTTGATGTAGGATTTGTAACAATATGTCACACATAATAAAAGCACCAATACAGCCCCTTCGAGAGCCGATGTTCGCGATGAGTCACTTTACCAACACTGGTCCATTGTTAGCCCTCCACACTTTAAATCCTAATTATAGGTCACTCCCTCTGCATCTCGGTCTCTCTCAATAAAAGCATCAATATTATAAGTATAAACTTAAAGAG
This sequence comes from Delonix regia, assembly GCA_037074485.1. Lineage (NCBI taxonomy): Eukaryota > Viridiplantae > Streptophyta > Magnoliopsida > Fabales > Fabaceae > Delonix > Delonix regia. The sequence goes on along the minus strand of CM073456.1, from coordinate 13,122,554 downwards.
AGAGTTCATCTCAAAAGACTAGTTCTTGGAAAAACCTGGAGTTTTATAAGCTTCCTTACTTTGAAGCTTCCTTACTTTGAAGAGACTCCTCAATATAAAATTCGTAACAACTACAGTGAGATTTATCAAATTAAGTTAAGTATAATTTATTCCCCTTTTGTATTGTAACAAATCTTGTAAAAAAATATTTATGGTGGTATAATACAATAAGATTGGTTAAGCTGGATAGGGTGTAATTCTAGTAATTATTTAATGGCAAATAATTTGATTCTTAATGGAAGATGTTTTGGTTGCAACAGATGGTTCATTTAATGAACGGAAGATTTCGTTAAATCTTTGAATTCCGTTCCATGTAATTTTATTCCTATGGAAACTTTTATCTAATGCTTTACCAGATTTAAACAATTTGGTTAAGCATTATTTACAATTGGATTATCTATGTCCTTTCTACCAACAGAAGATAAAATTACTTAACTATGTTTTTATTTAAAGTTCTTTTGTAAGGACAGTATGGTTACAAGTTTGTTGATATTGGAAGCCCCATAAGGTTTTGATAAATATACAACATTAGTTATCTTTAAGCCATATATCATATAATTTTCCGTAATAAGGTTGTACTTGAGAATTATAAAGTGCAGCCAACTAAGGTCATTTTTCAATGGATAAAATGGATTGTGCCAACTAATTTGATATAGCAGTTGGTAGATACTCTAAAACATAGACAAAATAGTGAAAGAGATTCATGTGAAAGGACTAAACAGATTCAGTGTATAAGATGACTTATCGTATTATGAATGAAAAAGACTAGATGAAAAAAGAGTTATATACGTATTATTTGTTTTTGAAAATGGACCATTTGGTTCCCACAATTTACCCTTGTTTGTAACTTGATCCCTATAATTTTTTTTCAAACAGATCCCTATTATTTCTAATCATTTGCAAATTACTCCCCATCATCAAAATATTTTAAGGCATAATTAAATAAGTGCTGACTTTGCTAACAAAATTCATGTGGCTGCTGAGATGGATTCTGACGTGGCAAAGACATCCACCTTGACATTTAAGAGATGCTATGAGACACTATATGTCAGAAGAGAACAGGAGGCTTCAAAAAGCTTCAAGAACTGAGGGCTTTGAAGGCTTCAAACTCAAACCCATTCTTCATACAGTTACCAGCCACTGCCTTGATTGATCATGTGCCCTTCCCGTGAGTGCGCCGTGCCCAATCCCTCCTCCACTTCATCTTCTTCACTATATTAGTCGATGTTGTGGTTTAGATTTTTTATTAATACATGTTATTACCTTTAGAAATTTCTTTCCTTCCATTTTATGTTGTTAAAAAACAAATGAAAACGACCGTCACTGTTTTTATTTCCTTGGTTTGGGTTCTTGGTGTGTTTCAAAGGAGTTAGCTAAATGTATACTAACTCGTCAAAACTCTAATTGAATTTAGTGGAATATATACACAATTTCTCAAATTTTAACAATGGCATGATTCAATTGTGCAATCAATTTTAAGTGCCTGTATAAATATAACACAATCATACTTCTAGATATAAAATCCCATTAAATATAAATATAAATGATGCTACTTGTAGTTGCTGCAGGGTGTTAGAGAATCTCATACCATTCTATAAATTCTCTTCGGGAACTCGTACACATTTTATGGTCGGACTATTCTTCATGATGGTAAAAAAGTATCGAGCCACTGGACGTGGTTTTATAATGGAGCACAAGAGCTTTGCAGAGAACTATCGATTTTACTGTCGAACCATTTCATGAAAGCTACTGAACTTGGAGTTATTTAATTGTGTATACCTCTCATAGTCCCTTGGTCAAGGATACTTCTGTTTACATGGCAGTGACAATCTCAAGTTGGCTTCTTATAGTTTCATGGATATGCTAACAATAACATATCTAAGTATGTTAAGAATGGGAGATAGAAAATGGAAAAAACAAAAAAAGGAAAGAAATCTGACCGAAAAGAATAGTTGTCGTAGTGAAGAATTTGAAGTAAAATAGCTGAGATACAACCCACAATACTAAATTCAATGAGAGAATTGAAAGCAAATGAGATATGAGTACAAAAGCTAGGGCTTCTTGGAAAACAAAAGAGTCTTAATAATCTCCGAAAATCCCTCAGCCATATATTTTAAAAATTAGAAAATAGGTTTTAATATTTAATAAAACAAGCCCATTAACAAAACTCATATATAAGTCTAATCCCTTTCTCAATATTTACTTTCAATTAGTAATTTGATGCGATAATTACTGATCAATTTGTATTGTAGGTTGGGTATTTACTCAATGGGTTTGGGGACAAGCTAACCATCACTTATTACCTATAAACAACATAAACCCAATCCATTCTTAGTTTAGACTAATAAAAATTAATTGTCTAATTAGCAATTATAAGAATTTGATATAATAATAAGATTAATGCTAATCCATAAAATAATTAGAATATTTTAACAATCTCCCACTTGGATAGCATTAATCAATTACTAGGCTAATCAATAAACAAAAAAAATTAAGCAATTAATATTTGCAAAAACACATGGATGTGTGTGAATACTAAACTGTGCTAAGTTCATAAATGAAACTATACAAAGATCACTAGTTCGATAAGAAAACAAGTGATATCAATATTATCATAAAATTAGTTTCAATATTTGAAACAAATGGAATACAAAATGACATTCTAAATGTCATATTACATCACAAAAATTCCCTAAAGATTCGACTGTGACACCCACTAAACTAAGGCTACATCATAATTTTCAACAACACACATATGAATCACATGACTTGAAGACTCCTATATGTAAGCCTTTGGTCAACGAAACCACCAACATATGTTCACCAAGTATGTGAACCAAATGAATTTGAGATTAAGCAATCTTTTCTCTAACAAATAGGAACTTAACATCAAAGTGTTTAGTGCAACTAGAATTCTTATAATTTTGAGGAAAACTAAGAGCAGACAAACTATTGTAGTATATGGTTAAAGGTCGTGATATAAAATCAACTAGAAGCATTCCAAATATAATTTTCCTCAACCATATAGCCTAGCAAGTGGCCTTTTGACAAGCCATGTAATATACCTCTATAGTTAAGATAGCTCTTATTGATTACTTGCAGCTTTTTCATGAAATAGTTCCACCTGACATCATAAAGATTTATTTAGAAGTATATTTACGATCATCCATACATGATGTGTTAGGTTGTAAATTTTTCTCTTTTCAATCCTTTTTTATCTTAATTTTAGTGATTTAGTAAGGAAATCGGGCCATAAATGGTTATTTTAATTGGTTTCAGGTCATGAGAATGATTTTACTGGATTTATAGTTAAAGCAACATATGAGCATGTGTTTTTAATATGTAAAAGAGCTTAAAGCATAAAATAAGTTGTATGCATGACTTAAGTTAAAGATTTTAAATAGAAAAGTGGATGGCGTATCTTTTTTACCCATATTCTCTATAATGGGCTTTATATCATGAAGAAATAAGGCATGAGAAGCTTCTAGGGGCCACTTTTATGCGATTTGTATATTTTTATTTTGGAAAATAACTAGAAGTTAGTTAGAGATTAAGGATTATGGGATTTTAAGTTAGTATTTGGACACTTTTTAGAGGCTATGTCATTCTTTTCATCTTCTTCCTCTTTCTTTTCTCTCTTCTTTCTCTATTGGTTTTAGTGAGAGAAAATGTCTAAAATTTGATTTATAGCTCTATAATTCTGAATTTGGACATGGTTATTGATGTTTACACTTATGAGTAGCTAATTTCATTAATCTATCTAAGGATTATTGTTATAGTTCCTTCAAGTGTTATGTGATATTTGTAACTCTTCTCTTTTCTCTTCTTTTTAGTCTTTTTGCATTCCTATTTTGATTATATTATCTTTGGGTGAATGAATGATTGGGCTTGATTTTTTCGCTCAGAGTATGCCATTTGGTTTTATTAAATCTATAATTGTTTAGTTAAACCAAAACCTAGTGGAAAATTAGAAATGGTGACTTTTCAATCATAATAGAATTAGTTAATTAAATTCTAGGTGCTCACTTAAGATTGTAAGCTAATTAGGACTTGGTTAGAGAGCTTTTCTCAACCAACATACCGAAGGAAATCTAGATTATTAGAGTTTATTGGTAACCATAGCTATTTACCAAAATTGAGAAAGAAAATTAATCTGAATCAATGTAAATGATCAACATAGAAGGACCAAGCAATACATTCCTTAGTTAGATGCTTATTCCTTAATAAATTTATTTAATTTTCTATTTTCCTTATATTTAAATTAATTGCTTCAAAGTTGTTTGCTTACTTTTGCTAGTTTAATTGTTGTTATTGTTGTCTTTTATTTTGTTAAACCCCTCATTTTTTCCATTCTTTGATGTGTTACTCTTGGTTAATCTTCAGTGTTAGAATTATCAAATCTTGTGGGTATGACCTTTCTCATCATTATCAAAACATTTTCATCTAAGAGTAGGTTATTTTTAATTTAGTGGATTCAGCATCCATTATGATGCATAGTCTTAATCAGAATGTCTCACTATTTCAAATGGTTCAAACTTCCTAAAAGTAAGCATATGATGCTTTGTACCTTGGAAGTACCTCACAAATTTCTTCGTAGCTTTCCAATGATCATAGCTAGGATTATTTGGATGTTTGCCAAGCACATTGACAATAAAGGAATTTTGTGTCATGTGCATATATGAGCATACAATAGGCTGCCAATAACAGATGTATATGGAACCTTATCCATTACAATCTTCTCATCATCATCTTTAAGACACGATGATTTAGATAACTTCTCACCTTTCTAACTGGTGCGGCATAAGGAGTGCAAGAATGTATGTTAAATTTCTTTAGCATATGATTTATATAGGTTGCCTGAGACAAACCAAGAATACCATGAGATCTATCATGATGAATTTGAATTCCCTAAATAAAAAAGGCTTCATTTAGATCTTTCATATCAAATTGGCGAGACAAGATGTGTTTTATTTCATTCAATAAACTTGTTGAGTTACTAGCTAATAGGATGTCATCAACACACAACATGAGAATTACAAAGTTATTCCTTTCAAATTTTTGATAAATGCATTAATAAAAAAATATTCTCTATGAATCCAATAACCCAAAGAGGTTTCAATACTAATGGATTCATAGAGCTAGAGGGGCATTATGACAAAAGATACCTTCTTTCTCACCCTTGTTCTTTTATTTGAGACAATTGAAATCTTATGCCAATGCTTCTTATAATAATGGCATTCACCCTTAAAAGACTTCTTCTTTTGAGCATTATTATTCTTATTACTCTTCTTAGGTCCAAATAGTTTCTTGTCATTAACCTTGCCCTCATATTTCTTTCCTTTTTGTTTTTTCATTTCTCACTTCTAGCCTTGATGCATCAAATGTAGTTCACTTATTGAACATAAGAATTCACTTTCTTTAATGATTCATCCTTTTGAGTCACTATAGAGATTATCTAATCAATGGTTTATTTAGCTTTTTGAGAATTGCAAGTAGTTCTAAGAACCTTATACTTAACTAGAAGAGATTGTAGAACTCGGTAGATTAAGTAACTCTCACGTAAGTCTACAATCAATAACTTTAGCTTGAAGTAGTTGACTAGCTTCATCATGTGTTCACGCACACTAGACACTCCATCATCATGAGTGTTGTCTAACAAAGAGAGATAATATGTGTTCTGCCTTATTAAACTTCTTGAATTTCTCATGTAACACTTGCCAAATTATGATGCAAAATTTTTGTTCTTAAGAAAAGGGAAAATATTAATATTTGTGGTGTGTATTATTAATCAGATATAAACTTTGGTTTAGTGGTAAGGCTGGGTATCCAGATTCAAGAGGGCGTGCATTTGAGATACAGCTCCCTCCTCACTTAGGAATATTTTGGTGCTGACACGTGTCCCCCCCCCCCCCACAGGTGAAATTACCAAATTGCCTTTCTTATTTTTTTCTATTTTATTCCTTGTTTTTTTCACGTCATTTTTCCCATAAGAGCTTCTCCTCCATTTTTGATTTCTACTGCTTCTCTCAGCCACGGTCAGCCACCACCACCTCTGGCCAGCTTCTCCCCTCATCGGCGACATGTTCTGGCTAGTCACCGCCAGCAGTTGCTAGCGGCAACAGCGAATTTTCAATGATCTTTGCAAAGCCCAAAACCAATAACTTTTCTGCAGACTCAATGAGTTTCAAGTATTTTTTTTCATGAAAATGATGTTAGGAGAAGCATTTTTGGCCTTCATACATTGAATTTTAGCTTTGGAAGCATGATTTTTAGCTAGTTTTTTAGAGTTGTACTGACAGGGACCAAACTAAAAAGTTTCAAAATTTTGGGGTTTTTAGAAAATTATGAAATTCTAAGATGTAATGGGTTTAAATTGGTCCTATAAGAACAATTTTAAGGCATATGGCATGAAACCCTATTGTTCATCATGGTTTTTTTTTTTTTTGTTAAAGGTAGAGGCATGAAATTTAGGACTAAAATAAAAATTTAGAAAGTTTTTAAAGTAGTAAATGTAAATTGACGAAAGTTTGGGAAAGTTAGTGATGAAATTAGGGAATATGAGCTAGGGTTTGTTTTGAGTAATAAGAAGGAAAAGGAGTAATTCCTTGCTTTCCAATTGGCGTAGGTAGCTCATAAGAGTAATACAGTCACCTAAGGGAAGATATTAAATTACTGGTAATTAACATCACTCAGGTGCGCAGATAGCACTCCCCAATACTTTTCTTTATGCTTCATTTTTCATTATTTGGAAATGTTTTAAAATTATTGTTGTAACACTTGCTAAATTATAGTGCAAAAATTTTGTTCCTAAGAAAGATAAAAGTATTAATATTTGTTGTGTGTATTACTAATCAAATATGAGCTTTAACTTAGTGGTAAGGCTGGGCATCTAGATTCAAGAGGGCGTGGGTTTGAGATGTAGCTCCCTCCTCACTCAAGAATATTTTGGTGCTGACACGTGTCCCCCTCAGGTGAAATTACCAAAGTGCCCTTCTTATTTTTTTCTCTCTTTTCTTCCTCTTTCCCGTCACTTTCACGTTAGAACCCTTCTTCCATTTTTGCAAGTTTTGCTGATCCTCCCTGCCACAACTAGCCACCACCACCTCCGGCCAGCTCCTACACTCATCGGTGACGTGTTCTGGCCGGTCACCTCTAGTAGCGGCCGGCAGCAGCGTCAATTTTCTGGTGGTCTTCGTGAAGCTCAAACCAACGACTTTTTTTTACAATTTCAGTGAGTTTTAAGTGTTTGTTTCATGAAAATGATGTTAGGAGAAGCATTTTTGGTCCCTATCCATCAAATTTCAGCTTTGGAAGCATGATTTTTGGGCTAGTATTTGAGAAGTTGTGCTGACAGGGACCAAACTGAAAATTTTCAAAATTTTGGGGTTTTCAGACAAAGGTGAAATGCTGCATTGTAATGGGTTTGAATTGATCCCATAAGAACACTTTTAAGGTTTATGGCATGAAAACCTATTGTTAATCATGGTTTTTCTTGGATTAAAGGCAAGGGTATGGAAATTTGGGACTAAAATGAAAACTCAAAAATTTTTTAGGAAAAAATGTAAATTGACGAAAAGTCTGGGAAAGTTAGTGATGAAATCAGGGAATATGAGTTAGGGCTTTTTTGAGTAATAATACGGAAGAGGAATAATTTCTTGCTTTCCAATTGGCGTAGGTAACTCGTAAGAGTGATAAAGTCACCTAAGGGAAGGTAATGAGTTGTTGGTAGTTAACAGTACTCAGGTGCATAGATAGCACTCCCCAGTACTTTTCTTTATGCTTCACTTTTCATTATTTAGAAATTTTATTAATTATCATTTTTCATCTTGGCGTTATTAAACTTGATTAGAATTAAAAACGATGAGTAGATAAAATTCTTTAATATATTAGATGGCATTTTATATGGTTTTGAGAAATGAATTTTAAGAAACATCATGCGTACGGTTATGATTAGCTGCTAGATAAACCATTATTGAAAGACAATTTGATTTCATGCATATTGGTTATATTCCCCTGTGCATGCTTGTTTTTATTTACATTATCATTGGAAGGAATAGATAAGACACTGGCTGCCAACAGCAGTACTGTTAGCCATTGGTGCACCTAGGTAATGACCCAGCTAGTAGGGTTAATAATGGTGCTAACCTTGTGTGACAGTCATCACATGAGGATTGATGAGTGATAATTTTTGTGAGTTATGACTTCATGCCTGTTGATTATTTGCCCTCGAGGATTATATGTCCTTGCTTGTTGTAATTTGCCCTTCTTGTGGCTATTTGCCACACCAGATGGGTCCTTAGTAGTCCTTCCCTTGGAATGACCTTTGGAAACTTGTTGATTTATTGTTTATGGCATTTTAAATTCAATGTTTTAAAAAGTGTGTTAATTAGCTAAATTGTTTACTTATAACGGTGATTGCTCGTAGTTTAAATATTATTTCATTTCATTCAACTTTTGACCAGGTTTTGATTTTAATTTATACATGAAATTTGTTAATGATTTTGGGGTGCTATCTGCCAAAAAAATTTAGTCTCAGATAGGGAGATAGGCGAGTACCCGGAGGCAGCAGAGCAGTGATTGGAAGTTTTGTTGGTAAGTCCCGTTTGGATATTACGGAACCTATTCTTTTTTATTAGTTTGATATTCATGGCTTATTTTGAGATGTATATATATTTAAAACGATAGCTATTGTTTTGTATGTTTGGGGTTATATAGGGATCATAGTTGAACTTTCCCTATTGTTATATATGGTATTGATGCTATACTGGGTTGTGCTAGTGAGAGCAGAGGTCTCCTATATGTTTTATTACCTTATAGGATATTGTAGAAATTTTGAAATGTCCTATTTACTGGGGAGGTTCTGCTGAAATTTCTACAAAACTCCTTTTTTTGTACTAAACCCTTTATTTTATATTAAAGCAATTTATATTACATATGGTGTAAATTATTTAGTTTTGGCATGGTATTAAATGTCTCTTTATAGTAAGGCTTGCAGGTTCGGGAAATTTCCTCATGTCCTGTACCGGTCCCACTTCGAGGATTTTAGGATGTGACAATTGTTTTAATTTTGCCATGACTAAAACTTGTTAGAATTGAAATTATGAGTAGATGAAATCCATTGATATATTAAATGACATTATGTATGGTTTTGAAAATGACTTTTAAGAAGCATCATGCATATGGTTATGAATAACCACCAGATAAACCACTATTGAATGACAATTTGATTTCATGCATTCTAGTTGTATTCCCCTATGCATACTTGTTTTAATTCCATTATCATTAGAAGGACTAGATAAGACATTGACTGCCAATAGCAGTACTGTTAACCCTTAGTGCACCTAGGTAATGACCCAACTAGTAGGGTTAATGATAGTGCTAGCCTTGTGTGATGGCCATCATACAAGGATCGATGAATGATAATCTTTGTGAGTTATGACTTCATGCCTGTTGGTTATTTGCCCTCGACGATTGTGTATCCTCGCTTATTGTGATTTGTCATTTGTGGTTGTGTGTCACACCAGATTGGTCCTTAGTAGTCCTTCTCCCAAAATGATCCTTAGAAACTTATTGATTCCTTGTGAATGGCATTTTAAATTCAATGTTTTGAAATGTGTATTATTTAGCTAAAACTGTTGATTTGTAACGATGATTACTTGTAGTTTAAATGCAATTGCATTTTATTCAACTCTTGATCAACTTTTAATTTTTATTTATATATGAAATTTTGTTACTGATTTTGGGGTGCTATTTACCTGAAAAATTTTGTCTCAGATAGAGAGATTGGCGAGTTATCAGAGGCAGCCGAGCAGTGATGGGGAGTCTTGTGGTGAGCCTACTAAGGATTGCGGGATTTATCTCTTTCTGATTATTTTGTTGTAAATAACACATTCTTTTTTAGATGTATATATTAGGGTAATAGCCATTGTTTTGTATTTTGGGTTGGTTTAGTGATCACAGTTGAACTTTCCCTATTTGTTGTATATTGGATATATGCTACTGGGCTATGCTAGTGAGAGCGAAACTCTCTTATATGTTTGTATTGCTTTATAGAATATTGTAGAAATTTCGAGATGTCTTATTTACTGGAGAGATTCTACCAAAATTTTTACAAAACTCCTTGTTTTGTATTAACCCCTTATTTTCTATATTAAAGCAAGTTATATTCCAGATGGTATAAACTATATAGTTTTGACATGGTATTGAATGTTCCTCTAGTGTAAGGCTTGCAGGTTTAGAAAATTTTCTCGTGGTCTGTGCCTGTCCCACTCTAGGGATTTCGGGGTGTAACATCTCACTAATTGCTTTAAAATGTTTAATAATAGTATCCTTCTTAGGAATGCTCTATCTGATAATTTTCTCAATTGTGTACTTTATGATTGTTAGACAGATCTTGTTGGCCTCATGTTAATGCTTATAATAAGCCTTGTCAATAGTACTAAACTCAAGTACCTGTCAAAGGACTCATTTCAATAATCAAAATTAGCCTTATTCAAAGTTTTCACAACAAACAGCTGCTAAAACATAAGAGGTAAAGGAAAACAAATTAAGAAACATTAATTATGTCCTAGAAACATAATTAGGAAACAAGGTATCCTTCACAAAATTTAGCTTCTGCAATTGTATAGCAAGATGTTTATCATAATCCTACTTAAGGGTCCTGAACTATAATAAACCAAGCAAACTCATCTATTTTAAAAGATTTTAACCACTAAATGACACAACACAAAAATGTATCCATAATTTTCATATTGATAGGATACAAGCAACTATAAAAGTTTCAATTAAAACAATGTTGCTAATAAGTTAGAAATAAGCCTAATCCATATAATTATATTAACAATGTCACAATGATAGAGTATGTCCATTGCCAATACAACATACATGCTCTTATGGGTTTCTCCTAACATTTAACCTCATCCTTAAAAATTATTAAAAAAAAAATTCTAGGGAGAAAGGAGTAAAACAAGACCAATAATAACCACAACATAAGTGGTCCATAAGGTGACACCATCATGATTATGTCTACAATAGGTGAACACACAACCATGAGGTGTAGGTGACCCAAAAAGTCCACAACAGATTCCATACATAATTATTCCTTAAGACATGTGCTCAAATTAGGAATAAAAACACTAAATATACAAACAATTTTGTTTTAGTTTATTCAAGCTTTATTAAGGAAAGTGAGCAAAGTATGTGGCTCTTTACTATGTATGGTTAACATATAAAATTTTTCAGGTCAAAATACCTCGATTACATAGTGTTTTAAGGCTCTAAATCTCCAAGAAATTTGGAAACTCTTTTTTCCAAGGCTCAAAAAATTTATAGTAAAATCACTAAAAATGGTAAATGACGCATAGAGTGGAACTGTCAAAGCTTATAAACCAACACATGAGGCACATATGCCTTCAACCTCTGGGCTTGTGTATGTGCTTCATACCATCACGCGGCAAGCAGCTTCTTCTTCCTCTTACTAGCTCTACAAATCAATTTTTTTGACCCAACTTTGACCCATTATGCAACCTGTCAATTTTCTTGGTCTTAAGGAGTAAGATAGGCATAAAATGAATCATCCTTTCATGACCTATGAAACCCCTAAAGTAATTTTGGCCAATAACATAATAACATGAAGGATTATGGATTAAAAGAAGAAAGGTTTCATTTGTCATTCAAGCATTGATGGTAGCCTCTAATTTTACAAGTTTTAAAAGGTAAAATGGGCATCATTTTGCTTGAAACACTTTAGCAAAAGAAACCCTTTAAGTAATTTAAAAAAATTATTGTACAGCAGTGAATAATTCATTCGTAAAGGAAAGAGGTTTTCTAGCCTCATGCATTCACATATATAAGATACATTAGATGAAATAACATATATGAATTAACACACTATCATGATGTATATTCAACATAAAAGCCTATGGAAAATAAATAACTAAACTTTTGACTTGCTCTAATACCATTTGCTAACAATAACATATTTGAGTATATTTAAAATAGGAGATATAAAATTAATAAAAAAAGGATTTGACTTAAAGGAGCAATAACCATAGTGAAGATCTTTAAGTAAAATAATAGAGAGTAGCAACCCATAATACCCAAGTTCATAGAGAGAGTTTAATGCAAATGAGAGAAATGCACAAAAGCTAAAGCTTCTTAAAAAACTAAAAAATCTTAATAACCTTAAAACCTCTTTAGTTGTATTTTAAAAAAAAAATAAGGAAATAGGTTTTAATACAAGCCCATTAACAATTCTCATTTGTGAGTAGGATCCCTCTCTTAATATTAATTCTCAATTAATAATCAGATGGGATAATTATTATTCAACTTGGTTAGGTTGGGTTATATACCTAATGGGATGGTAAATAATTAAACTCATCAATGATTATTCATAATTAACATGAACCTAATCTATTCTTGGTTTAAACTAATCAATATTAATTACCTAATCAACAATCAAAAGAAATTGATCTAATAATAGAATTAATGTTAATCCATAAAATAATTAAAATAATCTAACACGATAATGTCACCTTTTGTCTTTAATCCCTCAGGACTTGATTGGTTAAAGACTATTTATGACTTTGATGATTTCATGAATTGGATATGTTATCCTGGTGAGGTGGTCAAAAAGGTAGAACAAAGCTAGGAAACATAGTGGTATGAGGAGTAAAACCATTTGATGATTTGAGAATGACTGGTATATGGGGAAAGTTGTTTTATAATATATAGACTTATTTTTAATATAACATTTACTTAGTTTGATTCAATTTGTGCTATTATTTTTAGGTTATGCATAATTGAAAATTGGGAAGCCTAGTTCTCTTTCTTTCATGCTAGTTGCTAATTTGTAATATTGTAATAATCTCCTTAACATTTAATCTTTACATGAGGGAGGCAAACTGTGATTTATCTTATAACAGTTTTAACTATGTTTTCCTCTTTGCCCATGTGTCATTGATAGACAACTTATTGTGATCTTGTTCATATCGTTGCACTATAACTATACAATTCCCACTAATTTTCTAGGCACATTGTTACTTATTAGCTGCTTGCTCTTTGTTTAGTTCTATAAAGCCTTATGTTGTGGCTACTTTTGGCTTTTGAATGAATTAATATTTCATGTTACTGAAAACCACCTATAGTTTTTCAATTTTTCTCTTCTGATGTATTTTAATCTGGTTGTTGCAATTAAGTACCATTTTGCTTTATGGTCTTACTTATATGCATATATTGCACTTGGACATACCAATTTTATACTCCTAATAGAAGGCTTCTTACAAGTAACATCATCAACATGTATTAGTATTAAAATTTTCTTCAAGCTTTGGAGCTTGCATGCTTAATATTATGGATTCAATATAAAATTATGTAATAAAATAACATATATGAATCAATTCCTTTTAAAGAATATTGTGAGAGTGCTTTAAGATTATTGTGACAAAGTTAGTAGACTCTGTGGACAACTATTGATATTTATCTAAATACATTTTATTGTTACCATCATCATAACTACTTCATTCACTTTAAGCTAACCTCCACTTCTAAGAAAAACATTATGTTGGCTATACTTTGTCATGAATAAGGCTTTGAAGTTCAACAATAGTGGAATCATGTGCCCTAAAGTAAGAACGATAAACCAAGACCTTTTAACCTTGGCATATCATGTCTGTTTGTAGGCATTTTTCTTCTCCTTGCTTTGCTACATGTTGAATGAGACATGTCACCATAAGAAATATTTAAACTTTCACTCTTTCTACACGATAACAGGGGTCAAAAAGAGGGTTCCTTTTCCTTTAAACCTCACTTACCTCACGTGCTTCCTTCTTGTTAAATGCCAAAGGGGATGTCTTTGCCATATAGGATTCCATCTTAGTAGCCACATGGATTCTGTTAACAAAGTCAACACTTATTTAATGGTGTTTTAACAAATTTTGATGGTATGAAGTTATTTGCAGATGTTTAGAAACTATACATAGCTGTTTGAAAAAAAAAAAAAAATATATATATATATATATATATAAGAGCTAATTTACAAACAAAAATAAACTATAAATATCAAATGATTAATTTTATTATTTTTTTGTATTGTACAATTAGTAGCTTATATGGAAATAGGTTTACAAGGACTGAATCTATCAAGAAAGAAATTAGCCTTTATTGTATTTGTTGTACATAAAAATCTTAGGCTATAAGTTGACCATTACAAATGGCACAAGGAGATATGGGCAATGATGATCATAATCTTAAAAATTTGTTGTGGCTTATATTCATGTACTGGTTATTGGCCCATTCATGTGCCAAACCCAAATGAAGAAATATACTCATCTGACCAACTCTCTTACATGTTTACTATTAGCCTATTTCAGATACAAGCTCATCTCTCTTAGCTAAAACAAATAGCCAGCTCATGCTCACTCTCCTAAGCTAAATACAACACGTGAAGACCAACTAAAAGGAAGAGACAACTTTAACACTATTCTGATAGCCTTTCCTCCATCTATTCTACATCATCTCTTCTTTCCTATAGCTCACATGAACTGCCATTTATGAAGTCTTCATCTTTCCAAAAAAGTCTGGCCTCCTTGAGCTGAAGATCATGTGCTTCATGGCGGTCAAAGGAAGAAAAGTCTGACCATCTCCACAATCATAAAGATCCGCAGCATTTATTACTCTCCAACGACTAGTTTTTAGAAAACTATATATAGATATGCTACCTCTTGAAGCAATATAATAGATCTGTAACATACTTGAATTGTATTATCTATCTTAAACTGAGTTTTTCATTTATTTGCTTTGTAAGAGCATTTATGAGCTTTTAATGTAAACCCACTTCTCTAAGGGTTTAGAAATCTTATCTTCATTTACTGATTTGAACCTCTGTCTTAGAAAAGAAAAAGAATGTGTAAGAGTGAGCTACCCTAGTTAGTTTAAGGTTAAGTTGAAAACCTTGTGTTTAAAGAGTGACCACTTAAAAACTCTGAGATTGTAAAGGTTGCTATTTTAGTGAAAAATCCTTTGAAGGAGTCAATAGGACTGAAAGTAAGCATTATTCTTTGTTGAACCAAGATAAATCACTGTGTTTAATCTTCTATCCCTTATCTTTGCATTCATAAATTTTTTCTAGTTAACTGTATATTTTATAATTAATGGATTTCTTAAAATCTTTTTTATTCCTCGAATAACTCAGTTTATTGAACAAATTTTCAATTAACTCTCTTTATACTATTTATTCTATTTTATAATAAACTAAAAGTTTTCAATTAACTATATTTTTAAAACAAAACTTTGACAAAAATTTTAAATCACCTATTCACACTTCTCTAAATACATCGTCATTGGTGATATGAAAAACAATTCCCAAGCAATATAATTGAGATATACAAATATATCAAGTTATAATTGTAAGAATTTATTTTAGTATCAATAGGTTGTTGTGCCTGTTTGTAAAGAAAAAAGGAACTTTAATCGATGTCCTTTCTTATAATATGTCTTTTTTTGTTCGAAAAACGGAAAAAAGCGCAAGCAATGATAAAATAACTCGACCGTTGGGATTGCGGCGGGAAAATCTCGCAACCATGATAAGCACATCAACCTGCGCTTCTCTTCCAGTAAACCCGACAGTAATCTTGTTAGAGAAATGCAGAACTCTGTCTCAAGCGCGTCAAATTCACTCCTATATGATCAAAACAAACCTCGTCACTCACACATACTCCGTCGCTAAACTCATCTCCGTTTGCTCTCTCTGTGGTGGACTTGACTATGCCTTGTCCATTCTTCTTCGGATTCAAAACCCCACTTCGCCCCTCTTCTTTCGCCCTCTCATCAAGGGCTTTTCTGAAAGTTCATATCCCTTTCAGGCTGTAATGCTTTATGCCCACATGCTCTTTTGCTTAGAAGATTTGTGGGGAATTGAGTTGTCGGTTCCCTCTGTACTCAAGGCTTGTGGTAGGTCCAGTGCGTTCAATGAAGGGCACCAAATTCTCGGTCACATCTTGAAGACCCATCTATGGTTTGACCCGTTTGTGACAAATTCTGTGGTTCGTATGTGGTTGGGGCTCGGTGAGATCGAACTTGCCAGATCGGTGTTTGATAGAATGCCTGTGAGAGACTTGATTTCTTGGAATTCCTTAATTACGGGTTATTCGAGGGTGGGCGAGATTGAGCTTGCACGTGAACTGTTTGAACAAATGCCTCAAAGGGATCTGGTTTCATGTAACGCCATGATTGATGGCTACGCAAAGCATGGAATGTACAAGCTCGCTGAGGATATTTTTATGGCAATAAAGGCCAAGGACGTGTTTACTTGGACAACGATGATTTCAGCTTATGTCCGTAATCATCGCCCAATGAAAGGGTTAGACTTATTCAGAGAAATGTTGAGTAAAGGAATTCGACCTGATGCCCCTGCTATTGTTAGTGTCCTTTCAGCCATTGCTGATCTAGGTTTTGTTGAGGAAGGCAAATGGATACATACTTACGTATCTACCAATAAGATAGACCGTTGTTGTAGTTTTATTGGATCAGCACTCATAAACATGTATGCAAAATGTGGCCAAATTGAAAATGCCTACCATGTTTTTAGAAGCATATCTCACCAAAGAAACATTGCAGATTGGAATTCCATGATCTCTGGGTTTGCTATTCATGGGCTTGGTCGTGAAGCCATCAAACTTTTCCTGGAGATGGAAAGTGCGGAACTTAAGCCTGACGATATCACTTTCTTGGGTCTCTTAAGTGCATGCAACCACGGAGGCCTAATGACTGAGGGTCAATTCTATTTTAAGACCATGCAGGTGAAGTACAAGATCGTTCCTAAGATTCAGCACTTTGGATGTATTGTTGACCTTCTTGGTAGATCTGGTCGTCTAGAAGAAGCACTTGGGATAATATATGATTTGCCTATGGAGCCTGATGTTTTAATCTGGAAGGCCATTCTCAGTGCCAGCATGAAGCATAATAACATTGAAACTGGTCAAATTGCTGCATTGCGAGTTATGGAGCTGGCTCCAGAGGATTCAAGTTGTTATGTTCTCCTCTCAAACATGTATGCCAAAGTGGGATGGTGGGACGAAGTGGCTAAAGTTAGAACAATGATGAAAAAGAGAGGAGTAAGAAAACTTCCTGGGTGCAGCTCCATTTTTGTGGATGGGAAAGTTCATGAATTCTTAATTGGGAAAGCAATGGATGCGGGAAACAACCAAAACGTTCTCTCTATGGTAGAGGAAGTGGTCTGTAAGTTGAAGTTGGAAGGGTATGAGCCTGACCTTAATGAAGTTCTTCTGGATATTGAAGACGGTGAAAAGGAAAGCCAATTAGCTCTTCATAGTGAGAAGATGGCTCTTGCTTTTGGACTGTTGAACATCCCCCATGGAATCCCCATTCATGTAGTGAAAAACTTGAGGATTTGTTGTGATTGTCACTCGTTCATGAAGCTGGTTTCCAAGATCTACAATCGCAGAATTATTGTCAGAGATCAAAACCGATTTCATCATTTTGAAAATGGTTATTGTTCTTGCAAAGATCATTGGTAATTAAGTTTGATATTTAGATGCTGTGACAAGAACAGAAATACATAGGCAGGAGGGTAGATTCTATTGGGTTCAGTTGGACATATACTACTACAATGTGATGGGTGAATGTAGTTCCAGTTTTAGCCACTTGAAGCTAGCTCAAATGGTGGGCAAAATTCGAGAATTTGAGTAACAAGTTCGACCCTTTCTCTTATGCTGTAAAAGTAGACTTCTGTTGCTAAGAACTAAGCAGCTATTGCATTTCCCTGTATTTAATGACAATTGTATAGGACCAAAAAAAAAAAAAAGGAAAAAAATTTAATTGGGTAGAATTCTAATTGTTTCCCTCCTAGTTGTGACATTGGATTTTTGTCAAAATTTTAAATTTCCCTTCAAACTATCTTAAGAACGTACTGTCTGATATTTAGAAAATCATTTCTTTTAAATCTTGTTTTGATTAACAAACCTTAATAACATGGGAGTTTTTATTCTAAAAGAAAATTCTTAATATGAACTGTATCACTCCAAGATAAGCTACAGCGAGTAAGCGATCCATGGATGGATGGTCCATAAAATTACTGAAGATACTTGACTTCATTTAATTTTCGGACCATTCATTCTTTGGCTACATGACAAAAATGATTTCATTTCGGTGGTTCCGGGAATTGAAGTAACTGCAAGTACGGAAGTGTGTGCTTCACCTTGTCTCTTCTGGAGCACAAAATGAAAATCTTACACAATATTTAATAATTGACCGCAATTTGGTGAAACCGATCTTACTTCCAGCCTCGTCTTCATTTATAAAATTAAATTTAAACCCCTTTGTAATAGTTGCAGCTAGGGATGACTGCGTTTTTCTTTTTTTGGGTTTCAGATCTCTAAACCACAAGTGGGTGGGATATATTTTTCTCTGCCTCGGAAATTATAATTGTCACCCCATACCTATTAATGTATATTAATAAACTTTAACATATGATTTTGAGGAATGTATTTGAATTTAAGATAATATTGTTTTGATTTTTCAAAACTTTATTTGATTTTCATTAAATTTTATAAAGTCAGGGCTTTTCCCAAATTTTTATTTCCTGGTAAAGAATAAGGACAGAGGAGATTTGTACTTATGTGAAAAATGAGAGTAAAGATAAAAAGATAAAGTAATAAGTGGGGCTGGAAAGTAAAAAGGAAAAAATTATTGTAACATGTTGCCATTCCTATGAAAAAAATACCTTTTTGTTTCTTATTTTTAAAAAAAATTGATAATTTGGTCCCCGCTAATTATAATATCAGAAATAGCTCTCTATGTACTTGAAATTGTCAACCTTAGCCTCCACTCTTTAGGCAATGTAATCCTTCCTCGTTAAAAATTTATTTGAGGTGGACTAAACGGAGCTAACGTGAGACATTAAGGAGTTCTAATTAAGGCATATAATACTTTGATATTTAGGCAGATTCAAATTTGGGGTATTAAAGTTGACAATTTCAAATAAATAGCAGATTGTTTATGGAATTATAATTAGTATAGGACCAAATTGTCAATTTTTGAAAAGGTCTGGATTAAAAAGAGATTTTTCTCCTCTATGATATATATAATTTTTTTTTATTTGGTCGATATGATTATATATAGAACTAAGTGTGAGGTTTTAAGTAGACATAAATGTAATTTTGGTCTCTTAATTTTACTTGAGTTTTCATTTTCATCCTGAACTTTATTTAGTTTTAATTTAATTATTTAACTTTACTTTAAATTTCATTTTCATCTTTTAACTTTATTTTAAGTTTCACCTTTTCCCTTTAACTTTAATTGATTCTTATTTAGTCCCTTAATTTTCCTTTTAATTTTATTTTCATTCCATAAATTCATTGGTGCTAATTTGGTACCTTAATTTTATCTTAAGTTTCACTTTTGTTCTTTAATTTCATTTTAATCAAGTTTTACCTTTATTTTTCAAAAACTACTCAATTTTTTCACCTTTCATATTTTATTTGTTCATTTATCTATTAATATGCGAAAACTCTATGAATTATAATAATAATTATTTTGGGGTTTAATTCTTATCATATTCTATCACAAGCTAAATTAATTGGTACTCCCAAATTTATTTTAATATTTGTTTTCTTCATTTGGATATTCCTTTACCAAATAACTCTAAATTCATGCAAAGCCTAATTATTTAAAGCATTTTAAATTGATGGTATTAGAGGAAAAAAATACATTTGAGGAGTTATTAAAAATTAAGAGACAAAGTAAAACTTAAAGTAAAGTTAAATGACTAAATAGGCACCAAAAAAATTTAAAGGACGAAAATGAAACTTTAAGTAAATTAAAGGACCAAATTAGAACTAAACAAAATTGAGGGATAAAAGTGAAACCGTAAATAATATTGTTGGACAAAACTTGGATTTATGCCTTTTAAGTACCGCGTAAATATCAGCACTACTCTTTCAACTTAATTCGTTTCCAAGTTTGTGATCACATGATTAATAAGGTAATATGCAATTTTAAGATTAGATAACTATTTTGGAGGTCTTACGCAAATTAATTTTGAGCTTTTTTTCTTTTCTTGCCTTTCTTTGGTAAGTTATGTACAAATTTTTCACGGTTTTGATGAATATACTTTAACTAGATGAGTGCTAGGTTTTGGCCAAATACAAAAAAAATAGTGGTAGGTGTATTCTTAAGTTAAAAAATTTACAATCAATATCTCAAAGTCCCAAGACACAGACGGCTGGAAAAAAAAATTTTTTTTTGATCCCTGAGTCCTTTAAAATAATTTTAAATTTAATATCATTTATAATAAATATTTCAAACTCATGTTAAATTGTAATCTTTGTTTTAAAAAATTCAAGTTGAAATTCTAATTTTAATGGGAATCGTAATTGGAAAGAAAAAAAAAATATCACAAACTTTTTGCTAGAAAAATAAAAATAAAAATAAAACAACAAAACTTTTCATTTCTTTCCCTATAGATGCAAGTTTATTCATGTGTTACCCTTGTTTTTGGTCAATGAAACAAGAAGGAAACAGCCATTCTGGTTTTACTACTATCCTGAGAAAAAGATCATTGGGGGATTAGTAAATACAGAGAACCAACCACATCAAACCCACTGCCCAAGCACCCGGTTACCACCAAGAAACTGCCACTCCATGTGTCAGTAAATATCAAAAGCTTATATATACTTTTAGTCTCTCTACTTTTATAAATATTACAAGTTAGTATCCCAATTCCAATTCAGACATTATTATTATCGAATTTATTTAAATTGATTCGATTTCATTCTTTTATCACAACATCAAATTTTTAATTTAATACCGAATATAATAATTTTTTGACTCAAATATTATTTATTTATCTTAATATTGTTAATTATACTTAAATTTGACATCTAAGTTAATAAATTATTTAATTTGGTGTTATATTTTGGATAAAAATATGTTGCAAGAGCAAAATTTGATTATTTCAAAATAAAAAAAATTAAAAAAAAAGTTGGTATTATCTGCTTTTACAATAGAGGGACGAACTTAAAATTTTTATGAAATTAAAAGTACAAAACACAAATTTAAGCCAAACTTAAAAAGACTGAAAAAAGGCCAACCCCACCTCTCACTTTCAAACAAAACTTTATTCAAGATGGTGCCAATGGCAGTTAAAGTCACAGTGCATTGAATCTTTCTTCTCTCCTTCTCTCTTCTCTCTTACTCTCTTTCTCTATATTAGTTCTGATATCTCTCTGTTTCCATCCTTCTCTGTTTCAGATTCTCTCTCGGCGTCCAAATTCAGGTACCATTTGTTTTCTTCTTCTTCTTTCATCTGATTGAGATGATTTGAAATTTCTTTCTACGAATTTAATTTCTTCCACCATTTTACTCTTCTCTCTGCCATTTATCTGATTTCATCATGCCGATCTCATTAATATACATGTATGCATGTGACATGCAAATATCATAGTTACTTTACTTCCCTCGTAACTCCGATTTGCATTCGCTTACCCGTTTCAGTGACTATAATTCTCTGTCAGAATGTCATGGATTTTCATTTCTGTATTATCAATTTTATATGCTTATATATGTTTCTGTTAGAATGGCTTCTAATTGCGTCGTTGATGCAATTTGATAGAAGCTGAAAGTTGATCTCCAGTAGCCGAAGAAGTTCAATTTGTGCATCATAATCGATAATGGTGGTTTCCGAGGCAGAAACGGTTGCTTACGAAAACAACCATACCCGAGAATTAGCACCTTCATCTCCATCCCTGCCTGTTTTGCAGTTAGAGCAAGAATTGCCGTTACAAGAAATCCCAATTTCTCCACCAAACAATCGTCAAAATTCAGTACACTCTTTGATCATGGACGAATTCCTGGCCAACATTTGGAATTCCGACGATAACCAGGTCGATTCACCACCACCTCCCCCCGGTGACGAATTAGCTGTTCAAAATGAAAAAGTTGATGAAGAAACTGAACCTAGTAGTGCTCAACAAGCCTCGCCCTCTGATCCTCCCTCAATTGGCAAGAAAACTGTGGATGAGGTATGGTATGAGATGCACAAAGACGATGAGCCTCAGAAAAATGAAGAAGCTAATGGCGAAATCAGCAGTAATGAGAGCCTCAAAAGGCAAGAAACACTTGGGGAGATGACTCTGGAGGATTTTCTGATAAAAGCTGGAGTAGTACATGAATCTTCTTTACCATCATTACCAGCGAAGTCTTCTTCGCCTCAACGAAGACCATCATCAACACAGCCACTTCAGAACCAAACTGGAAATATGGCAAATAATAGACCATTTGATGCGAGTTACAATATGGGGCATGCAATGAGGGTGGGATTTTCTACCCAAGAAATTGTGGGAGGCTGCGTAGTGTTCTCTCAGAGTCATAGCTTAGCAGCAAAAGACATCACCACTACTAGTAGTGCTGTTGAGAAATGCCAAAAGATAACAGATTCAACTGGGAATAGTAGCAAGAAGAGGATAATTGATGGCCCCCCTGAAGTGGTAGTAGAGAGAAGGCAGCGCAGGATGTTGAAGAATCGAGAATCAGCAGCACGTTCTCGAGCAAGAAGACAGGTTTTGTACTTATCATATATAATTTAATCTTGAATTTTTTTTTTTTTTGGGTTATAGGAAACAACTCTAAGCTTCCTTGAGAATTTGGTTTACTTTGCTCTTCCAAAGAACCAAGAAAATTTTTCAGACATAGAACCAAGACTTCTTCATATCACATCTAGTGGATGTCTGCATATATATCTGAATGCTATCTATGGACTATGGGTAAATACTTTGTTCATATCTATCAATTGGAGACTTAACGTGTGTATTTAGAGATTAAGTAGACTTTGTTCATATTTAAGCGTTATTTGACTGTTCGTGAATCGTGATTGACTTGTTTATTATTTTTAGACAGTCTACTTAACAATTTTTCTAGTTTTAGGACAAACCATTTTCTCCCATTGCAAAAGATGTATTATTGACTGTTTCTTTTAGGTCTTTTGGTGTCCTTTACATTATGATGCCAGATTCTTCTATTGTAGGCATATACGGTGGAGTTAGAAGCAGGGCTGAGTCAACTCAGACAAGAGAACGAAAAGCTGAAAGAAATTCTGGTACAACAGATTTTTACTTTTATTCATACTAATTAATGTTGTCTTACGTTTTAACATATATTAGTATAATGATTTAAATCTGGAACAGGCTGAAGCTGAGCGCAAGAGAAAACAAGAGGTAAGAGTGAGTGACCCTCATGTTTTCTCTTCCTTAAATCTGAACAGGTCTTCATATATGCCAGAAAGTATCATCAAAACACGATGCTATATTTTGATCTTTCATTGGTATAGGTTGCACAGAGGAAGCATTCAACTAAGGCTCAAATAAGAACAGAGAAGTTTAAGGCTATAAGGAGGACAGCGAGTGTGGCTTGGTGAATGATGTGCCTTAAGCACCAGGGGATGAGATGAGACATTTAGTATATAGAGTACATAATACTGCCTGCATGTGCCGAAAATAATGCTCTTGTAAGGTATACAGAAAGCCTTTTACAATAATTTTACGTTGCCAAAGGCTCCTTGGCTACTCTTTCCATGCATTCTAACTATGTTCAAGGAGACAGACATATCAATGATAAACAAATATATATATATATATATATATATATATATTTATATACATATAAGTTGCCAACCTTCTTAATCGTATACGTGTAACAATATGTGTGTGTGTGTGTATGTCACACCCCTAAATCCTTGGAGTGGGATTGGCACAGATCACGAGAAAATTCCCTTGACCTGCAAACCTAACCCTAAAGGGACAATCACTATCATACCGATCCAATCCCCCTGAATACTGCTTGACTTAATATGTAAAGTGAGCATTTCAATACAAAACGAGGTAACTTGTTGAAATTTCGGCAGCATCTCCCCAGTAAATTGGACGTCTTGAAATTTCTACAAGTCCTGCACGACAATACATAAATAGGGGAGCTCCGCTTCCACCAACCCAATTCAATAATTTACAACGTGTGACAAAATGTGGCGGGTTCAGCTGTGGTCACAAAATAATCCCAATATACATCAATGGCTACCAATCTAGATATATATACATCCCAAAAGAAAAAGATCTCCATCAATAACATCTAACAAAAAAAATACACCTCGCACCCAAACCAAGCGGCTCACTACGACTCCCCGTCAGTGCTCCGCCGGCTCCAGAAGGTCGTCGATCTCCCTATCTGGGACAAAAATTTTTTCGACAGATAGCACTCCAAGTCAGTAAACAATTTCATATATAAATAAAAGTTTAATATAATCAAGAATTGAATACAATACAATAATGCCTAAATCCATTTTTCTTGCAATTTAATAGTTGAGCTAATTAACCCACTTTTTTGAAACATTAAGTCAGGAAGCCATCCACAGGTAAACATTCAACTTATAAAAAGCATTCGGAGGAAAGACTGCTAAGAACCATGGGGCGAGGATACACGATCCTCGAGGGTAACTAACCAACAGGCGTGAGTATGTCTCACGAAAGTTATCCATTGTCAGTCCTCCCAGCGATCAAGGATTTAGATCAAACATGCATACAAAGATAGAAATATGCAGAAAATCATTTGTGTTTCTGATCATAACTATTTAGTGATCACCTTTAAGCGTATCACGAGTTCAATACTATGGTTAAGGTCATTCAACATATACAGAAGGTCCCTTACTCTTAATCTCTAATCCAGTGAGGCATAATCGCAACGAAATTGATTATATTTCGAAAACAATTGGAACAAGTACAACCCAAGTATAATAAGAGTTTTGGGGGGGGGGTGCTATCTGCGTACCTGGACTCTGGTTGTCACGAGCAGTACATTGCCCTCCTGAGGTGCCGAAATCGCTCCTACGATTCACCTGCACCAACGTTCACGTAGGAATTAATCGTCTTCTGGTTTATTATCCCTATTTATGACTTAACCCCCCATTTCTTTAACTCCATATCTATCATTCCCAAATTGGTGGCAACTTTACACTTCTGCCCCACATATTTTCTAGATTTTCATTTTGGTCCTTAGTTCAAACCCTAGCCTCCATTCTAATGCAATTCAAGACAAATTCATAGTTCTCATGCCCACCAACTTAAAAGTGTTAATCTAGAATCAATATGAACCTATTACAAGTCAACATTTTTCCATTTTCACAAGAACCCAAAATTTTCGAAAATTTTCATTTTGGTTCCTGTCAACCATTCTTCTTACAAGCAGCCAAAATTCATGATTTTAGAGCTCAAATTCATTGCATATGTGCCAGAAATGCTACTTCTAACCTTAATCTCAAGGGAAAACTGGTAAAAACGCACCAATTGGTCCAAAAATTGCCACTGCTCGAGCTCCTCGAATCCCGCCAGAAAAACAGCTTCAACGGCATCCAATTGAACCCGACGGCAGGTAGAATATGACGGCAAGAAGGTGGGAAACAGAACCCACCCAAACCGAGGAGGAACATGAGTCGCTGGAGCTCCGTTTCAGCTCACATCTCCTCGCGAGTCCAACGAAAAAATGGCACGTTTTCTGCTGGCGACGAGACGGTTACTGGCCAGTGAAGGGCCAGCAACCTTCAGAGGGAGGTGACTCAACTCCGGCAAGGCTAAGGCACCGTCGCTGCTACTTCCCCGGTCTGCACAGCTCTCAGATTTCCTTCCTGCACCTCAGCTGGGAGAAGGAGAAAGGGAGAAGAAAAAAGAAAACTTTGATGGGCATTTTCGTCATTTCACTGTAGGAGGGGACACATGGCAGCTCCAATAAAAAAAGCAAGGGAGGTTAGCTTCCCAGTCTCGAACCCATGTCTTGAGGAATGCAGCTTAGAGTCTGACCACTGAGTCAACCTCAATCTCATTATACTAATACACATAACAAAATAATATACCATCATATGAGTTATTAATCCTAATTACTTGGGTTATTACAATGTGTATATATATATATATATATATATATATATTTTTTTTTTATACTAGGCAATTTTATCCATGTTTATACGTGCAAATTTATTTTCAATGTTACATCAAAATAAATTGTTGAATTTTCATAGAAATATCTATTTTATGAATTTGTATTGATCTTGGCATGGATGGTTTGTTCTAGTTGTTTATGGCCGTATTAAAAAGTTGTATTAGTTAAGGCAAGTGCAAGTTAATTGGTACATCATTTGATCTTGTGTATCTTAGTATACAAATTTTAAATTTATATCTCCTTAAAAAAAAAAATAGTATGTTCAAGGCTCTTATAGTCTTGTTACTCATTTGTTGTTAGAGCTTGGTATATGGTGTTAGGCAATTTGAGCATAATATAGTAATGATTTTTTTTTCATATCTTATTCGGGAAAACTAAATACCTAAGTGCTTATTTGAATATTAAATTTAGAATAAATTGATGGCTAAACCATTAAAAGATTATTTTTAGTATGATTTTAAAGCATTTTTCTAATATATCTTAATGTAGTCCTTCTTAAAACATATTTGTAGCTTTCTTTAAGGCATTATTTTGATTGAAAAAAAATTAGAGGATTAAATTACAAAGCTTAATCTTTAGAAGACTAGATTGAGCAGAAAGGAATCTTTTAAGATTAAACTAAAAGACTTTATCTTTAAAAGACTAATATAAACAAAAAAGAGCAATCTTTTAACAATTAAATTTATTAATTTACTAATTAAATACTTCTACCAATTGCATCTATTTCTTTTATCCATCTAATAATCTAATATCATTATATAAGAACTTAGTCAACTTTAGTTTTTCATTTGTAAATCAAGTTTGTTTTCCAAAACTAAAGTTTGTACCGTACTTTATCTTGAGCTGAAATTAATTTAACGCAAATTAACTTGGACAGAATTATATTTGCAAAACACTGCCCCAAACATACTCTTAGTGTTTCATTATAAAATAATTAAAGAAAATATACTAATTTTGTCATACCAAAAGAAACTTTCAAAGAATTACAACCCACAATTTGAGACAGAGATCACCTGCTGGAGTGAAGGATCCACCGCAGATTCTGCATTCACATCACCTGGATCATTCGTTGCATCGAACTGGCCTCGTGTGGCCATGTTGTCCATTTAAGCTTTATGGTTATTTTTTTTATTGGATATAACAAAACGACGTCGTTTTTTTAAAGGAAATTGGGGGAGATCGAATTTTGATATTCAGAACACTGTCATCTTCCCCATGTGCATGATGGTGCGTGTCGATGAAGGCTCTGCAGTTGGATCTGCTCCCTCCTCTGGTAAAACGCAGGGACATGATTTGGGGCTATTATTGTGAGTTATTAACGTGGATCTGCTCCCTCCTCTGGATATAAATAGATTTTAGTCAGAAAGGTTTCTGCACTCCAATGAGAATCAATTTGATTCTGAACCCAGACATCTTGATAAAATGGATTTTGAAGTTGGTAAGAGTATTGCATCAAACATTTTAGGAACACAAACTCATCTACTTATTTGAAAGCACTGAAGTTTGGCAGGCAGATGAAGAATTTCCCTATTCTGATATCACACATATCAGTGAAATATGTTCAAATGATCTTGATCGATTGCTACCTGCTGAATTAAGTGGTGGTGGCTTTCCTTCTTTGGATAGCCATTATCAGCTTATATGTCAGGATTACAGGCTTCGGCTTGAGTTGCCGAGTATTGGCTTGTATCCAGAAATATTGGTAGGCTTTCATTGAATACATTGGATTATTAAAGTAATAGTTTATCAATGCTTACCTAGCTCATGACAGCAATTATACTTTTTGAACTTTTATGCTTGCAACTTGATTTGGATGAGGAAGATGAAGCTAGAAATCATGACATTGTGGAATTCAAGGAAGAGCTGTGCCAACAGGTTCGGGCTGCTAGAGTTTCTGTAATAAATTAATTTTTGTTAATCTAATGGAAGCCAGAGTTTGATTTAATGATGAATTTCATTAAATTTACTTTATGGGCCTTGAGTTGAGTTCCTTCTTTTAGCATTCCCTTTTATTTTTTATTGACTGATAGATTAGGCGGAAGAAGAATTTTGGCAGAATTGACAGAGCTATTCATAAAGGAAGAGACACAGAAAGGGGGTATGATGCTATGGATGTTTTGCTTCCTGTATTTCTTTGTTTTCTCTTATTTGATTGATGTAAGGTTTTTAATCCTGGTTTCCTTGTTCACTTTCTGTCAATATTTTTTACTTTCCTGTTATGTGCTTTTGATATTTTAAATTCTTTATAAAACTAAAGTGCTTACTTTGCAGCAAAATTGAGCAAGTTGCATTCGACCAACTTATTGAGATGGCTTAGAGAAAGATATTGGTAATAACTAATGCCTTTACCAACCATTTCTTGTATTTCTCCAAGTTCTGTTGGTCATCACCGGGTATGATAGCCATGTTCAAACCATAGGATGCTAGGGTCAGCTGGAAATGCTTACAAGCTCAAATACCTAAGAAATATTAATTTAATTATTTCAATGGAGGGTCTTTGAGTTCATATGCCCATTATTTGGTAGCAAACCCTCGCCAGTTCCAAACAAAAGAAAAGAATGGCAGGGCTTAAGCACAATTTTGAGCTCACAGTAAACATAGAGAGATGGCAATTTAAATGGTGCTGATTGAGTCTTTGGTATTTTTTAGGCCACCCATGTTTCACTACTGCCTTATTTCCCATAAATTGCTTACAAGTTTTTCCTTTTATATTGGAGATTAATAAGACTGCACACAGTTTTTTCTGTGTGTAACTATGTTTTCCAGTAACGTTGCTCTAATTTTAATGTAGCTTTCTTTGGTTATTTAACTGGACAATCAATTCTTTTCAATTATGGGTATTTGGGAACCTCACAATTTTAAGGCCATTGGCAGTGGCATTTAATTGAATATGAGACTTGAGGCATTTTATAATTATGAGTTTTCTATCCAATAAAATTTTGGCACGTGTGCCATGGAAGCTAAAGGTTCAAAAGGCGCAGGTCACAAAGTGTCCAAACAAGTTGCTTTGATTTTTGTCAAGTGAGCCTTTTGGAGATGTAAAAATATGAAGAAACTGGCCATAGCTGTATTAATGAAACGGACCAACAACATATCATCTTCTCAGCCCCTTCATGTGAGAATGTTGCAAAATCTGCTGATTGCATTCTCTCCGGGACAGCCAGTACATGCAACAAAGCTTTGCATCTAGAAGAAGCCAGCAAAGCAGGTATTTGAAAGTTACACCCATACATATTCTGGTAATGATGCCAATGAATGTGTTCTTTTATCATAACATGTCATCCTCTACTCTCGCTGTCCTACCTACCTTAGCTGTGCGATCAGTTTTAATTTATTGTCTTAATCTTGGCCAATGTATAAGAGACTAGTCAGTGTCATTTCCATTGATCTCTGTGTCTGCTGCTAAAGGTGCTGTTTCTTGTGCTTCTGAGAAATATGATTCCCACAGAGATAATAGTATGGACATGGAACTGCAAGGTTCTTTACGAGGTTCACTTCACTTGTCTGAACAAGTATCATCCAGGAATGGGTCCCTGTTTATAAGGGAGAAGAAAAGGGAAATGCTGGTTAATGGTGTTGATGGTGATTCTTCCCCAAGAGCATCAAATCTTGATGGCCTTGCTCATGGTGGAGTAAGGGGAAAGAGAAGTGAGAAAGACAGAGTAGGGATCAAAACAGACACAATTGCATTTCCAGAGCCTGTCAATGGAAGCAACTGAACCAACAAGTTTATCAATTCACAGATTTAGTCAATCTGTGGCTAATGCTGGCAACAGTGGTAGAGATGGGGCAACATTATGTGGTGACTAGCAGACATCTAAAGTTAAGGAATCCACTGAATATGGGAATTTGCAGCAACCTGAATTAGATTCAATAGAAGAATTAGGCGTATCCAGTGATCTTGGTGGGCATCAAGATCTTAGTTATTGGTTGAACTTTGATGAAGATGGTTTAGAAGACCATGATTCTATAGGCCTCAAAATACCAATGGATGACCTATTCGAGTTATATATGATTATGTGAATGGATACAATCTTGAATACTCCACTGACTTATGCATATTTGGTGGAAATTAAAGCTGTTTCCATTGAATCAGGTGGGAATCTGAGATCTTAGTTGTTGAATGATTATGGATAGGGATAACCATAATTCTGTTGGCCTCAATGCCAAGGAAACGAACTGATGATGCATCAGTTAAATGCGCTTTTCTGAACAGAGATAAATGCTCTTCTGACTTCTCCATGCGTTTTGGTGGTTGTGACAAAAATTTTGAACCCATTTTGGGGTCAACTAAGAGGATGCGAAGTGTTTCCCGTAATTGCAATTGAATCTTGTAAAAATTTTTATAGAAGTAATTTATGAGTTCTGATAGAAACAAAAAATTTGTGAATCAGTCCAGATTCTTTCTATCTCAACATGATACTAGTTCTGCAGCTGTGCCAACAACTCTCAAGCCAATAGTCATTCGTTACCTGATTCAAAGAAAGTTTGGGGTTTCAATTTGCTGATTACAGTTTCTTTATGAGCAGGGTGCTGCTGACTCCAGTTCGAGCAAGCAGGAAGTTGATAGATTGTACTTAGCAATGGGCCAAATGTTCAGCTTCTTAAATCTTTCTGGTTTTACTCAACTGAAAGTGCACTAATTCTGATCTCCTAATGTGGTCTCGTTGGTTTCTGAGGGTAGATCTAACTTCATAATTCTGAAATTGAAGCCATCTCAATAATGTAATCGAGGGAGTCGAACCGTAAGTTACTAATTCAGTTTCTGTGCAATGTTAATTTGTTAGACTACTAATGTAATATATTCTTGTCACAATCAACTTGTTAGTTAAATGTGTCATGGTCTTGCTTGTTTTCTCCTGAAAGGTTGGGGAATGAGAATTGAATTTTTTTTTTTTCTGCCAAGAGAATTGATGTTTGTCTTTTTGGCCAATAATGAGAATTGAATTAATGTTTCTGTTTGTGGACTTTGGGATTAATTGTTAGCTTTGTAGGCTTAGGAAGCATAAGAGAGATGAAGAATAAAAAAGAACAAAAAGGAAGAAGATAACTTAGTTCTTATACAATTTTTTTTTTTTTTGACTAGGCTATTTATGCACAAGATAAAACATTATTATCTACTAGCCTTTTAAAAGTAATTTGACAGACTCTGCAGTCTCTTGAACAGTAATATGACATGTCTTAAAAATTAAACAAAAAACTGTACAACTTTTTCATCACTTTACACACTATATGATGCAAATATAAAAGTAAAAGTGCACAAAGAATTACTAATTTATGACTAAAGTTACTTTATGATAAAAGTTGCACTAACCTTATTATTCTTTGGTTAATACTAGCCCAATCTTTCATTTGCAGAAGATAATAATAGTATAATGATATTTTACATGTATGATAAGCATGAGGGGGCCACAAGACCAAAATTACTTAATTGGTCATAAATAGTGGGCAAACTATAAAATTCCTTTACTGCGCTGCATACCTACGTCCTCAAAAGGGCACTACAGAATAAATAAACTCCATTACTGATGGCGTAAGAAGACACTTTCCCAGACAGACCCATCTTTACTTTTGGTTTTGTCACTCTTACACTTATACTTTTCCCCATGTCCCTGTTCTTTTTCTTCCCATTTGTTGGAAGCATTCAATCACTTATTTATGTGCACAACTAGGGCCTTTTTTAGACCTCAGATGATAAAATGCAGGGAGAATGAGTCGCCTTCATTGAATTCTTGTAGCTATCATGTTTTCTAATGTTTGTTTTTTCTTTCTGGAGTCATTTTCAGCTTCCAATTTGTCTTCCCCAGATCGCTTTTGTTTGGATATATTGTTAAAACTGACGCTCCTGCTTGAAGGCTTGGTCTGCAATCATTTCATGTTATAATATATATATGCTCCAGCAAGCTCCTGATGACTAAATTACAAGATGGTGGGAGAACAATTCTGACTTTAAATTCTTGTGATTAGTTATTAATTAACTAACACGGCTGACTACAGTATTAATTTAACTGAGAAGTGTTTAGATTTGGTCCTAATTGATTGGCTCTCATGCCAAATCTTCTCCTGACTGATTCTGAAGGATGTTAGCTATGCTTTGCAATCATAGCAGTCATCAATGCCGGACTGGTTAATCTACTTGTATGGATATTAAAATTAGCTATTGATAGCCTTGACAATTATCTGCTCAAAAAATAAAATATAATATTATATAATATATATCTCGCATTTGATCAAACTTTGGTCAACCATAACTGGTAACCCAGTTGGCTACATACGTAGCTAAGCTCACAGTAACAAGCATCAGATTTCTGATTTCATCACAGAAATAAAACTAAGGGCTATTTAAGAAAAACATAAACAAGAAAATTCACTTTTCCTTTATGAAAAAGGAGGAACTTTTTGGTGACAAATTTTTGTATATATTTATTTGAAACCAAGTGTTGAAAGCCCCTATTCTCAACCATATGCATTAATGAGAAGAGTATCATTACTCTTATATAAAGTATTAGATATATACCTAATCTAAAGCGACGTATGCATTAAACTAATGTTTAAAATTTATTTTACAAAAAAGTATGTTGTATCCTACATGATATATTCTCAAGAAGGACGAAGAATCATACATGTAGCACCCGGATAATGACCCATATCGCTATCCTTCCTAATTATTTTATTCCTGCTGCTCTTAATGGATCCCAAAGTACAGAAAATAAAATAAAATTGGAAAAGAGCAAAAAGACAAACTCATATGTATGTAGACAAATAAATAATCTCGATGGATCCAGCATTACAAATAAAGAATTAAAGTTACTAATCATTTTGAAGAGCGTCTCTACAGGCTGCCGCAAATTCTCAATCATTGAAATATGATCACTATGTTAATTAATTTGAGAAACCACAGAATCGTGCTTTACATAATTAACCCAAATTTAACTTATGAATGACTGAATGTATTAATATGCAAGTGTGCTTATCAATACCTCTAACTTAATGAATGTTAAAAGTAAAAGTAATGTCACTTACATAATTAACTACTGTATGTTTCTTTCATTTTTTTGGATAGAAACTATTGTGTATTTATTAATTTATGCAGTAACCACCATAACGTGGGATAGTGTTCTTAATTCTTATCCTCTTTCTTATAATTTAATTCTCTGCATTATATTACACTCAACTTGCAGCCTCTGTGTATAATGCAATGCAAGTTGCAACAACCTCTCACTCTCTCTCTCTCTTTTCTCCCAGTGGGTTATATGAAAAGAACAAAAAACAAAGTTAGAAGAAAAAGAAGGCAACTACGAGAGATAGCATCATTTTATATTCGTATTGTTGTCTATATCTCACCCTATCCTTGATTGTTTGATTTGTACCTCTTTATAGCTAAAGTAGAAGCTTCCTCAGCATGCACATAAAACTCAAGTTACAAGTATAAACATAGAAGCACAAAGGTGGCAAAAGGATGAAGATGATGCTGAAAAAGGAGATAATTATATAAATATATGTTCTTCTTCTTCTTCACTTGCAACAACAGCTTGCAGTCTAATATGTTTTATATATGATCAGAAACTCGAGAAATGGTTCTGGGACGACTGAACTATTGGCAAGTTCGTTGTTATTTGGTGGCATGAATTCTCATCGTTGATCAATGTCCTGTCAGAATAATAGAGCACACAATAAGTAGAAAATATATATGAATAATTTTCAACTTTTTTTTTTTCCATAGCAGAAAGCTTATGAAGAAGTCTATGCTAGCTAGAACATCAATATTGTCTTACGAATTTGGTAGCTAGAAAGTCAAAGTAGATTATTTTTGTCTTAATTAAAAATTTTATCTATCAATTAAATGAGAGATCTCACCCTCGTGGTCGTGATGCCCAAAGAGAACTAAGGGCTCGAAGACGATCATAGTACTCTCCAATCACAAGAAAACATCTTGCAGCTTGACGAACTGTTAGTAATCGACATAACTGGTGAAGTGTTTGCTGTCTCAAATTATCAGCCTTCAATTCACAAACATACGAATCATTGGGTCAGTTCAAAATTAACCAATATAATTTTTTAATTAGCCAAATATTAAACACCATGTATATATGGTTATCCATTAAATTATTGTTATTTTTACTGTTTCTTTTATATAGAAATAGAAGCAAAGTCCAACTACCCTACGTAGATATGGGTCCCATAGTCCAGGGGTCACATGGACTCAATGGCCATGGTTTCAATTTCAAAGGGATTGAAACAGACGGGCTTGTCTTATTTAGGAATTCGGACAGCTTCTCATATAGTAAAGTACAGATTTGGACCCACATTTTTATATTTTATGATAATTTAATTTTGATAAATTAATTTTTTATAAATTTAAATTTATACAAAATTAATCCTTCTATTTGTATTAATAAAAAACTAATTTTACATAAAAAAATTAATTTATTATTTGTGGGAGAAAAAATTGTGCCAAATGGATACTTCTCTCGTTTCTCATCATGGACTATAAGAATAATAAACTTCTTGAACCGTCCAAGAAATAATTAATTAGTAATGATCAATTTGGGAAAAATTAGCTCTTAATACTTTAATGATTTACAGGTCTACCTATGGTTATGATTCAAAAGCCGTCACTTTCAATACCAACTTCTGATTGATACATTTTAAGAATGGGAAAAGAAAACAACATCCTATTTTGACCGACACCTTTGCACCAAAGCAATATTCATCACCAATTAACTAAAATTTCCCCAACTCTTAACTAAAATACATGTCCCTATTTAATACATGTTAAATATTTATAGTAAACATGACACGATACTATAGAACATCACTACCTTAGACCTCATCGTATTACTATATTTACGTCCATATACTATTTAAGGCGCATCAAATGGTGGTCCGAATTGTATATGAACTCGCTTAATTACACATATTGGAGTTGCGTATTACTTCGCTATGTGTCTTTGATAGCCACCATATACATGTCTTGGTTGATCCCATATAATCTGAAGGCAGAAATTTATAGGATTTATCTTTCATTGTTTTATTTTATCCAAATAAAGATTCGAGTAGGTGGGTGAGTGGTGAGCAGAAAAGGACTCTAAATGTATCAATATGGTGCACGATTGTACAGAATTGCGGCGCAAAACACTCATATGGTCAATGAATGAGCAAAAGAATTGTGTAATGCAATAGAAACTGGCTAGAAAGCTTCGTTTCAATCATCGCTATAGATATACATGTGTCATTATATCCCAGCAAGAGTGAGTGAGGGTCAAAAAGCAAGAATCAATAACTTTAAGCCGAAATTCCACTTTCAGGCATTAATTACGTTTCTTAATTTTAACCACAATTCCTGTTCGAAACCTATATAAATCCGTAAAAATAGATTTCAGTCTGACACAACAGATATATGGATCCAAATAATTAGGTTTGACGCAGATATCACCTGAGAGGGTAGGCTTTACGTAAGTCAACCTAGCTTGTACCAACTAAATAGTATATGATCACTTTAGAAACAGCCCTGGCTTCCAGAACGTTAAAAGTAGGTGGATAAAAAGTAAAAAGAATTTTTAGTATCAGACAGTTGGATGATGAAGAAGGTAGGTACCTGGCGAACGAAGCCTTCGAGATTGGAGAGCTTGGTGATGGCGAGGAGCATCTGTTGGACGCCGTCGAGGGTGAGGCCGCCGACGATGGTGTCGAGGAGAGAGTGCTGGAGCTGGTCGAGCCCTTGAGAGAGAGCCTCCTCTGCTTGCTGCGACGAGTGCCGAAGCCCATACATCCCCATTATTTGCTGCTCTGCTAGTGGCTCTAACTGCTGTATCACCATCTGTCCAATATCAAAAATAAAAAATACAGTTAAATATAGATATATTAATTCAAATAGATATGTTCATGAATGTAATATGGATTGTACCGCAATGAGATCGGAGGGCCTGAAACCAGCGATCCAGAGGAAGCATCGCTCGGCTGGAGTGGTCCACGTGCCGTTGATGAGATGAAACACATCTGATTTTGCAGCCACTTCCTTCAGTTGAAATATCTCATCGTAGTGCGACAAATATCCCTCCACCATCACTCTCAGTTCATTATCCGACACCGCCCCCTCCAGGCTCCGCCGCAGCTCCGCCGTCTGCCGCCGATCTTCTTCCAGCCATCTTCCATATTCCATGTCGAATATCGCAGCCCCTGCATCACCGGTGTTAATCTTCTCGTCACTAATTATGATTTGTTTGCTTTATTTTTTATTTTGATTTTTAACACGATTTGGATTTTATCAACAAGAATTAACGAGCAATAAATAAAACATGTTTAAATAATTGACACATATGTAATAAAAATTGAATCTCCTATATTATTTCATATTACTTTTAAAAATGTTGTTGATCTGGTAAGCAATGCCACGTGGCCCCGAATGAAATTGACGACCCACTACCATATAAGTGTAATATTTATAGCTTTTCTGGTCCCCTATGAGATACAGTGCATTCTCTGTTTATATTATTGTAATTATCGTTATTATTTGTTCTGTCTTTTTTTTTTCTTTAGTGAAATGATGAACCTTTTTTTATTTCCTTAAAAGCGAATTATTTTACCAAAAGTGGAAAATAGCAGTACCATATGAATCAATAATTCGTTGAAAAGTTAAAGTAAGCACCAACTTTATGTTTAGAAAAGCTGGTACACTAAATCTTTATTTCATTCATATCTATCATAGTAGTAGAATCTTTTTCAAAATATCGGTCTTCTTAATTTTATATAAGACAGGAATTTAGCCACATATATTTTGGTTAAATTCCAAGCCTTCTGGTTATTTTTTAAACATTTTTGGGTTTTGAAATTTTGACCTTTTTTTAGAATAATTATTAATATCAAAACATTATACCTCATCAATTTATAGTAGTTACGTTCAAACTAATCCTACTTAAGTTTCTCCTCGACTTAATAATTACCTGTTCCATGGTTATCTGATGATGTTTGTTCCAGATAACTAAACAATTTTAAAAAGTGAAATTGCATTTCGATCATCTTAAAAGAACAGTTAAACTCACCAGAACTTATGTTGGCACCTGCAGCATCACCACTACAGCCTACTAAGAGTCCCTATTAAACAAACAAGGCCAAATAATAATCATTAATATCAAATATTTTTTTAAGAAAAAAAAAAACTACATTATACGATCTCTGTTATTATCTGATGCATGGATCAACAATGGGTGTATGATTTCTTCAAAACCTGAGAGCGCGCTCTATGAAGATCTTGTTCGAGCTGGGAAAGCTTTAATCTACTTGACTCCAGCTGCTGCACATAAGCCTGTTACGGATAGAGAGAAAAAGAAAGTTACTTGAAGTCACACACTCTCTTTCAGTTTACATTTGCCTGTTTTCACTTTTCACCAACTTAATGTACAATATTGTGATTTGTGCCACACCTTCTTTCTCAGACGGCTTTTCCTTGCAGCCTCTCTGTTTTGAGCTAGACGTCTCAATGTCTTAAACCAATCAAGAAAACATTAGCTCCTATTCTGGTTTTTTTTTTTTTTTTCGAAGGAAAAAGAACAAGAATTTTTAACTTTAATATTGTCATATTCAAATACCTTCGCATCAAGCTGTTTCTCTGATGTAGAACCAACTCCTTTCCTCTGCAACAGAAAAACATGAGGTGAATAGTGATTCAGTGGGATGAATGTGAGAAAATGAACAGATCGAGTTAAGTGTAGTTGAAGTATTCAGCTCAGTTTATACTTTGGGATGGAAATGAAGAGAACTGTTCAACAGTATTCAACTTCACAGTAGCTATGAACTTGGCTGAAGCAAAGCATGAAGAGAGACACTATAGTTTACTTTGGAATTTCAGGCTAGAATGGAAGACAAAATGATTAAGAGTGCTCACAGAATTTGAGGGAAGCATTTGTGATTGCAGATGGCTGTTGAGCCATTTCTCTTGAGGCATGCAATCATCAATATGATATGGACAGCAAAAAGCATCATTATCTGCTGCCATTGTTTTGGTGTTTGTATATTGTGGTTTAGGTTTCTAACTCAGAAGACTTGAGTTTTCTCTAAGTTCTCTGGATTGAGTCAAAAGGGTAACTATTATAATGAGAAAGTTGTTGATAAGTAAGTACTGGCAAGATTCTCACTTGGTTCTTTATTATTTTTTCTAATTTGGTCTGTTAACATCTCTGTCTTTCTCTCTCTGTCTCATATGTCAGACATTGATCAGAAATCAGAAAGCTTCTGTTTTGCTTTGATTTTCTGAGAGCTGTTGGGATCTGTGCTGTTCTTTTGTAAAGATATGCAGAGAGAGATCAAAACAGTAATAATAATTACACTAATGAATCAAACTTTTTCCTGGCTTTTGGGGATAAAGAAAGAGAGAAGTGAGAGATTAACTGTGAAAACCAGTGGTTTTAAGTACCTTTTCCTGAGGTGGTTTGGCAGCTGATTGATTCTGATTCTGTGTGTTGCATCTTGAGGCATCGCTTGCTATCTCCTGTTCCAGTTGCTGTAGCTGCTGCTGATCAAAAGCCTGATAATCTGAAGAAGATGCTTTTTTACTTATGGGAGATTCTGGTTCAAACTGTGCTTCTGTTTTGCTTGAAATAGTGTTCAAAGCTGATCCTGAATCAGTGCTTTCCCCTCCTAACTTTGAACCACCCTGTATCGGCACAAATTTTTTCATTGAGATTCCCAAGATTAATAGTTCATTTCACAAGTGGGTTATGTCAACTTCTGAAAAATGAAAGGAAAAATTGGGATTTTTCATTTCTTTTATTGATGGTCAAAGACGGAAAGTGAGAGGTTACTACTCTTGGGGTCTGTTGGAATCTCATAGGCCATGAAGGGAACATTTCCAGTGTAGCTGCAGGCTTGCCTGTGAATAAAGCTGTAAGAATCACAAAAGCAGAGTCTCAGAGGATCACCAAAATAATAAGGACTTGAGGATTTTCAATTATATCAAAAAGGAGGAGGCACCTAATCCTCTTCTCAGTAATTATAGAACCAGTAAATCATCATGACATGGGTTATGCTTTAACATCAGAAAAAAGAATGACAGAAAGGGAACCATACTTGCTTTGGCTTCATCATTTCTAGTCTTCACTCCTTGCAGAACAATTGCCTCTTCCAACCCTCCAAAATCAAAAGCAGGTCCTTGATTGCTAAGAAATGAGAAAAATAAAAAGAGGATTAAACTCAAGTCATGTATGTTAGGAAAAATGAGTGCTAATGATAGAACTGGAGAAGAAACTATTGAAGCATACATTAAGCTGGACGACGCAGGCAAGTTAATCCCATGAAGAACTCCACAAGGGACATGGTGAGTTGAAGTTGAAGGTCCTGACTCAGATAAGCCAGTTTCTCCTATTCTATGGGTCGCCATGCAAGGCTCTTCAGACCATTCTCTTCTTTTTTCCTGAAGCCGAAGCTGAAAAGTTGGCATTTTGTACAAATTCAAACCATCACAAGAACAGAAGAGCTTGAGAACTATACCCAGAAAGGAGTCAAGTGTGGTTTACCTCTGTTTTCGTTGGAGTTCTTAAGGATATATAGAATCCTATATAGGCAAGGTAACAGAGCAGTGAAAGATCGAAGCTTTCTTGTCAAAGTAGTATCTTTCTAAGTTGCCATCTTTTTCTCAGATTTCTTTTTTATCCTTCATGGGTTGTCTCTATCCCTTTCTTTTCTCCTTCTCTGTGAAGAAACCTGATTGATTAATCCCTTTGGCTTGCTTTTTTCACTATTTTAGATAGAGAACTCATTCAGTGGTGCCTAAAATCTTGTCCTAGCAGCCTTGTCTCAGCCCCACTGGGGTTGTGGGGTTTGTAAGGGGCAGAAATAATATTAGGAGGAACAGCACATATATATATCTATATATATATTACCATAACGAGTAGTTATCCAAAAAATATATATATATATAGATTTAATTATGCATTTTAAAATTTGAGAACTAGAAAATTGAAATAAGTAATATTTGAGATAAAAAGCATATTTCTGATTACCGAAAAGATTTAATAAAATATTAATGAAGTGTGGTCATGTGGAGGAACCCAATAGAATCACGGCTTGGTCTCAACCTCTCTGGGCTTCTGGTGTTTGTAAGAGGCAGAAATAAAAGTAGGAGGAATTCCTTTTTCTTTTCTTTTTTTCTTTTTTTGGAAAAAGAAACATCTTTCAAGTTTCAACTACTTGCTTATGAAATATTAGAAATATATGATTTATTTTTCAAATGCTGTTTATAAACTTTTAGTTAGTAAAAGATAACGTAAAATCAACACATGTATTAACATCTTTAAAAAAGGATGATCAAATCATAGAACATATATTTTTAAATAAAAAAAATCTTTTAAAAAGATTAAAAATTACCAGAAAATTAATAATATGTTAAAAATAGAAGTGTGGGGTCTTGTGAAGGAACCCACTTGAATCACTGACTCCTACTCCACTCTCTCTCTCCTCTAACCGCCTGTGTTTTCTTATTGGCTCTTTCATGGAGGGGCCTAAGGACTGCATGTCTGCATGTACTTCACTTCGCAATGAAAAAGTCATATATTTCTTTATTTATTTTGGCATCACAATAAATTCAGCGTGACATGCTGAGATGAGACAAGTTTTCTCTACCTTTCTTTTAAAAGATGGCAGAAGAGGACGAATATAGAAAAAACCTAAACACGATTTCTTTACCATTTTATTATACCCAAGATTTGATGCATTTCACATTTTACAACTAGGAGCCTATATAAGACCCAGTTATTTACACATCATATATATGATTAAGTTATAAGCTTGTGCTCATACCATTTGATAAACCAAAACATTAGAATAATATATATAGTCCACAAGCACACCCACTTTGTGTATTTAATCCCTGCTTTGAGATGGATCTGTTTGGTATTATCCCCTTTGTTGATGGGTCAACATCTATTCCTTGTCATCACCTCAAATTGTGCCACGTTAAGATTCTTTCCTGCTTATAGAATTATGTTTGCAGAGCGATGTGTGGTAGTAATTATGAAGACGTAGTTCATTTGTCGCCTCACTCTAGTATTATTGCTGTTTTGAGAATAAGCTTTAGTGCAAAACAAAAGAGTGCATAGAGATTGCAGAGAGGCAAAAATTAGGTAGTATATCTTCTCGCAACTTTAAGGTTTCTGTATTGAATTCCAGGACCAGCATTATTGTGGGTATAAATATTTGTCTGATCTATCAAGAACAAAGAGAAATGTGTCAGTTCAAATTTTCTCAATTAAAGAATTAATTTAAACCGTTAATTTATGAGAGAGAGAATTGACAGAAAAAAACAAAGTTATAAACCAATACACTTTGTTCTTTCTATATCTTCTATTGGAAAATAAAATATTATTTTGGTTTCTTATTTTTTTATGTGATCTGTAACTAATTTTTTTAATTTTTAATTTAATTTAATTTCTTGCTTATTGATTGATTGTCAATTTAATCCCATATTATTTTATGTTTTTAATTAGATTTCTTACTAATCTAAATATTAACACATTATTAGTTTAAATTTAATTGAGATTAAGTAACTAAATGTGTTAATTTTTATATTAGCCAACAATTAAATTGAAAATTTTTTCATAAGTGAGGAACCAAATTAAGAATAGATTGATAAAAAAACAAAAAATTAACTTGAAAATAAAAACTAATAAAAACTAAATTGATAATTAACTAATAAATATGATACTAAAACAATATTTATTATTTTATTATGAATACAAGTAGAAGAAAGAATCTCTTCCATTCATATATATATATATATATATATATATATATATATATATATGTTGATTGTGCTCATTAGTACTCTTTTGCAAGTAATATGCCTCCTACCAATTATTCTTCTATGATTCCGAAATTCCAATGATTAAAAGAAGAAAATAGGGTGATTTGGTTCAAAGACAAATGCTCTCATAGAATACGACAATTCGTATTTTAGTAGTGTATAATTGTTGTCAATATACCTTACAGGACGCTGTTATGGTTCTTCGATGTTGTTGAGAAGGTCTTAACTTACTGATTCCACAAATCTGGCATTCCCTTAAGCCGTAATTCTCTGAAAGTCCCTTGTTCCTTCCATGTGTGTTTTGAAAGGTGATTGGTCTGAATCAAACCCTAGAATTAATTATTCCTTCGAAGATTATGCTCAACCATGGTAAGTCATTACTTGTCGTCTAAGCAATTACCTTGTTGGCTCATAAATTTTTCATGTTATTATATAATGTTTTGCTTTGGATAGACCAACTTGCAGTCTTGTTTCCAAATCTGTATCAATAGTGACGTTGAGCAGTTTGTGAGACGTATATAAGGTGAATGGTCCATAACATGAAAACATATTAGTTGATTTTTGACACATAACAATTGATTTGGTATATTAGTCTTGTTAAAATTATTATTTTAATGATTTGCACTTTTTTACAATAATTTTAATTAAAATTAATACACTAAATCAATTGTTATATAAATATATTAAGACTGACTATTATTTTTCTCATAACATTTCCTTGTAATGGACCATGACACTATCAACTTGCCTTTGAAAAAAATCATAGGATCCAGTGATCGGCTCTAAACCCCAAAGGCAATGAGAATTTTTTAATGTGTCAAAAGATAGGAAAATTTTCCTATATTAGATTGCCTCTCAAGTTACTCACTCAGTCTTACCTATAAATAAATTAATTGGTCTTAGCATTGAGAAGTTAGTGGAAAAATTGCCTCCATGACGCAACGAAAATCCATAAAAGGAGAGACAAAATTCAATTTAGAATTGTGAGAATAAATTTGAAAAAATTTATTTATAAAAATTTTCTGTCAAAATCAAATTAAAAATATTTGTAAGTTCATCTCAATTGATTTTTGAAAAAAAATAAAAATAAGCAAAAATTTTAAATCAAAAGACACATAAATACAACAGATTTTGAGCTTGAAAATAGTCTAAACCATGTGAATCCTATTAAGCATGTATTTGGATTAAAATTGTGCAAAATTAATTTTAGATGAACGTGATTTTATAAACTTAATTTTGGTTACACGTAATGTTGTATAATTATAATTTATATTGGAGAGCTTTTATTTAAATATTTTGTTTTTTTTTTATCAATATAGTTCATTCAATCAATATGAATACAATTTTTTTTTTATATGAATACATGTTTGGAAGACAAAAATAATTTTAGAAAAAAAATAATCTAACTTTTAATTAAAAGAAATTTTGTAAGAAAAACTGTAGTGTACAAACAGACTTTTTTCCGCCCTCAAATGCTAAGTCAATAACACTATAAAACAAGAACATATTTTGAAAGAAACCATTGTATATGTAACAAGACCTAAAACTCCTCCTAAATAAATAGTTATAACCAAACTATTCTATCAAACATTCCTGTTAGACTTTTGAGCTTGGAAATAGCCTAAGCCAAGTCAACGTTTGGATTAGAGTTGTGTAAAATTAATTTTGAATTAACGTGATTTTATAAATTTATTTTAATTAAATGTAATGTTGCATGATCGTAATTTATATTAGAGAACTTTTATTTAAAAATTATGTTCTTTTATCAATAGAGTTCATTAATACGAATACAATTTTTTTTTTAAAACTTTTATGCAAACAATGTTTTAAGGACAAAAGTAATTTAAAAAAAAAAAAAGAATCTAACTCCAAATCAGAAGAGATTTTGTAAGGAAAACTCTAGTGGACAATATATTTTGAAAAAAACATTATATATGAGATAAAACCTAAAATTCCTAGTTATAATCAAATTGCTCTCCTATGAAATATTCTTGTTAGACTTTTAAGTCTAAATCTACTATAGCATCTAATATTTCCAGAGTTGGTCGAGTTGATCCATCT
Source organism: Delonix regia (assembly GCA_037074485.1). Taxonomy (NCBI): domain Eukaryota; kingdom Viridiplantae; phylum Streptophyta; class Magnoliopsida; order Fabales; family Fabaceae; genus Delonix; species Delonix regia. The sequence goes on along the minus strand of CM073456.1, from coordinate 13,078,663 downwards.
GAATTGATGGATTAAACGAGCCAACCTGTTTAACCCATCATAAGGTGATGGGTTGAAAATCTCAACTCATTTAACCTGATAGATTAAGTGAAGTTTAATCTACCAAAAAATAAAAAAAATAAAAAATTATAAAAATTCAAATGTGACTTTTTTTAAACACATATCTTGTTTAATCAATTAATTATTATATTAGTATGAATAAACAAAAAAATAATTAAATAAAAAGAAAGTTTCAATGGATTAAACACAAGTAGAGTAATCTAATAATTTAATAATTTATTAACAATAAGAATATGATTATGAGCAAAATATTCAAATCTAACAAATTACAAAATAATAGAGACAACACAACACATATATTAGAGTTAATTTTTTTAAATAAGAAAGTGTAGTAGGTTAAGGAGCTGAATTGAGTAAGTGAAATTTTTTTTTTTAAAAAAACGGACAATTTGTTTAACCTGCGAGTTAGCTCGTTTAACTCGCGAGTTAAATGGGTTAAATTAATAAAAGTATACTAAATATGTTCTTAAAGGAATCCCTCAATTTAACTCACCTCTTAAATGGGTTACATGAACACGACTCAGTAGGTTGAACCTGTTTGGATGCCTCTAAATATTCCTCCATCACTTTTTATGAATCGAAGTATGAGATAACTGGGGATGGGGCTGTGACTGTTGTACTAGCTAGTTGATTTCGTCTTCATGTTGCTTGATTGGTGGTGGTGTAGTCGAAGTTGTTAGATGTGGAAATGGGGTACACAAGTTGTGGTGGTGGAAGTCCATACATACTCAAACATGATCCACAATCAAAAGTTATCTACCTTTTGCATTCAAACCCTCCATAAATAACCAAGAGACTACCCCAAATTGTTACGAGTGCCTCAACATTAATTTCTGAAACATAGAGTTAATTAACTAGAGTTCTAAAGTGCATACCATGTGTCATTCATATTTGAACTAGAATACTTTATCCGATCCATTTACAGCTTCACCTTTCTCATGAGATTCTGCAGATTCGGTGGGCTGCGCAGTGGCAAGCTTTTCTCTGTTAGTTCTTAATTCAATATTTAGATTTTACTTAGAGTCAATGTCTTCCAAATTGGACACCTGCTAGATTTGGTGTGCTTAACTATTTGGCAGGGTAATGCTTGCAAGATATAGTTTCAGTTCTAATTTCTATGAAGATTTAAAAAAAATTATGTCACATGATATTTTAGCTAAAAAAATATTTATTTTAGTTAAAAGTTTAATTAGTTTTAGTTTTGTGTGCTAGTTCCATATTAGTAATATAAAAGTCAATATTTCAATATTTGTTCTAGACTTTTTAATAAATCCAGACATAATTTTGCTATTTTGATTCAATGTGTGCCCATCGGTTTGTAAAAAAGATTTCTGATGCAAATTTTTACTTTAGATTATTCCTGGCTATCAGGTCGGATTAAAAAATTGGACTTTAATTTAGGTTTGCAAAAAAGTCTGAATTTGTATTTTAATTAAATTTTTTATTTAAAATTTTATTTATATTTTTTGGATCAAACCAATTAGATTTTTTCAACCCATGATCAAGCTAATTTATTATTTAAAACTTAAAATAAATAACAAATTAATTATTTTTATTATTTATAATATTATATATAAAGAAATTAAAAATATAAATAAATTTTTGTATTGACATAATTATTTAAATAAGATATATTAGTTTTTATTTTTTTTATAAAAATGTAAGGTTACATTAATTTTTTTTTAAATAATGAGTTAATTCATTAAAAAAATTTATTCAAACTTTTCATATTACAATATAACTTCAAAAAATATCTAATTTAGCTTCTTTTATGAATTAAGTTTTTTTAATTCAATTATTTTTGTTTGAATTTTTTTAACCAAACTTATGAAACCGAATGAGTTTTTAAGTTATGATTAAGTTTACTTTAAATATTTGTCTAAATAATTACATAGCATTTGATAAACAAGTATCTTAATTTTCTAAATACTGAAATAGATTTATTCATAAAATTTAATTTATATAAATAAATTGTCATCCATGTATGACTTAACACGAATACAGTACAACAACAAGCCTTCGAACTTTTACATTCAACTGAGTGTGCTCACATGTCGTTTCCTTTCTTACGCTGTCGTATGTCGTTTTAGCTGCAAGCAGAAACGCCGTAAGTTAAATATGCACGGTGAGGTATTTGACTCTGAAAGCACTGCATCTGGGGTTCGTTCGCAGTTCTCACTGTGTGTCTGCGTGTCTAGCTTCAGCATCTATGTCTAAAGTGCCTCAAGTCTTGCTCCTTCTTCTACTCTGGACCACCTTCGATTTATCGGCTCCTTCCGTTGCAGCATCGCCGGCCGATCACCGGTACAATGTAGGAGATCTCGTCCCATTGTTTGTCAACAAAGTGGGTCCCCTCAACAATCCTAGGTACCCTTTTCATTACTCTGCGTTGAAATCCAGTTTATTTTTACTTAATTTTATGTCTAAGTCAGAGTTTTACTTTTCCTCCGAATTTCTGCCCATGGTTTCTTATTGTATTGTAACTGCTCTCGTGCAGTGAGACATACGAATACTATGATTTGCCATTCTGCCACCCAGGTAAGTACATAATTTGATTGCTCAATGCTCAATGCATTTGGTTGAAGAAGCATTAAAATTCGGTCTTGAGATTAGTATCTTTAACCCAAAAAAAAATGAAAGAATGGAGTTATCTTTAACTTTATATAGTATTTCTCTACAAAGTTGAGAAGCCAGTGAATAGGATATATCTTCATAAATCAATCCAGATCTGTTATCTCTATCCTTTACCTGCATGTATAATAATTGGAGAATCTATTGTATGATATAGAAAAGTACTTACTCGGAGGCGTGAGAATTTTCGTTTCTTCTTTCTCAAACTATTCTTTAATTTACCTTCTGTAACCAATGGGAATTTTGGTGACCAGCATTTATGGACTTTCTAAGATGAAGTCACTGTCAGGAAAATAGGCAAAAAATTATCATAACCATCAGTTTCATGACAATGAAATCATAACGTATTAGTAACCATGTTTGAGCAACATAGAGCAAAGCAATTGAGATTAACTTTTGTGCTTCACAGACCCAATAATTAGAAAGAAAGAGTCCCTTGGGGAAGTTCTGAATGGTGATCGTTTAAGCAATGGTTTATATGAGTTGAAATTCCGGGAGCACAAAATTGGTGAGACCTTGTGCCAAAAGAAGCTTACAATTGATGAAGTTGCAAAGTTCAAGCAGGCTATAATTGATGAATTTCACTTCCAGATGTACTGTGATGATCTTCCATTCTGGGGTTTCATTGGGAAAGTTGAAGAGGAAAGCTGGACTGTTGGTGGCAAGGGCCCAAAGTATTACCTGTTTAAACATGTCCAATTTGATGCCCTTTACAATGGAAATCGAGTCATAGAAATACATGCATTTGGTGATCCAAATCACGCTGTAGACATAACAGAAGATGTTGACATTGACGTTAAGTTCACTTATTCAGTTATCTGGAACACCACTTCAACACAATTTGAGAACAGGATGGACAGATACTCAAGAACTTCATTGCTGCCTATTTATCAAAAAATTCATTGGTTCTCATTCATCAACTCAATTGTCATCATTTTACTCTTGATTGGTTTGCTTACAGTGCTTTATCTGCGGCATCTGAAGAGTGATTTGAAAAGGTAACTTTCTTTGTTCATAATTCTGTTGGGGCAAAATTAGAGTTTGGTTGTTTTTATTTGTTACCCTAACATCTTTATTTACAATGTAGATTTTCTAGTGCAAATGAAGAAGATGATAAAGAGGTTGGTTGGAAGTACATTCATGTTGATGCATTTCGACTACCTCCAAACTCTTCCTTGTTTTTTGCTGTCCTGGGAACGGGTACCCAGTTGCTAATCTTGTAAGCTGCTTTTAGTGCTCAAAATTCAATCCACATATTCCTCATTGCATTATCATGGGTACACATGAACATGACTAGTTTCATCTGTACTGCTGTCAAGTTTCAAGGTCTCTAGTAAGTCCTTTAGCAATCTGAACCTAAAACTCCAAGTGCTACCAAAACCCAATTTTATTCTGCATTTACTTGATTTACACCTTCCTAGCTGGAATGATCTCATGTCTATCTGTGTATGATGCAGCCACACCTTATTCTGATTCTCTGCGTGCATATTGTTGTCAGATTCAGCTGTATCAATGACAAGCTCTTTTATCCACATAATGTTTAAACTAACTGGAGGCAGACTTTAAATCCTTATATTGTTACAAAGTCAATATTGACCTGTTGAGGTTAACTGGGAGCTTCGTAGCCTTTGTTAGATAGTATTTTTCTACTCTAATCTGGCAGCATATGTTCTAGTTGATTACATCTTCCTCATGCTTTATAGTGGTGCATAATGGTTCTATCAAATTAGTTTGTTGATCATGAATATCGATTGTCTGTTGCATTTGATTATTGTGTAATGCTTTCAGAGTGGTGGAAAACTCTGTCTTAGTAAAGGACCATGTCATTTTTTCTCGTCATTAATGTTATGTGATATAAAATAGCTTACAGCTGAACATGTTCATATTTATTTTCCTCAATTTAATATAAATTATTTCCCCTTTTCCCTCAGGGTTTGTGTCTTACTGTTTCTAGCATTTACTGGCACCCTCTATCCCTACAATCGTGGAGGACTACTAAATTGCCTTGTCCTGCTATATGCTCTTTCATCTGTTCTTGCTGGGTACTCAGCATCATCTTTCCACGCCCAGTTTGCTGAGAATGGATGGGTAATTCTATATGAATTTTCACTAGAAAATGTCTTATGTTTGATTTTTATTTTCACTTTTCAATAAATGTGACTTGATTGCAATTCCAGGAGAGAAGTGTTATTCTATCAGGGATTCTATACATTGGACCAGTGTTTGTTATAGCCTCTATTCTCAACATTATTGCAATATCTTACGGGGCCACAGCTGCACTCCCATTAGGTTCCATTGTTGTGATTATTATTTTATATATATTTCTTGCCATCCCATTGCTTGCGTTTGGTGGAGTGATTGGATACCGTTTTAGATCTGATTTTCAAGTCCCCTCTTCCACAAAGAGGCATCCTAGAGAGATTCAATGGTTTGCTTGGTATAGGAGAACACCATGTCAAATGTTCATTGGGGGACTTATACCTTTTGGTGCAGTTGTCCTTCAACTGCACCAGTTGTATGCAAGTATGTGGGGCTACAAAATATACACTCTTCCTGGCATGTTGTTTGTCACTTTCATTACTGTCATCATGATCACCGCGCTCATCAATATTGGTTTGACATACATTCAGCTATCTGTGGAAGACCATGAATGGTGGTGGAGGTATCTTCTATGTTATGCTGCAACTTCAATGCTTGTTTCCATTAAATGCTCTTCTTCGCCCTACCCTCCCCTTTTGGATAGCCATGAAAATATCCTAACCGCAAATTCAATGTGGTGATGATAGAGTTTAAGTTTAAAAATCTTAAATTGCGGTAATGTATTTTTCAAAAACCTCTATTGATAAGGCATAGTTCTGTCATTGGAAATAACTGATCTTCAATGTTTACATTGCATTCTGATAACTTTACTCACGCATTTTACAAATATGTACTACATATGGCAATAAGAAGCTCTAACGGCCATCGGATTCAGTTGCCTTAATATTAACACTTGCACATATTAGGTGACAGGATTAGATTAGATGCCAGCATCAAATTAGACAGCATCACCTAGGAAAAAGATTATCAAAATGTTACTGTTATCGTCACATTAAATTGTGGACGTAGAAATTTATTTTTTTAGATCTTTTGATTTTTTTGTGAAAATTCAAAAAGTGGAATCAATAAACAACAATAGGAACCTTTTTGTATGAAGTCATGTTTTGATTGTATAGTGTGTAAGTTATTCTTTCTTCTGCTGCGTGTTTTTCACATTTTCTTTCTTTTCTGGTGGATGCAGATCTGTGTTGTGTGGGGGCTCAACAGCAATTTTTATGTTCTTCTATAGCATCTACTTCTATGTCAGATCCAATATGAGTGGCTTAATGCAGCTATCTTTCTTTATTGGTTATAATGCATGCATGTGCTACGCGTTCTTCATAATTTTGGGTGTAATCAGTTTCCGAGCTTCGTTGTTGTTTGTTCGCCATATATACCATGCTGTTAAAAGGGAGTAAATATGCTCATAGCCTATAGTATAGTGCCCTTAAAGAAACACAAAAGATCAATTATCTCCGAAAAAGGTGAAATCTAGCAAGCATGATACAAGGGCGTTTCTGCCTTGGAATTTTCATACAATACCATATTGATACAGATTTACGGAGGGCACTACAACGTCGTTCGTTGGACACACAACACGGGCATCGGCAAAGGAGTGGACTAAACTGAACTTCGTAGCTTTGTGCAGAAATTGTCTTATGTCCCATTACTGCACAATTTAAGAGGGGCCTCTGTGATGACCCAAACAGGAAAATAAAGGGTCATCTTTATGGCAGTAAATGCTGACCTTCGTTTCTGATGGGGTGGTTTCATTGTTAAAATATTATCCTGAGATTTCAATTAAGGATTAAGTTTCCAGGTCACTGTCGTAAAGATTATTTATTTATCTGAGCTAGAGATAGTAGGTTGCTTTACTTTCACTATTAGATATGACATCTGTATACTAATTGTAAGAATCAAAGTGTGAATCTTGATTCGTTTGATGGTAAATAATAATAATAATAATAATAGCTTCTAGATTAATAGGACTTTGTAAGATTATCCCATTTCGAAAGTTAATATTTCTAATTCCAAACTCCCAAATTTAAATAGATTATGAGCTGTGTAGCATGTGCCAAGAACTAAGATATGAACGAGTCACCAAAATGATTAGTTACTCTTTGTGCCCAATATCTCAAGGAAGGACGCAGAGAATGCAAAATCATTCCTGATGCCTAGAATCGTAGCACAGTGAGCGCAAATTTGCATAACGAATTTCTTTATTGATTTACACTAGAATATTATAAAAGCCAGCTATATAAAATTTATATTAAACAGACGATGCATCTCTCTGATCTTGAAAACCAGTTCACTAGAGTTGAAATTACATGAGGGGTGCTAATGCTGGAGGGTAGCATTTACACAAAGGAAGAAAAAAAGAAAAAAACTTACTATACAAAGCATGAATTCATGCCCAAATGGGGCCCATTACATATAATTTTAGAGATTGGAGAAGTTCTAGACTTGTGAACCTTATCATCCTTTGAAGATGGAGGTAAGGTAGGAGATGAAAGTGCCGCATGATAAGACGAGGAGACCAGCTGTGCTAAAGCAGGAACTGCCCCACCTGCAGTTATTTCGTTTACTATGTTACTACTCACCATTATGGTAAATTCATGTCACAATAATATACACGTTTTTTTGTTTTCCTTTTTGGAATTAATTAGACTAGGATATCCCACTAGTTCAGTCTGTTTGCGCTATGTTACCACATGATTCAAAACTATGTTTTAGAGCTGTAGTTTTGTTGGACCTGGGTAGTTGACTCCAAAGGACCCATTTGGTTGGTAAAATCAAGGCGAGAGAATAGGAATGAGAATGGGAACTGCCCCACCTGCAGTTATTCCTATGTTTGGTTGACAAATTAAATTTTTATTCTCATTCACTAAGGAACTTACTTTCCCTCATATAAGGGAGAGTTTTTTCCCTAAGTAAAACTATATAATGAAATTGATCTTTCTAAAATTAAAATATGCTTGACAAAAGTATTCCTACTTATAATAATTTTTGGACAAAAATACCCTTGTGATATATCAAAACTCTAATTTATTATTATTTATTTATTATTAAATTATTAAATATATATTATTATATTATTAATTAAATATATATTAATATATAATTATATTATTAATTAATAATTCAAAGAGATGTCTGCCTTTTTTTTTGTTTTATGATAAGAGATAATATGGTAAAATATACATACTACCTAATTGATTCTCATGTGTAATCTACTAATCAAACGACGTAAAATGAGACATGTCAATTCTCATTCTTTCCCAATCAAACAACATTTTAATATTCTCATTCTCACTCTCACTCTCATTCTCATTCTCATTCTCAGTCTAATTCCCATTATGTCAATTCTAACAATCAAACAGGCCTATAGTAAATAAGAGACATAGGAAGGTTTCATCGAAGACAGCTAGGTGACAAGTATGAAATCTTGATGGCACTTAAACAAGAAGGAACAGTCGCTGAATACATAGAACAATTTGAAAGGCTCTCTACACCAATGAGGGAGGTATCAAACAAGTTTCTCATGGGGGCCTTCAAGAATGGATTCAAGTCAGAGATATGAGCAAAGATACGAATGCTTCAACTAAACTCTTTGAAGCAACTCATGGAAATGGCAAGTCAGGTGGAAGAGTGAAACAATATTTTGGAAACAACTAAAGAACAGAAGTTTCAGAAGGGAAATAGGCAGTGGCTTGAACCTGAATGGGAAGGATATAAGAGTAATTTTCAGAAATTATTGTCATCACTAGAAGCGAGTAAGACTACTACCAATAATACAAGTGTTAAAAGGAGGACATAGTAAAACTACGAGGGAGGTGAAGGAAGGGGGCTTGAGTACTGCTAGTAACGTGACTCCAAGGAAGTCCAAGAGATTATTTGATGCTGGGAGAGCTCAACATAGAGAGCAAGGTCTCTGCTTCAAGTGTGAAGAGAAGTATACCCCAGGACATAAATGTAAAAACAAGGCTCTTCAATTGATGATTTGTGCTGAGGATGAGGAGGAAGAGGCTTTGGAAGAGTTAAAGGTGGGCAAGGAACCTGAGACCCCAATGGAGCTTTCAATGAACTCCATTGTGGGAGTGGCTGGACATTGAACCATGAAATTGATGGGTAAACTTAAGAAGAAATCAGTGCTAGTTTTGATCGATAGTGGGGCAACCCACAATTATATCTCAACTAAGTTGGTGGAAAAGTTGAAGTTAGACTTATAGAACACTCATCCCTATACTATTACAGTGGGCAACGAGTATCAAGTAGGGGGAAGTTAGGTGTGCAAGAAGGTAGAGATGGAGCTACAAGGAATACTGGTAGTGGAAGACTTCTATCCTTTTGTTTTGGGTGAAGCAAATTTGCTGTTGGGTATTGAATGGTTGGAGTCATTGGGAGAAGCTCGGGTGATTTGGAGGCATTTAACAATGAAGTTCAAGGTGGTAGGTGAATGTAAGTGTTTAAAGGGGGATCCTACATTGGTAAAAACCTTATTGTCTCTAAGTACCATACTCAGGTCGATTAAAAGTAGGGGAGAAGGGTTTTACTAAGAACTCAGGGAGCTGTCACTCCAACATTCTCAGATAGAACCAAATGCACAAGTAGAGCTATGGCTGGAAGAGTTTGCTAATGTTTTTGATAACTTGAGTGAGCTAACTTCACACAGAGCCATTGACCACGCAATAAATTTGGAGAAAGGCACACAACCTCCTAATATTAGACCATATTGGTATGCACATTCTCAAAAGAATGAATAGAGAAGTTAGTAAAAAGGATGCTGGTGGCTAGAATAATTAGACTAAGTAGAAGTCCTTTCTCAAGCTTAGTACTCTTAGTTAAGAAGAAAGATGGTAGCTAGCCTTTTTGCGTGGATTATAAGGCCTTGAATAAGGTGACAATATTGGACAAGTTCCCAATTCCAGCAATTAATGTGCTGCTAGATGAGCTAGGAGGGGCTGCCATTTTCTCCAAATTGGATCTAAAATTAGGATACCATCAGATCAGGATGGAGGGTGATGAAGCGAAGACAACCTTCAAAACTCATGAAGGGCGTTATGAGTTTCTAGTGATGCCTTTTAGCCTCACCTATGCCCTTTCAATGTTTCAGTCACTGATGAACAAACTTTTAAGCCATATTTGAGGAAATTCATACTAGTATTTTTTGATGTTATACTAGTTTACAATGCAGATAATTCCTCTCATTTGGAGCATTTGAAGCAGGCATTGATAGTGCTTAGGGAGCATAAACTCAAAATAAATCAAAAGAAATGTGTCTTCATGCAGCCCAAACTTGAGTGTTTGGACCACGTGATCTCAGTAGCTAAAGTAGAGGCAAATTCCTCAACAATAGAAGCTATGCTTAAGTGGCCTAGACCAAAAGATATTAAGGCTCTGAGGGAGTTTCTTGGGTTGACGGGATATTACAGAAGATTTGTTAGAAACTACAGGAAAATTGCTACTCTAATCATAAGTTTATTAAAGAAAGATACTTTCCTGTGGAGTAATGAAGCTGAAGAGGCTTTTGAGGCCTTACAACGAGCCATGACTACAACGCCTATTCTAGTAATGCTAGACTTCTCAATACCCTTTGAAATTGAGATAGACACGTCTGAAAAAGGAGTTGGCACTGTATTAATGCAAAAAGGACACCTGATTCCTTACTACAGTCAAATTCTTTCTAAAAAGGCTCAGCAGACATCTATATATGAATGAGAATTAATAGCCCTAGTTCATGTTGTCAAACATTGGAATCATTATCTGATGGGTCATCAATTTGTTATCAGAATAAACCGAAAGGCACTCAAGTATCTATTAGGGTAGCGAGTAATGGATCCTAGTCAATAGAAATGGGTTTCAAAGTTGGTGGGATAAATTTGAGGTTAACTATAAACTCATAAAAGAATATCGTGCGACTGACACACTATCTAGAAAGGAAGAATCCTTGGAATTCAATGGGTATTCTCTTTGGTAGTATAAGGACCTAGAAGCCTTGGATGGGGAGGTTAAGAAAGATTTGAAGCTTGGGGAACTGATTCAGAAGATCTTGTACCTTCAGGTTACTCATTAAAAATATGTCTTTTATACAATGGCAGATTAGTTGTTCCAAGGAGCTTACCACGGATTCAGTCCTTAATACTAAGTTTCATAACTCACCCATGGGTGGACACTCCAATTATCTATGTACTTATAGGAGAGATTGTTTATTGGGATGGTATGAAAAAGGATATACAATAATATGTATCCAGATGTGACATATGCCAGTGTAACAAGTATGAAGCCATGCATCCGGCTAGCTTATTGCAACCATTACCCATTCCTCAACAGGTATAGGATGACTTGAGCATGGATATCATAATGGGGTTGCCAAAATCAAAGAAATATGAGGTTGTGTTGGTGGTGGTAGATCATTTGACTAAATATAGCCACTTTATTTTGCTGGCTCACCCATTTACAGCCAAAAGTGTGGTAAAGGTATTCATCCAAGAGGTGGTTAGATTACACAGGTTTCCAAAGTCAATAGTTTTAGATTGTGACAGGGTGTTTATCAATCATTTTTGGCAAGAACTCCTATGGTTTGCCAGGACGTCTCTCAAATTTAATTCTAGTTATCCCCCTCAAACAAACGGCCAAACCAAGGTGGTCAACAAGAGCTTGGAGTTTTACTTGAGGTGCTTCATCAGAGATAAGCCAAGATAGTAGGCAAAATGGTTATCATGGGCTAAATATTAGTTTAATACGTCGTACAATAGATCCATTGGGATGACTCCCTTTAAAGCATTGTATGGACATGACCCACCTACATTGTTCAAATTGGAGGATATTCAATCTGAGTTAGAAGAAGTGAACGTTGCTATTAAGGACAGAATTGCTATTTTGGCTGAACTAAAACAACATTTGGAACAAGCTCAAGAGTATATGAAGTTGTACGCGGATAGAAAAGAAGAGATGTTTCTTTTGAAGTGGGGGATCTTGTCAATATTAAAATATGTCCTTATAAGCTAAAGTCTTTGTCTAAGAGGCTGAATGAAAAGCTTAGCCCTCGATTTTATGGACCTTATAAAGAAATGGAAAAGTATGGAGCAGTGGCTTATCGTTTGGAGTTGCCACCCACTTACAGAGTGCACCCTGTGTTCCATGTTTCCCAGTTGAAACAATCAATTAATGCTATTGTCTCATCCCAAAAGTTACCATCCTTTTTGATAGAGGATTTGTAATTGAAGGTGCAACTAGAACGAGTTGTTAAAGCAAGAAAGTTGATTAATGGGAAGGTGAAAATTCTCGTTAAATGGAAAGAGCTACCTGATTTTGGAAACAATTGGGAGGATTATGACATCATTAAGGCCCAATTTCCCTCTTTCCACCTTGAGAACAAGGTGCTGCTTATTGGGAGAGAAAATGTTGGGCCTGAGGGAGCTGAGCCCATAGTGTATAAGAGAAGTAGGAAGCATGAAGGGTCCAAGGAGGTTGAGCGTGAGTCAGGAGGGAAGAACAGAATAAGACAGTTGGCAAGGAGTGAGAAGGAGGCTTAACAGTCTAGGTATTTTGTTGGGGAGGGGAGTGCGTGGTGAAGGCAGGCTGTTAGTTGAGTGTGGAAAGGAGAGAGCCCTGACCTCTCGAAAGTCAAGGGCCCTTTAGTGTGTCTGTGCATTTTTTGTTTTCCACTATCGTGCTCTTAGCTCTGCACTGGTTCCACATATTGTGGTAGCTCACTATATTGAATTATATTGTTCAAAGGATTTGGTTACATTAGGTTTAAACTGTCAGCACATTGATGCCGTTTAGTTTTGTTCCATTATCTTTTAGACAATATCATTAAAATTTTCCCCAAATTCCCATTTCTACTACAAAATTAGTAGATTTGAAAATTGTCAATCCAATATACAAATGGCCCAAGCTTAAATGGACAACCAAAGATCATGTAAAATAAAGAAGCCAAGAAAAACAACACATCCAGAAACTCACCTGCCAGTCCTGCGCAGGCTGAAGAGAATACTATCACAGGTGGTGCCTGAATTGCACAGAGGGTGTACGTCAGTAAGATGGTAACAAGTTTTCAACGAATTAAGTAGGCAGAAATTATAGTCTAAAAGGTATTTCTGCTACATAATATATGAACACCTAGGAACATATTACAATATGTAAAACCATCCAAGGCCATATACTTAAATTAATACACGAGACTGCATTGCAAAGTACGCCACAGAATATAATTTAATGACTGTTTCTCTATGGTACAAATTACAAGATAAAACCAAGAAGAAATGGGCAATTTTAGCTTCAGCCTAGATTCACCAGTAAGCATAGAAGCAGAAGATTTTGTTGGGAGGTCAACCCCATGACTGATGCATCAAGACTATAGCAAACCTCTCTCGCCCCAAAAATAAAAAGTTAATAACAGAGCAAGACATGAATTCAAATCATGATGATCCGTTTACCCATCTATTAAAAGGTTATTTAGAATGCTTTAGAGTTCAAATTAAGATGAAGGCATACACCTCTGAAGCATTAAATATGAGGAAGAACCATAAAAGAAACAAAAGGACAAAAGTAGAAAGGATATGTCAAGCAGGAGAAAATGCATTAAGAAATGCTGAAACTAAATAAACTAACTCAAGAAAAGGCACTAAGAAACTTACACCGATGAAAAATGCAACCACATTGGTCCTTTTACCCATCTTCGGACAACTGGCATTACTGCATTGAAGGGGGAAACTATCTTTGAATAGAAAATTCACATTACATCCAAGTAAAATATAAGCTTCACGGACATTAAGTTGTCAAAGATATAGATAGAATTCAAGGTTTTGAACTATCATCGACAAAAGCAAGAGAATCTATGTATATTTACAGGTTTTTCTTGTTTACAGGTAGTATTCTTGATTGTCGATATTAAAATTAAAGCTTCATATTTTTCACTTCGAAACATAATTGTTTAACCAATTTACAACTAACAGATTAATAAAACTAATTTACATGTCATTCCCTTAATTTCTAAATCCCATATGCGATAAACCCACTAATGTAAGATTGATTGCAATGCATACTGAGGCAAATTGATGATCAGAAAATTTGTGCAATGTACGTGCCTGTTGTTGCAATTTCCAAATAACGGGTAGCAACTCAGTATTAAGAACTACCTTTCAGAGTACCATAAGCAGGCTTTCATATTCAGCTAGATATGACGTATATATATGTGTGCATCAAATATAACAAGTATAAACTATAAACAAGAAAATTATATACCGTGGTTGAATCCATAAAATACACTAGTAGTGCCACCAACGGCAGAACCAATCTGCATAAAAATTGAATCCCACGAATAATTACTAACAAATTGAAAACTCATATCAAAAAATGGTATAATCATAAACCATCAATATATTGAACCTAATGCTCTTTCTCTCTCTCTCTCTCTCTCTCCTCTTTTTTTTTTTTTTTTATATACACCCAACTCCACAAATTTTTCAAAATAGAATTAAGCAAGTGACCAAGTGCGAAGATTTCACCATAGAAAAGCTATCCCTGCTAAGAGGCGGAACCGTCCATTCACTGGTTTCCTGCGAATATTGCTATTAAGGTTCGAGCCTACCATGGCTCTCTGTTCTGTAAATCAGAGAGAGAACCCTCGAATGTCTCCAAGTTTCTCTACGTGGTTTGTGCAGGATTCAAACGGTTGAGATTTTGCTTCATAGAATCACGGGTGAAAATAAGACCACGTCATTCAAAATGGCATTCGTTTAACTTTTAGAGGAAATCTATTTTCAGTACTATACTTTATAATTATTCAAATTTTAAATTAAAAACATATTACTTCTTAATCTTTAGTCTTGAATATGCAATTTGCGGACGAGCCTATCTGATTCTATTTTAGTTTCTTTGTTTTTAAAATAATTTTAATAAATTATTTTTAAATTAAAATATTTACTTGAATTATAGATTTTATATTTTCTTTAAATTACAATAATCCTATTGGTAAAAACTATTTCCTTAATATGTTTTCTGTATATTTTCTTAAATTTCAAAACAAAATATCAAATACTCACTATTTTAGTTCTTTAAATCATTATTATGATTTTTAAATTTTTAGAATAATAAATGAAAATAATATATTACATACTTTATAAATTTTTGTTTTAATAAACCCAAAAAAATTCATATTCAATCTGCCCAACATTTCCTGTGTCTTTCTTTTCATCTTTTTTTACTGCTACACTCTTTTGCCACAACCTATTCCTTCCACCTCATGCAAGTCTGAGTTCTGATTATTTCACCAAATTCAAGATCAATATCCGCAAAGCTTGACCGAATTTGCACACACATTAATGTAAGATACTGCAAACTCGCTTAACAATTTTCCTTTGAAGTGAAACCAGGTGAGTGGAAAACACACACACACATATGTATCGTATAAGAAATTTATCCGCCATTTTACCATACTGGAGCGGTTTGTGAAATGTTCACAAATCATGGCTTGTCTCGTGTTTCATGTCATTTCTTTTTCTCTTTATACTTTTTCTTTTTATGGAATTTTTTTCTTCTCTAAAATTTTATGTGTAATCAGAGGCCCATCTCTCTAACTTTTTCCCCTCCCTTAACTTTATAATCAAGACCTTCCAAAACCAAGTTTTTAAGTTCTCAACCCTTCCATTTTAAACATGCAAAAGCCTTGGGTATCGAGAAGTAGCAACCAGCATAACCTAGAAGTAGATCTACATGAAATCAAATTCTTACTCTCGCGTTTATCTGCATATCCTGATATTTCAACCAGTGTCTGTTAGTCACCCAATCAATCTAACGTAGTCTTATCCACCTGAATACCTGATTATTATAAATAAAGATAGCAAGTCTCAAATATGAAAATGGAATTAGATGATCAAACTACATATTATTTCTTATAAAGTTGATCACATCACAGGTGAAGACTTGGACAATTATATCAGAAAAGAAAATCGATAGAGGAACATCAATGAGCTGATAACTCATATAACCAGTTTCAATGCTTAATATCTTAAGTTTGATCGTATCCCTTGCCTTTACTCTCCCCTCGCAGTTCTTGGAACACCTATGTAACCATATGAGAAAGTATAGTGGGAATAAGAACCGGAGGAAAAGGTACTGGAATTATCCTACGAGGGGACAAGTAAAAACCAATCAACTAGGAGAACAGTACAGATGTCAACCAGGTCATTTCCCAGGAGAATGATAGGCAAAGAAAGTTGAAGGCAACCCATATCATAAACAATCCATAAACACTGCAATTCCAAGGAATGATAGCCATCCCGTTAAGGATATGACAGTAATATTGAATGCTAAAAGGCATCTGATTACATTAAGTAAAAAGTTGAGTGGGGAATTGAGTATCCATTTTTTGTGGCTTCCGGAGAAGAAGAATAACCAAATTCTTTGCTTAAGAATATGACCTATGGACTCTAGTTTGTGTTAAGATTCTGATATTCACATTCCACAGAACCTTTGAAACTTTCCCCTTCCCTGCTTTCTTTTTTCTTTTCGCCTCGGGAATAGCATTCCGTGGTCATTTCTCGCTTTGAATTTGAGCCAATGCCATCATATGTGCAGTGTGATCAACAAAATCACAACCAATAGCATTGCTAGCAAATGGCTTTGCTCATGATTGACCACCAGTCTGAAAGTTGATTCTCATATTTTGTCCTGTGTTTCTAATTTAAAGTTTCTTCTTCCACCCATAAGTGAATCTAGTTATGTAAATATAACATCTGTAAAAGAGGAAACTTAAGTACAAAGAAGAATAAATTTATGTCCCAAGTCTTAGGTGGGAAGTCCACCATATTAATAGTAAACGCAATTGGATACTCCTAGCAGAGTTAAACACTGTTCTGTACAAAGGCATACATAAATAGAAGGAGCAAAATACGGGAAGGTAGTAAGGGCAGTTTGGCAGCATCAAGTAAAGATGATTGCCATTATGGGAAAGATGGTCCCTCAGAAACATAATATGAGACTCTCACTGACATATTTATTCTACAAAGGTTTGCTTGTGTAGGCTTACAATGTTCAGTAATTTTGTACATCCACAAACAGCACCAAAGCATGCTTTGGGCTAAAAAAGAACATGCATGATAAGGATTAAGGAAATTAGTAGCAACAAAATTTGCCTTGTATGGCTAATTATGAGTACTTTATAAATATTCAGTCATCATGGACGCCAACAGGCAGAACCTTTAATAGTAAGATCACTATGATATCTGACTAAAAAGACATGATAGTTAATCCTCTTTATTCTCTTCAAGTTCATCCTCTGTTTTCTGTCTTCTCCTTTCTTTCGGCGCCTAGGAATAAAACCTCAGAAGAATTCCTGTGTCTTAGTATGGGTTAAAACATCGTATGCAGAAAATTTACGCGTATGAAGCTCACATGCAGAGTTACACATGCAGTTGTGACATTTATTATCTTAAGGGTTTTAAGCACTTCAAAATTTGGCAGCTTCAAACTAGTATGCTTCGCAGTCTCCATAACCATGGCCGTTCTGAAGCTCACACTAGCCGACTCTCAGCATGATACCATAGAATTCTAGATAAATAACACATTTTGGCCTACAAACTGTAATAGCTAGACATTCGATTACTAGAATTAGCTGTCATGATAAGTTTCTCATATCATGATATAGACTAGAGGATTTGCCAAGTGGTATTATTAAGTCCACCTAAGGGAGCACATTCGATATCAAGACTGGAAAGTACGAAATCAATGCTCATGCCCAAATTATTCCAATCCACATGCCAGAACACTACTTAGGAACTCAGCATTAAGCCTTTAGCTTTACCAAAAGGCTCTCAGATTCTCCTGGCCGCATTAAATATTCTCGTAAATCAGAATCAAGAACAAGAATAAGGAAGAAGTGATATGAAGATACTGTTCAAGGAATCTTCGTTCCATCTAATTTCATGGTTACTAAGTTGTCTATAAATTGCTTTGTCTCTGCAGATCACTTTAGCACCTCATGAATGGGTATCAGACTATCAACATATAAGATACGGTTTATAATCAATCTTCTATTTCTGCGTCTCTCTAATGACAAGTTTCTTTTATTACTTATATATACTCAAATTTATTCCGCATTAAACTACTTGTTGATCATTTAAGCGATATTCCCGGAATTTTAATCAGCTAGTACTGCACCATTTACCCTTGCTGTACAACTACATCTTTCGGATTGAATAATGCAGTTGACACATGCATTGTCTTAAAACTGAATCAGATTCTAATAAATTTTTTGATATTTTTTCCGTCGTGGTTTAGCAAGGTACATGCACTACTTCTCAACAATCTCGGCCATGCAATTTATAAACAACATGATTGTATATCATTTAGGTCTAAATGCATAATTCTATACTTAAGAACTTGCATGGATAAGAAGAACAAGTGTAAAGAAAAAATAATCAAAAGCTGGTATTGGAAATTAAATAAGTATAGATTCTTACATGAGAATCTGCTACATATGCCAAGGTGCAAGTCAAGTGGTCCTCAGCTGTTGTCTTGTATTTAGCCAGATGCAAGTACAATGCTCGCTATACCTTTTTATCAGGTCCCTCTTGCTTAAGATTCCAGAGGATGGGTCCTGTGTTTTTGGGCCTAAGAATGAAAAGTTCGAGGTCCATCTTCCTTCCGTTTTATTAGGTGGGGGCTGAATAAGTACCAAACTTATTGAAGGAGACATAATAGAACGTATACTTATTCTATTCCTTACCTCCATATAGCAGCCCCATGGGAAGCATCTTCCCTCATTTTTTCCCCTTTTTCTTGTATGGGTTTCTGCAGACTTTAAAGATGCTCTAGTCAATTGGAATATTTCTTTTGAGTTCTTCATAATATACTACCAATCAAGACGTTCTTTCATGTCTCTTCAATCATACCACTAGAGATATATTTTAGATGAGGATTAATAAAATGACCCCAAGATCAAGCTGTGGAACGAAAATAGAGTTCTAACTCCTACGAATTTTCCCAATGGAAAAAGATAAGGACGGCCTTTGGCATTTCCAAGTCGAGAGGGATATCAGATTCCGTAGAACCAATTTAGGGGAAAAAAAGAGACAAATTCTTTTCCAAATTTTGGAATATGATTCCTACTTTTACCAGGCGAAACGAATAAAAATGCACATAGTTGAAAATTTTAAACGATAGGTGTTTAGGAAAATTGTATTGCAGAAGAACTGAAAAGGGTATCTCTGTCCAAGAAAGGAAATTTGAACTAGAAAACAGGTCCCACAATATTGAGCAAAACTAGGAAGGAACAAAATCTATTTTCCAGGTCACCGCAAAAAAAAAAAAAAAACATTAATCCTGGTGTTCCATTGGTTCTATCCAAGATTCTATGCGTTTCAAGCTCCTCTACAGCTCAGATATAAATACCAGTTTGAGCACGCTTTCTCCGGAGAAATATGTGTAGAGAAGAAACTAGATAAGCATCACAAGCTGTCAGAAGTTTAGAGCATCAGTCTCAAGGTGAGTATCTACTTGAAAATAGAGTATTACCAAATTTTTAGAGGTATCAAAGAACTCCATTGAGTCGAAACCATCAGGTAAAAGCACAAACTAATCTTCAGCACAAAGGGATTATTAAGTTGAGTGTTTAAATGACAGGACGCTTATTCGTGGCTTTTGTAGGTGGGATGTATCATAATCACCAAAATCACGCGAAGAACATCCATTCTTCTTCTTCCAGGATGTCAGTCCCTTCGGAGAGGCATATGTTCCTTCAAACTGGAAATGGGTCTGGAGATTCTGGGCTTGTACTCTCAACTGATGCTAAGCCTAGATTGAAATGGACACCAGATCTTCATTCCAGATTTATAGAAGCAGTCAATCAGTTAGGCGGAGCCGACAGTGAGTATACGTAAACCAACTGTGGATCGTCAAATATTAAAGGATAGAACTTTAGATTCACTGATGTGCATGTAATCTTTCTGACGCAGAGGCAACTCCAAAAACAGTAATGAAGTTCATGGGGATTCCAGGACTTACTTTATATCATCTTAAGAGCCATCTTCAGGTAAATTTCGTTGGTCAACTGATCTGTATATCATTAACCTCTAATATCTTCATCACTTAATTATTCAAGTTATTGCATGCTATTAATTTATATCCTAGTCCAGTTTTTTTCTGTCAAGTTGAGATAGTTGTACACTTTTACATATAACAAATCTCTATCTCTACCAAATGGAAACCTGATATTTATTTTTTTTTTTTTGTTTTGCTTCAATATTGTTCTAGAAGTTTAATTCTAGGATATTCAAGTCCTATGGATTTAAGAGATATTACACATCAAGGAATTTTAAATTTTTTTTTCTCTCCTACAATCATAGATGACTTTTTGCAACTGGTGTAAACATTTTTCAAACAGTATTTTATGTGTAAGCTCAGTACCATTTTTTCACCTTTAACTTGTATGGCATGAATAAGTACTCAGAGCAATCGCTGATTTTCCTTTTTGTCCCCAGAAGTACAGACTGAGCAAGAATCTGCATGGACAAAGTAACAATGTGACACAGAAAACCAGTAAGAGAACAGTCTCGTCCAATTAATTAATCTATTTATAAGCAACTTACGATCAACCTAACTTTGTTTATGAAGAACTAACTTTTCTTATTCTTAGCAGCAACAAATGCAGGTGCAGTAAGCGGAGAAAGACTTTCTGAAGCACATGGAACTAACAGTCATATGAACAATCTAACCCTTGGGCCGCAGGCTAACAAGTAAAAAATTTTATCACCACGTTCGCTTGCTTCCTCTCATTTGGTGACCTTATCATTTAGAATTAATACTAAAAATAAATCCTCTTGTGCCAGAGATTTACGTATAAGCGAGGCGTTGCAGATGCAGATTGAGGTGCAGAGAAGGCTAAATGAACAACTTGAGGTGCGTTAACATGCATTAAACCATATATATATGATAATATAAAAAGAGCTTCCTTTTGTTACAAGTCTTAAAAGTTTTTTAAATTGAGGAAAATTGTGAGAAACCATTTTGAACTCATCCAGGTACAGAGACACTTGCAGCTCCGGATAGAGGCCCAAGGGAAATACCTGCAGGCTGTGCTTGAAAAAGCTCAGGAGACGCTTGGCAGACAGAATATGGGAATAGTAGGACTTGAAGCTGCCAAAGTTCAACTCTCAGAACTGGTGTCCAAAGTATCCTCCCAATGTCTGAGTTCTGCTTTTTCAGAGCTGAAGGAATTACATGGATTTTGCCCACCGATCAACACACAAACCAACCAACCCACTGACTGCTCAATGGACAGCAGCCTCACATCCTGCGAGGGATCTCAAAGGGAGCAAGAGATGCCAAATGGAGGGATGTGCTTAATGAGACCCTTTAATGGCCACACCTTCATGGAACCAAAGGAAGCCGCTGAAGTGAAAAAGAACAATTTTCTCGACACTTTGGGCAAGGATATTGCAGAAAGAAGTTCTAACAACTTGACTATGAGCATTGGAGTTGATGGAGGAACAAAGAATGGCAGTAGCATTTATCCTGAGAGAATAATCGTGGGGAGAGAGTCAGATCGTGAGTTCCAACACCGGAACACCATTAATAGAACAGAAGCAATGAAATCGGCAGTGGATGAAAAAGTTTCTGCAGATTATAGATTCCCATACTTTGCAGCACCAAGACTAGACCTTAATACCCATCAAGAAAACGATGGTGCAGCGAGTTGCGAACAACTGGACTTGAATGGATTTAGTTGGAACTGAGCAGCCTCATACTTGACACGCATGGAGTATACAACAGAAGAAGCAAAGGCAGAAACAATGGTAATCTAAATTTGATTGTGTGTATTATTATAATATCAGCTGCTATATCTTTCTCAGCACAATTGGCTATATATGAGAAAATTATTCTAGCAGAATGACATAAAGTTGAAACAACAAACCCAGCAAGCAGGATATTTGACATACATGTAACATGCATTATCAATAATAATCAAGACTTGCTACTAATTTTCAGATATTTACGATGGTTGAGGACATTTTATTTGAGGGGTTAGAGGGACGACGTGATCAATTTGGGCTACCCAGCACTATACGTAGGCCTCAGATGCAAGGTGCGTCTTCGTCAACCCTCGTAACGAACAAGGGGCATATTTTTGGCCACTATATAGTGCTCAATTATTAGAGTGTTCCGTCAAGGACAAAAAGGAGATCTATGTCACTATGTCTTGCATTTTTTAATATTATTATTATTATTTGAATTATTTGAATAATAATACATATCATTTTGATAATAAAGAGGGCAAGATAAAATTGGACAACGTATAAATATGTTTTATAGTATGATGGAAGAATATAATCAACTTTTACTTGTATTCATTCCATTTTTATTCTTATCGATCAAAGGCCTAATTTCATTTTCTTAAGAAAAAGATTGCTTACAAACCTATGTGAAAGAAGGGTTGAGTTTCTCCCGCAGAGAATTCATTTTGGTGATAAATCTAGTATTTATTTCACGTTAAAAATTAATTTTTAATATATTATTTTCCAGTCAACTGTGACTTGTGAGGCACGAGGAGCGTGTTTCACGACAAAATATTGATGGAGAAGTGGACTTGACAACTGCAGTGCCGTGTCAAGTATTATTTTTAATTAAATTTTAATTTATTAAAAATTATAAACTTAATTTATCCTTAAAATAAAAAAATATGATTACTTTGTATTGATTAAATACATATTTAATAATTTTTGTATTGAATGAATAATGGATATGATACTATTTTGGTCAAAATTAGTATAATTCTAGCTTATATTTTATGAATAAAAAATTATTTAGTTTGAATTCTTTCAAATTTAAAATTTAAAAAGTGCTTCTAAAGTATAAGAATTAATTATGAGTGTGTATGAAAGTTTACTTCTATTTTTAGCTCTCATTTTTGCTTTTATCCCTCTTTAACACACTTTATAAATTTTATATTTTTGAACAGATAAATTTTATAGTTTGAAATATAGTTTTAATTTAAAAATTAAAGCGAAATTTTAAAAAATAAAAATAAAAAATAATATATAAGGTAAATTTTTTCATAACATTTATATCATATAACTATTATATAATTAGAAGATAAAAATTAGAGTAGTTGATCCTAAGAATTAACTAAACGCGTGTCCTCATCCTTAGAACCATCACCCGTAGCCATAAATATCTCGTGGGGCTGCTTTTATCCACGTTTACATATTTCTCTTGGCAAATAAATTTCGATTTCAAGGCATATATTTTTTTTGAAATTCGCCTTTTATTAAAATAAGAAAATTTTGAAAGAAAAAAGCAAACTTCTTTTTACTGCCCAACCAATAACTTCCTTAGAAAAATATAATATTGGAGACAAATTTTCCATTTTAAAACAATTAACTCTATTGGCTATCAAACCCAACAATCTGTAAATACATTAAAAATGAACTCAAATAAAAATTTTTAAAATTCATCTTTCTTATATACATATAACATGTGAATATAATTTTAAAAAATTAGTCATATAATATTGAATTATGAAAAAACTTTATCTCATTTTCATTACTAAATTAATCTAAGAACAATCGCATAGATGAATAAGCAAAGGGGAAAAAATTAAATAGAATTTTTTTATTATTTCTGTTAAGATTTTTAAACAGGTATATAGTTACACATGTATAGTTACATAATTAAATTTTATGCTAGTCATATTTTAATTTAAAAAATTATACATTAGTTATATATTTTCAATGAGTCCGATGAATTAAATTGCTAAAACGTGACCCGCGAGGATGCAGGTCCACTGAGTAACCCAACTACTCTAAAATCTCTTTCACAATGAATGAAATAAACCACACAATTCATTTCTTGAAAGCCACCGCGATACGTAGAGACGTCACTTGCCATAAAAACCTTATGATCCTGACGTGCACTCTAATTTCCCCACTCGTTCTCTTTACCTCTCTTTTAATATTTAGTTCCACCACAACACAAGCTTGTGTCTCTGAGCAGCCTGCAGATAGATTTACCTAGCCAGCATCCTTTGAGTCTCTTCCTCTTTCGTCAATGGAAGAAAGTAGATTGATCCACAACTTCGCAGCAAAACCCACTTCTCAGATTCCTGCCGAAGCATTTTCCCTCGAACCAAACAATTCAGATGTTAAGGAAGTTGAAACATTGAAGCCGAGCGACTTGCCGTTGGGTTCTTGTGATGAAGGAGGAGGAGGAGGAGGAGGAGGAGGACGAGACAGGCTCAAGAGGCATCGTGAAGAGGTGGCTGGAGAGGTAGTGATACCAGATAAATGGGGGAAGGAGCAGTTGCTAAAGGACTGGATCGAGTACGGTCGTTTTGATGCATTTTTTGCTCCTCATAGATTGGTCGTCACTGCTCGTGATGCGCTTATTGCAGATGCACGTCAAGCAAAGTCTCAGAGATTTAGGGTTCACAGTGGTTTCTGATCTTCGTTCTCACTTTTCGGTACTACATTTACTGTTTCTTTTCTCTTTGACCCTACAGGCTTTATGTAGACTACCCACATGCTACGTACTGCAATGGGGTCATTGAAATCTTCTTTGTTTTTTGGTTTTGTATCAATTTATGGCAGAATAAAGGGAAAGGAAAGAGTAGAGAAGCACAAGCACATTCTGTGTCTCTTGTTATGACCATTTTCGTAATGTTTTCACTTCGTAATTAGGAACTGGAAATTTATGTTTACTACTTTTATTTCCTAATTCCTTGCATGATGGAGGAATTTAACGCTGAGTAACTTCTCATACAGAGCACGTCAAAAGATGCTATATAATGTATTTGTGCTTAAGATTTAAGACAATCCTAGGAAGATAAAAAAAAAATTACTTCGTTTCCTAAACCCATGCCTTAGTGATAACAAACAGTTATCATCCTTCTCTAAATTCCTAAACCTGAAACTATTTATCTGTTTTAAATTAATGAACTTTTTCTATATTAGGACTCGTCTACATGAATCTTATTTATATATATAGATCTACGAAAAAAAAGTTTTACAATATTAATTAATATCATTCAAACACAATCAAAAACATTTTAAATTTGATTTTAAGATTAATCTGGATCGATCCTATGCTTTCTAGTATAAAATGCTGTAATTTTTATAACTTAAAAATTATTTCATATATAATTATATTTTATAATTTAAAAATATTACAGGATCTCCTATTATACAGTTAAAAAATCAATATTTGTTTTAAGATTAACACAAACTACAAATCTGAGTACTACAACATTTTAAGATTTTGGCAAAGTTATGAATCATTCGGCAACAGTTTTCCACCATGTAAAAGAAATAAAATTTACATTTAATCTAACTTTTTATTGAAGTTATATTAATATTTTAAATAAACTAAATATAATAAGTGTGAAAAAAATTTAAAAATTCATATGCTAATATGCTTTTTTTTTTTTTTTTGCACTGTCGTGTTAATGTAAATGTGTTTATGTGGATAATGTGATATATGTATATACTTGTGCAAACATGTGATATCATATTTTATACATACCTATATTATATATTATTTTGTAAACTTTATGTCATGTTGCGTATAGGCCATTTCATTAACTACTACATTTGAGAGGTAGAAATTTGTAGAGTTTTCGAAATATAATACCTATTACGTTTAAAGTAGAAGAATCACATATTTAGAAGTGTAATTTCTAAAATGAGAGATGAAAAATATTAAAAATGACTTTCACTAATAAATCAAACAAAAAATTAAAATTATTAAATTCAATTTCAATTCCAATCAATTCTAGGGTTAGTTGTCGACTGATAAGTCCATAATTGTACTGTATTTGTATATGTTTTACAATAAACTTATCATATATTTTAGATATATTATTTGGAATTAGTGATCAATTGATGTTAGTTTAATGCATTTCATATATTGCATTATTCGGTCGCCTCCTTGTAGTAAGTTGATTTAATTTTGCATTTTTTTAATGATAATTGTAAGGAAATTAATTTAATATAACAAAATTGAGAGATTGGAGGATTGGAAGAGAAGATTCAAGGATGTGTTAAAGGCTTTCACAAATATCTTGGGAGTTGAAAGAAGCCAAAGAAAAAAGTTGACATGATTTTCAACTTAAAGATTGTGAATACTTAACTTCAATATCATTTTTTGATCCTTAAACGTCAAAATTTGGAGATGTTTATTTCTTGCAAAGTTATAGAGTTTGTTGAAATCTTTCCAAGAAGTGGTTATTCACTGAATTTTGACATTAAATCACAAAAATATGTTGAAAACATTGAACTTGTGTAAGTGCACCAATTTTAGACACCTAGGCACTCAAAATTATGTGTTGCTCTTTAAGTTGGCTCTATTAGAAAACCAATTTTTTTAAATTATTTTAAGGGTATAAAAGGGGAATTTTGTTATTTTGATGGAAAAAAAGACAAAGGATGAGGCTAGGATTTGAAACTCTTCTTGGGAAAGCAAGAAAACCTTTCACATTCTTAGGCTTTTAAGATATTCTCTTTGTAGGAGAGGTTAAGGGTTGGTCTCCTTAGACCTCCCTTGCCCAAACCTCAAAGGATTCTTCCATACATATCTCCTTACACTTTTCTCCTTCTTTTATTTTTTCCTTTTCCTTTTTTTATTTTCTTAATGTAATTTAGATCTAAGCTTGTTATTAGTTGTTGTGATGAGTTTTGGTGAATATTGAATAGGGATTTCATGGTTTTTTATCCACATATGTTAAGAGACATTATTTATTTCATCTTGTAACTATGGATTGATTTATGAATGTATATTACTTTTTATTTAGGGCTTCGATAAATTTTAGTCAATTAATATGCTTGCAAGTTAATTGAATGGTTTACTTTGTTGATTTCTTTCATAATATGTTGTTATGGAGTCAAGTGCCCATAAAGTGTTTGATGAAATGTTCCATTAAGAATTAAGTGAAATATGCCTTGAATGATTAGGATTAACCTTTAAAATATATTCATACTTGTATTCTGAATGATTTCTAAGAACTTAAAAAACCTTAGGATTAGTTTTCCTTAAATGATTGGGATTAACTTTGAAAAAACACTAATGGTTAAGGTAGTAAAATTCTACCTAGATGATTAGGATCAACCTCTAAGTAGGTTATGTTTGATATTTTTGCTATTAATCTTAATGCATTTTAGGAAAGATTTCATTTAAATGATTGGAGTCAATATTTAAGTGTGATTTGGAACTAGAATTAAGATAATGATTAGGATTAGGCTTATCTTTTTAGTAAGTTAAATTATTTGAAAGTCGAATTAAACTATGTGGAACAAAGTTAATAATGAACTTATAATTCAATTTATCCATACTCTAACTCCAATTGGCTTAATCTAATGTAGTGTTTTAAGTCTTTTATTTTTAGTTTGGGTTATATTATGTCTTAAAGTAGTTTAGGTGTTTTGTTTATGTTTATTATTATTGAACCGATTCCTAGTGACTAGATTTATCTGGGTCACTAGTGTAAATATGTAAATAATCATACTAACCCATATTTTTGTACAAATTGAATAATTGGTAAACAAAAAATTAATTTTAAAAAATAATAAAAATAACACATTATTCTTATGGGAATGATATTGGATCTTTTAGATCCTTTTATTACAAATTGACATGTATATTTGCGGTTCATCATTGACCTTAAATGGGGACTTATGAGAGTGTTAAGGAGAGGATTGTCTACAACTCTAAAATCACAACACATGTACTATGTTGTTTCATTGAAAAGTGAAATGGTGCATTCAATTTTTTTATTATTATAAACCTTAACTGGCATATGAAAGAAGCCTCACAAATTACAATAATAGATATTTACAATGGGACTTGACCTAAGGTAAGAGTATACGTATCCTGCAAGAGGGATCAAACTCCACGTAGTTAGTCTAGAAAGACATGTTAGTGGGCTAATTTTTTTTTATTTCGTGAAAAGAACAAAATGGTTGAAATTGAAACAATTTTCATAAGCAAAATGATTTAGAAATTGGTTAGTGTGTTTTAAATTATGAAATTAGTATAATCTCACTCTCTTGCTCTTTTTATTTTATCTATATTTTTTCTTTTGAAAAATTTTTCAAATATGATTTGTTTGTACTTAAATTAAAATCAACAATGGAAAGGGTTTTTTTTTTTTTTGTTATTTAAAGGATAAAAATTTTTTTAAAGAAACTCTTGAAACAATAATCAATACTTTATTTGAAAACAATTTGAAGAAACAAAATTAAACTTTATTTAACAACATGTATAATGGGTTATTGTAACCCGAAATTTAATTGAAAAGAAAGCGTCAATAATTAGGCAATATTTATAGATTCATGGATCTCACATGACCTCATTGGTAAATTCATTAAATACCTGTAAAAACTAGTAAATTCATCAGGAACCCGTAAAGACATTGGTCTCACACAACAACACTAATGTTGAAAATAAAAATTGCATAACATGTCTATGGAGGCTTTGAACCTCGCATGGTAACACTAAAACAAAAATGCCTATGGAGACATTAGACCACTCATGGCACCATCCACGAAAGCATGCATTGGTGTTTGCATGTATTGGTGTCTAGTAAGGTACTCATCATTACATATTATTTACAAAATTTAAAAAGTACACAAATCACAATTAAACTGAAAAATAACTAAACTACTTGGTTTAACTAGCTTGCCACCAATATACCATCCTTGCTTATATGTTCCTTTGCACCTTGGTTTGAGAGCAACTTAGCCACAGATTTTTGAATTGAATCACCAACTTCTCATATAAATTGAGCAGTGAAACCTCATGCATTCATAACTACCATTGAGCAACACAAAAGCTAACCATACAACGAATTTATGGAACAAAGTGAATGAATTAACTATGCTAACTTTTAACCTAACTTATGTAACCAAAGAAAGGTTGTAAATACAGTGAATTAGTAACAACATAGGGAGGATAGACACCTAAACTTCCAATACTCATTAGTATACTTATAACTCCATTAATTACTTAACAAACTCTTTGCAAACATATTTAATAACACACCAAAATTTTCAGCATATAAACCATAAAAATTAGGCAACATTTAAGCACAAATTAAAAGCCTATAACACCTTACATGAAGCTTAAAGCATGCTAGATTTTTCTGGGTGAAATTGGACATCATTTAAACACAAATTAAGAGTATGTGAACATCCTAATGGAGCCTAAAGCATGCTAAAAATTTTTTGGGTGAAATAAGACATCATTTAAATACAAATTAAGAGCATAAGAATATCCTAATGGTGCCTCATGCATGCTGGATTTTTTTTTTGGACAAAAGTGAACACCATTTAAACATTAATTAAGAGAATAAGAACGTCTTAATGGAGCCTTAAGCATGTTAGATTTATCTTATGAAAATTAGGCATCATCCAAATACAAATTGGAAGTATTAGAATAAGAGAATCATCACCTAACATGGGCTAAAAATGGAAAGCATTGAAGCATGAAATGAGAGGTCAAGCATAAGAGAATATATTAAGGGATTATGATCATGATAAAGAAGAAAGAGAGGGATGCATTCTTTACCTCAAACCCTAGCCTCTTGCTTAATTTCTTCAACCTTCTCCTTGCTCTTCTTCACACCTCCTTAGTCCAGCATTTTCTTTTTTTTTTCTCCATCTTCTCTCTTTTTATAGTAAAAAAAAAACTAGGGTTTTCTTAAAAAAATTTCAAATTACCCATTAACCCTTTATAATTTTCTATTTTGAAAATATCCTTTTTCCACAGTGTCTTAATTTTCAAGAAAGAAAATTCTCCCATTTGTTTCCTTGTTCTTTTCCAAGCATTGATTTATTTTTACTTATTTTCAACTAAAATAGTGTTTCTTTTCTTCTTTTTTCATTATTGATTTTTCCTTGCTTGTTTTCAATCCTTCCTTTTTGGGGTTTCCTATTTTTTATTTTCATATTTTCTCAGCCTACATTTAAATGCAATCTTGACCTTCCATGTGTTTTATATTAAAGATATTTTTATTTCCATTTTTCAACTCACTCTACGCGTCACTTCCTATAAAAGAAACCTCAAAAATTAGTCTTATATTTTCTTCCATTTTTTGTCAACTGATCTCTTTTTCTTATTTATATTTATATTTTTTATTTGACTTTTCAAATGCAATCTTAGTTCTCCATGTGGCTTTCTTATTTTAAATTTTAATTTATTTAATTCTCTAAGTCTGTTCATACATTTTCATTTTTCTATTGGGCCCAATTTCCAAATGAATTGCTTGCGTCTTTTTTTTTTCATTTTTACATTTTAAATTTTCTAAGCCTTTTTGTATCTTCTTATTTTCTTTTAGCCCCAATTGCTTGTCTTTTTTATTTTACACTTTATCACTTTAAACTTTTTTTTTTTTTTCTTCTTGTTGTAACTGACTTTTTCGCGAAAATTTGAAAGTCAATTTACTGGAGTCGCCACCAAAATTTTTAACGTAACATTTTGGAAAACCAATTTAAAACAAAAAGAAAAGGCAAAGTGGTCTGCAAAAATAGAGATGAGTTTGAGAGTTTATTTGAGTATGGGAATGGTTTTAAGTACCCCACAACACCCGTCTATGAGGATAGTTACCTTAAACTAGTCAAATGAAATACGATATGACCTTAAATTCATCTCAATTACCGTTTTTATTGACATGGATGCATGTTAAGCAGAGAAGATAAAAACAACAATACTGCAAGCAAACAAATATATATTTATAATGGGTGGACTTGACCTAAGATGAAAGCCTAAGGCTTACATACTCCATAATAGGGATCAAAGTCCACGTAGTTCGACTAAGAAATGTATTTATTAGTTAGTGATTTTTTTGTGTGAGAAGAACAAGATATCTGACATCAAACAAATTTTCGTAAACAAAACGAACTAGAATTTGATTGGTGTGTTTTAACTTACAAAATCAACTTAATCTCACTCCCTTGCTCTTTTCATTTTCTATCTTTTTAATTTTTATGGATTTTTGAAATTTGGATTTATCTCACATCCGGAAGTAGAAAAGAAATATTAAGGGAAAAGTATTTTTTAGGATTTTTCAATTTCATGTTTTTAGAGTTTTTTTTTAGGATTTTCTTATTTTAAATTCGAAAATGGAAAGGAATTATTGGTTGAATGGATTGTTAAGATTTTGGGCCTTATATGTGTGTTTATATATATATATATATATATATATATATATATATATATATATATATATATATTATTTTGAAATTTGAACTTTCTTGTTTAATTTTGGAAGAGTGCAATTGTTATTGAAATATAATCATAGGGATTTTTTTTTTGAAATTATTATTTCTTATTTTTAATTTTGAAATAAAAGTGAAAATTATTGGGAAAAAGTATTGTTGAGATTTTATATTATTAGTTTATATTCTCATAATCTTATTAAAAATAAATTTCATTTTCATTTTTGAAACTGTATTGAAAACGGGTCGTTGAGACTAGGATTTGTTTTTAATACAACAGACTGCTATCGGACAGGATTTAAGGAGGCATAAGGCCTCACTCGGTCCCATTAATGGACCTCTAACTGCCTAAGGAGACATAGAGTCTCGCATGACAATTTCTATATACAAATATCAAAGATAAATTATTGTTATGCTTTATTAATTTATTTTTTTCATTATGGGATATCATATGTTAATTTTTAAAGCCTAAAGAGATCAAAGATTTCACATAGCCCCACAGTTTACCTCCTAGGTGCCGGAGGAGAAAAACAATCTCACATGACGATTATTAAATTAAAAAGCGTGAAGGTAGATTATTTCGATGACCCAGAAATTTTATTTTGAAGTTTTGAAAAAATTAGATATTATCCTTCGAAGTCTAAAGAGATTAAAAAATCTCACATAACTTCTACCTAAGTGCCTATGGAGATTAATGTTTTCACGTGGCAATGTTGAAAATTAGGATAAGATAATAATAATAATAATAATAATAATAATAATAATAATAATAATACTAATGATAATAAAAACAAGATAAAATAAAAATTAAAAAAAGGGTGATGCATCAAAAATAGAATAGACAATCCCACGTCCTTACATGCATGCTATGTACATACAAGGCCAATTCTCTTTATGCATTTATCATACATATATATGGCAATAAATGTCCCTTTATATATATATATATATATATATATATATATATAGAACATGATAAAATAAGAAAATAAATAAAAATAAAAAGGTGAAAAAAAAAAAAAACAACCCAAAAAAAGATACATCGAAAAATGAATAAACAACCCACATCCCCATATGCAACTAATTGGCACACCCCCGTATATCACGTCCTTATTAACATGGACTTCGACATATAGATATGTGTAAATATATATGTGTGTGTGTGTGTGTGTATATATATATATATAAATATATATATATGTATATATATATTATTTTTTTAATTCTCAAATCTATATCATATTAAATAGCAAAAAAGGACGTCACAATACCTAATATTAGGCTAGTGTATGCAAGTTGAAGTTTCACTCTAACCAACTAGAACAAGTAATAAAGATTCTTGAGCCAATTTTTTTTTTAAAACTCTCGAATACTATGCACATCATACCCAGTTGAGAGCTAAAGAAAAAAATTAAAGAAACTGAAACACCCATAGCTACAAACAGAACAAGACAATGAAAAGAAACACAAAGGAGACTCACCTACCTCAGCTAAGCTAGATTGTGTTCTTTAGTGGGTACGAATCCTGGAAGCTCACTATCCTTTTTAAAGTTTCCTTGTTGTTCTTCCTCTCGACACTGCTAGTGTGGTGTCTTGTTTGTTATTTTGAGAACAAGGTTTTCTTCTCCTTTCTCTTTTAGTTTAAACGTCTCTTCCTCTCCCTGATACTCCCCCTCTTTCAGTCTTCTTATTTGTTATTTTGAGAACAAGGTTTTATTCTCCTTCCTTCTTTAGTCTAAGCGTCTCTTCTTGTCCCTGATACTCCCCATCTCTCAGTCTTTTTCACATCTCCTTCCTCTCCTAATCTCTCCCCCTCCAGCTCTTCTCCTTCCTTGCTCTTCTTACTGTCTTCTTTCTCTCCTTACTACTCCCCTCTCTCGGTCTTCTTCACGTCTTCTTCCTCTCCCTCTTCCACTCACGCCATGCTGAAACTTGCTCTTCTGTTCTCCTCTGTTTCTGGTGAGGAGAATAGAGGTGCCATCGATCTTCTTCTTCTTTTTATTGGTCTCTTCCTTCTCCTTCCTTGGTACTTCTTCTTCTCGGCTCTTCCTCTAACGATCTCGGTTCTCCCTCTCCTTGGCTCTTCTCCTTTGGTCTCAGTTTCTCCTTCTTGACTCTTCTCCTTCGATTTCAGTTTCTCCTTCTTGACTCTTTTCTCTCGGTCTTGGCTTCTCTCTCTCGACTCTTCTTCCTTCGTCTCGGTGTCCCCCTTCTCCTTGGCTCCTTCTTAACTCTTTTTAATGTCTCATCCCTCTCTTGTCCTTTTACCTCAGTCCTGACCCTCTTTGCCAGCTTGGAACCTTCCCTTCTCTACTCTACTATCTAGCCGAGGAAAAGAAGTTAGTTTGTCTTCACCTTAAAGAATGTTTCAAGAGGCAATAATAAGTCTCTAGCATGGCAGGCTCCATTAATATTGTTTCACTTTCTGAGTTCTGTGAGCAGTTTTTCTTACTTGAAAAAGGATTTGCCAGCACTAATCACTAAGTCATCCTAATGGATCCCATTAGGAAGATGAACATGGTGAATGACAGAAAAGTTCACGGAATGGTTAGCTAGGTACTCGAATAGCTTCCTTGTTGCATGCATGCTAACTTTGTCTTCAATACATGGTAGGTCATGGAGAAGCATAGTGGCATCGACTCCTACAAGTACTTCCAATTCTTCATAAGACTCGTTATACATGAGTGTTGCCGGGATTTGCATGGGTTTGGACGTCTAGCATGTGGGGGTATGAGTTTGCATATTTTAATTTTTTTCATATTCCTATGTTTTTTCTTTTTCTCATAATATTATATTAGTATTTTTTATGTTTTTCTTATTTTTTGAATTTTTCATCATTCTTATATTTAGATTTATTTATTATTATTTTTATTTTGTAACACCCATTTTGTATTTGTTTAATTATAAGATTAACTAATTGATCAATTAGATAATTATTAATTTTTATTCTTATTTTATTTTGGAATAGGGTGTTCACACTTCCTTTTTCTTTTTCGAATTTTCAATCAACTTTCTTCCTTTTTGTATTTTTTTTTAACTTATTTTTGTGAATTAAGCTGGTTAAGATTCTCTTAATTATTGCTATTTTTAAAAATTGTTTGGACAAATTACAGTATACACAGACATTACTCAATTATTCAAGCACTTTGAACAAGTTATGGAGGAAAAGTTATGAGTTGCAATGTGAAATTAAATCAAGATAAAAAATACCCAACTTAAAAATGGAGAGTTTGCCTATGTTATGTCAACTTGGTCAAACTTACACCTCTACTATGTTTGATGTGTTCCTAAAAAAGTATGATATTTATGTTGTTGCTTGTTTAAAACCAAACAAAAAAAAATTATCCATTGTTTGAATATATTGTTATAATGGTTAACCAAAAGAGGGAATGGTGAGTTTTGTTTATCTCGTTAGTAAGTTAATTTCATGTAGTTGTAGGAAGTTTGAAATTGTTGGCCTACTATGTTGTCATGCCTTAAAGTTATATAAGGTGATGGATGTTAAAAAAAATCCTAATTAGTACATACTAAAAAGGTGGATGAAAGAAG
Source organism: Delonix regia (assembly GCA_037074485.1). Classification (NCBI taxonomy): domain Eukaryota; kingdom Viridiplantae; phylum Streptophyta; class Magnoliopsida; order Fabales; family Fabaceae; genus Delonix; species Delonix regia. The sequence goes on along the minus strand of CM073456.1, from coordinate 13,044,137 downwards.
CAAAAGGCGATGTGATACGAAAAGTTAAAGGTAAAGATGTTGAAGCATATTAAAAGCTATAAAGCATGCAAAGATATATGACAACTTTGCTACATACTAATAAAATCACTATAAAAAAAGTGGATTTCAACGTCGCTTATGTAACATCAGTTTCTATAACCAATTTTAAGCATTTTGATTTGTAAAATCTACCAACCAATATTTAACGTTGGTTAAAACTGACATTAGCTCCATGTGAAAGCAAAAATGGGGTAACATTTTATCTTTGCTTTCATTAACTTCCAAAGGTTTTAGTTTAGATCTTTCTTCCCCAATATGTGTCTCCTGGGTTGTTACACCACTGTGGGTTATTGTGCTGCCATGCTCTACTCTACTGCTGGGGGTTTTGTGTCGTCTGCTCTACTTTGCTGCTGATAAGTATTATGCTGTCGTACTCTGCTATACTGGACTACCATGGTTAAGGTATGCTTTGTTCATCTTTTTTTTTTTAGAATATTTTAATATTATATGGATTAACATTTATTTTTGTATTAGATTAATTTCTTATGATGACTAATTTGGCAATTAATATTATAATTGATAAACTCAGAATGGATTGGGTTTATATTCATTGTGGGTAATCATTGATAGATTGGATTATCCACAAGCTCACTGGGCAAAGACCCCAACCTACAGCCTAAAGGCATTAATAATTATCCCATAAGATTACTAATTAAAAGTTAATTATTAAGAGAGAGTTAATGGACTTATTTTACTTAAATAATAAATGAAGAAACTATTTTAATATATATATATATATATATGAGGGTTTTATTTTATTATTATAATTTATTATTATTATTAAAATAAAACCCTATCAGTTATTATAAAAAGAAGCCCTAATTTCAATTTGGACTATAACTCCTTTTTCGGTGGTTGCCTACTCTGAGAATTCCCTATGTATTGTGGATTGATATCTCTTTATAAAACTACACTATGTCTTGTTCAGCATCAGTTGACATCTTTTTCTGCTAGAAATCAATCTACACTATGTCATCTTCATCAGGTCAGATTATAATATATTACAAAGTCTCCCTATTCTGTGTTCATGTATAATGGTAAAATTTTACATGACTTCAGTTTTTGCTTCCTCCCTTTTCATCACATTGTGTGCGTCTCTCTCTCTAACGAAAGTCCCTACACTAAGGTCCTCCATTAATGCATCTCCCTCTTTGGAAAAAGAGCGAGACACACATGCAACACAAGATTATTAACTACGGTTATCTCCATTACTCTAGATAGTTCATTTTCTTTTTATCTTCCCATTAATGGTTAATAGATGAGTACATAGTTGTGAATTTGTTTTCCCATGCTTTGGTCACTCTTGAAGCATCTGGAGTTGTACAAGAGAATCTTTATAGCTCTAGGGTAATGTAAAAGGTAAATTGACATTACAAAGAAAGAAGAACAATAGAAATGTTGTAATGAATCCATGAAGTATGTGTTAGTGCTAAAGAGGCATAAAGAACTATAGTTAATAATCTTTTAAAGAAACAAAATGGAGTTTTCTTTTCTTTTATAAAAAGGTATGGAGAACTGTAGTTAAAATGGTATAGTTGGGTAAGGTTGCCTATTTGGACTTACTAGTGTGGGTTCTTGGTTTTGGAAGGGAATAGTTGAATAAGACAAAAGCATGAACAAGAAATTCAAAAAAATTATGACATCTCAGAGACTTATTTCTTTTTTCCATGATGAGGGCTTTCAGGCAACAAAAGAAAATGATAAGGGATCCCTTTCGTTTTCCTTTTTCGCTTTGGTGGACAAGTAGCATGTGTTTGATTTTAAAAAAGCTACTTGTTCATATGTTATAACCTGTAACATGGTACATGATTGTGTTAATATGCTCCAAACTTTGTATGGATTTGTCTCATTTATTTAAGCTTGATCATCATCTCTGCCAGTAACAATCACAAATATCTCATTGATTGGGAAAATCTAGCAAATTATATAGGTGGACCAAATCATGATATACCTGTATATATTAATTAATTATTCTAAGGTTGCCACTATAACTGAGCATATGGCGATAATTACCATTTTGCATGACATATGAGGGAGTTAAGAGGATGAAAAGTGGAAGTGGGAATGCTTCTAGGGATTATATCAATCAAACCAATAACATATAATATGACATTTTCCTAGTTGAATGTGTAGGAGTTCTAGGTTGACAAGATTATTGCTAAAGCTTTTTCTATAGGGTAGAAAGTCAATTTCACAGTAAATATATTTAGTGTTCTCAAACTTCTTCACTTGCTCATATCTATTGTTAAGTCTAAGTAAAATGCCATTAGGTTATTTAAATTTTATTTATGTTTAGTAGGCCTAATAGTATATGGTACTTTGATCTTATGACATTATTAACATTTATGGTAATAAGTCCTAATAGATGAGGATTACTTAAGATTCTTTACAAGCCATCTATTGATGGTATAATTTATTCTTCTTTTCTCTGTTATGATATGCTACTTTTAACTTAGAATTTTATTAATTGAACTAAATCATCTTTTCCACAAGTAATACAAATTTTAACTTAGAATGTTATTAATTAAATCATCATAAATGTTTACTTTAAATGTAATGCTTTCAAGTACCTGATGTGGGTAGTGTTGGACAATCACTAATAGGATGCCAACGATCATCTAGAGCTAGCCATAATCTATGACTTAATCTTCTAATAGTTGTTTTAATACCTAAATTGATGTGATAGTTGTTAAATACCACTTTTTATGTCATGGTTCAGATTTTTTTGTCATGGAGATGTTTAATGTAGACTGGTATATATTTAATATAAGTATCTTTTTATTATAGGACATTTGTATGTATATAAGTTCAATTATGTGAAGGTTTAATTTTATTCTATAAATTTATATTTGGAAACAAAAAAATTTCATATTAAGACTACAAATAATGCAATGTTCAATGATACAAATTTGAATCTTCCTTCTTTGCGTTGGTCATAAGCATCGTTAGAACATGCAAATAGTAGAAGCTTTAACGTTGATTTTTTTGGTTGTTACCCTCATATTCAAATAACAATTTAGCATCAGTTTTAACCATTCAACGTCAGTTTAATCGTTGTTAAGCACAAATCAAATAGTTCATTTAACATCGATTTTGATTGACGTTATCCAATGTAACAAAATTTGTTCATTTTCCCAATAATAAAAACTAACATTAGTCAAAGAAATTAACTTTAGTTATGACCGACGTTAGAGCATTCCTTCTTTCACGTTGGTTATGCCAACAAATGTCAAAACTGACATTAGATGGTGTCTCGACACCACATATAACAACAGTTACTATAACCAATGTTAGACCTTTTAGTGTCAATACGTTAGACACCTATTTTGATCGATGCTAAAAAATTTTTTTGTTTGGTAGTGAATTAGCAATTGAAGGATTTGATGGTCCTAAAGCATGCTTATTAGTGCAACAAGTCGTGTTTGATTTGAGCAAGCAAGTGATGGAGCTTCACATAAAACAAAAGAGTCTAAAGAGCAATCTTGGTGTTACCAGCAAATTAGGAAGTGAATGCATAACACACGCTAAGAAATTTAAAGAGAGAATTGGTACAAAGGGATCAAAATGAATCAAGAGTTGGATAGAACATCAACATAACATAAGAGAAAGAAAGAGTTACAAGTGTCAACCAAGAGCTTCAAGCACCGAATGCATAAGCTCAAACAAATGAAAGTCAAATGCTTATATCATGTTCAACACTTTCGGTACATGCCGCATTTCCTCATACGAGTCAATTGAGCTTCACTAAATTTTTTATGGTATGAACAGTTGATATCAAAAGAAAAGAATATGTTTTTTACAATTAAGCCTCATATAGTAATGAGTCTTCTTCTGTTTTGTAGACACCACCTCAAGATCATATGCAACCACTTGAAGCAATGGATTGTACTAAAAATATTTCAAAATTAGACAATCAAAATGGTTGATGGATCTGCTTGTCTCAGAATCTCTTGAAATGAAGTTGCTTGATTTTATTTGAACATAAGTACTATTTGTTCTTTACAAATCATTCTCAATGTTCATAAACTAGGTTCCAAATTATGTAGAAAATTGCCCATTGATAAAGGTTTTTTGGTATATGCTGATAAAGTTGGCCACAAATTTTGGAAAAAATTGCTTTCATCTTTACTTATATGGATTTTTTTGGACATGAGAACAATATATCTATAAATTTTGTTCATTGTCATACAGGATTTGTTAATTGTTTATTTTAATCTTTGTTGTATCGTTTTTTTATTTTAATTTTTGTTCTATGATTTTTCTTATTTTTTATTCTATCATTCTTTATTATGTTCACAGTTCGACGGAAAGCCAAAAATGGTAAGGGACGGTGTAACAACAAAAACCAGGTGAGGTTTATAATAATAATAAAAAAAAAAGTTGAACGCGTCGTTTCATCTTCGATTGGAATAGCACGTTTTAACGCATAATATATGTGCTGTGATAGGGCCGTAGCCAACCCTCTCCCACAGTGTTAGGACTAGAGAATTATTGGCTTGACGAAAGCCCGTTTAAGACCCGACCTATTGCGGCCCATATCGATCGCTGACTGCTATTGTTCCCATTCCATCTTATATAATGCTTCATTAGCCACACTCGCAAACCCTAGCTGGGGTTTCGCCTGCGTCGATCTCTGGTACTCTATCTACTCTCTCTCTGGCTCTCTGCTTGAAACATAGTCGTTGGAAATCCACATTGACGAGAACACAAACATTCATAAAATTCGTTTGTGATTTTATTTGATCATATCTGTTTTGCCGATCCCAAATATAGGGGTTGTCAAGTTTCTTTCGTTTTTCAAGTTTTCTGAAACTTTGGCTGATTTACTTGTGTTAGAATTCCCTTTATAGATATCTGGATATTGGCTATTTTTTAATTAACTCGTTGCAATTATGCTTACAGGAGTGAGATCTGTAGCCCTTGAGGTGAAAAGGAGAAGTTTAAAAGATGAGGTATTCAGAACTTCATTTTACATGCGTGACATGTCTATTCTTATTTTATAGTTTGCTTGTGAATGTTTATACATGTTTGGTTGCAATATATCTTGGTTGTATCATTGATGCCTGGCATCCAGTTTGAACGTTAGATATTTGATAATCTTTTCAATCTCGCATTCTTGAAATATTCGGTTGTCAATCGTCATTATGTTTTGAGATCACTTTCTGTGTTCAGTATATGCCCCTATTTGCTGGTGATGGTTTTAAACTTTAATCTTGAAATTCACGTCATCACTTATTGTACACTGACGTTTTGGGTCATATATTAATTTGAAGCGTAATTGCACTGAAAATTATTCAGCATCAATTGATGCACACAACTTAGTTACTGTTTTTGCTACATGGTGGATGCCTTGTGTCTAAATTTTTTTGGTTGACTGTACAGTAAGCTTCAGAGTGATGCACTAAGGGAAGCTATCTCAGGAATCATGGCTGATTCCAAGGAGAAAAATCGTAAGTTTGTGGAGACCATTGAACTTCAGATTGGACTGAAAAACTATGATCCACAAAAGGATAAGCGTTTCAGTGGTTCTGTGAAGTTGCCCCATATCCCTCGCCCCAAGATGAAAATATGCATGCTTGGAGACGCTCAACATGTTGAAGAGGTATTAAATTCTTTTGACAAACAAACTATGGATTCGTTAATTAGGTCTTTTGCATTATTCTATGAAAGTGTGGCAAAATGTCCTTACCTTGGATACATAATTTTTCCCCTCAAATTGTTGGAAGAAGATGATACATGGGACACATGTTTATGGTTATTGTATCTTGATTGATAATTAGACCTTTAGTTGTTGCATGATTATACACTTGTATAAAGTATTTTTGTTATTGGGGAGGTTTTGTCTGCTATTCTCAGACTGTGGAACACTCTTTTTCCTTGCATTTATACTTGTTTAATATTAATGTCTGTTACTGTATTCTGTAGGCTGAGAAAATTGGGATGGACTATATGGATGTGGAAGGGTTAAAGAAGCTGAACAAGAATAAGAAATTGGTTAAAAAATTAGCCAAAAAATACCATGCCTTTTTAGCTTCTGAAGCAGTCATCAAGCAGATTCCCCGTCTTTTGGGTCCTGGTCTCAACAAGGCAGGCAAGTCCTTTATTTAAACTTACAATATAAGTCTTGATTTTTTATCTGCTTCAATTATGTATTATAGGTCCTGTTCAAATTGATACATTGTGATCAATTCATTTTCATGAATCATTGTCTGGTTTCAGGCCATGTATCTATTGTTTGTTTGTTTGCCTCAATATTTGCTTTGAGCGCCCACTTTTATCTTGTAATGTATTACACATTGTTGTCGTGGCAATTCTTAATATATTGGCATATGACTGATAATATGACAATGCAGGAAAATTCCCCACACTCGTTACTCATCAGGAATCCCTTGAGTCAAAGGTTAATGAAACCAAGGCCATGGTTAAATTTCAGCTAAAGAAGGTGCTTTGCATGGGAGTTGCTGTGGGGAATGTCAGTATGGAGGAAAAGCAAATCTTTCAAAATGTACAAATGAGCGTTAACTTCCTTGTATCCTTATTGAAAAAGAATTGGCAGAATGTAAGTTGTCTTCCCTCTCTACTTATTACTACTATTGCTTTTAAATGGTATACTACTTTTTGTTTCTCTGGATATTTTGCATCGTAACTGGGCACTCAGATAATGAAACTGTAGATATTGTTGTCTGCTATGGTAACTGATTTGCACATTTGTGTTTTATTTTATCGTCGTCAGAATTATTTACCTGTGCAATGTTTGTGAACTTTAATATGCTTGGATCAGTCATCTAATCTATGAGGTGAATTTGGGTGTATTTCAGGTTCGTTGCTTGTATCTGAAGAGTACCATGGGGAAATCGTACCGTGTCTTTTGAGGGTTTTACTTTTTTCTAAGCTGCAGTGGCGCTTAAGATTTTTTGTTATCTAGTTCAAGCCAATAGATGGACAAGTATTTGGATGTTAGTTTGTTTTGAAGGGATACTTTGTATTTGGATGTTAGTTCTTTTTTATGAAATACTTATTAATTTTGATGTTCTTGGTGTTATAATTAATGCTTAGAAAAAATGTTAGGCGTGATATTTGAGGTACCCGTTTACTATGTCTGTCTCCTATATCTACCTCTAAATGCTGTTTTATTTATTTGCGCATTTTTTTCGTTGGTTTGACATTTAGGTTTCGGGCAATATTTCTGCCCTTGTGGTATTATTTGGATGGTGCTGTAGTGCACCAAGGTTCAGAATATAGGCATTTAATATCGATTTTAATTGATTCTAGACTCACGAATTGGCATGGGTTGTATTAGTTTAGGGTCAGCGCATAATCCCCCATATTCCGTTCATCTGTGCATAATTGCCTTACCATAAGTTTTCAAGAAAGTAACGCTTTTTTAACTAATTGCTGAGGGAGAATAGTATAAATCACAGCATTTCTATTCAGTGGCTCAACAAAGCTAAAATTGTTGCTCTTAGTTGTTAAGAACTCCTGCCTTGTCTCCTAAACTGATATTAAAAAAAATAGAAATATTTTTTGGAAAATATAAAACAAGGTATGTTCCAAATCAAATTAAAATGTATGTGTAATGAAGGGACGCAAATTGCACAAACGGTGCAAGGGAAACTGAGTAGTGGGTTGGTTTGGATGGAGGCGATTAGGAATCTTTTGGCAAAATTACGTTCAAGACTACAGTTTTACATGTTTGTAAGAAAGAACTTAAATTTTAAAGTTATTTAATTTAAAAGACTCTGACTTATAAATTTTTTTAATAATTCTCAATGTAAATTTTTTTAATGACACCCTTTCCATGGATGGGGAGAGATATTCTTTTAATGTTCCTTTTAATATTATGTTAATTTAGAGAAAATGAACGGATCTACCGCTCAAACTGATGTCGCTGATGTCCGTAGTTCAAAAAACAACAATAGAGACCTCTCGGCCTCTCTTGTCTCTTTCTATCTACTTGGTTTTGTGTCCTCTCTATAAACTAGGGTTCGAGTTGTTCCTCACTTGTCATCCATCTGACTTGGTATTCTCAGCTCCCGCCCAAAGTAGAGCCTCGTCAAGTTTTCCTTTTTACTCTTATCACTGAGTCATTGCCCTCATCTCAGTAAGCGCTCCAAATCTCTTTCTCTGTTGATCTCTCTGGTATGCTGACTCTATGAATCCGTGGGTTCCTTAGATCTTCTTGTATTTATAACTTTCTTGTTACTACTGTTTAGAGCTCGATAAAGTCGCCTTATAGTTTTAAGTTGTTCGAGGTTGAGATAGGTGTTGTTAGACTCGGAGCCTGCTGCTTATTTTCCTTGCTCAAAAGACTATTCGATCGGGTGTGAAAATCCATAATTCGCGTTAGACAAGGAATTGATTTGGCAAATATGAAACCAATCGTTTTCTGCTTTGGGTTTCCATTTTGCGATGTTTTTCTAATTCTTGTTGTATACATTTTTCTCAGACTTTTTTATGCAGGGTGATATATGTCCCATACCTTACACTGAAATGTTTTAGAAAAGTAGGATTCTTATGTAACCTGAGTATTGTTTGGGCCTTTTAAGAGTTTGGATCCGCTGAAGTCTAAAGACTGAGAATTGTCCATGAAGACACGGAGAGAAGAGAGAAGATGCCAGTCTGTGGACAGAGGAAGTGGGCTCCATACACCTTCGTAATTCTTGTGTTATTCTGCTCCTTGTTTTCTTAGAAAAAAGAATATATTTATAGTTTGCCGGATGCCTTACCTATATTTGAATATGGCCTTAGATTTTGCTTAAGAAAAGTGGTCGGAAGAGGGAAGGAGAAGTAAATCCTTGAAACTTGTGTTTGTAGATTGGCATTTACTAGGGTAGTAGTGTTTTGTGGTAACTTTGGCTAGCATATGCGTGTTATGTTTTTGCTCTTTACTAAGACTACTGCAAGGCTAGGAGTGTCATCTTGTTGTGAGATTTTAATAGAAAGAACCAGACTTATAGTCTGTCCTGATTTTTTTTTTGGTTGCAATGTAATGCTGCTGCTAGATTAGCAGGGTCTGTCTTTTAAATATGCATGCAATGGTTTCAACGTTTTATGCCTAATAAATGTCAAATTTGCAAGAATATTGACTTTGGTGAACTTCAAGCTAATGAGGTTCCCTACGACAACAAAAGGACTGGCAAGGTCATCTTTTTAGGTAGTTACGAATTTGGAGCCTCGAGTGAAGAGCAGAGAGCCATTAGCTTGCTCTTCTCATAGTGCTCCATATATCAATTGCCTAATAGAACAGGAATGGAAATGCTTCCATTCATTGTAAGCAATGAGAGGCATAAACTTATATAAATCATGGTGTGAATACAATTTACTATTTGCTGTTGGGTTAAAATCCTTTACCTACCTACCTAGCCATGAGGCCTTTGCAGTAGTGTCCTCTTCTCTGGATGAACTATGTTTGAAAAGAAAAGCTCTACGATTCTCATCTACTTGCATATTAGGTTTTACCGAATTTCCATCTCAAAATGCCCCTCATTTACACTAGTATAGGCCTTTAATGGATGGTATATACTGAGAAAGGTTGTAGTTTTAATGAGTTCAGACACTTCAGAAAAGAAGCCGTGTTATTAGACATGACAGCATCATTCTAAATTACATACAAATATCTCAGATTTTGTTGTGTCATGGTGTCAGTGTCATGTTTTGTGTCAATGTCCATGCTTCCTAAACTTAAAAGATCAGAGCATAGAGAAACTTTAAAGCTGCTGTTTATTTAACCTGTAAATGTGGAATATGCTGGCTACCATGCCGTAAGAAGGCAGGGAGTAAAATATATGAAATTATGAATTATTTGACACTTTTACCAAATGCATGTCTTGCAAGTTGCAATATATAGCTAATGAGTATAATTTGGTCAGACTGTCAGAATGCTAAATTAATTAATGAATGTATATGTCTTGCAATATTAGTCTTATAAAAATCTGAATCTGACCTCACATTCCAGTCCTGATTCTTAATCTTTGTATAGCTATTTGTATTGCTGGTTTTTAAAAAGATTAAATTTTGATATTGATTCAATTTCAAGGTAAACCATGTCAACCTTACCAACTATAAAGGTTCCCCCCCATTGCATGTTCCAAACTTCGAGCCATAATCGATTCGCCAGTGTCAAAGTGAAGTGCCCTTCCTCACTTGGATCTGTGAAGAGTGTTTCCAGAACTTTTGGTTTGAAATCATCCCCCTTATTTAGAGCAACTGCCATGGCTTCTTACAAGGTTAAGCTGATTGGTCCAGATGGGCAAGAGAATGAGTTTGAGGCGCTTGATGATTGTTACATTCTTGATGCAGCAGAGAATGCTGGAATTGATCTCCCGTATTCATGCAGGGCTGGAGCGTGCTCTACCTGTGCGGGGAAGATAGTTTCTGGTTCAGTGGATCAATCTGATGGTTCATTCCTTGATGACAATCAAATAAAGGATGGTTATCTGCTAACCTGCGTCTCCTACCCAACTTCAGATTGTGTAATTCAAACTCACAAGGAAAGCGATCTCTACTGAGAACTGCTGGCTAGAAAGTTATGAATTGGCAGGAGAAAACTGGAATTTAATTAGATTTAGCGTCCAAGCTGCCTGTACTGCTTTCCAATTTGTGTAGTTGTTCTGTACTAAGCACATTCAGTCTATTAGCAATAAGTCGCCTGTGAGATACTATGGGTTTTGGGGTTACCAGTGATATATGATCATGGTATTTGTTTGTGCCAGGAAGCATTTGCGATATTGAGATGATAAACAGTAACACCTTCATTTCGCCAGTAGGATTAGTGCTTTATGATTATGAGGAGTCCCTTTATCCTACACGCCCTCAAATCAGTTTGTAAGAAGGTAGTTTATGACCCATTTTTGGGTAATTGATTAAAGCACTAGACATTGATTGAGATTTAATGGCTTATATTTGAGTTGGCATTGTCGTCAATGTAGAAATTGCAACTAAGGGTCATAAAATTATTTTATGATATTGGTATCGCTTGTGCCATGCGTCATTGTGTACGGGACAAGCCTTTTTTATTAGTTAATTACTTATTGATCTTTAAATCAGATAAACCTGTCACGTAAATAATGAAACATGTGACACGTGATGGGTGATAATATAGAATTGTCTGAGAAAACCTGTACTCATTGTATGAGTGGGAGGGGAATGAGGCAGACTTTTTGGCCTATATTCGTAAATCCTGACCCTCAATCTTATTGCTCTGATATGCTGCGCCATTTTTTTTTAATTATTATTAATGGCTGTCCAAATTCCAAAATTTCTTTCAAAAAATATACTGGTAGCAGAAAATGTATTCCTGCAACCAACTGAAATACGTAACAGAATCAAAGGATCACCAAGAAAAAAATGTTCAGTGCGGTGTATTAAGGTAGTAAGATTCACGATGCATCATGATTCAGAACGTTTATTTATTTATTTATTTTTCTTGTAGAAAAGAGGTCAAAAGCCATATGAGGCCAGGGTAGGTGAGATCAAGATGAAATTGACATGGGAAGGGGTTCTTACCAAACCACACAAACCCAAATCAGGACACGTTTTAGAGAAGTGTGGAGTACATTTGACATAATAAAATGATAAGAAGGAGCGATAACAGTGGCTCAACTGGCTATTTCTTCTTCCCTATAATTGTCAAGAATATTTATTTTTGTAAATCTGATATTTATTTTGCCTCTTCATAATTATTTATTCTAACAGCCCTTTTTTTTTTTGGGTAAAAGTAATTAATGAATTAATTTTTTGTACTTAAATGTTTAGAAACAAAACTTTAGAGAGGATGACTTCGGAAACCGGAGATAGCACTAGATAAGGGTCTAGTGAAGAACAAGATCAGATTGCTCGCAGTAAGAAAGTTAAGATGGTGCAATCTAGTGATGTTAATATGAACGACAATGATGGGTTTGTAGATGAAAGCACGAAGAGCATGGATAACGTGCAATCATATAACCATGAGACCAATCAAACTTCTAAAAAGATGCGATGCTCAATGATGAGAATGCCGAACTAGAGCCGGAACTTATTGTCCAAACTATGCTTGAAGAATATGTGGTTGATGAAGAACAAGTTGACGTTGGATTTGAAGAGTCTGAGCCTTTCAATCCTAAATCGACAATTCCAGTCTCCTTAAAGGAATTTCATGAGTGGTGTAAACCCTATAAACAAACTCTTATTGTTAAGCTTCTTGGAAAAAGCCTAAGTTGAAGAGCTATGGATCGTTGGATTCAGAAAGCTAGGGTTAAAAAGGGTACAATTTGTGTTCTGGATGTGAATAAGGATTTCTTCAGTTTGCTTTTCTAACGAAGGGGATCATAAGCGTGTTCTGTTTGAGGGCCCATGGCTAATAACGAATCATTACCTTTTGTCGTAGAGGTGGCGTCCATTATTTTGTCTTGAATGGAAAGTAATTCAAAAAATGGCAGTTTGGGTTCGCATTCTAAATCTTCCCATGGAACTTTATAATCCTCATTTTCTCTAGAGAGCAGGATCTAGGCTAGGGACAATGTTGAAGATTGATGAATTTATGTCAATCCATTCCAGGGGTAAATTTGCTCGCATTTGTGTGGAGATCAATTTGCAAAAGAAGTCGGTTCCCTCTTTAGCGTTGCTAAAGGATCGATTTAAACGTGGAATATGAAGGTTTACATCTAGTTTGCTTTGCAGGAGATATGGCCACTGTTTTGAGCGTTGTATTGAGAAAGTGAATGTAGAAAACATTCAAGTAACCATAGTGAACTAACAGGTAGCAGAAGACGGTCGAGCTATGCCGTGTTGAACAAATCCGCAATTTGATGCGATTATTTAGTAAAGTGATATGATAATTGATCACCCTAAAGGAGAAAATTTCGAAAAAAAGTGGTAGGACTACTAAAACAAATTATATAGTATCTCCCATAAATTGATTTGGGCTGTGGATGCTAATAAAAAAGCCTCAAAGATGAAGATTTAAACACCAATCAGGGGAAGGATATTCGCTCATAGAAAGGGCAGGTGTGAGAAAATCTCCTTTTAATGTACTAGCTAATGATGAAGTCCTTGATGATAATGATACGTCCCACTCTAGTACCCATCCGAATGCTAACAATGCTCTAAACTGACAAAGTAAAATACAACATATTAATTATGTTGGTTAAACCCAAGGAGATAAGAAACAAAATGGGCCTAAGCCAAATAAGCCAAACCCTGCCACGACCACTAAACTAACTGCCAAGTAAAAAATGAATGAGGTTCTGAAACCAACTAGTGACGAAGTTCCTGCACCTTATCTCATTTATAACGCCTTTCCATCTCAAAATGCTAGGGACCGTACTAAGATGTTGGTGACTGATAAGCAAGATTACTAGACTTTATGCTACAAACAAAATCAAAATCTCTCTAATGGCCAACTGGATATTAATGAAATTGGTCTACCAATAGTTATCAAATCTCATACTCCTTTACCAAAAGAATTAGTTCTTGCTCACCAATTTAAGGAGGGGGTTTCTAATATGGGTGGTTCCAAAATCCTCCAGACCCTGGTCCATCCATTAGAGTTCTAGATGGTTTTAATCATGATAGTTATACTTCTATATCAACTAACAGTTCAAATGCACTTGCATTTACCGAAGCAACAGGGGTTAGTTTTGTACCTCATATCTCTTTAAATGCTTTTATGATGAATATGATTTTTTGGAATTATTAGGTTGTTTCAAGTAAGGATTTGCTAGTCTACTTGGGGATTTATCCTTTCGCTATAATGTTTTGTTGATGGTTCTAATCAAAACTCATGTTTCTGGTCCCAAAGCCAGAAAAGTCATTGCAAAATTTGGTTTTAATGGTTTCTTTATTCAAGATGGTGAAGGTTTTTCATGTGGTATATGGATCATGTGGAAATCCACTTCTTGGAAGGTGGATGTGCTGAATTCTCATTATCAATTGGTACATTTAAAGGTTCAGTTTCATAATATAATTCCATGGTTTCTCTCAACAATTTATGATAGCCCATATTCTACCCCTTGTAAAGAATTATGGGAAAAACTGGATGAAATAGGCTACTCCATTGATGGCCTCTGGTGTATAGGAGGGGATTCCAATTTTGTACTTACTTTAGAAGGTATTGGTGGTTCCTTTAGCATGGCTTGTGATTCTATCAAATTCTCTGATTGCATGGTTTGAAATGGTCTTCAAGATTTAGGTTTTGTTGGGCAACCTTTTACCTGGCAACGTCAAAACATTCGTATGTGTCTTGATAGGTGCTTGGTAACTTTGATTGGTCTTGTTGCTTCAGGGATGGAATTGTTAAACATCTTCCTTGTTTTAAATCTAATCATATTCCAATTTGTCTTCAAATGGATAACAGGATTTCTTCTTATTGGGCCTTTTCTATATTCAGATTCTTGGCCCCTTGGCAACTTCACAATAATTTTAAGCCTTTCCCTTCTAATATCTCGAAAACCGAGGAAGATTTACTGTGGAATATTTCTTTTTTAACCACCGAGGTGAAGGTTTGGAATAAGGAGGTCTCTGGTCATATCCAAATAAGAAAATCTCGCATTATGTCGCACTTGGAAGATATTTCCAGAAGTTTGACTTTTAAGCCCAATTTTTTCTTAGATGCTTTTGTAAAAAGAACTGTGAAAAGATTATGAAAATATTCTTATTTAGTAGGAGGTGTATTGGAAACAAATGTCTAGATGTATGTGGATCAATTTTGGTGATAAAAATTCCCGCTACTTCCATGGTAAAGCCATTGGGAGAGAACAATGAAATTGCATCTTAGCGCTAAAAGATGAAAATGGTTCTTAGGTGGACAACCTAGATACTCTTAAAGATATGAGGGTCAAATTCTTTTCTACTCATTATCACGACAATTCGGTCTATGAAAAATTTATTATTTGTGGGGCTTTCCCATTTATGAATTATGAGGAATTATTAATTCTAGCTAATGGAGTCACAGGAGATGAAATTAAAGCAATGTTTTTTGCTATAAGGGGCTGGAAAGCTCCTAGCCCTGATGGACTTCCAGTTATGTTCTATTAGAACAACTAGGATTTGGTTGGCCATTCTCTACAAAATTGGTTTTTGGAAGCTTTTTCTAATCCCAACAAGATTCGGGAGGTCAATCATACCTATATCTCCCTTATTCCTAAGTTGGATAATCCTGAAAACTATGCTCATTTTTGTCCTATTGGTCTTTGTAATGTTATTTACAAAGTTATTACCAAAATTATTTCTCTTTGTGTTAAGGGCATTATGAGTAAGCTTATCTCTCTAACCCAATGTAACTTTATTCCTAGGCAGCTTAGTGCAGATAATATTTATATTGCTCAAGAAGCTATCCACACAATGAAATCTAACAATGGAAAAATTGGATATTTGGCCATCAAAGTTGACTTGGAGAAAGCTTATGACTGTCTAAGATGGGAGTTTATCAGGGATACTCTTATAGATATTGGTTTTCTTAATGATCTTGTTAATGTTATCTGGAACTGTATTTCCTCTCTTTCTATGCAGGTTACCTGGAATGACACTACTAGTAGATCTTTCACTGCTTTTAGGGGCATTCATCAAGGAGATCCCGTCTCTGTCCACCTCTTTGTTTTGTGCATCGAAAAGCTTTCTCTACTTATTTCTTTGGTTATGGAACAAAATATTTAGAAACCCCTTAGAATTTCAGCAGATGGACGTTCCTTTTCCCATCTTTGCTTTGCTGATGAACTTATTCTTTTTGTGAAGACATCAATGGAACAATTGTATGTGGTGAAATATATTCTTGATGTGTTTTGTAAGAACTCGAGGCAAAAAGTCAATTTTAGCAAATCTTGTATCTTTTTCTCCAAAAATGTTAATCACCAGTTAAAGGAGATATCAGTGATGTAATAACCCAAGCAATTAAAATTTTAAATGCAACTGATGGTATAATATTTTGTTAGGTGAATCAATATAATGAGATTGAGGTTGGCTCAGTGGTCAGGCTTCAGGCTGCGTTTCCTCAGGACGCGGGTTCGAGACCGGGAAGCTAACCTCTAGTGTTTTTTTTTCTGGAGCTGCCACGTGTCCCCTCCACAGTGAAAGGACGAAAATGCCCTCGTGAGTCTTCTTCTTCCTCCTTCTTCCTGCGTGCAGCCAAGAGCGAGAGAAGAGAGAGAAGCGTCGCGAGAGAGCTGAGGGCCGCCGTGGTTGAGCCTCCACCTCGCCTGAGCTGAGCTGCACCCCCGAGCACCACCGGCCACCCTTCTCCGCCATTCCAGCCGGCAAACCGCCACTCCTTTGGGCGAAAACCACCGTGGAACCGCGAGCTCTCCTGGCCGTTGGTGGGCTGTTTTCCCGGCGTGGCTTGGGCGGGTTGTGAGCCTCACGTCTTGGCCGGTCCTTTCCACCTGAAGACGAGCTCAGTTGGCCGCCGTTGAAGTCGCTTTTCCGACGAGAAGGAGGAGTTCGAATCTTGAGCATTTTGGGACGATTTGGTACGTTTAAGCTAGTTTTCTCTTCAGATTGAGCTTAGAAGTAGCATTTTCGGCCCTTAAACAACAAATTTGAGCTCTAAAATCATGGATTTTGGCTGCTTGTAAGAAGAATGGCTGACAGGGACCAAAGTGAAAATTTTCGAAAATTTTGGGTGCTTGAGAAAATGGAAAGTTTCTGACTTGTAATTGATCCATAATTTCTCTAGATTAATAACCTTAAACTGTTAGGCATGAGAATTAAGAAATTTGCTGGATTTGCATTAAAATGGAGGCTAGGGCTTGAAACAGGGACCAGAATGAAAAATCTGGAAAATATTTGGGGCAGAAGTGTAAATAATCACACGTTAAGGAATGAAAGATATGGAATTAAAGAGATGGGGAGTTAGGTCCTAAATTAGGATAATGGCCCGAACGGCGATTAATCCCTGTGTGAACTTCGGTACAGGTGGATCGTAAGGCCGATTCTGGCACCCCAAGGAGGGGGCAGCATACCGCTTGCGTTGATCAGAGTTCAGGTGCGCAGATAGCACCCCGAAACTCTTATTATTGCCTGGGCTGTTCTTGTTTAATTTTTTTCTATATGTAAATAAATTCTTTCTGATTCTGCCTTACCGAATTGGGAGATTTAAAGCAAGGGACCTCTGCATGTGTTGAATGATTGTAATTACGGTAATTGATTTGTGATGGGATTAAAGGTGGTTACTAGCTAGATATAATAGAACCACAGAAAACTTTCGTATAATTTCATCTTTGTATACATGCATGATGTAAATTCTTTGAGATTTGGAAAATGACGAATGATAAGCTTTCGCGAGACGTAACTCGCGCTTGTTGGTTAGTTACCCTCGAGGACTGAGTGTCCTCGCTCGATGGTTAGTTACCCCGAGGACTGAGTGTTCTCGCCTGTTGGTTAGTTACCCCGAGGACTGAGTGTTCTCGCCTGTGGGTTAGTTACCCTCGAGGACTGAGTGTTCTCGCCTGTGGGTTAGTTACCCTCGAGGACTGAGTGTTCTCGCCTGTTGGTTAGTTACCCTCGAGGACTGAGTGTCCTCGCTCGTTGGTTAGTTACCCTCGCGGATTGTGTATCCCCGCTTGTTGATTGATGCTTTCGAGGGTTGTGTACCCTCGCCCGTTGATTCTTAGCAGTCTTAATCTTGATTGTTTGTCACAATTGATTGCTTAACTGAGAATGGTTGTTGACTTGACGTTTATGATAAATGGTTATTTCGTTCGACTGTTAAATTGCAAGTTTATGGATTTAAACACTATTGCACTGTATTACTCCTTGATTTTTGTTAAAGCTTCCGTTTATATATATGAAATGGTTTACTGACTTGGGGTGCTATCTGCCGAAAAACTTTTGGTCCCAGAAAGAGAGTTAGGCGATCTTCTGGAGCCGGCGGAGCATTGACCAGGGAGCTGCATTGAGCCGCTTGTTTTGGGTGCGAGACGTGCCCCTTTTTGTTTGATTATAATTTGGCATTTTCTTTTGGGATGTATATATATATATTTAGTTAGGTAGTCATTTCCGTTCGCGGGATTATTTTGTGACCACAGCTGGACCCGCCAGGTTTTTGTCTTTTGTTGTATTCGTGGATTTGGGTTGGTGGGAGCGGAGCTCCCCTATTTATGTTTTGTCTTGCAGGACCTTGTAGAAATTTCGGGACGTCCTAATTACTGGGGAGGTGCTGCCGAAATTTCTATAGGAGGCCTAGTTTTGTATTGACATTCTCACCATATATACTAAGGCAACGGCATTATGGGTATTGGTAATGTATGTTAACGATCGTCCCTTTAGTGTAGGCTTGCAGGTCATGGGGATTTCCTCGTGATCTGTGCCAGTCACATCCCAGGGAATTCGGGGCGTGACAGATTGGTATCAGAGCCTGGTTTTGGGGGTTCTTCTGTGGTCATGTAGGATGGCAGTGTCCTTCTGTGGTGTCTCCATTATTGTTATGAAACCCGGGCATAACCATAGTTGGGATACCATAGGAGGCCTGGTTTAGGGGATTGGCATATTTGTTCTTTCTGTAGGTCTTTCTTGATTATGATTGAACCTAC
The DNA here is from genome assembly GCA_037074485.1 of Delonix regia. Classification (NCBI taxonomy): domain Eukaryota; kingdom Viridiplantae; phylum Streptophyta; class Magnoliopsida; order Fabales; family Fabaceae; genus Delonix; species Delonix regia. The sequence continues at coordinate 13,025,577 of CM073456.1, read as the reverse complement.
ATACTGCTTTAAGGCAAACGGTAATTGTGGAGGCTTATGGTTTGTTATCTTGTGTTTTAGATTGAAGATGCCTCCACGTGTACGAGGTGGTCGCCGAGGGGTGGACGTTGTGGGTAGGTCGGAAAATGCATCCGTCCAACTTGAGATTCCCCTAAGCTGGGGCCATGCCAGAGGTCCTAGAGCTGTGAGACCACCGAGAGCTGATTCCCATGTGGATTGGGAAGTGGAATCACAGGTTCAGGGAACAAATATACCTCCAACGCGATCTGGGTCTAGGGATTCTCGAGTTGGGCAATTGAGGGAGGTGACCTTAGCCCAGTTTGTGAGGTTTAAGCCTCCAGTTTTTACAGGGTCCGATAGCCAGGAAGACCCCTATCGCTTCATTGAGGGAATGGAGAAATTGTGTAAGGCACTGCGTTGTACTTCCACTAGAATGGTGGAGTTTGCAGAATATCAGATGCAAGATGCGGCGTATTTATGGTTTCAGACAGTACTAGATGCGAGACCCGTTGAATTACCTCCCATGCAATGGGATGAGTATAAGGAGCTGTTCATGGATCGATTTATACCCCAGAGTGTGAGGGATGCGAGAGCCCGAGAGTTTGAAGTGCTCAGATATGTTCCTGGGGAAACTGTACTGGATTATGACATTAAATTTACTCAACTTTCCCGTTATGCCCCGCATCTAGTACCTACTGAGAGGCACCGTATTAAACGGTTTCTAATGGGGTTACCCAAATATATGTACCGTGCTCTGTCGTCACAGATGGATACTTTCCCTTCATACTCAGCGGCGGTGAATTGTGCCCGTAGGATTGAACTACGAGAAATGGAAGAAGATCCGGTTAACAGGAAGAGGAAGAGGGACCAGGGAAGGAGACCGATTGGGGTGGGCCCTTCATCAGGGGAATCTGGGGTACCGAGGCCTCAGAGATCATTTAGGCCTACCCAGGTACAGGCTCGCTCACACGCACCGCCTCCATATAGTGATCCTCCTCGTCGGGTTACGCAGGGAGGCAGTCGGATCACCCAGTTCCGTGACGCATCTCAGTCAGCTCGTCCACGAGCCGCATGCCCCACTTGCGGGAACTTTCATTCTGGGGTATGCTACCATGCTGCTGGGGCATGTTTCCATTGTGGGCAGACAGGCCATTTTAAGAGGAATTGCCCTTTTGCACGACAAGTTTCTAGCAGGGACTCGGTGCAGCCAGTAGCTCATTCTACACCATATGGAGTTACATCGGGCGGAGGCCCCTCCGCCTCTGTTGGTAGGGGCACGCCCAGGAGAGGCTCAGGCAGTCAGGGGCAGACATCAGCAGGTAGAGGCCAGGCACGTGTATTTGCCCTGACACGACAGGATGCTCGGGCCTCCAATGAAGTGGTGACAGGTATGATTTCAGTTGACTTACATCCAGCATGTGCCTTATTTGATCCAGGTTCTACACATTCATATGTTTCACCTCAATTTGCTGAGTTGTTTGGTAGCACATCTGTGCGCTTAGAGGATCCCATACTTGTGGGTACCCCGTTAGGGGAATCAGTGACGGTTGATACCGTTTATCGATCATGTAAAGTCTCAATTCGAGATAGGGAAACTTTCGCAGACTTAATGGTATTACAGATGGTGGATCTGGACGTGATTCTTGGTATGGACTGGCTAGCCTCTTGTCATGCGGTCTTGGATTGCCATAAAAAGGTAATACAGTTTAAAATCCCTGGAGAAGCTCCTTATGAATTACAAGGGGATGCAGGGGTGACTCCAACTAGAGTGATTTCCGCTCTTAAGGCACGGAAGCTTTTAATTAGCGGGTGCCAAGGATTTTTGGCTTTGGTGAAGGATATGGAGAAACAAGCAGCAGGGATAACTGGGATTCCTGTGGTGGGAGAATTTCTTGACGTTTTCCCTGAAGAATTGCCGGGTTTACCACCGGATAGGGATATTGAATTCTCCATTGATTTGATTCCAGGCACTCAGCCCATTTCTATTCCTCCGTACCGGATGGCTCCGGCGGAGTTGAGAGAGTTAAAAGAGCAATTGCAGGATCTCTTGGAGAAAGGATTCGTCCGGCCTAGTACGTCACCTTGGGGCGCTCCGGTCCTATTTGTTAAGAAAAAGGATGGGTCTTTACGGTTGTGTGTGGATTACAGGCAACTGAACAAGGTGACAGTATGTAACAAGTATCCCTTACCTAGAATTGATGATCTTTTTGATCAACTTCAAGGGGCTCAGTGTTTCTCGAAGATTGATCTTCGGTCGGGGTATCACCAGCTCAAAATCAGGGGCGAAGATGTTCCTAAGACAGCATTTCGTACTCGTTATGGTCATTATGAGTTTTTAGTAATGTCTTTCGGCTTGACGAATGCTCCTGCAGCTTTTATGGATTTGATGAATAGGGTATTCAAACAGTTCCTTGACAAGTTTGTGATTGTCTTCATTGATGACATCTTGGTTTATTCTAAGAGCCCCAGTGACCATGAGCAACATTTGAGAACAGTGTTGCAACGATTGAGGGAAGAGCAACTTTATGCTAAGTTTTCAAAGTGTGAGTTTTGGCTGAAACAAGTGGCATTCTTGGGCCACATTGTCTCCAAAGAAGGGATTTCAGTTGACCCAAGTAAGGTAGAAGCAGTTCAGAAATGGCCCCGCCCTTCCACTGTTACGGAGATCAGAAGCTTCCTGGGTTTGGCGGGATATTATCGGCGTTTTGTGAAAGACTTCTCCCGAATAGCGGCTCCGTTGACAAGATTAACTCAAAAGAATGCAAAGTTCATCTGGAGTGATTCTTGTGAAGTTAGCTTCCAAAAACTGAAGGAATGTCTAACTTCAGCTCCTATCTTGAGCTTACCTTCTGGCACTGGTGGGTATGCGGTGTACTGTGATGCTTCTGGAGTAGGGTTAGGGTGTGTCTTAATGCAGAGCGATCGGGTTATAGCTTATGCATCCAGGCAGCTGAAAAAGCATGAGCAGAATTACCCTACCCATGACCTTGAAATGGCAGCAGTAGTTTTTGCATTAAAGATTTGGCGGCATTACTTGTATGGTGAGACTTGCGAAATATATACGGATCATAAAAGCCTGAAGTATATCTTTCAACAGAGAGATTTAAACTTGAGACAGAGAAGATGGATGGAGTTACTGAAAGATTATGACTGCACCATACTTTATCACCCAGGCAAAGCAAATGTAGTGGCGGATGCTCTAAGCAGGAAATCTATGGGGAGTCTAGCCCATATTCAGGAGGTAAGGAGGCCTTTAATTGTTGAACTACAACAGTTGGAAAAGAATCGGGTGAACTTCGAGATTGGTGAATCGGGAGCTTTTATGGCCCGCTTGCAATCTAGTGCCGCTATTACTGACGAAGTGAAAGTGACTCAAAGATCAGATCCAGAATTACATAAGTTAATAGAGGAGTGCCAGAAGGGGGAGAACGAGGAGTTTACTGTGGATGCGGAAGGAGTACTAAGGTTTGAGGGGAGGTTGTGTGTACCGCAAGGGGGTGGATTAAAGGGGAAGATCCTAGAGGAAGGCCATCGCTCGGCGTATACTATGCACCCCGGATCTACCAAGATGTATCAGGACTTGAAGTCGGTTTACTGGTGGAATGGTATGAAGAAGGATGTGGCTGACTTTGTCTCTCGTTGTTTGGTGTGTCAACAGGTTAAGGCCGAACACCAAAGGCCTGCTGGTTTACATCAGCAGATAGAGATACCAGAATGGAAGTGGGAAAGAATCACTATGGATTTCGTTACTGGTTTGCCCCGTACTCTTAAAGGGTATGATTCAATATGGGTGGTTGTAGACAGGTTAACGAAGTCCGCACATTTCCTTCCCGTCAAAACAACCTATTCTGCGGCGAAGTATGCTCAAGTATATGTAGATGAGATTGTAAAGTTACATGGGGTGCCGTTGTCTATCATATCAGACTGAGGACCTCAATTCACTTCCAGATTCTGGAGAGCATTTCAAGCGGCCTTAGGGACTCGGTTGGATTTGAGTACAGCTTTTCACCCCCAAACGGATGGCCAATCCGAAAGAACTATTCAAATCTTGGAAGACATGTTGAGGGCGTGTGTCTTGGATTTTGGTGGCAGTTGGGACACTTACTTGCCTTTGGCAGAGTTCGCATACAATAATAGCTATCAGGCCAGTATCCAGATGGCACCATTTGAAGCCCTCTATGGTAGGAGGTGTCGTTCTCCTATAGGATGGTTTGAAGCAGGTGAAGCTCAGTTGCTAGGGCCAGATTTGGTACAAAACGCAATAGAGAAGGTGAAGCTTATTAAGGAAAGATTACATACTGCACAAAGTAGGCAGAAGGCTTACGTAGACAAACGGAGAAGGGATTTGGAGTTCATGGTAGGTGACCATGTGTTTCTGCGTGTATCTCCCATGAAAGGGATTATGAGATTTGGCAGAAAGGGCAAACTGAGCCCTAGGTACGTTGGCCCATTTGAAGTTTTGGAAAGAATTGGAACAGTGGCCTATCGGCTTGCATTACCACCTGAATTATCGAGTATCCACCCCGTATTTCATGTGTCAATGCTCAGGAAATACTTGCATGACCCATCTCATGTTATTGAGCCGCAGACTGTACAAGTTGGCGCGGGTTTGAGTTATGAAGAGGTACCTGTGGAAATCCTAGATAGGCAAATAAGGAGGCTTCGCTCTAAGGAAATTCCCTCGGTTAAGGTATTGTGGAGGAACCATTCTCACGAGGAAGCCACGTGGGAGGATGAACATATCATGCGTGGCCAATATCCTCAGTTATTTACGTTAGGTATGTGATGGTTTAAATTCGGGGGCCGAATTCTTGTAAGGGGGGGAGAATGTAATAACCCAAGCAATTAAAATTTTAAATGCAACTGATGGTATAATATTTTGTTAGGTGAATCAATATAATGAGATTGAGGCTGGCTCAGTGGTCAGGCTTCAGGCTGCGTTTCCTCAGGACGCGGGTTCGAGACCGGGAAGCTAACCTCTAGTGTTTTTTTTTCTGGAACTGCCACGTGTCCCCTCCACAGTGAAAGGACGAAAATGCCCTCGTGAGTCTTCTTCTTCCTCCTTCTTCCTGCGTGCAGCCAAGAGCGAGAGAAGAGAGAGAAGCGTCGCGAGAGAGCTGAGGGCCGCCGTGGTTGAGCCTCCACCTCGCCTGAGCTGAGCTGCACCCCCGAGCACCACCGGCCACCCTTCTCCGCCATTCCAGCCGGCAAACCGCCACTCCTTTGGGCGAAAACCACCGTGGAACCGCGAGCTCTCCTGGCCGTTGGTGGGCTGTTTTCCCGGCGTGGCTTGGGCGGGTTGTGAGCCTCACGTCTTGGTCGGTCCTTTCCACCTGAAGACGAGCTCAGTTGGCCGCCGTTGAAGTCGCTTTTCCGGCGAGAAGGAGGAGTTCGAATCTTGAGCATTTTGGGACGATTTGGTACGTTTAAGCTAGTTTTCTCTTCAGATTGAGCTTAGAAGTAGCATTTTCGGCCCTTAAACAACAAATTTGAGCTCTAAAATCATGGATTTTGGCTGCTTGTAAGAAGAATGGCTGACAGGGACCAAAGTGAAAATTTTCGAAAATTTTGGGTGCTTGAGAAAATGGAAAGTTTCTGACTTGTAATTGATCCATAATTTCTCTAGATTAATAACCTTAAACTGTTAGGCATGAGAATTAAGAAATTTGCTGGATTTGCATTAAAATGGAGGCTAGGGCTTGAAACAGGGACCAGAATGAAAAATCTGGAAAATATTTGGGGCAGAAGTGTAAATAATCACACGTTAAGGAATGAAAGATATGGAATTAAAGAGATGGGGAGTTAGGTCCTAAATTAGGATAACGGCCCGAACGGCGATTAATCCCTGTGTGAACTTCGGTACAGGTGGATCGTAAGGCCGATTCTGGCACCCCAAGGAGGGGGCAGCATACCGCTTGCGTTGATCAGAGTTCAGGTGCGCAGATAGCACCCCGAAACTCTTATTATTGCCTGGGCTGTTCTTGTTTAATTTTTTTCTATATGTAAATAAATTCTTTCTGATTCTGCCTTACCGAATTGGGAGATTTAAAGCAAGGGACCTCTGCATGTGTTGAATGATTGTAATTACGGTAATTGATTTGTGATGGGATTAAAGGTGGTTACTAGCTAGATATAATAGAACCACAGAAAACTTTCGTATAATTTCATCTTTGTATACATGCATGATGTAAATTCTTTGAGATTTGGAAAATGACGAATGATAAGCTTTCGCGAGACGTAACTCGCGCTTGTTGGTTAGTTACCCTCGAGGACTGAGTGTCCTCGCTCGATGGTTAGTTACCCCGAGGACTGAGTGTTCTCGCCTGTTGGTTAGTTACCCCGAGGACTGAGTGTTCTCGCCTGTGGGTTAGTTACCCTCGAGGACTGAGTGTTCTCGCCTGTGGGTTAGTTACCCTCGAGGACTGAGTGTTCTCGCCTGTTGGTTAGTTACCCTCGAGGACTGAGTGTCCTCGCTCGTTGGTTAGTTACCCTCGCGGATTGTGTATCCCCGCTTGTTGATTGATGCTTTCGAGGGTTGTGTACCCTCGCCCGTTGATTCTTAGCAGTCTTAATCCTGATTGTTTGTCACAATTGATTGCTTAACTGAGAATGGTTGTTGACTTGACGTTTATGATAAATGGTTATTTCGTTCGACTGTTAAATTGCAAGTTTATGGATTTAAACACTATTGCACTGTATTACTCCTTGATTTTTGTTAAAGCTTCCGTTTATATATATGAAATGGTTTACTGACTTGGGGTGCTATCTGCCGAAAAACTTTTGGTCCCAGAAAGAGAGTTAGGCGATCTTCTGGAGCCGGCGGAGCATTGACCAGGGAGCTGCATTGAGCCGCTTGTTTTGGGTGCGAGACGTGCCCCTTTTTGTTTGATTATAATTTGGCATTTTCTTTTGGGATGTATATATATATATTTAGTTAGGTAGTCATTTCCGTTCGCGGGATTATTTTGTGACCACAGCTGGACCCGCCAGGTTTTTGTCTTTTGTTGTATTCGTGGATTTGGGCTGGTGGGAGCGGAGCTCCCCTATTTATGTTTTGTCTTGCAGGACCTTGTAGAAATTTCGGGACGTCCTAATTACTGGGGAGGTGCTGCTGAAATTTCTACAGGAGGCCTAGTTTTGTATTGACATTCTCACCATATATACTAAGGCAACGGCATTATGGGTATTGGTAATGTATGTTAACGATCGTCCCTTTAGTGTAGGCTTGCAGGTCATGGGGATTTCCTCGTGATCTGTGCCAGTCACATCCCAGGGAATTCGGGGCGTGACAAGTGATATGTTGGGGGTGCAATTTACATCTAAAATGGGTAAATATCTTAGGGTTCCTCTTTTCCATGCGAGGTGCAACATGAATGACTTTCAATTCATTATTGATCACATGAATAAAAAGTTAAACGGATGGAATGCTCAATCACTCTCTTTTGTTGAAAGAATCACTCTTACTCAATTTGCCCTTGCCTCTGTGCCCTCTTATATCATGCAAATAGTAAACCTCCCAATTGGTTTATGCAATAAAATTGACAATATTTGTCATAAGTTCATCTAGGGTGGATCTGAAACTCGAAGGAAAGTCCATGTTCTTAGTTGGGAAAATATTTGTAAGCCTAAAGATTTTGAAGGCTTAGGCTTTCACAAAGCTAGAATCATGAATGATACTTTGCTTATAAAGTTAGCTTGGAGTTTGATAGATATACAAGATGACTTATGGGTTAGAATCCTCAGAGCTAAATATAGATGTGGTTCTGAGCCTCTTCCTAAAATTACCAGCACATTAGTGGCATCAAACGCTTGGCATGGTATTGTTAAAGTTTGGCCCAAAGTGCAACAAAACCTAATTTGGCTTGTCAAAAATGGAATTAATACCAAATTTTTGACAATGCATTTGATTTTAGGGGTTCATCATCTCGTAGATTTTACCACTATTGATCCTTCTCTTGTAGATCTCCATGCTAAAGTTTGTGTCTTTATGGTTGGAATTACTCCAGCCTTTCTCAAGTTCTTCTAACTGATTTTCTAGACTTATTCGTTCTTCTTCCTAGACCCCATTATTTACTGAGTGATGATTATATTGCTTAGCTTCTTGAAACCTCAGGTTACTTTAGTATCAAATTTGCTTATAATCTATTGAGAGACATTCTTGAAACTAATTAGAATAAGGTGTTTCAAGTGGCTTGGAAACTTCATATTCCTCAGCATCTTCACACATTCCTATGGCTGGGTGTCCATGACACCTTTCTTACATACTACGCAAGGTGGCGTTGGAAAATGGCTCCTAATATCCATTATCTTATTTGTGGTTCCTTTGACAAAACAGTGCTCCACACATTTGGGGATTGCTTTGTTGCTGAATGGGTATGGAAGAGCATTGTGTTAAGTATGACATAAGCTACTTTCTTTTCCAGCTCACTTACCCAATGGATGGCGTAGAATATCTCATGTCGTTCTCAGTACTATCAAAGGGTTCAATGGCCCCCCTTTCTCCACTATCATCAATTGTCTTTAGCAAATTCATAATGAGTTTATGTTTGAGAAGAAGTCTTATCATAACTTTAAGGTTATTTCTCAGGTTATTGCTTTGGCTAAAGATTATGATCGTGCCCTAAATGCACTGGAGTTAGCTAAATCCCAAATTTGATGTTGGTCCACCGTTGGCTGTTGGTTGGGATCCCTCTATTGTTGGCTAGGTAAAATTGAATGTTGATGGCTCTTTCCAACATTCAACATCTAAAGCTGCTTATGAGGGATTAGCTCAGGATCACAATGGTAGATTTTTTATAGCTTTTTGCAAGAACTTGGACACTTGTACCATCATGATAGTAGAGCTCTGGGGTGCAACCACTAGATTAGAGATGATGGTCTCCTTAAATTATCAACAAATCATTATCAAAATAGACTTTAAAGTGGCGATGCAACTCATCAATGAAGGGGTTCCAACCATTCACCTTTGCTTTTCACTTATTAACTACATTAGAAACTTAATCTGCAGAGATTGAGTTGTCTAAGTGGGCCATGTATATCACGAAACGAATTCTTACACAGATTTTCTAGCTAAACATGGTCGCTCAACTGTATCTAGGGATGTGAGAATCTTTTTCGTTATTCCTTCCTTTCTCTCCCTTATTTGTTTGGCTGATTTATTAAGTAATAATTTTATGAGGATTGTTAATAACTAGATGCTTTATTTGAGCCTTGTTAATAATAATTATTATTATAATTAAAAGCAACTATATTATGGGGTTTAAGAATATGAGATTCAGATCTCCTAATCAATGATCATAATTGCCATTTGCTAAATCCAAAGTGAAAGTTGAAGTGGATTGGCATGTTATTGTTGAACTTTTCCGAAGCTGACACGTCAAGGGGATGTTGATACTTACCTCTGTTGCATCCCAAGCAAGATCATTGAAAAGATCGCACTTTCTAAAAAAGAACTTTCAGGTTTGGTGAGAGAAAAAGCAGCCGAAACAAAGTTTTAGTTAGAAAAATAATTGGAAATTAATATATAGTTATCAAAAGTTGTGTGAATGGAAATCTTTAAAATGCTTTTATTAGATGCTCCGTTAGTGGTAGTGAACAATGTAACATGAGTTTACAATAGAGTTGTATAATAATTTTATTTTAAAAAATTACTTAACAAATGTAATTATATTCTACTCTATATTTATATATACTCATTTTTCACTAACATGAGGTTTAAAATTATCATAAAAATATGTCTTCGGCAATGTAATTTTTTGGCGTGACTATGATTTATATTTAAATATTAAGTTATACAATTAATTTAAAATGTTATTTTTAGTATACTCACAATTTTAAGTGCACTAATGTATTTAATAATAATATAATTATATAATTATAATAATATCAATAAAAAAAATAGTTATATTACTATTATGTTCTAGTTATAGTTTAGTGCATTGGTGCCTCAAAATATTATGAATATATTAAAAATTTTACCTTAATTTAATTTATCTAACATAAAAAAGATTTTCTTTACTTCTATATAGACAAAGATACGAAGGATATACATTAATTTAGGAAGAAAAATTTAATGTGAAATTAAATAAACAAACTTCTATTTTAATATATAAAGAGGTTTTCAAATACTACAAACCAAAAGATTAGGTATATTGTTTCTCTTTTATCACAAAATTACTATTTTAGTCCCTCACTCATTGAAATATTAAAAATAGTCTCTCATTTATTGAAAAATGTTACACTTGGTATCTCACCTTTTAAAAAAATATTTAATTTAATCTCTCTTCTAAATCTTAAATCTTAAATTTCAAGAACTAAATTTTGTATTTTTTTTTAAATTTAAGAAACTAATTGTGATATTATCTAATAAATCGTCAATTATTTTAAGAATTAAAATAATAATTTTATAATAAATAAAAAATTAAAATTACATTTTTTTCATATTAGTTAATAAAAGGTGCCCATTGTTCCAACACATCAAACAAATTGCAGAATGCACTGGAGAAAAGAGTAGCCTTATTTGACTTTATGTATTTTCAAGTGTCTCCTTAAATTTATTTGGCCAAGAAAAAGTGCCTTTCAATTTCATTTTTTTTTTTTTTAAATTGAGGATTCAAGTCTCAAATCGTATATCATTAATACCAATTTAATTTTAAAGAAATATCTGTCGAAATTTCCTCAGGTAAGTTTACTTTTATTAAAAACGTTAAACATAATAAGTAATTTCTTAGTGAACAATCTATTTAAAATTTTTTTCCTTTATTATCTTAAATATTATAAAATAAAACTCTCGTATGTATGTATTCGTGAAGGAGCTCAATATTTTTCTCATAATCTTTCAGACCTTTTTATGGATACCAACGAAAATCAAAGTTGATTTCATTACCATGTCATCGTCTATGGTTCCACAATGACGGCGCTTAACTGGAAAGGGATTATTTGCTTTATGCTGAAGCCACGTTACAATCAAAATTGTTATTCCCTTATAATTCAATATTATGATGCCTAATTTCATTTCATGTGTAGAAGTTACACTCGTACAACTTCCTCTAAATAAATTATTTGACTTTACATTTTATATTTAAATTATTATTAATAAAAATTTTAAATAGAATATTAAGATGATTTATACTGTATTTCCCACGATCGGCACTAAACAATAAGTAAAAATAAATTATGCAGACGTTGTGAAATTATATAAGATGTTCATCTGTTTTTAAAATATATTTTTATTTTTATTTTTTTGCCTAAAATATTTTTATATATTTAGAAATTTCTATGTATATTTAAAAAATTATATAATTTAATATAAATCAAAAGCGAATAACATAATTTATAATAAGTTAAATTTAGGTAAAAAAAATTTTTGAACGTTGAAACTTGACTACACAGAAAATAGCACAGTACAAAACAGACAGACCACATAACAAATGTATCGTACTGCTACTATTAATATTTTTAATTAGCACACAATAAATATATGAATAATTAATAATAATATATAAAATACATAATTTAATTTAGAAACTATATAATTATCTATAATAATTTAATTATATACATGTCACAATATAATTAAAAAATATATACTTTATTATATTTTAATTGAATATTTTTATAGTCCAACTAAAGCAATGTGAAATATAATTTAATTTTATTCATCTTTTAATGTGCTTGGTGTAAAATCAAGCAATTAATGAATAGACAATGGCTCGATGCTTATCATTGAGAATTACAGGCTTTTATATACATGAAACCGAGGGAAGCTCAGCTAGCATTACATAGGTTTTACAAGCCTACTGTTATACATATATACACGTGTCAGCTATACAGAATAAGTCAGCAAAAAATATTGGTGAATATTAGCAACTACACTCTTGGTTGTTATAACAGCTATTCATAGAAGTAAACCATGGCGCCAATGTGCATATTAAAATTGAGCATTAGGTTATGTTGGGGGGGTTTATAAGAGGATGGAATGGAGTGGTCATTAATATAGAACGATATAGAATGAAATGAAATGGAGTAGAATAAATTGAGTAAATATGTTGTTTAAAAGTTTTTATGAGAAAATAAATAGATTCCTAAATTTTTTGTTTGAAAGTTATAATTAAATGAATAAAATGAAATAATTAATTGATTACGTTTTCTAATATTATCTCTTATACGATGTAAAATTCTTGTTTATAAAAATAAAAAATGAGTATAATAATAATTTTAAATAATTGAGCCACTCATTTTCACTCTTGACCCTTAATTTGGAAGGACAGAAAAAAAATTATTTTAGATGGTCAAAAAAGGTCTTTGAAGCCCTCTCTTGCCATTCTACTTTTTAAAAAAAAAATCATCCAAACATACTTTTTATTTAAATTGATCATTTCACTTTTTATCATTCCATCAGTGACACCTCATTCAAATATACTCTTACTCTTATTATCCACCTCAAAATGGTAATCAACCAATGGGATTGAGTTAGGGAGTGGACGAATTGACTGAACTGTTGAACAACATGTGTTGTGAAATTTAAGTACAATAGTTATTCAACAAGGCGTCTGTAAGGTTCAGGGTCAGAGAGGTTGGGTCCTTGATCTGTGAATAGTTTGGTAGGTGAGGACAAGGGAGTTTGTACTGGTTTGGCACTTAATAACCTTCATCTTGCAGGAGGTGCCATTCGGTACGCATACAAGACCAGATGTACGTGGTGTGATGATGTGAGTAAATGAAGATAGTGAAGATGAGATATGGTTTGTGGCTCCTACATCGATAATCAAAGAACCTTTCGAAATATGATCAAGTGAGTTAGAAATCTGAGAGCTAGTACCTGCAAAATCTAAAAAAATGGCAGCATTAACACTAGCGTATATAGAGGGTTTAGTAGCTATATATTTCGAAAGTTCATTCTGAATTAGAGCAGCAATAGTAGTCTGTAAATCAGGCTTTTCAAGAGTTAATGGTGTATCTATCACTTGTTTATTTTGTTTAGACTTGTACTCTTTGTACCAATCAGGATAGGCATGCTTTTTAAAGCAATCGTCAATTATATGTCCTTTATTTTGACGATGAGTATAAGTTCGATCCTCTTTTTAGTTTTTCTTTTTATTAGCTTTCAAACCAAAAGATGAAGTAGGCACTGAGGCCATCATAACACTATGATTAATGGGATCAGAGTTAGATATTGTTATTTTTCTTTGTTTTTCAACCATAAGAAGCATCGTATAAGCCTTCTCCAAAGTAGGAAGGGGATCTAGCATAAGTATTTGATTCCGACCATGATTGAAAGAGACGTTGAGCCCTATTAGAAATTGGATAAGTTTAGTGAATGCATGAAGATGTTAGACTTTGTCAGTTAAAACACAAGTGTATCACCCACAAGAGCAATGAGGGAGAGGCATCATAGATGATAAGTCGTCCCACAATATGTTTAGGTTAGTCAAATAAAGGAACAAGGAAGAATTGGCCTAAGTAGTGTAAATAATTTCCTTCCGAATATGGAAAATCTGAGGACCATTGTTTTCGCCAAATCGCTGAGCTAATGTATTCCAGAGAAGTTTAGCCAACGTAGTAGAAGCAGAAGCTTCATGAAATTCCATAGATATAAAATTACGAATCCAGGAAACTACCACTGTGTTGACACTTACCTAACCTTAATAAGTAGCATCAATACGAGCAGGCTCTTTCATAGAGCCAGTAATAAACTCGAGCTTCCTCTTGGCAGCTAAAGTTGTGGTCATCGATTTGCTCTAGGTATGGTGGTTCCATTAAATGGAACAGTAACAAGAGATAACCTGGGTGATTGGAGTCGTGTAAAAACATAAGACCATGAGAAGTGAGGGCAAAACTACGCTGAGAATCGTCATCAGAACGAGAACTGGAATCAGCCATGGAGACAAGGAAGAAGCGGAAGAAAGAAAGAGATCGTTTGACTACTTTAATACTGTGTAAAATCAGGCAGCTATCATACTTATCATCGAGAATTACACGCTTCAAATACATGATATTGAGGGAAATTAATGTAGCATTACAGAAGTTTTACGACATATATACATGTGTTAGCTATACATAACTAGTCAACAAAAAATATCAGTGAATATTAGTAGCTACACTCTTGGTTATTATAACAGCTATTCACGTGAGTAAATCATGGTGCCAATGTGCATATTAAAACTGGGCAACGATCTAATCACTTGGTTTAATGGATTTGAGGTTCAAAACTTTATATGTACAATATAAGAATTTGTCATACAAATAGATTCATTTGGTTAAATTTATTTTTATATTGGACAAATTGTATTACTAATTAGACCAAAAAAACTGTACTAATAACAAAATTTAATTTTTAAATAAAAATATAACATATAAATCATAAAAATGCAAAATTCCTTTAGATTAAAATTGATGGTAAATCGTGCAACCTCAATCTAAACAGGGAGATCTCTGATTAATGAGTAGATCTAAGAAAGGTGTTAGCGTAGATTCGGATTCCGAAACCCCAGCTCCATTTTGACTAAACTTGTCCCCACTCCGCAAACCCAGATCACCACCACACACGTGCCCTCACTCTGGCGTCAGCCGACCTTCCCAAATGGCGGTGCTCAACACGTGGGCTCCCCTCTCACTCCCCTCATTATTCTATCGATCTCCTCCTGCCTCATACTATTACTCCCCGATTCACATCACTTTCCAATAAAATGCCCACTTTTCCTCCCTTTTCTGTCTTTTCTAACTTTTCCTTCTCTTCTCTTCAAAATAACAAATGGGCGCTAGGCTCCACCATCATATTCATAGTATCGCTTTTGGATCACAGAAAAACGACACTTCTTTACCATTTATATTGACCTACAATACGATGACTACTAAAATGAACGCATTCCATTTTTTCAAAAAGTCTACTCTTTTGGATGTCTTCTACTCTAGTCTCCAGAATAAATTAAATATCTCCAGTTGTATAGGGATAAATCCAAAAGTGAATGAAAGCGCCGGCATTAACAGTATATCAGGGTCAAAGAAAGGAGAGAAGTTCCGTTATGAAACAGAGTGGGTCAGCTTCACTTTCACTTCAGATATATTATATATACTCACACACACACGCACGCATTCTGAGAAGCTCTGTTAGGTGGCCATCCTTACATCGTCTGGGTTTCTCTACTTGGAAGCGTGGTGGTCCTAATTGGCTGTGATGGCGAAGATCAGATCAGCAATCGCAAGTTTTTCTCTCTTTTTCAGATTGCTCTTACTGCTTCTCTCTGTTTCAGGTTCGTTATTCTTCACTTGTCTTCTTCTGCATGATTCTGTTTGATTCCTGGCAAAGTGGAGGACATAGACAAACAACTTTTTATGTTCCCAGTGATATTATTCTATTCATTTCTTTATAATAATCGAACATTCAAGCCTTGTTGAGTTAGTCATAAGAATGGAACTAGTTCCATTTAGACAGACTTCAATGTCTGCTCGGAAGAATAAAACCATTAACTTGGATTTCAAATTCTATTCCTTATAATATGTTATATGCCTTTTTTTGCGTTTGTGTAGTGTCTGATCTGAGACTCGGATTTCCTGCTTTCACAATTTTCTTCATAATGACACCCAGTTTTTTTTCCATTGGAAATTTATCCATATGATTTAGTTAATGCCTTATATATAGTATAGTCAGTTTTGTAGCCGTAGAGATTTTTATCTGCAGTTGAAATTCTGGATTGTCTTGGTTGATTCTAAATTATTTGCCCAAGTTATGCAATTCTTCTTGAAAAAAAGACTGCTTTGAACGTCTTTCAAACTCTGTTTTCAGATTCTTTTGTGCAAATTCAAGGCGTTGGATTTGGAATTAACTACGGACAGATAGCCAACAATCTACTTTCTCCCTCTCGCGTAGCTGTTCTTATCAAATCTCTGAACGTAAGCAGAATCAAACTCTTCGATGCCGATCCGAATGTTCTACTTGCCTTCGCCAATTCGAATGTGGAATTTGTTATAGGGCTTGGAAACGAATACCTCCAGAGCATGACAGACCCAGGCAAAGCTCAGACATGGATTCAACAGCATCTTCAACCTCACCTCTCTCGGACCAGAATCACTTGCATTACTGTGGGAAACGAGGTTTTCAACAGCAACGACACCCAGCTAATCTCAAACCTTCTCCCAGCAATGCAAAACGTCTATGATGTCCTTGTAAATCTTGGCCTAGATCGACAAGTTACTGTCACAAGTGCTCATCCTTTTAACATTATAACCAATTCCTACCCTCCTTCTTCTGGAATTTTTAGGCAAGATCTGATACAATATATCCAACCCCTTCTAAGATTTCATTCTCAGAACAAATCACCCTTTCTCATTAACGCTTATCCTTTTTTCGCATACAAGTATAACCCAAATGAGGTTCCTTTAAATTATGTCCTGTTTCAACCAAATCCGGGGATGACTGACCCAAACACCAAATTGCATTATGATAATATGCTGTTTGCTCAGATTGATGCTGTGTATGCTGCAATTAAAGCTCTGGGTCATACTGATATTGAAGTTAGGATATCAGAGACAGGTTGGCCTTCTAAGGGTGACCCTGACGAGATAGGTGCTACTCCAGAGAATGCAGGACTATACAATGGTAATTTGGTGAAGTTGATAGAGCAGAAGCAAGGCACTCCTGCAAATCCATCGGTTCCAATTGATATCTATGTCTTTGCACTTTTTAATGAGAATTTAAAATCAGGCCCTGCATCAGAGAGAAACTATGGCCTCTACTATCCTGATGGTACTCCAGTTTATAACATAGGATTACAGGGCTATCTCCCTGAAATGATTATATCCAAGTCCAACGTAAGTAGACGCATGATTAAATTCATCAATTTTTGCGGATCAAATTTCATTAGCTGACGTAAATGCTAATTCACTTGTTTGTCTTATTTTACAGGCCTTGTCTGTCAATTTTTGCGTCTATATCATTGCAAGATTAATTTATGCTTGGGAGATTTCCAGATCGTGAGATAAGTAGGGACTGTGGAGAGATCAGAGGAAAATGTGGGTTTTCAGTAGATCATTTTTCTTGCCTAAGGAAGATAGTAAAGGTACTTTCTCCATTTAGATTTTATTGATCCTAATGCTAGCTGGACCAACCTTTAAACTTTGTGTGGATTAATTCTGCCATACTAAAGCAGATAAGCAATGATCATAGACAAAAGGATAGAAAGTATAAGAGAAAGTTCAGTCAAAAGTGCAAAAGGGAAAGCATTTTCTATGCTATTGTACTTTCGTTGACTTTTTTAACACGAGAAACTTTAATATAAATTCAGCTTATTAAAGATAGATAAATCAAGCTAATAATAAAGATACGTTCATCCAAAATTAGCTTTATCTGCTTAACAATGGTGAATCAGATTTGCCTAAATACGTATGATCTAATAGTATTATACAAAATTAGCTTCGTCTGTTGGATTCTTCCTGCCTTATCAATGGCTTTCTATATTCGATTTTGTGCATGCCCCAAGTGGACTCTTGTGATTTGTGACTCTTAAGTCATGACCAAACCCAGATTCCGAATAAAACCTTCCTTTTCGTTATTTATTAAAACTACGGAATGGTAATGGTACTTTATCTTGTTTATTTCCCCACTTGCAATCATGCAAGCGAATCTTGGAATAATTTCTTCTTGCCTTCATCAGCTGTACAGAAAATTTCAAAAAAAATTAGGTTACATTAGAGGATAAAAGAGTCATCAGGATCGTCTTTCACCAAATTAGCTTTTGTAGTATCATGCTTGGAGTTGCCCCATCCCATGCATTTCTACATTAAATCTTGCCCACGTTCAAATAGGCTCAGAGAATAAAAAATTCCCAAGGGTGAATTACTCTTGAGGTCAAACATGTTAAGTTATATCGTTGCGTATCAAGCGCAAAAATCTGCTTCTTTTTTTGCACGAAAGTTATGGAGAAAATTCTACATATCCCATGAGTGACAAAAAGTGAGGAAATGGTGGCCCACATGGTGGACAAGGGAGCTTTCATCAGCATGGTCCCAATAAGATAAGATAGACAGATAGATAGATTTCAGCTAAAAAACTAATTGCTAGATGCTTCCATACCTGATCTTTTGTTGCTTTGAAGAGGCTTCTTTGTTCTTTTCTGATTTAGCCCTATTGCAGATGAACTCCAAACAAGTTCATCTCAGCGATTTCTTGTTCTTTCTTCTTGCACATATTTACCAGATCCCATTGTTGTTTTGAGACTATTTGGGGTAAAAAGTTCTTGCCTAACTTATGGAAGATCAATTGCTTCATGATTGGTACTCTATCACTGGGGAAACTTCATGCTATTGACTTAATATTGCTGCATCTTAATTTGCAGGGTACATAAGCAGCAAGCTTTTATTTGTTGGCACTTTGCATAAACAGATCAGCAATAGGTGGGAGAAATGATAAGCAGTACGGTGATTCTTTGATAGAAGGTTAATAATACAAGGAAAGTACCTTTCTTAACAGTTGAGTTAGAAATACTAAATGGGATAGGCGTGTTCTGTTGTACATGTAATTGTAAAACAATAGAAGATACTATATTGGCTTACGAGTTAGACATTTCGTTTTACATTTTTCTCTCCCAACAGTTTTCTCATCAGAAAATTTTACTAGCAATTTGCAATGATTTATGTTGATTTAGTTTGTGGTTGTATATTAATAAATTTCTTAAACACACTATTGGTATTTTTTATTTTATAAAAATTTCGATTTGTCTTCACAATTTTAAAAAAGATAATGTTATCTTCTTTTTTTCAAAAAAAAAAAATCAATTTTGTAATTATATATCATGTTCAAAATAAAATTTACTTCCAGACTTAATAGTTTACAAACTTAGATACTTGATACTGTTAACTTTCATCCAAACATGACATAAATTTGACATCCTAATCCACATATTGCCAACTTTGATATCAATTTTTGGATGAATTATAAAATAAAGAAACAGCATGGGATCATTTTCTTAGAAATAAAAAGACCATTATATATATATATATATATATATATATATATAAACTAGAAAATTTGAATAAATTTTAGGTTCCATTCGGTATCAAAAATTGGAATTAGAATGTAGAATTATAATTCTAATTTTAATTTCACTAAAATTGGAATTGATTTAATAGTTTAAAATTTATATTTTGGGTCAGTAAAGAATTAAAATATAGAATTGTAATTTTAAATTTAATTTTAATTTTATTATTTAGATAAAAAGATAAATATTTTTTTTAAAATGATAATTATGAATAATATATTAAAAATAATTTATAATTTATTTTTTAAAAAATATTTTATTTTTCTTATTTAGATTAGACAATATAAGATATTTTTTTCAAAGATTGTAACATCACATTATATTTAACATGTAAAATAATATTTTTAAATATGATTATTTGATATGTCATATGTACGATAAATGTTCTGTTATGGACGTGTAAATATATGCGTGTGCAATGTTTTGTTATATTATATGTATATTATAGTGTCATGTTGTAACATTAAGTTCTACTTATGTGTATAAGCATAAACATGTACAACAATATTATTTTTTGAAGACTTAACGTTTTTATATCAGATTATATATTTATTATATATATTTGTGTGTATATGTTTTACATGTTCTATATATATATATATATATATATATATATATCTATATATATATATTTTATATTTGTATATGTAGGCGGATGTACATGAGCATGTACATGTGCGTATGTATTACATATTCCGCATATATGTGTGTGCACGCACGTGTGTTTGTTTACATGTATGTGTGTGTATATGTAACATATTCATTATATATGTATTTATGTTTGTATATCAAGGTGTGTGTGCATATACATGTATGTTTATATTACATTTTTGTTATGTTTATATGTGCATGTGCGTGCTACATGTTTAATATATATGTATATGTGTGAACATGCGTGTGTATTATGTGTGTGTTATTTGTATATATGTATGTATATTTTATTAATTAAAAATATTAAAAATAAAAAATTCAATTATTTTATAATTATATTAATATTAAAATTTAAAAATATAACATTTAAAATTAAATATTAGCAATAACTTTTAAAAATATAAAGTATTACTTAAAAGTATAAGAGTTGTACTTTAATTCTAATATTTGAAATTATAATTTATGAGATTAAAGATAAAAATTAAAAATGACTTTTACTAATTATATTTCAATTCCATAAATTTGATATATAGAATTAGAAATATAATTCAAAAATATCACTCAAACCAAAAAACTGAAATTGTTGGATCCAATTCCACACCCCCAACTTTGAGTCATTTAATATAATTACAAAGACCCCAGATTTTATTTTAGTCTAAATAAATATATGACCACTCAACACATTGAAAGGAAAAATTAATAGTTATTAATGAGTGACATGATATATAAATTCAAGAAAGTCATGACGTGAAAACAATCATGTAGTTGATGCAGTCATCTTATAGAAAGGCTACAAGAAAATCATGCGTAGCTGAAGAACTATAATGTTTATCCTTCTGCCTCAATATATTTGGTTAGGCCCCGTAAGTTCAACAAGTTAGCATATGTTTATTAAAAAATTACTTTTTTTTCTTGAGAAAAAAAAAGCGTAGTTAAATTTCCAACAAAATGTAAGTATAATGTTTAAATTTTTTTTTTACATGTTATATTTCCATTTAGAGAAATCAATAACAAATATACAAATAATTTTAGCAAATTACTTGGACCTTCCCTGACTTTTGTTAACAGTACAAATCTTTCCTCTATTTATAAAATATGTACCTTGGTTTAATTCTTTTTTTTTTTTTTTAACAAAATGTCATCCATTAATTGAATACGTATTGGGTAACTTCGAGGTTAACGGATGTTGTTTTAGTTTAAAATTTTGATTTGTAGCACAACTTTTTATTTAAAGGAAGATTCATATATATTTTAAAAATAAAAAAGGCTCATATATTTTTCAAAAAAATAAAAAAAATTCATATAATTTACTCAAAGACTTATATTTAAATTAAAACAAAATCTTTAATACATTTATAATTTTGAGTGTATCAATACACCCAAGTATAATGTAAGGATATAATTATAATATTATAACATTTTAAATTAAACTACAACAACTAAATTGTATTATATATATTTACACAATTTAAGTTTATTCAATGTACCGAATAGAGCATTAAAGCAAACTTGCTATTAAAAAAATTAACCAATCTTTTTGTGCTAAATTTCGTCCATTAAAGAGGAAGGGCAGAACAAAGAATACAATAGAAATAAGGAAACATGGAAGAGTTGTTTGGGTAAAATTTTCTGCTGAAGTAAATAAATTGGGCCTTAAGCACTTGTGGGAGAAGAAAGCCCAAACATGTAAGCCCAAAACTGTCATACATGTTCAGGGCCGGTAATGGCGGGAAAGTCGACTAGAATTTGGTAATTCGTACATATAGGGCATCGAGATCAATAGCGTCGATCGAACTGTTAATTCGGTGATTTTTGGGAGAGAATGGGAGAGACGGAGAAGGTGGTGCCGGAGGCGGAGGAGCTACCCAGGGCTATCGTGCGCCGGGTGGTGAAGGATGTGCTCTCGCGGTGCTCCGTTGACGGAGACATTTCCGTTCATAAAGATGCACTTCTCGCTATCTCGGAAAGCGCGCGCATCTTTATCCACTACCTTTCCGCTACGTAAGTACTAAACTTTGAAACCAAATTTCTGTTCTCTGAAGTCTGAACTCGGTTTACTATCTTCTTTAGTGGCACTGTAGGGTTTTGGGTTGAAATTTTCTCTCGCGTTTATATGTTTGTTGGAGCATGTTGAATTGGAGTCGCTTGTCCTGTGTATAGTTAATTAGATAAAATAGGATTGATTTATCGCTGTTAATTGAGTTAGGCAATTTGTAATTTAAGACAACTTTGTTCAGCTGTCTCCCAAATGGAACAATTTTCCAGTGACTTTGATTATAGATGGATAACTGCAAAAGGATTGATGATGGTCACTTTCCTTGTCTCTTGGAGAATTCGCACATTTAGGTGAGCAATATGTGATATAAGTAGCGACATATGTTTTTTTTAATGGAGGTTGTATGCATCTGAGTTTCTCCCTGTTTAGTGTTACACACTTACAGTTTGTAGTAGTTGTTGGTAATAGGGATGGAGTTGATAAAAATATTTATTCTGAGTCACTTAAATATATGCTGTGATTGGAGAATACGTCGCCACATTCAAATTTTCCCAAGATGAAATAGACACTTCTAAGGTAGAACTTGCATTAGAATTAGCAAAAGTAAATTATGTGTTGTAACCCATATGGTGAGTGGTATTTATAGGGATGTAGAAACAAGCACCTAGTTATATTAGGCGACGTGGGACTTAAGAACCGACAGACTAGCTACAATGAAGTAATGTGGGACCTCATTTTTTTAAATACAACTCACACACCCAATAATAATATGATTTAAAACAATGTGCAGGGCAAATGACATATGCAAGGAATCAAAGAGGCAGATAATAAACGCCGATGATGTATTCAAAGCTCTTATAGAAACCGAGTATTCCGAGTTTGTCCAGCCTCTGAAAGCTTCTCTCGAGGGTATATCAACTTATTTGATTTCCTGTCCGCAGTTATATTGATCAAAATATTTCATGCGCCCTTTGATATTTGTCCGTTATTTTCACATTGTGCTGACGTCTTACTCTATGCTGTGAAATTCTGTCTATAAATGTTGTGGACAAAGATATAGGAACTTCTGTCCGATTGGGCATAATTTATTTTAGTAAATTGCTTAGTCAAATCTCTTAAGATGGTGATAGTATCTTCCGTTGAAATCAAGAAGTTCACTTTAAGTTAATTGGTTCCAGTTGAGCTTGCTTTATGCGTAATTGCACTCTTAATCCGAGCAAGATACTCTATCGTTATTACTTTGTTGTTCACTGTTAAACAAAAAAAGCATGATTAGCTGTCTAATGTGGTTCAAGGCTTATATGAAGAGGAATGGGAGAATGTATTATCTATTAGCGTGGTAGAAGAGGGGATCTATGAGGGTTTAGGGTATATATTTTGAAATGCAAACTCTGGTTTTGCAAGTTAGTGATCATATTGAGGAATTGTACGTAAATGTTTACACAATGACTTGTTAGACGGTCGTTTTGGAAATTTTTACTGTAGCTAACCTTAACATTTTTATTCATTGCTTACCAGAGTTTAGGAAGAAGAACGCTGAAAAGAAAGCCGGTGCATCGAAGGAAAAGGACACGAAAAAGAAAAGGAAGTTGGAAGGTGACTCATCTGATAAAGGCGAGGGTGGTGACCAGAAATGAGATGGTAGGAACGAAGACAGTTGCAATTGTTATGACTGCTCCGGTGCGTTATTTAATGTTAACATTTGGATAACATACATGACATATTGTTACTTTGTATAAGGCTTTCAGTTATGTCTTAAACCCTAACTTCCCACCCCCTCGGCGCATGGGTATGTGGCCAAAACCTTTTAGACTGTACAGGTATGTTTGGGTTGGAGAAAATATAGGAGAGGAAAGGAAAAATATTTAACTAACATTTTTTAATTCGATCTAAATCAATATTTTCTTCCCATGTTTTCTTCATTTTTTAATCTGGATATGAGAGATGAGTTTTGCAACACGAAGTCTGGAAGAATTGCATTCTTTCAAAATAGGGTTAAAATTGTATCGGCAAATTTGCCTGTTTGATTAATTGTGGGAAGATTATGGGCGCCAATGTAAGCAGCTTTCTTTGATTATTAAAGCGCTTATTGTACGGGACTATGTTTGTGTTACTGCTGCAACAAATTTCGAACAATGAAGTGAATGGCGTAAATAAGGTTATGTATCGATTCCCTCTCAACGTCGTAGCCGTCGTTCCAATACTTGGTAGATGTTTTCTCTTTGCCAAGTCATTAAATTGCCAAGAAACTTGCGGATATAACCAGATGATTTGAACCCAGAATGGTGAACGAGGAAATCACTCGTTACAATAAAAGCGAGGGGTGCTCTGCCCCAACTACATGTATGTTTTAGAGGGGACAAGACAATATGATAACTTTTTTGTTTAGAGTATAATTTTTTAAGCAGAAAAAAATTACAGAATTTGAGTTAATCTTTACTCCTTTTCCTATAATATTCTTTAATTCTCCTAACTAGGTGAATCTTGGAGGTATTTTAATCATAATGACCATTATACCCCTCCTTGGTGACATGCTTAATTGTCATGTCGTTTGATGTTGATGTTATTTTATTGAACTGAGTCCCAGGTCTTGCGCGGACGTGTCAATTGATATAATCCATACAAACACATATATATACAATGCAACTGTGCATATACATGCCCCTGTACATGAAATGATAAAATCACATTAATTTGTGTAAAATTATCAAATTTTGAAATATATTGTTACTTTTTTTTTTATTTCAATTATAAGCAGTGAACTATGTAAATTAGCGTAATGTTCCATCTGCTTATTCAAATGATTGGAATATAATATTAATCTAAAGAATAAAATGATAAAAGTTATGTTATAACTAATTATTTTTATATGTCCAAACAAAGAGAACAAAATTAACAACCCTTTCATTTCCCTTCCATTCAATTCCTTTCCTTTCTTCTCTCATATCTCCCACACGTCCTAAACGATCCACTAACGCACTACGACTCTAGAGCAGTGACAATTTGAAACCAAAGCATGCTAACGGAATAAGCAAAATAATTGTGACATGGATCCTCAATCATTTGGGTGAAAATTATATGATATGCAATTGAAGAGAGAATAATCAGAGGGAGAGAGAACTCCGTACCATACGAATTTCCAATTTTGTTGTGTCACTTGGGTTTGAAATTTCTAAGTGTTTGTTTGGATAGATGACTTATAAAGAATGACAATGAATAAAATGATTAAAATGGATTAGAATTATATTTGGATATTTTTTTAAAGTGGAATGAGATGGTAAGAGAGAAATACCAAGACCCCTCCTTACCATTTAAAATCCTAATTTTAATGTTCCTCCAAATTAAAAGGTCAATGATGGAATAAAATTATCTAAGAAATTAAATTATCAATATGTTCATATATTATTATTAATATACTTATAATATATCAAGGATTGTTCAAATTATTATAACTTTATCTAGTTTTCATCATTATGGTCATGACCTCTTTCTCTTCTTTTTTTTTTTCTTAAAATTTCAAAATAAAATAGAGAGAATGAAATGATTTACAATCTAGATTAGTTTCAATCGTTTTTTTGTTAACAACTTTTTTTTTCTGGGTTTTTATGTTTGTCTTTTAAAATTTTTTGAAGCCATATAAATATTTTGTAATAAATGTATTAGATAAAAAATTTAGACATGATAATTAGTAATAAAATAAATAAATATGAATAGTAAAATAACGTAATATTACGTATTGAATAATAATAAAATTATTAGTCATATATTTATATTATAATAAGTAATATTAAAAAAATAATTATAAATCATTTCATTCCATTCATTTATTATAACTTTTAAACAGAATTAATAAATGTCACTCTTTTTTCATTAAAATTAAATAATATATCTATTTAAATTATTATACTATATTTTATTTTATTTCATATCATTCTATTAATAATTATTTTATTTTATTCTCTTAAATTCTTAAACATAGCGTAAATTCTGAATTCAGACTCCTTAATTGGCGGCAGGGAGAATGCCCTGCTTTCTAAACTTTTTAATATAGATAAAATATTTTAAGAAAATAAAGTATGGCTTCCAAAAATGAATATAGTTTTCCTACAAGTCCCTGTAGATTTTTATATGACCCTTTTAAAAATAAAGTTTACTCGTAAATCTTGTACAAAACTTTTTATTAAAATTATCTTCTGTTTTTTGGCTTTTATTACACGTGACCTCCCGAAACAAACTCCTCGTCTCTACCACTGATCTTAATAATCATGTATGGCACATAAGTGTCCCTTATTCTTTTTTACTTTTCAATTTTCTTCAAATACGCACTTACAATTTCCACCCACGCGGTAGAGAACATGTAGTCATTCTCATAATTGTTAGCAACCCAAATTAATTCATTTCAAAGGTTTATACTCTTCCCTGTCAGGCGTCTCACCCAAAGGGCTCTTGATGCATTTATATAAATTAAAGCAGCTGCTTCAAGTCTTCTCCGGATAAAACAGTAAGTACTAGATTATGGGATTTAACTATCGACATAGGAAGCACTTAGCTTACACATAAAAACCCTAACATTCTATGTAATCAATACTGAACCTATCAAAACTGTATCTTTAATAAAGAACAATTTTATAGCACACTTCAATAAATTAAATGATGTTAGGACACCAAACTTCCTTGATATTCAAGAGAGGGTACTATAACAGGACCATCTAATATGGGCGGTATCTGCGCCCTTGGCCACTATCATTGTTGTACCTCCCCTTGCTTGAACTGCCAACGTTCCTGCTGCCACTCCCTCCATTCCTGCCACCTCTCTGATGCGAAGGTGGGGTTTGTGGCTGCACTCCTGGTTGTTGCCTGCGGAAAAATATAAATGCTCAGACACTAAAGTGTTCTGCAGGAAACTCTGCGTGCTAGAAAGTTTAGTTTTATATTACACTCGAATTTGAGTTGGTTGTTTTTTTTTTTTAAATTTGTTATTCAAAAGTGTGAAAGGGCAATATAGGAAAGAGGCCAAAAATACGAGAGACAGAGCAACAATTTACAAACTTACAGGACATATCCAATTCGACCGTCAGGCAAAAGCATGGGCATCATGGCCATTCCAGTTGGAGTTGGACCCCTTCCATATATCATGGGCTGCAAAGGATAGAACTATTGACATCAGATTATAAGATTACAAATGTTACCATAAATCAATGGCTTATTATACACACACCTACTTGCATTTAATATTCAACTCATAAAGCATATGCATGATATCTATTCCAATTTGAATAACAGTAGATATGCGCCCTAAATGTCAAAAGAGGAATACAAGTCCATAAAGCTCCGGAATTTTTTTTTTAAAGCTAAGAGAGCTTCATAATCTCATGCTCACTAATTAACGTCAAAGGAATGGCTTAAGTAAGCACCAACTGAAAACCATGAGTATTCTCCTGCCCTGAAACAAGCTAAAAAAATATCTAATGGACAAAAAGAAGTGCAAACATGCCACCTGTGCATATCCTGCACCACCATATCCTGCACCTAGCCCACCATAAGCACCCCCAACTAAATTGTAACCAACATGGGGTGGGTAGCTTGGGAGCAATCCTGACTTCTGTGTATTTGATCCTCCAGACTTCTGGTCAGCCTGCGGTTTTGCCAGAGAGCACTCCAAAACTTGACCTGATTTCAGAATAAACCTAATCAACAATATTGACCAATATGTTTATAATTATAAATATGCATACAGGGATATATAATAGTTCAAAAATTACCATTCAATTCATATCTTTCAGTGTTTTTGAGTGCTTTCATAGCACTTGACCTCTCCACAAAATGTACAAAGCCAATTCTATTCTTTTCTTGCCCAGACTTTGCTGGTGGTAGAACCACCTTTGTGATCTTCCCATGGTGTTCAAAAAGCTTCTTTAATTGCTCTTGAGTTACATCCTTAGGTAAATTCTTCACATATACTGCCTTCACCTGATCATACATGCTTCAGAACTCACTAAATTTTATGTGCATAGAGCAATCCACACCAGGAATAAATTTTCAATGAAGCAATCAAGTGCCAAATACAACAAAATCACCTAAAAACATATGAGAACACAGCACACTGTACATGACCAATATAAGTACCCTATCATATTCATGACCAAAAATACATTTCATATAATAGCATACGATTTAATCATTGATGTGCATACAAAGAATGCAATCAACATCCAGAAACCAGCAACCGCTAGCAACAACAGTGGCTAACAGCCAACCAATAAATACTAGCTACACTAGCAGACACTGAGTACCAGGCCAAGGTAGGGATTGTAAGGAGTTGATAATTTGGTGGCTAAAATATGTTAAAAGTAATATTTCACCTGAGAGGTTTAATTTATATTAATTATGCAAATACTTAACAGTGAAATTCGAACAATGGGAAAAACAAAACTAGAAAATTCAACTAGTCATTTTCAAAGAAAAAAACAGAGCCAAAAAGGTGATATTCTTTAGTCAACAAATTATCAGTATGCTTCAATTTTTGTTAAATTAAGCAGAAGTTTCCAAAGGATGCTTACAAAATCCTAAAAACAGCAGTTGCACTCTCATATCTGATATGTACAATATCAATGGCTCCACCATAATTCCAGAGTTTTTATTGTGTTTCCAATTTCCCCATAACATTTATCTCAGTTAAAAATTATTAATTGGCCTTAAAACAAGGAAGACAAATGAATCAAAAAATTTAAAACCTGAGATGCGGCAGAGGAATCAGCATTTTTAGGGTCAGCCCAGCTCACTGTCGGAGCATTGTCACCTAGCTTGAATTTTGGATTCATCATCTTTTGCCTTGAATATTCAGCACATGCATGATTATAATAGTCGATAAAAGCAAAGCCGCGATTGTTGTTTGTGTTCTTCATATCCTGAAATGAAGAATTAAGCAAAAATAAATACAGGGACATCTAAATAGTAAAACCAAAATACTGCCATCATATGCTTGTGGGTGTGCATGTTCATGCCTGTAATATACAATTTAGGAATGACTTTAATAAACAAATTATATTGATTTAGTTATGAATGTTACTTAAAATCCCAGATTTTTGTTTTGAAAATATAAGGAGAAAGCACAACAGCAAAGTATATTATACCTTGACTAGTTCTACAGTTGTAACTCCAGGCCCAACCTCAGTTACAACCTTCCTCAGATCCTCTTCTTCCCAGGTTCTAGGAACATTACCAATAAAAAGACGGTGTTTTGCTTGAGATGTTGAACATTTTATCTTTTTACCCTGAGAAAATTGATAGTTGGCAAAATCAGGAGACAGTAAAAATAAAACAAAGCATTAAGACAACTTATTATTGTTCACATTATTTGTCTGCAATGTTAGTAATGCATTAGTTGCATTACACTTATCACTTGACAAGTAAAAATTAGCTGTGATGACATCAAATTACCTTAAATTCTGTATTATTCAGCTCATCAATTGCTTTAGAAGCCAATTCCACACTTCTGAAAGTCACAAAACCAAAGCCCTTATTTTCAGCAGAATCTTTTCCTTTCATAACTCTAACCTGATTTCATCAAACTTCATGTTAATGGGTGTTTTATATAGAATAAAGCAAGGAACTTATAAATTTTACGATCTTACCTCTATAACTTCCCCAATAGACTCACAAAAAGCCTTCAAATCCTCAGTTGAGGCATCATGAGGAATGCCACCAATGTAAACTTCAGACCCATGAGGAGGAAGCGAAAGAAGTTCAGCATGCTTTTTCTTCTCATCATCATCTTCCACCTTTGCCTCATCACTACTAATGTTTCGCATGGCATCAGTCTCATTGACATGATCAGCATCATCTTCTTCCACTTCTTCAACCTCTTCCTCTTCCTCCTCTTCTTCCACCTCCTCTTCTATCTCTTCTACTTCCTCTTCTTCTTCTACTTCCTCATATTCAATTTCTTCTTCCATTGTTTCCTCAGGATCATTTTCTTCATCATAATCAACCTTCTCATCAGACTCAGTTGGCTTTTCAGGTTCAGATGGCTTAGCAACTGATGAAGAATTTCCCTTTCCTCGTGGCATCTTATAGAACTAAGTAAACAAGCTCGTGAGGCAACTGTGAAGAAGGCACAGAGGCCAGAAGAAATCCTGGGAAGAAGTATACACATATCGAAAGGAGGAAACAAAAGAAAGGCCAAAAAAGGAGTTGCAGCGAATGAGTTCAGCAGAACCCTTGCAATGAGATGAGACTTACAGGGTCGCAATGTGAAAGAACTTTACTAAAGGGATATTGATAACATAACTAGCAGCACCGATAGGCAAGTAAAAGAGATTTGCAATACCAGCAAATGAAGGTGGTGCAAAGAAATGAATCTCTTGTAATTCAAGAGGGATCCATGTTTAACAAGCATGTTGGTGAGTTCAAGTCTTAATTATCAGAAAGTCAAAGGGGGCAAATACCGAATTTCAAGTAAATCCAGAATTTTAGGAGCATCATATGTAAATGTGAAACCAGAACTAACATGAGGAGATATATAATACGTCACGTATATGCAAGGTGAACAGCCAAAGTTACAAATACGAGCCCAAGATTATTTTTAGAGCCATTTAGAGTTTAGACAAAAAAAGGAATGCGATGGCAGACAAAAGGAGAATCATCAAGCCACACAAGTGTCCAATCTCACAAAAATAATAGCAGTTCCAAACTAAACGTACCAATCTGGGCACCTTCCTGCAATAAATTTACGGATAAGTAGATTACACTGGCCAGTCACTAAGGCAAGCTTCAACAGTACATCGGAGTTTCAGAAAAGAAATCACGATAAAAGCAACTCAGTCAATTCAACTTTTCCATAAACAAGGGGCGGAACATTCTGGTCCGTACAGCATTCAGATAGGGTTATAAGACGAACTTTTGAGCATTTAGAGTGGGCGTTAGTTTAATTTCTTTTGTCTCCGTCAAAATAACGTCAAAAGGAATGCACCAGCACCAAAAAATTCCTAATTTCCTAGATGTATAAGAATCCCCTCATCTACATAACTACACCGTAAGCACCAGCACCATATCAGTGCAAGAGAGAGAGAGAGAGAGAGAAAGTACCTCAAGAAGCTCTCCGCAATAGGAAGGAATGGTAGCTACAGAGCGCGAAGACCTGAAACGGAAGCGAAACGGAAAAAACTGGGAGATACGCAGGCAGCGAAAGGTGCCGATCAAAAAAATCTAGCCGGACACGAAATGATATTAAATTTTTGGGAGCTCTCACGGAAGGAACCAAACAATGCAACGAACCCTAGAGGCCCTCTTTCTGAGATTTTTACAATTTTTGCTGACTCTGATAATGGCAAAACCGGGGACTAACTGACTTACTAAAATTACGGTCAGATTTATTTTGTGAATTCAATGCATGTCACGTGAAAAAAAATATATATTATTATTAAGGCTGTAATTTAAAAAGATTTAATATAAATATCTTAATTTTAATAATTATTTTGAATTATATAGCTTTTTTTAATAATATCATGACATGATATTTATAATTTTTGTAGATAATTATAAAATGTTTAGTTAAATTATATTTTTTAATAATACTATTGTTTAACCATATATTTGTTATGAATTAACAAAAAATATATAATAAATATATAAAGAATTATACTAAATCTATTTTTTTTCTATATATCCCAAGGAACAAAAGAGGCTGTATATGAGAATTTCTGTGTATAACTATTTTTATTTTTTTCTTTGGTACTTAGTAACATATTTGATATGGTAAAACAAGTTCTCGATCTCCGAAGATAATGAACATCGAGCAACTAGGGCTTCTTTTTTTAAAGCTCCGCTGAAACAAAGGGAAACTTGTTCTTACTCTTGGCAAACTATTGCGGAAACTTTTTCTTAAACCCAAAAGAGGAAGTGTTTGGCCAAGATGTAATAGTACTCGCATGCCCAGTAAACAGTAATAAGGAAACATAACACATTAGAGAGACTAAGGCATGTTTAATTGCTGTTTTTAAAATTAAAAAAAAAAAAAACTTATTTGATAATATGTTTGCTATTAACTATCTTCAAATTCAAAAGATAGATTAATATTTTTCATAGTAAAAAATTAGAGTAACTTTTACGTTTTTTACTTTCCAAAATATATATGAAAAAAAAAAAAAGAGAACAATTAAAAAGAATAGTTTTTGTTAATAGCACAATTTTAATTATAAAAAATAATTTAGATACTTGTTCTGCGTTGGATTAAATTTGAACGAAATTTAAAACTTAGCCTAACCCAACTTATAATTAGATAAGAATAAGTCACCTCTTTTTTTTAAAAAAAATAATAATAATACATTTTATTAAGAAAATAATTGTTTAAAGAAAAATGCAAAATATTTAAATCATCTTTCTCAAACAAAGTTTTCTTGTTTTCTTGTGTTTTGGATGTGTTTTATATGCAAATTAGTCAAACAAATTTTTCTATTTTCTAAAACTTATTAAAAAAATATATAAAAATAAATAATAGAATCAAGCAACTCTTGACACGTTTTACAATCGTGTTTGTGCCATTATTAAGTTGAAGGCATGAGGAGCTTATAAGTTATAACATTTAAAGAAAATATTCGACTTGGATAAAGACTATAATTTGACATTATGAAATTTAAAGACATTAAGTCTATAAATATTATCTACTAATAGTAAAATTCTATTTATATGATTTTTTTCCTTTTCATTCACACTTGTCACCAACGTGATGGACAACCTGTTGAAATATGCTTGTACAATCTGCTTCCTTACCAAAAGTATGGACAAACATATTAGGATATGGCAACCCATTTTAGATTTTCAGAGCTTCCATGATCTCATGGTGCAGTTTGTGTTGAAGTCATTTGTCAGTCATCAGTCTCCCGATCACTATTCTAACCAGTGTTTGGTTATTTGCATATCAATCTAATTCTTGTGTGTTCCTCCCACATAAGTATGCATCTTACAACAAAATGTCATAATCGCCCAGTAAAAAAGAAGAAGAAGAAGAAAGTATGAAAGCTATAATAATTTGAAACAGTTCAAGAAAAGAATCGCGAACAAGAGTGATGATGCACTTAGGGAGATAAATAGGTGATGGAAAAATATTACCTGTTGAATCATTATTTAAAAATATATTTGACTAAAAATTTACAATTCACCAAAAGATTGAAAAATAATTAACTATGTCAAAGTATAAGTGATTGAAATTTTTTAAGAACTAATTTGGAAGAAGTGTGAGAAATTAATCAACTATATATTTAACAATAAACTAATGTATTTTAGAAGAGAAAAGAGTTTTATAAAAATAGTTGATTATAAAAATTAAAAATTACAGTTAACTAAAATACATAAATCATTAATGCAGAAATAGGGATAAGAGAAGTAAACATAAGAAATAAGAATTTATACCGATTCAGTAAAAAATTACTTATGTTTAGTCCCTTTGTCTTCAAGGGATTTTCATTATGTAGGCCAACTTTACAATAGCTTCAAGATTTTTTTTATGTGCTTACTTTTAAACACAAGTTTTTTAAGCTAACCTTAAATTTACCTAGAGTTTCACAACCTTAAAAAGCTTTCAAAAACTAACATCTTCCCTCTCACGTATAGGTTAAAAAATGGTAATAAGATATTTATTTTTAAACCCTTATAAAAGTGGGTTTAAAGAATATTGCTCAAAAAGCTCTTACAAACCTAATGAACCAGAAACTAAGCTCAGAAAAGATAAAATTACTCAATTTACTTTGCATATATGTATATAATGAGTGCAATGCTTCTCTCTTTATATATGACTTCACATAAATATTTCCATTAGAGAGAATAACTGCAAAGTTCTTGGTTTTATAGAGTTAGCTACAGATTTACCCTTTTGTCTCCACTATGATTATAGCTTGAAAGAATGATTAGATAACTTCGAAAAGATCATGTTTCATAAAAGATGCAGATCTAGTTGATGACTTGAAGAAAAACACTAGAAAGATGATATAGTAACATTTGTGCTGTCAAAGATAACATACTTTGATACCTTGGATTCTTTAAAGTTTCACCAGTTGGACTTTTAACCTTACACTATGTTTGGTGTATAGCAGAGGCTTCGAACGAAAAGGAAAATGACAATAGAAAGCTACAACTAGGTGTTTGGTGCACTGGATATCCAATTCCCATGGAGTTTTCTCTCTCATTCGTACTAGTAGGTGGATTCCATCAATGAAGTGAAGGAAACATACGACTTTCCTTTAAAGATGTAATGGAGATTACCAAACTGTCCTTCACTTCCCATCCTCATAATGTGTTGCTCTTCTCATTTTTTCAAACGATCCAGCCAAACATGGGTATAGGAGAGAGGAGAAGTGCAGACCACGACGTAACTATCGAACAATGTGTTCCTGAAAGGTTCTAATTTGCCAATATCTACAAGGTCAGTTCATTTTCATTGTTATTTTTCTCGATTTGTATATCTAATCATGGTGGGTTGTCCAACTTTAGGGAAGGGATTGGATATATAGTGACCTAATTGAAAATTATTCCTTCCTTACTTAATTTCACACAATAACTCTAATTCATTAACTTAGCAATTTCACATAGTAACTTAGTATCATGCTTTCCACATAATACAACATAATAACTCTTTTATATATACTAGTGTGGTTCCTTGACTCTTCTCATCCTTTCCTATTAGCTTGGTTATACCATGTAGAACATGATTTTGTTCCCTTTTAGCTTGAAATAACCTGATTCATGCATCAAGGAAGGTTCTTGCTTTTAAATTTTTTATCAAAAGATGGGAATAATGATTGAACTCATAAATATATCAGTTATACCACACTTATATTATTGAAGCCTATAACTTGCACTGAAATGGTTGCCTTTGTCTAACACTTTGCCAATAAGAATTAGGTTTTGGGCCTTTCATTTTTAATCTATTGGAGTTAACGATGGAATTGTTAGGGTGTGGCAGTTTATGAGCACTTATTACTTTTTATTAAAATCAAATGCAAGTGATTGTTTAGATGTTGATAGTTGGTTTTCTTGATTAATAATTTTTCAATAGATATGAGAACTCATTTTATCTATCCAATTTTACTATAATAGGGCTTATAAGCAATTTGTGTTTCTCACTTGCTTATAGATCTCTAGGAAAAATGTTGACAATTAGGATGGCTTAGCGATGTTGAACAAAGGACTAAAGAAATGGAAATTTTTTTAAAAAAATTATAGATCAATTCAATATATCAAATAATCAAGGTTAACATTAAGCAATAATTATCCTAATGATACTAGGTTTCTTAATCTTTCTAGTATACTATGACATGTGCTACTAAAACCTTTGGTAAAAAATGTTTAACTCAAATATTTACATTTTCTTTTACTCTAATTGGTTTTTAGCCAAAAAAGAAAATTACTCCAACTGGTAATTGCTTTCTTATAAGCTGTAATGTTTCAATAATAATTACATACTTATGTAATAAATTAAAATGAATATATCTTCTTGTGAACATCCCATCCCACATTTCAGGTGTGACACTTCTCATCTTTAATAACCTAGTAAGTGACATAATCCTCTTCATAACCATATTAAATGATCTTAGAAAAAATCATGCTTCTAAAATCTTGCGTTGTAATACAATATTCCAATATTTCATTATTAATATACTCAGGATGATAAGACAATTGTTTAAGTAATAGCATGTAGTGTGCTTTGTTATTGGGTTATGTATTTTACAACTATAGACTAAGTTAGAAGAAAATATATTGTAACCATTTTGACCTGGTGGGTGAGCTTTGTAAATGCAATTCGAAAAGAGGTGACTACCATATGTGTAGGTATGGCTTTATATAGGCGAATGACCTGGCCAAAGTCATACACAATGAACTTCTATGTTAGAATCTTAGGAGCCTAGTATATAGTACTGAAATTACTTGCTATAACACGTTTAGGATGCTTAAAGAGACCTTTATACATGCTTAATCAAATAAGCAACCTAAAGCCATTGAAAAACATGCTTATAGACAAATAGGTTGCTATCATCTACCATTTCTTAGCCCAACATATAAAGAATAAGGTCATTTAATTCCAATTTGGGAGGTCGAGAGAAACTATGACTAGATACTATAATTTGGTTTTAAGGGCTATGATGTGGCTGCAAGGTGAGCTACTACAAAAACCAGAACCTATAATTGCAAATTCTTTAGATAAGAGATGGAAATGTTTTAAGGTAAATACATATTTATGTAAACTTTATAGTGAACACTAAGTTGGCTAGTAATTCTAACCATTATTGTTTTCATAAAATTACTTGGATGCCTTGGCTAAGACACATATACAAATAAAAATGCCTATGTATGGCAAGCAAAGATATCATAACCGTAAAAGGGAGATATCCACCAATGTTCTAAGAGTTTGTTCCCCATAAGGCTAATTTATATATGTTTTGCTATGGTGGGAAGGGTCTGCAGTTGATGCAAGGGTATTGAAAAATACCCTTACAAAGAGACACGAGTTGAAAGTTCCACATTGTGAGACTCATCAATTTATATATGTTTTAGTCATGTATGATTTTGATGCTAATATATATATGTCTTTCATGTATCAAATCGATACTATTTGGTTAACACTGGGTACACCCATCATAAACATTTTTCGACACCATATAGGTGACAAAGATATCATTTTACATGAGTGGAACCATAAAAGGCAACCTATTTCTCCCCTGGAGTGTTTTAACATAAAGCATTCATTCGTTAGGAATGTAATTAAGCAGTGTTTTGGTATGTTAAAGTTGTGATAGGCCATGTTACATAGCCTATCCTTCTATTTAGTGAAAACTCACAACCATGTTATCATATTATGTTGCCTGCTACATAACCTTATACGATGTGATAATGCCCTTGATCCCTTGGAGGATGAAGTTGATGCCCTTGACAATATAGATTCTGCAACTAACAACACCCCTATTCAAACCACTAAGCCAAGCGACTGTTGGAGTGCATGGCGAGATACATTAGTTGTTGATATGTACAATGAGTATAGGACAACTCGTGTTAGGCTTTGATTAGGTTGTGAACATCAAAAGTTATAACTATGTAGTTATGCATCCATGTGTTTTATAATTTTCTTATGATATGGAAGTTGTGAACACCCCAGCCCTAATTACCTAATTATTTAATTAATTGATGCACCAATTAATTAATAATTAAGCAAATAAGAAAAATTAAAAATGACAAAACTTCAAGTGACATTATCAATTGGGAACAATTAGAAATTGAAAATAAATAATGGGAGACAACTAAATAAACTTAAAACCCAAAAATAAAATTAGTTAATTAAAATAATTATAATAAACCAAAGCAAAATTATAAGAATATATATATAAGAAAATAAAAATAGAAAATTCAAAATTCAAAAAATATTAATTAATAATAATGGTAATAGTAATAAAAATAAAAAATAAAAAATAAGAGTAATAAGGTTGCATCGTGTAGAGCTGTCGGAAAAGCTAAAAAAAGGCACTCTACCACCTCCTCCAAGTACCAAGTTTTTCTCTCTTTCACTTCTCTTTCTCGTTTGATTCTCTCACACACACTCTCACTCTCACATACTACTCTCACACACACTCACAGGAGACAACAGGATATAAGGAGGCTAAAGACATGAAAGACACGGCAAAAGTGGAGGGATATGCTACTGAAAAGTGGGAGATGGAAACAGGCCCCAAGGAGGGAGAGAAAGGTGGTTGGTGGAGTTAAAAAGAGGAGGCAGAGGTTCGAGAAGGAGGAAGGAGCATTTGAAGAGAAGGAGCTGAAGTGAGAGAAAAAGAGGAGGAGGCCACAAGTAGAAAGAAAGGGAGACAAAACTGATAAGAGAGAGCTAGAGACATGAACCGAGAAAAGGCTAACGTGAACTGAGAGAAGCCACAAGTAGAGAGAGAGAGAGAGATGAGACCGAGAAGAGACTGCGCTAGTTTAAAAAGGA
This sequence comes from Delonix regia, assembly GCA_037074485.1. Lineage (NCBI taxonomy): Eukaryota > Viridiplantae > Streptophyta > Magnoliopsida > Fabales > Fabaceae > Delonix > Delonix regia. The sequence goes on along the minus strand of CM073456.1, from coordinate 12,987,923 downwards.
AGGAGAAAAGAAGAAGAAGGGAAGAAAAAGAGGCCACACTGGACCAAGGAGGAAAAAGAAAGAGAAAGGAAGAAGAAGGGAGGAAGAAGATGAGCATCACCTTTGTTTTGAGCTTTGAAAATAGAGCCGAGTAGAGGAAGAGTGAGAGAGAGACAAGCTAAGAGGGAAGGCTCCAAGGAGGAAGAGAAGGGAGGAGAGTATCGTTCAAGCTCCGAGAAGGCTGAGGGGAGGACGAAAAGAAGAAAAGAAAAGAGGAAAGAGAAGAGAAGAAGAAGCTGAGAGAAGCCACCGAGGAGGAAGATGGTGAGAGAAGCCGTAGGTTGAGCAAGGAGAGGAGAAAGAGAGTTGATGGAGGGCCAACAAGCAATGAAAGAGGATTGAGGAGAAGCAAGGAGGACCGCCGGAGAGGGAAAGCCGCTAGTGAGTGAGAGAGGCTGAGACAAAGCTCAGGTGAGCTACATCACACATGCATGCATCTTCGACTTCATTTTAGCGTTCCATCTTTGTTTTGTTTTGTTTGCCTTTTTTTTTTTAATAATAATAATAATAATAATTATTATTATTATTATGTCAATATGAGACTAATTTTTAGCCTTACAAACAAGGTTCTAAGAAAATCATTAGGTGAGAATATTATTCTCCTCGAGTGTTTGGGATCGTGTAAGATTTTAATTTCCTTAGACTCCGAAAATTAGTACATACTTGTTTTAAAAATAATAATAATGCAAAAATAAATAATTTTTAAATATTTTTCATTATTTAAAAATTCATTGTGTGAGAATATTGTTCTCATCGAGTATTTGGGGTCGTGTGAGATTTTAATCTCCTTAGACCCTAAAAATTAGTACATACATGTTTTGAAAATAATAATAATGCAAAAATAAATCCTTTAATTAAATATTCTCCATTATTTACAAAATGATTAAGTTTGTGTTTTATGAAAATTTAATTAATTAAAAATGTCATGTGGGACCTAGGGTCTTTGTAGGCTTTAGGGAATTAATCCTATTAAAACAACACTAAAAGAATTCTAATTTTAAAATCCTTAAAAATGTGAAATAAAATCCTGAGAATTTCCAAATATTTTATTCCATATTTTAAGTTTCCGCGTGAGATCGCTCATCTCCTCAGGCACCCAAAGGTTAATTAGTAGAGATCGCGTAAGACTTTGAGTCTCCTTAAGTTTCAAAAATTAACATTTAAAATATTTGGGTGAATTAATTAAAAAAAATATGAATGTTTGTCCTACTTATTATGTAACTAAAAATCCTAAGAAGATTTTTCATTTTAGTTTTACTTTAAGTTTCAAATAAATTCTATTTAAAATATATATATATATATATATATATATATATATAAAGAAACTAATTAAAAGTCCTGGTAATTAGAATCTCACTTTCAAAATTAGAAAAATCCAAAAACCCAAAAAATATATAAATTCAAAATTTTCAAAAAATGACTTTCCATTATAATTTTGTTCTAATTTCAACAATAAATTCTAATTTTAAAAAAAAATCCAAAAATGAATAAATTTGAAAATCCAAAAAATACATAAATTCAAAAATCTGAAAATGATTTTATTTTCGTCCTAATTTCAACGATAAATTTCAATTTGAAAAATCCAAAAAAATAAATAAATTCCAAAATATTCCTTTCATTATAATTACACTTCAATTCCAAAAAATATAAACTCCCAAAAATCCTAAACATCTCATCCCTTAATCATTTCATTTAAATTTCAAAATAAAGATTTAAAATACAAAACTAAACAAAAAATTAAAGAGAGAAAATGAAGAGATCAAGAAAGTTAGATTAATCAGGTTATCATAAATTAAAACACACAAACCAAATTTCAATCTTGTTTTGTTTACAAAAATTTATTTAATTTAAACCCTCCTGTTTTCATCATAAAAATTAAAAATCACTAACCAATAGATACATCATTTTGGTTGAACTACGTGGACTTTGATCTCTATCACGGGGTATGTAGGCCCTAGGCTATCATCCTAGGTCAAGTACGCCCTTTTGTAAATATCTATTTGTTTGCTTCCGTTATTGTTATTTATGTATTCTCTGTTTAACAGGCATGCATGTCAATAAAGGGTAATTGAGATAAATTTAAGGCCATATTCCATTTTAGCTGACTAGTTTAAGGTAACTGTCCTTATGAACGGGAGTTGTAGGGTGCCTAACACATTCCCCATACTCAAATAGACTCCCGAACCCGTATCTGATTTTGCAAACCGTTTTGTCTTTTCTTTTTGTTTTAAATTGGTTTTCCAAAGTTTTCCATTAAAAATTTTGGTGGCGACTCCAAATAAATTGATTTTCAAGTTTCATTTTACGAATCAATTTAAACGTTTTTTATTTCTTCTCACCGAAAGGTCGGTTACGACAGTTATGTTTATTATATTTTTAGTCATGCATAATATGTTTGATGTGTAATTGTAACCATAGACTTGTGCACTTATGTGTTTTATAATTTGATTAAGATATCAAATTTATGCTTGTTATAGTATAAGTAAATAGATGATGTATTATTTGTGTGTTATGTATTTGTTGTGTATGTAACATGGTTTGCAATTCTTCTTTCTTTAAGTTAAGATAGCATAGAAGAGCAAGTCAAGCGCATAGGCTAAGAAGGGTCACCATATTTAGACTACCCAAAAGGATGCAATATTAGTGGGGTGCATATTGTTGCTTCATGAAGATGGTAAGTATCACTATGATAGGGCATTCAAACTAGGCTATCTCTAACAATATGAGGTTGTAATGAAGGACAAGACACCTGGTTGTGGGCTGAAAGGAGTCCCACACATCTAATCAAGGCTTATAACTATTAAAGGCAATTGGCAAACTGTACACGATATGGCTGTGGGAAAAGACACTAGCAGGTCCTGTTGATACCTTATCACAAAGTGCGTGATGGCTAATAAACTTGTATGGAACGAGTACTTGAAAGTAAATATTCAAGTCCATGTGGCTGGTTGTTAAAGTTTCATCTCATTGTGTGACACTAATGTATGAAATTGATTACTTTGTAAACTCACAAGAAAACCTCTCCATATTACAATAGGCATTTCCCTTATTATGAGGAGTTAACTCTTGCGTAGGGCAAAGATAAAAGAACTAGGAAAGATACCCAGTCGACATGTGACATAATAGAGGAACTAGATCAGAAGACTCGATCTCCTGGGAATGAAACTCAAGGTTAGACGAAATCTGATGTCATGTTATTCTTTGAAGTCCTTGTAGCCCACAATCTCAATGGATCTACCCCCAAAAAGAAAAGGCATCACACAAGCAAGGACAGAGATGAATTATTTGCTAATGTGATTAGAGAGGTGTTTAATAAGGTGAACAAAAGGATTAACAGAGCAACTGATAAGGTTTATGTTATTATTGATAACCTAACATGCAATGGGGACATTTAGGATAAAATTGAGTCTTTATTAAATGATTTGCTAGTGATTCTCGGCCTTTCTGTTGATGAAATATTTGCTATCCATATTGTGAATAGAAGGGATACGTAGCTCCTTGTGTCATTCTCTATGGTTCTAAATGCAGCCAAGGTTGCTAAATATGTAAACTACTAAATTAGCTTCCCATGCGTTTTTTATTTTTTGTGTGTAATAGGGTGATGGATATTTTATGATGATGTCAAAGAAAGGTTGCCTATTGCTGAACTAAGTCCTCACCACCTCCTTTTTGTCATATGTGAAGGTTTGCTTTCTAGCTTCCTTTATTAGGCACGCAGGCATAATGGGTCAATTTGTATTGCACAAATGGACTCCCATTTCCAGTAAGTGAGTATAATTACCTAAGCAATGGTCGACTCCTATGCCTATCATATATACATGGTTGGTGTTTTTTCCTTACTACTGTATATCTTCTTTGCATTATGAAGATGAAGATGGAACAATAATATATATGCATATTCATTCTATTTTTTTTTTTTATCTTCACTTCAATTGCAAATATAATATATATATATAAGTAACTCTTCAATGTAGCAAACAGAGTCTTTCTTTCTCTTCATTATGACCTTTCTTTATTTTAAAATTTAGAAAATCATCGATATAAAAGACTACCATAACAAGTTGTACTCCAAACAACAAGTATAAGAGGATGAAATTGACATATTACAAGTAAAGGAATATTCAAATATTCATAGCATTAATAGGTTAGGAAGGAAAACCAATTATTATGTGGTCTACAGGAACCATGTTTTTTTATTAAAAAAAAATCTAACTATAGATATTTTAAATTGTCTCAACATTATTAATTGAAATGAACTACAATTTTGTAAGTGCTTGATATTATAGTTATCATAAAAGGATATGAAGACTTGTTTGTTATAATTTTTTTAGATACAAGTTTATATGAATGACATTTTAATCTTTGTCTAATATATCTTCTGGATGTGTCTTGGGCCTATAGATTTCCTAGTTAAAAAGTCTGGTTTAGTAAAGCTTATATACAATCGATCATTTGTGTGCTAAATGTAACTCAATGTATCTATTTCCTACTTGTGAAACAGGCCATTAAAAAAGATGGTATTGATGTTCATAGATTTTTAATAGTTAGTGAATGCTACTTTGCAACAACTACTGGAGTATTATTTTATAGAATGACACATTGTGGAAATGTTGTTGTCTTATGGGATGTCGGATATAGTGTGCCAATATTATGGTAGGACAATGTTAGTGACCGAACCCTTGTCGCTAGGGTATTAAAAGCTAATACCGGATATGAAAATACACTATAGTGATGCAATTTGGGTCATGTTCACTTCATGGAGCCTAATTTATTCCTAAGTAATTTAAATGCAAGATATGTGCAAAAATGAGGAAAAAATGGGGTTGCCTTTGTTTTTTGAAATTGGGTTAGATGCAATTTATCTATAATTGTTTTTGAGATTTTTTATATGAGATGTGAGTTGGCAAAATGACTAAATGAGGGAATGAAAATATAAAGCAAATGATGATGAAATACCCATTGGAGATTTAATTTAGCCTTCCTAGCTTCTTAAAAGATAAATGAGAGTTTCTTTTGAAAACCAATTCCTTATGTGGTTTGAAATACCATTCAAACATTAGGTAAGTTAATTTATTTATGAAATATTTAAACCTAAAGGTTCACAGCAACATTAACTACCATTCTTAATGTGCAAATGAGATATCAATGCAAATATGTGAGAATAACTTAAGCAACTTAACTAAGTGTTACCAAGCTACCACAATCAATTATAAGATATCTTGGATTATACCAAGCCCAATAATTTTATAATAAGTACAAAAATAATCCTTACAAAATATACATCAACACATAAATCCCAAAATCTAGTCTAACATACGAAATTTTACAGAAAGTAATTCAACTTATCAATGTAACTAAATGATTTAACCAAAACACATTGATTACAAGAAGGCAATGATAAAAAAGATTAAGAAAACTCCTTAATTGATGCTCCAAGTTCAAGCCTCCTTAATTCTCCTTTAGCCAAGTGATATCTAAATGCTTATGGTTGAGAGGGATGCATCACCAAGCTCTAAAACACCAAGAACAACCATGGAAGTGCAGAAAAATGATGGAAATATGAAGAAAATGAAGAAAAGAGTGAATGTGGATGAATTCTCAGTCTCTCCTTTACTTGTTGGATGCCTACACTCTACAAAGACCCTAGTATTTAATGGGAGGTGAGTTAGGTCGGATCTTACAATTAGATTCAAATCTAAATTAAAAATTACGCAAGTTAGGTAGACTTCGCTACGGCGAACTACACAGAGACAAGATATGTATAAAAAAGAGACTTTACTGTGGCAAAAATGAACTACACAGCAAGCACATTCTGGGTCTTTTTTGAAATATTTTGATTTTTCTAGTCCCTAATTGCAATTTCTTTCAACTAGTCTTTGAATTTGGCCTATAATGCAAGAAATTGAATATTGTAATATCTTTAATTCAATTAATTTAAGTCAAATTAGTGAAAGAATTACAATTTTATACTTAAAAACCACATTTTGCATGAAGTTGCCTTTAATCCTAATATACTACAAAATATTATCCAAGCATGCATTTAAGCTCAATAAACCTCATAAAATGTCATGAAATGACATTGACTGACATGATAAAAATAGGTATGATTAATTGGTCATGTAAAAAGTTATTGGTTGTATATTTGACTAGTTAACTAAGTAGACAATGGCCATAATGTATGATTTATGGTGCCAATGTGAATTTGATAGTGTTGGTCATGTAAAATAAATATTGTTCAATGTGAATTTGACACATGTAGGGAGCAATATCATCTATAAATTTTCAAATATTTATAAACCTCCTTCAACGGCTTTATTCAGTTATTTAGTTTACTTGAAACTTTAAACAACGTCTAATTATTATCCACTATCTAATGTCAATGGCCAATTTTAGTTTTCACTCTCAAAATTTATATCCCAAAGGTTGTTAAACCTTGAAAATTTGTCGTTGAAGGGGTTTTAGCCTTGCACAATGACAACTTAATTCAGTCATGGATAAGTGAATATGAATTGTAATTCATTTTGATGTTGTTACTACAATATATACATTACCTCATTTTGAGGTTATTCATGTCTTTTAAATTTCTTCTACAAGGTATAAGTAAGATAGACTATAGAGAATGGAAAGTGGTTACCACTGCTTCACATATTTGTTGTTATCATACCTATTTTTTTTCTTGTCAACTAATCATACCTGTTGTTATTGTAAGTCGCAAAAAGTGTGTATGTTCATAAAGCATATGTAGTATTAAGAGTTTATATAATGAAGCCTATATTATAAATGGCCCTACCTTGCACTAGTACTTGTTTTGAATTTATTTTTCTTATTGAAAAAGTTTTCAAATAATTCTACTCTAGCTATTATATTAAAATAACAATTTATTATTCTTACAATTATAGTGGTGGTCGTCCTATGCATGGTAATTTTCTGTTTAATGTTTGTCAATTTATACATTATTCAGTTAGCATTTGTTTGCCTAGGTGTATATATGGTACCTACATTCGCTGGTATGATAATTTTATATATGCTATTATCACATTAGTGGAAAATGTAGGTATACCTTTTGTGGGAGAAAGAATAGACATTAATTTAATCACTATGTTGACTAGTGAATTTGAAGCAAAATAATTTTCATGATCCTTTTCCACCTATGGGCTCACAAGGAAGCATTTGTGGGAACAAAATAGTGACAATTTTTATAACTCGTACAATATATAGCAAAAACCAAAAAGGCTTAGAGAGAGAGAGAAAAAAATCTACCACTAACACTAAACACATATATACTAATCACTTTCAAAGTAGCTTATATATAGTATATCACACAACATCTCATAATGAACCATAACTTGAACTAAAAAACCTAACATCTAAGTACATCAACTTCACTATAACCATATACTACTTACAACCAAAAACAAAACCATAACCAAATACTACTTATTGCAAAAGCCTAAACCTTACAAGGCAACCAGACACTACTACAATTACATCTTTAGCACACGTGCAAACAACATCAACAACAAGGAAACATAAAAAATTGCAAGGCATATATGCTCCATTTTGAGTCACACCATCTCCTCCTCTAATTTTCCCACTATTCAGCTAAGTTTAGTGTTTAACATATATGTTATGTGCACTTCAATATCCCTGGTGCAAACTCCATCATATGATGCTTGCTCAAGTGCATAACTGAGGTCAGCCAATTGAAGTAACTATAGTTGGTTGCATCACACTTTGCATATAACTTGTTAAGATTTTTCAAAGGCTTTGATATCTTGATAGTTGCTCTTTTATCACAGTAGTAATTCCTATTCATCCACCTTGGGCCTGCATTGGCGTAATTATCCCCCCACTTGAGCTTGCTATAGGAATAAATAATCACCTTCCTGTCAATAGCAAAAACCAGCCAAGCAAGCACTAAGAATAACTAAGAGATAACAAGAATAAAGAAAAAAAACAATAATTTCACAAGAAAAAATTAAACAGTCCATCATCACAACTATAAATGTCACTCAAGATTTAAAATAACAAATTCACTGTAAGTCTACAACATGCATTAATTATTTAAGGGTTATAATAACAATACACATTTATACTATTAACTCAATGATGCACTAGAAAAAAGTATATAAGACTAGTAGAAGGTGTATGTTTAGGGTAAAAAGAATTAGGAGCAAGATATCACATCAATAAATCCCCTCCTAATTGTACTCATTATATGACAAGAGAAGCTTAGGTACTGAAGCTTATCATGTTCAATAGTTGTATCGGTAACATCGATTAAGTCATAACAACAGTATTGTGATAGATATTTCCCTTCCAATACGCAGAGTAACTTGAAATCAAGTAGAAGGTATTAATGTCTAGGCAAACCTTTTGACACCTGGAACAAAATCCAGAATATCTTTACTTTTAAATTATAGAAACATAAAGTAAAGTACTTAGCTTGCAAAACCAATATTATATCCAAGAAATTTAGGTAATGTTTCCTTTTATCCCATTTCAAACCTATTTTAGCATATAATTAATTAATTTGCATAATATTAACTAAATATAGGTAGCTTATCTTTCAATCACCGATTTCATCATATGTTTAGGTAGTAAAGTCTGGGGCCAAGTAAGCTAATTCAAATAATGCAAAGGAGGAGACAGAGATTTACCTTGTGCTAGGATGGAAAATGTTGAAACCTTTAATAACAAATTGAGTGTTTGCCTTTGCAAATACAACAAGTGGTTTGATACAAGAAATTCTACAATGTTATGGGCTTTTAAAGCTCAAGGGAAAATTTAAAACTACCTAACTTGCAAATTTTTCTTGATAGAGATGTATTCTTAATATGATACAGTCTAGCCTTATATAGTTCTCAATCTTTGTAAGACTGTGAGATAACCAGTTGAGAATCTAGTGCTTAAAATAAACCACAAATCAAACTCTACACGAATAAACAATTTAGTAAATTATTTAAAGCAATTCCATAGCACACGAAGTACTATGATTAGAGAACACAAGGAAAACCATTTGGATCCTTGCCAAAAAGTTTTAAAACAATTCGTTCTGTAAGACTCTATGATATGCTTCAAGGAAGTTCAGATTGAACAATCCTTGAACACAAGTAAATGAAAAGAAGAAAAGATAGAACAACTAGCAATCTCAAATGATAAGTTATGCCACACTCAAGAATACTAAGTTTGATTCGCCACACTCTATAATAGAAAAGGGAGAGTGATAAGAATCGGGGATAATTTCGCCACTAAGTTTAGAAAACTTAGATAAGAAATTCGCATATAAGAGGCTAAGCCAATTTTCAGAGCATTCAAGGTTACATTTCTCATTGATAACTTTCATATTTATAGCCAAGAACAACCATCATAGCATAAGTCTAAGATTTATCTAATTTTCACTTAATTTGGAAAAACATACATAGAAATTCACCTAACATAGACTTTTTATCTAATGAAGATCACCTAACTTATCTAACTTGGACTTTCAAAGAAATATAGCTCACCTAACTTAGACTTTAACCAATACTTATTTCAACTTTCATCATATGCATTTATCACATGCATAATTGGCTTTTCATAATTTATTTATTATAGCACATGATCAAATTGGCCCACTTGAACTTAGGCTCCATATAGAAATTGGGCTTGGATCCTAAATGGGCTTATTCCATTTTGAATTGCTAGACAACCATGGCCTAAATCTTCTTGGCCATAGAACGTGTAATCGACCCAGATGGAGCTCCTTGGCCTAAGTTAGCCTCTTGTTCAACTTGAGGCTCATCACTCTAGAAACAATAAATAAATAACATTTTGGTAAAAGCAAATTAACTACATCAATAAACACAATGAAGGCCTAAATGATCAACATATTGATAGGAATCCTATTGATACCCAAATTAATCAAGTGCTGATAAAAAAGTATATGAACCTAAAATAATAGATCTGACATGGTGGCTTTGATGGCAACACCCCTCAAAGTGTTACCTCAAAAAGAGAATAGAAAAAAAAAAAAAAAGGCACCAATTTATCTCGAGCAATCTTCACAAATTCCAACCACACGCTGGCAATTTCTGCCCTAACATCAATGTTGGAGTCTACCAGTGGTTAACAAAGCTCAACAACCACCGGTGTAACCCTCCTTGTCATGACCCAAAATTATTGGTCATAACCGGTGCATGAGCTAATCTAACCTAGCCTAGCAAGTCTAAAACATTATTACAAAGTCCATAATATATCAATAAAATGCATTAAATGCACTTTTAAAATATAATTCAAGAAATTTCTTTGAGGTTGCCTAAAATCTAGCACACCTCTCCAAAATTCAAAGTTTTCCAAACTTGTACAACCAGTCGTATTGATAATCAATCAACTAGTTTAAAATATTCTCAAATTATACATTTAGTATAGTATGGGAATAGCCTACACAAGGCTTACAACACCATACAATATTTATAAACTTAAAACAAACTAATATCTAGTAGTCATAACCTTGGAGTCAGACAAATATGATGATTAACCTAAAATGACACCTCAAAATGTCTGAGTGACAAGAAAGTCTTATCACTTACTAATCTATAAAATGTTAAAGAGAGAGGTGTAAGTCTACCATTGACTTAATGAATGCATAAATCATAAAGTAAGCAAAAAAGAAACAATAGAGACCTTAGAGTTTTTAACAAACATTTATTTAAGTAAAAAAATAAGTTTTCGATAAAATAAAAACACCATTTCTAAATCTTATAATTTTGTATAAAGTGAGTATCAAGAAAAGAACTAGTATCATCATAGTCATATTCCTTTATCGAATATGTTTTAACAATTCATATGATATCTATTTATTGGATACATCTCAATATCTTATACCTGTATCTCTTCACTAGATATGTCACAATAATTCATACTGATATTCCTTCACCGAATACATCTTAATATCTCATATTTGTATCCCTTCATTGGATACATCTCAATAATTCATACTCGTATCCTTTTACCAATTACATTTGAATAATTCATTTTAACAAGGTACACCAAAGTCGTTACCCCCGCTAATGGCTATGGGATTTTTACATGAATTCTCATATATCTTTTAAATTATAAAATCCATTTAATATAAATAAATTGTGTAAATAGAATACGTAAATAAATAAATAATTTTATTTAAACATATTTATTACCATAAAATAATTTAAGTAAAAATAATCTTAAAGATTTTTAAAATAGAACAAAGGGTGGAAAGGAGAGAAGTGACAAGAATATAAAGGATTTAAAATGGAAAATACAATAATGCAACAATAACATAAAATAAACTTAAATAAAATAAAGGAAACAATTATAATTACTTCCTTATATTTTATAACTTTTACTTTGCACTTCTCATATACCAAATGCATTTTATAATAACAATAATTCATAAAATTTAGTAATATCATTTATCACTGGGTTATTTTTATATCCGTACGTATTATATCATATATACGTAGTTGACAAGTTCAAAAGAATATAGATTTGTTTCACTATAAAACGTAGAACATGGAATAAAGAAATTAAAAATTGAACTAGAAAATAAAGACATTCGGTAAAATGAAGATAAAATGAAAAGCATTATTTTACTAATTATACACTCACCGATTGAGATCGATAGTAGAATTCCCTTATTCCTACAGCACAGCTAGGATTAAAGAGGTCTCTGCAAAGCTACCTGTTACAAATATGAATGCTCCTTCCATGACCTCTCTTTCTAGTTTGAATGAGAAAATTAAGAAATATTCATACTGTTTATAAAAATTTTCAAATTACTATACAAGTTATTATTTGATACTATACAAATAGTAACAACACGTTTTTGCCGAAACTTGAACAGTAACTGCACATTTTCACTAGAATTTGCATAATATTCACAAGTTTTTGTCGACATTTACTATGCAAGTTATTATGTAATTGTTAAAATTATTATTTACATTTCAGTCCCTAAAAATAAGGTAAAAATTATAATTTGTACCATAAATTCTATTTTTTTCTTTCATTTTAGTCTATAAAATTCTATTTTATTTTTATATTGTTATTTTTAATATATATATATATATTGGGTTATTACACTCCTTGCTCGAGCTTCGACAATGTTACATGTAGAAGGGGTGAGTGGTTTCTTCTACAACTTCCATCTATTGAGCAAACAAAGGCATATAGAGAAAATGTAGAATAAGGGACATTATGGTCTTTTTGCTCTATTACCATTCTTATTTCATCAATTTCTCTGTTGTACCAAACACATTCTACAATTCTATTCTACTTTCCATTCCCAATATACCAAATATGTTTACACATTAAAATTTCTCTTTTCATTATATTTTATTCTTATTTTCTTTCCTATTCTACTTTTCACCCACTTTCCTTTTACGTACTAAATGGAATCTTAAAGTTTGTGAGCTGTAATTACTTATAGATAAGACAAAATAGAATAATATAAAAACTATTCAAATTAATATAGAAGGCTATCAAAGTAATAGTCCAAGTTCAATTTGGCATTTCTTAGATTAAACTTTTGTCATGAATCAAACACAGAAATTGAACGCCAACACAGAGTTGAACAAAAAGTTCAATTCGCGTGAGTTGATTACTATTAGCAAAAACAAAGAACATCTTATGTAGTTGTAGTGACAATGAAAAAGATAACCTGCATCAAAATTGTCCAGAAGAGCCAAAAGAAAGCAGAGAAAAGCAAGTGTTAGGTCTGCAATTGAAGAGAAAACATAAGTATACCTCATTTTCTTTTTCTTGTTGCAGCACGACATTCAAGCCTGCGAATTTGAACCAACAATGTTTTCAGTCATACCACTTTTTTTATCGCAATAATAACATCATGCATTTGAAGAAATTCCGTTGTCATCCCCTCCTTCGTCATTATGACCAATATAAGTCAACAAAAGAGTTGGAAGTACCAACAATACAATTAATTTATACCTAGAAGATTACGTTGTAATTATGAATAATATTTTCTACTCACATTTACACTGTTATAACTTTTTTTAATTTATTAATTAAATTTCAGGCTTAGAAATGTCAGGCTCCTTGAACCGCTAGGGGGTTGCACTATTTGTAAATGAACATTTTCTTTAGACGTGCAATGAGGATTGTAGATTTAAAATATTTACTATAAAAATTTAAATTTTAAAATTATTCTAAATTATCAAAAAATATCTTTTTAAATTTTAAAAGATTTTGTCTTGAGATTTTGAGAAACATAGTGAATGAGCTCAAAGATAAGAAATTTAAAAGTAATAAAATTTGGCTATTGAGTGACAAAATTTTTATGTCACGCGTCATGCATTCAATGATTTGGAGGCCTAACATGAATCAAATGCCACATTTAAAATCAATTTTTTTTTTTGTTTTGTAAAATATTTTACTCCCATTGCTTCTCCCTATCTAATTTGCTAACTTCCCTTCCAAGGAAAAACCTTATGAACCTTTACCATGCAACACAGCAAACCCAGTCTTTTGGAATTGTGGTCCACCATCTATGACATAAAGATGACCCCATATGGTTAAAATATTCATGTTTTATGGATATTTAATAAATATCTATTAGAATACATACATGAAAACTTAAAAAAAAAAAAAAATGGAATACAATCTTAGAATCACCAAAAACAAAAAAAAAAAAAAAGATGATTTGAGGTTATATCAATTGTGCTTTAATATGATATTAATAGTTATAAGGCTTTGTTGCAATTTTATGTGAATGGATTTTACATAAACAAAAATCAACTGAATAAATATTTTTTTATTTGGAAATTTTCAGAAAATAAGTGCAGTTTAAGAATTTAAAAATTCAACAAGAAAAAAAATTAAACGGTGAGCTTGTTGATTGCAGTACACATCTAAGAACAAGAATATTATTTTCTTTGAATATAAAAATAAACAACTGTGATATCTTAATCATTTTCTACTCATGACTGTTCTTTGTGTGGGTTTGAATTGGAATTGTCCATATTTAATTTTCAATCAATATAAGTTTGTAAACTTAAATTTAATCAAGAGTGATTTTATATGTTGTGATTTATGCTTGAAATTCTTTATTAAAAAAAAAATTTTAACATTTTTCATAAAAGAATTTTCACGCTTTTACACGAATAAAATTTTGTTAAAAAAAGATCATTTTAAGAACATTTTTTAATATTAAAGCAAGCAAAATTATTTATAAACAATTTTTGTAATCAACCTTGTGTTGAAATATAAGAATGGATTCTTGCATGATCGTTTCTCCTGTAAATAATTAGAATAATTAAATTTAGGTCTAATAACTCTAAATACGAATAGTATGTGAAAAGTTTTTCTTGAAATTTTTTTATTTTTCAAAATAAGATATATTGATATTGACTGCTTTAATATGTTCTAAATCCATGCTGTTGAGTCTTTTGTTAATATATATATATATATATTAATGTATATTGCTTTAAAATATTTTTTAGGTCCATTAGATAAGTTTTGGATCTCTCACCGAACACAAATGCTGCGTGCTAATGTCATAATGGGAGTTGGTATTGCTTTCTAACTTCGCTAACGGCAATAACTGAATTTGATAAGACCAAAAAAAAAAAAAAAACGAAAATATTGCCTATTCTCTCAGTACAACCACCCAAACATATTTTAAAAAGAAGAGTTTCTGTAAATTTAAATTATTCCACAAGTTCAAAATATGAAATATGTAAAGAGCCGATATTTGTTTAGTTTTCATTTAATCTTAAGAAAAAATTAATTTAGGATTGTAAAATAGCAGTATAATACAATTTCATAAAAAAAAAAAAAAAAGTAACAACAGTATACAATAGATATGATAAAAAAAAACTTATATAAAATTGGTTATATATTTGTTATATTATTTTTTAATTACAACATGATAAGTATTTAATTGTCTAATAATATCATGACACATATATGTTTATTGTTAATAATTATTTTTCTAAAATTAAATTATATATTATTATTAATTGATTTTATATTTATCATATTTTAATTAAATAACAGTATAATAAAGACATAAATAATTCCGTATAAGTTGAGTATCTGTATTTGAAAAGGTAGAGAGAAAGATCCCCTATTCATATGTTTTCTTTAAAAATCTACAATCAACACTAACTTTAGAAGAAATTAATCATTCAAAACAGATTAGTTGATAAATGATTGAGTAGAGATTCTTAGTAAACATGGTATGCACTTTAATTTGTGCACCGAATCGGTTAAAAAATCAAGTAAAAGTCAATTTGTTTTTTCCGAAAGAAGAGTAAAATTCTATTTTATCTTTTATAAATGAGATAATTTTTAAATTTAATTTTTAATAATTGTCTTTAATTTTTAAAAACTGTTTTTTCATTTAATTCTTTACAAAGAATATGTTTTTTAATTTGAGCTTTCATAAAATTATTTTATCAATTTGATCTCCCTTACAAAAGAATTTTTCAATTTCATTGTTCACTATTTTTTATATTTTAAAAAACACCTTTTTAATTGATAACAATTTAATTTAAAAGAGATTAAATTGAGAAATATTTATATATAAGAGAATAAATTTTAAAAATAAATTTACCAAAACCCAAATTAAAAAAAATATTTTATTTAAATGGAACTAAATTAAAAAGACAATTTTATAAGAAAATAAATACAGTGATATTTCATCATTACAATACTAAAATAAATGAAATTTTACTCTACACTAAAAAAAGGACTTAATTAATAATATCAAATAAATTTTAAATTTTAATTAATCTTAGATACAGCAAGCACTCTTAACAATCTTCCTCTCTTCAAGCTTGATGACATAACAATATAATCCCATTTCCCATATCCAACTGTGAATACTGATTAAAGAGGCATTTACTAAACCATAAGAATGGGTTGGCTTTGGATGGTTCCATGTGTGAGGGCAATAAATAAATTACCCAACACCATAAAATTTACCCAACTCTGTTATTTCTCTCAACTGCTGCCACCCCATAAATTTAATTACTCTTATTATATTGTTTCCCTCCTCCTTTCCCACCACTTTCTATCTTCATCTGTATTTCCTTCTACACCTCTTACTGTATATGCCTCTGCGTCTGTTTGTGGGCTTTTCTTTCTCATACACAGATACAACCGTCGTTGCTTGTTCAACGCTCCAAGACGCACAAGAATTTAATAAAGAAACAAACTTAGTCAATCATTCTCACGTCCCACTTTCTTCCAACCCTTTTCTTCAATCCAACTCCAACCACAATCTTTTTCTATCTCTTAATATAAATTTCCATTTGCTGAGCAAATCTTCCCTTTTATTGAATTTTCAAGTCACCATATCTCAGTACCTTTTTAGATTTCGTTTGTTATATTTCAAGGAAGGGCTCTTTTCATAGCCAGCCATGACCGAGGTCCTCCATTCCTCATCCCATTTTTCTTCCTCGTTGAAGAGAACCTCTTCCTCTTCGTCTTCCCTGTCGCTTGTGCCCCTGTCTTCATTGTCTTGCGCAGTCCCTCCCAGCGATGGCATTTTCGTTACCAGCGACCAAGAACCTCCGTCGCCGTCTTCGGTAACCGTGGACGGTTGTTCGACGGCCACGAACTTTGATACTGAGGAGCTGAAGGACAGGGACAAGCACGGGACCGAGCAGCTTTCTGTTTTGGCTCTTCTTGTGACCCTTTTCAGGAAATCCTTGGTTGCTTGTAAGAGTGACAGGAGGGAGCTCTGCGTGATGGAGATCGGATGGCCGTCCAATGTGCGCCATGTTGCACATGTTACGTTTGACAGGTTCAATGGTTTCTTGGGCTTGCCTGTCGAGTTCGAACCTGAAGTGCCCAGAAGGCCTCCCAGTGCTAGGTACCTTCTTCTTTTATTGTCGTGCGCTCATTTAATTTCTTCTCTTTGTTGAGACTGCAGATTATTCACTATTAGCGGATACTTCTTTGTTAGTTAGATGACACTGTTTATATTATATAGCCGGTACTAATTTACTTCCCTCAGGTTTCTGTGTTTAGTGTAATATTGGAAAGTGTGCAGCTGAATTCTAATTAATTGTTAGATAGTTTTACTCTAATTTGTTCTATTGGTCATACGATGAAGATCTTTAGACTAGGCTATTGGTTTGAGTAGGCGGAACTGTGAGACTTTATATTGCATCATAATATAACATGTTGCCTTTATCATGATGGCCATCTCTTGTTTAATTGACTCATTATAATTTTTACCTAGTTTGATGTATTTTTTCGCTTGAATTTTTATGTGCAGTACAACTGTATTTGGAGTTTCAACGGAATCCATGCAGTTATCATATGACTCAAGAGGGAACAGTGTGCCAACAATTCTGCTACGGATGCAGAGACGCTTATACGCTCAAGGAGGGTTGCAGGTTGATCATCTAGATCTCTCTCAGCTTTTCTTCTCTTCTCGTCATCTTATATTTTTATCATGAACTAGTGGACACACTAAGCATGAACTAGACCCAAAATAAAAACATAAAACCTATATGCTGTGCTCGGTTTAACTGCTGGATGTACACACGCAGGCAGAGGGGATTTTCAGAATCAATGCAGAAAATAGTCAAGAGGAATATGTTAGGGACCAATTAAATAGCGGAGTGGTTCCACAAGGCATTGATGTTCATTGTTTGGCGGGACTTATCAAGGTATACCATTGCAAGATAGCCACTGGTTCCTCTTTCTATGCATGTTTCTCATAAACTTTGGTGATTTGGTGGAGTGTAAAATTAATCCAAATGACCATATTGAAATAAAAATTAAATCTTGTTGATATGACAATGGAGAATAATTTTGCTCATAGAATTTTGATATTTTAAAATTATTTGCCAAAGTGGAACCAAACTGTTAAAAATTGTTGATATAGATTTATTATGACGATCATTTTTTCATCAGAGTATAGAACTAATTCAGTACGTAATTGACCGGAGAGAGGAACATATCAGTTTCTAATTTCTCAACATCTAATAGACAAAGGAACATCGTTTCAAAGTGCAGTAGACTGAACCAAGGAACAGTGCATATCCAGAGTTCTTAATCAATCCAGTGGATAACTTACTTGTCTGGCCAAATTATAGTTCGGATTCAATCTCATACAACTGAACACAGGAACACATCGTTGATTTTCTCATTTTCATTCACCCCAGTCATTAAGCAATGATACATCTCCTGTCTCTCACCATGCTGTGTTTTGCTTCAAAGTTAAAAAGATGTTTAGAACTCATGCTACTTTCTTAACCATCCAAACTCACAACTCATGTTTTTAGGACCATGATCACAACATCTTTGCTCAATTGCTGCCTTTTCAACCTATATCACTACTTAGAAGGAAATGTCACCTTTGTTGTAGTTCCTCTGACCAAACAAGTAAGCAACAGAGTCCACTCCCATTTTAATTACAAACTTGTAAATAACAAAGTGATAAAACCATCTTGTTTGTAAAAAGATACAAGGTACACACCAGGAAACTCAGTTTCTTAGGCTGCAACTTGCGGCTTATTCTATGTTTGTGATTTTTGTTGGCGCGCAGGAGATGTGTAATGTGTTGATCTATAAATTACATACTCTTTTGCATAATTGATGATTTGGTTTGATATTCTTGTACATTTCAAGGCTTGGTTTCGGGAGCTGCCTAGGGGTGTTCTGGATTCTTTAGCCCCGGAGCAGGTAATGCAATGCCAGACTGAAGAGGAGTGTGCTGAACTAGTGAGGCATCTACCTCCTACTGAAGCTGCCCTCTTGGACTGGGCCATCAATTTGATGGCTGATGTTGTACTGCAGGAACATCTGAACAAGATGAATGCACGCAATATTGCCATGGTTTTTGCGCCAAACATGACTCAGGTGAGTTCCAACCAATATCTAATTCTCCAGAGAAGAAAAGGCACGCCATATTAATCCCATTATATTTGATAATTCCTGCTTTATCAAATTGCTTGTGTACATCTTGCAAATTCAGTAGTATTTTATTTTCAGGGAAGTATTTTTTGCAGTATTTTTTTATATCAGGTCGATAAAGGCCTAGTGTTTCCTTAATGTTTGACAAATTACATGCTTACTCTGTCAATATTAAATTCTCTAGCAAAGTTCTTTCCTTGTCATTATCTTCATGCCCTCAAGAGTCAAGATGGCAATGTGACAGTTGATCTATCTGATGGTAGGTTTAACTTTTAGTTAGTGACAGTATTCAGACTCTCTGATTGCAGATGGCAGACCCTTTGACCGCATTAATGTACGCAGTTCAAGTGATGAACTTCTTAAAAACACTCATATTAAGGACCCTCAGGGAAAGAAAGGATTCATTGGTAGAATCTTCTCCTCCATTTCATTTCGAGCCTTCTGATGAGAATGGGGACCATAGCCCTTTGCAGTCCTGCCAGGAAGATACTAATGAAGAAAATGAAGAGGCTCAGGATAACTTCAGTTGTGAGAAAACTGTCCCAAAATATTCCCCGGATTCCCCTCACCGAAGCAATAACTTAACTGGGGAAGAATCTGGCGGCTTGTTAACCTCTTCTGAGCATCTAGTTTCTGATGGAGCTTTATATTGTGAGTTTCCACCCAATGGAAATGCTGGCAAGACCAAGACTGATCAATCAAGTAATTCAAACACCAGAAAGGTGACAAAGAAAACCAGAGTCCAGCAACCGACAATACATGGAACTGTTCCTGTTGAGAAGAGGGGGATTAGCAATCTGAGTCGTTTAGATTCAAGGTCAGAGAGGATAGAAGCCTGGCGGTGAAAGAAGCACAACTGTGCTGTGTGGTTCTGTAATTTTTAAGTTTGATAGGGTTGGAAGTTGCAAGGGGAAATTTGAACAGTGGTTCATCTATGTGTCCTTTTATTTGTTGGGTTTGCTTAACTCGTCTGATTATAGGAATAGCACTGTGATCACTCTGACATTGTAATGAAGTCACATCTTTTGTGTGTTTACTTTTTGCTCATATTTATTCCCGAATAATTCTTCATCTGTCATTCATTGTTACTATGTTCAGAGTATTTCTGAATCATAAGGTCTCCTATTATTGCTTGGGATGCTACACTAGATTGCCATAATCTTCCATTCATATAGTGATACGCTACACCTAGAACCTAAACTCCACTTTTCTATGAAAATAGCAGAATTGTGTGATTGTAAGCGTCAGATTCACATAATATTAGACAAACACCATGACGTTTTATTAGTGGTGGTACACATTATGTGGACAGAGCCAGAGGGCAATGTGACTCTAGATAAACTTGCAAAGCTAGGCAGAGGGCATCAAAAGGTTGTAAATTGTAATAGGATAAGGCAATGATATTGAGAGCTAATAACCAACCATTTCTCATAGAAAGAAGTGGGCAAGTATGAAGGATCGAACTGAATATTCCTCATGTTTCCCCATCAATGAAAAATCATGCGATAGTATAATTAAGTTTAGAGGCACTTTACATGCCCCGCGAATGAAATTTTTGCATAAACTTTTGATTATATTACAGCTAATAAGTGTTCTGTAGCCTTATCCAAAAACAGAAACGTGCTGAAGATCGTAGAGACCAACATCCATTGACATGTGGTAATAGCTTCCAAACTTCACCTGCTTGAGAAAAAATCTCCTCAGACTTAAAATCAACACCTACTAATTACCCAGAAATCATAGCTTGAAAAGACAAATATCATCTGAACACAGTCTTGAAATTGCGCAATTTAACTTTTGCCAATGCCAACCTGATACTGTGTCAACTTGGAAAGAAAACGCTATAACGACACAATATACTGCACCGAATTTTTTTTTATGTTAGACATAAAGACTTGATGAGTGGTAATTTACAGAATCCAATGTCACGAAACAGTACATGAGGCATGCCACGTTGCCTGCAATATTGAATCGGGTGAAGCCACTTGGGCAGCTAGCAAGTGGTTGGTTGTGTGATGATGAAGGGTGAGGATGCAAGT
Source organism: Delonix regia (assembly GCA_037074485.1). Lineage (NCBI taxonomy): Eukaryota > Viridiplantae > Streptophyta > Magnoliopsida > Fabales > Fabaceae > Delonix > Delonix regia. The sequence continues at coordinate 12,966,939 of CM073456.1, read as the reverse complement.
GGGAACATAGCCTTCAAGATCACATCAGTGTACTCTGGACGGCACCTTACTCAGGATCAAAAGATTTGCTCAAAATTTGGACTTCACATCATCGTTCATTGCATACTAAGAAAGCTGTGGCAAAAATTTTGTCTTGTTCCAATTTGTGTGCCCTCCTCATCTTGCTCAAAAGCAATGGTGAATCGCATCCTCATCTTGCTTTATAGTCAATACCCTATTATGTATCTATGTAGAAGGTTAAAAATTTTGTCTTCATTCACTTTGTCTGTGGCAGCCAAAATTGGGGACTAGGTATGTCAACCCATCTAAGTCATTATCTCAAAATAATTCATATTTAATCCAATTAATAATTATAGGGGTGATTATCTATTAAAAAAACTAAATAATCCAACCAAAATATTATGAATAGTTAGTCATTCATAACCTTAATAAAATATTAATAAGAAAATACTTTTCTTAGTTCAGACATTTTATTGGTAATTATTAACAAATTTCTAAATTATAATGAATTAATTACAAAATGATGAATACTTAAAAAATAATTAAAGCATAAAATAATAAGATAAACAGTAACATTTTCTTTCTGCATCCACATGACGAAGACTAGAGAAAGTTATAGCCAGATTAGATGCTTTTACAATAGAAAAGTAAATGGGGGGGACCTAGAACTTGAGAAAGAGAATCCATTTATTACGCGTAATGGGAAGATAAAATCTTTCCATACTGATTACTAAAATGTATGGACATATGTGGTGGCCAAATCCACACCAAGCTCTGTACTAAAACCACCCGTTGAAATTCCGTACCGTCATTCCAAAAAAAAAAAAAAACAAAATCAGAACCTCCTACATAAAGAGCTTGTTCCTCTTGATTTTTTCAGATCAAGCTATACTCGTGCCTTTTTTCCCACTTGGTCTCTGCCTCTCAACCTTATTTTCTTGCTTTGCTGTTCTCTTGAAAGCATCAACCTATTGAATACTGGAAAGATAGCAAAGGCTATGGCTTCCGGTGGGAGTCTGCAACACATCTTCGAAAACCCATTGCCAGAAAATCCAACTCTGCTTCAATCCCTCTCAGTGAACCAAATTAGACCCGTCAAACCCATTGACGACTCCTCCTTTACTGAGTTATTTGGTGAACTTCATTTCAAAGAGAGTCCTCGACCATCCCCTTCATCTTCCCTTGCTACTACTTTACCATCAGTTGACCTTCAAGAGCTTAGCTCTGACATAAACCAAACCTGTGTTTCGAGCACCCCAGAAGGTGTTGGTCTCGAAAACCCATTGCCAGAAACGCCAACTCTGCTTGAATCCCTCTCATTGCACAAAATTAAAGCCGTCAAACCCGTTGAAGAATCCTGCTTTACTGAGTTATTTGGTGAACTCCATTTCAAGGAGAGTCCTAAACCATCCCCTTCTTCATCTTCCCTTGTTTCTACTTCACCATCAACAGACCTTCAAAAGCTTGATCAGAAAGATGTTTCTGATTCAACACAGAGCAGCCCGGAAACTACTTGCTCCAATCGTCACAAAAGGAGCGACAGTTTTTCGTCATTGAATTCTGAAAGTCTGCAATTTTGCACAGAGGGTCTTGGTTTTGAAAGCTCAGATGATGTGGAAGACTTGAAGGCTGGAATGGATGAATATTGTTGGGAAACTCGAAGCGAGAAAGCGGGCATCAAGAAGAAGAATTTGGCTTCCGAAGATTCACATGGGGAATGCAGTAGGTCAAGAGTAAGTGGGGTGGAGTACCCTCCTCCTATTTCATGCATAGGGAGGACTGGGAAGCCTTGGGTTTGCTTTAAGTCTTACAGGAACAATGGAAGATTTGTTTTGAAAGAAATAAGAATACCCAAACGGGAGTTTCTGCATGCTTATAGAGAAGATGGAAGGCTGAAGCTGCACTTTGTTCTGCCTGATGATGAGTTTCTAGATGAACAGGATGAGGAAGAAGAGGATGACGATGCAGAAAGTATTAATGAGGAAGAAAAAGATGATGGTGTAGTAGGTATAGATAGGGGGGAAGAAAACATGGAAAATGAATATGGTAGTTGTATAAGAGGTCAAGTTCATGAAGGAAAAGAGATTGATGTCTAGGCTACTTCATGGAAGGCAGGAAAACTCGATGTTCAAGTCTTTCTCCTCCCACGCAATTAACAAAATTCATAAAATAAAAAAATAAAAAAATAGTATCCGCTATGTTTTTATTTTTTTTAAAAATCTAATCAATATGCCATACTTCTACCTGTTCAAGTTCTGAGTCCTTTTTCTTTTGGACGATACAAAAATCTATCTAATTTTTATTTCAACTTTCCATTCGTTGAATTGTTTTTTATCGTTGGCCTGCGGGATTACTCCTTCATTTGTTGACTCAAATCTTAGAACATAACCATTCTAATGAAATTATACGTCATTATAAAGCATTACACTTGACCACGTTTCTCTGCTTGAGATGCAAGATTATGTTTCTGCTTCTCCTTTGACTAAAACAAAAAGGCAATAGATTTCCACGCCTTTAAAGTATGACTCAAAACTTATAGATGTCTACTCTAGAGTTTGTAATGATTAAAAAGAGAATATGGCATCATCTGAAATTCTAAGGATTAAATTATTTCGATGATGTTAAAATGAACAGAGTTAAGCCTAATCATTTCTGGTAGATGCGCAAGTCATATTCTGAGTTTTGCCTGTTCAATAAATTGTACCAAGTCCATTGTTTAATACAACCCTTTTCAGCCTTAGGATGTGACAGAATTGTAGCAATATTCATTCACCACCATAAAAGCAGAGGGGAAGGAAGCAGTGAAAACTAGGAAGAGTGGGAAATTGTAAGAATTTCTGGAACTTTTCGGTTTGTTAACAGTTCTTTAATCAATGAAAATAGACATCAGGGAAGAGAATATATGGACGTGTCTTGAAGGCAAAAACCTGGGGCATTCCGAGAATCGAACTCGGGACCTCTCGCACCCAAAGCGAGAATCATACCACTAGACCAAATGCCCGCGTTGAAAGGAGCTTGTAGCTTTAAATAGATTCCTAAATAATAAGTGAGAGGATTATTCTTGTTTCCAATGATAAACCATGCAGCTCCAAGCATTTTCTTCGTTGCAGAGAAAGTAAACGTTAAAAAGGAAGGAAAAGAGTGGCATAATCCAAAAATTAAAATAGTTAATAACTCAGAATCATAGTAATGACGATGAGATTTTGAAAGGGACACCCAATTCATCAAGATAAAGAGCATTTAATGCATGAACTGATTTGGAACCTCGGTGTTTTAACACGTGTACATCGTGACGTCAATTGGCCACCGATTGAAGATTTTGTATGGAGCATCTAATTTTCTTCTGGTACTCAATACATGGATTCTTTCATCATGATGGAACCTTGCGAGGATTAGAGCTTCTTTTTGACACCAAAATGAGCCGAGTCAAATTAACGACGCTGTATTATAGAACCATTTTTTTGGGGTCAAAATATAATTACCCTTTCAACACAAAATGAAGGAAAGAAGCGTCTTCTTAGGCCACATTCATCTTTCCTGTGTATGTTTTCATCAAATGTACCAACAGAGCATATTAGGAGATCGCAAGTGGACGACAGAATATTTTCCACAAATCAAGTAGCAAGATATAGGTCCCTGTTCTCAGGAGAATTTGACAGACTATCTACTTTCGACACCTCAAAGTTACGCGTTGAGACCAACTAGTTATTTATGTCTACAACTGTGGCTAAGCTTCAAAATGCATCAGCCCAATATTCCGAAATAATTGCGTTAATCTTTATAAGAATAAGCAAAAGATTAAGGTATGGTAGTGTGAAAATGGGCATTTTAACTCATTTTCCGAAGGAAAAAGTAAATCTAGGACTAAAAAATCTCAAATACCATGCTGATAGTTCTAATTCCAAATGTCTTTGTACACCGATTGATAGATAATGCTTTTTATTCTCCTCTCTGGGCTGTTAAAGGCTCTAAGTTGCCTACGCATAACTTTATCACCATGCCCAAAACGAGCCAATGTAAGTGATCAATCACACGCCATTAAAACAATTTTCGTTAAAACAACTTCGATGTTTCTCATTCCTCAGACAAAGTAGAATCTATATAGGTCAACTCCGCAGAGTATTAAAAAACATGAAGAGAAGCCGATCATATCAATAGTGATGTAACAAGAATGAGAGGTGGTGAGCGTTATTTATTTGCGTAATTGCTACAACTATAAGCAAACTATGAGAACACGATCCAATGCAATCTTCAACTGTGGATTCAGAAGAACGTGAGCCTCAATCCTGAACTTCTGGCTTCTTTGCAGTGCCTTTAAGGTACCACCCCAAAGCACCAAGAATTGTTATAGTACCAGCAACAACTGCATAGTTTCGGTACTTGTCAGTTGAAACTTTCTCAGCTGATGATGTTCCTGTGGAACCCAAGCCGGGTTTGGCATCAGTTACCGAACCCCCAGAGCCTGCCGCTGCCTTATCTTCTGGTTGAGGGCCCTAATTTAGAATACTATTGACCATTAGTTCAAAGTATACCATAATGTATACACAAATAATTTAAAAAGGTGACTCATTGATATGAAAATTTTCATAGTCTAAGAGGAAGTGAACTCCGTAGAATTATAAATAGAAAATTATCACGTAAAATCAACATCATAGAAGTAGTTTATCCTATAGTGAGAAAGCATGTGAGAAAGATTAAACACGGATATAAAAGAAACTCTATGGTTGACGAGTCCAAGCATAAAAATTGTGAATTAACCGGTATACTTATAGTATTAAAAACAATAACAGAAGTTTCTACCCTAAACCCTAATGTTTACTGTTAATTGCAGCCAATTATCTGACAATCAGTCCATTCCTTATGTTCAATTTACTAAGCACCAGTTAATTGAATGTACGCCACTCCCTTCTCATCTTACCACATCTCACTGTTCATTTTTTATCTCATTTATTATTCCATGTTAGCAAGCAACACCGAGAGACTAGAACATATTACAGAACTAATTGACAAGGGACTTTATACTAAAGGCAATCTAAAAATTAAGCAATCTCCATAGAGGACTAAACCATGCCTTTGATTCAGCAAAGAGTATTCAAGTTTCAAAACCATATCATTACGGGCCAGGACAGTAGAAGACAAGCACCTATATTAAGTACAGACTGCAGAGAGTATTTTTATGGTGGGTTTGGCTCATTATTGTTGCATGTTTGTCAACCCATATTCATACTATCAGATCCTAGCTTTGCAGAAATGGTCCACCATGTACAAAATCCTTAACATTGAGAAATGCAAAAACCAAAGGTGGAATGATGAATTGATTATTGACGACCCACCAAAGACAGGCTTAGTAAGATCAAATTCAGCAGCTAGTAGCTTCTAAGTATTGCATCATTTAATGCACTGAAATCACCAGGAAAAAAAGAATAATATGAGAAGTGAGAAGATACCTTGCGAGCAAGCTTCTCCAACTTCTCTTGCTCAATTTTCTGCAATATTACAAAACAATAAACACATATGGCATGAACTGATGCACATAACCCAAATAAAGTCTACTAATAAAGGCTCGCATCACTTTAATCAAATATTACTTAAACGATTCCCAAAATTTGGGTAGGTTGCACATTGCACAAAATGTACCATGCTAAGTTGTTAATGCATATCACGAACACAATTCTTCATTGCCAGTGCACTAAAAATAATTTTTAACAAGCATTGGTTTTGGGAGAGATTCTTAGCATATTTTAAAGTTTCCAAATAAATATATTATGATATTATACGCACGGCATAGCCTAGCCTAGCAATCTTGCTCAGCTTGTTGGAAATTTCTTAACCTTTGGAACATCAAGTCAAATCCTAACTACATAACGGTACTTGTGAGCCTATATACGAAAAAGACTGCTACAATGTACCCAAAAAAAAGAAAAGAAAAAGAAAAGAAAACACACACAGCGATACTACGCCATATGTAAGAGACAAACGGCAAGGAAAGTAGCAAAAACACTTTGGATACACTATTATCTCTTAAAATTTGTCCGATGATCGATTAAAAGTTTGCAAGAAAAAGACTACACTAATACTTCAATTTTCTGACATCAATAATATCCTCAATTTGCACGAGTTCACGGCAGGATGAAACCTAACGCAAGAAGCAGATTACAACACAGGAGATTTCAAGATTACCTTAATGTAAACATTTTCTGCAGCTTTTTCCTCCTCACTAAGTATTTTGCCACTACCACTGTTATACAGCCTTCTAGATACAAATCTTGCAGCCATCCGTGTCGCCATTAAAGCTAACTTTGTTCTCTGTAAATGAAATGATGGAGGATGCTAAGTCTATTCATCATATCAACACTTAAGACGCTTTAAGAAACAAATATAAGGAAGGCAAAATCCTCCGTTTATTGCCGACTGAATTAAAATGAAGACTACTTCAGTTCACACTCAGGAGAAAATCAATCCAATCAATGAAATCAAAACGTTAACATAGCTTACGCATAAGCAATTTCAAGATGGCCCATAAGGAAACGATGAGGATTTTCAGAATAGAAGAAAGATAGATACCAGATTCAGACCAGAGAGAGAGAGAGGCTCAATACGAAAGAAATGCGTTAGTTCTCTTCCTGTGTTTGGTGCCGGGGAGCTTGAGGGTTTAAGTACGGTCCCGTTTAGATCCGGTCGAGGGGGCCAGGTTCAAGAAACGAATGGCTTCGGTGGGAGGGAAGGGCCGGTTTTTTTTTTTTATTCTATTTCAGGCTTTTTCTTGGACCTAAAGCCCGTGGAAGGTTGCAGAATTTCCTTGCTCTTCTAGTCACCGCAGGCCTCACAAAATCGGAAGAAAAAGAATAACATACATCTACTACTCTGTTCTTGATATTATTTGTTTCCCTTTTTCAATTTTTTATAGGGAAAAAATAAGGAAGAAATTTTTTATGTGCGGATAATTTTTTGGGACGCAAGTGTGGATGCAAGTATTGAAACTCGAAAATGTTTTAAAAGAGTTTAATAATTCACAAATAAAAGCTGAGTTCAAATTTAAATATTTGGAAAAACCTTTTTCTAATTTTATAAATTTCAATATAAAATTAATTTAACATATTAAATATATTTTATAATATTATAAAATATGTGTTATTTGCAGAAAAGTGTATCAGATAAGTATGCATACATATATGTAATGCAATAATTAATGTTTTAGTTTTTATTATTATATTTTCAATTACCTCCTTATTTATCTTTACGTAATTTTTGAAAGAATTCTCATCCACAATTTTAAACTTTATTTGAAAATTGGTTTTTTTTTAGATAATGAGTTTGGGCTGTCCATGAAATTTGGGCCTCGGTAGCTCTCGGCTGACCCAAACACTGCGATTGCCCCTTGACAAGAATACGGTCATAAACGGTGACAGGAATTAGCTCCTCCGAATTCCAAACACAGCTGCGCTACTCACAAAATCGAACCCTATTTGTCTCTGTTATTTATGACGGCAGAACATACCGCACTCCCGCCCTCTCCACCTTGGTTCTCAGAATTTTTCCTGCTCCATCTTGATTCTTCGCAAGCCAAATGGTGAGACCAAGTTTCTATAACTCTATAGCTATACTTGATTCTCTCAATAATTTTGTTCATAATTTTGTGTTTTTTCATCACTTGCAGGCACCTAAGAAAGATAGTAAAGCACCTCCTCCATCCTCAAAGCCCGCCAAGTCAGGAGGAGGGAAGCAAAAGAAGAAGGTAATAGGTTTTCAACTTTTAATTGTGCAGTTGCTCTAAATGTATCTTTTTGAATGGTCAAAGCATTGTTTTCACAATGACATTGATGGGCATTTGTAGTTTGTTTTGAAACCTGTTGATGGTAATTGAATGTGGGTTTGAATGTTACTGCTCTGCAGAAGTGGAGCAAGGGAAAGCAAAAGGAAAAGGTGAACAATATGGTTTTGTTTGATCAAGCAACATATGACAAGCTTCTTTCGGAAGTTCCGAAGTACAAACTAATTACGCCATCCATATTGTCTGACAGATTGAGGGTACATTCTTATCTTGGCTGCTCGCTCTCTAGTTTTATACGCAGTGATACATTGACAGATTAGTGGATTGTTATTGATTATATTCCCTAATTTGAAGTCCAGAAAACTGGCTATTTGAGGAAGCATAATTTCTCCGTGGATAACAATGTTTTGATATGTATTGTTGCGGAATAATTAGTATCCATAGTGGCAGAACCATTGAAAGCATAAAATTTGTATGCAAAGGCACTCTTGGTCACATGTAATAGTTCTTTGTATGTGTTCCTTCTCATTTGGGCTGAGAAACGAATATGATATAGGAAAGTATTATTGCTAGTGGTGGACTCTATGCATAATTTATACTTGGATCAGTTTGCTTTCCTCAAAGAGGAGGAAAATATACATAATGGATTAATTTTCTAACCGTGTCTTTGTCGGTATTTGTACCACTGTTTGATTTGGTAACAATCCCCTCCATTAAATGGCTGTGCTTTACTATAATAGTTGTATAATAATATAATGTTGTATAATAATATAATGTGGTATGAAGCAATTCCTCCCCTGGTTTACACAACGTCGCAACTGTTTCCTGACGTGACAAAGAAGCTGCATTCTGATTGATGAACAACTAGTCTACATCTCTGTGATTAATCAAATAGAGATTCTTGTTTTTAATGTTTATTACCTACCTTTGATAGTAACACTTTCCTTTGACCTAGCCAATCCACTTTTTCCTTCGCCAACCAAATCGTTGCAAGTACCCCTAGTCTAACCTTGACAAAAGTCATTGTCAGAGAGGGGGAGAGAGAGAGCTGCATCCTTTTCTTGGTCCAGACGAATGGGTGATTGCCTTCTCAAGTGAATTAAATGAATTCCTCTCTCAACGAAGCATTTTTTTTAATTTTTTATGGATAAATGTTGCAAGTGAATTCATAATACGATAATATCACTATATCATCACCAGTTTAGTTGATAACATAGTTGGTCATAATTTAATGCAAATAATGGTAGTAGAAAACTACTCTTAGAATGATTGCTTGCATATAATTTCCACTCTAAAGTAATTATTCTCTTGACCATTTTCAGATCAATGGATCTTTGGCACGTCGGGCAATTAAGGAATTGATGGCAAGAGGTTCAATTAGGCTGATATCTGCTCATGCCAGCCAACAAATTTACACCAGATCCACCAATACCTAAGCATGAAGATGTTCCTCATACAACTGTTAGAGAACTGACTCATGAGGTTGGCACTTTGCAAGATTGCGACCCTCAGAGCTCTGCTTCATTTTGATGATTTCTTGTTTTCTTACTCTTAATTTTATCAGACGCATTTGTTGTCATTTTCTTTCGAGTTAATTACAATTTTGCTCCTCCACAATATATATTCGTCATATTTACTTATCTCCACGCGTAAATTACATGACAATTAAGTATAGAGGAAAAATGCTTGCAAAGGTCATGGGTCATTAGCTTCGGCAAGGGTTTGATTTTTATCCATATGACTTCTCCCAATCTTCCAAAATCTAGTGTTTTGCAAAGGTAAGGTGCTATTACTGACATAGCATGTTGGTTTCTATATTACACACAATAATAAAGAAGATTGGAATGCAGAAAACGGAAAACATGGGATATGTACTTTTTATGTCTAAATCCTTGGCCATTCTCCATTCCTAAGAATTCAAACACACCGATCTATCCTTCAATATCATTCATTGATCAATATCATGCCTTGACATTCATAATCGAAGTAGGAGACAATGCCATAGGCGGCTGAGTTTTGCTCTGTTATAATTTTTTCCTACCATTTTTGTATTCACTAGAAAGAAATCAAGATCATGACGCAAAATGGAATATTACGACATGCCAATTGTGATAATGATCCTTTTTATATTTTGTCCTTATTCTTTAAAATTAATTTTAAAAAGTTTTGTTGACGACTATTTTGCGAGCATAATACTTTTTTTCCTTCAAATAATGGTAATGAATAATTGAAAAGAATGGTAATAAATAATTGAAAAAAAAAAGGCTTTAAAATGTCAAATTTCATTTCTTACATATCGTTTTCCTTGGCAAAAAAATCCTGCTATAGAGAAACTGAAGGCCTATGCCGGAAACACATCCAGCTCGGAGCTATTTTCCTGATCAATAACATCAAGAAACACTGGATCAACGGTCACGTGGCTTTCCATGTGCACCTTGAACTTATGGTCCCACCAAAGAACCTTAGCCGTTCCACCGATATCCACAGCCGCGTCGAGCTCCATCTCACGCTTGGCGACATCAGCCACAAAGCGAGCGGCGTGGTGAGCCAGTTCCAGGCCGTGAAGCCGAGCCGGGAGGCGGAGCAGCTGGCAGGAGCGGGGCGGCTGTGAGCCGGCTTGCACCTGAGCGGAGCCCAAGAGTGAACCCTGGTAGAAGATGGACATGGAGGAGGAGGAGTAGTGGATGGGGGCGATGTTGGGGTTGGTGACGTGTACGGTGAGGATGAGCTCGGCGTCCAGGACAGGAAGGTTGAGCTTCAAAGAGGTGAAGTTGATTGATATCAAATGGAAGGTTGGGTCCTTGGGCTTCGCCGATATGATAGCCGTTGCTGCCACCGCCGAGGCGGCTCCGATGATCGCCGAGCTCCAGCTCCATTTTACCTTTTTGTCCATGCTCCTCCCTTTGGCTTGCAGTTGCAGAGCAAGTTCTTCTGAAATGGACTACAAATTGGGGGAGAAACTGGAACAGATTTAGGTGACGGTAATACCCTCGTGTTTTGTCTCTAATTGCGGTAACACCTTCTCTCCAATTTGTGGAAGAGGAAGACAGATTCGACAATGCCGTTGAGTATAGAAATTAAAACTCTTCATAGACAAAAGCAGAGCACGTGGGTTACATGCCTCAATTATTGTCTTCCTTATGGCACTCGCGCGTTTCTTTTTTTTTATTAATTGAATTGTATTGCTTCTGGTATCGTCTATGGGCACCCTCAGAAAAGCATCGTATAGGGCAGAGTACTAGTACTAGGCAAATGAGGATTATCGTTCTGTGTGAATTGATATATCTCATCACTTAAAAATGCTTCATGCTCTTGGCAACTGGTTGAGTTTCTATAAGGCTATATCAATAACTAATTTAGAGTTTCAAAATTCAACCTTACCCTTATCTTATCCTCAGAAGATTGAATGGTATTGAGCCCACTCAAATTTAAATGTCATTTCAAAGAAGGTGCGAGCAATGAATCAACGTAAGCCTCTCCGTCTGCAATAACTTGTAGAGGCGAGATTTCTTCTTTTAAAAAGAAAATTTGCTTTCTCAACATATGAAGCAAATTTTTACAATGATATGCAAGAGAAGGTGTAAAAATATTTACAGATTGAAATTTGTGAAACAATTTTGTACGAGAAAATGTAATGATCATAAAATGATTTTATATTATTTATATGTTATGTTGTAAGTTGTAAAGTGTTTATCAATATCACCTCCTCACATTAGGGAACTGGTTAATAAAATATCACTTAAGTCAAAGTATCTTTAGATTCAGATACGAAATTTAATTAGATTTCGTTTAATATTGTTTTTGTTTTTTACACTCATTTCTCTTAATATTTTAATACGTATTACGAAAATCTCTATTTAAATTTATTTTTCTAAAAAATTATAACATAATATTTTTATTTTATTCTTAATTTAACAATAAAAGTAGCTTAACTTTTGTAATTTTATTCCTATAATGTGTTTGGTATAGTTAGACTTTTTAAAACTTATTTACACACTAAAACAAGGATTTACTTTATAAACACTTTCTTTTGATTTAGAGTTCTATATTTCTCTAAAATAATGTTTGTTTTCTAAACCTAATTACAGACACTCGAGTTTGACTATAATCAAATTTTGCAAATCATTATAATCTAAAATGAAGTTGGTACAATTCTAATCTACACTCAACATGACAGTAAAAATTATTAAGTAATTATATTTTAAAAGAAAACACATATTACATGAAAAATTTACTGCATAAAAAGTTATTAATTATATTTAACGATGGTGCAATTCCCTCTAATATAAGAATGGTTACATTATGTTTTATTAGAAGAGAAAAAGAAACACGCAGGGAGCACACCACACCTCACCGGCCTGTAAGACGTGGTAACCTCCCCAGACTCCACTACCCACCGTTCTGTATCTGAGATTCTCAACCTCGCGTCATCTTGTCCGGTAGTTTAATCTAAGCAACATCATATCTCCGAATCCGAATTCGCATGGATCTTTACGATTCGAATCGTTCCCGCCACCGTAAACCTACCTCCACCGAGCGCTTCCTCGGCGTGACAACCCACGCGCCGCTCCTTGAAAACCCTAGCTCTTCCAGAAGGACCAATGGCGGCGACGAACTCAGCGAGGACGACGTCGTTTTCTTCGGGGAAGATTATACCGAACCCGACCATTCCTCCGTCCCTTCATCTTCCTCCGACTCGTCCACCCCCCGTCACCACCTTCACCACAACCACAAGGGTTTTTCCCCGCTCGATACGTTCGGCATTCTCGCCGCTCTGCCCGAAAATGAACCGTCCCCGATTGTACGAAACATTTCACATCTTTTTCACAAGGCATCGTTGTCTTCCAGCTCCTCCTCGTCTTCCCGTTCGATTCCTGCCATACCGAAGCCGCCCCTGGATCGAATTCCGTTGCATACTTCGTCGTCTTCTGTTAAGTACCCTCAGTCTGCGCCGGTGAATGTGCCGATTTTGTCGCCGGCAATGATGAAGGCGAGGAGTAGACGACTCGAATTCGATGAGGACGATGGGGACGAAGGCGATGAGGGGGAAGAAATGCTTCCCCCGCATGAGATAGTGGCAAGAAATTCTGCGCAGTCGCCTATGCTCGCTTACTCGGTTCTTGAAGGAGCGGGGAGGACGTTGAAAGGGAGGGATTTGCGCCAGGTTCGGAATGCGGTTTGGCGGCAAACAGGTTTTCTTGATTGAAAAAATGTGGGTATTCGTAATTCTTGGGATGTACCTGTACTATCCCTTTGAATTTTCTTCATTTAACTAATTTGAGATTGTCAGTCTGAATTTGTTCTGAACTCGCGCATTTTAGTGGCCAATTGCCGCTCTAATACAATCATGAAGCATGAAGCAGGTTCTGGCTTTAATTTTCTTTCTCCGGGTGAGAATAAGCAAGAAGAGTAACGCAGTATCAGTTAAGGCTTAATATTTACTTTTCAAGAACTAGGCATGGCGGAGCATTGAGTCCAAAAAGATTTATATCAGTTATGAGCTAATTATTGTTTAATTTCCCGATTTTATGGGAGTGATTTTGTTTGACCTATCCTTTGCACAAGTCACATGTTCTGGTGCTGATTACTTGTTGGACAATAACATGCTTTTACGATATGTTTTTCCCAATTAAATTGTCGGATGTGCTTTCAGATTGCCGTAGTATCTGTTCTAAAATAAGTTCCATCAGAATGGATAACAAGGTATTGACGATGATTGTAGAATCAAAGTCCAATATAGGTGAACTGTGTGGTCGCGGACTAAAGCTTAGAGTGATACGCGATGCACCTTCCGGCGATCAGTTTATTTCTCTATTTGAAACACTTTGAGATTAGAAAACTCAAATATGGATAGTATAAAGTATTGTATGTCTCAAGTCACTCTATCATACTCTACTGTGGTCTAGTTATTCTCTCGCTCTTTCTCGGGATTAATATATAAAGACTACATTAAATGAGGGTTCTATTTACTCCCCTATCTAGAGGGACTAAGCGAAGTCGCACGATTATGGAACTCTGGGCAGCTAATCAAACATGTTGGTGAGGATCTTCATCTCCTCTGTGAAGGGTTCCTTCGACTATAATTGAGACATGATGACTGTGTATGGTCTTGTTTTCAGTGGATTTATGATGATTTCATTGTTCATGTGTTTTTGTATATAGACAACAATTCTACAAACCACAAAGCATTAGACATAGAGCTCTTCTTTCTTTGATTGACTATTGGGTAATTCTGTTTTTTAAGCTTTAGTCATTAGATATCTTGAAGTTATTAAATTATAAATTAGAATATTAAAGGTATTTTCAAAGCATATTTAATCAGGAAGTGGCAACAAACCCAAGCCCAAGCCTTTAGACAATCAGGCTGTGCATGGTTGGAGCGAAAATTGCAGGATTGGGATAAATTGATAAAAATAAATAAAAAATGAGTGCTTGGTAGGAAACTTATAACATACATTATGTCTTCGTATTTTTTTATAAACTTATTAAGCTCCATCCGTTCCTTTAAATGTAGTTCAGTGATAATGATATATTGGGAATTATTCTACCTTTAAGTCTGTTTTCGTATGCTTCTTTGAATCAGGTTAACTGCTGTTCATGTAAATACATAATTGGTGTTTTAATTTATGTATTGATCCTCCTTCGGTTATACACTGCTGACTCAGAGGTTTGGCTATGTCCATTGGATAGTCCGTGGTTATTTGTCGCCTTGTTAAACACTTAACGTAATATGCAATCTCTCATTTGAGAACAAATGCTGATAAGGTTTTCATCCTTTTTTCTTTTGGTTCATCAGCCATTTCTTTATATGTATATAACACTTGTTGTCTTGTATTGACATCTGATTAGAGACAAAATGTCGATTTATTGAGAAAATGCCTGGATTAACTTATAATATAATTCTACTTGCGTGGTGCGACATGAGTAATATTTAAGGTTATCTTTTTGGGTTCAATTGTAAAGTATATTATATCAGATATTGTGGCGAAAGCTACCGCCACAGGGCCCTGACGTGGGTCTGTGTTGGAATGAAGACTAGCATCCTGTCTCGTGTTGTTTATGGTGCGTTTGTTCCCTTTCTTTCTTCTACGTCCGTCCTTCCTTTTCTTGGAAAGCTTGTCCCCCGAGACCCATGGGCTCTCTTTTTCGCTCACCAATCCTGGCCTTCCCTGTTGTCATCACACGCTGGACATGCGAATAAAGTAACGTACACGGCAGAGCACTTCGGTTTTTATGTAATGTGTCGTGATTGGTAATAGTCCATATCTAGAGTAGGGATCAGAAGTTATTTTACCTTTGTTTTTAAGATAGTTATGTGGAACGATTCTTCTTTCTTCTTTTACGATGTTGGCTTCCTTCTAAATTTTTGTTAAAAGTTACATGTTTAGTTTTGGATACAATAAATGCTTAGTAACCTTAGTGCGCAAAGTTGACTCTGAAGATATCAAATAGATATAAAAGTAGAAAAATTGTCCTCAATGGGGTTAGTTTTATATTGCGCTTCTGTTCGAACCCTTTATCTAGTTGATATGAATAATATGATTCGTGTTTGAAAACTTGATGAATGGAGGCGAAGGCTAAAAAGGTTTCTGTATGTTTCCTTATGACAATCAATTTCCTGAATCACCTTCATGTGAACTTAGATGGCACAGTAAATGCAGCAATTACTGATGATTCAAGAGTTCCTCGGATTACTGTGGATCACATTTGATTTTACAGCACTCTTCACATGTTGCACTTAAAAATTTAATAGATTTTACAACTAGAAGGGAATGCCATCTTTAGGTTGCTTCCTTAGTCTCTCTCGACAGTCTTTTGACTCTTTTCTTTAATTAGTACTGCGGTGAGCAGGTTGTCATGGTGTCTTGTATCTTTACTTTTTTGCCCGTAGGGCTTGTTACCCAAAAGCCCATCATGAACTGATAAGTGAGTAAATGAATAGAATCCAATGGTGAATTATTCAGATAGTCAAAAGTTCGAATCGGGCTCAGTTTATTTATTAAGTAAACGGACGAGTTTGATTAACATGTTAAGTTTGTTAGTATCACTCATTAAGTTCACAAACAACTCGGTTAATAATAGAACATTAATTTACGTATGAATATATATTGTATTTATCTATAATTTTAGAAAAAAAAATTATGTTTTTTATTCAATTTTTAATTTGCCTTTATAGTTTAAATGATAGTTAAACCATTTTATTAAAGATTATACCTAGTATAAAAGTGCATAATTTTGTAGTTTCATTTTACATGTGTACATATTATACTTGCAGTTTTTAACTTGATAGCTTATACTTAGGCTTTTTTTTTTTTTTAAGTTTAAATAAATAATTTTTATAATGTTAAAGTTCAGCTGAGCGCAGCCCTATGAGCTAGAAGAATTTTGAGAATGTGTGATTCTGATTATCATTAAAGGGAAATTGACAGGTAATTAAGCACTCTGCACTTGACACTAATTCCCTGTTAGAGTACTGGTCGAGTACAGTATTTGTAACAGATATTTCTTCTCAAATTAGGAAATGGATTTGGAAAAAAAAATTCATATTCTCGATGTGCAATAAAATTGTGTTGCGTATCCGTTGAGCTATATGCCAGCATATCATATTTCACATTTGATAGAATTTGACCTGTGGGTATGTGGGGCTTCTTCCCTGTATAACCAATGACTTCTTGAACGCGATGTGGAAATGAATCGCACTAAAGTGAATTAATTAATTTTGTCGGGAAGGCCTGCTTCATCCATCCCGCTTGGTGGGAAACAGCAAATATTTGCTCATTTAAAACAAAATATTTAGCTCTCCATATTTTCCCCTCGTCAATTTAAAAGTTTTGAAAATATTTTGTTAACGAGTCATTTTCCCATTAACTATGTCTTTAGATGCTTCCGGAACTCTCTGGTGGTGGCGAAGGTAGGAAAAAAAAAAAAAAAACCTAAATAAAGTTTAATTGAATGAGTAAATTTGTGGTAGTCGATGAACCCACGTTTTGAAACATCATGTTCATTTTATGACCTGACCCTTTAGTCTTTCCGACCGTACAGGTTAACTTGTTTTCAATGTCTCCAATATTTCTGAAAAGTGCGAACTATATTTCCTCTTAAATGAAAACAACCCAAAGAAAAAAAAAACTAGTAATTAAACATATTTTATGTCATAAAACAGAAAATAATGAACGCAAATACGACCTTATTATCATAAATGTGGCATGCATAATTTGAAAATTCCATATCAATTTGTCATATTTTTTGGGGCCTGGGGTCATGAGTCATCATCAATCACTTGCGCTTCATTAATATTCTGAGGCCTCGGCAGGTTGCTGCCACCTCTCCTGTAATCTCAGCAAAACGTTAATTGAAGTTCCTTCTTCACTTTGAAGATGAAAACCTTCTTCCTCTTGCGACAGATAAGACAGTGCATTATGTTCTACACATAATCCTTGTTCATTTCTTCTGAAGTATTTCGTGGTTCTCTTTTGTCTCCTTCAAGGGATTGAGGGGCTATGTTTCTTTTAACTCTTTTCTTCGTATTTGAATATCGACTATCTATACAACTTTCAAATGATCTTCCACATACTGTGGACTCAGTTAACGTTCTTCAGCAGTGTACTGTAATC
Organism: Delonix regia; assembly: GCA_037074485.1. Lineage (NCBI taxonomy): Eukaryota > Viridiplantae > Streptophyta > Magnoliopsida > Fabales > Fabaceae > Delonix > Delonix regia. The sequence goes on along the minus strand of CM073456.1, from coordinate 12,949,554 downwards.
ACAAAAAGTAAGCCAATGTGCTTAGAATCCATGTTATGTAAATTGCTTGTCCGTGAAAAGAAAAATTAGCATATATTAGAGTGAATTGTATAGTGCAATTTTTTGTTTTATATGAACCATATTAAAAAATATAGATGAATTCCATATTACTAACATATTTTGAGTACATACAAAACATAAATTTACATGGGAGAATTATCTATATAAATATTTTTCTATATATTTAAATTCAAATCATCTAAAACATTTAGTGTAAATTTTTTTGTAAAATTAGAGAAAAGAAAAACCAAGTGGGTGAAAATAGAAAAGTTGACTCCATGCACTTACTCTCTCCTCTATGTTATTATCTCACCGAAATTTACAAAATAAAAACTTATTGGAAAAAAATTTAGAGTATCTATTTTCCATATGTGTGTGTGTGTGTGTGTGTGTGTGTGGTTTCTGATAAATTTTACTGAAGCATACTTAACTGCAATCTGTTGACACCAACTACTAATGTCAGCTCTAGGTCCCCTTCATTTATAACACTCACATTATAAGCTGCAAACTTTATCCATCTTCTCTTCAAACTTCAAATTCACTCTTTCTGTCAGCCATTGCTTTCTGCTTCCTTCTATAGCAGCTAGTCATAGCCTCATGGCGTTCTCTCAGGTCATCACAGTTCTTCTCTTTGCATTAGCTCTAGCCAGAATTGACCCCTCGACGTCCCAAGTAGTGAAGGCCAAAGTCTCCTGCCTTGACTGCACCAACAAGCTCGACCTCTCTGGTTTGTCTCTTACTCATTTACTAGACAGCTTTGAGCTCTCATATATATATGTATGTATGTACTTCATATATCATTCACTAGCTCTGGTTCTATATTCTGGCATGTGGTTGTTTCAGGGATCAAGGTTTCAGTGAAGTGTGAAAAACTGAAGAGCTTGGGTGTTGCTACTACAGAGCATGATGGCTCCTTCAAGACTAACCTTCCCTCGAGCTCAGTGAAGTGTCTTGCAAAACTGGTGGGTGGACCAATGCAGCTATATGCTTCAAGGAAACACATGGTCTCTCAAATTGTGAAGGCCAAAGAGCCCAACAGCTACACCATCTCTACTCCTCTTAGCTTCTTCACAAATTCCAAGTCAGTGAATCAGCTTGGGTCCTCCAAAACCGTTGATCTTCCTCTTCCTCCAGAGTGGGGTTTGGCTCCCTCTAGCTATTATGTCCCTTTCTTCCCCATCATTGGAATACCCTGACTATATATATATTCCAGTAAAACCAAAGGGGTTGTGTGATATATAAATATTATATTTTCATGTGGAAGAATATAAGCACTCCTAGGTTATAGGTACTTGTGGCAGTATTAAGTACTATCTTTATTAATCTCTACTCTTCTTAAGTACTATGTTAAGAAGGAAGTTAGTTTTTATCAGCTTAAAAGCAGACATATAAAATGTGCTGTCTTGGACCTTGTATGTGTATTGCATGTTAATGATAGTGCTATAATTCATAAAGCACAAGTTTGAGATTACTCCTCTTTCTCCAATAGTCCAAGTCGGAAAATATATATATACATATATACTTCTCTTTTGGTTTTAAATTACTCTTAACTATTTCAGGAAAATTTGTTCCTAACGATTCTCAAATACCCCATACTTATCTGGGCAAATAGGACAAACATTAATATATGAGTGTGTATAGAAGATACAAGAGATGAAAGAGTAGCAGGTGGTCTACATGCAGAAAGCATTAGGGACATAGGGCCCTAGAAAATTAAAACTAACTTTGACTGAACCACCAAGGCCAAGCTATACCGCAAAAAATACTTACTATTATTATAATAAATATGAACACTTTAAAAAATCGAATTTATTTCTTAATAACAGATATTAGATATATGTATAAAACAAAATAGGTTTTTTTTTTATTATTGATGAATAATAAATATTTTATATTTTTTATCTCATGGTGTCTGTATTTATATATAACTATGTCCCGAAATTTTGTCAATATGCAATTTATTGTACCCACCTAGTTAAAGAAGAATAATTCATGGAGGGTTTCAAATCAAATTAGATTTTGTGGAGGACTTTAGAACTTAGTTGAAATTCAACTAATTAGATTATAATACATTAAATATATGACTTTTATCTTCTAACACTACAGTATAAATAATCAATGATCTCAGTCTCACGAAATCAATCTTATTGTACTTTTTTGGCTTAAAAAACTATGAGTGTCTCGAGTAGTCCCACGTAATACCCAAAACTTTGTTTTTTAATGTACTAGGGGTGATTCCACAAGACACCGAAGATAACATTTTGGGAAGTGAACAGGAGTATTGGGGCGTCAGTAAAGAGATGGATGAGAAAAAGTGTGATGAAAAGTTAATATGAGTGTGGAAAAGAGGAGATAAGTAGGATATTCGATGTGTTGTTTTGTTTTGTTTTTTTTTTTTTAATTTTAATTTTTGTTATTTTGACGAAATAAATAAATTAGTTGATTTTAAAATTAATTGATGAGAAAAAACTTTGTTGGAAACATAAAGATCAGTGCCTCATTTTAAAATCTCTAAATATTGTGAATTTTTTTCTTTATATAAACTTTTTTAAATGGTTATTTAAATTTTTTTAATTTACAATTTTAAAAATTTTGTTTTATAGCAAAAATGTAAGTATGTAAAGAAGGTAAATAAACTCTCAAGATCAACGGATTATTTTAAAATTAAAATCTGTACATAATTATGAAAAATATTATTTTATATCAACTTAATATTAATGAAAACTATAATAAATTACAAAACTTTCTAAATTTCTTAAAATAATTATAAAATTTATAATCTTTTGTAATTCAATTTAAATTGCAAGTCCCTTGAATGGGTCAGTGATGATAACGTGGGGCATAGCAAGATTACATACGACGGAGTCCGCGTGTGTGAATTGAGTTTTGACCTCTGCAAATTGTGATAATTAATTAAATCACATTTTTTTTATGGTCAACTATGGTTGAGTCACTGCATACGCCAACAAAAGTCATAAAATATCTTTTTTTTTTAATAATTTTTTCCAGCCACAATATTTATCCTTGGAGATTTCACTATTTAATTGCTATCTACGCATATGTTCCATGGCTTACAGTCTTCCCAGTCCAAGGTACGTTGATGTCATTTGAATTTTTTGTATTTGTACTTTTACATTTAACATGTGGTATATTAAATTTTTATTTAATAATTGATATTTTAATAAATATTAATTAGTGTTTACTAATTGTATAAAATTTGAATCATTAAATTTTTATTTAATAATTCAAATTTTATCAATTTAACTTAAATTTGCATTTGAAATTTCCTGTCCTTGCGAACCTTGTCTGTGGGTCCCCGGTATAATAAATTTGTTATAAAAATTTAAATTTAAATATTGTTGTAACAGATTCAAAATTTAAAATTTTTTAATACTAAGAGACCCTTCAATGAATATATAAAAACATACAATAAAAGACAAAATTTTACAATTTTAAAATAGAGTCATTTAAAATAATAACAAATTTAGTCTTTGAATTATTTTAAAAAATTAAAATTCTTCATAATAAAAGTTTTAAATTTACGGTCATTAACGGTGATTTTTTATGACTATAAATTTGAATTATCATGTAACTAATACAGGCTTAACATAACTAAATTATTATTAGTAGATTTATATATAAGTATGTTCATTTAGATATAACTCAATTTTAACTCCAGCTCACTATTGCTTTAACTTTGTATAGAATGTTTAGGCCTATTTACTTGCTATAATCAAAGTGAAAGAATAAAAATATGAATGAGATATTTAGTTGATAAATTGAGTCTTTATTTTTATTTTTTAAAGAACTTACTCTCCTTTATATAAGGGAGAGTTATCTTTCTAACTAAAGTTATGAAATGAGATTGGTCTCATAGAAATAAAAATTGTTTGACAAAAGTATCCTTACTTATAATAATTTTTAAACAAAAATACTTATGTGATACATCAAAATTCTAAATTATTATTATTTATTATTAAATTATTAATTATTAATTATTAAATTAAAATTTTTAATTTATTATTATTTATTTAATCTATTATTTATTATTAAATTATTTTTTAATTTATTATTATTATTTTATTATTATATTAATTATTAAAATTATTATATTATTAATTAATAATTTGAAGAGATGTCAGCTTTTTTTTTAATAATAAGAGATAATATAGTAAAATATACACACTACCTAATTGATTTTTATACGTAACCTACTAACTAAACAAAGTAAAGGGAGACATGCACATTATCATTCTTTCTAAACCAAACAACATTTTAATATTCTTATTCCTACTCTCACTTCCATTCCTATTCCTATTATATCAATTTTAACAACCAAACGAAACTTTAATATTTTTGCATTACATTTTTTTTTTACTTACACAAAAGCTTTCAACCCCGTCATAATATTAATTATAGTATTTTTTTTTTTCTTTTAACACATGATACGTTATCAAAAATTAACTTTGTGCAGTCAGATATCGATCGGCAAAATTATCATTTGTTATTTTTCTTTATAAAAAAAATTTCTCTTTTGCATCACTACTAGGTTATATACTATTAATTTGGACGTTTAAGTTGAATTTTTATAAATTTTGAAAAAAAATTATGAATCTTTTAATTTGACGTTGTCGTTAAAAAGAACGTAAAAAAAAAAAAAAGAGTAGAGGATCGATACCCAATTTTACTCGAATCTCTTTCTCTGTAATTATAATGAAAAATAATGATAAAAATAAGAGGGTGCCATGTTATAAAGTTTTTGAAGTTTTAAAGTTTGTAACGAAAACAGTTGACTTTTTTAGTCTTAACGCTCAACTCATTTGATGGCCAACTATAATCCATAATAGAAGTCAAGATAAACGAAATACCTATATGACATTTAACAAATAATAATAAAAGAAGTTTGGAAATTTTTTAAATACTTAAATTTCTACATTAAAAAAATTGAATATAACATACACAAAAATATTTTTATATTTTAAAAAAATATGTAATATAAATTTTCAAATTTTTTATATTTACTATACTTAATTAGTTAAGGAAAAAATTTAATTATTTAAAAAGTTAAATTTTTTACTTATAAATTCTACATTCTGATTTCTTTTAGGCCGCTGGCTACGAAGTTGCACATGCTTTGACTAATTATTCCCTCACCAATTGTCGTTTCCTTCTAAAATTGGATAAATTAATTTTCATTGAAAATATTATTAGGTCACATTGTACTCTGAACAAAGAATTATCTCCTAGAAGCCTAGGTCATAGATGACATTACACTGACCTGGCAATTTTTGTTTACTTGTTTAAATATTATGAATTTAACATATTTCTTATAAAGAATTTGAAATTATAAAAGTATTTTTAGAAAGTTCTAGAACCAAAATTTATCAAAATTAATTCATTCTAAAAGGCCTTGATCTCAGAGGCGTTAAAACAAGTTTGACCCATCATGTCGAACCTGTACAAACTACTTAAGTATGTTGGATTGAAGAGTTCATTTGAGAACACATTTAGTATATTTCTATCAACTCAGTCCGTTCAATCCACGAGTTAAACAAGTCAGCTCATGGATTAAATAGGTTATTCACTTTTTTTAAAAAAAAATTTTCACTCACTCAATCTAATGTCCTATCTCACTACATTTTCCTATTAAGAAAAATTAACCCTAATGTATATGTTGTGTTGTCTTTATTATTTTGTAATTTGCTAAATTTGAATATTCTGTTCATTATCATATTCTTATTATTAATGAATTATTAAATTATTAGATTACTCTACTTGTTTTAATATATTAAAATTTACTTTTTATTTAGTTAATTTTTGCTTAATTATAATGATATAAAAGTTTATTAATTAAATAAAACATGTGTTTAAAGAAAGTCACATTTAAATTTTTATAATTTTTTATTTTTTTCGTAGGTTAAACAGGTCAACTTATTTAATTTACCAACTCGGGTGGGCCAAATTGACCCACTTTAATAGCTCTATTTGATCTGAACCTAATGTTGTAATGAAAAGATTTTTAGAATTTAGGTGAAGATCATAAAATTTGACTTCAGAAGTCTTTCAAGCAAATTTTAAAATTTAATATTCTTTACATATACAATCTTTAACAATAATGTTCATTATTTTGTTGGGTTTTAAGAAATGAGTTAGAAATACGACTTCTTCCATGCCCAGCAGATGAGGAAAAACCAAAGTTAGATTTATTGATGGACAAAAACTTTATTTTGGACCCCCATTAATTCTTATAATTCCATTTTGATCCCTCACTCCTTTAAAAGATACAAAATAGTTCCCCAATAAGCTAACTGTGATGCACATTGGTTCTTCTATCATCCAGCCATTAATTGAAAGCTGACATGGCCCTAAATTGTTGAGTTGCCACACTTATATGTGACTGGGTCTCATATTCATCCCATTAACATGCCAAATCATTCTCCATAAAACACAAGCCCTGCATCTTCACACATTTGTGGTGTTGAATTGCATCTTCCCATTAGCATACTTTTCATTTATTGTCAACCCACCTGCTCTGGATTATGGTTGACACAAAAGTTTTATCAAGTACAACAACAGAGTGATCCATCATTATCTAATCTTCATCCTCGTCTGTACAAATTTACCAATTCCAAGATTCAAAGCAACTATGAAGAAGAACATAACATTGAACAACACTAGTGGGTTGATCTCGTTATGGGATACCCCATTCTTGATGTTGAGCTAAGCCAGAGCTCCTTTCCCTATGATGATTTCTCCAATTAAGAAGAAAGCCAATAAATGTCCTTTCACTTCTTTCCTCTTTACTTCCCTTTCATTGTTCTAATTCAGAAAAGACAGATAAACCACCATCTCTAAAGAATAGTTGCTATTTTGTTGTCTCCAACACTTTCTCACTCTTGAAGCCATAAATGGGTGCACCCAACTCATCCCAAGTTCACCTACATTACTTCAGAAGGGAAAGGCAGAAGAAGAACAGCATTGGTGATCTCAAGCAAAATGTGAAAGCAAGCAGTGGGTGTAGGTGTTCCAGAGTCCGGAAATCCATTGGCATCAAATGTTTTTTCATCCTGTTGTTATGTTCCTCTATACTTTTATTTTACTTGCCCCCATTATTGAGTATGGATACTATATATTCTCAAGAATGATTTGGAGTTGTTGATCCAAATTCAGTAGGTTCAAATTTAATAGATATAAAATTTTTTTAAATATAAAAATAAATATTTTTAAAATAATATTTTATTATTAAAAATAAAATAATTTTTAATATTTTATAATTTATTTTACACATTTCAATTCAAATAAATTAGATCATTTCTAGTAAAATTTAAAATTTTAATATATCTCATTTTTAAAAATTAATTATTTTTATTTTTATATTTTATATTTTTTTATATGTATTAAATCTAAAGATTCAATAGTTTCAAATCATATTAAAGAATCTTCTGTAACATGAGCTAGAAGAGACAATTCATATTCCCTATTAAAAATAAATATTTTTAAAATAATATTTTATTATTAAAAATAAAATAATTTTTAGTATCTTATAATTTATTTTACACATCTTACAATATAATTTAAAAAAATAAAATAATTTTTAGTATTTTATAATTTATTTTACATATTTCAATTCAAAGAGACTAAATTGTCTCTAGTATAATTTAAAATTTTAATATATATCTTATTTTTATATTTCAAAAGTTTTTTATATTTGTTAAATCTAAAGATTCAATGATTCTAGATCATATTAAAAAACCTCCAATAACGTCACCTAACGAAGACGTTCCATATTCCCCATTCTTCTGGTTCAAAATATAAAGCTGGCTTCTCGTTTGTTTGCTCTCTCTCTCACGCACATTTTTTTGGATCTATCGATGGCGGCATTTTTCTATGGGCATAGATCTATTCTTTTTCAAACTTGAAGTTTTTTCTCATTCAGAAAGGCATATCTTTCTGATTTGCATCTAGGTTAGGACATTTATCTTTCCAATTTCGTTGATAATTCAAAGGAGGTTGGGACATGGGAAGATGAAGGTCAACGGCGCAAATGTGTGAGGGTGCCCATGGGGAGATGCGGTGAGAAGGGCTTGTGTTTTGTGGAAGATGATCTGACAGATTAATAAGATGAATCTGAGTCATAGTCATATTAATGTGGCAACTTAGAAATTAAATGCCATGCCAACGTTTGATTAACAATTAGATGACTAAAAGACTCATTTGCATCAAAGTTAGGGTCATTTTTAAATTTTGAAAGAGTAAGGGATCAAATTAAAAGTAAGAGATAAGTGAGGAACCAAAATAAAATTATTAACAAATAAGAATTGAGCAAAAGTAATTGGATTGGGCTTACATCAGCAAAAATAATTTTTTTTTTAATTTATATACAAAAGTTTGAAAGACAAAATTTATTTTAAAAAAATTAAACATTAAATCAAACAAAAATATTTATATAACAATTTTATAGTTAAGTGTATAAATGGACTTTTAAGTTTTTTAAAATACTAAACCAAACACACTTTAAATGTGAAAATGTTTGTAAATGCAAAATATTCTTTTAAAATATTAAAATGAAAATTTGAAATTTTGAAAATGAAAATTGAAACCAGATATTCGATTAAAACTATGTTTGTAATCAAAGAGGTGTAGTTTTTAATCGTAATTGGGTACATAATTCAAAATAATTTATTATTTTAAATGCATGATGCAAATATAAAATGCACTCTTACCTTTTATAAGGTTAAAAAAATTGCAGTTAAGAATTATAACTTTGAAATATTTATTATGAAAGATTTTAGATTTTAAAATTATTCTGAAAAATTTAAGGATCAAAATATTTTTACTCAAAAAGATATTATGTTAAGATTTTGAGACCTTAACTTATAGCTCTTCATCTAATTCTATATTATCAGAGAATCTTGCAGATTAAAAAACGAGTTCTTAATTTCTTAAAAATAATTTTTAAATTTAAAATAAATATTTTCAACTTACTAATTTTAATTGTAATTCTTCCTAAAAAATAATTTGATAAAAGACATAGATTCAGATTAATAGGGACTCCAAACTACTCTTATGGAAAAAAAACAAAGACATTAAATTCACTCAGATTAAATTAAAGGGGCAATGACTGATTCAATGATGCGATTTTGTTGCATATAATCATAAATACATAACCTTTTTGGGCCACGGAGACGTTTTCTTCCCCCCACAACCGCGTGGAAGTTCCCACCCAATCCAAAACTCCCCAAATTTTCTAATTTCACTCGGCAAGTCGAAGAGCCCACCCTTCTGTCCCTTTCGACTTTCTGGGACTCCTCTGCCTATTTATATACTATCCTCTTTCCAAATGTGCAAAAGGGTAACCACACAGACCCATTTCAATGGAAGATCTCCCCCCTGGGTATCGCTTCTACCCTACTGAAGAAGAGCTAGTAACTTTCTACCTGCATAACAAGCTCGAAGGTCGAAGAAACCACATAAACAGAGTCATCCCTGTCATTGACATTTATGACGTTGAGCCCTGGCAGCTTCCACGTACTACTATACTACTCAAAGTTTTTAAACTCATTTCATGACGTTGATAATTTGCAGCCTCGAGGGGTTCGCTAAAATGGTTTGGTTTATTGTAATGTGTTGCAGAACTTGCAGGAGAATTATGTCGTGGAGACACAGAGCAATGGTTCTTCTTCTCGCCGAGACAAGAGAGAGAAGCCAGAGGAGGCAGACCCAACAGAACCACCGCTTGTGGGTATTGGAAATCCACGGGTTCTCCAGGCTACGTCTACTCTTCTGATAACAGAGTCATTGGGGTGAAGAAAACCATGGTTTTTTACAAAGGCAAAGCCCCTTCTGGAAGGAAAACCAAGTGGAAAATGAACGAATACAGAGCAATTGAAGTCTCTCACCAATCCAGCATCGCCACTCCCAAGGTACACATACTCACAAGATATACATGTCTCGATTATTTAGTCCTTAAATCTTATCTCTGAAAGTACTTACTCTCTAGTACTCGTTAGTCCTACTATACCTTTCCCTGCGGCATATATGTTTTAAGGAACAAAAATTATATTTTCTCTCTATATACAAAAGCTAGTTCGTTTCAAACAACAACTCTTCTCTTCTTTTTTTCTATTTTTGTTGTTGTTGTCATTTGATTCCTTGATTTCTCATTATCATAACCTTTCTGGTGCATAGTTGAGGCACGAATTCAGCTTGTGCCGAGTATATGTGACATCGGGAAGCTGTCGAGCATTTGATCGACGCCCTTTAGTTGATGGTGCTACTGCAATTCCTCGTCAGAATTCAGGGGTAGATGGATCAAGCTCCTCTGGAAGTTCCCACTCAGGAGGACACCATGGTGCTGCTCTCCCACATGTTGGAGGATCAACTAGTTCAAACTGGACTGTAAATAATGACGTAGAAGAGCCTGTATGGGAATGGGATCAAGTTAACTGGTTTTCACATGTCTAATATCTGTATTAAATGAGACACCAACTATTGTAATATTTGTATCGTATCATGTTGACCGTATTTCTTAAGCCAGCTAGCTCTCTTGTTAAGCTGTAGCCTGTAGGGTTCAGATTTCTTCACTTGCTGGTGGTAGTGAAATAGAGATGTCCTAGTCCAGTGTAACATATTCATTGAATTAGTTTAGATTAGAAATCAGTTCCTTCGGGAATATTAATATTCCGATCTGCACGCAATATTGTCATTTTGTTCCAAGTAGATTGAAATATACCTTTTATTCAATTCGAAGGTTTATATCAATTTCTTTTCACCCTTTCAACCTACCAATCAGTATTGCGTTTTCTGCCTAATGATATCTACCAAGACAATTTTCTTCGCTTCAAATCAGTGGAGTTTATAAACTTCACAAATCAAATCATTTCCTAGTCAATATTGATCTAATGACTTCGTATGCTTCATTTTCTGCGGGAGAAAAAGATCGCACTTACGTTGAATCAGTTTTAGCGATAGTCAAACTGTTGATATGTTGCCTATATTCTTCGTACGTAAGCATTTGTCAAAATTTCTAGTTGTTTTCTTCCAATGGGACAAAATGAAACTAATCTTCTGACAATGTTCCGTCAATATTCAACTTGTACTACTTATATTAGTTTAGGACTGGTTTGCTGGTAGAGCCACACATAATCTGAACCAACTCCATTAACCATCATTTATATTGGACCATTAGAAAATGTTAATCATATTTAGTTTCTTTTTTTTTTTTTTTTAAACTGTATCAAAACTTTCGTTAGGAAAATTACTAAGTTTTATTGGACCTTTAGAAAAATAAATTAAATCTCAGCCTAAGTAGTTTAAAAAATTCTAGTTAAAATCAATACTTAATTTAGACCATTTTTAAACCCTTTTTTTTTTTTTTTGAGGATTGACCATTTTTAAACCTGATCTTGCCTGCATGTATCATTTTCTTTTATGCTGAACACAAAAATAAGATCTACGCTAAATAAATAATCATATCCATAAATCACGAGTTTAGTAGGTGAATTTGTCACTTTCGTACTAGGAATCTGAGGATATTGTGCCATGGTGGGGCAAGTGAATTTTTACTAACTCCTCCTTAGCACCTTCAGAAACCAACCCCATTAATCGAATGGCACTCTCTCCTTATATAACCACAAGCTTGAGAATGCAAATTTTAGAAGGCAGAATCCTCCATAGCCCTATCCTTCAAAGCATAAGAACATTTTCATATATACATCTGATATGGACTCAGCTGATTCCAAGTCCACTGCCAAAGGGAAAGCAATTGCAGAGGCTGCTCCTCCTTCAGCAGCTGTAGTTTCCACAAAAGCTACCCCTCTCCCAATGGCTAGATGGAAAAAGGGGCTTGCCATCGTAGACTTCGTCCTCAGACTCGGCGCCATCGGAGCCACCTTCGGCGCCGCCGTCCTTATGGGAACCAATGAACAGATACTTCCATTCTTCACTCAGTTCGTTCAGTTCCACGCTCAGTGGAACGAATTCCCCATGTTCCAGTAAAGCCATATTTTGAATGGATTCAGTTTATCACATATATAAGCATTGTAAATGCACATAACAACTTAAGAGTTCACATATAGTAAAGGCTTTCAAGTCTCAACCATTGTATCATATGCAGGTTCCTTGTGGTAGCAAGTGGAGCAGCTGCTGGGTACCTCGTACTCTCCTTGCCATTCTCACTCGTGTGCATTGTTCGTCCCCTAGCAGTTGCCCCGAGGCTTCTTCTTATGATCTTGGATACAGTAAGCTTGATTAGTCCAATATATAGTAATTGTCTTTACATCATGGTACAAACTTCTGAGTTTCCAGCACCTTGAACTATCTGTCATCACTTATCAGCACAATAACAATCTATCGCTGTAGAATCAACCTTGAGAGTTCCTGATGTGATGACTATAAAATGCAGGTGATGATGGCCGTAGTCACAGCTGGTGCTTCATCTGCAGCTGCTACAACATACTTAGCTCATAATGGAAGCCAGGACGCAAATTGGATGGCTGTATGTTCCCAGTTCACTGACTTCTGCCAGGTTGCCAGCGAGGCTGTGGTGCTTTCCTTCATTGCGTCCATTTTCTTTGTTTGCTTGATCCTTGTGTCCTCTTTGGCTCTCAGAAGGAATTGAAAACAGACCACTCTACCTCGGACTCAGTCTGTGTACGTGCATTATTGATGATCATGGTGGTGTTGTTAATTTTAGTTACTGTTTGATATTGTCATCTCCATCTTAGGTGTTAACTTGTTTGCAGTGTTAAATGTTGTGAATTCCTTTTCTTCTTCAAGTCTATATAACAAGTTTGCGCCACTACCAAGTTACAGTATTGCCATGGAAGTTATTATGTGTGCGTTTGTTTCTAAGAAAACAGGATGATTCGTAGAATTAATTGGTAAGTATAAAGTATAAACTCATCAAATCATGTTAAAACAAAATTGTGAGAAAACTTCATAAATCTTTTAAAAAAATGATAATTCTTAATTTTGGGTTGCTTGAATTTTAATAATAACGTGTGAGGCATGGGTGTTTATATGAGAGGTACTCGTTACACAACTTTGCATTGGATATGAAAAGTCTGAATTGGTGTAAAGTTATAATTAGTAATTAAGATTGTTTCAAATGATGGGAAAAAAAAAATTCTTGGGAGATTATGATGAACACAAATAAATAATCAATGAAAAAAAAAACTTATCTGAATTGTAAATCTTCATTGCAGTCATAAATTTTGGAGTAGAGATAAAGTAAACAATATGTTTTGTCCAAAATCTTTTCTTTTATATGCCAAAAGAGAATGAAAGTCATAGAAGATAAATAAATAAGTAAAAGGAGTTCCGTAGTGAGTCCTCAAAATGTGAGAAGTTATCCCACATTCAGACTTAATTCATTCTTGATTTATGTCAAAATTAGTTACTTAATTAATTAGCCCAATAAATTGAACTAATAATAAATTAATGCTAATCGATAATATTTTAAAAATTATTTCAACAATCTCTCACTTGGATAGCATTAATCGATTATTGGAATAATTAATTAAATAAATATCAATTAAAATTAAGCAACCAACATATATATAGAAAACCATATAAAGTTTAGGAACACAATATCATTAGATCTAATAGGAAAACAAATGATATTAATGTGATCATAACACAAGATTATTGAATCCGATAAGGAAACAAATGATATTAATATGATTATACTCATAGTTTTAAAATCTTAACAAAATGGACATTTAACATGTTAAATTACATCATAAAAATCCTTTAAGGACTCAACTCATATTTTCACTAGACCAAGGCAATATCAAGGATTGAACAAGACTCATATGAGCTCCTATGGATGACCTTTGGTCAACCGATTCGCAAGTAAATGTTCACCAAAGATGTGAATCACATAAGTCTAATGTAAAGAGAAAATTTAGAAATGAAACAATAGATCAAGAACATTGAATTTGATAGGGAAAATAATGTTATAAATGTCGTAAAGTTTCAATTCTGAATTATATCCAAAATTTTGGCACAACTAAGAATATTAAATCTGATAGGGAAACAAATGTTATAAATGCCAAAATATATTAAAGTGTCCCTAAAAAATATAAATTCAGACTCCCACTAAACCAAGATATCAAAATTTAAAAAAATACCCAAGAGTAATAAGTTTTCAAAAACTCTAATAGGTAAGTTTTTGGTTTAAATGAATCACTCAAATATTCAATATGAGTATAAGATTTCACTAATCTTATCTCTTCAATGAATAAGTTCTGAGAATCAAAATATTTGATGCAATAAAATTCTTGTAATTTTAACAGAAGTCTATAACAGAGTAATTGTCGCAATAAAAGTGGTAAATGCTCAAAATATGTGCACAACAGAAGTTCATTCTTTTAACTATATTCCCTGACAAATGGCTATCATAAAACAAGCAACACACTTTTCACTTATATATATGCGGTAGTCATTAGTGTCCAATTGACACTTCTTAAATAGCTTCCCCAAATATCATAAAGATGCATGCAAAGGTTAAGGTAGCTCTAAGTGTTTACATGACACTTTCAAACGAAATAATTCCTCCAAAACATCATGTAGATGCATACACAAGTTAAGGCAGTTACAAATGTCTATTTAACACTTTACCACTGTACAACTCCTATAAAAAAAATATAATTCTCCAAGCTGCTAATAGTGGAAGCAAATGGAATTCCTTTCCACCTTAGTCTTGTCTAAATGGGTGTACCATTAAAGGAACAAGAATGCCTTATGAATTTTATGAGTACTTAGTCAATAGAAGCTCCTTGAAATAAAATGGAAAGCCACAAAACTTGTCACAATAGGACTAAGTTCTAGAATTATAAAAGGGTCCAATTAAGATATTCCATGTTAAGTTAACACTAAAAGGTTAACATTACACAAGAGTTTAATCATATCTTAAGCTAATGTATGTCATACATTACAAAATTAAAGATATGACTCCACATATCCTTGTTAAACTTAAGATAGTAATGCCCTAAAAAGACTTGTTTTAATCTAAGATGAATTCATCAATTTGCACAGTAAGTGCTCATTCCATGAATTTACAAGTTCATTCATTAAATTTTCCTTATCTCTAGTTAAAGGTCTGATTGCCTTTATGATCATTCCAAGAGTGTCATTAATGGGAATTGCCAAGAAGGCAAATAAGTTTTTAACTCATTCCCATTGATCATTGCCATCTCTATAGTTTAAGGCTCTTACTTATCTTTTTGTACCTAGCTTTAGTAAAGAAATATTCTAAAGATATTATATATAAATCCAAAATCAATACTGTGTTAGATGTCCTTTAGTTGTTCTCATCAACTTGTCTCCAAACAACATCGGGTTCATGTGAGCTTGAGCTAGAGGGACAGTCCATTGTCTTGTGATCCAATTACCATAAAAGATCTCTTGCCCTTACAAGGTCTAAAAATAGCTAACTTAAATATTGCCTTAACTCGCTATCCGCTATTCCTATCATTAATTATGACATGGACTTTTAGTTCTCTACAAACTTACATTGAACTCACAACTGAATCCAAAATTCAGAAAATTCATTATGGGAGTATACCCATTTCATTTAAGTTTATCCTTTTTAAGGAATAACCTCAATTGATTCATTGACTATCCATTTTTCTATTTGGGTATAATATAAAGCTTTCAGTAGTTAAGCTATAATAGGAGATACACAAAAGTGTGTCATATGTGGGGTTTATCTCTTGAAACATGACTGAAAGACTTAAACTCTTTGTACTTGAGTTTCAATATGTGTTATTTGAACACCAAACACTCTATCAAATCAAGTGTTATTAAATTGGGAGAGGTCATGACCTTTCTCAAACTTTAACAAGTTGCTTAAACTGTCTTTGAGTGGCCTTCAAATATTCTACTATTGTCCCTATTAATGTCTTCTCATACTCTCACACACACATTCAAATTTGAGTGGTGTCACAACTCCATAAAAGCTCTTCAAGATAGTAGAATTCTTTCTAAGTGTAATAGATGTATCCACGCCCATTAGTGTAGTTGTCAAAACAAATTTTAGGGATTTTCTCAAATTATTATAGTTTGTCTCACTGACAGTATTCACTGTAGATAGTTACTATTAACAAAAGCTGAGGTAACGAAATTTCCTAATATGTATTATGTGTTTACTATAGATAGTTTGTCTCACTGACAGTTTTCACTGATATGTATTATGTGTTTGCACATAATTATAAAATAAAATTTCCTTTAAAGGCTCAGTTTATTCAACTATATTAACAAGATTGTTTATGAAAATCCCACATAAGGGTCTTGAATTATAATAAATTAAAAAAACTCATTATTGATAAAAAAAAAAAAAAAACACATACAACCAAATGTCTGTAATGTCTCCATACTGATAAGGTACAAGAAATATTAAGACATCGATTTAACTAAACCTCAATAATATCAAATTTGTCTGTGTTACACCGATAAGGTGCATCCATTGCCAATGCATTTACCAAGCAATAATTATACAATATTAAATTGATATGGATGCCTTAATTAAATTAACCAACAAAATACCACAATTGCAAAGTGTCAATTTTCCAAGTGATCTTCGCAGTAAGTAAATCACTTAATCATGCCTAAGAGCATGGAAAAGCCAATACTTTGGATTTCATGTTGTTTCAAATGATACATGATTGACTGCTAAGAATATAAAACTAATTATGCTTTTAATCTATAATTTTATTTAAATTAGAAAACATCCAAATAGACTATTTAACTTTGTATAATTACTATTTTTAAAGCTAATATTGGCTTCAAACAATCATCATTACTCTTTTATATGAAGGCCAAAACAAGTTTTTCAAATTTAAAGGTTTCAAAGTCAATGAAAACGATAGAATTTGGGCATGAAACTAGACTGAATCGCCTTCGACATTCATTTAGGCATTGGGCTCTTAATGTGCTTTCTGTAATGTAATTATAAGCTAAAAAATTCCATTTGTACTAAAAGTTATGCCTATTTTAAGTCAAGTTGCCCATTTAGGCATACATTTAAGCTTTCAACAACCAATTTAGCTAAATTGCTTAACTGCAATCATTCATGTCAGTCATGATAAATGAGTATGTTGCCTAAAAGGTTTTAAACAATTAGCACAATAATTTCCATAACCAAATTCATTAAATCCACACAGAAATTGGTTTTAGAATTAAATTCAGCATTATATTAAATTTATAATGGCATAATTTTCAACAAAAAATTATTTGTCCCATCAAAGTATTCTACCTCTGAGAGTCTGGAAACTATATGGTACTAGGATGCTGTTAGAATATGCATAAAAAATTTCAGCCCATAATTAGAAGAGTACCTATCTGAAATATAGTTTGGAATACTATGGAAATTCAATAACTCATATTTATGAATTTTAAAAAATTCCAAAAAAATTATCATTAAATATAAAATGGAAAATTAATGCGGGAGCCAAAATTTTGGGTCTAAATGACCCCCAGAAGTGGGTCCACGTGCCAAGGGCACAAGTGGGCTTGTTACAGTGCACTATTTATCCTTCTTCAACCTTTAGATGAGCTAACCCAACCCGCTTTGTGACTTAGGACCCAATTCATCGATTTAAAGTGTTTTAGGAGCTTATTTTGGTGTCCAAATGATCGTTGTTCAATGATCGACAAATCCCCCATGCTTATTTCAACCATAAACTAATCAAATGTGATTATTATGGTTTGAAAATTCCAAGGGTTTCAAGCTGCAATGGAAACTCAAGATCATGATAGCTTTGAGCAGTGATATTGGTGTCTTTCAACTCCAAATCACCTCTTAAACATAACCCCTAAGCTCACTTGGGCAAACTCGATCTATGCAACAAGTAATTTGGTTTGAAACTTTTAGGGTTTTTCTTTGTATGAATTAAGCTTCCAAGCTAGTGATAATTTTGTGGAATTTTAATGCATAAAATTGGTGCCATTTGGTTTGAAATCATCTCATAAGAATAACCCTAAACTAATTTCAAAAAATACATCAAATATTTAAGCAATTTAATTCAAAAATTCTTAAAGATTAGTGTTAATGGGGCTGTACTTATTCGTTATATTTTGGGTAAATCTTATACACCATTCTACTCAAAATTACTAGAGGAATAAAAACCCTAAACTAATTTTGTGTAAAACCCCTCAAATTTCGAGAATTTATGCTTAAAACATGGGACATTTTCTTCCTTATACGTGCTCTATGTCTTATAAATGAAGTATTCATTCTCATTGTATAGATATACATCAATTATTAAAAATAGATATGAATAACCAAAATACAATAGATTAAAATAATCAGATCTAGAACCCTAGACTCTAATATCAATTGATGAGAAAAAAACTTAGGAGATTATGATGAATACAAATAAATAATCAATGAGAAAGAAAACTGATCTGGAATGTAAATCTTCATTGCAACCATAAATTTTGTAGTAGAGATAGAGTAAACAATCTGCTTTGCCCAAAGTCTTTTCTTTTGTACGTCAAAAAAGAATGAGAGTCACATATGACAAATAAATAAACAAAAGGAGTTCTGTAATGAGTCTTCAGAATGTGGGAAGTTATTGTACGTTTAGAGTACTTCTATATTTTTTTTCATAAATAAAATATTTAAATTATTTTAAAACGATAACTTTTTACCTCCCAACTGCACAGATTTTAAAATTTGATATGTTTATAGAATATTCTACTTTTATCCTCTCAATCAGCAGTATGATATAATTACTAATAAGATTTAGGCTTAGGGCCTTAACCAAATAGGCTTGTAAGTAATCCAATTTATAATTGATTATCCATAATTAGCTCAGACCTAATCCATTATTGGTTTATATCAAAATTGGTTACTTAATTAATTAACTCAATAAATTGAACTAATAATAAATTAATACTAATCCACAATATTTTAAAAATTATTTCAACATTTCAAATTCTTGTTGTAAGTATTTCAAAAGGATACTAGTATAATGACTTAAAACATCATGTAAAAATTTTGACATTTTATTTGCTACCCAAAATGATATACTAGATTATCATATTCAGTCTTAATTAAACCTTTATTTCTTTTGTTTATATATGATAATGTTAGAATATCGTATAATATTTAGGGTTTAAATTTGTTAAGAAATTATACAGAGTCCACCTACAAAGGGTGCTCATTAAGTAAGGGTAAAATAATAATTATAGGAATTACTACAAAACCCTAACCCTAACTAGCCTATTATAAATAGGGCTAGACTATTATACGATAGATAATATTTATATGATAGATAACTAAGATCTAAAGAGAGACTTAAGACGCTTTGAGAAGGAATACCTGCGAAGTATTTTGCAGTCGCATTCAAGAGGGGATTTAGACTTTGAAAACTCGAGATATACCTAATACATTATAGGTATCTCATTTGATCAGTGATCCCAGCCAGAGTTTGAGGATAAGCTTCTCCCTCAACATTTCGAGCTTTTTCCTTTGCCCCTTCTTCACTGCCACCAGTGACAGTGGTCGCCAGTGACACTCCCTAATCAAGTGGAGCCTACAGTCGCGCAGGCACCTTTTAAGTTGTTAAGAAGGAAAAAAAAAGGAATCCGCCCCCTCTATGTTTTTTCGAGCTCAATTGCTAGTTGTCAGTGCTGGTGGCCATTGGCGGCACAATGCAGCAATTGGAAGCCACTAGCAACCACGTCACCAGCACCCCTGATAATCTACCTCATCGCCCTTGCGTTAGGTGAGAGAGAAAGGTAGAGAGAGAGTGTGTGTGTGTGTGACTTTCTCTGCCTTGTCACTGGCAGCAATGGCCACTGATGATCCTCCCTTCTCGATGACACTCATACTTGTCCAGAACATAGTCGCCGGTGTCACTTGTTGTTGGAAATGACCATCAATAGAGGCAAGGACAAAGAAGATGAGGAAGGAAGAAAGAGATGAGTTACATTTGCGTTTTTTCAAAAAATAAAAAATTAAAAAAAAAATTCAAAAACCCTAAATTTTTTTAAATGAGCTTATAAGGTTTGATCTGGGCACATTGCTAAAATTTTTTTGTTTTAGGCCTTTAAAAATTTTAAAGAAGATATGAGCCTTTAAAAAGAGTTTTTTTTTTTTTCCATTCATTTTTTTAAGAGTTGGACCTTGTTCTTTTAATTGGGCATGTGGCCCATCTAAAATAATAATAACTAGAAGCCTAATTATTAAATCTCTAATTAATGAACATCTAAATATATTCAAAAGTATAAATTGTGTATTTCTATTTTAGCCCTAAATAAATGCAATTAAGTTTTTGTGAAAAATTAATTTTTTATATCCCAATAAATTTCAGTCAAATAATATGTGATTACTTGTCATTATGTTAATTAGTTTAACATTTTTTTTTTGTCAATTTTCTTCCAATAGAAGATTTAAAAATAATGTTAATTAGCTTAACATTATTTATTTAAAAGTGTTAAGTTGTTTAACATGCATAAACCCTTACAATATATTATTGCTCTTTGGATTCGTATATTGACTAGAAACCCATAACTATTGGCTACTGGTCCTAAGAGATTTGTTTTAGATTTATGTTCTTAGTCAAATAATGCCACGTACGAGATCCGCTATTTGTTAAAACATTAAATGAATATATTAAATATGTTGATTAGTTTAACATGTTTATTAACGAATGTTAATTAGTTTAGCATTACATAATTAATTTACTAATGTGTTAATTAGTTTAACAAGATAGTTAACAAATGTTAATTTGTTTAACATTTGAAACTCATGATTTACAATTTGTTTGTAGCATGATTAGGACATTTAGTTGTGTTTTGATTTCATTGATTTACACCTTGCATACAACCTTAGGACGATGATTGACACTTTGTGTTCTTTCGACTCTAGGTTATGCATAGGTTAATTAGCTTAATCATATGATACTTAGTGTCATAATTTGTAAGCATGGTGAACATTAAATCTTGCGTGTTTTTTTTAATTATCTGATCCTGATTCAAGTTTGTCTTTCTTTTTATGTAAAGAATGACTATAGTTTCTAAAAGTATTGTTGCTGAGCTCAACAAGGGGTTGAAGCTAAATGATGACAATTATGAGATCTGGAGTATGAAAGTCTAGTATCTCCTGGAAGAGTAAGAGGCTCTTAATAATGTCATGGAAGAGTCAGAAGCTGGAAACACAACCCAGCATAGGCGGGACTGTAAGGCTTATGACGCTTGGAATACTCTGGGAACAAGGTTCAGAACTATGTCCATATCCAAATTGCATTTTTTGATGATCAAATTTGACTCATATAAGAAACGTTCAGAACATTTGATGAGGAAACATCTGAGGTTGATGTCAAATATGATCGTTGAGCTAAAAGATGCTGGAAATGTTTTAACAGACGAGTAGTAAATCCAAGTTGCCATTCACTCTTTGCTTAGTTCGTAGGAGCATAAGAAGATGTATCTCACTCACAATGACAAAATCACAACTTTGGAAGATGTCAGGAGGTACCTTGAACTTGAGGAAGAAAGGCTTGAATTAACCAAGTGGATACTTAAGTTACACATGACAACTTCAGGTGAAAGACGTGGTTCAAAGAGAAAGAGCAGGGGAAAGAACAAAGGACTAACTCAACCTAAGGAAAAGCTAAAGACTAATCAGCAAGGCAAAAAGAAGCAGTAAAAGGTGAATACAGCAAAAGTTAAGTGTTTTAATTGCTAAAAGAAGGGACACTATACAAGTGATTGCCCTGAGCCTTCCAAAAAGGTAACTTACACTACTTATGGTAGTGAATTTTGTGTTTCAAGCTCTATTATGTTTATTGAATCTTGTCCTATGTGGATTGTAAACTCAGGATCTATAAACCACATAGTGAGGGACTGTAAAGCCTTTGTTAACTTTTGGTGAGTTCATTATGGAGCATTTTGGATATATGTAGGCAACAATACTAATGTTGCTATCAAAGGGATCTGAACATGCAAGTTAGTCCTGCGCGATGGTTGAAACCTGATCTTACATGATGTCCTTTATGGGTCTCAAATTCGTCAGAATGTTATTTTAGTTTTGGTTTTACTTAGGTTAGGCTATGATTTGTATTTCTATGGCAATTGTGTTAAATTGAGTTATGACTTAGTTTTTTATATTTTTAGTTATGTAATTGGAGGCTTTTTTTTTCTATGGATTTGGATGACGAATCTTACATTAATAATAATGTTAGTTTTTCTATGTTTGCCTCTATACATGATTATGATCATGATGTAAATATATGACATACTAGACTTGGTCATATTGGCTAGCAGAGAATGCAACAGTTAGTAAAAGAGGGTTTGTTTCTCGGTATTAAACGAGTGGATTTGTTTACTTGTGAATCTTGTCTAGCAAGAAAATCTACAAGAAAACCCTTTGGTAAAGCAACTAAAGCCAACTTTCCACTGCAATTTGTTCATTCTGACATCTGTGAGCCTATGAATGTCAAGGTCAGGCACAGAGTGAATTATTTCATCACATATATTGATGATTGTACTCGTTTCGGTTATGTCTATTTGAATTCTCATAAGTCAGAAGCATTGAGCTGCTTTAAAAACTATATGAACTTAGTTGAGAATCAATTAGATAAGAAGATTAAGACTCTTTAAACCGATTAAGGCAGAGAATATTTATCGGTTCAATTCAATGAATTATGTGATGAGAAAGGGATAGTTCATCAGTTGACTATTCCAAGTACTCCATAAAAAAATGGTGTTGCAGAAAGAATGATTAAAATGCTCCTCGAGATGGTTAAATCCATGATGTTACAAGCTAATTTACCAATTACTTATTGGAGTGATGCATTGATGTCTGCAAGCTACGTACTTAATTGTGTGCCTATGAAATCAGTTGCTACCATTCCATATAAGTTATGGATTGGGCAAAAGCCTAACTTAAGTATTTTGAAATCTTAGGGATGTGCTATCTATATACATGATTCCTCCCACAAGTATGGCAAATTGGGTCTGAGAGGAAAGAAAAGTATCTTTATTAGATACTTAGAAACCTCAAAAGGTTATGTGTTTATAGGTCAGCAAAATAGTAGGAGCGTGACTGAATTCGAATATAGAGATGTCACATTTTTAGAGAATGAATATCCTAAGAAGGGTGAGGTAGGTCAAGACTTATCCTTATTTGAGATAGAGGATCCGAACGCACTAGGACCATTTCATTCGAGTGGGAGGATTATAGTAGATGATGAATTAGTTTCTCATAAGCAAATTTCTTCATCATTATATACGAATGAAAGTATTCTTGAGCCAGTTACTCCAAGTGGGAGTGACCAAATGGATCTCATTCCAAGCGGGAGTGAGACCAACATTCTTGATTTGAGTAGGAGCAATGTTGATCCAAATAAGAATAATGAAGCAAGATTCAATAAATCAGAACTGAGACGTGGTTCATGTAAAAAGACTCTTTGCTGACGATATGAGATTGAGGGTGGTGAACTTTTTACAATGCTCTTACACTATGAAAATGAGCCAAGAAATCTAAAAGAGGCTATTGTATCCCCTTCTAAGGATAAATGGACTAAAGCTAAGGAAATGGAGTCTATGAGAGTCAACAATGTTTGAGAATTTATTGATCTTCCAAAGGAACACAAGACTTTTGGGAATAAGTGGGTTCTCAAAATTAAGAAAAAAGTTGACGGCACGATTGAAAAATTTAAGGCTAGACTAGTGGTAATGGGGTATACACAGCAAAAAAAAAATTGACTATAAAGAGAGTTTTTCTCTTGTTATACGATTTACCTCAGTTCACTTACTTCTAACTATAGTGGCTTGTTTAGATCTTGAAGTACATTAGATGGATGCAAAAGATTGTCCTTCTTAATAGAAAATTAAATGAAGAAATTTATATGGAACAACTTGAGGGTTTCATTAAAAAAGGCCAAAAAGAAAATGTTTGTAAACTTTTGAAGTCTATCTTTGGCTTTAAACAATCTTCAAGGTAGTGGTATATTTGTTTTCACAATACAGTTATCTCTAGTAGGTTCACTATGATAAGCGAAGACAACCGTGCATATACCAAAAGATCTAAGGACAATTATGTGATTATGACATTATATGTTGATGACATATTCATAGCTAGAAATGATATGGAGTTGATCAACAAGGTAAAGACTTAGTTGTCTTCTCGCTTTGAGATGAAGGATATGGGTGAATCTGTATACATTCTTGGAGTTAAGATTTTAAGAAATCGTTCTAAAAAATTCTTGTATCTCTCGCAAGAGAATTGCATCAAAAAGGTTTTGGAACATTTTAGTATGGAAAGTTGTAACCTTACTAACACTCTTATTAGCACGAGTCGAACCTTGAGTGATGAAATGTGTCCTAAAACTGCCATGGAAAGAGAATGTATGAGCTGAACTCCATACAGGAATGTAATCAATTTTCTAATGTATGTTATGATGTGAACTAGACTTGATATCTATCAAGCAGTTGACTTGGTGAATAGATATCGAACCGATCCAGGTCCTAAACATTGGGAAGTTATAAAAAGGATTTTAAGATATCTAAAGGGGACTACTGATTATATGCTCTGCTATCAAGGTGGCAGAGATCTACAATTGGTAGGATACACTGATGCTGATCATGGAGGGAACTTAGATGAGTGAAAGTCTACTTCAGAATATGTTTTCTTACTCAGTGATGGCGCCATGTCATGGAATAGTAAGAAACAATCTGTGTATTCTTGTCCATAATGGAGGCAAAGTCTGTAGCCTATCTTTAGCAGCTTAGGAAGCTGTTTGGTTGAAAAAGTTCTTGGATCAATTGTTATGCAAAGCAAAAAATATTAAACCAGTGTTAGTGTACGGCGATAGTGAGATTGCGATTACATACACCAAGGATCCAAAATACCATTGCAAAACCAAACACATAGATATCAAGTATTACTATGTGAAAGACATGGTTACATGCAAGACTGTGAACGTGAATTATGTGTTTACGCATGAGATGGTGGCAGATCCGCTGACCAAACCTATTTCTATAAATGTGTTTGTGAGACAAGTAAGGCCTTTAGGATTATGTAGAATTTAGCATACTTCATTTGTATTTTTTATTTTTTTCCTATTATTCACAGATAGAGATGTTTTGATGTTATTTGATAATCAATAAAGTTTGATTTGTATGCTTACATATCGTTGTTTGAATGTTGTGTACATTCTTATTTATTGTTAAGTATGTTAGGTAGACAAAAGGGTTAGCCTTTTCACACAGATAATTGCCTCAGTGTCTTTTATGACATTGGAGATGAGACAAGATTTTAAGAAAAATTATCAGAGAATAATTTAAGAGCAACTATAGTAAAATTATTTAAGTCATCTAATTGATGACATATGGTCATTATAATTGATTTAATGAAACAAGTTCATCATTTCTAATCTACCTTAGTTGTGAGTTCAAGACATTGTGTAGATCTAAGAAATCAATTTTAGACTTGTGGTGTCTAAAATATCATTTGTACAATATTATTTGTGAAATAGACATACACTCCACAAGAACAGAAGGAATGTTGTAGCATATGTTTCATACCATGTGTGCAAATGCCGACCATATAAGTTAATATGAGTGCGATCTCAACTCATGATTGTGTGATACCCTTGAGCCTTTACGTTGGCTCTATATTTGTACCATTTGACTTCGATCAGGTACTTGAGATGCAGCTTAGTGTTTGTTATCTTAGTGTGTTGGCTAAAGATTATGAGTAATTATTTAGTCTGACTAGACATGTTTGGAAAAGTGAGCTAAGTCTATGTTGATAGGATCGTGAGAATAGGAATATCAAAAAGAGAATCTCATTATTATGTATTTACCGGTATACCAGTTATGACTTATGTGTTATGATTGTGAATACAAGATATTATGATAGATAAGATCATTGAGAAATATCTAAATATAATTCTTATGATCTAGGGTGCATGCATACTTTATGATCTATATGCAAGTGCATTTACAACGAAAGGCTATATATTCGTAACTGATGTATAACATTGATACTCTCATAGTATGTTGGTGACACGACCTACTTTCGCTATATGAATGACTATAGATTATATAGAGAAAGTGTTCTTGTAATTTATCGAGAATATGTTTCTTGGGTTTAGAGCATATGATCACTCCCATTATGTGTGAGTGGGAAATGTTAGAATATTGTATAATATCTAGGGTTAAAATCTGTTAATATATTATACAGAGTCTACCCATAAAGGGTGCTCATTAAATAATGGTAAAATAGTAATTATAGGAATTACTACTAAAACATAATCCTAGCTAGCATTTTATAAATAAGGTTAGATTATTATACGATAGACAATATATATACAATAGATAACTGAGATCTAAAGAGAGACTTGATACGCTCTGAAAATGAATACCTGCAAAGTATTCTGCAGTCGCATTCGAGAGGGGATTTAGGTTATGAAAACCTGATATGCACCTAATATTTTGTGGATATCTCATCCGATCAATGATCCCAACCAGAGTTCGATTAGCTTTCACAATTAAGAGAAATATATAAGTCTCATACTTTAAATCTATGAATATGTTCATTATTTTAATTCCCTTCAAATAATATCCATTGAGGCACATTTCTTTTTAATATATTATTTTCCATAAACTGTGTCAACGTTATGTAAAGGTCTTTAAAGTTAATGTTTTTACTAATAATTAATTGCATTAAGAAAACATAAACTTCTAATGGTTTTTGTACCATGATACTATAAACTTGATTAAAACGGTGGTTATTTTACTCATTTAGTTATATACGCATAATTATCCATTGTTTTAGAAGCATCATGTTGATTTAAAATCAAATATTTAAACAAAATTAAAGAAAAACTATAAACTAGAATTTGAAAATAATTTCTAAGCACCCCCTTACAGTTGTGTATACACTAAAATAACGACTTATTTTTCAAGCAATTTTCTCAACATTGAATTTTCTTTCATAATTAGGTTTGTTCTCCAAACTTCTATTTGGATATAGGTAGAAAAACTTGCCTTTAGTTGGATAAATTATACTGTTGACAAAACTCAAATTTTGATAAAATTTTTTAAAAAATTACAATCATGAGCACTTGTTTTAAACCAAAGTTAAGTTTGTAAATTACGTTGAACCAAAATTTAATTTCTACAACTCCAATCCAATACACATTTATAATATGTTGAATTTTGCTTTTAAAGGGTTAAAAAGTTTTCATTTCCACACTAAAATGTAGGTTTGCCATGCAAACAATTTGGTTGGATTTGATGTTATATTTCATGCAAAATTCTTTTGTCTTCCAAATTGTAATTTGCATAAAATTAAACAAAAAACGCCTGCATATGTGGTAAAGGAATTATATTGACGACAAGACACAAATTTAGATATAAAGTTTTTGAACATAAATAATCATTATGTGAAATAACGTTTAATAATAATCAAACTTGCAAAATTATATTAATCCAAAATCAAGTTTGTACAATAGAAACAAACACTTAATCATTTCGATATATTGAAAGATTTTAATTTTTTTTAAACTACTCATATTTTTGTCTTATTTTTCTCAATTAACCTACTTACAATCACTAGATGTTAAAATTTAAATTAGTGAAGTACTAAAATTGCTCTGCTACTTTTATAATGTGACAATTTAATTCCTTACAAATAACTGTGGTAATTTAATTTTTCATAAATCTTATTGTATACAAAATTAATTTCTCATTAATACAAATAGAGGGATTAATTTTGTACAAATTTAAATTATGAAAGACTAGTTTTGTACAAATTGAAATTTGTGAAGGACTAATTTATCATAATTAATTTGTGAGAGACTAAATTGTCACAAAATATAAAATTTAGGGACCAATTATGGACTTTACTCAATTTTAAATAATTTATAATATTTTATTTTTATGAAGATAAAAAAGATAAAATATTACATTTTTAACATTAAATATTACGATTTGAAACTATTCAATGAATTTTAATGTAGTTTTTTTTTTTCATGTTTTAAACATGAATATAATGTAGAGAATTAATATTATAAGAACTATATTTAAATAAAGTTGCTTACATCTTTGTTATAATAATTTTTAATTAATATATAAAAAATTTATAATTAACTGATAGTTAGCGAACAAGTATATGATTAGCTGAAATAAATATTGCATATTATGATATAAAAAAAAATACGTACTTATTATATTTTAATTAAAAAAAGGATAGCAAAAAATATAGTTTTTCCAATATTATAGGGCTTTTTGTTTTTTTTTTTCCACATTATAAAGGTTTTGTCTTCAATAGAAAGTAGCCTGTCCTACTGCTAACACGTAAGGGTCGCATAGTGGTAACTGGTAAAGCAAGTCGGGACGCACAGATATTCCACGCGACGCCCAATCCCCACCCATGTGAGGCTCCGTGCGACTGCAAGAAGAGCAGAAGCATTCGTAAACACTCGCACGTGCAACCAACCATGCTGAACTCGCCACCTGTAAGCGGGTGCTCATGGGGCTATTGCTGTGAAACTCCATGTCACGTGGCTCTTCCTTCCCTCACCGTTAAATTCCAACCTCCCCACCCCACCCCACCATTCTCCCTTCTCTTTCCCTCTCTAAAATTCTATCCTTACCCTTCAAGTTTTCTCATTTTCTCTCTGGTGCTTCGCTCCTCCAAAAACCCTAATTAATCCATTTCTTCCTCTCACTCATCTTCCAAACCTCCTCACGCAGCTTTTTCAGATCTTTGTTACGCATTTCAGGCTATCTCCGTCTTCACCCTCTCTCTTTATCTCACAGGTTAGTTGTCTATACCATGCAGAGTCAACTATAGAGGTTCAACTTTCTGTTCGGTTTTTTTTTTTTTATCTTGTTTTCTTTCTTCGTTTTAGACTCTGTTATTTTGTCCTATGATCGATTGTCTGAGATTCATTATTATCGGGTCCTTTATTTTTTCTTTCTTTAATCCGAATTATTGTGCTGGGGCACTGTTAATTTGTTTCGTTGCCGTGATTAGAAGGGACAGAAACAAAGACGACTTTGTTTATTTCCTCTTTTGCTGCGGTGTTTTCAAAGAATTTTCGTTACATTTTTTTCTTCGTCCCGGTTGTACTTGAAAACCAAATAATATTACATGAGATTTTATTAAAAAAAAAAGTGCTTTTATCTTGATTTCTTGGGAAATTTATGCTGTTTATGCAGATAAGGCTTGTGAAGGCGACTATTTTTTGTGGCAATTTTTGGGTAATTTCGACTACTTAAGAAGGTTTTATTGTTTAAAGTTCGAGGTCTGGGTCTCATGAGCATTGTTAGGGGAATGCAGAGATCGTTTTGCGAGGAGCTGAACGCACTGGGCTGGAAGAAATCATTCAGCCGAGGGATTGGTATCACTGCACCCAAGGCAAGAACACGCGACAAACCAATGTGTAGGGTTTCAGGTCTCTAAGTTCGTGACGGGATTGGGCTCAGGTTGATTAAGGTCAAGAAAAATCAAATACAATGACTCGCATTTTAGTTCAGCGGGGTTCCTCCGGCAGTTCTTCAAACCCAGGTCGTTCTTCTTCCTTGCCTGGGTCTTCATCAGCTCGAGCAGAGCCACAGGTTTCAGTTCCTCCCATTCCTTCAGCCGTGAAAGATGAGGACAGTGGAGAGGAGGTAGTAGAACTAGTTGTTGGCGACGAGCTTTTAGAGTGTTCTGGGACTAGTGATAGTAAGCCTAAAAGTGATGACCTCTTACTGGAAAGTCTTCATAATGATCAGAACGAGACCCTAAGCGATGAAATAAATGATAACAAGGCTGCTAAAGAGGAGGCTGCCGGTCCACGTGAATTAATGAAAGGTTTGAGTGGAGTGAGAACTTCAGAAAGACTTTCATCAGAAAATGAGGGCTCAAGTGAGGATTCTCCAATGACCGCTGGCAGCAGTTCATATCCGCCACCTCCTCCTGTTCCACCTCCAAAACCTTCTGCTACTAATTTAAACTCAAGGAGAAATGTGTCAGGAAGTTCAAACGCTGTCCATATAGGATCACCTAGAAGACTATCTGTACGACCTGTTGTTTCAGCTAGGAGTTCACCTGCAGGGTCCCGCCCTTCTTCTCCCAGGTCTCATAATGAAAATGAGGGGTACAATAGTGCTGACGAACAGAATCCATGCTTTGTATCGTCATATGATGATTTAGTAAGTTCATTATTACACGTGTTAAAAAGCAAATAAGTCTGGTCTGTTCCATAATTATCAATTTTTTGCTCGGCAGTCTTTAGTCTTTACAGAGATATTCATTCTATATTGAAATGATATAGACATCTATTCAGGAAAAAGAGCGGCAGTTTGAAATTGATATCAGAAGGGCAAAAGGTTATGAAGTAAAAAGAATGATGGGGGATGGAAATTGTCTTTTCCGTGCCATTGCAGATCAGGTGTATGGGGACCCTGAATTGTATGATTTGGTCAGACAGATGTGCATGGATTATATGGTATGATGGTATTTTAATTAATATATATTATTGAATATTCATTAAATTGCTGCTTATCCATTTTATGTGATGCTGATTCGTTGTCTATGTGTTCAGTTGCCTTAACAAACATAATTATAGTTCTCATTAGCATTTATAGTTTTCAATGAATTTTAGAAAATTACAGCTTGAGGAAAGCAGCCTTCCATGGATTTATTATTGGGTTTCAAAGTCTTAGTACTACATTATAGGGTTTAAGAAGATTTGTTGTAGGGTTTGGTGATTAATCATCAGTTGTAGAGGGTTTTATAGTTTGCCTGGTTTCAGTATGTGCAATGTGCATGCTTGACTTCCTAGGCAGTACGAAATTGAATCTAATCAGTCTTCTAGTGGGCAAAGCAATGAACTTTCAAGGTCTTGGAATGCAGAAGAGAAGATGGTAGCCCTTAAGTTTTAGGATTGTAGAAAGCAGGATCAGAGTTTAGACTGTTTTATATCTGTGAAAAATAATGTGTAGAGGGTAACAAGATGATGAATAACGGTGGAGAAAATTAGACAATTTTATAGTGCGACATACTTTACTGAGAGCTAATTGAACCAGATCCAGAAATTGGATTCAAGAAATTCATGTAATTTTTTTTTTTCTTGAACTTTGTTTGCCAGTAACTAAGACATGCAGATTTGCACATTCTGGTTGAACACCCTTAAATTATTGTACTGCACCATATTTGCTTATAGTTAGATTGATTGACCAGGCTCTTCTGGTTTTACTTTTGATTAAATTCTCGTGATTCTGTGAAAGTTTTGTCTTTGAATCAGATTAAATTCTTAGTATGGTTTTGAGTTTTCACGTTTATCTATTTTAACATAGAGATTGTCATTTTGATGCAAATAAATAATGTATCCGCTTTGTAAGTATGTACTATTTTGTGATGATGCTTGTGCTTTAAGCGTCCTACTTTTATCTGCATGAATGCCGCTTCATTCATGTTTTTTACTTATTATGATGGAAGTTTAATTGAACTTTTGAATTAATATTTCTGATTTTGTATCTTCAGGAGCGGGAGAGGGATCACTTTTCTCAATTTATCACTGAAGGCTTCATATCTTACTGCAAAAGGAAGAGAAGAGATAAGGTATATCAAAGTGTTGGTGTTTAGATCTTATAGATTTAGCTCTTCTCCCTTTTATTTTGCCACTGCATCTTGTGGAGCACATGTTTTGCAAATGACTTGTACCACTGTTTAGGATGAAGTGTCTTGCCAATAATTTCAAAGCAGTAGGTGAATTGTTTGATTGATATAATGTCTAGTTGAAAATGCATATAACATGTAAATCAAACCATATTTAGATCATGATAGTTTACTTCTCAGTCCATATATTTATTTATTTATTTATTTCTGGCATTGCATTTGTGCTTTGAGCTATTTATATTGTGAATTGGCATCCAAATTTTATAATTTTCTTTTCTTGCTTCCCATAGCTACAATTTGATGTGTTTAGTTTTTGAAGAGTTAACCTTTTCTATAAACTATATCACTGATGTTTTATCGTCTATTAAAATAAACTTGAACATAGTCATTACTTTCTACCGTGAACTAGTGACCTAGTGAAAGTGGTATACTTACTTCTACTTGTGGATTTCAAAACAGTGTTCTGATCTGTAGTCTGGACCTCACAACTTGTGAAGAAATGAATGACATAATTGGCTTGGCAGCTTGAATAGTAGGTGCCATGCTTTATCTGTAGTTAATACCAAATATACCCTCCAAGGAAATCCAGGAGTCTAATGGAAAAAGAAAGTTCTTCTGTTTCCGATGACATAAAAATGTCTACATGGTCTTATGTCAGTAGCTTTCCTTCATAGTTGTTTGGCAGATCAGAGTATATTTTGAAGTGTATTTTGGGGATTATTTAGTTTACCGGTGTTTTAGTTCAATAAGTTAGGTTGTTTCCTAAATCCTAACCTTGCTGCTGCACCCTCAAGATATTGCAACTTCATTTAAAGTATCGGCTTTGTAAATTGACTTAGTCTTATTAAGGAATTGGAACTTTAATTCTATTATTTAGCTGTCCCTTTGGAGGGAATTATCCTTGCTCTTATGATGAAGGGAATTCTTTGAATCCTCACTCTGATTAAATAGTTGAGGGAAGTAGTGGAAATTTAGCCAAGTGCCCTTGGTATTCAATTTAGAGCCTAGTAGTTTGTAATTCTGCTTACTTATGATTGTCTCTGGAGAAGTTTGTCTGAATGTGGATGCACCTGGTAAAAAAATTAAGTGTATAATCCATTTGATGCTTCAGGGAGATCCATCCCATCCCACTTCATAAAGTTATTGTGTTTACTTTCTTTTATGGTTGGATAGTTTCTATGCCTCGAAAGATGCATGCAAGTTGACCATGGTATGTGTTAAGCTTCTAAAACATATGGTCTTAAAATGATAATAATGATGCTATATAATTACAAGTCTTTTAAATACGGGAAGATGAAATTGCAATCTTTGTTTATCAATTCTACATGTTAGCATCTCTTTTATCCCTCATAAATTAAGTTGTTTTTACTGCCTTTCTTGTTTATATATTATTTTTAATTCTGTTACATATCCTTTTTTTGTCTGTTTAAATGTGTTGAGTGATAGATAGTTGAATCTTCTAATTTGGATATGATAATGTGTTGGCAGGTGTATGGAAACAATGTTGAGATCCAAGCCATGTGTGAAATGTATAATCGACCCATTCATATATACTCCTACAGTACAGGTACAGCTTCTGACTCAGAAATAGTGGTTTTGATCGATATAATTGTCCTCAGTGAATTATGTACTGTAAGATCAACTATTGGTGCAGAGCCTATTAATATCTTCCAAGGAAGCTATAACACTGACACACCACCAATACGATTGAGTTATCATCATGGGAATCATTACAACTCCCTTGTTGACCCCCGTCGGTTGACGATTGGTGCAGGACTTGGGTTTAGTTGTCTTCGTGGGGTGTGTACTATGCTTATCCTTGCTTTATCATTATGATTTCTTTTGATAAAACTATCACGTTTCTAGCTGTGGTTACTGTCTTTGGTCTTATATTTTCATATGCTATATCCAAATGAAACATCAGGATTGTAGGTTTCTTTGGATAAAATTATCATATTTGTAGTTGTGGTTACTCTCTTTGGTCTTCTTTTTTCATATGCTATATCCTGATGAAACATCAGGAACTTAGGTTCCTCTGCCAATTGGAAAATTATATTCTGCAATAAATTTTGTAGAAAACCTCATGGAAGAGACCCTAATTCAACTTGGGAAAATGACTCGTCGTCACTTATTCCATTGATCAACTCGTTGGCTAATGGTTCACATTTGTGGTTTACAATGCAGACTAATGTTGACAAAGATCAAGTCATGGCTGCTATTAAAGCTCAACAAGACCAACAAATCGATAATGTAAGTATTTCAAATCATAGCAGTGTGAACTAGGGGTTTGTAATTGGATTTTGATTACGTGATTTTTTGAGTGTTATTTCTTTTAACAGGCACTTTTAGCTGAGGGCCGGTTTTACTCTGATCTTGAGCTCACGGAGAAGGAAATAGAGCGTATGGTGATGGAAGTTTCTAGGGCCGAGTATCTTGCAAATGGAACATTCAAGCAACAGCTTGGCCGTAGAGAATCCTCTACCTCAAAAGCGGAGCCATCCTCTTCTGGCGCAAGTGAGTTTGTGTGTCATTCTCATCTAAGTTGGTCTATCCCTTCTAACGTAGGGAATGAGATGAAG
Source organism: Delonix regia (assembly GCA_037074485.1). Classification (NCBI taxonomy): domain Eukaryota; kingdom Viridiplantae; phylum Streptophyta; class Magnoliopsida; order Fabales; family Fabaceae; genus Delonix; species Delonix regia. The sequence goes on along the minus strand of CM073456.1, from coordinate 12,915,306 downwards.
GTTGAAGGCGTGTTAAGGCCCGAACCTAGTTAATTAAGTGAAAATTTAGTTCTAAGTTTAATACAATTTGTTCGGTCTGTTCTGTTCTAAGTTTATTATATTATTATTTTTCTTTTCTTAATTTGACATACATGGGAACTAACTATGAAACAATGGAAATAGCAGGATCATCTGGCACCGAGGGCAAGATGGAAAGTGGGAAGGAGCAAGATGCTGACCTCAGCAGCAGCATGCAGATGGTGCTATCGATGGGATTTAGCTACATGCAGGCGATTGAGGCTTTTAGCATATTTGGGGATGATGTTGATTCGATGGTTTGTTACCTCTTGGAAACTGGCAGCAGCAGCAGACGGAAAGGCAAGGCCACCGAATGATTAGAGATGGAAGTTAAATGGGTCCAATTCTATTGCTGCGAATTCACGATATGCCTGCTTATCTCTTGAGAACTTTAGGCTTCAAATGTCCCACCGCTTCAATAAATTTCCTCGTAGAAAAACTTCTTTACCCCTTAGCTTATTGTCGTATCTGGTATCCTCATGAAGGCCACAGTAAGTAATAAAAAAGTTTAAGAAAAATTTATCCTCTGGCCATTTCTGGATTTTCGCAATTTCATCTCTGCGGTTAGCGTTGGGATGTTTATTTTATCCGTAGCAGAATTACTTGGATCTTTCTACTCCAACCTAACATCTAGTTATTTAATCAACTTGGCATCTATTGACCAAGTTAACTTGGCCTTTGGTCCTGAGTACGACACGAATGAGTACTGGAGTTTTAAATCTGGTGTATGTATTTTTTATTTAAAACCTTATTCAAGTATTGGGTGTACTACGAGAAATCTTTTCACATGGTCGCCGCATAATTTACAAATTCTTACGAATTATCTCCGTAACGGTTGTCATTAGAATTAGCATCCTTCAAACAAAAATGCATAAGCAATTGCTTTAACTATTCAAAGTAGTTAAAGTATAATTAAGAACACAATAGAAATTTTTTGAGTCATGCATAAGGGTGTAAATTAGAATAATTTTTTTATAAAATTTAATTAAATTACAATTGGTATCTCTCTTATTGTGAAAATATTATTTGATTTATTAATTTTTTATATACATTATCAATTATTTTTTATTTACTTATTGTCAATAAAATTAAATTTCTGCATATGGTGTTTTTTTAATAAAAATCAGATTAATTAATTACCTTTATTATTATACTTAGAATAAAATAATAATTTTAAAATTAAAATTAACGTGACATTCATACTTTTTTAATTAAATAATAAAAATTTTCAATCTACATTAAATGTCATAAGAATAAAACTATGTTTTTGTAATGTTAAAATAGTATAATGGTATTTTATATTTATTATTTTAAATTGGTCTTTAAATTTAAAGTGTTTTAAAAAAGTCAAATTAAGTTTTAAATTTATCTATTATGCATTATGTATAGAAGAAATTTGAAATGGATTTAAAATTTAGAATACCATTTTAAAATGTTTCAAGGAACTAATTTAAAATATTTTAAACTAAAAAAATCAAAATTAAAAAAATAAATAAAGTTAAGAGACCATAATACTATTTTAATTTTTTTTCTTTCTTCTCCTCTAATTCATTTTTTTTCGCTTATATCTCTTTTCTTTCAAATTTTTAAATATTAAAATATTATTTAAATTATCACATTGTGAGAAATGTCAAAAAAATTGTATTAATTTTTCATATCTTTCTCTTGTTCATATATGTTGTATTTCATATTTATTTTTTTATGAATATAATAAACTTAAAAATGTGAAATAAATGAGGTAATTGTTTTATAAGTTTTTTTTATTTGATAGATTATAATAATAATAATAATAATAATAATAATAATAATAATAATAATAATAATAATAAAAAAAGCAAAATAAAAAAGGAAAAAATATAAGGAAGAAAATTTAATCAATATGGTTTGTAAAAAATTAAAATATTTTTTAATCCTATAATTTTATTTATTGTTTTAAATTAGTCTCCCAAATTTAAAATATTATAAAATAAATTTTAAAGTTTCAAACTTTTTTAAATTTTTTTTATACAATGTGCTCTTAGAAGACAAATGTAAAAAGGAAGGGATTAATTTAAAATATTTTAAATTTAAAGAACTAATTTGTAATAATGAATAAAGTTTAGAGGTTAAATATTATTTCAAACTTTTTAAAATAATAGTATGAAAGCATAATTAAACTAAACCTCAGAATTTTTTTTGGTCAGTAAAATAAATCTCAGATTACTGAAATTTATTCACTGTTCTAATAAAATAAATATGATTTATAGAAGGCCTCTCTATTTTTTCAACTATACAAGTATGAATATATTTTAAGTTATATAATCATATATAATTTGGGAGGAGGAAAAAAAAGTTAGATAATTTAGTGTAAGGTTGTTTTCGTCATTGTCGGTGCAGGTTCCCTTCGGCGACAAGCTGAGTCTGCTCGGCTCAAATTGTTCGCCTGCATCGCTCTCTGCATCTCTAAAAATTCTCAATTCTAGGGTTTGTGTTGCAGACACATACAAAAATGTCTCAGAACGGGAAGCTGATGCCGAATCTGGACCAGCAGAGCACTAAGCTTCTCAACCTCACTGTCCTGCAACGAATCGACCCCTTCGTCGAGGAAATTTTGATCACCGCTGCGCATGTCACCTTCTACGAGTTCGACATCGATCTCAGCCAATGGGTTCGCCAACTTCACCTCTTTTAAGTCTGAAACTTTTGAATTTTGTTATTGCACTCCATCTGATTCCTTTATCAATTGTTTCTCTTTGCTTTCTGTTTGATTGATTTGCAGAGCCGCAAGGACGTCGAAGGATCTCTCTTCGTTGTTAAGAGGTTAGTTTATGTTTATTTATTATTATTATAGTTCTCTTATCCAAAGGTATTTGGAAAACTTAGGACTGTGTTATGTTGGCTGTGCTTTGAGGTCTGCATTTGGCTATGGTTATTAATTATGCTTTCGTTGTAAATGTCATTGTATTTCAGGAACACGCAGCCTCGATTTCAGTTTATTGTAATGAACCGTCGCAATACCGGTAAATGAGTCGATACGTGTTTTATTATAGTCATCAATTAGCTTGCTTTTTGTGCTTGCGACTTCTACGTTGAGAAAATTCAGAGTTTTTTTTTTTTTTTTGCAACTTGGCCTAGTGCATAATAAGTCTATAGTGATAGTATGAATCTACCACCCCCGTATCTTCAAATGAAGTACGTAATGTGGTTTCTTGATTGAACTGTACAATTTGCTTCGGAGTAGGCAAAAATCCTGCATTGCGTCTGCTGGACTCAGTTTATAAACTAACCTATGGATAGTCAAAAGGACTATTTCTTGGATTTTTGTTCTTCAACTGTGCATGCTTCAATTTGATACTAAATTTTTTACAAATTTAAATATGGTGGCCTCCCTTTTACAGGAAAAAAGCTCAAGTTGTTGCATTAGTAGTTAGAAAGTTTTCTAGTGTTATATTTTGGCCAGATTCTTGTCTTGTATTGAACTCAGCTAGCTGTTGCTTTCTATTTGCTTCTGTAAGGTATGATATTTTGTAGTTATTAGTTTTTTTTTGGGGGCCTAACATTATGGGATTGGGGCTAGGTTTTTGCTATTGGCTTATTAGAACTCCATGATTGGCTGCTTGCACCCAATATTTTGAATATAGCGAATCAGTAAATGTGTGAATTGCATTTAGAGTTATTTTAAGAATGAAATATATGATGCTTATGCTACTTTTAGACATGGTGCAGAAGAACTTTTTAGTCTCCCTGTATGTAACCTGCAATTAACTCTAGTCTATGTTTAAATAAGAGAAAATTTGTGTTGGCATAAGCAGAAAACTTGGTGGAGAATCTCTTGGGAGATTTCGAGTATGAAGTTCAGGTTCCATACCTGCTATATAGAAATGCTACTCAAGAAGTGAATGGTATATGGTTCTATAATGCACGCGAATGTGAAGAGGTGGCTAATCTTTTTAGCAGGTATTGTTCTTCATATGGATGCAATTACTCTATGCCTAATGTCCAATTCGCATTGTTGATGTGATGTGTATATAATTAATTTGTCTTTTGTAAGGTTTTCTTTTGGGAATAAAAAAAATCCTACATCCACTCCTGTCTATTGTGGTCATTGAAGATTGTATGTGTTCTTGCTTGTTGTAACAGGAGCATGTCTCTCTCTCTCTCTCTCTCTTTCTCTCTCTTTTTATGCCAGTTCCTGATAAAATGTGTAGGTTATTGAACAAAATGTGGTGTTTGTATGACATACAATTTCAATTTTTTCACTCAATTAATGGAGGTTGAAAATAGTTGATATCATTGTTCTGATTAATAATTTGATTTGTTGCGTTTTGAGCTTTGCTCATTACTGTGGGTATTAATTTTATGCTGACAGAGTTATATTTTCTGATGTACAAGATGACATAGTTGCAATGCAGTGTCAATTACTTGAAGTGCGGAAGATCTACCATATAATAGTATCAGTACCATATATGGAAAATATTTGCCTTATGTGAATTTATAGAAGTGATAGCAATGTTATACACCTTTGAAGGATGAAAGTTGCTAGCAACATCATCCATTGAAACTTTGACCTGGACTAACTGGCAATTTGTCCAAGAAACAGCAGAAGTAGTATGTGGTAAAAGGATATTGGTTAATAATAGGCTGGAAAAAAAAAATGGATAAGATGAGCAAAAGGTGTTCACTTGTTAGTAATAGCATTAGGTGGTGATGTTACTGTGAATTTTTATTGATATGTAGCTGGTAAAATTGTCTTAAAATATTTTCCTAATCTTTCTAATTCTCATGTAACCTGTATTATTCACTTATATTGGGATATTTTCAGGATCCTTAGCGCCTATTTCAAGGTGCCCCAAAAGTCAAAGGTGTCTTCTACGAAGAGGTAATGATATGATTCTTCCTATTTAGGTGAACCTGTGCCACCACCCAAGGTGGGGTGTGGGTGGTTTAATTTATGGTTGTTTCTAAATACTCCCCTTCAACTCTTCATTTACACTGTATTAATATCCATGCACTTGATAATAAGATATGTGATGTGATACAAGGTGTTGCTTGGTATGACCATTTGACACAGTAAGCAATCAGAGGATCTACCAGTTCTATATATGTGTAAATTTCAATTAAAATACTATTGAAGGTAGAGCTTGGTCTTGCCCAGTGCCATGATTTATGAGATTATTAATAATAAGATATGTGCTGTGATACAAGGTGTTGCTTGGTTTGACCATTTGACAAAGTAAGCGATCAGAGGATCTACCAGTACTATATCTGTGTAAATTTCAATTAAAATACTATTGAAGGTAGAGCTTGGTCTTGCCCAGTGCCATGATTTATGAGATTATTGATAATAAGATGTGTGATGTGATACATGGTGTTGCTTGGTTTGACCATTTGACAAAGTAAGCAGTCAGAGTATATCTGTGTAAATTTCAATTAGAATTCTATTGAAGGTAGAGCTTGTTCTTGCCCAGTGTCATGATTCATGAGATTATTGACCTTTCATTTTTTTTTTTTAATTTGACTTCCTAATGTTCAAAACAAATTTATTAATTTAACCTCTCCATGCCCAACCGATACCTACTAAATTTCAATGCACCTACCTCCTTTTACTGTGACTGCAAAATGTGAATGTCTATCTTGTCTCTTCATATAGCCAATATATGCCAGTCCACTTCTCCAATTGGATTAGAATTCTATAGGTATACATCAGTGTAACCTGGATTAGGGTGCAATTATGGTTTGGTTGGGTTGATATACATAAAGTTTGAACTATGAAGATTTAAACAAAATAAATATAGATTTGGTAATTCAAATTCATGTGATCTGGAACGTGATTCTCCACAGGGAGGAGGGATCCAACCCTGTTTTGGTTTACCTTTTGGATTAAACATTGTATATTGCTAATTACAATGCAGATGTTAAACGACTAATAACTTACACTAAGTCATCTTATTATTATATTATTATAATTAATCAGACAAGACTAAGGTAAAGTTCTTTAGGTGTTTGCTATCAAGTTTCACAATAAAATTACAACATGTGGAAGAACCTTTTTGAAAGACCAAATCAAGTTGTGCTGAGCTGTAAAAAATCCAAGCTTGAGAACTTGAGTGCAAACACCTAAAAACTGTATCTAATTTTCCGCTTATTACTAGTATTATCATCATCATTATTATTACGTAGTTGATGGCATACGTTGGGCATTTATGCACCTATATCTTACACTTGGAATTTAAGGATGTTCTGCTGGCATTTTCTTACAGTGAGTTTGAGGAACTGGAAGCGGTACCAACTATGGCAGTCATGGATGGTCCTCTAGAGCCATCACAGTCAACTGCTTCCAATGCAGCTGATGTTTCTGATGATCCTTCCTTTGTGAACTTCTTCAGTGTATGTTTAATAATAAACTTTGTATTTTACTATTTGTGACAGCTTCCCTTTATCTTTTTCTGAACTTTCTTTGCATTTTTTTTTAATGTTACACCAGCAGAAGTTCATTGTACGAGACACCATTAGAGTGCGCTTATAAATTTACTTTAGAAAGGCCTAGTGACTGTATAAATATCTATTGGGAAACGTACTTCTCTTTTCCTTTCTGGATTAGATATTTGCCTGGAAAGTACAAATACTTTGAACTCTTCTCTTTCGCTGCACCTGTTGATTTAAGTTTAGCCATCCTATAAAAGACTAAGATAATTGTTTTAAAGCCCAAACTTCATTTGTTGTTGTTATTTGTACTATCTGCTTCGCTTTACTAGAGATTAGATTCCTGAACTGAAGGATCCACTGGTGTATGTATGTAATAAGGGTACTAATGGTTTCATGTTCGAAAAGTGACCTGTTAAAATGTGTCTTTGGTGATTTCTCCAGAAGTTTTTATGTAAATTTGTTCTGATGTTCCACACTATCATGTCAAACTAAACATCTCCACTAAGATTTCAGGATAATATTTAGTTGGACTTGATGTTTCTGTGGACTTGTTTCCCACATATAGCCATTTATATCGATTATTCAGCACATCAGTTTTGTGACAGTTTCTAATTATAAGTTGAACAGTTAGATCTCTGATCTGATTAGGTTATGTTTTTCTGCTACACTATTGCAGGCAGCTATGACCATTGGGAATACTACAAATGCTCCAATTACTGGACAACCTTTCCAGTCTTCTGCTAAAATTCCTTCTACTTCTCTGCCAATCAACGCAGCTACTCCCATTGCACCTTCCTTACATTTACCCTCTCATTCATCATCTACACCTCATATGCCTCACCATGACATTCCTGATTCTAGCAGCAACAGCAATCGAGCCACCAACCTTGTGAAGCCTTCATTCTTTGTCCCTACCCCTTCCTCTTCAACAACGATGATCCCTCCGGTATCATTGTCCACACCGGCTGCCCCTCTACCTCATCCTGCTGCCAGCACGCAACGCCCATATGGTGCTCCACTGCTACAGCCATTCCCACCACCAACTCCACCACCTTCTCTTTCTCCTGCTTCTGTTCCCCATCCAAACTATGGTCCGGTTATTACCAGAGAAAAGGTCCGAGATGCTCTTCTAGTGCTTGTTCAGGTTAGTTCACTTGCTTGGTACTTGTGTTTGACATTCTCAATTTCTGACTACGATGATCTCAAATATGAATATTAGGAAGTATGTACTTTTGTATGAGCTTTTCATATATTATTGCCTACTATTGGGCATATGCTACTATCCTTTTTTTTTTTGTTCTTAAAATTTTTCTTTTTTAATTTGTTTGCCATGTGTCAGGACAATCAATTCATTGACATAATCTATAAAGCGCTGCTGAATGCTCACCAATAATGACTTTCTGAAGGTTTGGTTTTTTTTTTTTTTTTTTTAACTTGCTGGAGAAATTGTTTTGGGGGCTTACAAACATTTATTATATTTAGGTCAGGTTTTAATCTTGTCCTAAGCTTTCCAAGTGTTCAGGCAAGCATGGTAATTTGCAAGTTTGGTTGAGTGCTGAACGGAATGGCTAGTGATCATTTCGGTCTTGCTAGTTTCTGAATGTCACAATATATTTTACAAGGCTGATGTGGCTGATTTTTTAAAATGAAAATTTGAAGTTAAGCGCTAATAGGAAGACTTTTATTGCAAATAAGCTGCCATGTCAGTTATGACATATGACATGCCAGGAAATAGCAGGACCCTGACAGTATGAGCTCTAATGAACTGGTTTCATAAATCTTGGGGCCTCACTGAAACATTACTCCAGTTAACAGGAGTTGGGGTGTCGTTGAGCCTTATTGTGTATTTATTTTTGTTGTGTAAGACTTGTATAGGGCTACTAGTCTGTTTCAAAAAAAAAAAAAAAAAACAGTGCTGCACAATTATAGTATATAGTCTGTCTGATTTTTGATATATTATGCAGCTGAGAAACAAACATTTGAGTAAAAGATCAGTACATGTTTGGGCACACTTAGTGCAGTTGGGTAGCTAATTTTAACTCCTTTTAATGCTGCCCTTTAAAGCATGGGACAGCTTGAGTATCATATGAGGGTGGACATTTTGAAAATTATGTGATGGTTAAGGAGGATTGGCATGATTGCGAGTGATGTTAGTTTAGGCTGCTTCTAAATTGGTGATACTCCATTGAAGAAAGGAGTAATTTTTTTTATAAGAACTTTAAAAATTGTTACATTTATTTCTCAATCATGTTTATTTTGCCCAAAATATATCTAAACTTATTATTTTATATAGTATAATAAATAGTATAAACATATATCGTGAAATTTTTAATAATGAATGATTTATTGATAGCCAAGAACATGTTAACAAACATTTTTAAGTCTGACTAATTTATTCGGTAAAACTATCAAGCTATTGAATATATATTAATAATTTAAAGTATTGTAAATTAGAAAATTTGAGGAATAAACTAAATTTATTATTTCTAAATTCAAAATAAATAATATTAACATTAAAAAATGTTTTTAATAAATCATGCTTTTCAGAAAAATTAATAATATTCTTGAAATAAATGATAATATAATTTTAAAGAGGCTCAATGTAGATTCTGAAATTTAGCATCTCTTCAAGGAAATGGTAACTTGTACATAGTAGGATAAACCGTGTATCCCTTCCAAAAAACTTGAAAAGCAGGGCGAGGACGTGCAAATGTATAGCCACCAAAGTTGGCAAAGTGTCTGGAATAATCCGAATTGGTCAGTATAAATCCTTTCTAATAGTGAGAGGGATGTAGGTGAAATTAGAAACCTAGAATTTGATGCCCAATAAAACTCATTTCGTGCTGGCGGGGGATCCATTTCATATTCCACCAATAATTCAGTTATTACAGTTCGACTATAATTGTTGAAATGAGTAAGATATGGTTTGTGGCAATTCAAAGCTTATTATATCCAATACACCCATAAGACAAGCTTATAATCTTCCCAATTACCTATCCGAACAAATAAGATTTATTTAGTTTAGTATTTAAGAGGCTATGCTTACAAATAGTCTTATTTGATATAGTGTTTGATTTTTTAAAAATTACATTGGTTTCTTAAGTTTCGTTTATTCATGAATAAAAAAAATTAATTTTATGTTAAATAAATTATATAAATAAAAATTTTACTTTACAAATAAAAATTATTATTTATAAATTACAGTTATATAAGTTTTTTTTTTATCTGATTTATGTTTACAAGTCACGGTGATTTAAAATTAAATTTGAACAACTCCGATTCAAACATATTTTTAGAATTCACGCTTAACCACTTTTTAATTGTTTTAATAGATTTAAAAGGGGTATGTAAAATAATCTAATAATTTAAGTCGTTAAATTAAAATTAATAACAAGATAAGCTATTAGTTAAATTTTGGGTTTTCGAAGGGTACCTTCCACCTATTTTAGATGGAAGACTATTGGGCATTTAAAATTAGTGAGCATTGCTCTTTTTTTGAGGTTTGGCTAGCTATTACCACTAAGACTAACTAATGTTAAGTAGTTTTTTTTTTTTTTTTTTGCTAGACTTTATTAAATCATAAAATTAAAAATTAAACTAGTCTTTCGATGTCATTTTTAATATTTCCAATGAAAGATTAGCATAATTGAAATTAAATGCTAAATTATGTTAATAAAAACTAGAGAAACGACGTAACCCTAATTGAAACTTGGGACTAAATTGCTTTCTTATAGTACTTTAAAGGACCAAAAGTACAATTAACCTTGAATTTTCTTTGAGCGTCATGTAGCTCAAACTAGCAAAACAGAAAATCTTATTGTTTCCGTTATTGAGAAAACAATGGTCCAATATTCTAAACAAATCCTCCCTCTCCAACCAAAAAAAAAAAAAAAAACTGGGGCAAAATCCTAAAACACCACTATGGAAACTTTCATCGTAAAAGAGAATACCGATAAATGTTTTCTTAGTAATTCCACTAGTCACAAAAGATAATGATATCATGAGGACTCTCCCCGGAGGCACGAGGAGATGTTTGGAGTAGAGCCATTAAAATGAGTTTGACTTATCAGGTTGAGTCCGTTTAACCCATTTAAGAAGTGAGTTAAGTTGATGAGTTTCTTTAAAAATTTGTTTAGTATATTTTTATTAACTCAGTTTATTTAACCCGCGAGTTAAACGAGCCAATTTACGAGTTAAATGGGTTGTCTGTTTAAAAAAAAAAAATTTCACTCACTCAGTCAGTCCAGTGCCCCAACTCACTACACTTTCCTATTTAAAAATATTAACCATAATGTATGTGTTGTGTTGTCTCTATTATTTTGTAATTTGTCAGATTTGAATATTCTATTCATAATCATATTCTTATTATCAATGAATCATTGAATTATTAGATTATTCTACTTATTTTAATCCATTGAAACTTATTTTTTATGTAGTTATTTTTTTTTTGTTTATTTATACTAATATATAAATTGATTGATTAAACAAGATATATGCTTAAAGAAAGCAACATTTGAAATTTTATAATTTTTTATTTTATTTTATTTTTTGATGAATTAAACGGGTCAGCTCGCTTAACCCACCAGGTGGGGTGGGTTGAGATTTTTAACCCATCACCTTATGGTGGGTTAAACGAACTGACTCATTTAACCTACCAATTCAGGTGGGTCTACTTGGGTGGGCCAGTTTGGCCCACTTTGACAGTTATAGTCTAGAGGGTTTCACCACGAATTCCTTCAAAATATTTCACAACCTTTGATGTTATTAGACTCATCTCACCTTTACATGAAATCTCTTCTTTTTCTTAGAAGTAATTTTAAGCAATTGCCTCTTTAAATTTTTAAAATTTTAATTTTTATATATAATTATAAGAATTTGTTTTCCTTAATTTAATTATAATTAATTCCCTAATAAAATGTTGTGTTTTAGTCTATATATATGGGTTATAAATTAAATATATATTTTTTTGTGTGTAAGTAACTTATTTCATAACATTTTAGATAAATTGACATATTGATTGATCTTTTGAGCATTATATAGATTTTAGTTAGGCCCATTAGAACCAGCCTGAGGAACTAAATGGGCCCGAGGAACTAAATGGGCTTAAGCGTGATTGCTTGTTGTGTGATGCCGAGACTAAAACTCTCATGGCTAAGGATTTAAGGCTATGTTTGGAAGTTTAAGGGAGGATGAAATGGGGTGGTTATTAATGGAATGGTATGGAATAGAATAGAATGAAATGGAATGACTTGAGTAAATATGTTATTTAAAAGTTTTAATAAAGAAAAGAAGAGACTCTTAAAATTTTTATTTAAAAGTTACAATTAAATGAATGGAATAGAATAACTTATTAATTATTTTTTTTCAATATTACCCTTTATAACATAAACATATAATTAATAATTTTATTTTTGTTTAATACATAAAATAAGAATGTGACTCATTTTTTTGTTTATTTTTTTAATTTATTAATTCACAAAATGCAACATAATTATAAAATAATATATATATATATATATATCTCATATAAACAACTTATAATATGTAAAAATTATTTATTTTAAAATTATTTTAAATAAATAAATTTAAAATTTTAATTAATAATTCAATAGAAGAATGAGATAAAAATTAAATTTATTATTCATAATATAAATATTTAATAAACTTATAATTTAAAAAATTTAAAAAGATATATAATATTTTTAATTAATTAGCCACTCTTAAAGCCTTAGATATCTTTCTTTGTCACTTTTTTTTTTTTTAAAAATATTTAAATACATATTCATTCAAATTTAACTATTCCAGCCTTGACCACTCAAGGTTCGACCTCCGACTCGAAGTCTCTGCAAACTGTAGCGAGTGTGATGGAGAAGATGAAAATAGAAGAGCTTCAGTCAACAACTAAGAAGCAGCGCGTTGCCAGCCACACACACATCAAAGGCCTTGGTCTTGAGGTACTCAGTCTCTCTCAGTCTCTTACACCCTTCTCACTTTTCTTCAAGGACTTTGCGTCTAGGGTTTTAGCCTGCCCGTGGAACTTGGTTATTTCTGATTTTCATTTGATGATGCAGAATTTCTAAATTCTAATATTGGGCAGGGGTTCTGTTACATTTATTTTGCTTGTAGATTTGCTGCTTAGCAGTGATATTACGATCAGCAAGCACTGCCTTCTTTCCTTTTTCATAGATAAACACATTTTAAATGGACAAGTTTGCATTTTTTTGATTTTGCTGCGTGATTAATTGCAAAAGCAACTAAAGCTTTTCCTGCCTCCGCCACTTATTGTAGACCAACTAATGATGATTATTAGCTCCTCACAAATTTATAGCGGTATTGGGCTTATGGCCACGGATACTACACATGCATGTAGTGCTGCAATTAGTGGAAAACTGCGTACCGTGCATAATTACATGCGTGTAGTGTTGTAACCTTGTGCTGATCTTTTCCAGGGCAATGGAGGTGCATTGCCTTTTGCTGCTGGCTTTGTGGGACAAGCAGCGGCTAGAGAAGCAGCAGGTCTCGTTGTTGATATGATACGCCAGAAAAAGATGGCAGGTCGGGCACTCCTACTAGCTGGGCCTCCTGGAACTGGGAAGACTGCATTAGCCCTTGGGATCTGTCAGGAGCTTGGAAGCAAGGTTAACTCCAGTTCTTACTATTTAAGTCTTGATTTTTATCTTATATGGCACCCCTTAACGAAAAAGTACATACTATTTTTAACTGTTTTAAGGTTCCATTCTGTCCAATGGTTGGATCTGAAGTATACTCATCAGAAGTGAAAAAGACAGAGGTTCTGATGGAAAATTTTCGTCGGGCTATTGGCTTACGTATCAAGGAAAATAAGGAAGTTTATGAAGGAGAGGTGAATTAATTATACTTGACCTGTTTAAATTTTGATAAGATCATTCTGTTTTTCATATTCATATTATTGTTGATATCAAGTCCTGATGCAAAGCTAGTTTGTAAGGTAACTGAGCTCTCACCAGAAGAAACAGATAGTATTACAAGCGGTTATGGTAAAAGCATCAGCCATGTGATAATTGGCTTGAAGACTGTGAAAGGAACCAAGCAACTGAAGTTGGACCCAACCATATATGATGCCTTGATTAAGGAAAAGGTGAGGCCTCTAATTTACATGCCTTTCAAGTTTTTGTTATTCTTCTTTTTTTGTATGAAGAAATTGAGATTTTTTTAAGAACAAAGCTCAATGATGCTTATGTCAACCCACGGCTGCAAATAATATGAAGTATTGATTTGGGACTTCTGACCCAATACACAGGTAGCTGTAGGGGATGTCATATACATTGAGGCAAATAGTGGAGCAGTAAAAAGGGTGGGTCGAAGTGATGCTTTTGCTACTGAGTTTGACCTTGAAGCTGAGGAGTATGTTCCACTTCCTAAGGGAGAGGTTCACAAAAAGAAGGAAATTGTTCAGGTATTTAATTTGAAGAATTGGATCTTATACTTGTGCACTAATATCTCTCAAGATTTGCTAAGTTAGTATAATGTCATATATTTGCTCTCTTTTTATTTCCAGATATTACTGGTTTCTTATTTTGATTTGGGCTGTATATATGTTACTATAGGATGTAACCCTACATGATCTGGATGCTGCCAATGCACGGCCTCAAGGTGGGCAAGATATTCTGTCTCTCATGGGCCAGATGATGAAACCCAGAAAAACAGAAATTACTGATAAGTTGAGACAAGAAGTTAACAAGGTATTGTTGGAATGGAACTTGTGGTTGACGCTTAATAGTTACTGTTTTCTTGGTCTTGAGGATTGAATGAATTAATCACTTTCATATTCCCTTGGCTGCTTGGCATATTATTCATTCCTTCAGATGTTTGATCCATTGATTTGATAATGGTGATGCTAAGAAAGTCATTTCTTGTGACTTAAATGGGGGTAATTTTCATCTTAGGAAATGTGTTTATGTTGATGACAGGTTGTGAACCGATATATTGATGAAGGTATAGCTGAGCTTGTCCCTGGAGTTCTATTTATTGATGAGGTGACTTTGTTGTTAATATTTGCTCCAAGTCATATCTGCACATCGTTTGCTTTCACTGAAATTAAATGCTACTTTGCAGGTACATATGCTGGATATGGAGTGTTTTTCATATTTGAACCGTGCTCTAGAGAGCTCCCTATCTCCGATAGTAATATTTGCCACAAATAGAGGAATATGTAATGTAAGGTATGAAACTACAGTTAATTCTAAGAAGTTTTAGGTTGGTGGTCAACTTGAAGATCTTAATGGTTGCAATGTGAGAATTGGCAGTCCATTGTTACTTAAATATTTTGAATCTTGGGAATAGACATTCTTTTATGTAGACTCACAACATAAAGGAAGCATGTTCTGCTTCTTTATGAGTTGTTATTATAGCTGGCTGCACCATCTTTCTTTGTTTAATTATAGTGTTTCAATTTTCAAATTATGTCCTACTCCTTGCTACTGAACTAATTCTTTTGATGGGCCTGTGAAGTCCAATATCTCTTGTGTGTACGAGAGGAGTTGTAGGCGGCCCACTGTTATGAAGGAAAACGGTGAGAGTAGCTCAGGACTTGAGGAGGTACCGAATGGGACTACTGTGGTTCATGACATGGATAACAAACTAGATACAGTGAGTTGGCAAGAAAGGGGAGAGAGAGAGACAGAGTGACAGAGAGTGGTCTGTGAGGAGGTTAATAGGAGAGGGAGAGACAGAGAGTGGTCTGTGAGGAGGTTAATAGGAGAGGGTGGCACGGGTTATGGAGGAAGGGAGAGACTCTAGCCTCTTGAAAGCTAGAGGTGTCCTTGTTATCTTCTGTTTTCTTCTGAGTCCAGTATCCTTGTATTGAGGTGTTTCTCTTCTGGGTTTTCTGCCTAAAGAGTGACCCATATCCACACATGGCTGATAATACAGGGGGTTACATCATTTTTCCTTGAAGTTACCTGGTACATTTGATGTTCAAAAGTTAGGTAAACCCCTAAAGGTTCTAATTCACTTTTATGACTTGTACAAATGCTTCATTGACATACATTAATAGAAATATATTAGTCAATCAGTCGTATAGGCCCTTGGGTCTTGGCACCTCTGAAAAGTGTCTTAAAAACTTGGAACTTCGGAGTATCTTGGATGGAGCATGTCTGTTTTCATGGTATCAGTCAGTCCAAGAGTCCTTAAAAAAATATTGATTAGCGGTGGGATTCCATTTCATTTTCCCTGCCCTGCTTAGCCTTGGAATGCAAATTGCTTGCTGTTTTTATGCGGAGGTACTGATTTTTTCTGTTTTTTTTTTTTGGGGTCAAAACAGAGGGACTGATATGACTAGTCCTCATGGCATACCTGTTGACCTGTTGGATCGATTAGTGATAATTCGAACTCAAACCTATGGTCCTGCTGAAATGATACAGGTTGGTTTACATTTAAATGCGCTTCATTTGTATATAGATTATAACCTTTGAACCTTGTGAACATCCAATAGTTCAAAGATACTAACATATTCTCCTTAAATCTGGGACAGATTTTAGCTATTCGCGCTCAAGTAGAGGAACTGGCTATTGATGAGGAAAGTTTAGCTTTGCTGGGGGAGATTGGACAACGGACATCTTTAAGGTCTGCCTTATATGTTGGCTGTTTATGCCACGTTTTTCTTTCCATGTTTACTCATACTTCTTGTTTTCCCAGACATGCTGTTCAGCTTTTGTCACCTGCCAGCATTGTAGCAAAAATGAATGGCCGAGACAACATCTGCAAGGTAGTTATGAAATTGATATTCAAAATAATATATTGCATCCTTCTTTCCAACTGAAAGACTTTGATATTGATGGTGCAATTAATAGGCGGATCTCGAGGAAGTGCGTTCATTATATTTGGATGCCAAATCATCAGCCAAGCTTCTTCAAGAGCAGCAAGAAAAATACATCTCATAATATTCTTGTCTAACTCGTGCATGCAATTCAATGGGGCATCGCAGCTGGGTTTGAAGTGTCATTCGTTGAACTTGTCGGATATGATGGGGAGAATGCCCCAAGCTAAAGGGTCCGAATTTGACTCGGCAGGTAACGTTACGAAATGGGCGAAGCGGGTGATATTTATTGAAGAATCCATGATTTCTGGGTTTCTCTTCGTCGCAGTCTGATGCCAATTAAAACGAAAGAGACAATTGGTAAACGCAATGCCTCGATTTGTTGCATGTGTCTTCTGTTTATTTGTCCACACAGCCTCCTTTCTTGTTTCAATATAAAGTAGTTATGGTGAAAACAAAAAACATAGGAGCTTTTGAAAACTATAAATACAAAAGCAAGTTGTGTTAGCAGGCATTCTAGTTAAATTCTAGAGTACATTTCTTGTGTTTGAGATGGGTGTGAAGAGCTAACAAAATTTTATCAAAGTATATGTTACAAGCCATGCGATGGAATGTAGTCTTTGTTGTGGGTTAAATGGTACAAGAGAATGAGGCCAAAAATATATATATTACAAGCGAAAGAAGCCATGCACTGCAGGATATCTGACGCTCTCGAAGTCGGCGTGAATCCGAATTTTCATCTCGTCTCGTTCTATAAAAGAATATCTTTTTTGGGTCAATCTGTGAAAGAAAACTATTGATGTTTCTCATTCAAAGATATAGTTAGCTTCCGTTAAATATTTAAGTCCCTCGTTGACGTTCAAAATTTCAGAGGGAGTGGTCGCACTGTTTATAACAGTCTTTGTTTGTACAACTGTGCTCTCATCTTTTTCCTTTTTTTTCCTTCCCCGGAATTCGCTTGAGTCCAGTGCATGGGACCCAGGCTAGATGTATTCAATAATAAAATTTATAATTATGTTTTTGATGCAAATTTAAGATATATTTTAATCGTGTACATTTTATAACGGGATAACATACTAAAATATGAGATATAAAGCCAAATAAATTGAACATTTTCAATGAAATATCAAATACTATATTTATGTATTTGAAATGTCAACAGTAACTATCATATATAAAATAAGTTCATACTCTCACATAATATAATATTTAAATAGTCAATCACAATTATTACGACAATAATTTCAATTGCAATATACATGTACTAATAGTAGGGGGAAAACCCCAAAGTGATATTATTTTAGCCTAAAAGGTCAAAAAAAAAAATGAACGACAAGACTAGAAAACAAAAGGAAACAGTGAATCACTCGAAACGGTTTTGTTCAACGATTTTTGATAGTTTACAAGTTTATTGTTAGTTAATTTCTGAGGTTCATTGGAGCGATCGAAGTATTCATCACCGTATTTTTTTTGTCCAAACCTTATTAGACAGTGCTTATAAATATTAATAGTCCAGCATCTGTTTTGTTCGTGAACTTTTGTCACGTGAGAGAGAGTAATTGTAAAATGCATACCCTGCATTTCTTTTCTATAAATATCATAGAGATAGTGGTACAATAGATGAGAGAAGACATGTGGGTCTTTTTTTTTTTTTTTTTCCCTTTTTTTCAACTTAACAAACAAAATTTATTTTAAAAGAAAAGCTTTTGATAACGACGCAAATTAAAATATGTGAATAAATGGGGGGTGCACACATGGTATGGTAAATAATGCAACGGTAGAGTTTTGGAGATTCCAATCACCAGTCATACAACAATTGGTATAGACACGGTATTTTATTTTTTAATTTTTGATTGTTAAATTTTTTTTTTTTTGACCTATCACTGGATAACAGGTCTACTGTACGACAGTGGATTCCAGTTCTTGATCAAGTAGGCAACTTTATACTTTTTATTTGTGCACGCGTAGACAAATGACCTTTACAGTTATCAAATTTGGGGATTCGCTGTAAGCTCTATATATGAATTCTTTATACTTATGTGTTATTCAATTTTTCTAATTTTTTATTTTTTCTTAATTACATTTGTGCAATTCTAATCTAAACGAAACATAAAAAAAAAAACTCAATCTCGGGACAGATTTAGGTTGAATTTTTTAAATGTAACAGTTTTTTAAAGAATCATATGTGTCTCTTAAAAATTATGAATCTGCCTCCTAATTTTTTGAATTCTGCAACCCATGCTTTATTTTGTTTTATAAAATTTTGCCTCCATACCATTTTTTCTGGTTCTAATTCTTCGGTCGGAGTTTAATATTGATTTCATTGAACTTTATTACGTTTTTTATGCAAAAAGTCCTTAATCCTAAAATGTAGTCACAAACTCACTTTTATTGGAGTAATTATAGTAATAACAAGAATGAGAGATCTTGATCACTTTGTTATAATACAGAGAAAACTTTATTTCTGATTCATAATTAAATTTTTTTTATAGTAAAATATATTTTAAAATTTTGCTAATCAGTGCCCTTTAATGATTAATGTTTTTTAATTATTTTTCATTGCATCCAATTGATTAATGATTAATGCTAAACAATAATTTTTTTTATTTATTTGGTTTTGATTTTATGACAACATTACTATCTTTTTTTTTTCTCAAGAGATATAATTAATCTCTTTTATTTTTAAAAATATAATCAATTTCTAACATTTTTCAAAGTAAAATAGGAGTAGCAATAGTAGGTCTCCTCACATTCATCTAAAGCTCGAGTTATTTTGAGAACATATATTATGAATTAAGACGTAATAATATTTAAAAAAATTATTTTTATATTTATATACACTTAAGTAGTATCTTTACATTATCATTAATTTTTTTAAAAAAATAATTTTTTTTATTTTAAAACTAATAATTTTGAAGTAAATTTTTTCGCACACTTAAAATTTTAAGTCTACTAATACATTTAATTATAATATAGAAATATAATTATAATATTATTATTTTTAAGTTAATATTATTATAATTATATCTCTACATCAATTGGATACATTAATATATTTAAAATTATAAATGCACTAAAAATGATTCCTATTTTTAAATGAAATTTTATAAAATATTATGAGTAATAGAAGATATTACTTAGATTCAACACGCGTAGCTTTAGCTTTATATCTATGGTCAAAAAACGCTGTGTAATAAATGAAAGAAAATAATTAGCGACATTGAATTTTCTTTTCTCTTTAACTACGAAGGACGTAACCAAAGTCCGAGAGTTAGCCCCATTGCACTTTAAATATTTTAATGTATAAAACGTCATTCTATTGAAAAAAATAAATTGAGCAATTTCTAATGTCACAACTTATAAGTTGCTACGCACACATTGCACTTTATTTATCCATAATAGAATGAAATCTTGTTTGCGTATTATCACCACTTGGTTATACTACATTAATAATTATATGTATTTAGAAAATTAAGATGTTCGTATTAAAAGGAATTAATATTATCTTTTTGTTTAATATTACCAAACCATTCTTTAAATACATTTTCGAAAGTAAGAAAGAAAAACAAAGTGGCGGTATTAGTATTGTTGTGTAATTTAATTTTTTGAAAAATAATATTATTTTTTTTGAAAAAATGAAATACATGTCGTTTGACAACGCGCGATATCCCCGTGTGCGGTGGCGCGTGTAATGCTTGCGAAGGGGGGGACCCGCTCAAAATATCTCTCATTTGTCGTCAATCTCTTAAATTGTAAAAAAAAAAAAAAAAAAAAATTGCCAGAAAAATAGTTGCAACACTGCATTTTATTTCTCTCTAATAAAATGGCATCTTGTTTGCACGTTACCACTGCAGTTGATTATATTAAATTAAAAATGATATATATTTAGGAAATGAAGATGTTGATATTAAAAAGGAATTAGCATCAACTTTTTATTTCATATTATGGTAAAAAATTTTTTAAAAAATATTTATGAAGGTATGAAAGAAAAAAAAAGTGGCAAAACGTGGTATTTTTTAATAAATAATAATATTTACCAAATTTTTATTCAAAAAAATAAAATACATAACTACAAATGATATTCTCAAAATTGAATATTTCGCAATTCCTAAAAAGTATTGTTGTTTGCTAAATCAGATAGTTTTTAAGATATAAATTGTTAGAGCAAAATTTTTGATTGTGTGAAATCACTAAATTTAATATAAATTGTTAACATTAATCGTTGAATCTATATATTTTTTACCAAATGTAAAAAATCCAAATCTTATGTCCTGTGTGTTGCAGCGCGTGGTATGGGAGAGGATTCATATTCAATGAGTAAAATAACTCTCGCTTGTTGTCTCTCTCTTAATTTATAAAAATAATTGCAAGAAAAATAGTAAGACACAGAAAATCTTTGATAGAAGTGAAGAAAGTATCTTATAATAAATATTTTAAAAATATGATATATTAAAATTTTAAATTTTATTATAATAATTTTTAGTATCTTATAATTTTTTTATACATTTCACAGTATAATTCAGAAAGAAAAATAAAATAATTTTTAATATTTTATAATTTATTTTACACATATCATAATATAATTCAGATAAAAAAATAATTTTTAGCATTTTATAACTTATTTTACATATCTTACAATATAATTCAAAGAAATTGAATTGTTTTTAGTAAAATTTAAAATTTTAATATATCTTATTTAAAAAATATTTATTTTTATAATTTACGTTATTGAAAAGGATCCCGCACACAAAAAATTATTTTAACAAAATTTAAAATTGTAATATATCTTATTTTAAAAAATATTTATTTTTATATTTTAAAATTTTTTTGATATTTATTAAATCTGAAACTATTGGATTAATAATACCGTACGATTCAGAAGAATACCGGAGAGGATGGACATTGGAGCCGCCCACGCGCCTTTCACGTGCCTCAATTCCCCTGCACTTGCCCACTCGTGCCTATTCGCTTCCTTATTTCTATTATTCATTCACTTTTATTTATAGACTGCCTTTTATAATTAATAAATTCATTTAAAGAATATGTTTTATAATAAATTAAATATACTCTTCGTATCTATATACTATAATTATAAAATAAACAATGTAATTTTCTTAAAATTTTTTTTATGATGGTTTAATATTACCTCGTTATCTAATCTATAAAACGTTTAATGCAAAGCTTAACAATTTATTATGTTTTTCGAAATTAATTTATCCTCATTATTAACCCACACTTGAATTTTATATCTAAATTAATGATATCACTAATGGATGTTAAATTTTTAGATAGCCATGTGGCAAATGGGCAAATTAATATTTCTGAAGAAAAGTAGACGAATGATGTGTTGCGATCTCACCGGCCTCAGCCGGACCCGCCATTTCGCTTTGTACGATATTTGTGCCAAAAATATCAAACAGATAAGGGCGAGGAAAAATTCAATCACGATAACCATATGCAAGTTGATCACATTGAAGAAGTCAAAGTCCAACCCAAGATTCCCGACCTAGACATTACTTGACTGTCACTTTCTATTCCTGAGAGATGCGAGGAATCTTCACTTCCCTCCCTGAGATTTTTATTTTTACGCTAATTTTATAGCATATAATCATTTTTATTTTACTTGAAGATTATGATTGATAATCATTATATGTATATACACACACAAATTTTTAATAAAAATAGATAATAACACATGCAATATATGAAATAGATCATTTTTCGTATTTCACAAATATATCTAACATTAACTTTGAGGTATGCTGGTGAAGCATAAAACACACACAGATTTGCGTAATATTATTGGCTGAAAGTTTTAATTTATATTTAATATTGTAATTTATTCAAATTAGAATTCAATATGCCCACAAATAAAATTTATCATTGAAAATTATAACAGATTAAGATAAATTCAAACCGTTAATATCTGAATCTGGTAAGGTCAGATTAGGTTGACCGTAAATTGACTTCTTATTTTATTAATAATAATGAAATATATCAACTATATCTATTTAACTTTATTTGTTCAACCTAAAAATTGTCATGTACGATTAGAAAATTAATTATTAAGGCTTCAATATATATTATTTTGATCTCCCCAATTGGCCACTTGTAGCGCCAATTGCAGCTTATTAGCCTCCTTAAAAGCCACTTCATATTCCTTCTTATCCTCAACAAGTAAGCCATTCCAACAATTCCTATGACAGTCACGGCTTCCTCGTCGGAGGCACCCCTTACCACCGTCGATGACGACGGCGCTTCCACCATCTCCACCCTCCATCCAGACTTCCTTCACACTCATATACTCAATCGTCTCGATGGCCTAACTCTTGCTTCTGCTGCCTGCGCGTCTACTCAGTTGCGCCGCCTCTGCCACGACGAAACTCTCTGGCGCCATATCTGCACTGCCATGTGGCCCTCGCTCCACGACCCACATGTCCGCCATGTCATCTCCACCTTCCCCGGCGGCCACCGTTCCCTTTTCTTCGATTCCTTCCCCACCCTTCATCACTCTTCGCACGCCGCCGACCATCTGGACCGTTCATTCCCCCCCGCCTCGGAATGGATTTCAGCCGTCGATATCTATTACCAGGCCAAACCCATCTTCTCCAAGGTCCACAGAACCGAGACCCAAACGGGTTGGTTCGGGTGCTCGCCCGTATGGATCAACCTACTTGGCCCGAAAGAATTGGTTCCGACCCCTCTTAAGTACGCTCGCAAAGACGAGGACTGGATGAGGCACCTGGAGGAGAACGTGAGTCTTAGCTGGATCCTGATCGACCCGACCCGGAGTCGCGCGGTGAATCTGTCGAGCCGTAGGCCGGTTTTGGCGCAGCGTCACTGCTTGACCGGGGACCTGGAACTTGTGTACGCGGTGGTGATAGCGTGTGACCAACGCTCGTCGGAGTGGGTCCAATGCAACATAAAGGTCAGGTGCTGCGGGAAGATCGGAGGGGAGATGCACGTGAAGGAGGTAAGCTTGATGGTTGAGGATACAGAGGGAAGGAATATAAGCGGGAAACAGAGTATGGTAATTCTGCAAAAGGCTATTGAAAGCGGGAAGAGGAAGAAAGTAAACGAAGAGGAGGCAAAAGCGAGGTCTGAGAAGTTCTCGACCATCAAGAGAGAGAGGAGGGAGAAGAAAGAGACGAGAGAGCAGGCACTGGACGTGGTTTTCATTTTCATTGTCATCACCATTTTCTCTATCTTTTGCTGGTTCGTCTTCTTCTGACAAAAGTTTCGGTTTCGCCAATCGTCATTGTAAATGGATGACACAAACTAATGCTGAAGCAAAAAATACCCTTAGCAGAGACAAAAAGAAAAAAGCAGAGTTACTATTTACTGCGGAAATTTATGTTTAATGTCTCTTCAATCTATCGTTAAGACATACTGACTAGTACCATTTCCTCGGCCGTCTTCTCAAATTATGTTAACTGTGCTAATGATCAGCTAATGACTATAAGAAATTAATATTAGTAATACTCTACGGGTTAAATTGCACTTAATTCTCCTGATCTGTAAATTATATATAAATAATTTTTTAATTTTAAAAACTTAACAACAAATTTTTTAAAATTAAATGGACCCCTAAAATTTAATTTTTTTTGTGTAAATAATTCTCTTAAATTTTAAGTCATATGCAAATAATCTTTTTATTAATCATAGTTCTATTAATAAAATTAGTCAATTAATATAAGAGATTTACTTTCATATAGTCTCAACTTTAAGTGTGTAAATTGGCAAATTTTAAAGATAAAAAAGGATTATTTACACGTGAGCTGGAGTTTAAGATATTTCTATATAATCTAGCCTATTTTATTTTACTGTTGTAGCCTTAAAAATAGATATTATTAGCCATCGTATTAATACGCATAGAACAAATATAGCACAATAAAATCAACCTACCAGAAAAACAGAGTCCTAAAGCAGAGGGGAAAAGACAGACAAAAACCTAACCTGAGTAATGTATTTGACTAGTTCTCTTCGACCGGGAAAAATGTGAAGATTGAATTTTCATTACTTTATCTCACGGGAACTTCTATACGTCAGTGAAAGTTATTTAACTTACTTCTATTTTGCAAGTGAATTCCGTTAACTAGTTCATTTCTCGGTTCTCTGGCGGAGACGAAACCTCAATATAATAGCAATTCGAATTTGCGTTTAAAAACACTATCACATTGACAGGGTATCAGATCACATGCAATTGGGATGGCGTTTGTTAGTAATGTGAGTAAAAGTATGAAGTGGTTCACCAACCAAATTTTCAGAGTATTGAACCTAATACTTTCATGTCACCGGCACTGTGGGATTAGGAGTAATGTCACAATCACTCGCATGATTTTAGTCTCTCACCGAACTCCCGTCCTCCACTGTCTAGGTTAGTAGTCTTATACTTGTCTTTGAATCTTACGAACTATATCTATATGTATGGCTTCTTGTTTTAGCGTTGGTGGGTTTGTTTGGCCTTATTTATGGTGGACTTAAGTTAGTTGGAATCAGCACTATGACTTAGAGAGCAAACACTAGTCTGTCAATCAACGCACTAACTATTTGGTTTATTTTTTCAGAATGAAAATAACGGAAGAATAAAATATGTATATTTTATTCGCTTAATTTACCAGAAATTTAGCGGTCAAGTTTGAACTACGACTCTTGTCTAAAACTACTTACAGCCTCAGTCTACGGGTTTGGGAGTGGGCCAAATCATTTCGGCCCAATTCTAGGTAGACCCACCCTACTTTACCCATAGAAATCTGACGTGGCACGTGGCTATTGAGTAACAATGCATGAATGGATCCTATCTTGGCCAATAGATCCTGTGAAAAACGCGGATATTTTTTTTTTCCTTTTGATACAAAACATAAAGTTTTATTAATTAGAAAGAAGTAACAAAGGAGGGGAGTCCCACAATTGAAGGCTAGAAAAAGTCGTAGAAACTTTAGCAAGCTTATTAGCCTTCACATTTTCCTGCCGGTGAATCCAACTGCAAGATATATTTCGTCTAGCATTTATAACTTCCCTACATTCTTGTGTGATCATCCAAATTCAGAGTGATCTTCAACATCTGAGAGGATGGCTGTGTTGGTCTCCCGAGAGTCATATTGTATTTCCCCTGTCACTGTCAGGTTGTTCGCGGCCCAGGCTAGAGCAAATCGAACAGCTAAAGCCTCTGTTATTCTTGGGTGGGAGATGCCTTCATAATGCCCTGTAATTGCCCTTAGGAATGATCCTTCTCTGCTATGAAATATACTTCCATAGCCAGACCATCCTTCGTGCTTGAGATTGGCAGCGTCTGTTCTGCAAACCCACTCTGGCGATGTTGTTAGAGTAATTTTTGAGTTAGATTATGAGTGAACTGTGTTTCTCCATGCATTGGCCCTGTTCGAGGTACTTGCCTGTCACTCCCTCAACAGAATGAGAGAGTTGGTGGTAATGTTAGCAGATGGTTAATCTTTATTTCTTCAGAGCAAATTGTTTGTTCCTTGCCCACCATATCCCCTACGTAATAGTGTAAATTTCTTTTGCAACATCTGTTGAGCTGGATGTCAATATGCTATTCAATAGACCTTCATTTATGGTGATAATATATTCCCACTAAAAGTGTTTTAGTGATAACTTTTCTTTAATAACACTGAATGTTTTCTTAGTTTGAATATTTGTTTATAATTTTATTAGTGACAAGTAAAAAGATACTACTAAAACACTTGGCAATCATTTGTTGCCACTAAAGAGTTATAATGATAACATTATATTTGTTGCTACTAAAAGTTTTCCATGACAATAAACAAATATTGCTGTTAAACTTTTATTTGTGGCGACAATATGTTGCCACTAAAATTTTTAGTGATGACTTTTATTTTTCGATATTAAATGTTTTCTTAATTTAAATATTTGTTTATACATTTAGTGGTGACAAATAGAAAATTGTCACAAAATCTTTATATTTTTAGCGGCAACAAGAAGAAGGACACCACAAAAAATGTTTTACTAGTCACATTGTACTTGTCACCACTAAATATTTTTAGTGGTATAAAATTGTCCCCACTAAAAACTTTTGACAATGACAATTGAAAGCTTACCACTCAAAATGTACTTTTAGCAACAACTTTTATTTGTTGTCGCTAAAGGTTGTAACTAAAAGCACTTTTTTTGTTTGGTAGTACCCCGACAGACCTTTCAAATTAGGTTTTTTAACCTTTTGGGGTATTAGTAGCTGCTAGAGCTTAGTACAACTGATGTTAGTTACTACTTCCACCTGAGATTGGATATACTTTATATATTTGAAGCATCCAAATTTGACCATATATGCTCCTCTCTTTTCATAGTGCTAGATTAGCTTATCCCTTCTATTATGGGATGTAAGAGGAATACTTAAAATGGTCTGGATGTCATTTGCTGAGAATAATGAGCTTAATGTTGATATGCATCATCTTCCTTGTTGGTTAAGAATATTGTTCACCCTGATGATTTTGTTACCCACATTATATACATCCGTGGTAGCCAATGGTCTTTCCAAATGATGATCATGTTCCCATCACCTACTCTCCACCTCAAACCTTTCTTCAACAAAGCAAATGTTGAATAAATGCTTTTTCCAAATAAAACTTGAGTTGGAGCCCAACTGAGTTATCCGTATGTCCCATTCAGGGAAGTATTTGGCTTTGATAACACAATATGAAAGAATGTTAAATGAGGTACTCAACCTCTATCCTTGTTTATCTAGCATTGCCACAAGCCTTTAAGGTTTCTAAAACCAAGGCCATCATCTTTTTTACCACTACACATTCGTTCTCATTGCATTCACCTGATCACTTTTTTTATATTATTAATTCCATTTTCCCATTAAAAGGAATTTATCTTACATTGAAGCTCATCTCTTAGCGAGGTAGGAATTAAGAATACACTTATACAAAAGGTGGGAACAACTTGAGCAATTGATTTTACCAAAATTTCCTTTACCACCTTGGAGAGAAATTTGTTCTTCCCATTTTGTACTTTACTCTAAATTTTGTTCTTGAGAAATGCAAAGATAGAATGTTTGTTCTTGTCGATAAGAGATGGAAGTCTTAAGTATTTGCCATGCTCCAATGGTGTGTGGATCTCAAGGATATTTCTGAGTTCTTGCCTTTAATTTTCCTTCACCTTTGGGCTAAACGAGATTCCTAATTTTTGGAAATTGACAAATTGACCAGAGGCTTTTTCTTATATGCTTAACAGTTGCTTCAGAGAAGTAACCTCTTTGTCATTGGCCTTGCAAAAGAAAAGCGAATCATTTGCAAACAATAGGTGAGAGACCCTAGGTCCCTTGACGTTAGCCCTACACTTATGTATTGTTTCTCTAAGCTCAACTAATCTCATTAGTGCTAAAAGATCTTAAGTGAAGATAATGAATAGATAAGGGATAGATTGTCCTCTTGTCTGAGTCTTCTACCTGGTGTGACAACTCATGCAATCTCACCATTAAATAGAATTGAGTATCGTACATGATGTGCACATATCATTATACAGATACCCAAATAGGGTTCAAACCAAAAGAGGTTATGATACCCTTTCAAGTAATTCCAGTATACTTTATCATAGGCTTTGCTTACATTTGTTTTAATAGCTATAAGTCCTTCCTTACCCCTCATGTTACGCTTCATCAGGTGAATTAATTCGAAAGCCACCAAGATGTTATCAATCATAAGTCTTCCTGGTACAAAAGCATACTGATATTATGATATAATGTGTAGGAGAATTTTCTTCAGTTGATTTGCAAGCACTTAAAAGAGAATTTTTTCTACCTTTGGTATGAGAACCATTAAGGTGTTTGCATTCATCTGGAAGCTTAGCCTCCTATAGCCACATCCTACAACTCTTAATTACAATAGAGCATATGATGTACTAAATATTTTGGAAGAAAGCTAGGTTGAATCCATTGGTGATTTTTCTAAGTGCATCTAGACAGTAGCTTTTTTGAACTCATGATCCTCAAAAGGTGTTATTAAATGGGCATTCTATACCAATGTAATAAGTTGTAAAACATGTCTCAACACTGGGTCAAGACATCCTTTGTTGGCAGTAAAAAGCTCTGTGAAATATTCAGATTCCATCAAATGTAGAGTATCTTCTTCCTGGACCTATACACCTCTTTCATCCTTCAGGGACTTTATATGGTTAGTTCTCCTCTTAGCAAATGCATATTAGTGGAAAAATTAAGTATTTCTATCCCCCTCATTTAACCAAAAATTCTTTGAGTGTTGTTTTCCGTGAATTTCTTCCTCTTCAAGTAGTACGTGCTTCTTCTCTCTGAGTTTATTCATCGATTCATTAAAATAGAGCTTGCTACTTTTGAGTTCTCCCATTTTAGTATCTAACTGCTGGAGTTAACGTCAAAAATCGGTGTATGGGTTTCATCCCTATCTTTGAAGAGTAGTTTGCATTTTTCAAGCTTGTAGATAACCCCATTTCCTTTTTTTTTTCGGCTAGTTATTCTCCACGATTCCCAATAATCCTGATTGAAGGAGCCAATGGTTTTCAAAACGAAAGCTACTATGTCCTGCTCTGTCATCATGTGGGAAGAGGTCAACTAAAATGGGGCCATGGTCAGTGTATGACGCAACCAGCACCTGCATATGTCTGTCTTGAAAAAGCATAAATCAGTCTCTATTAGCCGTTGCCCAGTCTAGTTTTTCTTTCATGACTTCATCATGCCCTGTTATTTTTCCCAAGTAAACTCGTAGCCCGTAGAGTGAATGTCTTAAAGTCCATAATCTGTGATAGCCTCTCGGAAACCTTGTAGTAGGTAATTTGGATGTGGATGTCCTCCTTCTTTCTCCTTAATAGACAGTATGTCATTGAAATCTCCTACGCACATCCATGGAAGGTCATCGGAGCTAACTAGAGTTTTAACAAGATTCCATGATTTAAGTCACCTGCTCCTCTCCAGATACCTGTAGAATCCTGTCAGCCTTCAAGCACCCTGCCTTAATCCTTTTACCCAAGCATTTATAAAGTTCTGAGAGTATGAATGAATGTCCAGGATTTCATTGTTTTTTTGAATTATAGCTAAGCCTTTTCCTCTCTCTATTCTGTCCACAGCAAAAGGACTAATCAAAGCTGATTCTTTTCTTTACTTCATCAATTCTGATTCCATGAACCTCAGTCTCCCTAAGAAACAGAATATCAGGCTTATAGCGTTTAGTGAGATCTGAAAGAGCACAAACTACTCAGTGATTGCCTAAACCCCGACAGTTCTAGCTTGAGAGTTTCATAGCTCCCGAGGGGCTTGCATTACAGCACCCGCAATTCCATCAGAATGCTCTGGTTCCACCAGAGTTGAACTCCCTTCAAGTGACATTCTTTGGTTTTCCATTTCAACTTAGCCATATTAGATTAAATATGTTTTTTCCTTCTTCCCAAATCATAGGTAAGTCCTCATCTGTTGGGCTTATAACTGCATCTCCGTTACAACATTAAGATATATCTCCTAAAGTGATACGAGGGATTTATGCCTTGTATAGTTATTCCAACGATTCTTAGGCACGTCATTTGCTAATTTCAAAATTTGAAATTATGATTCTAATTTAATTACTTAGCCATTCTTTGGATTTTGATTACTAATGGAGGCCAGCTGCTCATCGTTGGCTAGTATCCCAGTTTAGGCTTAACTCTTTTCCTCCCCTTTCCATTACACGCAATCCATAGAAACTTTTTGAATGTCCTAGCCTGCCTCATAAAAAACATCAGAGCGAGAGGCATTTGTATTTGAAAGTCACGTATACACTTTGGTTATTAGACAATATTATATTTTTCTTCCTCTTTATTGGAACCCTAACATCCAGCGCCACTCTCACCCGCGTGTATGTGTTTTGTCCACCAATAACAACTTTTGCATCATAATTTATAAATTTTCCAACAAAATTCCCAAATTGTGTAGCCATGTGCTCTGAAATGAGATTATTGGCAAGTCATGGACCTGTAACCATATGTCAAATGTGAACAACGGAATAGACCTTGGATCCTTCCCATTTTGCAACCTATGGGTGATAAGTAGGTGGTTATTGAAGGTTCATGGGTCTGCTTCCACCACTCTCTAGATTTACTTCATAGAAGAACCTGAATAAAATGCGACTATCCTCGATTTCTTTGAGACACACACCCTCAATGGGATGCCATAGATTTGCAAAATGCGACTATTGTTTTTGGTAAACCTTAATTTTTTAAAAAATAAATAATTTATTAAAATTAATGAAAAATTGTAAATTTTTTATATGATTAATAATAATCTTTAAAATTATAAAATATATTTATTTCATTTTGAAAAAAGAATATGATCTTCTCTTGTTCCTACTAGAACTGAAGAAGATCTTGACTCTAACAATGCCATCCATGCAATCTAATCCGAGGGATTTACTAATTACTTCCCTAAACCCTTCTCAATTTTGTTTAATATCCTTTTAGTCATCTCTCTTTCTAATTTGGATCTTCTCAACTTCTTCTCCCTCCATTTGTAGGATTCACTTAAGTGGAAAATTTTAGAGTTTAGCGAGTAAACTCATGCTTTGATATTTTATCAATTTAGGCTCTCATATTGTTTTTTATTTTGATTTTTTACATATATGATATTTCTTAGTTGATGCTTCATAAAATTATATGCTCAATTTGATCCCTTATAAATACAATATTATTACTAGTGTCCTTCATAATTTTGGAATTGATATATATTTTATAAAAATAATGTGCTCATGCTTTTTTATCTTTTGAGCCAGTGTGTTGAGTTTAATTGTTACTTATCTTTTATAAAGATGTATATTAATTTGGCATAAAAAGACCTGTCTATTCAAAAATATATGTGATTTTTTTTTTTTTGGTTCTGATCACTTAAATGTCGCTTATTGTTACTCAAGAATTTCTGCCTGAGGTGGGTTTCATGGCAGCACTTCATGTAACGCCCATTCTTTGAATTGGACCATAAAATTTTGTAAATGGAGAAAACCAAAAAAGTAAAGGAAATCATAACACTGGCAGGTAGTATCCACTCGGACCCACAGAGGTTAGACTTTGGGTTACTAGATTCAGAGTACCATGTCCTTGTATGGTACCTATGTCCGAACTTCAATGCCTCCCAACCGCTAAGCTATTCAGATTAATACATCTATTTCAAACTTCAATTTCAATCCCATAAAAAAAATATACCTTAACTGGCATGTGTCATGATCAGGGTGTGGTTGATTACGTGGCATCTGGGGCTGTTCATCTGCCTCACTTTTGGGCAAATTGGCTTCAATGCCAGGTCTCAGAACCACTTTGGAATTTCTAACTTTAATGCTCTCTGTTTTCCTTTCCCTTTTTCTCCCCTGTAATACACTGTGACCTATGTACCTGTGGAAACAGTTTATTGCTTCTGCTATCTTTTCCTTCATGTGACTTGTTGAATCTGTGTGGTGTGGTAATAACTCCTCCATTGTTGTATATTATTGTTGTACTATTTGTCCTTAATCAATGCTCTACATATAAGAAAAGGAAGTACTTGTGTTTCTTTTTAGTGCTGCAAATTTTCCCCAAGACAAAGCTAGCCGATTCAGTTATCAGTAATCTCCCATCTTTGGCATCTCTTGCTTGCCGTGTTGGCAATTTTAAATTAAAGGCCTCTCTGTACAGCCTCAACATGTGACTCCCCAATAAAGGCTCTCATTTTTCTTTAAACTTCAATAATTGTTGTCATTTTTCCACGTAAGTTTATTATCTTACCATAGCAATAATGCTCCAAACTTCCCGGTGAAAATTGAAATTAGGCTGAACTAGTCTTCCCCAACAAAAAGGCTCTTTACTCTCTGAAATACTCAAAGCTACAGGCTTTGCAGAAAACACAAGAATTTTCCACTTGAAAATAGCATACTGCATAATGCATCTTGTTTTTCTACAGATATATATAAAATGGCCAAATGAAATCAGAGTATATTTCCAGAGAAAGAATCATAGAATAGGCTGACCAAATCGGCAAAAGAAGCAAAGGGGTGGTGGTGGGGGCCTCAATGCAACAGGCACTGTGTGTTTTCTTTAGGACCATTGGATTTGTTAAAGCTCAAAATCCAGCGATGAATTCCTTGACATGAACCGTTTGTGGGCGGTCCCACCTCTGGCCTTGGTGTCCTTGTGGGAGTGGTTGATTGATTTGATTGACATGATTGATCAAGCATTTTAGATTGTAGTATTATCAGTGGTTATTAGCTAACTAATTAACAGGCATCAATATTTATTATAGTTACTGTTCCTTGCTTCCAATATTGGTGTCCAACTGTGCGACCCAAATTTCATTTTCTTCCCCTTGTCCTGGTTTCAACTTTGCTGCGATTATCTTATCTGCATCTTTTTCACCAAAAGGTTAATGGAATCTGTCTTAATTTGACTTTAGTCTTGGGATTATCTACATAACCCGACTTGCTGTTTGATCAAATCATGAAGACGGAGGTATGACTGTGATGATTTAGCATTCAATGCACCACTTGCAAAGATAGGTGACAATAATTAACTATTTGCTGCAAATTAATAGCTTTACCAAGGAGGAGCTGCTTTATCCATATTTCAATCCTATCAAAACCTGCTGGGATTAGAATAAGTATAATAAGTTCAAGGAGATATAATAAAAAAATTTGTTCTTGAAATTATGCAGAAGGATCAGTATAGTGTGTAACAGAACATTCCAGCGGAGAAAAAAGGGTAAGTTGAGTGGAAATGAATCGATTCAATGCAGAGTACCAAGCCAACATAATTATAATATACTATGAACATGCACGTACCTGAACGAAAATGCACCTGCCTCTCTCGTGTCTGCCACGTCACCTCTCCTCGTCTTTTTAAGGCGTCGTTCGGTTTCTTAGCAAATCAAATGACCAATAAACAGTGTCTCTTTCTTCCCTTCTTCCCTCTCTTTCTCTCTCTCTCTTCACTGTTTCTTTCTCCCACTTTTTCTTTACCTCTGAAGCGAAGACAAGTCTAAAGCTTCCATTTTTATCTTAAACGTATCTTTCCATTTTTTGACAGGTTCCACTTTCTTCGTCGACCCTCGAATCTCTTTAGACATTCAAATACGCCAGGAGGGGGGTGGAGACTGAAGAAGATCTTTCGTGACCCACTTTTTCTTCGCTAAATTCTAGGCTTAACAGTTTCCAGCTTACCAAAACATTGAAAAAAGATGATGATGCTGACCACAACTGTCACTCTACTCTGATGAAGTCTGTGCACTTCCCTCGTCCCACTCAATTTCGAAAAATCTGGAAATTGGGTTTGGGTCCCTGAATTTCGCACACAATTTCCACTATGTCCTCGTGGCAGCATACCCACAATTTGGAGAAATCGATCATCAACGATAAGCCCAACAAGATCAGGAAGCGAGGTTGTTCCTCCTCGTCCTCGTCTTCTTTGGTCCGAAAGTACCGATTTAAACGAGCGATTTTGGTGCCCATGTGGAACACCAGGACAAAGTCCCCTTCTATGGCGACCCAACTCACAAAGCCAAAGATTTTGCCTTCTTCTGTACTAAGTGGCAAAGAGAAGGAACTTTCACTGTCTGCCAGGAAACTCGCTGCTACATTGTGGGAAATCAATGATTTGCCTCCCTCGAGAGTAAAGAAGGATTTAGATGCAGAGAAAGTGAGAAGCAAGAAGAAGGAGATAAGAAGCAGGCAGAAAGCTGTAAGTTCATCCAGGCCACATATGTCAGATCCATCGTATAGTCCCATGTCTGAGGTCAGTTCATATCACTTCTTTTTATCAATGGAGTGCCTTAATATTGATATTTGACCTGCTTTGAGATTGATTGTGCAGAGAATGAAAGGATTTGAAGGCGAGGTCTGCAAAAGAAGAGTATCAGCGGCATCTCATAAACTTCAATTGGCTGATTACTACCTGGGAGGCTTTGATGCTCTTAGCAGTGCCAATTTCAAGGAGGTAAAGTTAATGATCCAATCAAACTAGAAACATTGTAGCTATAGGGTCATTATTCTCTTATTTAACCTTTTTTTCTATTATTAATGCTAAAGGAAGATAGACTAATGAATGACACAAGTTGACTATGAGTTTTTTTTTTTTTTTCTGTAAAAAAGAAGTATTTACTAGGATTCTGTACCACAAATAATGATCAAATTTTCCATCAACATGGAAGGTAGCCTTTCTTGTTGCCAACTACATGGGAACAACCTAAATCTTAGCTTGAAAAATCATTAGCCTTTGTTTTAAGATGAAGGCATCACTACTAGTCTCCTATGTGTCTGGTATGTCATTTACATTCCATTGAGTAGTAGCTAGCAAAAGAACATCTAAATCTGATTAATCACCAAGTAATGGAGAGTTTAATTGCACCTAATGATTTGTGTCAATACAGGTAGGAAATCAGCCAAGAAATAGTACTTTTGGTAAATGCACAGATGGAGCTAAGAGCCGTTTGAATGAAGCTAGGATTGGGCTATCTACATCGAAGAAGCTTCTCAAGGCGTTGAATCAATTATGCCTTCATGAACAACATTCATCAAGCGTGCCTCTAATCTTAGCCCTGCGCAGCGAGCTTGACCAGGTCTGCAACCAAATCGATCAAGTAATCCTAGAACAGGGTTCAAAAGAGAATGATATAGAGTATCTCATGAAGCGTTTTGCTGAGGAAAAGGCTGCTTGGAAAATGAGAGAGCGAGAAAAGGTTCGTGATGCCATATCACGCATGGCAGAAGAGATTGAGGTGGAGAAGAAGCTGAGAAGGCAAACAGAAAGGTTGAACAAGAAGATTGCTAAAGAAATGGCTGATGTAAAAGCTTCCCATTTAAAAATTTCCAAAGAGCTTGAAACGGAGAAAAGGGCAAAGGAGAATCTGGAGCAAATTTGTGATGAACTAGCGAAAGGTATTGGGGAAGACAGAGCCAAGGTGGAAGAACTGAAAAGGGAGTCGGCTAAAGTTCGAGATGAGGTAGAAAAAGAGCGAGAAATGCTGCAGTTTGCTGATGTTCTGCGGGAGAGGAGAGTCCAGATGAAGCTTTCAGAGGCCAGATATCAATTTGAGGAGAAAAACGCTGTGGTCGAGAAGCTGAGAAATGAGCTTGAAGTCTTTCTTAAAAATAAAGATGAAAGCGGCGATATGTCTCCACAGTTCAAAAAGATCAAGGATCTTGAATCTTATTTGAATAAAAGCAGCTGGGGATTTGAATATGCAGAGAAAAAGGATGATATAGATATTGGAGATGGAGTAGAGCCAGAAGGAGACGACTCGGCTGATAGTGATCTCCATTCCATTGAATTAAATATGGACAACGATAGTAGAAGCTACAAGTGGAGTTATGCTTGTGAAAATGACGCTAGAGATGAGTCTAAAAGAGTCTCAATAGATGGTATAGGAAGGAAATCTTTCTCTGAGAAGATTCAGTGGGGGAGTATCTGCTTCAACAAGGGAAACGCTAATTCAAAGAGGGATTTTGGCATAAATCTTAAGGAAATTTTTGATGGGTTCGATCAGGAAGGATCCAGTGGGTTGCACTCACGAACTCAGATACTTGATAAAAACGATGAATTTGAGAATTATAGGTCTAAATCAACGCCTTTGGAGGAAGATGATGGTGGCGAAGCTGGGACAAGTCCTCTGTTCTTGGAAGGAGATCAGTTGAAGCAAGAGGCTGCAGTATGAACATCCGTATGTTAAAGAGAGTTTAGGTTCTACTTTTGTTTTAAATTGTTAATGCTCTCTTTCCTAGTTGTGGTTGAATATGTTAAAGGCTCATTCATCAGTATAGCGTCTATGTTCGCATCTATCTACCCATGTTATAGCCAAAAAAAAATGATGTAAATAACAGTTTTGGTTCTGGTTTTATTCATTAGCGTCCCAGCCTCTAGCTTTACTGTCATTTGAGGTGCGAGTTCAGAGTGTTGCTATAAGAAAAAGTTGTTTAATCCAAACACGAACGTTGCCAACTAATCATGGCATGAACTGGTCTTCTGGTCTCAAGAATTCGAAATAAGAACACGTTATATTCGAGATGCGAAGTATGATTTATAAGGAACAGTACTGGCCCTGACAGCATGACAGATCGTGGCATTATTACATACTTCCAAGAACTCAAAACATTTGAATGCTGTCCTCTGTGCTGCCTTTGTTCGGATCAATTACAACAGGACAATACGGAGGGTAGGACCATATATTTGAGCTGTGATCTTTTTATCAAAATAACGGCTATATTATAGACCCCTCTCCACCCTAACATTACAACGGTTTTAATTGCTACTTTCTATCCTTGGTTGGTATACTATAGAGGTCTCTAGAATACTCAAAATTAAAATATATGATATTAGTTAATTTATAAATGAATAATAAGTATTAATTGTTTGACATTCACTTAGATTTATTTCAGTAGTTTTTACTTTTTTTATTTTTAAATATTAAATTTAATATATTTTGCATTTCAAAAATTACAAAAAGATATAGTAAAAAGTTAAATAACCTTTTACCCCCCGACATATATTTATATTTATATATATTTTTAATATGACTTTATTTTTTGATTTGAGACAAAAGATATGTATAAATTTGCATCGGCCTATACTTTCTGTGGTATGACACAGTAGTTTTTTCATACTACAGCCAAGGATTATGCCAAACCTTAGTAGCAAACCCAAGATATTATAAGTATGCTTTGATAATATTTGCACATCTCAATTACGTTACTTGGTAAGTTCATCTCCAAGCATAAGATCAAGAATTTAAGCCATCTTAAAATTTTCTTTTAAGAATATGAAATCACTGCCACCTAAGTTACTTCATTTGTAATTCTCTACTGAATTTTAAAGAATAAAAAATTGATTATATATATCTAAAATAAACTTCTTTTTAAGGTGAGAGTTTTATTTGATAATTGAGAACTCTCTTTTGATTATTTCTTTAACTACTCATACAATGATTTCTTACATTTTTTTTTACATGAATTTTTTGAAGTATAAAAATTCTTTGAATTTAACAAAAAAAAAATTAATAATTAATAAATCAATTGACAACCTCTTAAATTTTTTAAGATTTTAAATATAATTTAACGTAGTTCAAAATTAAAATTAAAAATAATATATAGTTAAAGAAATTATTTAACAATTTAAATTTTTTATCAATGTACATTATTTAAAAATAAAAATAAAATCAAATGTAATTTTATCTATTTTAAAATTTTATAATTTTTAGAAAGAGCAACTATAAGTACTTAATACGACAATAAAGATTTCTTATAATGCCTTCTCAATTAACTTATCATTTTTCACTTCCACAAATATTATCAATATAAAATATATAAATATATAATAAATTAAATTAAAATTTTCAGTCATGCAACACGCAAAAAAAACTAATTAATAATAACTTCTTTGACTGATGAAATACAAATTTCATACTATATTCTTAACACGCGAACGCCACGTAGGCATGCCTATCCGTAGAAGGGGTCCTACGTGGCAGTGGCATTGACGTTCCCCCGCCGACTCTCTTCAGTGGTCAACTGGGTTTTGCTACACAGAAGCAAGCAAAGCACAATCGCAAGAACAGAGTTGAAGCAGAGGCATGGAGACAAATTAAGGAATAACCCCTCGCGACCCAATTCTCAACCTCTCAGCTTCCTTCCGATTCTATTCCTCCTCGTAAAGCACCTTCAGTTTTGGACCCTAATATTATTTCCTCTGCCAAAAAAAGGAAGACAGAGAGAGAAGCAGAAGAGGATGATGGAAGGGGTTTCGAGGGAAGCGCATATGTCAATCGCTGCTTCGTCCATGTTTCCTGGGTTCAGGTTCTGTCCTACTGACGAAGAGTTGATTTCCTATTATCTCAGGCAAAAGTTGGACGGTCATGAAGAGAGCGTTCAAGTGATTTCCGAGATTGAGCTTTGCAGATATGAGCCTTGGGATTTACCAGGTTTAGTTTTTGTTTCTCTTCCTCCATGCTGCACTCTCTCTGTTCGTTTTGAAATCAATTTTATTTGGGCTCCAATTCATGTTTCGCTTTGGGCTTTCAGTAGATTAGTTTTCGGCCTAATGGAAACTGGGATTGTTAGTTGTTGATTTTTGATGTAGCTAATGCTAGTTTAAGAAGATAGGGTTGGAATGAAACGATAAGACTGAATTAATATATATATATATATATATATATATATATATACACACTTATTAATTGAAAAGAAGGTTGACCTTAGATTATAGCAGAGCAAAGAAACACTGAAGCATGTGTTTGCTGTCATATCTTTGATATCTTGAGTCACATTCTAAAGGCTGTGGAATGTTGTTCTTTCTCTATGAAATCCTTTTTCATAAAATAAAAAGTAAAGAAAGTAAAATATAGTTCATAATTGTTTTATACCTTTAAATATGCTACCAGTTTAACAGAAAATTGAACCTCATTGCAATGTTGACCTACTAGTGCTGGTTTCATTGTAACCAGCTAAATCATTCATTCAGTCAGATAAAGAGTGGTTCTTCTTCTCCCCTCGGGGAAGAAAGTACCCAAATGGTTCACAAAGTAAGAGGGCAACTGAACGTGGCTATTGGAAGGCCACTGGAAAAGAGCGCAATGTAAAGTCAGGTTCTAATGTTATAGGCACCAAGCGAACTTTGGTATTCCATATGGGTCGTGCACCTAAAGGGGAAAGGACTGAATGGATTATGCATGAGTACTGCATCAACAACAAATCTCAGGTGACCAATTAACCTTTTAACTCCAGTTTTTATAACTTCCCTTTTTCTTATGCCGTAAGAATATGTTTGAGAAATATTCTTAAGCTAGCATGTCGACCAGGCAATCGTGAATAAACATGCATCACGGAACAGTTCTCGGATATGACATGTTTAAATGTTTCTTTGTGACTGACTTCTACTTTATAGACCGAGTCTAGCGAAGAGTCTTTCTTTGTTTGAAGGTGATAAGAGTAATTAATAGGTTCTGACATCGGAGGTTTCAAATGTCTGTATGTTATAGGATTCTTTGGTTGTTTGTCGGCTAAAGAGGAACGCAGAGTTTCGTCTGCACGATGCTTCAAATAGAGCATCTTCAAGTCAAGTGCGGGAAGTGAATTCTCACGATGAAAGTAACTGTGCTATCTCCGAAGCTGAGATTGATCAAAGGGGTGTGTCCGAACAAGATAAAGGGGTTGGATGTAGTTCAAAGCGCAGCAGTTGCAGTTATGGTTCTCCTTCAGTGGAGCTAATTGATTCTGCCTCGGAGTCCAATCAGAGACCAGCTAATTATGATGCTGCTTTGACAGAAACTTCCAGTCACCAAAAGGTACATCAAAATAAGATTCATCATAAATGAACTCTTGCCCTTTTACACCCTACAGTTCTGAATTCTGATACACTGTACGTATTTTCAATACATAATGTAGGAGGTGGATGAAGAGGATTGTTATGCTGAGATACTGAAGGATGATATCATCAAGTTAGATGAATCCTCACTAACGTCGCAAGAGGCTCACACAAGATTGCAGGATCCTCCTTGGACACACACTTTCCAAGGCACAGCACAACGAAGAATTAGATTAGAGGTAGAGAAACCAAGGCATTATTCTCATGCTGCAGAACTTCGTTTTCCGCGCTCAAAGCACTCATCCAAGAGTACCCTCTTTGGTACGTTGACAAATCGTGTAATGTTATGTGTTCTCTTCGTTCTAACTTTGATAGCTCTATGTTTGTCCTTATTGGGCTCGGGTAGTCTCAAACAAGTGAAAAGCTGTGAGAGATTTGGTTGATGTAAACTATGAGTAGCGAAGCAGTATGCAAGTTACGTGGGATCCTTTCCAATAATGCATTAGCCTTCGAATTTTTTGGGTGTTTCACACACAATCTTTAAAATGGAGGAGGACTAATTAGATGCTCTTTTGAAGGATGTCTTAAAAGAGGAATTAAAAGGGTTTTTTGGAATAATCTAAGAGAAGGGGAACCGTTTTAAGATTATGTAGGTCCTACTACCTTACTCCTTTATTTGAAACAAATTGATGTTTTTATAATCATAAAGTCAGGGAAGTGGTAGTTTGAACAAAGAAGTAGGAGGAAGATAGTGTATTGATTTTGGCCGGACAATTGAGGGGTTGTTTGATATTGAAAGAATTAGTGATATTAAAATATTAAGCACCTGGACATATAAAATTAAAAAATAAAAATGTGTCATTTTGTATGTTAAACTTTATTTAAAATATTTAACTCATTAAAATAAACAAAGCAACCAAAATTTGTCGGTATGTTATATATGAAGCTTATGAATGTTATGCATTATACAATGAGCAATACTTTGAATCTTTTGTTCAGTGTGGGCCATATTTAATTCTTTTGAATTTTTAATTTAGTAATTATAATATTTTTAAATTAATTTTTTCTATTTAGTCCTTAAGATTAAAATTCATTACGACAATATTATCTAGAAATTGATTAATCAATGAAATGCTAACAAGTTATATGCTTGGTCATTATACTTTGCCTAAAACTTTAATGCAGTCCCTACGATTTATTCAAATTTTTGAATATTTGGTCTCCAATGTGATATTAGCTTTTTACACCCACTGATTATGACTAATTTGAAATTATATAATTTGGAATGTGACATAAGTTTGTCTTTGAGCCTGCGATTTATTTTACACCCCTTGATTATGAAATATGTTTTGAAATGATGAGTGGGTATAAAGTAATAGCCTTAAATCAAGAAGAGTTTACCGAATTAAAATTAAACTAAAATTGTAATAAAACAGGGCTTTCCTAGTCAAGCAAAACAAGAAGAATGTGTGGCCTTCTCTAGTTATCTTTCAAAATTTAAAATTTAAAATTAGTCATCAGTAAGTCCTGTGAGTATCAAAAAAACAAAACTAATGTCGAGCCAAATTAAAAATTTGAGCAAACTATATAAACGAAATTAAAACTTGAATAAAATTTTAAAACTAAAATTTCAAATCCACATAAACGTTGTCTAGTTCTACATTGATAATTTGTTATCCAAATCAACTTCAAAATATCAGTGTCACATAGCAAATTTTAAACTTGGGGATCAAATTGAGAACGACAAAGTTCATTAGTTTTTTAGAAGAATAATTGGAGATTGAATGAACTCGAGCGTCATCTCCAGGAACAACATGCGGCAACGTAAAATATGATGTTCATGAGTGAGAACACCTCATCCCAAAATGAATAAATAAATAATAATCATGATAAAATAAAATAAAAAAATTTTAAAAACCTAATTATAGAATTCAAAGAGAAAACATTAATAAAATAAGAATTTAATAAAAAAAAAGAGAAATAATAAAAAAAAAAGATAGCAATGATTTAATTTATTTAAAAAGAAAAAAAACAAAGAGCAACAAAAAGAAACACAAGAAAAGGGGGGAGGGGGAAGAAGGGTGGAAAACAATGGGCAAGTGTAGTTGAATGGAGTTACTGTAGAGTAGATAGAATAGAACGGTTATTGAACGGCAGGCCACGACGCAACCATTTTTTTGTTCCCTAGCGAAAGAGTAGGGTTGCATTAATTACAATGATAGAGCTTTAACTATAAAAGATTTTAGAGAGAAAGATAAAGGGCATGGTGGAAGAAAAGGAAAAGGACGGTTGGAGTTATGAGAAAATGAAACAGGATTTAGAGATAATAGAAAGAAAAAAAAAAAGAAAAGAAAAAAGTGAGACTGAGAGGTGGCGTGAGGAAGAAAGAGATGCAGAAAATGAGTTGAGAATTAAAAATGAAGATATTTCCTTGTTTCTTTATGCTCGAGGGAGAGCAGTAGGAAAAGAAAGAGAGTTACAGTTAGTACATATATTCATATTTATTCCTTTTGTAGTGTTCTTTAACTCGTTGCAAGGAAAATAAGGAATTGTTTGGTGAAAATGCATGGTATCCATTCTCACTTGGCAGTTGCCATTTTGAAACTATTATCTGTGTAATTATGTAATGTTTTATAACTTTTTTAATTTATTTTTGAGATAATGCTTTATGATTTTTTTTTAAAGATAATGCTATATGAGTCTTAAATGTTATTATTGTTGACCTTTACTCATATAAGAATGAGAATGTAAATGAATGAATGGGTTAAAAATTGTGAGATTGTTAAACTAAAAAGATAAGAAAAAATAAAGAAAAAGAATGATATAAGTGCACGAGAATCCTAAGAAAGCTTATATAAGAACTTTTGATTTTTGCTTTGTTTTGTTTTCTTTTTTATGTGCTTTGTAACTAACATTTAAGTAGCACACTATTTCCTTTGTTGCTACAAGTACGTTGTTTTATTCATATTTTATATTTTATCTTTTTTCTTCTCATTCTTTATTTTATTTTGTGGATTTATATGATCTTTAAATTTTTATGACCTTGTGTTTCCTCAAGTATTTAAGGAATTAACCCGTAGAGTCATGTGATACCTTATATCTCCTCAAATTTTACCAATTACTAATCAAAATATGTGCTTTCTGAATAAATTTAGGTTCCAATGACTCTATCTCAATCAAAGTATCTTATAAAAAAGATAAGAAAAAAGAAGAAAAAATATTTTTATTTTTTATTTTTATTCATTCTAAAATAAAAAATACAATAAATATTTAAATTCAAATTTTCTTTTTCTACTTTCAAATCCCTCTCCTTAAATAAAAAAAAAGACCCAATTTTTTTAAAAAATATTTGAAATTTTTGCTCTAGAAAAAAAATAATAAAAATGTAATTAAGTTTCATTTTCAAAAATACCAAAAATCCAAAAAAAAAGAAAGAAATATTAAAAAAAAGTAGAGAATGCAAAAAAGTGAGATTACACCAATTTTGTAAATTAAAATACATTAACCAAATTTCAAACTTGTTTAGTTTACAAAAATCTA
The DNA here is from genome assembly GCA_037074485.1 of Delonix regia. Lineage (NCBI taxonomy): Eukaryota > Viridiplantae > Streptophyta > Magnoliopsida > Fabales > Fabaceae > Delonix > Delonix regia. Next base: position 12,872,219 of record CM073456.1, on the reverse strand, counting down.
ATTGATTTCAATTATCTTGTTCTTTTTGTCAAGAAAATAAAAATCACCAACCAACATATATATATTTTAGTCAAACTACGTGGATTTTGATCCCTACTGCAAGATACGTAGGCTTTATGCTCTGATTTTAGTTCAAATATGCCCTTATAAATATTTTATTTTTCTTCCTTTATTTTATTTTCCTAAATTTTTTTTATTACTTCTTTTGGCATGTGACTAATAAAGGCAATCAAAATTACATGTTTTGCATAATCAACTTTAGGTAATCATTCTTCAAAACAAGTGAAGTGAGGTGCCTAACACCTTCCCTACGCATAGCTTACTCTTGAACTTGATTTCTGGTTTGTAGACCTTCCTTTTTATTAATTAGTTTTCCAAAGTTTTTCTTTAAAAATTTTGATGACAACTTTTAAATTATAGTTTTCGTCTTCTAAGAAAAAATTGAAATTTCACTTTCTATCGGCACTGTTATAGTCACATGTTAGGTGTGACAGTTTGGCAACTCCACTAGGGAATATGAAGAGAGTCAAACCCATTCATGTTGATTATGCAAAATAATATGGCATTTCTTTGATTTTGATTACTTTTTTACTTGTTTGCCTTTCATGCTTAGGTTAGGTGACATGTTTTAATTCATAAACTTTTTTTAGCATTTGTACATTGGTGTTTGTTTAAATATACTTGCACATATTTAGGGTAGATAACGTGTTAGTGCATTGTTTGTCTATTAATCATGTTTGTTTATATTTCAATAATTTGTGTAACTATTTGGATAACAAGCTTTAGGATAGATCACATGCGGATTAACATCTTAGTGTAAAGGACTCTTATTGATCTATTTGTTCTTTTCTTGTTTAATCTCTTGAGCAGATGAGGGTTGGTTAGTGTCTAGGCAAGATATATGATTTCTTTCCTTACACATTCCACATATACACGTCACTTCTCACACATTCCTTTCTAGGCCTTATACCCAAGTCTATGTGCGCTTTAGGTTAGTAGAAGTTTCTAGTAGTTTCACAGTGGGGCTTTATGCTTCCTAAGGTTATCATGAAGATTTTACTTAGGTTGAACCTTGTTATGTGGATTAGGCCTATGAGGGAATTTTCCTCTTACGGTTAGACTCATATAACAAGACCTTTAACCTTGTATTCAAGGTAATTTAGAAGCCATTATTTTTTAGGATGATAGACTTAACATAGAGAATTTCACTGTGTTAGATAGAACCTAGTATGCCACTAAATCAGTTAGAATCTGTTTCCCTTAGGGTAAACTCACAGTAGAGCGTTCTTTTTCTTTCTTTAAACTTATAGTATACATGCCATTACATTACGATAAAACATATTGGAAAGTAACCTTGTGTTGCTCTTTACTGGAGCATAGAGCTTCATTGCATCATTGGGCATGCATTAACCACAATAAAAGTATGCATTAGCGAAGCCAATTGTAGTTTGTAAGGGCTACCAAACCCTAAAGTGTATAATCATGCATTGCATGGGCATACTCATACATAGGAGGTTCTTTGAAAATGGCAACATTTAGATGCATGATTATCTGCACAAGAAAAAAAAAAATTGGCTATTTAATGCATCCTTAGGCTATAAGAAAACCTTTTAACTATGTAAATGGTCATTTCCTTCTCACAAGTTAATAGTCAACTCCTATTCCCAATGAGACTTTTTATCTCTTGAGGAAATTGAGTTTTGTGAATTATGCCCTGACCTAATAATATAATGATCACAGTCATTAGTATACTATTGACATAGTTTTCTTTAATTTACATAAAACATCTTTTCATAACTAAGTCACTAGTCTTAACATGTCTAGTAAAACCAAATAATACTAACTACTGGGTCATTTGTAGAAAATCATATTGTCCTTATACCTAGTTATCATTCGTTCCTTTATCAAATTGAATGTTGAACATTTACCTCTTGTGGATTAATAAGTCCTAAAGGAGTATGGTCTTAGAGAAGTATGCAAAAGTTTTAAAAACAAATACTGATGATTTTCTGACAAGTCCAAAAAAAAAAAAGTTAAAAAATGAAAATGCAATACATAAGCACTCATATTTATATCACTAACCTACTTTGTCCTTTAGTAGTGATTTGTTAAAAGCACTACTAGGCATTATAAGGTACAATAGAACAAACAAGCACCATACGAGATCTAGGCTTCACAGGGTGGTCCTGACAAGGAAAAGAATCCTAGTTAAAGGTGAACAGAATATGTGGAGAGCTTGATCATGCTAAGTAAAAAACTTAAAGGAAGTTAGTTGTGAGATTTTAAAAGAGATTATTAAGACATTTTAGATTTGTTGGACATTCTAGTTTAACTTGACACGCTCTTTGTCCTGGCCCTGGGATGATACTCTGAGGTGTTTCACGTTTCCAACCTTCCAAATCACTCCAACACTAGAAGAATATGAAAGGTTATTAAATATACCAATAACCAAAAACACTGTAATATATCTATTGAGGATAGCTACCCTTAAAGAACACAATAGCTCAAATAAAGGGAGATATAGTTACCAAAATTCAACTTTCCAAGAGAGGTTCAACTTATAGACTTTCAAGAAAATATATAGGAACAATTGGAAACCCTGGCAAAAAAAGGTGATTGGGTAGCTTTTCGAAGAGTCTTAGCCTTGACAGTGCATGGTAAAGTCTTGGTTCCCCTTAGCTGTAGGAATGATTGACTTGGTGGCTATCGATGTCTTTTGGATAGTGGAAAACAACAAAGTAAGCCCCGTGCCAACAATCTTAGTTGATACATACATGACCTTTAGTTTTTGTTATCAAGAAAAAGGGGTATGCTGAAATGTTACCTACAGCTGCTGACTATGTAGACTATCAACCATATATATGGGAAAAAATATCAAGTGGGCACAAGGCATAAGATGATTCACCATCTTATTAGGGATTATAATAATAATGAAGGGCTCATCTTGCAAATCCTTGATGATGGGGGAAGTTTGACGAAAATGGATAAGGATGGTTGGACTTACCTTTTTCGCCAATTAGATGACAATTCAATATTATAGAAGATAGCATGTTTGGAAAGTGAAGAAATAATATAGTGTTACAGAGAATTTCGTAACATACTCCTCTTAAGCTCTCAAGGAAGCATTAATTATAATCATGTGATAGATCATTGACAATTTGTATACAAACAAGATATTCTATAAAAAAAAAAAATTCATTCACATGATTCACTTCTATCATAACAAACTATAGGGTAAAGAACTAAATCAGCAAGCGAAAGAAGCATAGGCTAAGGTTATGTACAAGGGAAAGCTTGGATTTAGGAAGTGCGTTGTTCCAATAACGAAGGATTATTAAACATGGCATAAGGAACGAATCGATGGTGCCAATCCTTCTTTCGGACCCTGTAACCCCTTATTGAGTAATAATATAAAAGAGATTAATGGGCAATTAGCAAAAGAGGTGGAAGATAAGAAAACCAAAACAAGGGGTCTAGAAGAAGAAATGGAAAAATGCTTGGTAAATTTGGCACAGTTACTGAGAGAATATGCTAAGTCACAAAAGGAGGTCATTAGGACCAAAAGGCAAAAGAAAAAAGAAGCAAGTGAAGAAATTTGTGAAATGTAAATGGAAAATATCATACTAAAAAAAGGTTATAAAGGAAGCCCAAATACACAAACGTAATTGTAATGCTAAGATATTAAGAGTCGTTAAGGAGGAAAGGGCCCTCTAAAGGCAAATGCAATACCTTAAGCGCTCTAGTGAATTTTGAAGAGAAATGCTTACTCAACAATTAGAAAACAAGATGAGTGAGCTAGTAGCAATTAAAGCAACAATATGACATCTATTCAGGGTCTGATATAGTAACTTAATCAATAAGCTAAAATGGTAAAGGTTTGGAAAGCTTGGTATACTAAATATGCGATAAAATTAGAGTAGTAGATGAAAATCTTCAATTGATTGGTTCTTCTAGCCAATATAATCATACCAAAATTTGTAAATGCATTCAAATAAGCCTAAGGCGTTGCTAACCATTAAAGACACCTACAACTATATCTAATTTCTTCTCATATTATAACTACATTTATGATGAGTTGAAAAAATTGATAAATTGCTAAGTACTATACTAATGAATTAAGCAACAATTTGTGCTTAACAGATTTTGCTTATCAACAGATGACTAATAAAATGAAAAATCATGTTCATTAGTTACTATGCCTCATGATACCAAACATATAAGGATACCTAGTCACTATTGCATTGGTTGTCAACTTTGATTAAGTAGACCATAAAATCCCTTACAAAATCAAAAAGCTTGATATGCCAGTGATTGTTATGCTAAAGCAATTCATTTAGAAAATCATTGTTTCAATTAACATTTAGACAACTTGTATTTCTTAACCTTTTTCTTTTGTGAGACAGGAAAAAAAAATCACATTGCAACGTCCAAGAAAAATAACATCCAATAAGATGATGAAAATGATGACTACAACCTTTGTTAGAAAGGACATCATTGACATTCAAGTAAGAACTAGCCAATCACTACCTATTATAGAATAAGGACCAGCCCACACTATGAGTATCCCAGCTGGTGTTATACCTAAAATAATGATGAATGAATCACACATAGTATATGGAGTAAATAAGGTCTAAACTTAAGGAAAAACATAAAATCATCTATCGTAAATGGCTAACAAGCATAGGCATTATGATCAACATACTATAATGATAGGTACACAAGATTCCCCAGACAATGATGTAACATATACTTTTCAAATTCCCATAGTTGAGGGCCAAAAGGGAAATAAAGTTGACAAGTATGGAAGGAATTGTTTGATGTAAAATACCAATTACACACATTACAAGGGCTTGTGACTTAAGGGTCCCTTGATTTGGAGGATTTGTGCTTGACTCCAAGAATTTCCATACCCAAAAAGTTCAAAGTACTAGATTTTGACATATGATGGAAACAACAATCCGATGTATCACATGAAATCTTCCTACATAAAGATGTCAATCTAGCTTAGGGATGAAGAATTTCTTATTAACTTTTTCCGTAAAAGCTTGTTTGGATCAGCCTTACAGTGGTATTTGCATTTAGACCGATCAAGGACTCGTAAATGTAGAAACCTTGATGAAGTTTTACAAAACAACATAAGTTTAACTTTCAAAATGCTTTAACCAGGGAACAAGTGAAAAGTATAAGGAAAAAGTCAACTAAGTCATTTAAAGAATATGTCCAAAGATGGAGAATGGTTGCATCACAAGTTCAACCTTCAATGGTGGACTTAGAATTTTATTTTTATTTCGTTTGCTTCTTATCAGATCCATTCTATAGTATGATGATAGGAACACATGTTAATGACTTTGTTGACTTGATAGAGATTGGGGAGAGAATAGATGCTGACATTTGTTATAGAAAGCTCATAACCACTTAAGGCGAAGGAAGTTCCAAATGAAGCTCCAATCGAAAGAGAAAGGAAGGAGAGGTAAACTATGTTTAGTCATCGCAACCATTTTCACCATAACAACAAGTTTCCTATCAATTAAATGGTGGAAACCAAGGTCAAACTAAGTCAGGGTTCAACTCTAACCAACAAGGTAGGGGATAAAAGTCCATATGTCCAAAAGATAACACCTTTGGCCCAATTTTATTTTAACAAATGCTGAACTATAGCAAAAGCTTCGAGAAGCACAGCTCATAGGTCCACGATATTGTAAACCACTTCAGCCACCATATCCAGTTTTGTATAATCTAAATGTTACTTGAAAGTATCATATAGGCGTACCTGGGAATTCGATTGAGGATTGCTCTACGTTTAAAAGAAATATGCTTAATTTGATAAGTGCTAACCTAGTCCATCTCAAAACAGGAAAAAATTCCACCATCATCACTAATCAACTCCCAAATCATGAAGGATAAGTGAGGGTTATTGAAGAAGATGTTAGCTTTTTTGAAGACCCAGCTAGTATAAGAATTTTAACGGTTGCGTCATATGCCCATCTTAGAAATGCTAGATACATGTTATAGATTTTAAAAAATTCTTTGACTGAAAAATTAAAGAGTGATGAGTTAAAATTTTAGTATCATCAAGAAGTGATGTGGCATGATATTGAATTTCATAATTGACATCCCGACTGAAAGAGTAAATAAAGGTGTAAATTGATTTCCAAAACATTTTATTTTGTGAAAGAGAACAAAACGATTTAGGAATTGGTTGATATCATTTAAATTTACAAAATTGACTTGATCTCACTTCTTTACTCTCTTTATTTGAATTTTTCATGAATTTGGTAAACATGATTTATTGGTACTTATATTGAAATATCTTTCAAAATTATGAACATTTATTTATTTATTTTTAATTTTCAATCATAAACAAAGTAAACAAATAGACTTTGAACTTAATATTTATTTGAAAATATTTTATGAAAAACTTTGGGATTTATTTAATTATTTAAAATTTATTTTATTTCTTGTAAAAACATTGACCTTAAGTTAATCGAAGATGGGTCTTTGAAACCCAACTTTATTTTTAGAAAATATGCATAATATAATAAAGACTGTTGGAACCCTAAGTTTAATTCAAACACATGCGACCAATATTGGGATATACCAATGAAGTTGTTAGATCTTACATGACCCCATTGGTGAATCATTAGGTGCTCAAAAAGAAGTTGCTCTCGCATGGCAACACTAATGTCTCATTAAGTGCTTATAAAGACGTTAGTTTTACACAACAACATTAATGTTAAAAAGAACATAGATGTTTAAAGGATGTGCCTATGGACGTGTTGGATCTCACATGGCAAGGAATTCAAGAATAGAGTACTTGTGGAGGCATTGAACCTCACATGACACAATTTTAAAAAAGAGTACCTGTGGAGGTGTTGGACCTCACATGACACATTTTTTAAAATTAAGTGTTAGTATTTGGTGTGTATAGGTGTTTGATCAAGCATCCATGGGTGCTTGTGTATGTTAGTGTCCAATTGTATATTTTATCATTATATTCACTTACAATATTTACAATAACACGAACAAAATTACTTCTCCCCATCATCATAAGTTAATCTTACAAGGCTTTTACCACCAATCGCATTTTGATCTTGCTTGCTTTTCGCTTTTAACTTGAAGATCACTTTGCCATAAATCTCAAATATTTTTCCAACAAGCCAATTCTCAATCAAATTTGAGCAGTAAGAATGGATAAAACAAAGCACATAAACATACCAAATTTGGATAACAAAGAGGGCTAGTTATTCCAACAAATTTCAAGGCCTAATTTGGTACAACCAAGAAACGCAACTATGCGGCAAGTTGTATGGCAAAAATGGACAGCCAAAAATAGTGAATATTGCAGTACATTTTCAACATAATTCATGACAGAAAATTTAGGGAATAAGTGCAGCAACTATATGGTTAAATGGCAGCAAAACAAAGGGTACCATGCAACAATTTCTTTTTCTTTTTTTTAGCGAGATTCATGTCTGTAAAAGAGACTATAGCGCAACGAATTTTTAGCATAATTTGGGCAGTAAAAGAGACCATAATGGTTGATTTTTCAGCCAAATTATGGCCAACCAAAAGAGACAATAGTGCAACAAATTTTTCAATGGTTTTTGGGCATCAAAGAAGGCTAATCATGTAGCAACTTTTCATTGTTTATATGGACAACGAAGCAAGCTTATGATGAAGCCAATTTTCATTGATTATTTGGACAACTAACAAAGCTTATTATGCAGCGAATCTCCCATAAATATTTGGACAACAATGAAAGCTTATTATGCAGTAAGTTTCCCATAAATATGTAGACAGTAAAGAGAGCTTGTGATGTAGCAAGTTTCCCATAAATTATATGGATAGCAATGAGAGCTTGTGATGTAGCAAATTTCCCATAAATATTTAGATAACAATGAGAGCTTATTATGTAGTAGCAATTAGGAGCTAAAATGGACAACAAAGGAGCATATATAATGCAGCAACTTTCACGCCAATCATGACAGTAAAGTGAAGAAATAGTGACAATAAAGTGAGAAAATAATGTAGCAAGTTTTGGCACCCACTGAAGGAATATAACGCATCAAGTTTCAGCACTATTCATGACAGTAAAATGGAGCAAATTTTGCTGCATCTAATGACAGTTAAATGAAGCAAATTTGCATCAATTCATGACAGTAAAGTGGTGCAAGTTTTGCAGCAAGTTTTCTGATGAAATTTGATAGCCTTGGAAGATGAATAATACAACCAATTTTCGAGGCAATTTTGCCAACCATTAAAGTGAAATAATGCAGCCAACTTCAACACATTATATGACAGCCAATATGGAAGGGAATAATGCAGCATTTCGAATCATAACAACTTTGAAATTAATGGCAATCAATTTGAAGGGAATTTTTGCAGCATTTTAACAAGCATCTTGGCATCAGAAAAATAAGAGAATATATAGTAATTCACAGCAAGCATCTATGTTTGGAATAGAGGCAGCATGCATCGAAAACTTGTCAACCCAATGGAGATAAAGGAAGCAACAAGATCAACACTACTTATGACAGCAAAACAAAGACAAATATGGTGCTGAATAAAGAAAGCACTAAGCACAAGATGAACAAAAAAACCAAGGTGGAGAATATAGCAAGTTCAGCGCCACTTATCACAAAATCAAGAGAAATAAAAAAAAACTAGCTAAAGATGATTACCTCTTTCTCCCATGCTTTCTTCCTTTTCCAAACCTCCTTCATCTCTGTTTTCTCCTTGTTTTCTTCCTTGCCTTTTTCTCTTCTTCTTCAGCGCTTTTCTCTTTAAAATTCTCTCTTCCCCTTTCTTCCATCATGCTATCTTTTTTCGTGCTCTCTCTCTCTCTCTCTTTCTCACTCTCATTCTGTTACTCCTAGCTTCTAGATGCTCCCCTTTTCTTCTTCACGTGCTCTCCCAGCTATTTATTATTATTATTATTTTGTTATTGCCTTCCTTAACTATTATTTTCTCTCACTCTCTCAATTAGCTCTCCTTCTCTTTCCATTCATTATTCCTAGTGGTGTGTAAAAACATAATTGGAACATGTATACATTTAATTATAAAATATGATACATAAACAGAAAATATAGGGAAATTAAGTTAATCGAGACTTGATGAAGATTATATAATAATTATGTGCACTGGTTGAGTAAAATATTTCAACCCCCAATATCCAAGAATATCTCAGAGTGTTTGACCCGCCGGTTTTCTACTCCTCAGACTTTGAAACTGGGACCATTTTAATTGTCGTGTCACGATCTTTAAGACCCTTATATAAGTTTCACATCAATCTCTTCCATTTAAGCTATATAGTTCGAAACTTTCCGATGGTTTCAATCTTTTTCAGTTCAAAATTGGTTTGTTGGTTCGAGATAGGGCACATCGACGACCCAAGTTGACAGCCATGACTATCTCTATTCAAATTGCTAGCAACCATAACTACTTCGAATGACGACAATGAAAGAAAATTTCATGCCAAAAGGTGAGTTTCTTGCCGGCAATGGTAAACAAGGAAGGCGATGATCATTACAAAAATAGAATAAAATTTTATAATCCATAAAATGACTCTGATGAAGACGAGATCTAGAGAAAATGATTAAAAGAAAAAATTTCATAATGTACAACAGAATTCACTCATCAAAATTTTTATCCTAAACTTGTTATGACTTACACGATATTTCCTTGGATATTTCAAAATATTTACCTAACTTTATTCTTCTCTAATTCTACCCTTCTTAGACTTTGAATGGGTTTATGGAAGGTCATAGTAACAAAATTTCTAGATAAATTATTACAAGCTAACAAGGGATTACCATAAGATCATTCAAGAAGAAGAAGAGACATTAGAATATGTTAAATCATGTTACAAAAACAAGGTTAGAGAAAGGAAATTTAAAAAATTTCATAGTCCATCAAACCGTGGCTTTGATACCATTTGAAAACATGATTGGAGCATATATACATTTAATTATAGAATATGATACATGAACAAAAAATATTGGGAGATTAAGTTAATCCATGATCTGACCTGATGAAGACGATATAATAACTATGTGCACTGGTTAAGTCAAAATATTTCAACCCCTAATACCCAAGAGTGTCTCAGAGTGTTTGACAGCTAGAGAGAATGATCTTGAAATTAATGTGTGTTAAATTAGGGCTTCAGTGTGCTATTTATAGAGTTTTATTTTAAAAATATAATAACTACTATTATTAAAATAAAAATCCTTCATAATCTTTAAAATGATTTCTTATTTAATTAATCAAAAATCAACCTATTAAATCTCTCTCTGGGTAATAGTCTCATATTAGTAATATGACAGGATGATTACTAATGCTCTTAGGCTACAGGTTGGGTTTCTGCCCAGTAGGCTTGTGGATAATCGAACCCATCACCAATTATTTACAAATAAAATAAAACTCAGTCCATTCATAGTTTACAAATTATAATATCAATTGCCTAATTAGTAATAACAAGATATTAATCTAATAGAATAATTAATGTTATTCCATATAATATCAAAATTATTCTAATAGCGTGGTCTCCCTTGCTCTAAGAGTCAATGTGTATCCTATTTCCTTTTGTTACTGCATTTATTTATTTATTCACTTATATGTTTTTTTTAATTTCCAGCTCACTCTTCTCCAACAAATTCCTTCAAAATGTATATCTTCCTTTCTCATTTTCTTTCACATATCTTCTTCATTCTTTTTGTTCTGATTTTTTTAATTTTTTATTCTTCATTTGTAATCATTGTTTAATTTTGCTATTTTAATTTCAGGTTCTTTATGTATTTTTACTCTTTTCTAATTTTATTTGATTATTCTTTCCTTTAATTTTGAAAATAGTTAAAACATCCCTATTTCAAATTTTAGATTTTTAACTTTTCCATAATCATTATATTTGGTTATATTTGCTTTTTATTGTCATTATTTTTTTTTTTATATTTTTCTTTATGTTTTGAATTCCTAATGTTTAACATTTATTTTGGGCATTTTCCTAATTATCATTATTTTTAAATTTCCCATTAAACTCCAAAATCATTGTTATTTTCTTATTTTGGTGTTTATTTTGATATTTCCTTAATTATTACTATTTTTAAAAAAATTCTAGACAAAGTACGGTGTTCACATTGAAGAATGCTTGCAATTTAGGGAAGAGATCAAGGGGATGATTCCTTTTGGGATTATACTCACAGGGAAAACAAAAAAAGTAAGTGTGTATAATTGGAAGTAAGAAAGTAGAACTTGTCATAAATAGGCAAGTTCGAGTGAAACCTACAAAAAAAGTGTCATTTAACATTAAATAAACTTCATAAGTCCCAGCCTCACTTCTTGTAACTACTCATAGAAAACCTGCACTGATCATAAACATGTTGGCTCCTTTCCCATATAAAAGTTATCAAACAGTACCATAGAAATATCGCAAATCAATAGAGCAGCCTTTAAGCCAAGCAATAGTTGCCAAAATAGAAGAAGAGACTATTTCCAATCAAGCTAATGTGGGAAGGATTACTCAAAGTGGAAGAGTATATCCACCGACTGATGGTAGGATGCTGAAGAGGAAAAGACATGTGTGTGAAGAGCTCCAAAAATGCTAGCATAAAAACTATGGATGAGGAATTTCTACAAATTATAAAGCAAAGTGAATATGACGTCATGTCATAATTAAAGCAGATTTTTGTGAGAATTTCAATCATGTCATTAATTTTTAGCTTAGAGACAAATTGAAAGGCTTTGAAAAAGGTTTTAAATAAAACATATGTACAACTAGATATAACACCTGAAAGAGTGGTGAGTGATGAATATTGTTAAGTCCTTATATGTCATCACATTCTCTAAAGAAGAAATCATGGGGACTTCCGTGCATCAAACAAAAGCTTTACGTATCACACTAAAGTGCTATAAGTTTATAATAATGAGGGTATCAATCCATGGTGGGTTGGCTCTAAATGTACTACCTCTCATTACTTTTAAACAAATTTTAATACATGCATCAAGCATTGAGAATAGTGATATGGTGGTAAGAGCTTTTGATGGATGTAGGTGGGATATGTTATATACCATCAACCTATCAGTGGAAGTTGGCTGTAATTTGTTTTATGTTGACTTCCAAGTTATAAATGTATATCCAACTTATACTATGTTTCTGGGAAGAACATGGATTCACTTAGCTAGGGTTGTATCATCTACTTTCCATCAAAGAGTCAAGTTAATTAACAATGGGAGAATTATCAACGTTTTATGATAGGAGAAAATGATGATAAATAGATTTAGTTGAATCCCCTATATTGAAACAACTAATCAAGTTAATGAAACATCATTTCAAAGTCTTGAGATTGAGAAATTACAAAGCCAAGGAAAGAATATGAATGTTGTCATGGCAAGGATCATGAGGAAAAGTGGGCATGAATATGGAAAGGGATTAAGAGTAAAACTACAAGGCATTAAATCCCTTATTGACTTACTGAAGAATTTGAATCGTTAAAGGTTAGGATGTGAGTCCTCACTAGAGGAACTGATGATAGAAAAGGCGAGTCTAATGGATGGAAAGGATGTAGGGAAACATGAAATCTCACACATTCAAGAAACATTCCTAGCCTCTGCAGAATCAATGGTTGCTAATGGAAAAAGGCAAGGTGTGTAGGCATTTCAATTAATGAATTTGGAGAAGTCTTGGCCAACTGGGAGATGCAAGAGATTCTGAAGGTTATCCCTTTAGAGTACTATCTTGTTATGTCACATTTTGTTTAATATGGTCTAGCCCAAAACCATTAGATAGTTATCCTTAGGATGAAATGACAATGTTTCACGTTAACTATAGTACTTCAATTGAATGTCATTCTAGTTTACTACTTGAAAGTTGTACTATCCGTTTACTTTTTTCTTCTATTCATGATCTATTTGTTGTCACCTCTAAGAAATTGACTTGTTTAGAATTCTGATCCCAGATAATGGTTTCTAATATCCCATCAAGTGAATTACTTATTGCCACTGATATACACAATTATGAATATGATAATGAAGAGTTAACCCAAGTTTTTTCTAAAATGTTCAAATCAACTGAAAAGGGAATATACCCACATAAGGAAAGAATTGAAATAATAAATTTGGGTAATGGAGAGAATATAAAGGAGCTTAAAATGGTAGATAATCTAGAGAGGAAGCAAATGATTGAACTCTTTAAGGAATACATCAATGTCTTTACATGGTCTTATCAGGATGCACCTAAATTCAACCCAAAAATTGCTTCTTATAGGATTTCATTGTATCTTGACATAGAACCTAAAATATTAAGAAGGATGAATGCCGAAATGTCTTTGAAGATTAAAGAAGAGGTGAAAAAGTAGTTAGACGCAGGTTTTCTTCATGTGTCTAAGAATCTCCAATGGGTGGCAAACATTGTTCCTGTGCCTAAGAAAGATGGACAAGTTTAAATGTATGTGGATTCCAAAAGATTTGAATAAAACAAGCCAAAAGGATGATATACTTTTGCACTATATTAATGTCCTAGTTGACAATACAACACAAAATCATCGTTACTCGTTTATGGACGGTTATTTAGGGTACAATCAAAATCCGATGCATGAAAAGAATAAGAAGAAAACTAATTTAATTACCTAGTAGGGAACTTATAGTTATCAAGTAATGCCATTTAAGTTGAAGAACACTAAGGCAACTTATCAAAGGGCCATGGTAGCACTTTTTCATGACATCGTGCATAAGAAGATTAAGGTATATGTCGATGATACGATAGCTAAATCAACTGAAGAAAATAGCCATGTGGTAGTTCTTAGAAAACTCTTTGAAAGGCTGTGCGAATTTAAACTGAGGTTAAATACTATTAAGTGTGTCTTTGGAGCCACATCTAGGAACTTATTATGTTTCATTGTGAGTCAAAAGGCAATAAAGATAAACCTAAACAAAATAATGGAAATTAGAGAGATGCCACCACCCCAATTAGAGAAAGTGGTTGGCAATTTCTTAGGTCAATTAAATTATATAGCAAGATGTATTGCTAACATAATAATGACCTGCAAATTAACCTTCAACTTGTTGAGGAAAAATAAAATAGGCATATGAGATGATTATTGCCAGCGTGCTGTTGATAGAGTTAAGAAGTATTTGTTCAATTTACTAATTTTGGTCCTCCAATGTCTGGAAGGCCTTTGACATTGTATTTTACAATTTTGCTTAGTTCAATAAGAGTTGTATTAAGCCAGCATACTTTCTTAGGAAGTGCCTTAATATTGTTAATGTTATTTCACTCTTTTGAGCATCATGTTCATATTTACATGTAAACTAATGTATTTATATTTTACTTGAAATGACTAATAAGCGATAATTGACGAGACAATTACATAAGGTGATATATCTAGAGATCCCCTTTTTAGCTCTCAAATGTTTTTTAAAGTCTCATTGTGGGAAACAAGTAAAGAAATCACCTAAAGACAAAAAGTGGGTGTTTGATTACCTAAACCCCAATAATATAATAACAAAGGTCAATGCTCAATATTATGAACGCAGCATTAGCCTATTTGGAGTACAAAAGTGACCAAGAAGCTCAGCTTCTAAAAAATGACAAAATTTTGATTAGATGTTCATACTCGCAAGTTTGAGCATACTCATAAGGGGGTCGAGACTCGGAATATAAACTCGTCACGTGAAATCGTAAGAGTTTTCTTTGACCAATAAATAATTATTGAAATATATAATTACATAGTAATAATACCATATAAAACATTAAATTTATTTAAACCATATTAAGTAAAGGCTAATTATAGTTAAAATTTCAAAGTACATACTAGGAGATATCATTGGAAAGCCAAAAAAACAAATTAATTAGTAAATTTTTCTTCCTAAAAGAAAAAAGGAAAAGAAATGGGGTTACATGTTTTTTATGAATATATTTAAAAATATATTTAATATAATTTTAACAAAAAAATTTTATGAATATTTTATTATTTATGGTATGTTGTTATCCTTAAATAACATAGGAGGCTCTTGTGTAAAAAAAAAAAAAAAAAAAATGTTATATAATAGTTCTAAATTTGATTTTTTATATTGTTAATTTTTCAAAATAAATATGAATAGATATTATATATAGAAGTTGTTTTATTTTGACATGCAATGCAAAATGATTTGGCAAACAAGTAAATGCACGTATTGCGTTAGGATGCAAGTTTGAATCTTAGGTTGCTAATTTTTCAAAAATAAGGTTCTGGAGCCAATTATATATTAAAATTGCCATATATATACTGAAGGCAAATGTTGGAGGAATGGTAAAGGCGCTGGCTCACACTTATCTGGGCACGGTTTGAGATAAGACGTTCCATGTTTTGTAAAAATATGAATTTTTCAAAGGAATGGATCAACTTGCTAGACTCAAAGGTAACTCATTGATTTCGTCGAGTTTACACGAGTTAGGAGTGAAAAAATCAATTAAATAACCTTTTTCTTTTCTTTTCTTTTTTTCAAGTGAAAGAAGTGCCCAAAAGAAATAACTTTACAAATTTAAAAGATACTCGTCTGTCATTCATCTTTCTCGAAAGGCTATTTCTTTGTCTTTGTCAAGGCAAATTATCTTTGATGTGAAAAAGAAGTAAAATCCTTGTTTCTCTCATGATTAGTCATTTTATGAGTCTCATTGATTTTGCATACATGCATTTTTTATCAACCTAAGACTATCCCAATTTTAGCAGTAGGCCAAATCCCAGGACCCTTTCGCCTTCAGTGAGACCTCGTTCATGATGATAGGGCCAAGTCAACTGGGTAATTTAAAATTTGTTTTTTTTTTAATTTTCAATAATGATTTTTATTATGAATTTTAATTTGAAATTTTGAAAAAAAAAAAAAAACAATAAAGTGATCTATATTTAAAACATGAAATATCCTATATTAGCAATAAAACCCATATTTAATTTTAAAAAGTGAAAAAGTAACTTTTCAAGAAAAAGAATATCTTATATTAAAGAAAAAAATTTTAAAAATAATGTTTCAAAAACATAAAAGTATAAGGCCACATCAAGTCAAGTCTATACATTGGCTTGGCACTAAATCATATATATTAAACATGATTCCTTGGCTTAGTAGGCTTGAAACCTAACTCGATAAGATCAGGTTGGGCTGAGGATTTTACACACCCATAATCATGTCAATTGACACTTGATTGTAGTTGAGTTTGGATCACTTTATACATTTCCTCCATCATATTTTTGCCACATTGAATAAAAATAAACACAGAATAAGTGAGACATAGCAAAAGATGCTATAAAGTGGAAAGTTTATAAAAAAATAATAATAATTTTTTCTTTAAAATTTTTCTATACCTTGCTGTAAAAATTTTACAACATGGGATCTAAAGTGATTGAATAGTGGGTTTCACTTGAAAATATAAGGCCCACCGGTAAGCCTCACATATTGTATGTGTTTATGTCTTTCCAAACACATAAGGAATCCAAATACAATGTAGCTAATGTCGAGTGAATTTGAGCAATCCATATCTGTCTCCGTAAGGATCTTTCCCTAATTTGCTCCTTTCCTTTTTTTCTTTTTTTCTTTTTCCTCTGTACTCATTTTATGTTCAATCTGTACAAGTCTCTTTCCAAATCCTCTATATATATATATATATATATGCTCAACATCAGCAATTCATAAACTCTATATAAATTGGGATGTGTCTTGCTTCTCTTGCTGAATATTATCAGTTCGCCCTGCTGGCATACTTCTGTGTTAGCTTTTACAAGGTATGAATCTCTCATAAACCCATCTACTACAACTGCCAGTGAACTCTAGATCTTTTATTTGTGTAAGTTAATTAATAACGGATTATGCATATATATATATATATATATACTCGCATATTCTGAGTGTTACAACCAGAAGCCAAGAGTTTACTCAATTATGTTTGGTAATAGAGACTGGTAGATGAGACGATGAGCAAAAGAGGAAGGAGTCCAAGGTTAGAAATGAGGGAGAACTTGTCCCCACTACCGAGGGCAGCATCGCGGTCATCATCAGAGCCTTGGACATGGTCGTCGCAGGAATCATGGTGCTCGTGCGTGTCTTCGTCGGAGGTGGTAGAAACAAGGGCCATGCATCTGGTAGGTTGTGCTCGATGCCTCATGTACGTGATGTCATCAGACAAGAACCCTAAGTGCCCCAAGAACGACACTACTACTACTCTACTGTTCAACTTCCTTCATCAACAAAACACCACCCCCACCAACACTCACAACTAGCAACTAGCTACCATCATCAGTAGTATTTCGTACCAGTGACATCCAACTTTCATAATTTCAGTGTTCTTTGGTCGTGTCTAGTTTTGAGTTCATTAGTTTCTTTCTCCGTCTATGGCTGTTCTTATCGTGAATTTAATATGGCATTGTGGAGAGAAGAGGCTAGCTATGGTTCTCTCTTTGTCTTTATACTATCAACTATGTATATGAATTTGGATTTCTCTATTTTTTTTTTATTAATTTTAGAGAGAGATAAATATAGAGTAAGTGACACCAACCCTATTAAAAAAGTTTGATGGTATCCCTGTTTTCTTAAACTACTCGCCTCAAAGCGCCTGACACAACCTGCAGAATTAAATTAATAACATTAATTATTGAAGAACAACAAGATATTATGTTTTAAATATTTAATTATTTTATAACAATTTTAACAGTTGGTTAATATCGTTCGTAATTATATAGTTTTTGTCTTCAAAATTAAATTTGCTTATTAATTATGCATATAGTTTTATTTTTATAGTGGTAAGGTCTTAATGAAAACGAAAAGCGAACAGTTCACAGTTGCACGTTACATTTTCATATCAATACGTTCATTAACATATTTCTTTCTTATTTTTTAAGGATTTCATGTGTCAAGCTATACTTATGGTGTGTAAACTTTGCACAAAGTATTGATCTAGCAACATATTAATTCTTTGTTTCCCCCTTTCCACTTAAATATTATTGTGTCAATTAAACCGTCGTATTATAAAAATCTATGCATAGTTTACGAATAAATCTTGCCCAATAATATATCGCTGTGGCCTGTGGGACCGACCATCCGACCTGCATTTTATTTACTCCTTAGGCATGTTTTTCATGTGTACTACATTCATTATATGTATTACATACCTAAAAAAATCTCTTCTATTTTCTAATATTATTATATTTAAAATATTATGAACATTTTTTTATTACTTAGAGTATCAATTTTTTGATTTATAATCCAATCCAAATTAGGGAAATCTCTTAAATATATATGTTTTATTTCTATTCCGCCACGAATTCAAAGTCAAAAAACAATAATTAAAGAACATAGACAAGTTCTATTTATACTAACTTGCACAGGTTAAAATATTATTGATATGTAAAACAGGGAAAATGCATAATTGCAAAAGATTCTCTCAATTATTCTTTTACTATTATTTTATTCAATAAATTATTACCACCATCATTAGCATGATAAACATAAAATCATTGTTGGTTGTCTCACTAGAGTCTTCAATAGACTTTAACTTTCATAGATAACGAAACTAGGAATCAAAAGCCGCCGGCGAGATTTTAAATGACAATTTACGTTCAAGTCATAAAACAGAATCCCTATTTCCCATCGTACTCACTAAAAACTATGTTACATGTTGACACATATGCAGGGGAAGACTCCGAAACTGGACAAGTTGTCCCAAAATATTCGAAAATAATTTCAACCACATGTTAATTAGAAACATTTCGGAAACTGAACAAGTTGTCCCAATTGGGAGCATAGTGATTCTTATCTTTTTACGTTTCTAGCAAAACGAGAGATTTGCAGTGCAGCCGCCGCAAAACCGGAAATTAGTCTGGATTATCTGCTATATAATTTATCGACTGTATTGCAGGAACTATTAAATTAAATAAGATTTATAATATTTTGTAAATTTTATCTCGATCTGATGGCTCTGCTATACAACCAAAAAACTACACAAATGATGCAATTGTTTCTGTTATACATTTCATTGATAATACAGCAAAAATCGTTAAATTAAATAAAACTTATAATATTTTGTGAGTTTTACCTCACTCTGACACGCAACCAAAAAATTGTACAATAGAGGATGCAAAATCAATTGTTTCTGTTTTTGAGGGATTACTGATTTCTTAGGGAAAGATGCTGCTTCTTCTTATTATGATTTTTCGTAGACTATTTTGGGAGGCTAGAATTGACGAATTGAATAATAATATACGCGGAGCAATAATGTGCATCAGACATATCCAGAAATCCACGTGTCTATCTATCTATTATGTATTATGTATTATTTTAATAATTAAAGGAAGCGTTGATATGACTCATCACCAGTTAACTTGTATCAGTCAAAATTGCTGGACGCGTTGAACTTGGACGCTGTCTCTCTCTCTCTCTCTCTCTCCACTTGAATCATCAAGCTTTTCTTCCCCCTTGGCCTCTTTCGAAGCAACATCTTCTCCTCCACTTTTTCATATAAAACTCCTCTCCATCATCACCTCTATCCACCCCCAGATCACTTCTAAACCAGATCAAAGATCTGAAGAACAACAAGATATAATTTTGATAGATTGGTGATGGGCATGTTTAGTGAAGATCCGAATTCGCAACCCGTCTTGATCCGGCAGGTATGGGCCTCGAATCTCGATTCGGAATTCCAGCTGATCCGGGAACTCGTAGATCGCTACCATTTCATCTCCATGGACACCGAATTCCCCGGCGTTATCTACCGTCCTCGCAGCGATCTCTACGCCGGCCCTTACCACCACAGTCAGCTCCATCCTTCCGATCACTACAGCTTGCTCAAGTCCAACGTCGATGCCTTGAACCTCATCCAACTCGGCCTCACCCTCTCCGACGCCGACGGCAACCTCCCGCACCTCGGATCTGCCAATCGCTACATCTGGGAATTCAATTTTAGGGATTTCGACGTGGCGCGTGACGCCTACGCTCCCGATGCCATCGCGTTGCTCCGACAACAGGGGATCGACTTCGAACGCAACGCCGAGGACGGGGTCGACTCGGCCCGGTTCGCCGAGTTGATGATGTCGTCAGGACTCGTGTGTAATGACTCAGTGAGTTGGGTGACCTTTCACAGCGCCTACGATTTCGGGTATTTGGTGAAGATCCTGACCCGACGGAGCTTGCCGAACGGGTTGGAGGACTTCTTAACGATGTTGAGGGTGTTTTTTGGAAACAATGTTTATGACGTGAAGCACATGATGCGGTTCTGTAAGAGCCTGTACGGGGGGTTGGACCGGGTGGCTCGGACCCTCAATGTAGACCGGGCGGTTGGGAAATGCCACCAAGCCGGCTCAGACAGCTTGCTGACCTGGCACGCCTTCCAGAAAATGAGGGATATTTACTTTGTGAAGGATGGCCCGCAAAAACATGCGGGTGTGCTGTATGGACTCGAGCCAGTTTTCTGTGTATGAAAATGTGAATTAGTTAATTTGTAAAATATTAAAATTGGTGTACTTATCCTTCTTTTTTTTTTGTTCAAAAGATTAATTTATCATAGGCGTATAATTGTTACCTCAAATAATGGAAAGTCATTCAGTGTTTCTTTATTTTTTTCGCACTTTCAAGGCATAAGATTAATCTCGTTAATAATGTATAGTTGCCACACTCACAAAGTAATTTTCAGTGGATTAGAACCTTTATGGGTAATTTTTCAAAAATATCTTTCACTTATTTTGGATAAAAAATAATTTTTTTAAATTAATTTCTAATGTCGTTACTGTCGTTTATAATGGGCATTTAATGGTGGTTGGTAATCTTCCTTGGACATTCCACGTGCTCTACTGCCAAACCACCGACTTATTCTAAGTCATGGTCATAGTTGTTGAAGTTTCTTTTTCAGAAAAAAGAAAGATAATTGGAGTTATTTGAATTTCCGAAATTAGTTTATACATACAAATATATTTCATAATTGATTCATGGCATCTCCGTATGGCGTACGGACTTGTTTAATGCCATCAATATTAAAGGGCTTGCATAATAACTTTATGAAATTATTTAATTGAGAACTGTTAGGTAGTCACTATTTTTATTTTAGGGGTAGGATTATATATGGGCCTGTACATTGGCCAGAGGATCTTCATAGTAAGAGATTTTTTAATTTTTTTTCATAATAAAGATTTAAATTATTAAATTTTCATTTATTTTGCCTAGATATTTTGTTTTAAAATGTTTAATTATTTTTAGACAAAATATCTAAATAATTTAACAATTCAAATCTAATAATAAAAAATTTTGAGAAGTTTCCTACAGTACGAGATCTCAGTTCGTGTACATTGCTTCAATGTACAGAGTATTCATTTTTTTTTGGGATTTTGTTCTAGTCAGATCTATTTTTGTTTGTTTCTTTTTAGGGCAATGGAAGAAGTGCTATTAAATTGTGTACAACATATTAATAACATTAGTTATGCTGAATAATATGAATAACAAATTTCATTGATTTACAATCTTTAAAGGTAGATATACCCTTAAAAGAGGTTTAATTTTTTCAGGATTCAAGAAATTAGAGTTTAAGATTATAGGTTAATGAATTTAGGATGTTAAGATTTATGAATTTAAAGCTTAGTGGTTTGTGATTTAGGATTTTAGAATTCAGGATTGAATGAATTTAATTTTTAGAGTTTTTGGTTCAGGTTTTGAAACTTTGGGAGTTTTTTTTCTAAAAATCATATACAGTGTTAGATTTTGCGGATTCAGAGGTGAGTTTTAGGGTTGACATTGTTGATTTGTGTGTTTTTTTTTTTAATATATATAAATGTAGGGTTCAGATATTTCAGCGGTAGTCTTCTAAAGATAATCATGCTTTATATATATATATATATATATATATATATATAGATGTTATGCATTTATAATATATAATTAATAAAAAATTGTAAAATATATTAAAAAAATGTCGAATGAACTATATCTTCACGAACATTGGTTTGCAGGGCCCTTTTTCATTCTTGTACAAACGAGATTTACGCTTAGAAAGGCGCAAGTAAGTTTGGTTTGACATTAACAATTTAAAAATTGGATCCATTTGCTCATTTATATGAAAATTTGATTTATAATTATTTTTGTTTGATTTAACGTATAACTTTCTTTAAAATTATTTGTTTTCAAATTCTTATTTACATATAAATAAAAAAAACTTCTTACATGTTAGATAAAGCATTGATATTAAAATTTAATTTTCAAATAAAAATTTTCAAAATACAATCATGCAAAATCACGTTTAATCAAAATAAATTTTAAAAATCAAATTAGTTCAAAAATACTTTTACACACTGCTCCAATCCAAAGATACTTAAGTAAAGTTAGTGATCATAATTGATTATAAATCCACATTGAATATTTAAAAAATTCACTTAAAAGTTATACAAGATATTCATATAGACCAAAACCCCATTTTGGTCCCCTACTCAACACCTTATTTCCACTTTGGTCCCTTACTTCTTTGAAAATCCATTTTGCTCCCCTACTCATCCAAACATCAATTATCCTACCATCTAAAGAATGCTGACATGACTCGTTAAATAATGACATGGCCCATTAACTAATGACATGCCCTATAACATCCACTCAATTTTTTTGGGGCAAAAAAAGACACACCCATTGGAAAAACCCTAATCATTCTCGCAGCCATCACATCTTGGCACCACAATATTGTCTTTTCGGTTGACCTAAGAAGCTGTGAGTGAATCAGAAATATCAAAGTAAAAGCAAGACTCACCCACTCAAAGAGGCTTATTTTTAATAAAAAATATCATATTTTCATTTTCGTTGATGGTCTCTGCTAGCTACCATGTAACGCTCCTTCATTCTAATATATACATATACATACAAAGGTAGGGCCATTTGTAATGAGTGTGTAGTTTATGGTTTCTGCAACGTCCTAAAGATATAAAACTGAATTGGTATTTCCTCTATGAAAGTGTCTGCACATGGGTGATCTGATGGTGTGTTGCTTTTAAACAAAAAAATATATATATATATAAAAAAAAAAGGAATGCTTTTGTCTTTTTCTACACATGGGTGATCTGATGCATCTACTACAAAGAGGATCTCAGCCAACATGTGTGTGTGTATGAATGGTAGGTTGTTCAGTTTTTCTTTACTTTACTGCAATATTGTATTTGTCCATCATATTGCCAATACTTCTTGCCTGCATGTATGTAACTTTGAAACAAAAATTTATTTAATTATTTTTTTTAATAAACTAGATTTACTAAATGTTTGAAAGAAGTAGCTTTTTTTGGGTTGATCCTGTTGTTCTGGTCTCACAACGTATAATTGGATTACAGTACCTTGAGGTCACTTTCACAACCCTTGCCACTAGTTAGTTTACTTATGTTTTTTTTTCCCCTTATAGTTTCTTTGGCATGAGCTTTGTTTTCAAACTTTGTTCCCCACTTTAGGTTTTCACCTTTTTTTCTCAAATTATTTGTTCACATCAATTGTCTTAATACGTAGTGGGTACTTTAAAATCTACTTTGATCACATTAATTAACAGAAAAATTATGTTTCATACTGTCTCTTGTCTAACTCGTCCTTTTCTTGACAAAACTATTAATCAAATTCTAATAGAATAATTACATTAAGTATTCCTGTTGTTACTAATTACCATTATCATAAATAATTTTTAACATATATATAAAGAACATAATTATAGTGCAAATTTTAGAAGAAATCATATAGGCAAATTTTAATCAAATTCTATTTGTTTTATGTTTTTTGTGGAAAAAGTGGATACCATATGTTCCATTCATATGAGTTTGGTAACACTTGAAGAAATATATAATTGCACCAATGATATAGTGCTAGTAAATATTACAACATTTGTTTGGTATGTGTTTCTGGATATATGGTGAAGATGTTGAGTGAAATTGAGTTTGACGTTGAATGTGTCCAACAAGAGGAAGAAACAGAGATTGAAGACTAGGGAAGTGGATATGATGGAGGCGAAGAAAAGGAGGAATACAACAACAATGCATCAGATAAAGACAACGCTGAGTTGTTTGATCAATATGTATTCTTAAATGTGAGAACCTACAACCTCCCCCAATCAAGAAAAGCAGGGAAGACCAAAGAAGCAAAGGAGTAGAGACCCAGTTGAACTTGAACAAGGTCTAGGCCCATTTAAGCTAAGGTGGTAGGTGCTTCACACATGTAAAAAGTGTGGAGGAGAAAGTCACAACAATGTAGGTTGCCCAAGGATTAATATTGTAAGTGTCTAGTACTCACTATGCCAACATATGATATGCATTAATCACTTTCTTTGCTGACTTTTTGTGCTCATTGATGTAGATTTCTAAGAATGAGAGAGCTCGACCACAAGTACTGTTAGTTAGCTTATTTGACTAAGTAATCACTTTCTTTACTAACTTTTGCTTCTCATGTGTGTTTGTAGGACAAGCTAGACAATAGGAGAGGAGTTACCCAAGAGACAAGGATGTCTATAAGCATTGTTACAAGATCAAGGCTCACACCTCATGTGATGGGGACCCAATAATCATCAAGTAGCCACAATGTAGGAGGATGAATATGCCACCTTCGGATGGGTATTTTGACCTTTTTTATATGTATTTGGAACTTCTCGAATATGTTTTTGACACCTTTTGGATGTGTAATTGGCACATTTTTTGTTGTGTATTTGGCACTTCTTTGTTAATGTTCATTTATAATGACACTTCTTTGTTTGACTATTATTTGGACCTTTTAGTACGTATTTTGCTTCCCAACATTTATTTACTTGTTGAAATATGTCTAATATGAAATTATATAAGTTGTCTAATATGATAATTGCTTATTATGAGTTTACTTCAGTTAACAATTACGTACATATAGTTTCGACATATATGTTTTTCTTTTTTTCTTAAACATATATGTTTTTCTTTTCTTGTTTTGTTTTCTTGCTTTCAACTTATATTGTGCTATTGTATAAAAGTAAGACATCTGTGAAACAAAATACAAAATATCAAAAATTAACATATGGGTCACGAATCATCATCCAATCATGTGAAACAAAATGCAAAAATAATTTTGTTTATGTTCATAACTAACTTCACTTTTCTTCTCTTTTAAATAATTATTTTAATCTCAATAATTTATTTTATTTATTGTTCTTGTTCATATGCATATGCATGCCTGCTTTTATACGCAAATAAAGGTAAACACAAGGTGTTGCATTTCATGCTCCATGTTTTGTCCCTTTAAAACCATCATTGTTCAATTGTGTCCCTTTCCAAAGTCTTTATCTTATGTATATTTAATTTTGTTTTACTTTTCACCTTGTTCTATTCTAAACTCCTCAACACAAAATCTTTTTTATTTATTTACTTTATTAGCCCCTTTCATCCTTTGCTTTCTAGACTAAAAGCTATAAGCACCTAACAAAGTGCAATTTAACATATCACCAGTATTAACTTCTTTTAAATTTAGTTTTTTCTTTATTTCATTTTTATCTTCAAACCACAATAAATGCCAAGTGATTGCACATGGTATTTAATTATAATCATTATTTTGGCCTATTAATCTATATAAATATATACATAAATAAACTATTGTACATGTCTAGAGAAAACACCAACTTTCAAATAATATACCTCATCTTCACTGAATCTACCCGTATTGCATATTCCTTCAAAGAGTTCTACCCTTGTGATATATTCCATCACTATGGCAAGATGAGCCAAAGTGAACAACACCTAGGATGAGTGACAATTTCATCTTAATCACCTTAAATATTACACATATAAAAAAGAAAAAAAGAAAAAAAAAAGGTACTAAAAAGTCATGTTCACTATTAGAGGATTTAAGAAACTATATTTAGTTCGTTTTCAAAGATTCTGATCATTCCTTTCTAGCACCCAAATTTTCTTTGAAAGAAAAAAAGAGACAATGATAGAAAATATAGAACATTACTATCATGAAGGATAGATTTAAGAAACCTAAAATTTGAAGGACGATTATGCTCCCATTCTATTCTATCATGAGTAGTGATTCCATGCTGGAGAAGAAACTTAATATTGGACTCTATATCTCAACCTACAATGATTAACACCAAAATGAATGACCTGGTGGATATGGTACTGGATTGCATGGAAAGTTTAAGAATGAAAATATTGTATTTTTTGAAACCTTGAAAGAATTAGCCAGAGAAAGGAACCCCAGAAGCTAAAAGGAACCTACAATATTGAATTAATAAATATCTTCATATATGTATTTCAATGAATGAACAAAGAATGAGCAGAAGATGAATGACTTCTGCCACTACTGTGATACACTTGTATATAGAAAAGAACAGAGAGAAGAAATCATCAATTCACATAGACACACCTTGAGATTTCAAAAATCGGATGGGATTTAAAGAAAACAAAAGATCAAAGAGGTCAAAACTCCAAATACCAGAGAGGCGAACGACAGTGATGTGCGTCTATTCTTCATCAGCCACCTTTTTGCAATGTCGACAAATGGTAGCATCAACGAACACTAGCCAGTGCAGACAATGGGCAACAAGGGGCAACGGCTACAGCAAGAAACCTTTGGCTTCGTTAAAGACTAAGGCAAAGCTGCTTTACAAAATACATTTTCTGTTGGCTAGGATTTTCTTTCAACAAAAAAAAAAAGAGTGGGTGAGGCTCAAACATGTGTTAGGATGAGCTAGAAACTTACTTCATATGTGGTAGATGAGATCACATAGGACATACTTCAATTATCTTTATGTTATCAATTAACGGGCCACATCATCAATTAATACACTATGTTAGCATTCTTTGGATGGTAAGATAATTGGGAGACTAAAATGGTGGATGTTTAGATGAGTGGAGGACCAAAATAAATTCTAGAAGGAGTGGGGGATCAAAATGGTAATGAGGTGCTAAGTGAGTGACCAAAATGGGGTTTTAGTCTATTCATATGATGTTACATATAATGGTCTGGCCAACTTGATCGTATTAGGCCACTAAGCTAGAAACACGGCCGAATATTAAGTCCAAGCAGACCCAGCATTGGGTTAGGCCGAGGTGTATGCTAATATTCAAGGATTTTTTTTTTTGTATTGATTATGGGCCATTCTTATTGAACATATATTTATTTTGTTGAACATGAGGTGATGTATTCTGCACAAGACAAATCCAGTGCCGGTTCAAAAAATGAAAGGATTGAAAACCAACAAAAGCAAAATGACAACTGAAATTTATGAAATAGTTTAATAAAGCTTCCGTTAACTTACATCATAGAGAAAAAAAAAATCAATTTTTTTTAGTGCATACGGAAATAATATAAATTATACAGCGAAACGGCTTGGTACAACGAAAGCAAAGTCAACCTAATCGATCTTCAGCCATCAACCTAGCACACAGACGACAAACAAGCCAGATACAAAAACAAATTAATTATTACTCTTCTTCCAACGTAATTTAGAGTTTATATTAATTATGAGCTTTCTCTAAGATATCAATTAATGTTTATGTGGAAAGCAAACTCCATTAATCTCTTCCTCTCAAGTTCTGGCCTTCGTTAATAAACTTCTAGTTCATGACACTAGCTAAAACTGAACGCATATAATCAAAGGTTTCAATACCTTCTCTGTTTGGAAAAAAAAAAAAAAAAAAAGGAAAAGAAGTTCTTGCCTCTGGCTTTAACGTTTTATTGTTTTCATGCATGCTGCTTCTTCGGACGTGCGAATGGAATGACATGGCAGGGAAGCCTCATGGCATATGTCGGTGAAAGCTTTGAGGATGAGTTGGTGGTGACATGGGGAATTTAGCCTAAGAAAGCATTGAAGAAGCTCTTGAAGATCAGCTTCCCAGTATATCTCTTTCTCAATCATCATTTGAAGCATGGAATCCCGGAAGTCGTTATAAGGGTCCTCCGACTTCTTCTCCACGGCGATGCTCCCACTGAGTTTCCGAGTTATAGTATTCCTGGAGCTGTTCTGATCCTCGGAGATGGTCGTGGAAGTCAAACCTTCTTCGTCACCGTCGTCGTCGGCAGAGAGGCCACCGCCGGGAATGTTTGAGGAAGTTAAGGTAGTGGGATTTGGGTTTGGATGGATGCAGATTTTGGGTCTAGGGGTTGGGTCGTATACGTCAGAGGTTTTTGGTGTGCCACAATTACCACACCCTCCATTTGCTGTGAAAAGAGTTCTCAAAAGGCTTCTCTTATTCACAGACATTAACTAACGGGAGAAAGAAAGCGAGAGACAGGGGAACCTGGATTTTTGTTCGTCTGAGATATGGGAAGGTAGTAGATGATATTGGTTAACTAAGGTGTTGAATTGGAGAGAAACAGAGACACAAAAAGGTAAGTGAAAG
The DNA here is from genome assembly GCA_037074485.1 of Delonix regia. Taxonomy (NCBI): domain Eukaryota; kingdom Viridiplantae; phylum Streptophyta; class Magnoliopsida; order Fabales; family Fabaceae; genus Delonix; species Delonix regia. The sequence continues at coordinate 12,843,900 of CM073456.1, read as the reverse complement.
TATGCGAACAGGAGAGTGAGAGTGTGATCAGTAATCAAGGATTGGGATATATGAAGCCATATGAGTTGACCCAAGTGTACAAGGGATCGTCAAGACATTCAATATTCTTCAAGAAGGCACTCCTTTGATAAGATTCTTCTTTTGGATTTATTATCAATACCTATATTTATTTACTAAAGTTCAACCCTTCCTCATCTTTATAAACCAAAAAAAGTATGATTATTTTCATCATTCACTTACTCTAAGACAAAAATAATAGAAGTTTAATATATAATGTTTCGATAATACTGCACATGGCATATTGTATATGTACCTTTTCCGTGTTTTCTTGCATGTCTCGCCAAACGGTTTCTCTATATTGTGGAATACAAATTACTTTTAGACGTCTCTATTGTGTAGTTACGACGGCCAACAAAAATATTTTAGAAATACATTAATATATAGCTAGCTTGAACAATTGGACTTTTGAAAGAGTATTAATATAGCTTCTCTCTGTCATTTCAAAGGAAGCTATATTCAAAGCCAGCGAGTCTTGTCTTACGCCGGCGAGTTTTACCGGCCCCTACTAAAGAGATACAATGTTTTAGTTTTAAGCTATCAGGAACTTTTTTTCCCTGAATTATTTGCTAAGTATTCAACCAGTTACTATTATTTTATTTGCATATATAGAAAAATAATTAGAATTAGACTTAGATACATTTCTTTATATCATTGTTATTGGATTTTTTAATTAACATAGGATGGTTAATTAATAATAACATAAAAAATATATATAATTTAATTTTAAAATTATATAATTATCTACAACAATTATACACGTATTTTGATATGATTGAGAAATTATATACTTATTATATTTCAAATAAAGAACAATATAACAGATATATAAATACCTGGATGTAAATTTATTTCTAAATAACTAAGCTTGACGAATTCCGTTTTGCTTTCTAGATGCAACCTCGTCTTAGCTCAAAAAAGAAGTTTTTTTTTTTCCTAATTAAGAACGAGGAAAAGATAGATTCAAATATCCAAATGTAGAATTAATAACTTAGAATCTTGTGTATGGTAAGCCTTTAATATGATATAGGTGAAAATATCGTTGAAGTTCACAATTTAAACAGTGTCAATTTTTTTGGGTTTTTTCTGCGAATTCATTGTATTCGAGCTTTGAATGACGAAGTTCACAATTTAAACAGTGTCAATTTTTTTGGGTTTTTTCTGCGAATTCATTGTATTCGAGCTTTGAATGACTAATGAGATAGTGAGCTAGTGCATGTGTTTTCAAATAGAGTGAGCTTTATATATATATAGCGAGTATGGTGTCCTAGATTTTCAAATAGAGTGAGCTCTGTAGAGTTCCATTGCACTGTCTCTGATCTCTTTCACTCTTAAGCACTGATTTTCTCAGGGATTGGTGTCCTAGATTTTCTGCATAAGGCTATCATTTTTTGAATATATAAGCAACTGCACCGCAATGCAAAGGAGGCTAAGATGTTCAGAGAGAAGATATGTTCTGTTCAGCACATGTCTGTTCTGCTTACATCAGCATGCGATGGAGCATGGTAAATTTGCTTTGAGAAAGATGCAAGCGAGATGAATTAATACCATGCAAGGATCAGGGACCTCCAAACTGATGCCGTGCGAAGCTTTAATGGCAATTACTAAGGTTCATTCATAATCAGCAGTGTCACTCCCCTGCTTCAATTGCTGACATATACAATTGGTTTCATCTGTGATCCAAACTAAGCAAAGATCAGTTTGACGCAAGAAATAATTTCTAGCATAAACTTTGTTTTGGCAAACTCATATTTCTTGAAATTTCCTGTGCATTGAAGTCGGAGTTAACTAGTTGTTAGTGTTTGCTGATGCCAGAAACCAATGCTGAAAAATCACAATTCATCTTGCACTGTCGTTTGAGATCGAAGAATCATATTTCTTATACCCCATGACATCTGACACCGACGAAATCACCAATAAGCAGTTAAACAATGGTCTAGGGAGAAAGTTCTTGCTAGTTTGCCCAAACATGATCTTGCAATCACACACAAATATTTAGTACCAGAATAAATACATAGCATGACAGAAAACAGAGGGGGAACTAAGTTATACTTAAGCTCCAATATAACACTTAAAAAAGATTAAGACATAATATAGGTGGCAAGGAGTTCAATGAGGTGGATACAAGACAAGAGGTTAACTGGAAAACCTGTGTAGTAATTTTTTAATAGAGCAAAAAGTTACATTTCGTTTGTTGCACCAAAGATATTGATCTTTCATTCAGAAATCCTTACTCCTATTTCATTTAGGATGCAATGAGCTGTTACTGTTAGCAGAAACATTCTTCCACGAATTTACGTGATTAGACCCATACGAGGCTCTTCCCCTGCCTCGACCCCGAACAGCTGGATTTGTGACAGCTTGCACTCTCTGATTGTAGGTATTGCTGACTTGATACGCTGAACCATTACTTGATGACGAAAACTGAACTTCCCAATACTGCCTGGCCCTTCGATTGGACTCTGCTGTTCCCAACGGCAGCATTTTCCGATTTACTTCGATGTCAGTGCTTTTCTTAGGAACATAAATAGCTACATTCCTATTGGGAGTATAGGCTTGTTTGCCTCTCCCTGAACCTGAACCTGAACTCCATCCAGCCCCAGCACCAGCACCTTTGAAAATGACGCTTGCAGAGGATGAGGATTGAAAGCTAATTCTACTACCTTCATTAGTTCTTGAAGTACCGTAACTGTTGGAATTCCTAAACTTGTCTTCAATGCAGGCCCTACATTTTCAAGCTCGTCAACAAATCATTCCTTTCCCAAATGATTAAGAAAGTAAGTATAAAAGGCAAAAGGAAGAGCTAAAACCTCTGAAAACAGTTGTTATATAGGCGTTCGTGCCAGAGCGGTGTGTCCATAATCTCATTTTCAGAGATTGTCTGCATAACATCGATCTTAATCACAAAGTAGCAACTTTTGTTTCGAAGAGGTAACGTATGCTAAATATTACCTTTGCTGGTAGGTTCAAGCCTGGGAGTAAACGAGGAACATGAAGACCTCCAGCAGGTTGCTCGTAATACAAACATCTGCAGAATAAAGCTATGTCAAGTTCCGGTGGAAAAAATGAAACCTGAACGAGAACAGGAAAAAAAAAAAAAAAAATGGGGTTTCTTTAAGAGCTTACAAGACAGAATCTTCTTGAGTGTCCAAATTAACCTTCTCAACGCTCTCAATGCAAAGTCTTACGAAACCCGCAATACCATCACTACCAAGAGTGTAAAAAAAAAGTAGTACTTGGATCCAAAGGATATTATCAGTTATTATAAACTTGACAGTTGACAAACCTTATGCTGGTATTAAACTTTGCAGCTGCATTGTGCCTTTCAGACCTAATTTTTGTTGCTAACATGTCAGTACTTGCAACAAACAATCGGTCTGCACCAGCTGCATTTCTAAGTGCTTCTTCTTCCTGAATAACAAAATAGGGTAATCCAGTTTTGAGGATTTTTTTGAGCACTGATGAAAAAGATAGTTATGTTACGTAAAATCTGACGTAGTAATAAGTAAATCATACAGTTAGTTCCTTCTCGAGTCTTCTGGATTCAGTTAACAGCCGCCCTTCCTCTATAAATGGAATTTTGCATATGCCCTTAATTAATGGCAAACGACATTGTTTCCATCAATATTTTGCACTTGGTGGACCACAATGATTTGGATGACTATATTGAAGGAAGCTAAAAAAATTTTGAGAGAGAGTCGAAAGATAAAACCTGCCACGTGAACCTCTTTCCTTCCATGTCAACTTCAAAATCTATATATTCATAGCCCGAGAAAGAAGATGAAAACCCATTGAAATTTTACATGCTTTAGATTATCAACATCATAAGCCTTACCAAGAGGATAAAAGTCAATTATGTTTGATCGCTCATCATCCATTAGTTGTGCGTAGGATTTTGGAAGCGCATGAGCGCTGCTCCAGGAGTAAAATCAGTTCATATTTCCGAGGAAAGAAAATTAAATGGGAAACATCAGAAACTTACCTCCTGGCGGGCAGAACGGCTAAAAGTTGATCAAATGGTTTCAATGGTACACCTTTCTGAAAGTTCACCCTAACCTGACTTAAACCTTTAAAATCTGAGGCAAAAGGTCCATAGTTGTACGGATAAAACCTGCAAAATACAGTACTTATATCTCATAATTCATAAATAAAAAATGAATAACACAGACAACAATTCAATATAGATCCACCATCACAGGCTTACCATGCCCACGAAGGAACATCTGAATAATAGTATTTAAGAACCCACAACAGTCCCTCCGTGTACTTAGCAACCTACAGGTATATACTATTAATCAAAATCATTCACCACCTAATATAAAAAGAAAAGGAACACAACCCAATAAGACAGTATGCAGATGAAGTTTTATAATATAACACATACTACTTCTTTCCTCTTAGATTCGATGTCAGTAAGACTTTCCACAGAGAACTTCATTTTATAATATCTTTCTTTCCAACCCGAAGTCCCCAATTTTATCTGCAATGAATTGGAACAGCACATACGAATTAAATCTGCTTATTTATATAAGAAGCATGCTACTACAGATATCCTTTGGAAAAAGAGCCATGCAAAGAAAATAATTTGGAGGCTTTCTGTGCAAAAGTTCATACCTGGTCAAATAAGAACTCTCCACTCCTAAAGTGATCAGAATTTTGTCTGATGCTTCTATTTAGTTGTTCTTTTAAGTCCTTTGTGTTCTGCAAAATCTGCAACCCGATTATAGTAGATCAAAATTGTTATATGCATATCCAATATGTGTTTTTTTTTTTGTAAAGACAGGATAAATTTTTGTTTCAGAAAGGACTTGTCACCATACCTCAGAAATTGTTGAAACAGAGGGCTTCTTACTGAGAAAAACAGGTGCAGAACTACATTCATTGTCAGGATCTGAGTTAGAATTTGCATTCTCTTCTTCCTGTTTCTGGATAACAATAAGTGAGTTATGTGAGTCTATGACTATTGGATAATCTGAATGAATGTGTGTGTGGTTCATATTTAAATATTTCAACTTACAGAATCTCTTATAAGTCTCCTCAATTTTTTCTCTCTCACTTCGGATCTTCTCTTAAAAATTTTCTCCTCATATGTGCCGACCGAAAGTATGAATTTTTCAACTCTTGATAACTTCACAAAAGCGGCATTTTTCGCCTCAACCTGTTTCATTTTAAAGGCGCACATGTAGTGGTTGCATAATGACATTCAAACTAAGTAATTCTATTTTTCTTTTCTTTTTTGGAAAAGAAAAGGGAACAGAGCAGTTTAGTTGAGTTTACCCTGCTCATGTCAACAAGATATCCTCCAAGTTTATTGAACTCTTTCTTGTAAACAGTGATTAGCAAATCAATAGCCTCCTGCAAGGGTTGAGACGAAATAATTAAGTTGCTATATTTTATATTTTTCTCTACATATCTGACAACAAGCTGACAAAGTCTAGGAAAACACCTCATGAATTTCCAAAGTTGGCATGTGGGGCAGAAAATCATTTCCAGCAAAAAAGCACATGAAGATGAAGTCATCAATTATCCTCTCACAATCAATACTGATGACACTTTTGGGTGGATCTTGTATGTTCAAGTCAAGTTCAAGATATTCCCTTAATAACCAAATGTGCAAAAACTGCAGTATGAAGAATTAAGATTGATGAAAATCATAAAGAAACACCAGAGATCCATAAGGTATAAGCATTTTACACATATATAATACCTCGAAAGGTATAGCAGCACTTTTTGGTCGCTGCTCACGAATAAGCACATCCTATACGTACACGTAACGTTAGAAAATAATATCAAATACAGAAGTTAAATGGACGTCATATAATGCGTCAGTAACTACACTACTCTTCAATTTTTTGGAATTATGAGAAGCTAAGATTATATACATCTAGCTACCAAAACCACCTCTCTTAAAATTGAAAAAAGTGGCTCATGCGTCGCCAACGCAAGCATTATAAGATCAGCATCCTGCATGCCAAATTTCCAATATCAATAGCTAAACTACACAAAAATGAAAAACCTTCCAGCAGAATGTAGTTATCTAAAATGCTTCTCAAACTGTAATTTTTATACCAGTCCATACAAGCAGTGTCTGGTATTCGGATTATATTCTGGAAGACTCCTCTGTTTGCGTATGAATGACATAATCTTGTGTTCTCCTTCTCCACTAACATTAGTATCAGAGAGAATCACCTAAAGTATACACAACGTTAATAATGCGAAGAGAAGTCATTATAAATGGAACCTAGTTACTGGGTTAGTCGCACCATAATATCCTTCCAAGACGCACTATCTGTTATCTTCTGAGAGATATAGTGTTGAAGGGCCTTGGACAGTTTGTGCATGAAGTCAGTGCCTGGTGTAATGAGATTGGAGTCATACACTTCAGATTCTTGTTTGGGAAGAACTTCTTTGCCTTCCATTTCGAATTGCTTCCGCAGCCTATCTTCCTCACGCTCCTTAAGAAAAATGATAATCAGAAGTAGTTAATTAATCAACAAACAACAGAGAAGCAATAAAACCCACCCTTATTTCACAGTCCTTTGCTGCTCGGAAACGCCTCGATCTCTGTTGGTTCATTTTGGCCCGAGGGGCTACTCCGTCTGTATATGAGAAACACACAAGAACCTTCTAAGATTGAATCTATTCATTAATTCACAACATAACCAGTAAGCTCTTCTAGCTAATATATTAACTAGTTCAGGTGATTAAATACATCGTAGTAGTTAAAACCCGTCAAAAAGATTTAGGCATATATATTAATGTCTCTCACCAATGGCCATGTATAAGAGCTTGCGAGGCCTAACAATATTAAAAAGCCGATCAATGTATTCACAGACATTGTGGAACACAGCTTCAAATGTTGTCGGAGCTGAGCTCTGCATAATATCATAATATCAAATTATGTAGTACACACTTCAAAGTTTAGGTGAGCTCCATGCGTAAGGAAAATATATTTTCATACACAGGAAGAAAAAAGAAAAAAAAAATAAAAGAGCAAGGAATTACGTTGCCATCATCGGGGTGGAAGCATGGGTGGATGATCCCATTCAAATCAAGGTACAAATTATCAAATTCCAAGCCATTTGGGTTAGACATGGTGGTGTCTACGAATTCTCCTTTCTCTTCGAGGGCCTTCACTACAACCTTGGGATATTTGTTCACCAACCATCGGTAAAATGCAGGCACACCCATCTCCTGCTTTCAAACTCTCTTCACTCTCCGATGTCCCAGTTAAGTGATTTAGACTATGTGAACCCAGACAAAGCTTTATATATGACTGGGGAAGGAAGAGGTCAAGCAGACAAACGTGGAATATAAAGGGACAAACAAACCAAAAATAAAAAATAAAAATCCAAGAGACAATAACATTGTGACACAGTTTGCGAAATCCTTCGACAGCAAGCAATGGTTAGACACGAAGCATCTAGCTGTGACTCTTTAAAAACCAAACAAAAGGAAAAGGAAGAGGGAATCCAAAGGCAACATTAAAGTATAAAGGATTCGATTTAGATGAGTGTTCACATGAATTCAGATTTTTACTGGTAGCATATCTTATAAAATATGAACTCCTAAATAGAAATTTAACAATTTAAATTTTTTATTTAAAATTGCGCACAGTGTCCAGTTTTGGATAATTTTTTCATTTTTGAATCTGAATAATTAAATTTTTATCCGATAATTCACCTTTTCGTACCAAAAATTCTCACATAAAATGCTCTACCCGAACACATCTGATTTGGTGTGGATACTGGCGGTTAATATTCCTGCATTTCACTGTTACGTTTGCCTTGAGCCTTGCAAACTTATGTCCGTTTTGAGTGACAGTTGCTTTAAACATAATATATTGCGCTGGTTTAGTTTAGAGTAAATGAAGTATTCATGATTACTTTTCTCTTAATTTACATTTTTTAAGATAAATTTTTATAATTCAATTTTTAAAAGATACTATATCTCTTTATTTTTGTCATACAAATATTTTATCCCAATCAAAACAGTCCACATGTTAGACAAAACAAAACCTTTCACGTAGTCGTTAACTATATAACTTAATTTATCTAAGTATGTTGAACCATGCTATTTTCGTACGAAAGAGCCAACTAATGACTTTTAAAAGAATTATTTTGATTGGAAAAAATGTTTGGAAGACTTAATAAAAATATTTTACCTTTAATACACCAAATTGAAATGTCAATATTATTCAATGACTAAATTAAAAATTTTGATAAATAATTTTAGAGACTAATATATTAATTTTCCTTTTAACTTAATATCAAACAAATTTCTTTATTTGGGGGATTTTATATTATGCACATAAGCTATAATTCCAAGCTCTGCCCGGTTTTATTTGTTGTGAGCAGTACAATTTCGGCTAGTCACTGGTCAGTATCTGCTAAATGGTATAACTTTTTATACAATTATCTCAATTCTCATGGCTCAATTAACCAAAAAATTTATAGAATACTTTTTCCTCCATTGTGGGCCTTTTGGTGCTATCTGAGTGTAATTCCCATAAACCACGTCATGCCCCCGTATTAATGGGCTTTAGGGTATCTTTTTTTCCAGAAAAAGATTCCCTCAATTGATAGTGGTTTCAGGGAAAAAAGAGTGGTTTTACTTTATTTTCTCCGGTTAGCAATCCTTGCCATTCATTGCATCCAATGGCTACAAGCATGCCACACCGTGAGGGGTAAATCAAAACGCACTTTGATTCCTTATTTATTTTTATTTTTTTTACAAAAAAAGTGCACAATACAACATTGTTTGGGAGTCCATCTATATAGCTAACATCTATTTTTTTAAAATGAATCATTTCACTTAAATGAGATTAATATATTTTTAGGGGTTTTTTTGTTGAATTTGAGGGACGCAGCACAACGTTGTTTTAGAGAGGCAAGTTTAAGTTCTTCTTTTTGTTTCTTCATCTGCACGAAGCCATCCTCAACTAAATCAAGATGATTGGCACCAAGAGTAACTTCTACCCTTATACTCTCTTCCAAAGACATTTTTTCAGCACCAACATAATCCCTTGCTTAGGCACCTAATGTTTCTGCGATTTAAAGGTAGAAATTACAACTAAGAAGACTCACAATGTAATAACCCAAGCAATTAAAATTTTGAATGCAACTGATGGTATAATATTTTGTTATGTGAATCAGTATAATGAGATTGAGACTGGCTCAGTGGTCAGCCTTCAGACTGCATTTCCTCAGGATGTGGGTTCGAGACCGGGAAGCTAACCTCCATTGCTTTTTTTTTTTTTTTCTGGAGCTACCACGTGTCCCCTCCCACAGTGAAAGGACGAAACTGCCCTCAGAAGCTTCCTTCTTCTTCCTCCTTCCTTCTCCAGCCGAGACGCAGGAAGAGGAGTTTGAGCTGTGCAGACCAGTGGAGCAGCAGCGATGGTGCCTTAGCCTTGCTGAAGCTGAGTCGCCTCCCTCTGAAGGTCGCTGGCCCCTCACCGGTCAGAAACCACCTCGTTGCCGACAGGAACGTCCCATTTTCTCCATTGGACTGCAAGGAGACGTAAGCTGGAACGAAGCTCGAGCAGCTCGTAATCCTCCTCGGGTTGGGTGGGTTCTGTTTCCCACCTTCTGACCGTCACATCCCACCTGCCGCCAGTTCTGTTGGCCGCCGTTGGAGCCATTTTTCCGGCGAGGACGAGGAGTTCGAACATTGGACATTTTGGACGATTTGGTATGTTTTTACTAGTTTTCTCTTCAAATTGAGCTTAGAAGTAGCATTTTCGGCCTATAAACAACGAATTTGAGCTCTAAAACCATGGATTTAAGCTGCTTGTAAGAAGAATGGTTGATAGGGACCAAAATGAAAATTTTCGAAAATTTTGGGTTCTTGAGAAAATGGAAAATTTCTGACTTGTAATTGGTCCATATTAACTCTAGATTAATACCTTTAAGCTGCTGGGCATGAGAACTAAGAAATTTTCTTGATTTGCATTAGAATGGAGGCTAGGGTTTGAAACAGGGACCAACATGAAAAATCTGGAAAATATATGGGGCAGAAGTGTAAATAATCACACATTAAGGAATGAAAGATATGGAATCAAAGAGATGGGGGAGTTAGGTCCTAAATTAGGATAATGACCCGAAAGGCAATTAATTCCTACGTGAACTTCGGTGCAGGTGGATCGTAAGGCTGATTCTGGCACCCTAGGGAGGGGCAGCGTACCGCTTGCGTCAATCGGAGTTCAAGTGTGCAGATAGCACCCCGAAATTCTTATTGTGCCTTGGTTGTTCTTGCTTTAATTGTTTCCTAAATATAAATAACTTCTTTGTGATTCTGCCTTACCGGATTGGGGGGATTTAAAGCAAGGGACCTTCTGTATGTGATAAATGATTGTAACTACGGTATTGGACTTGTGATGTGATTAGAGGTGGTTACTAGCTAGTTATAATAGAAACACAGATAATTTCCGTATAATTTCATCTTCGTATACATGCTTGACGTAAATTCCTTGATTTTTGGAGAATGACGAATGATAAGCCTTCGCGAGACGTAACTCGCGCCTGTTGGTTAGTTACCCTCGAGGACTGGATGTCCTCGCCTGTTGGTTAGTTACCCTCGAGGACTGGATGTCCTCGCCTGTTGGTTAGTTACCCTCGAGGACTGAGTGTTCTCGCCTGTTGGTTAGTTACCCTCGAGGACTGAGTGTCCTCACTCGTTGGTTAGTTACCCTCGAGGACTAAGTGTCCTCGCTCGTTGGTTAGTTACCCTCGAGGATTGTGTATCCTCGCCTGTTGGTTAGTTACCCTCGAGGACTGAGCGTCCTCTCCTGTTAGTTAGTTACCCTCGAGGATTGTGTACCCTCGCTTGTTGATTAGATGCCCTCGAGGGTTGTGTACCCTTGCCTGTTGGTTCTTAGCAGTCTTATTCCTGATTGTTTTTCACAAATTGATTGTTTACCTGAGAATGGCTGTTGACTTGACGTTTCTGAAAAATGGTTATTTAGTTCGACTGTTAAATTGCAGGTTTATGGATTTAAACACTATTGTACTGTATTAAATCCTTGATTTTGTTAAAGCTTCTGTTTATATATGAAATGGTTTACTGACTTGGGGTGCTATCTGCCGGAAAATTTTTGGTCCTAGAGAGAGAGTTAGACGATCCTCTGGAGCCGGCGGAGCATTGACCGGGGAGCCGCATTGAGCCGCTTGGTTTGGGTGCGAGACGTGCCCTCTTGTTTAGATTATAAATCTGGCATTTTCTTTTTGGGATGTACATATATATATATATTTAGATTGGTAGCCATTTCTGTATACGGGATTATTTTGTGACCACAGTTGAACCCGCCATGTTTTGTCTTATGTTGTATATTGTGGATTGGGCTGGTGGGAGCGGAGCTCCCCTATTTATGTATTGCCTTGCAGGACCTTGTAGAAATTTCGGGACGTCTAAATTACTGGGGAGGTGCTGCCGAAATTTCTACAGGTGGCCTCATTTTGTATTGACATTTTCACCATATATATTAAGGCAAACGGTATTTATGGGTATTGGATATGTATGTTAACGATTGTCCCTCTAGTGTAGGCTTGCAGGTCATGGGAATTTCCTCGTGATCTGTGTTGGTTCCATCCCAGGAAATTCGGGGTGTGACACATAAGATAAGAGAAGGAAATTATAGACCTTTATCAAATATTACAGACTTAATATATATTATTAAATCAAACATTCATTGGTAAGTATGTGAATATAATAGCAAGATATATTTAAAGCTTTACGGAGACATTGCAAGTCTTCAATAACGAAATAATTTTTTTTTCTTCTATGTTGGTAAATATTAATTTTTGCCACAATATTTCTCAGGCTTCAATAGTGCAAAACACAACACATTGAAACAAGAAAGTGATGCTACTCTTTTTGTATGTATGGTTAAAAGATGTTGTCTTGTTTTCCTATGGATGGTTAAAAGATGATTCAATAGTTAAAAGTTGTTGTAGTTAATGTATATTTTTTAGTTGGAATATTCATTGTGTTTAGTTTTTCACTGCATCTTATTGTGAAAAAAATTTTTAAGTCTTAAAATGCTCCTATATTTGTCACTAATTTTGTTGGTCTATTAAAGATAGAATTAAAAGGTGATGATGGAACATAAGCCTAGAATTGGCATGCAATTTGATAATGCAAAAGCTGCATGACAATTTTGGATTGACTATAAAGGGAAGGTGAGATTTAGTGTAAAGAAATAGAACATGAACAATAAGAAAGATGGATCAGTGACTTTATGTAGATTTGTATGTTGTAAAGAAAGAGTTCAGAAGGTAGATGAAAAGGACACTATGATTATCATAGACTTGAAACTAGAACTAACTGCAATGTAAGAATTACATTTGTCACATGGAAGGGAAAATTGACCGTCAACGAATTTGTGGAAGATCACAGCCACCATTTTCAGCTTTTGGAAATAACACATATGTTAGCTTCACAATGCAAGATATCTTAGGTTCAAAGACTGAAAATTGAAATGGTTGAAGACTCTGGGTTGCACAAAAAAGCTTTATTTCAATTGATGAGTACACACGCAGGAGGTAGAACCAATCTTGGTTTTACCTAATTGGATGCAAAAAAATATCTCCGATCAAGAAGGCAATGTAACATGGTTTATGGTGAAGTTAGTTATCTTTTACAATATTTCCAGGGTCAGTTGTTAGAGAATCCATCTATTTTTAATGCCTATAAAGTGGATGCTGATGAGCAAATAACAAACGTTTTTTAGGCCGATACACGCATGATCATTGACTATAGATATTTCAACGATGTCATCTCCCTAGACACAACTTCCTGTACCAATTGTGCATATCAACTAATTGCCTTGCTCTTCGACTTTAATCACTATAGGCAAACAATCATGTTCAATGTTGCACTGTTATATGATGAGACAATTGAGTCCTTTAAGTGCCTAAGTGAGACTTTTTTGGAAGCTTATGGTCAGAAAAGGCCACAAACTATTGTCACTAACTAGGACACTACAATGTCCAAAGCTCTAGGTAATTAAAGTGTGTTTATTATGGTTAATTTATACTCTTAACTTTACTTAATGTTTATAGTGTTTACTGTCCTTGTAGATGAGATGATGCCTAATATGTGTCATAGCCTTTGTATATGGCATTTAATACAGAATGGGATTAAATATTTTGGAAATCTGATGAAAGGTCAATCCAACTTCTTAAGGGATTTCAAAATATGCATATACAGCTATGTTGACAAAGGTTAGTTTGAGGCTGCAAAAATGAAGATGTTGTCTGATTACGATGCTCACGAGAATAGTTAATTGAAATCAGTGCATGTGATACAGGCAAAATGGCAAGTGTGTCACATGAAACATGCATTCACATTAGGAATAAGGATCACCCAAATGAGTGAGAGTTTGAATTATGATTTCAAAGCATACATGAAACCAAATGTGAGTTTGAATTAAGATACATAAATGTGTGGTTGTAGAGAAACAATATAACAAGCTAAAAAGTGAGTTTGATACTCAACATAAGCTACCAAGGTTGAATTATCTGCATTCATTGATGCTAAATCAACTTTCAAAGGTATACATATTGTCAATATTTGATCTAGTACAGAAGGAGTTTGACTTATTCATTGCAACCACTATAAGGAACAGAAATGAAGCTAAGCCTATATTTAAATATACAGTATCAACGGCCAATCAAGATGATGAATGGAAAGTCTTATTCAATCTTGTTTTGAAGACCATTTCTTGCAGCTACATGAAATTTTAAGACATTTGGAATACTGTGTAGTCATGCATTGAAAGTATTTGTTGTAATGGATGTTGAACAAGTTATTAATCAATATATCATAAAGAGATTGACCAAGAATGCTTGTGATGGTATTTTGCATGATTCAAGAGGATAGGAAGTTGAAGGCGACCTTAAACAAGTTAGCACGTGGTTAAACAAGCAACTTTGTTCTATGATGATTATATTAGCATTAGAGGTGTTTGCATGTGAAGAACTTCATTCTATGATTAAGAAACAATTAGATGACTTGCGTAAGAGAGTTATAGTTACTCAATCAGGATAACATAGCCTAAACAATAATGTTTATCAGGCCATAGCCCCTATAGTTGAACGTGTGGGTCAAGCGAAGGGGTTCAAATATCGAGATGGGATTAAGAGATAATGATGACCTAAAAGTTAGGTTAAATTTCAAGGTCATAAAAAATGGAAGGCCCTACCTGTCTTTCATTCATAAATTCCATATCATGGGATAAAGACATTAATGTATGTGCTCATTGGTAATTCCCATTCTTGAACTCTTTTTGTACTTACTAGTTTTATATCATTTATGTAGGACAATGAATTATCATGTCAAATGCAAAATGGAATGTCTTATTCAACACCTTCAGCATGCCCTGCTGACTATCAACCACAAAGGAGCTAATTTAGTTTCACATAATTTTTTTTGGTACTTGGAGTGCATTAAACATGCCTTTATCTTTGATATTTATGTTCTCACATTTTTTTTATTTGTTTGAATATGCAGGAGTCATTAGAGGTCCCTATACAATCATTTGATGAATGAGCATGTTGTTACAAACATAGGTTCTGATCACATTTTTTTCGGTTATTGTCATTTTTTGTTAACTTACTCATTAAAAGATTTAAGTTATTAAACAAATTACAACTCTGAATGTAGTCAAATACCAATGTATTATTTTGCAATAGTAAAGTACAAGGTTTTGGCCAGTACAAATTTTACATAGCATTCCTATTTCACTTTAAATGACAAGTACAACTTACACATTGAAAATTACAGTTCTCAACATAGGATCCTTTTTTTACTTTAGCTTTAAGTTGTTCTTCATCCTTGTCTGTTATAGTTCTCAACATATGTCTATCATTTTCTTCATCCTTGTCTGTCATTTGCTCCATTTGGTTTATAATGTTGCTTCATTCCTCTTTGTTGCATCTTGATGCATTTAGCAGTAGTATATAATGTGAGAAATAGGTTATTACAACAAACACAAATGTATGATTTTTTTCAGAAATTCTTCAGCCTTTATCACCAAGCTTATCCTAATAACAAGTGAGCCAGTCTGACAAGCATATTAATATAATCTAGCAAGCAATAGAATTATTCAATAAACATTTTCAATATAAGATGAAGTTTGGTGCTGCACTCAACCTAATAAGCTGCATAAAAAATGTAAACAAATTATTAGATGTTTTTGATATTGTTATGTGGAAATCATCATATGCGAAGATAAGAAATAACTCCGTGAAGGTCTTCAGATACAAAATGATTACAATGACTAAAGAAAATAAAGAATTACAACAATAATTAGATGATGAAATTATTAATTATTGTAAAGAAACTATAGACACAAAAGCCATAAAAAGTTTGATGTTCACAGAAATACATACAAAATATAATTATTTACAAGGCCCTACCACTATAGGTAGGTGGCTAAGTCAATCAAAGAACCAATTAGAGAGAGGAAAAAATCTTTTTATAAGAAATCAAATTTTCTCATTTTTCTCAAGTATAGTAAGACGTTAAAAAGGAGGCATAAACCCTGGATGATGGAGAACAAAAGTAATATAGTAACCAAGAATAATATTATCTTCAAGATATCAAAATGATCATAGGAGAGGAACATTAGAGAGGTCAAATGAATTCTTTAGATAGAACCATTAGTCTATAACCAAACCAGTTGAAATTAAGAAAACATATAAATTTAATAGTTCCCCTTATCAAGTTTTTCAGTAGTACAACTACAACACTATATATTACCAAATAAGATATATATACTTATTAAAAAGTAACAACCCCTGTTCTAAAATCATAGACATTAACTCTAAGGAATATTTGATTAAACACAACATATGAGGAATATTTGTATATCATTTCAAGTGTATTTTCCCAGCATTACAAATTAGTGAAGTACCATCAATAATTAAAAGTGGTCTTTTAATTTATTATATTCCTCAACATTTTTTCACTTTGTAAGACATAAACTAGATGTAAAACTTTCAAGTAGCTTAACTATTGTTTCCCAATTCTATAACATGTCAAAATTTATTAATTACACACAATCTTACAAATTAAAAAGTCATATACTCAACTTATATAGCTTTTCATGAGAATAGACAAAAACATTAGATTGATTTGATTCTTGATTCCCATAAAATAAAAATTATAACAGCATCGTGAAATAATGTTAAGCCAATAAAAATGTTTCATATCAGTATAGAAAAAAGCAAACATGTCATAAATTAATTATAATACCCCAAAACAGAGGATCTGATCTTGTTGAATTTTTAGTAAGGTAGCTAGATCAACAAACCTTGACTATAGTTACAGCTTAATTTACCAATCCAACAACACTTAATGGAAAGGTAATGGTTTCAAGTCTTAAGGGTCAGTGGATGCATAGGCATAAGATTGCCAAAGTTGGGTGAAATTCAATCTATGATATCAATTACACATCCAAAATGCAATCAACGCCTAGGAAACAACCATATTATCATGACTAAATAGTTAAATTCTTTATGTTACCTTTTTCTCCTCTGCTTGCAACATTGATAGATATGCTACATACCCTAGTCATCTTTTACAACCAAAAAGATAATTGAAGTATAAGGAGTACTTACCACATGTAACAATGATTAGGGGACTTGCTTCATTCTCTAGCAACATCCAAGCAGGGGCCAAAAGCTGATAAAGCAAAGAGCAAATGTGAAAGTTAATCTAAAACCCTAACACATACTCAAAACAATGAAATTTTGTGCAATATATTTAAAAATTTAAAGCCTTCAAAATGCATTATTTCAATTAGTGAAACGATGCATTTTGAAAGGGTGCTGTAAAACCACTATTAATTGAAGGGATCTTTTTCCCTTTTTTTTTAGCCACTTGCCTTAGGACCTGACTTGTATAAAATGAAACTAATTGGTTCACGTTAACAAAACAACCCAATGACATAATGTTTAGGCCTATATATAGAGTCCTCAGACTAAAATTAATGTAAAAGAACAATAAAAACAAGTTTTACATTATGCTTAAAAAATCAGTGTTATATTATCCCATTGATCTCATTAATTGTATATGAACCAGAAAAAGATCCACTCAAGTAGGCCGATATTACTACATATTCTCCCATAAGAGCTCTCAATTGTCCATTTCATTGCGCTGCTCAAGTCTTGCCACGTTGCCCATCTGCCTTTAATCCCCATCCAAAACGCACTATTTCATTTATTGAAATAGTGTTATGGATGTTTAATTTTTTAATCCCAGAGGACAAAAGTGACAACGTTTTGGGGGCAAGGTTTTGGCTCTTCATTGCTCTACTCCATCTTTTCTCCATTGCTTTCCCTCTGTGAAGCTTATCGTCCTATCATTGCTACTAGAGAACAACGGCAGCCCCAGATCGCCATGGCTAAAGAATGCCGGAGTAAAGGTCGTCTCCTTTCCTCGCCAAAAATTTGTGGTCAAAGATTCACTCAGTTAATTGTTTTTTTGATCTGGCCATTTTTTTTTGCAATTTTTTACTGTTGAACAAATAGGTATTGTCTACAAAATTCAAGTGAGTGGAGGTCGTCTCATTTCTTTCGCTCATTTTGCTCATTTTTGCCATTGTTGCAAACAAGTAACTTGTTTACTTTCTTTCTTCTTCTACAATTGAAGTTATAAATTTAAATTATATTCACTTATTAGCTATGATGAGTAAAATATTTGAGGGAGAGAGAAGTTTAGGATATCTTCTGAGTTTAGGACTAAGGCCTAGATGACAGACTCTAGAATTGGTAAAAGGAGAGTGTTTGCAATTGGGAATTTTTTCTTGATGCTGATTGGAAATCCTATTCATTGATTAATGCTTATTGGAAATTCTATTCACTAATTAATGCTCATTAGGAATTTTAAAATTTGTGGGGGAAGAATGTTCATTATGTTATTTTTCAATTTCATCAAGATATGGTTGATGATTTGCAAAATTAAGGACATTGAACTTGAAAGAAATAACAATATGTCCATTATAGGGGACACTGATGAATGCTTAACAATTATAAATAATATGATTCAATATCACCCTGTTGCAATTATGAAGAAATAACTATCTACACATAGGATGCAGATGAATGGTAGAATTGCCAAGGAATATGACATAATTGCCACTAGTTTGTTTGTCTAGCTATTTATGAGTTTTGACATGAGTTCTAATATGTGCCTTGCTTTCTCTGGTTTCCCAATTATATGCTTTTGGTTGTATTGACATGACTTGTACTATTGATATAGTTTTAGACTGCTTATGTTTATTACTTGCGTGTTGTGCAATTATGTGTGTTATGCTTATAAGACACATGATACTTTATCTGTTTCAGCTCTTCCAATAACTCAGTTCATTGCTTGTCCAGAATGCTTATAAGAGATGGATTCAATTTTCTTTTTTGTTGGAAGAATGGTGATTAGATGATGGAAATGAGAGCTGATTTATCAAGTGTTCTACTAGGAAACAAATGAACATATGAATAGGGACAAAATGAGAGTTGATTTATCAAGTGTCCAAAATGCACATGACCATGACTTACTAGAATGATTAAGAAAAGTACAAGAGTGGTTGAAATGCAGCAGAATGCACCAATGGATTCGGACATGTGCAAAAAGACACATATTGCAACAAGATTATAAAAGGAACACACAAGAATGAAGATGAAGTAGGATAGAGCAGAAAAATACAACAAGAATTTAAATAATTTGTACTTGTCATGTAATGCAACAATTGAAATAGGAATGCCATGGAAAGTGAAGAGTAGTCTGTATGTATTGAGAGCTGTAATACAACCATTATTGTATTTCATTCTTACATAGTAATACATTTCCATTTGTCTCTGTTAAAAACTGCAAGCTATTTGTAAACCCTACTTATCAATCCATTGTACTTGACTTTTACACAGTAATACATTTGTAAATCACTATGTTGAAAGGTGTAATTTGTGTGGTAACTTCACTAAGTAAAGGTGGACTAAATAACCAAAAAACTTCAATGACCCTTATTCATGAACTTCAAAAAATGACAAAATAACTTCACATAATAACCAGTAAAAAGTAGTGAACAAAAAACACTTGAACAGGGACGCTTAATCATCAAGTGATTGCATAGGGACCTCTAATGACTCCTACATAATCAAACGAAGCCAATAACGTGATAATATAATCATCAAATATAAAGGCAAGTTTCCATATGCTTTTATTAATTACTGTAAGAAATCTTGTAAAGGTAAATGAACTCCCTTGGGTTTAATGATTGTCATAGTGTGCTAGAGATGCTAAACAAGACACTCCGCTCTGTAGTTGACTTGATGATTTCTTATTTTGCAAAAAAGACAAATAATTAGTGAATACAAGACTAAATATTACTAATGAGATTCATGTATCAATGTATTTATCCTATGGTATGAAACTTGTGAACAAACAATAGGTGAAGCCTTTCGTTTCTTATGACCTTGACATTCAACCCAACCTTTTGGTCATCGTCATCTGTTAAGCCCATCTTATTGTTTGAACCCCTATGCTTGACTTGTACCTTCACATATAGGATTTATGCCATGTTCGAGGTTGTTGTCTAGGTTATCTTTTCCTATTTGAGTTACCATAACTCACTTCCATAAGGCATCCAACTCTTTCTCAACCATGGTATGCAACTTTTCACATTGAGCCAACTCTTATGCCACCCTAATCATCGTAGAACAAAGTTGCTTGTACCGTTGCGTGCTAGCCAGTTTAGGGCCTACTTCAACTTTGTTTCCCCTTGAGTCATGCACAATACCCACACGTGTATTCTTGGTCCATCTCTTCAATATGTATTAGTCAAGTACTTGTTCAATGTCTATCACAATCAACATTTTCAATGCATAGCTGCATAATATTCCAAATGTCTCAAATTTCATGCAACTATAAAAGATGGTCTTCAAAATAAGACCGAATAAGACTTTCCACTCTTCATCTTACCTATTTGTTGATATAGTATACTCAAATATAGGCTGAGCTTCATTTTTGTACCTTATGATGGATGTAAAAAACAAGTCAAACTCCTTTTGGACTAAATCAAATATTAGAAATGTGTATACCGATGCAAACTGATTTAGCAGGGACAAGTGGGGATTATTCAACCTCGGCCATTATGATGAGCAACAAACCCTCTCTTCATTTCATTGTACCATTTTTTTGTAACTATTAGCTCATAAATCTTAAAGAATTGTATCAGGTTCAAGTTTAGCTTCATGCACGCTTTGAAATCAGAGTTCAAGCTCTCACTCAATTAAGTGCTCCTCATCCCTAATGTGAATGCATGTTTCATATGACACGCTGCCCATTTCTTTTGTATCACATACACTAATTTCAACTAATTGTTCTCGTGAACATCGTAAGCAGACAATATCTTCATCCATGCTGCTTCAAACTGATCTTTGTCGACGTAGTTGCACATATACCTTTTCAAATCTATTAAAAAGTTGGATTCACCTTTCATTAGGTTGCCTAGGTGTTTAATGTCATTCTGCATCAAATGCCACATACAAAGGCCATGGCACGTATTAAACATCACCTCACCTACAATGACAATAAACCAAAATGAACATCAAATAGAGTTAAAAGACAACATTAATTATAATACAAAAACTTTAATCAAATAGGGCTTTGGACATTGCAGTGTCCTGATCAGTGAAAATAGTTTATACCCTTTTCTAACCGTGAGCTTTCGAAAATGTCTCAAACAACCACTTAAAAGAGTCAATTGTCTCATCGTACAATAACGCAACTCCAAACATGACTATTTACCTATAATGATTAAAGCCAGTGAACAAGGCAAGAGGTTGGTGAGCATGATTCATACAATAAGTTGTATTTAGGGAGATGACATCACTGAAATATCCATAATCAATGATCATACATGAATCAGCCTAAAAGACATATGTTATTTGCACATCTACATATACTTGGTAGGCATGGAAAAATGATGAGTTTCTAATAGCTGACATTGGAAATATTTTAGAAGACAACCAACTTCCCCATAAACCATGCTATGTTGCCTTCTTGATCGAAGACAACCAACATATGGCTTGTTTTCAGAAGTTGGAGAGGGTGGTTATGAATTTCCACAAACTCATTGACGATCAATTTTTCATTCCAAATGATAAGAGCAATTCTCGCATTGTAGTTTATTCTAGTTTCAAGCCTATAATTAGTAACTGCAGTGTGTCTTTTATATACCTTTCAAATGCCTTCTTTGCAATATACAAACCTACACGAAGTCACTGATCCATCTTTCTTCTTATTCATGTATTGTTTCCTTACCCCAAATCGCACCTTCCCTTTGTAGTCAATCTAGAATTGCCACGCCTCCTCTGCACTATCAAACTGCATACCAACTGTAGGCTTTCACTCTATTATCACTTTCCAAACTTACAACCTCCTAACATTAGATAATATTTTCAAAACATCAATAAACCAACAAAGTTTATGATATATTTCAATGCAATGTACAACACAAAATTTAAATCAAAGTTACGTGGTATATATAATTCATATCCTACAACTAGTCAAATCTTTTCTTAACTAATTGGTTCTTATCTACATTTTCTTAACAACTAATCAAATATTTTGAATAATATCCATCCATACTCTTATGGCACACACTTAAACAAAAGTTTTCCTCCTTTAACAACACTTTACTTCATGCACTGGAAGAAAAACCAAACCTTTCCACGTGCCTTTGCAAAAAGTAATAATAATAATAATAATTAGAGCATACAACACCTCCCATGCATATATATGTATGTATGTGGAAAAAATTTCATTCACCCTCCCTAAGCAAACATACATGAATGATGTATTGGCTAAAAAACCAACACCTTCTGATGAACACTTGCATACAAAAAAAGAAAACCAAATACATTTCATGGCAGCAAATGTTTTTCTTAACCTATGTTTTCCTTCCCTAAGCTAAAACTTCAACAGTGCACTTTGCAGAATGAGTTATCGATGGCATGGCAGCAATGACACAAAATGATAAAGTTGGCGCCAAAATGCAAACTTGACTTCCTTTGGAGCCATGTTGTTGCAGGAAGAAGATGAAGGTCTGCCACTAGCTCTGGAACGATAACATTTCAACGCTCTTCATATTCAAAAAAATGTCTTCTCAAAACACACCATTTCATATAAATGAAATGGCGTGTTTTGATTTATGCCCTAAAATGTTGTCGTTTTCATCCTCTGGGATTAAAAAATTAAACATCCAAAGCGCACCATTTCGATAAATGAAACGGTGCGTTTTAGACATGGATCAAAGGCAGATGAGCGATGTGGTAAGACTTGAGTGATGTTATGAAATGGACAACTGAGATATCTTATGGGAGAATATGTAGTAATACCAAAAACTGCCTTCTACTTGAGCGAATTTGTTTCCCATATGAACTTAGCTGTCTTAATACAAATACTAGTTTGTGGAATAGGTATCGTCAACTAGTTACTATGGAATTAAAATGGATATGGATGCTCAATGGAAGAAGAAGAAGGAAAAAGACGATGACCCTAAACTTCTGAACACAACAAAACATAAAAGTTGCAGTCTCCATACGACAATTGTTAATGCTACTGTATCGGTTTGCGTTTGGAGTTTTCCTTCCCGTGCATTTGAAAAAAGAGGGCTTCTCTTGGGGGTTTTCATCTTCTTGGCTGTATTAATTTCTTATTCTAGATTGATACAGACATCACCGGTTCTTTACTGAAATTCCTTGTTTTGTTTGGATGATTCCCATTTGCATCTTTAAAATGCTCATTCGTATCCCCACCAATGACAATTGATATTTTGGAAGGAACCTTACCCTTACATTTTCACAGCTAATAGGTCTGAATGTGTCAAAATCATACGTGGTATTGATTGATGTACGAAGTCAAGTATTTCCCAAAGTCAAACATTAATTTGCATGACTATTCAACTATTGTTTTACACATACTTACTTAATTACAATATGTACATGTGATCATTTTTCAATGTCTTCTTGCCATCTAATTAATTGCCTTAAAGTACATGTTGCATATATATATATACATAGATCAAGAATTCGATACTAGAAATAATATTCATACTATATATGGCGAAAGGATCCTTTTCTTTCTTTTATCAATTTCTCTTAATTTTAGAGAGGAAGACCAAAAAGAAAAAATATATACAGAGTTGCTTAGTGTATCCTCGGGAGATTCATTGGTTTGGTTGGCTCAGTTATATTAAGTCAAGTTAGGTTGGATCAAAATAAAATTTTTGCAAATTTTATTAGTCGAATTTTGGGTTCCCACAAAACTCAACTAGCCTGGTTCGGTTATTATTTTTTTAATTTATTTTTACTTTATTCATAATAACTTTTATCTATAATAAATCATTAAGATATTAATTCTTTTTATATCTTAACCACTTTTCATTTCAAATTATAATTATTTTTGAACCAAAATTAAACAAGATCTCAGATTTTACAAAATCCAACCGAAGCCGTGCTCATGTCTAATATATCCAACGCATTCTCTTCATGTTCCTTGTGATATCTCAATAATTGAAAGAGACCGATATTTTAAAAACGAAGAGAACCCAGCGCAAATATATATATATATATATATATATATATAGAGAGAGAGATATGGAGTAGGCAAATCTTAATCCCATCTTGTTTCAGGCCCATTATGTGGTCGATGACCGTAGTATTGCATAACTGGCATTTGATGTACTTTAGTATCCAGTTATCATGGGAGGGACCCTCCAACATGACCTTAAATTAGTTGACCTCAAATTGAGGTGCCATTTTCTATACCAAAGACGGGGTCAATTATGAGGAGAAATATTAATCCAAGTTAATTCAATGTTTGTTATTAATTAATTTCTTTTGAAAGTAATAGACTTTTTTACAAACCGGCATCTCTTATTACATATCATGCTTATATTAAAAAAATTAAATATTCTTTAAAATTATACCAATTTTTCTCTTCTCTTGATTACAAATCCATAACAAATCTTACATACTAATTAGAAAGCATCCTATAAGTTTGTCGTTAATGACAAGCAACCCAATTCTGCATTTGTCTTCGCATATAGAACTTCTATATAAATAGATATGCTTGTAGCACAGCCATGAGCCATCCTCTAGTCTTTTAGATACCACTCAGTGTAGTCAATATATACCATGTCCAAGTACTGCAGCAGCCACTGCGACCGCCGCCGCCGGCTCCTCCGTCTCATACTCGCCGGCATCGTCGCCTTCGTGATCCTAATACTCTTCATCATATTCCTTGTCTGGATCATACTGAGGCCCACCAAACCCCGTTTTATCCTCCAGGACGCCACCCTTTACGCCTTCAACCTCTCGTCCTCCTGCACTGAACCTTGTCCCACCTATCCCACTCTCGGCACCCTCACCCTCGCCATGCAAGTCTCCCTCTCATCTCAAAACCCTAATGATCGAATTGGCGTTTACTATCATGGCCTTGTAGTCTACGCCTCCTACCGTGGCCAACAAGTCTCGCTGTCCACCTTCCTCTCTCCCACCTACCAAGACCATAATGATATCACCGTGTGGTCGCCGTTTTTAAACGGGACAGCCATGCTGTTGCCACCGTCTGCAGTGGATGCTCTGCGGCAGGAACAAAATGCTGGGATGCTGTTGGTGAAGGTAAAGGTCGAAGGAAGCGTGAACTGGAAGGTGGGGACGTGGATGTCCGGGAACTACCACATATACGTCAACTGCCCAGCGTATATCAGGCTCGCCTGTGATGGGGAGAATGGGATCGGAGTAGTTTGTCCAGCGGCGAAGCTTCAGCTTGTGCAAACTTGCGATGTTATGATTAAGCTCTGAGTTACCTTCAGAGTTAATTTTAGAAAAAGAGAAAGACACCGATGTTTTGTTAGTTTATCATTTAGGCAAAATATCCAGTCATGTGCGTCCTACACTGTACTGTGAGAACGGGAGAATCGATTGTTCATTAGCCAAAGCAATTTGCTTACAATAGCTCGCTCTCTTACTTCTTAGTCTTGGTTTCCTAGGATGCACCTCATGGATTTCATAAATTTCCCCTCATTGTTACTGTTATAACGAAAAGACTTTTATTTGAGGAGTTAAATGAAATCTTGATTACTTTATTTCCTGCCTATTCTTCTAATAACAAAAGTATACAACAAAATTTGATGCTTGAGGATGTGAATTTGCTTGACCTCCTCCAATTGTTGATGAATTTCAATAATTAGAGCACTTCCAATTTTTATCATCTCATATTATGAACATTATATCTTTTAGGTATAAAATAATAATTATTAAAAATTATTGAATATAAAATAATGTTTTATATATTTTAATATTACAGAAATTTTATATTAATTTTTTAAACAAGTATTAATTATTAACTAAATTAATATTTAAACTATTATTTAATGAAATATTATTTTATATTTAATACATTTAATAATCTATCAAATCATTTTTTAAAAATATGGCGTTTTATTCTTTGTATTTTTTTATTGATGGTCATGAATATGCGATATGAAAGGACAAATTCTACTTGAAATTGTCAGATCTATTGCATCTTCCAAACATGCCATAGATTATTACTGTTGGATTTGCGGAGGCCCATATCGAGTTGTATTGATGAGTTAACTCAATATAAAACAGAATATGACTTAACTAATTAATTCGATTAATTAAATATCTAAAATAAATAATTAATTATTAGTCTGATGTTTATTTCCTTTTAAGAGATAGAAAAGGACATACAGGACAACATCTTAACCTTCATAGAAACATGTAAGGGAAAAAAAAGCGCAAAATTAGAGGAGGGTTACTTTGTTCTAAAGTTTTGGATGCACTTGCTATAAAAATAACACAAAGTCAATAAGAGAAATTCTGTGTAAATAGCAAAGACCAAAAGATTCTGAGTGGCGCAAAAATAAAAGCAGAAGAAATATCAGATATAAATTGTACGAGGTACAAATTTTTCCGCTGTATATGTTAATTTCGAATCTTTTAAGATTTTCCCTTCAACTAGTTTGAATATTATTATGTTGGGTGTGTCCATGGACCACTGATGGGAAAGATCAACGTTGAAAGACTTTTTTAAGTGGTTCGTTGAAAGTTGACGTTGAGATAGATATTAAAGATGTTAAACAGCCTTTAAATTAAGGATACCATAAAGATTACTTGTATTTAAAAAGACTTTTTGAATGAGGATGAAAAAATTTTTCCCAAAAAAAGTTTAAAGAGCCATGAAGTTTTTTCCTCGCTAATTATATATATATATATATATATATATATATATATTGTAATTTTAATTATTTCATTCATTATTTATATTTATAAAATTAAAAGTAAAAAAAATAAACTTAAAAATTTCCATTCATTAAAATAATTATATAATTCTCTGAATAAAAACAAAAAGTAGACTCTGTAAAGAAAGATAAATCAACATGTATCGGTAGGCTATAACAATATTGGTTGGGTATTAGGATTCTCCGTTGTCCAAACAAATTGTACAAATCCGCAATGAATAGTAAAGGAATTATACAAATTTTACAGTTTGTACAAATAATCTATGTTGAAGCAATTATACGAGTTTGATCAGACACAACATAACATCATCTATTATTTTATGTGTTATAAGCCATTGAATTAGAATAATTAGTAACGATAACATGACGTAATTGTAAATTTAACAACTTATCTTGAACAATCTTTTGGCACCACCTCTATATTGAACTGCACAAACTCTGGAAATCAATTAAATTTGTTAAAAAGAAATGGATGCTATACAATGAGAATGGATCTCATGAAAAAACATGTTTGATTGATAGAAAAGAAGAGCCCATCCCCATCATTGACTGACCCATTTGTTTGAACATGGAAATCTTCATTCCCTAGTAAAATGGAAGGAATCATGAGCATACATGGGAATAAAAATTTTCTGACTGAATTACCCCTATGTGCTATACTGTCGAACCTTTGCCCCTTTGCCACTGTATCATTAGTTTCTCTGGCATCGTATTCTATCACCGGCTTCTTCCATCCCCAGTGTCTTCCATCTTCGACGTCTTCCTCAATCGTCGCAAACGAAGAAGATAGAGATCCATAGTCAAGCTTTGTTGTCGTTGTTATTAAGTTTCAACTTTGTCATTATTTCCAAACATTGCCAATCGTCGTTTTCAACTATTGTTTTCTGATGAGATATGAGTTTCTAGTGTGAGAAGAAAGAGAACGGTGCCGGCAAGAAGACAACGGCGGAGGTGTGCAAAGAATCAGAAGGTTTTCTGGTGAGAAGAATGAGAAGGGTCTTTTGTGAGAGAAGTCATCGTCGGTTTCAGGTGTGAGCATGGCTGGAGATGTGACCTTTGCCGGAGACCTGAGGGTTGCCAAAGATGCTTCACTGTTCTACAATTCATTGAGAAGGAGGAAGAAATAGAATTTCTTTTACAAAATTTTTTTTAAAATATTAATATTTTAAATTTTTTTAATAAAAATATTTTAATAATTTAATTCATCTTTATTCTCATTTTTATTCTTTTTTTAATATTAAATCAAACACAACATATAAATTTAAGATTCCATTATATCCAAACTCATTTTTATTCCTAAATTTATTCTCATTTTTATACTAACTCTTTCCAACCAACCAAACGAACCCTTCATTATTAAGTAATAGGTGCTCTTAGAAGGATGTTGGAACCATTAAATGCTGGGTCTTCGGACCAGTGGTCCTTTGTTCTCTTTACCTTGCTACTTTCACCTTTCATAGCGCACCACAACACGTCATCTTTACTATACCTACAAGAGTAGGACTAATGTGTATGAAAAGAGAGTAAAGTCGAGTTATTCATAATAATAATTAATGTACGAAAGATATTGAAAACAAAAACGAAAAGCAATGTATTTAAAGCCTCATTTTACATATTGCATAATTAGAATATCACTTTGGTTAGAAGAACGGTTTTTGAATTGTTTTACTCACACACGTCCAAGTATAAAAAGTTTGTACATCTTGAACTCAAAATAAATATAAAAAATTAGTTAAATTAGTTTATTTAATAATCCTTAACATTTGTCACGTTGACTTTGATAACAAATATTTTGACGTCTATACTTTGTACCCCCTCTTAAAATACAAATTAGCATTTTAACTCCCTTTTTTTTTAAAATAAAAAAAAAGGTAGTCTTTTATAAAATTACATTTTCTGTTTGGTCATATACATAATTGATTTATTAATTTAATCTCTTACAAAATTATCTTTCTATGATCATTCACATATGTATGT
Organism: Delonix regia; assembly: GCA_037074485.1. Lineage (NCBI taxonomy): Eukaryota > Viridiplantae > Streptophyta > Magnoliopsida > Fabales > Fabaceae > Delonix > Delonix regia. The sequence continues at coordinate 12,815,537 of CM073456.1, read as the reverse complement.
TTTTAAATTTTAGTTTTTTACAGATAAAATTATTATAAATATCTTTTTATCAATTTATTATAAATAAATTTAAGAGTAGATTGATAGAAAGATATATATATATATATATAACTAATAATTTATTTAAAAAAATTACATATTATTCATTTACTAATTTCATTTATAATAGATTGATAGAATAACATTATTGATAATAATTTTATTTGTAATAGATAAAATTACAAAAGACTCACTTGTGAGGGATTCATTTAATAAAATAATTTTATAAAAAGCTGAATTGAATAATACTTAAGATGTGATGGTGTGAATGACCATATTTTGAAGATAATTTAATAAAAGACTAAATTTAAAAAAAAAACATTTAATATATGCGACGTTAAAATAAAATCTTACTCCTAATTACTTTATATATCTGTAAATTTCTCTTTGGGGGGTGGGTGGGGCCGTCATGGGTAGATGTTGCTTTCCGAAAAAACTACTAATGTTTCATTCCATAAATACGTGGGACCTCTAATGTCATTCTCTGTCTTGGTCCCCGTCTAGAAGTTCGTTAAATCGGACAAGGGGCAACTCGTAAACAAACTCGTGGGACCACGGACAATCTTTTGTCCCACGATACAATCTTTCACGCGGGAATTTAAATAAATTATAAACAATGAACCAATTTGAGTCCGAACCCAAACAGTTTATTCAAACATAAAAAATTTTGTCTACGATCCCCACTCATTTGAAATTGCAAACCAGTCCCTCGTTTAATTGACCATTTGTAAAAATTGTTCTCTATTAAGCAATGTTAAATGCTGATTAGGATAAAAATTACACACATTTTATGTCACATCAGATCATCACATCAATTAAAGCCTTCACTTTTGTTTTGTCTCAATAGAATCGCTAATGAAAATGAATTATAAATCAGACTTAGGGGTGATTTGGGGTCTAAGTCGGGCCGGGTTTTTGAGTCGACCCAAGACTCGATTTGGTATCACGTCAAATTATTTTTTGAAATTTGGGACTCGGTTCAACTCAATTAGACTTGGAGTAGTGACCAAGTCGAGTCAGGTTAGGCCGGATCATCTTTTTTTTTTTATAATATAAAATATTTTGTAAAAATAATTTTTTTAAAACAAAAAATGAAAAAAAAAATAAAATTTGAAAAAAAATAAAATAAAATTAAAAAAATTTTAAGATTTGAAATAGAAAATAATAAAAATTTAAAAAAAATTGATATTTTAAAATTTATTTATAAATTAAATTTGTTTTAAATTAAATTAAAAATATATTATAAAAATTAAAAAAAAAAGTTAAAAATAATATTGGGTCGGGCTGAGTTAGGTCTCATGGCAACCCCGGGACTTAGCCTGGCCCAACTATGACTCAGTCCGACCCAATAAATTTTTTAAATTTTTTTATTTAGTCCAATTATAATCCAACCCTAATCAGCCGTAGTCAGTCCTAACATGTCCTTACAATCATTCTGACATGAGAAAAACTCTCACTTATTGCCCTCATCTTTTGCCTACATCGCTACTTGATCAAATCTCCCAACCCCTCAATTGTTTCCTATCTACCTCCCCATTATTCACTCTATAGAAAAGCCAACTGAAGTTGCTACTGTGTTGACCCTACATTGCAAGTACTGTTGACTTGACAAGAAAAATGTTTATCATTGGACAAGAGCAATAATGGGTGGTGATGAATAAGAAAGAGATAAGTGTTGTCAAAAACCCATATAGGCCCAGATTTGCCGACAGATAGAACTAGAGAATGGATAATTTGGATCCAGAAAACTCCAGAAAATGTTACAGTCAAACAATGGTCAGGCGTCTCGTAGGAACTTATGGTTGCGTAATTATAAGCTTGCTTGGCAAAAGAATAATACAAAGATTTTTACATCAGAGAGCAACAAAGCAAGTATGGAAGGAAAATGAAAATATAAACCAACGAATGTCGCAGAATGAAAGAAGGTGTAATATCCTAATATTTTTTAGCCTATTTTAATTAGAAACATAAATTTATTATGAGTATATTAAATTTAATATACGAGACCCAATTAAGTGAAAGTTAATTTTGATAAAATAACTTTCAATTATTAGTTAACCTGTAAAAAGTTAATGTATCAAAAAAATGAAATTAAAAATATAATTTTGAGAATTAAAAGGAGGGAGAAAATAATGTTTAGAGTATAAATTATAATTTTAACTTATTTAGGGACTAAAATGAAATAAAAAATATCGCCTAAGATAAAAATATAATTTTAACATTATATAGTAACTTGTATAGTAAATATCAACGAAAACACATTTGATTACTATTTATATAGTAAGCTGTCGACAAAAATATATTTGGATATTATTTGTATAGTGCTAAATAGTAATTTGTATAGTAATTTGAAATTTTTTCTATAAAGTATTAAATCATTCTTAGTTTTCAAGAGAAAGAGAGTGGTAGTAAAAGAAGCGTTTTAAATTTATGACTTGTGTAAGAGGTAGTTAATACTCTTTATTAATAAACCTGATTAGAATAGGATTAGTAATATATATCAGTATGTCTTTCTATGTATGCATTTGGTTAATTTTATTCATCTATAAATTGTCACAAGGTAATTTTTATAAACAGATAGGACTCTTCATTTTTTAAAACTCACCACGATGATGAATTAATTAATATTGTGACATAATGATGATCATGATAATGATATGATGAGCTGGCCACAGGTATAGAATTGTGGTTACGAAAGAAACCAAATATACGTTGAGTTACATAACCCAAATTAATACTTCTAGTTTTTACAGTATATATGATAATGATGCTTGTATATTTTAAATAAGGTACATGACTATTAAGATTTATAATTTCACATAAGTTTATTAATATTTTTTAAGTGAACATTCTTATAAAGACAGATGAAAGTAAACCATGTAATAGACTATACAATTAATATGCAAATTGTTGTTTGTATTTTATTATAAGGTTTATGAGTATAATATATTTGTATTACGCGACTATTATGAATCTATTTGTATTTATAAATATGTTTTCATATTAATTGTTTAATATATTTTATGTCAATATTTTAATTGCATTTTAATTTGAATAAAATATCTATGGCCTTATTTTGATATAAATTTTATATACATTTTTTTGAATTAATCTTTTAAGAGTATTGAACTATTTTATACAACAAACTTTTACATACTATACACATAATGATAGTCGAATCTCATTTAATAGAATAAGCAAAATAAAACACTAAAATGAAACTAAATAGTATCCTTATCAACTTTGTATATGTAAGACTATGGTAGATTATATTACATAAATGACTAATTTAATCCTATGAGTTATTTGCAAAGTGATTCATCATATAACTCCTGAGATTTATGATTGGATTATACTGTCTAGATAATCATTGGAATATGTGGTTATTACATTTCCTTGCATCTTAACTTGATATTAAAAAATATCACATCTTGGGTAAGGGGAAATGTTTTTCCTATTAGGAATATTTTGAAACATGAACCATAATAAATGCTTAAAGATTAATCTAGATTTAAAAAAATGAAAATTAAATATACAATAAATTTTAAGACATAAAGAGAATTCTTAACTTCAAAAAATATTATAATTATTATTGTTATTATTATTATTATTAAAAAGACTATACATACATAAAGTTTTAATTGCAGAAAAATAAGATTTTTTTAGGTGTTATGGGATAAAAAATAGAGCTAAAATGAAAACATAAAAACCAAGAATGAAAGAAAAAATAGTGACAATAAAGGAGAAAGGAAGATAGCCAGATCAATAATGGAGAAATGGCTACCCAAAAACCAAATTAAAAGAAAAGAACGGCAGTTGAAAATTCTAACGACCATTTTGGTCGGATTCTTTAAAGATAGATCATATAAATTTTAAAACGATCATAAAATTATTTTTTTATCAATATAATATGTAATTTCTAGTCATATATGTCATAAATATAAAACAGATTAAATTTAAAATTTGAAATAATATAAATTAATTAATTGTTATAAACATCGTTCAAATAAATCTAACTAATACAATATATATATATATATATATATATATATATATAGAGTAAATTTCTAGATTTTTGAAAATAACTTCTAATTACGTGATTAATTTCCTTATATGACTTTTCCTCTTTCACAAATTTTCAATCTTTTATATTCTATTGATGAAAATAAAATTATTAATTGATGTTATATTATTGTCGAGACACAGTATAAAAAGTATAACTACATATAATATTTCATAATTAAATTACTTTATATTTTAGAATGATATTTTAAAATATATATAATAGTTAAGATATTTTGTACATGATAATAAATTTATATAAAATAAATTACTTATTAAAATTTTCTATGGTAAAATACCATTGTTTACACTTCGGAAAACTTTAAGAATCAATTTTAAAATGTATTCTATTTTCTTCCCCAGATAAAATATATGTGAAAACCAACTAATACCCATATATTGGTTGTTAATATCTGATCATCAATTGTCGGATTGGATTGGAAATTAAATTAATATATAATAATATAATATGTCAAAATATATATTTAAAAATATGAAAATTTATATAATATAAATTTAATTGATTAAATTAGATATTATAAATTTCTTTGGTAAAATATTATAGAAATCTTAAAATGTATTCTGTTTTTTTTTTCCAAATACATCTTAATAAAGATAATATTTGAAATTATATATTTTAAAATATGCAAATTAGTTAGCAAATTTTGTACAAGACACAACAAATTTATATAAAATAAATTGAATAAATTAAACAAGTTAATTATTTTAAATCTTCATTATATAAATTTATAAAAATTTTAACATGTATTTTGTATTTTTTTCCAAATACATTTTATATCTTTCTTTCTTTATTTAGTTTTCCAACCGTCCATTTTTTCTTTTGTTTCTTGAACAATTTGTTTTTAATATTTTCATTGTTTTTTTTATACTTGTTTTGTATGGTAATATAGTTATGGTTATTTCTTAGTAAAATTTCTGCAGAATCGATGACAGTGAGTGATAGTGTGGTAAATGGAAGATGATTGAGGAATAGGAAGGTTTAATTAAGTCAAGCAGTGTATGTCAGAGACAAGGGCAGTAAGTTTCTGACAAGGGCTGTAAGTGAGGGTTTTCTTTGTGCCAGCATGATTGCAAGGATGCCTTAGGACCTGATTTGGAGTTCATTCTCTTCTACAACTCTGTTGAAATATGGCATAGTGAAGGCTTCAACTAATGTGAGAATCTAATATGGCATGAAATGTGTGTAATTTTAATTCCAGTTAGCATTTTATCTTCTATGTCAGTCATTAACGTGTCTTGTCAGTAATTGTATCATGTCAACTTAATTAGAGGGACGACTTTTGAAAATGATTAGCTGAATGGAGAACTAGTTTGGGATTTCAAAAGAGTAGGGGACTAAAATGAAAATAAGCTACTGCGTGGGGACCAAAATAAAGTTTTTGTCGTCAATCTAATGCCAAAAACACCATAACAACAATCCAACAATAGGCCCAATACAAAACTCATCTTCTGTGTCTGTGATTAAACCAGACTCAATACTAAAGCCCAAACACACTGAATTCATGCATCTTCATGAACGCAAACCGAGTCCTACTTTTCACGCCCATTCAAGCACTTTTCAGGAAAATAAATAAATCAATCAATCAATTATTCTCTATTTTCTTAACATGCTTAAATGATACAGTATTATAAATATTTTTTACAGTTACAAATAAATAAATAAAATATCATTTTATTTTATTAAAAATATATTAATTAAAAAATATTTTCTCATATTCATTTTAATGTTATTTATTAAAAATAATAAATTTAATTTGCTTTGAATTTAAATATGTGACTATTTTATGTTCAATAAATACATATTTTATATATTATTAATATTATAAAAGTAATAAATATAGGAATATTTTGATTGAAAGAAGTGTAGTTATAACTCTCTTTTCTTTAATTAGAAGGGAGCTCTATATAATGCAAATTTTTTATTTTAGAGAAAGCGAGTGTAATTTGTTAAGTAATGAGCACATAATGTAATTTCGTCATCTCACGAAAAATGGGAGTAATTTATGAAGAAAAAATTACAAGAAAAATAAAACATTGAAGCCATACACAATCAAGTATTCGTTCCTTGAGAATAAGGACTTGTTTGAATGTTGTTTCAAAATTTTTTTATTTTTTAAAATAAAAAACAAAAAACGTTGTTTGGCATTATGTTTTTTATCAATTGTTCTAAACAATTAAAAAAACATAAATTTTTTTTTAGAATAAAAAGACAAGAACACATTTTAAATGTTTTCCTTTGTTTCTCAAAATTAATTTTATTAATGGCAAAATTATAATTCTATAAAAAAAATTATTTAAGTAGGGTTTTGAGTTATGTTTAAATAAGGTTTTGATATTCAACCTAACCAGTTAATAAAAAAAATATTTAAAAATAAATAAATTTAAACAATAAAAAAATAAAGATTTAAATGAAAAGAATGGAATAAAAAATTGCAATTTAAAATAAAAAAATAATTAAAATTTAAAAAGAATTAACATTTTAAAGAGTTGTCATCAATAAAATTTATTATAAATAAAATAAATTAATATTAAAAAATAATACATAACTGTGTTTTAAATAAACCTAATACGTAGCTTAACTTGATTAAAACACACATGCGCTCCCACACACATTTTTACTTACTGAACATGTAATACGTACACGTGCATGTATATGGATACACAAATATAAAGACATATATTATGAAGTTATTATATACATGCACATATATATATATATATATATGCATGTGTATACAAGTACGTACATATATACATATTACCAAATATGTTTAATGCACACAAATACATATAATAAATATATAGTATCAATGCACATATGCATACGCACCTACATGCACATGCATAGACACAAGTACAAATAAACGTCCACATACACCAATACCTACAAATGTATATATAATAAATTTATTACATATATATGTATGTACATATACGCGTGTACATATGCACATATATAATGAACATACAATATACATAAATATATAGAACAAATATTTATCTTTTGTCTAAATAATAAAGTTAGAATTAAATTTAAAATTATAAATTTATGTTCTAATTTTTTTACATGACTCAAATAGAAAATTAAAAATTCTGAATTAATTTTGATTTTAATGAAATTAGAATTATAATTATAATTTTACATTATAAATTTAATTGTTGGTACTAAAAAATATCTTAACATTTTCAAAAATTATTTTTGAATTATTTTTTAATCATTATATTTTTCAAAATTTGAGTGTGTTTCTACAAATAAAGGATTCAAACAAATTTTTTAAATTTTTATTTATAAAAATTGTTCTGAAAAATAGTTTCACAACATTATTTTAAGAACATATATACAGACAAAGAATAGCCTTAAATTTCTCAAATAGCTAGCGACGGAAACATCCGGGAAACTCAACTGATAGAGACCATCAATGCTGAGTTGGATTCACGACACAGAACAACCAAATTCAACTTCTCCACCCCCCCCCCCCCCCTCAACAGAACAAATAATTTTATTTTTTCGCACTGAACCGGAAATTCCTCACAACTTGAACAAGGAAAGTCATGGTCGTGGATGTATTTGAATTGAACAGAAAACTAGCTAGGTCCTTCCCTTCTATGTATCATCATCACAACCTCTTCTTATGAAGTTCTATTTATCATTAATTATATAGGGTAAATTATAGATACAAATCTCTTTTGAATTTCCTTGAAATTTTGCAAACTTTTTTCTATTTGTATATAAACATAAACCATTAATAAAACAAAAGGCTAACCTACTTACATGTCAGTTCAATTCACAATGTTTTGACTAAACTATCTTTTATTTGAAAATTTGTTAAGTTAAAAAATATACATGTAAGTCAATGGAGGGTATTTTGGTAAAAAAAATTTAAATTGGACTGAAGTGTAAGTAATTTTTTTATTTCAAAAGAGGTCCGCATATAATTTCAGCAAAATTTAGGAAAAACACAGGGAATGTGTGTATAATTTACTTTATTTTTTATTGTTTAAATAGCTCTTGTATTATATTTAATTACTATGTTTTTATTACTTAATTTATCGATCATGGTAGACATAGAATTTATTGGAATTTCACTATAATATTTTAAATTCTCAATTATATATAATTACAATATTTTTTTTTGGGCTATAGAAGAGTTAGATTCCGGATTCAATGAACTGAAAGTGATGCTTTGGATTTATCTGAGCAAAAACAATTTCATTGGTGTTGAGATAATCATAATGATGTTTTAAGTAAAAACTGCTTATAATTACCAACCACCAATCTTTTCGTGTATCAAAGCCACTCGGTTGGAAAATAAGTAGAAGTTGCTAGCAATAGTCTGTATTGCCTTTCAATTTTTTCATTAAATGCATTTTTTAAAGATATGAAGTGCAAATTGCATTTGGTCACAATTAAACATTCCCTACGCAAATTAGTAATTCATCTCTTAAATACTAAAATAATAACCCATTTCTTCCGGTCTCAACTGTTACTTAAATTATTCTTACTAATATAAACAATTCAAAAAATGATAATGAAAGGAGGAAGACATAAGATAATAAATTAACCTTTTCTTTTAATTTTCTTATGTGATTATTTCAGGTTTTGTGCTATCTCGATCGCTATGATTGTGCCTGTTTATTTTTCATTAGGAATTGACTCGGAAATTTTATTAGATTTTGAACCATAATTTAATCACGCACTTTAAATAACCGAATTTAAATGATGGCCGTCAAAATTGACTTTGACGACTATATATGTGGAATCCCTTTCTAGTTATTTTGTTCGCATTAATTGCTGGTGTCTTCATTAGTTTGTCTGTTTATATATACTTTTCGTTGCGAAAGCTTTCTTCAAGCTAGTACAATAGCTAGGTTTTCCACTAATTAATCTAACATTGAATTTAGCAATATTTACTATAATATACAAAAAATAAACAAAATAATATAGTACTATGTTCCAATGATGATGCAAGCTGAAAATTTGTTGGTTTGCAACGCAGAGAGATTTCTCATAGTTCCTGATCTCCACTTTTCTAACGCAGATTTATCATTGTACAGCATGTACAGCAGTGGGTCAATTAAAAAAAAAAATTAATAAATAAAAATTTTTGTTGTGTGTATAGTGGTTTAAGATTTAGGGTTATACGGTCGTTGATCCAGGTTCCCACTTTCCTTCTCTCTTGCTTGGATTGGCCCTCCCAACAAGATGAAAGGAACGTATCAGAACTTAGCAAATAAATTTAACAGACGTATATATACATATACATATACAAAAGCAGTGACGGCTGTACACTATCTACAATCAGAAGTTCCTGCACTCGACTTCACAATCGAACAACTACTTGAAAGAAATAAAGACGAATAAAATATTTTCGTAAAGATTTTTCGAAATCCAAATCGTGATTTCCCAGGAAAAGAAAGGGAAAGAAATTAAGGTTATCATGGTTCAGCGTGCTCTTCCCTTTGTCCTGCACTCTTCCTTCTCCAAACTCCAGAGGTCTGTTGCAAGAGATCAAGCAAATCAACGAACAGAGATACGACAATCCTTCCCAGTTCCTCGGATCTTCCCAGTACTTTTATCAGAATTTAACTGAACATCCAGATCGTAGCAATTTAACTTTAAAAGCCCGGTCTTTGTGGGCCACCATCCATCTCTATATCCAACTCTAGCTGACATTTCTACTTTCAACTTCACCAACCCGTCCCTCAAATCCTTCCCCATATCATCTGACACCTTCTTATGCTCCGAGTCCAGTGACACCTTCAGATTGTTCTCACCCATCTTTTGCAGTAAGATAGGCATAGGGTATTCCTGTACATCATGCTTTGCGAGCTGAACCTTATCGTGAAACACAGAAACCTCCAAATGGTCAATCGAAACTTGTATTTTCTTGTTTGGGTTTTTTATGGCTAGTGTTATGTTGTACTTGCAGCTGAGCTGCGAATCAGAGAGAGTGAAGTTGGAGACAGAGAGGGAGCTCGCGCTAAAAGTGGGTGCTTGTGGGTGCAGCACAAGCCAAGCCATGCCGATTATGACAGTTAAGGTAACAAACGAAATAACAATGGCCAAGTTCAGCCGACGAACACACTGGGCGACAAAGGACCTCGGAGTACCGCCAGTACCAGGTGGTGGTCCGGCCATCTGTCGGCGTCTCTGGAAGCAGCAGGACATGTCAGCTAGGTTCCAATCTTGGTTATAGAGCAGTTAGTTGTTTGTAACTGCAAGAAGGGAAGACGAGTTTAATTAAGGAAGTCAGATAGAATAGAACTCTTATATGGATAACTTTAACGGCGGCCTCAGCGGTTTATAGACAAAGAAGAGACGTAAAACGCGTGAATATTTCCAAGTTTTTGATACATATAAATATGTGGCAATACTGGGTGAGGTTTGATCAAGAAACATCCAAGAAGGTTCGATGAAGTTTCTTCTGTAATGTGAGGAGCTCGAGCCAACGTAATTATGCAAGTTTACGACGTATAACAGCCGGCTTAACGATTAGACACGAATTGGGGGACGACACGTACTGATTTATTTCATAAAGGAAAGACAAAAGTGCTAATGGGCCAATCTTTACTTTCCTTTTTTTTTTTTTTGGGCCATGAGCAAATTGGCTATTCTTGTACTGCGTTCGTCAATTTGCCACTAGCATCTTTAAACATGTACGATTTATCTGCCTTGTTGAAAAATACATAATTTTATAATTTCATTGTCAGCACAATGCATTGATTTCCAATTGCTAATTAAAGTTTGGGTTCTGCCACATTACATTAATAATTGATGCATTTCTTACACTTGATTGGAAGTTGTTGCTATTGATTTATTTGGATCTAACTAATTCCCATGATTACTGGCTGCATTTGGAGCATCAAGCGCAACCTCCCTCATTTGTCTTGGGAATGAAGGTAGTCAACTCCTTCATTAATTAGCAAATATATTTATCTACATCAACCATGCACCAAGTTATATTAAAAAGGAACAATTATTCCAACATCGCAATTCAGATTTCATAAAATACGTACCACTTAACATATCTTGAGCAAATTAATTAATTATTTAATAACATTTATAAGAGCTAATTAAATTATTTGATATATTTAGATATATCATTTTCTAAATCAACACCTCACGAGATTTATTTATTTTTAGTTCGACTATAAAAAAAAAAATTCATGAAGTAAGTAAAACTCATCATTCCATTCCGACTCTTCCACCACTAAGAAAAAAAGTTCTGTTAAGGCCATAATGACAATCCAAAATTTATACCTATAACTAAATTGAGTAACTTGAAAGACAAAAATCCCATTTTAATTTCTCACTTATTATTTTATTTATATTTTGGTCATTCATTTATTATAATTTCTGTATTTATCTGCCACTCATGCTATAATTATCAAAAGTAGTCCCTCCGTTAATTAATTGTTACTAACCTACTAATATGTCACATTTTCTGTTGAGCTGTAAAAAACTCAGCAACAATCATGCCACATAAGCAGTCCACGTAAGCTTCCTCAATGATAGAAGCATAGTTAGCAACGGAAAAAAAAAAAAAAAAAGCTCTGACTCCGTCAGCCCAGATTCATGATCGAAGCATCTTTACTCCAATTGAAGCACACACATTTCTTCCAAATGGCTTTCGCTATTGGTGCAAAAGTTGTAATGCTTCTTCTCTTTGCCCTCCCTGGTCTCGACCCTCTTCGCAAGGGTCTTATCTCTGTCACTAGAACCCTTCTTAGACCCATTTCTTCTATGAGAGCCACCCCAAAGGGACACCCATTATAGGGTGTGTGGGACTTGTTTGCAGCTTCTAACGTCGCCATCTTTAACTTCTCATTCACAGCAAACACATTGCAAATCTCGATTGCTAAATTATGATGTTCCTCCAATATACATAACCTAATGTTACTGGCTCCAACAGCAGAATAGCCTCCTTGGCGAGAAGCTCTTCAAGTTCAAATTAGTGGGATAGGAACTTGGACATAGAGGTGAATTGTTGGGTGCCGTGGGAGGTGATGAGGTCTTTGGATTTCTTGGTGACGAGGAATTGCTCGGTGTGAACGGTGTGGTGGCGAAGGAAGAAAAAGGGCGTGAATGGTCTAGTGGCTAAATTATGGGGTTCCTCCAATATACGTAACCCAAGCGGTAATTGAATCCCAAGGCCTTCATACTTTCGCTTCTCGCCAATCTCGTTCCAATCTTTTATGTTCGACAAGGAGGAAGATGAAGACAGAGTCGACGAACCCGCGTAGTTGATAAAATCACAGAATCAGCAGACGAATTCTCACAAGATTCGCTGGAAACCTCATCTCCGTTCTTCGATTTTGACTTTTTCCGATCATTGTGATGTTTCCCATGCTGGTGTGCTTTCTCACGTATGACGTTTGTGTACCCTATCGCTAAAATCCCATTTTATGCCGGGAAATCTGAGCCTTCTAATACTATCGCATCGATGTTAATAACGCTGTGGAAACTCCCCGAGGGACTGCGTATTTAGACTGCGGAAAAGGACAGGGTCCTGATGGACTTGCCGGAGTGGAGAATGTTGCTGGTGAGGAATCGCACAGGTGCATTTGAGGTTGTCGCGGAGAAGATCGACAGAGTAGATGGCGACAGAGAGTGCAGAGATCTCGTTGGCGAGGAACTCTGGCGTGACGCGGAAGAGGAACTTGTCAATCCAAGTCAGGTTCTCGCTGCCGATATAGTCTTCTCGGGCCGGAAGCTTGGTGGACTATGATTCGATCACAAATCTGGTTTGAGGGAATATTACATAGAGTGCTTGCATGGGATAATTGTTACTGAGGTTTATTACAGCTCAATAGAAAATGTGCCATATCAAGCTAGCAACAGCCAATAACGGAAGGATTACTTTGAAATACTATAGCAATAGGGAATGACTGACAAAAGAATTATGATGATTGAGGGGCTAAAATAAAAACTGAGTAATAATTGAGGGATTAAAATAGAATTTTTGTTTAACCTGGAAAAACTGTGATTTAATAAGTTCAACAAATAAAAAAATAAATAACTAATTTATAAAATAAGTTAAGTTTGAGTTTTTTAAGGTTCAATTTAAATATAAAAAGTTTGAATTAATATTTTTTTTAATAAAAAAGCTTATATAAAAAACTTAATTTAAATGTAACTTAAAATTTAAGATATTAAAAATAAAATTATTTTAATTTTAAAGTTGTAATATATAAATTTATTAATATGATTAACTTAATTTCAATTTAATGTGTTTATATATAAAATTACAATAAATATAATATGACATCTTGATAAAAAAACATAAATCAAAATTCTTTTTTTAAAAGATTTATGTTAATATAATAATTAATTTGTATATATAACTTTTTGATATACAATTGTATAAAAAATAATAACTATTAACTACATTACTTGTTAAGTCCTAAACTTGATCCTAACAGAAAAAATTTTATCTGAGCCGGTAATAGAAGCCAAAAACAAAATTGTTCGGACTTTTTTTAAATTAAAAGCTCATCCCAATTTATTTAGCTGGCCCAATAATGATGTCCATCCACAACTAGCAAGAGTTTTAGGCTTTGGGCCGAGTGGTAAGCCAATTAATACCGAACAAGAAAATAGATGCCATATGCCCAACCCGGCTTCCGTTTCTGTTTTGACGGGTCTGTTTGGGAGTCCCAAACCCAATACGATACATACTGGGACTGCTTCGCATTTTTGGCTTTGCGTGCAAACTAGCAATTGCGCGTCTCCAGTTGGCAATGTTAGTCGAAGATGCTTTTCCTCTGGAACGCGGAAGAACTTCTCTTAGCTTCCCCTAATCTAATTCCTTGATTAGAGAAATCGTCACCGGAAAATCTAATTCCTCATTTGAGTCCACATGGATAAGAAAGACGGAAAGAGAGTGGTTGTTGTTGGAGGTGGTGTCGCTGGTTCCGTCGTCGCTAAAGATCTCCAGTTCCTTGCTCATCTCACCCTCATTGATCCGTAAGTTCTCATTTTTACTTCAATGCCACTCCATGTTCTTTTCCGTCTTTATTGCTACCCGTACGATAAAACAAAATTTTTTTACCCACAATTTCCGAAGATTGGAATATTGACGTGTTATATAAATCTATTCTGGCTGGCTTCATCCTCAAAAATATTAATGGTAACAGACTTTGTCACGTTTTATGCTCATTGGACATTTGTGTGAGGGGTCTAATTAGCTTTGAAACCCATATTAAACTATCATTTAGTTTCATAAAATAGTATATGGGAATCCTGACTGGGAAATTCATGTCACATAGTATTCTATTGATGATTAAGTGATGCATAAACCGCTTCATGGAGCTTCATCGAATATGGTTGTCATATTTATTAATCTAATAGTGAACATTTGAATTCAGGAAGGAATATTTTGAGATTCCATGGGCAAGCTTGAGGGCAATGGTTGAGCCATCTTTTGCTGAGAGGTCGCTGATCAACCATAGAGATTACCTCACCAATGGCAACATTGTTTTATCTAGTGCTATCAATATAACGGAAACTGAAGTATTGACCGCTGATGGCCATCAGATTCCCTATGACTATCTTGTTATTGCCACAGGCCATGCAGATCCTGTCCCAAAAAGTAGGACTGACAGATTTAATCAATATTTATCAGGTAAATTTTGAATGTAAATATTTTACTAGAAGGGGAACAAAGGAATTTGTAAATTGAAACATTTGCAAATGTGCAGGCAATAACCTGTTCCAACATAAACACTCTGCAGTAATCACTGCGTTATATAGTTTTTGAGGAGAGAAGGATATTGCCATCGGATCATGGAGCTGTCGTACAGCCATGAAAGATATTTTAGAACACAAAGCACCTGGCTATCTATTTATTTCCTATGGCTTGTTATAAAATTAAAACCATTTTGGATAATCTTTAAATGTTTTCTGGATGCAGCCATATCATGTATATATAATGTCTATTGCGGAATATGGCATTATGCATGTGAATGTTTCCATATAATGCATTCGGCCATGTAATGCCTTGACCTAGTCAGTAAGTGATGAAGTTTGTTTACTCTGTCAGAAAATCTGAAGATAAAATCTTCAACATCCATTCTGATTATTGGAGGTGGTCCGACTGGTGTGGAACTTGCTGGAGAGATTGCAGTTGATTTTCCAGATAAAAAGGTTATATTAGTGCATAATGGATCAAGGCTGATGGAATTCATTGGGCCAAAAGCTGCTGATAAGACACTAAAATGGTTTGATTCAAAGAGAGTTGAGGTGAAGCTAGAGCAAAGAGTTGACTTGAATTCCATTGCAGATGGCAACAAGACATATCAAACTTCACGTCAAGAAACCATTGATGCAGACTGTCATTTTGTTTGCACAGCAAAGCCACTTGGTACAGCATGGCTTAGGGAAACTGTGTTGAAGAATAGCTTGGATGCTCATGGAAGGATTGAGGTAGATGAAAATTTGAGAGTCAAGGGTCGGAACAACATATTTGCAATTGGAGATATTACAAATATTCCAGTAAGTGCTTAACACTGCCAAATTGTACAGCTTTTCTTGATATGACACCATGTTTTTGCACTTATCCACGACGACTCTGGTAAATGCCTCTTTAAAACTGAAAAAGAAAGAGAGAAGTAAGAGTGCTAGAATCTGAAACACCCTTGGGTCCTTATGGAGTGGACAAACTTCTTGGATAAACATTCAATAATATTTCTTCTATTCAAAGGATTACAAAGTCACACATATAAAGCCAGTACAAGATAACTGCAGAAAACTACCCATAATTGATACATAACTGACAAATAACTACCCCTGGAACATAATAAACTGCTTCTGAATACAAGAAACTACCCTGACAGTTAAAAACACATAAATAACCAACTACAAATAAATAATAGACATAACTAAACTGCTGCTGCATGTGACACATGTGCAGTATCAGACTTCTTTATTCGAAAATATGTTCTTAAAGGTTTCGAAGAAGAAGAAGAAGATAATGCTGTATCATTATCCCCCCTTGAAAAGCAGCCTTCTCCTTAAGGCGAAAATATGGAAATTGGGCAGCTATAAGATCATAAGATTCTCAACTAGCTTCCTCTAAAGGTCTATCAGCCCACTGAATGAGTAGTTCTAGTTGCTGCTTGCCATGGGAAGGGATCCAACGATGAGCTAGGACTTTCTTGGGATGGAGAAGTAGTTCCCAATCATCAGTAATTGGTACTGGGGCTGGAGGGGAGGGAACAGATTGTCCAAATGCTGGTCTAAGCATGAAAATGTGGAAGATTAGATGAACTTTTGCTGTTGCAGGTAGCTCCAATTCATAAGCCACTGGTCCTACACAATGAAGCACCCTGTAAGGACCAAAATAACATGGTGAGAGTTTTTCATTCTTTCTACGAGCCAAGGGTTTTTGACAATATGGTTGGAGGCGTAACAGAACAGAATCTCCAACTTGGAAAGTCGTTTCATGGCAGTGAGCATCTGCTTGCTGTTTCATGCGAGTTTGTGCCCGTAGAAGATGAGATTTGAGCAGAGGTATTTCATTGAATCTCGTTGATGACCTATGAAGTGTATGGGTCTGACAATAATGAATCATACCAGTTGGAGAAGTCAAGAGCCATTGGTATAGCAAGGACAAAAAAATCTTGAAGAAGGATGGCTCCAATGCTCTTGGAAGAAGCATCACACTCCACCATAAACGTTTTGGAAAAATCTGGTAAGTGGAGGACAGGCACAGAAGTAAGTGCAAGCTTCAATTGATTGAATGTTTTTTCTGTTGTAGATGACCAGAAAAAAGCATTCTTCTTGGTCAGTTCAGTAAGAGGTTTAGCCAATATCCCATAGCCTTTCACAAATCTGCGATAATAATTGGTTAGTCCTAAAGATCCGCACAACTCCTTGACATTAAATGGTGCTGGCCACTCAGTAACAGCCTTTATTTTTTTCGGGTCTACTTCCACACCTTTTGCAGAAACTAAATGCCTCAAAAATGCAATACATGATTGTCCAAAAGAACATATGGATAATTTTGCATAGTACTGATTTTCTTGAAGAAGATTAAGTATTAACTGTAAATGTGTCAGATGATGCTCTAATGAAGGAGTATAAATTAGGATGTCATCAAAAAACACCAAAACACATTTTCGTAAATAAGGCCTGAACAAATCATTCATGGCTGTTTGAAATGTGGAAAGGGCATTAGTAAGTCCAAATGGCATCACCACAAATTCATAATGTCCAGAATGTTTCCTAAAGGCCGTTTTGTGGACATCTTCTGGATTAACTCTAATTTGATGATAATTAGAACGGAGATCAATCTTGGTAAAAATGACAGCACCATGTAATTCATCTAACAATTCTTCAATATTAGGGATTGGGTATTTGTCAAGGATTGTAATTTGGTTGAGGGCTTGATAGTCAATGCACAACTTCCAGGAATTGCCCTTCCTTTTAACCAGGAGAACAGGACTAGCATAGGGGCTGGTGCTATCCTGTATAAAACCTTATTTGAGTAAGTCTGTCACCTGTGTCACGATCTCAGTTTTATGGGATGGGAATAAGGGTACCTATATTGACGTATATTAGGTGGTTTTGAATTTGGAAGGAGTGGGATGGAATGGTAATGGTTACGGTATGGGGGTAGGGATTTCGATTCATCAAATACAACAGTATATTGAGAAATTAATCTCTGTATTTGTGAAGGAGAAGAGGTATTTATTGATGTGGGTTTGTTGGAAAGGTATTGGAAGGAAGCTTCAATATCTTTTTTTGGAGGGAGCCCTTGCAATCTGTACTTTCTGCCTTGCAACTGGAATATTAGGAACATTTCATTCCAATTAGCCTGCACTGTATTAAGAGAGGCCAACCACTTAATACCCAATACTAAGTCTGCTGCTCTCAAAGAAAATGAGTAATAATCTTGGGTAATGGTAAGGTTGGGTAACTGGACTGAAATATTATGGCAGATGTGATTGCAATAGATGACTTCACCATTTCCAATTTGTACACCAAAGGGAGGGATTTGTTTGACAGATAATTTTTGTTCTTCCACAATGTGATCTAAAACAAAATTATGAGTGGAACCACTATCCACTAAAATTAGCACTTGCCTGCCACCAAGAGTGCCTTGAAGTTTCATAGTGGAACTTGTGGGGTTACGCAAAATGGCATGAAATGAAATTTCAGCCAAGTCAGCTTCCTTATTTTCTTCCTCCAAGGTTTCAGTAAGGTCTTGGGTATTTTCCTCATCTGCAATTTCTAGAAGGGTGAGAGTGGCAGCCTTACAACGATGTCTAGGGGAAAACTTTTCATCGCAACGAAAACAAAGTCCCTTGGAAATTCATTGTTGGCATTCTTGGTCCCAAGGTTTTTGGTTTTTGTTTTGAATGGATCGATGGTTAGGGTTAGAGCGATATGTAGTGGGATTGGCAGGTGGAAAAGGTTCTTTGGTTTGGTTGGGTTGATTATTGTGAGGTTATGCATACTTGGTGAAATCCAAGAGGATCGGATAAATCCAGCCTTTTGTTTATATTCCAATGCAAGACCATGGCCTTGTATATAGTTCTGGGTTTTTGAATTCTAACATCTGCCTTTAGATCTTCCCTCAATCCATTGAGAAATACTCCTAAAAGACAATTTTTAGGCCAATTTTGAACTCTTGCTGAACGCCTAGCAAATTCTTGGCGATATTTATGTACTGTTCCTGTATGTTTAATGACACACAAATATTCATCAGGGTTGGCAAATTTAGCAGGACCATAATTTTCTTGTAGAGCCATGACAAGTTCCTCCCAGTAAAGAAGGGTCCTTTCACTATTAATCCAAACAAACAGATCCAACGCATCTCTCTCGAGATACATAGCAGCGATATCTACCTTCAATTCTTCTGGGGTCTGATAGTAGCGAAAATATTTCTCTGCTTTTAGGATCCAACCTCATGGATCACCTCCTTCAAAACATGGGAATTCCATGTTTGTATGTGGTATGCGTGACGGATTCTTCATCCACCATGGAAAATTGCCATCCTCTAGTACTTCATCTCCCCATGATCTTCAGCCTGTTCCTTGTGATTCCATGGCAGTTTCTGGGCATTTGCCTCTAAGATCATAAGAGGTATTGGCACTCTTGGGTGGGTTCTTCAAAGCAATGTCAATAGTGTCCATCTTAGATGCAAAACGAGAAAGTTGCTGGAGGATAACATTTTCCATGGTGCTGGGTATATGGGATGATGGATTTGGTGAGGAAGTTTAGGCTGGTGGGTTGGTTGTTGTTTAAGGGGGTATGGGTTGGTCAGATGAGGATGCTGAACGGGTTTGCACCATGATCAACCAAGACTCTAATACCAAAATGGTAAGTGCCTCTTCAGAACAGAATTTTGAGAAATAAAGAGAAAAAGAAAGAGAGACGTAAGAGTGCTAGAATCTGAAACACCCTTGGGTCTTTATGGAGTGGACAAACCTCCCAGATAAACATTCAATAATATTTCTTCTGCTCAAAGATTACAAAGTCACACATATAAAGCCAGTACAAGATAACTGCCGAAAACTACCCATAACTGATACATAATTGACAAATAACTACCCTTGGAACATAATAAACTACTTCTGAATATAAGAAACTAAACATAAAGAACCGACTACATATAAATAATAGACATACCTAGACTGCTGCTACATGTGACACACGTGCAGTATCAGACTTTGTTCTTCGAAAATATGTTCTTGAAGGTTTTGAAGAAGATTAAGATAATGCTGTATCAGACTCAACAAAATAAAAAAGTTACTCAGGGTGCTTTTGATGAAAGTGAAATGTTTTGTATGGGAAATTCAGAACTGAAACTCTTGGTGATGAAATAAAGCACTAAAATTGTAATGTTTGAAAAGTTGTTCATATTATATCATATATGCTAAATGTGTTTTATAGAAAGCTATTGTCATTTAAATATTTAATAAGGAAAGGTTTGCTACTTAATGCATTCAGTTACGATCCATATGTTGAATGTTTCAGTAGCGGTAGGTGTTAAACAATCACCACCAAATTACTATCGGCACTGAAGCTTTTTTTTTAGGATTGAATTGAGTTTTCAAATTGGCTCTCAGTATCCTTGCTTTTCCCTTCAAGTTGTCACGTACTCGTTGAAGTATATTTGATGGTTGTTTTAAATTAGCTTGGTAGATTGTCCTTTATTGCCTTAGTTTGGGCAGAGTTAAATCTTTACCTGATAGTGATTGAAATATTGATGTAAAGCTCATGAAACTTAATTAAGCCTCTCCTCTAGTTCTGTTTTGAGGTATTTGCAGAATTGCATTGTAGTCTCTACTTTTACCCGAGCAGTTGACTGGAGGCTTCCCTGCCTGTCTGTATCATTCATGATTAGTTTTTGGGTCTTTTCAGTGGTTAATTGGAGAAGAACGAAGTGTCCAAAATCCTAAGTTTAGAGAGTAGAGACTCAAATATATTGTGGACAAATGTGCATGATCTCCTGCAGATTTCCGTGATTGTATTACAAAACTGTTTATTGCATGAGTTTCATATATGTTCCATTTATAAATTGTTTTATATGCTTTAAATCCGTAGCATTTTTTTCACATGTCTTTGCAAGTGAAACTGATCGGAGATTCTTTGATGGAATCTGCACAACAGGAAATCAAACAAGGGTTTTTGGCACAAAAGCAGGCTGAAATGGTTGTGAATAACTTGAGGCTGTTGATGGAAGGAGGTAAAGAATGTAAAATGAAAACTTACAAGCCACATTCAGCAATTGCTATTGTCTCACTTGGGAGGAAAGATGCAGTGGCACAGTTACCGTTCATGACAATCAGTGGAAGAGTTCCGGGCCTAATAAAGTCTGGGGATTTGTTTGTTGGGAAGACGAGGAAACGTTTGGGACTGGAACCTCATGTTACACAAACTTGAATATAGTTAAATGGTGTACATACAAAAATGATTCAACTCTCCTGTCTCATACTGTGCATTGTTTGTCCACTTTCTATATGCTCTTGATTGAACAAAAGGAATGAATATGTGCTATATTGAATAATCTCGATGTTGGATAAGTGGCGTTTCGTAAGATTTAAATGTGAGTGGGATGCGGCGTGCAGGTTTTTAGTATTGAATTGTTGGAGCATTTTATTTTTCTTTTATTCTTTATTAATATTGATTGGTAGATTAGCTGGTTTCTTGGGGCCTCTCTTTATCAAGCTCATTCACTTATCTTGACTAACCTAACCAATGAAAATTAAATTAGACAGTAGAACTTGGCTGTGTTCCCATTCCATGAAATTTATACCGGAAATTGCATCGTAGTATCAAAGCATGATTACATCCTTCTGACTTTTTCTCCGTTGATTCATTTAAAAGATATCTCCCCTAAAATTTTGTCATTTTCACGTGATATACTTATTCTTTTAAAAATAACAAATAATAAAGTCTGTGGCTGTATCTATGCTTTCAGAGTTATGAGATCGATGGGAAAATGGATAAAATGATAGAAATTTTATAATGTGATAGTTGAGCAGTATATTTTTCTAATTTTGAAGTTGAAAATTTGTTTGCGTAAAACTAAAAGTTGAATGAAGATATATGCATCTTTTCCATGAATTTTTATTGACGATCATGGTATTCAATATTTATAGAATCATAAAATATAATAAATAAATCGTGACACTAAGATATACAAAAGTTTTGGACTCAAATTACAATTTCTCCCTTGGCCAAAAAAAAATATTACTATTTCTCCCAACATGTGTTTAAAAAGTTTTGACGTGTGAATTCCCTATTTCAAGATTGCTACGTTCTATGTAACAATAATTAAAAAAGGAAGACAAATTGCTTTAACTTTTACTCATGACTTGTGAGTTGGCTTTAGTTCAAAACCTCAGAAGGTAACACTTTTGACAGCACAAGCTCTCAAGGCTCAACTTTTCATTGGCTAATTCTTAATAAAATAACATTATTTATCAAATATAATATTAGACTATTCAGAGATCAAGAGTTTGACCTCTACAGTTTCATCCTAACTTTAACTAATCTAACGTAGTGCAGCTAGGGAAAAAAAAAAAATCTAGTGCATAGCATGACGTGAAGGTGACATGGCCAATCACAGATGGAGAATGCACCTTATAAACAAATCAAATCAAAGTCAAAAGCCTTTTAAGCCTACAAATGTACCCACATAAACACAAGGGTGGATGATGTTGAGGATCACAGCCCGTACTAGAAGAATCTGGAATCCTCTGAAGAACACAGTCCCAGCTCATTGACTGATGTAATAAGCCCAGACGGCTGAGTGATTATCAAGCAAATACATGATGAGTCTCCAATTGTAAGAGTTTTACACGTCATTACATACATCATACACGTTTAAAAACACAAGTTGAATATATAAAACTTGAAAAAAAAAAAATCCAAGAGTCCCTCTAGAAGGAAGATAAAATTCAAATTTTCTCCATTAGTCAAAACACTGATGAAAGGGATAGATAATCTGTCCGAAGTTATGCAAACTCGTTCACATATGAAAAGAATTATATGGAGACTACAAGTGTGGAATGGACTTTTTCCTTCCGTCCTAAGGCAGAATGAGAAGAAACACAAATAAGAAGATCCTATATACTTAAAGAAATGCACACAAGGAGGATTCCATTAGGAAAAATAATCAACTAGAAAACTTGGGTGGGTTTCTTTTCTAATTTTTAAACTTCTTCATTGGCCGTCTTATTTGAATATTTTCTTGTTGCATATAAATTGTTGACTGGCAATATAGCATGTAATGGCTGATGCAGGCTGACAGCTGGATGATTTTCCAGGAGTAAAGTAACCATCACCATACTATATTAAGGTCTTTATCTTTAATTTTTTAATTTTAAATATCTCCTCTTTAAAAAAGAAAAAATCTTGAGTTAGAAGTAGCAGCTAATGCAGGCTGTAAAACGGGAAGGATGCACTCATGCAAAATTAATACCGTTACGTATATTCAAATTCAACGCCAAACATTAATTTTGTAGCAGAAGATGCTTTCTTAAGCACGCAATGACGAAAGCACATTGTATTCTATTTATGTTGCCTCATCTTCTGTGAACGGAGCTATCAGCAGAGAAAAAAAATCAGCAAAACAAAACAGAGCATCAAAAATGGAGAAGAAAGTCGTCATCGTAGGAGGTGGTGTTGCCGGTGCCTTCCTCGCTAAAACTTTGCA
Source organism: Delonix regia (assembly GCA_037074485.1). NCBI lineage: Eukaryota > Viridiplantae > Streptophyta > Magnoliopsida > Fabales > Fabaceae > Delonix > Delonix regia. Next base: position 12,792,246 of record CM073456.1, on the reverse strand, counting down.
GAATCAGGCCCACGTCACGCTTATTGATCCGTAAGCTCTCTTTTTTGTATCTATAGCAAAATCATTGTCTCTCTGTCGTTCACTGGTTCAATCCTCTTCTCTATGCCAATGAATATTTCTTCAAAAAACTTAATCTGGATTTAGCTACAGTCTTAACAACTTGCTTATGGTCTTCTAATGATCTTAGAGTCTGCTCTGGTTAGCTTTGCATCGTAGCTACAATCTTTGATGAATTCTTTTATTTAAATTAGGCTTTGAAAGTTTGTAACTTACTGTCATGTCAACATTGATTTTATCTCTCAAAGAAGACTAAATATAAAATTTAGTCCAATACAAAGATTAATGTATGAGTTGCAAATTCCAAGGACTAACTCATTAAAAAAAAAAAAATTCTTAGACTAGAGAATCAAAAGATATATTTTTGACGAGCTAAATTGTGTATTTTTCTCAATATAATTCTACTCCTCATGTAGTTTCACTTTAACGACATAATCTTTAACTTCGTTGTTCCCACCTTATCAAGATTCAAACTTGATGTTCAAGTGGTCTGCTTTCAGAATTTTTTGATGTTCTTTTAGTGATAAATGGTCCATTGCAAATAGAACTTTCTGATTGAGTGGTATTGAACTCAGGAAGGAATATTTTGAGATTCCATGGGCAAGTTTGAGGGCAATGGTTGAGCCATCCGTTGCAGAGAGGACAGTGATCAACCATAGAGCTTACTTCAAAAAAGGCAACCTGGTTACATCCAGTGTTGTCAATATAACTGAAACTGAAGTATTGACTGAAGATGGTACTCAGATTCCCTATGACTTTCTTGTTATTGCCACTGGCCACACAGAACCTGTCCCCAAAACTAGGACTGAAAGAATCAACCAATACAAAGCAGGTTAATTTTACAGCCTTAACTCTTAGAAAGTCTCTATACCTTGAATCATGTTGTGTAAATGGCTCTTTACTTATGAGGGATGTTTTCAATAGCAGAAAATGAAAAGATCAAATCTGCAAGTTCAATTCTGATTGTTGGAGGGGGACCTACTGGTGTTGAACTTGCTGGGGAGATTGCTGTTGATTTTCCTGATAAGAAGGTGACTCTAGTCCACAGAGGAACAAGGCTGCTGGAATTCATTGGGACTAAAGCTTCCAGGAAGACCTTGAGATGGTTGAAATCTAAGAAAGTTGAAGTGAAACTAGAGCAATCGGTCAATTTGGACTCCGTTTCAAATAACGCATATCAAACTTCACTTGGAGAAACCATCGAAGCAGATGCTCATTTTCTTTGCACAGGGAAGCCACTGAGTTCAGCATGGCTCAGAGAAACTCTGTTAAAGGATGACTTGGATTCTGATGGAAGGATCAAAGTTGATGAGAATTTACGAGTCAAGGGCCGGAACAACATTTTTGCCATTGGAGATATTACAGATGTTCCAGTAAGTGCTAACTATTTACAATCAAAAGGCTTTATCTTTCACTGATGGCGTTTACTTCGGTTCCTTGGACTAATGGAAATCTATGTGCTACAGGAAATCAAACAAGGGGTGTATGCAGAAGGCCATGCTCAAGTGGTGGCAAAGAATTTGAAGGTGTTGATAGGGGAAGGAAAAGAAAATAAACTGGGAGTTTACAAGGCACAGCCAACAATAGCAATTGTTTCACTTGGAAGGAAGCATGGAGTTGCACAGTTCCCTTTCATGACAGTGGTTGGAAGATTCCCAGGCCTCATCAAGTCTGGAGATTTGTTTGTGGGGAAAACTAGAAAGGACTTGGGATTGGAACCGAAATAAGTTGATATTGTGAGTGCTGTGTGTACAGATTTGTTCAAACTCTTTCTTCTGTGTCTTCTGTCATGTCCAGGTTGTTTGTTTTGTTTACTTTCAGTTTGTTCTCAACGTTGTATGTAATGTTTCTGAAGAGTTTTGATACTGCAAATGTTAGTGTATTAAGATGAGATTGTTTGATTGAGTCAGAAGTTGGATGCATTTGTTACTATTAAATCAGAGGAGCATTTATTTACTTGGTTTTCTTATAGTTGACTCTTGACTGTAGAATGAGTAAGGTTAGTTTCATCATATATATGATATTATACTATATTTCTCATATCTAAAATATTGAGCTACTTTTTAATCAACCCAATCTCATCGAACCTTTAGAGATAAGTGGACTATACACTTCATGTAAGAAAATTAAATATATTGACAAAATTAATTTTCATTATTGGTCGTATTAATAGTAGTCCTTAAAATATGCTAATTATTATTGATAATAGTTTGTAACTATCTACACTTACTAGAGTGCTGGTAATAACATGGTGAATGGATCATCTCTAGTAACTAGAGATGAATAAAAAAATATATTTTTATTAATTTAATATTAATAAAATATTATTTGGTTATTGGAGATTCTCCTGTTACAAGAGAAAATCTGAACTCTAATTACATGTCATTGTCATTAAAAGCTAATTATCAAATTCTAAGAATCACCAACAATACAATGAATGACTATTATTAACCTTTTAATATATATTTTGAAATCCACCTAGCAAACAAGATAGATGAAAAGAAACCTAGAGCTTTTGTTTTGGCTTTTCTTCTATGTGACATGGAACTAAAATTATAGTATCAAACTAAAGGAGGCCAAGAAAAGTAGGAAAGCAGCCAAATATAGAGGATGATGCAATTTCAAAATGCTTTATTGTTGCAAACAGATCTTTACAGGCATGAGTAGAATGCCACAAAAAACAAAGATACCTTAAAACATATCAATCAATCATTTCATATTGTCATTAGGGACTATAAATCCAAAACCAAAGAAGAATTGGGTTTGTGCCCTAGCTACAAATTAACTAGCCCTGTTCATTTTTCTAGCAATGGTTCAACAAATCATGACTACTTGACTTGTACCTTAAGCTACTAATACAGGTGCAGGTATGAGGTTAAAGGAATATAAGCAGAGAGAATCAAATTAGGGAGGCCACATCCAAGAAAGAGTTGTAGATATATGTTGGCTTAAATATGATTGGCCCAATATACTGTGTTTGATGAATGACGAACCCAAAATACTGAAGTCTATTATATATGCTTATTAAAAGAAAAAAAAGGGGCCACTTGGGCATTTGAAATAATAGTACATAAAACAAAGTGCTAGCTCATTCATACTAATGTTGAGTACAGCACATAAAGACCAACTAAAAGGAAAAGACATCTTCAACTTTATTTTGTCAACTTCTTTCCCATCTGTTCAGCATCATCTCTTCTTTCTTCTAACTACTGACAAGAATGACCATTTATGAGGCTTTCACCTTTCCAAGGAAGTCTTGTCTTCTTGAGTTGAAGATCGTGGGCATCAAGAAAAATTTGTTATTCTCCACATTCATAAAGATCCGTAGCATTTATTACTTCCAACTACTAGTTTTTGGAGCATTATATAAGAAGATGAAAGCCTTCGAAGCCCAACATAGATCTGAAAGTTTTAGCAGAAAAATAGAGTATTCTTTATAATGAGTTTCTGTTTTCTATCTTGCTAAATAAAAGTATAGAGAGATATTTATTTGTAGACCTATTCATATTAGAAAATTATTAAATTCATATCTAAAGACAAGTTAGAAAAATGTTTAGAAGAACGATTGAGGAATCTTAAATTCTAAAATATGTCTTTGTTTGCTGGAAAGAGGGACTTCTGCTTTATAATTTCAAAATATGACACTTTTAAGCCTACAAAGGTTGCTTGTTGGAAGCATATTTTATGTTTTCCAACAAACTCTATTCAGCAGAACTTACTCAAGATTTCTTTCTCTTAGACTTTTCTATCGTGGACCATCCGACAACTTTCTCTCTCTGTTTTTAATCCTTTGGGATTTCAGTCTTTCTTTAAAGGGTTCAAAAACTTCATCTATTTTATGTTGTGTACTTTTGTCTTTGTGTGTGAGAAGAAGTGAGTCTTTTGAATTAGGAAAACTCTAAGATTAGTTTGCGGTGAGTTAGAAAATCTCTTATAAACTTGAGGTGAGCTTGAAAAACCTTGTGTTTGAGAGTGAGCACGTGTAAAACTCTTGGGTTTTGCTAAAGTAGTGAAAATTCCTTGAAAGAATCAATGGGACTGAAATAGGTATTGATTTGGCCAAACCAGGATAAATCTTTGCATTTGCTCTTTTGTCTCTTATCTTAGCCTTTCTGAATTATTTTTAGTCAATTGGAAATTTTATAGTTAACTTCTTTTTAAAATTTCTTCTATCTTTCAAGTAATTCATTTTACTAAAAATTTACAGCTAACTGTTTTTCTGTTGTCTATCTTTGCTCTTTGTTGCAAACATTTTAGTTGACTTAAGAATTTATAGTTAATTGTAATCTATTTAAGTTCTTCAATTAACAATTTAACTAATTTACTTTTTGTATTGGATCTTCTGAAACTCATTTTTAATTTTTCAATGAATTCAAAATTTCTTTGTTAACTATATTTTTTAACGTATTTAAAAGGAAAAAATAATTTTAATTATCTATTCACCCCCTCTAGGTGTATTGTCAATATATACTAACAATAGGAAAAAGGAAAACATATAACAGTGAGCAAGGTAAATGCAAATAAAGGTGAAGAAAATGAATATAATACTATATATTGGATAATATTTGTCAAAACGGTTAAGTCTAAATTAGGTTGGGTTCGTCTAAATTGGTATGAGATTTAGTAAAAGATAAAAGTAAAAAGAGAAAAAGAAAGATAAAAGAAAAGGAAGATGACGACAATGACATGGAGTTCAAGATGGATTTACAACTTCAACAGTTCAAATATAATTACAAATATTAGGAATATGTATACTTATATATAAAATAATTAACATGAAAACACAATGAATTGACAATGGTAATTTTAAAAAAGATTTTACTCATTATGGTTAATAGGCCGTCAGTAAAATTGTTTAAATCATGATTGCATTACTTAAAGAGAGTTAATTTATATGATAAAAGAAAATAATATTATCTCTTAACAATTAAGATTTTATTTGCTTGTAGACTCTATTGAGCAAATCAGCCTTTTAAGTTCATTCAAATTAAAAAGTACTTTAATAGAAAAAGAAAATGAAAATTGACAACATATTTATTTATGTTTTGTTCTATTTTTGGCATCATCTATGAGGAAAGAGATTTGTATTGGAAGGTGGGAGGTGATATTTTGGTTGGTTCGACAACTACATAAGACGGCGTTGTGATTGAATAATAATTGATAGTTGTAGGGAATTTAGACCCTAATAATTTTTTCATATTAATTTTTTTGTTAATTTAACGAGAAATAAATGTAAAGTATGCCCAGTCTATTTAAGAGGACTTATTTGAATTGTGAGTTTTAATCTCTTTGTACTCATTTTTTTTTTCAAATTGACTAAAAAATTAATTGAAAGAAATAAAGAAGATGCAACCTTTGGTCGTAGGTCTATTTAAGGGGATTTATTTGAATTGTGAGTTCTAACCTTTGCATACATTTTATTATCTTTAATTTATCATTTCCTCACAAAATAGTTGCATCTACATTCATTTTATAACCTTACCACTCACCTCTATAAATCTGGAGAATATACTATCATAACCTCGTTACACCACCTCGCTTCACTTCTTTGTATGCAAAACTCTGCTCTCTTATAACCTCGCCTATTATTATTACCTACCTTTTGTTAGTGGGAATCATTCTTTTAAGATTAGAAGTAGAAGATATGAAAAAGAAAGTGATGCACCAAGTTTTCAACATAGGCAAAACTTTCTTTTAGGTTTAATTCACCTCTATTTATTTCTATCTTATAGGGTACAAATTGGGTTAACTCGTAAATTTCTTGCAAGATAGTGGATTGCACTTCTAATACTCAAGCCAAGACAACAATAACATTTACAAAGTAATAATTTGACTTTACCTCTGTGTGTAGTCAAAGACAAGACAATGAATTTGATGTTGTTGTGTATATGTGTTTTGTATTATCATAATAGAGTGATGGTGAGGGATTTATCAAGACTATAAAGTAATGTCTTGAAGAGATGCTTCTTGATGCAATACCTCTTTAATTAAAAGTCACGACCATATATGCACATTTATGAACCAACATAACTTAAATAATCAAAGGTCATTTAATAATTTTTTTATGAGTAGTTACACATTTTTAGTATATAAGGTTTTTTAATTAATATAATACAACTTTTCACCGAGTAGTGATTACCACACATTTCCATAGATTTTTTTAGAAACCAAATAAACACAATTTTGGTGCACTTTAGTATTATAACTTCTCACACAACCCTTCTTGTAAATTTATTAATTTATATGAGAATGTAACTTTTCCAAAAAATAGACATACATTTCTTCATTTTAAAAATATTTCAACATCTTCAATAATGGTGCCCAAATCCATCGTTGCCTTTGTCATTTTTTTTTGGCAATTTTGTGCTTGCTTCTCATGAGGGAGTATTTTGGTTTGTCAAATACATACTTTCTCTTTCCAATTCTCTCACACTTAACAATGTTCTTAATAGTTGCCATACTTGCATTAAGTAACTTAAACTTTTGTTTGGTAGCAAAGTGTATCCATGCGTACAAACTCAAGATGGGTCCCAACAGGAAGGTTTGTTGATTTAACTTATGCTTCTAGCTTCCACTCAATATAGTTCCATAAAAGAATGATACAACATTCATTTCATCATATATAACATAGGAAAGATCTTGTCTTGTAGATCATTCAATCATTATGTATCAGCTTGTGCAGGTGCTTTAAGCATTGAAGTATGAGAAAACAAGTTCAAAGGCTTGCCTGCAAGGTTCTTCATCATTGAGAAAAGTGCCTTCGGGTCTAGACCTACATCACTATAGCAATAGCACCTCCAAAAAGCCTAGGAGCCCTTAATTAACTTCTCTTTGCATGCCCTCTTCTTGTTAGTGTAAACAATGTCAATTTTGCATAGCCAAGCTAACTTCCAGAAAATGTGTATGGTACTTTAGGCTATATTTGAAAGTTTAAGGTAGGATGAAATGAAGTGATCGTTAATGGAATGAAGTTAAATGACTTGAGTAGATATATTGTTTGAAAGTTTTAATAAGAAAAGAGAGGGTACCTATTACCTTTGTTTGAAAATCACAATAAAATAAATGGAATGTAATAACTCATTAATTACTTTTTCCAATATTACCTTTTTTCATATAAACTTATGACTAATAATTTTGTCATTCTTCAATACATAATGTTACGTTATTCTCCTATCTATATTTCTTTATTTTATTTACTAATTATCTTATCCATATTTTTCTGTCTAATACATTTATTACAAAATATTTATGTTGTTTCAAAAAATTTTAAAAGACAAACTTAAAAAGTCAAAAAGGAAAGTTGTTGACAAAAAGAAAAAATTAAAATATATATATATATATATATATATGAAAGTAATCTACATTGTAGATTCTTTCATTTTTTTTTCTTTTTATTTTGAAATTTTAAGTAAACAAAAAAAAAAAAAAGAAAGAAAGAAAGAGAGAGGTTATGGCCATAATGATGGAAATCAAATAAATTTGTAACAATTGGAAAGATTCTCTATGATGATAGGTATATTAGTAATTTAATTTTTTAGACCACTCTATTCCATTCTTGACCTCTTCAATTTGGATGGACACAAAAATTGGGCTTTTGAATGATAAGGAAGGGTCTTGGTGTCCCTCCCTTGCCATTTCATTTCACTTTTAATAAAACATCCAGACATAAGTTCAACATGTTTTGATCATTTCATTTCTTGTTACTCCTTTTTAAACCATCCATCCAAATATAACCTTTTAAAGTTTTCATCACTTATGACAGATTATAATGTCACCTTGTTTCCAACAATGTTCCTTTCGAAGTTGATTAATATATGCATGCGTCATAATTTGTATATTTGTCATCATTCATCAAATCAAAAGAAGCTCTTATTTTTTTCTTTCGACGTTTGACATTGGTGCTTGTGGAAAGGTGATATGGAGGTAGAGTGACTATCCAAAATGAAAACTTGTGGTTCTAGGCTTCCTACCATTAACGGATTGGACAGAATCATAATCTAATTTTAAAATCTCCTTTCTTTGGAGTATTACATAATTGTGTACCTAAACATACTATTCTATACAATAATAAATCTTCAGCTTATTCCCAAATCTATGTTATGATGACTATGGTTTTTATGACATGACACCAACAATGACATGTTGACGCTAGCCAAATGGATTCACAGTAGCAACAATGACATACAAACAATAAAAAGAAAAAAAAAAACAAAGTGACTGAAATAAGGAAAATAAATCTACATGTATGTTTACTCTTATAGTGTCAATCACTTTAAATATAAGAAAAATTAAAGGCGTTAAAATGGGTACGACCCATCTAAGAGGTGAGTTGGGTTGAGCGGTTCATTTGAGAACGCGTTTAGTATACTTCTATCAACTCGGCCTGTTTAACTTGCGCGTTAAATGAGCCAGTTCATGGGTTAAATGGGTTATCCATTTTTTTTTAAAAAAAATTTTCACTTACTCAGTCCAGCGCCCTAGCCCACTACACTTTCCTATTTAAAAAAATTAACCTTAATGTATGTGTTGTGTTATCTTATAATTTTGTAATTTGCCAGATTTGAATATTCTACTCATAATCATATTCTTATTATTAATGAATCATTGAATTATTGGATTACTCTACTTGTTTTAATCAGTTGAAATTTACTTTTTATTTAGTTAGTTTTTTTTGTTTATTTATATTAATATATAAATTGATTAATTAAACAAAACATATGCTTAAAGAAAGCCATATTTGAATTTTTATAATTATTTTATTTTATTTTTATTTTTTTTAATTCTTTAGTGGGTTAAACGAGTCAACTTGCTTAACCCACCAAGTGAAGTGGGTTGAGATTTTCAACCTACAACCCTATGGTGGGTTAAACGGGCTGACTCGTTTAACCCACCAACTCGGGTGGGTCAATTCGAGTGGGTCAGGTTGGCCCACTTTGACAACTCTAGGAAAAATTGATCATTTGATTGTTATATATATATTTTTTTAATTTTTAATTTGATTCTTATAATTTTATTACTTCAAACATGTCCTCAAACTTTCAAATCGTATAGGACTTGCATCCTTATAGTTAGGTACATTTATCAAGCTGGGAGATAATTGGTGATTGAAAAGTGGAAAGCTTAGATTATTGCTCAATGCTTCCTAAGTAATGACAGTTACATCTACCTCTGACTTTTCCTCATCTAACTCTTTAAAATAGATATCCTAGTGTATAACAGTATAGCACAATATACTGTATGGCATAAGCTGTTAGATTAAGGTAGGACTTACAGTTAAATGTAAGTTTCACATTAATCTAACAACCTATGTTACATAGCACATTATGCTTTACAGTGGGAATCTTAATCTCTCTTTTCTTTTATATTTTTTTTCCTTTATAAATATTCTTTAAATGATTCACAGTTAACTCAACAAATAAAATAAAATTAGATTCGTGATGCTTTATATGCACCACATATTGTGTAATTTGTCTTTTATGTCTTCTTCCCTCTAATTATACCAATACGTGTTTCCAAAATTCACATAAAGTTAAATCTCTTACATAGAATGTGTTTAGATTATTAATAAGTAATGTAAATCATAATTATATGTGAATACATCGTTGCTATAAACAATAATCTCAAGATACTCTTTTTTACTAATTCTTCATAATTATGCCACTTGAATACTCACATGAATGTTTGGTAAGTGAATGTTCATGGACAGGTTTGTTAAATATTATATTATATTAGTTAGTTTTTATTTTTGTTATGTTTATAATTTAATAATATATTTGCATCTGTCTACGAAACTGTACTTTGTTTTCTTCGTGAGGGTTGACAACTACTTAAATATATATATATATATATATTTTTTTCATAAACAATAGGGCGGGACGACCAACACAAAGAAACTAAGAAGCAACAAACTTAAGGTGATAAACACCCTGCAAATCAGCAACATTAGCTAAAGAAGTAAAGCTGGGTACAGTATGAAAACATCTAAAGGAAGGAGTTTGATTGTGACCGTGCTTGGTATAAGTATTAGTAGCAAAGTTAGCTTCACAAAAGATATGATTAATTTGGACAGACCGGTCCAAATTCAACCAATGCCTTATAGCAGGAACCAAGTGAAAACTTATATGTAAAGTTTCCTACAGATTTTGTATCATTCGAATAGCTATCAAAGAATCAAGTTCTATAAGTTTGGATTTATAGCCAGCTTCAAAACAAATTTTTAGCCCATAAAGTAGGCCCCATAGTTCAGCATTAGTAATCATGCAGTTTGAAAGGTTGACACTAAATCCCTTTATAAAATTGCCTATGCGGTTTCTTAGTAAACCACCACAAGTTGCTGATCCTTTATTAGAAATAGAACCATCTGTATTGAGCTTGATGACTTGATCATAAGGAGGAATCCAATGGATATGTTGAGTAGAGAAATCCTTGATGATCTTTTAGTTAGATGGAGAAGAGAGAAGGCATGGTGATAATCAAGAACCAAAGCAGCTATATATCTAAAAAAACAGGCAAGGTCAAAGTTAACTCCTTCAAAGATTTTTTTATTCCTTATGTACCAAATTTTAGTACAAATAGTCGGAAAGGCATAAAGCCAATTCACCCTATTAAATAAACGAGTTCCTTTACTTAAATTTGAGTTTAGTCATTGGATGATATCACGTTGGAAGAAAACCATATGATGAGAACTAAGAACAATGCTCTTCTACACCAAACTAGTGATATTACAATCATGAATAGTATGGAGTACTATTTCATTATCAGAACCACAAAGAGAACAACTAGGAGATGTAACCAAGGAATGACGATGGTAGGCACTATTTGTGAGAAGAGCTTCATTAGTAATAAGCCACATGAAAGCTCGAATGCGTTGAGGAACACCTAGCTTCTAAATCTTCCCAAAAAGATCATTCTAAAAATTCCAATAAGTACCAAAACAAGATTTAAAAGCAGATTTATAAGAAAATATACATGTAGTATTAGGAAGCTAGGCCACAAAATCAACATCCTCAAACTAAAGTAGAGACTTGCTACCTAAACACATTTTAAATTCAAAGAATGTTGAGAATTTAAACAAAATAATGAGACAAAATACTAATTTAACCTAACTATTATTAAGTTTACTAATTAGATCAATTGAAATAAAAAATGAAAACCGTATATAAATGTATTAACTTTAATTCATTTGTCTAAAGAAACACTAAAGAAATTAAAACCTAAAATATAGAATGGGCATTCATATGTGAAAATTTGGACCAAATATCTAAACAAATTTTTTTGGGTTAAATGTGTGTTTAAAAAAAAAACTAAATTACTTAATTTTAATTATTTTTTTAATATTAAGAATTTGCCTTCAAAGCTAATAGGGAGGGATTACCTCCCCAACATGCCATGCCTGGAGGGTAATCCCTGCGTGTGTGAGTTTTATATATATATATATATATATATATATATATATATATATATATATAAAATTTACATTAAAATAATAAAAAATAAATATTATATATATTTATATTTATATTACATCTTTTAAAAAATTAAAAATTTTTTATTAATTAATAATTTAAGTTTTATTTATTGGTTTTATTGTAATATATAGTACAAAGATATTGCTTGAATATTTTAAGTTTAGATTTAATTATTTGATATATATTTTTTATTTTTTATTCATTTTAATTATTATTACAATTTATAACCATCTAAAATAAACAAATCAATTTTAGTCATTATATTTTAGTTTTTTCCTTTTTTACAAATTTAGATAGCACAATAGGGTTTTTTTTTTTAAATACTTTAAAACTACAAACACGATGTCTTTTTTTTTTTTTTTATCTCTTCTTATGATCAAATTAATAATTCAGACTTTAAAATTTATAATTTTGTAGTTCTTCATGCATTTATAATCATTCATTTAGTGACCAATTATTTTGTATAAATTTATGTGAGTTATGTTGCAAATTTAATGTATAAAAAATGTTAATATATTTGAAGTTATAGTTGATAATATTTATTTATGATTGGATATGGCTATTATTTTTTGTGCTTTTTGTGAGAAGGAAGTAAACAGAAAACCCAAAAAGATCCATAATTTGTATAAAATGGTTCCTACATATTTTGTTTCTCGTGTGTGTGTGTGTGTATATATATATATGACATATTGGGAGGGTGATTTAAAAAACAACTTTACCATGACATCTTGATCTCCTAATAAAAAATACTAAAATATAATTACTAAAATTGATTTGTTTATTTTATATGGTTGTAAATTAAAATAATAATTGAAATGATCAAAAAATAAAAATAAAAATTTCAAATTATTAAATCTAAACTTAAAATGCTCAAGTTATATCGTCTTACTTTAATAATCAAATCAATAAATAAAAAAGATAAATTTTAATTAATGTAAAAAATTTTTCATTTTCTTAACAAATAAAGTAAATAAAATGATTCTCATAAATATTACAAATTAAAGTTTTTTTTTATATTTCTATAAAACATAATATACTTAAATATGTATTCATATATAAAATATAATATTTATTTATCTTTATTATTTATACATATATTATTAATATTATATATTATATATTTTTATTAATATAATGGCAAATTGGTTTGTACAATTTAAGTATCTGGATTTAATAATTTTGTCAGACTAAGATTTGAAAAATTAATTTTTAAATTATAATACCTAAATACAGAAGCATGCATATGTAGTTATAGTTCAACAAGATATATGAACATGCAAATCTTACAATACATACGTATACGTAGAGATGCTAAAATGAGTTTGAACACAACAGAAGTGTTAAGCATGTCTTGAAGATTCATTTTCTTTAATATTGGGATTCTTGCCTTGGTTAGAAGGATAACACTGGTTGCTTCATGAGGTATTCAGACACAGATTTCCTAAACGAAGAACTAGAAAATAAAGTTGATCAGGTTATTGTGTTTAGGTCCAACTTCAAGTATTGAGAGAAATGTATATTTGATTGTAATAGATCTTGAGTATTAATTCACATTGCTGATTTTTGCAACTAACATAGCAGTGATGGTGGTTGCAGTTGTTAGTTCAGTGATCATTTTGTGCTTGCTATAGCTATTGGGTTTTATGTCTGGAAACAGAGATACATTTAGAAGAAATGAAGAAGTACGTGACTTACCAAAACCTCACTTCCATAATAAATATTGATCATGTTGCTAGAAAAGTATTGAAAATAGATAGGCTTTAACACTTTAAAAATAGTTTTTTTTACTCTTCATTTTAAGATTTGCTTTGTTGAGATAATATACATATGATAGAAGCAAAACTAAAACAAATAATTTAAGATGACACATAGAATTTGACGTGAAAAATTTCAATAGGGTAAAAACCATGGATAAGGAAGAAAGGACTTTACTATGAGAAAAATAAGAGTTACACCTTTTGTCTATATAGAAAGTATAATACAATTTTTTTTATATCTCTTACTAATAGGAGAATACTAATCTTACAACTCTCTATATATCTCACAACTTTCTCTCTCTATATAGTTATGCTCCTTTCTTGGTTGTAAGAAATGAGATTTTGAAGCTCTCTATTTACAAGGAAGGATAAAGGGCTTCAAAACAATTTTTCAAGGGCTAAACTGCAATTACAACAAAACTTCTTTTTCCTTTGGTTAGGTTGGTTGGTCACTAACTAAAATAATGGTCTTTGGGTAGCACTTCCATTGACAATCTCCTACTTAAAGATTTAATTGAGAATCAATCAATCTTCACACCATTCTTCCTTCTTTGCCATCTTCTGTTGCTTACGTCTTTGCTAAACGATATAATTAAACTTGTATATGTTAAAATGATATTGGCTTATCAGTGTTCACTAGTTTTGTTAGTGTATAAGCTAGGTTATCTTTAGTATGAATTTTCTACATATCCACACTTCCTTCTTCTACCTTTTCTCGGATAAAATGAGATTGAACTCGTATGTGTTTTGTCTTAAAATGGAATGCTAGATTCTTTGCCAAGTGGATAACACTTTGATTATCATAGAATAGTGTAATCTTCCCATGATTGTACCAATTCTCTTCTAACAGTATCTGTAACTAGATCGCTTCTTTGCTAGCTTAAGTAGTTGCAATATATTCTACCTCAATTGTTAAAGTGGCCACAATAGGTTATAATTTTAAAACCCTGCTTACAACTCAGCCTGCAAGAATAAACACATAACCACTGATAGATTTGCTATTGTCAAAATCACCTACAAAATCTGAATCTGTATAGCCTCTGATGATGAAATCTGATCCTTTATAACGCAATGCAACATCCGTGGTCCCTTTAATATATCTTAGGACCCATTTTTACAACATTCTAATGCCTTCAGCCACAATTCGCCATATATCAACTAACCACTCCCACAGCCTGTGTAATGTCTAGTCTTGTGCAAATCATAGTGAACATTAGGCTACCCATTTGCTGATGCATACAGTATTCGAGACATTTCCTTCCTTTCTTTTTCACTGCTAGAACTCATGCTTGAGAATAACTTGAAATTAACAGGAAGTGGGGTAAAGATTGACTTACAATCTTACATATTGAAGTGCTGTAAGTTCTTCCTTAAATAATTCTTTTAAGAAAGCAAAAAATTCTTATTATTTCTGTCTCATTAATTTGCATCCCTAGAATCTTGTTTGCCGGTTCCAAGCCCTTCATATCAAAGTCCCTAGCCAATTGTGCCTTTAATTCATTAATGAAATCTTTGCTGGGGCTTGCTACCTGCATGTTTTGTACATATAATAGCAAAATAATGAAATCATTTCCACCAACCCTCTTGATATATGTACAAGAATCTGCATTAAGTCTGTTGTATTCAAAGCTCATGATAAAGGAATCAAATCTCTTATACTAACATCTTAGCACCTATTTGAGACCATATAGAGATTTGTTTAACCTGTAAACTAAGTTCTCTTTCCCTTTTTCTTCAAACCCTTCTACCTAGAGCATATAAATTTCTTCTTCAAGACCTTCATGAAAAAAATGCTATTTTTTTACATCTAATTACTTTAGATGTAAGTCAAGTGTAATACACATTGCTAAGAATACTCGAACAGTTGTGAGTTGAACAACCAGAGAAAATATCTCATTATAATCAATGCCTTCTTTCTGAGCAAATCCTTTTACCACAAATCTAACATGATATCATTCAACTTGATCATCACTAGTTCTTTTGATCTTGTACACTTATTTGTTCCCTATGGGCTTTCATCCTTTTGGTAGTGGAACATGATCCCATGTCTTGTTCTTATTGAGGGTTTCAATTTCTTCTTGCATTGTTGCTAATCACAGAGAAGCTTATGAGCTTTCTATAGCCAATAAAAAAATCAAAGGCTCTCCATCTTCTATGAGTAAATAGTATGCAACATTCCCTTATATAATGTAATATGAGTGCCAAACTGATTTTTTCCTCTCCTGAGTTGACCATTGGACTTGTAGAGTCCCAAGATCAGATTGTTCTTGTTCATCATACTCTGATGCTGCTTTAGAAGAAACTGGTACTTCTATTTTATTTTCTTCTCATTCAATCTGTACCGTAGTGGTTATTATTATTTCTTTTAAAGTGCCATTACTTTCATATATATATGTTGTTTATCTTTAAGAAATAGGACATTCTTGTTTACTATAATATTGTGGTTAGTAAGATCCCATAGGCGAAACCCTTTTATTCCATCAACATATCCCAAGAATAAGTATTTTTTAGATTTTGGATCTAACTTTGTTGGGCATTGTACATCATGTATACTAGACATCCAAACATATGAAGGTTTGTATAATCAGCTGGTTTCCTAATCTATATCTACATTAGGGTCTTCAAATCAACTGAGGTTGATGGTAACTGATTGATCACGTAGTAAGCTATCTTGACTGCTTCTACCTAAAATGAATTGGCTAATCTAACAGTTTTTAACATTGCCCTTGTCCTTTCCAACAGAGTCTTGTTCATCCGTTCTGCCACTCCATTTTACTGTGGAGTGTATGCCATTGTGAATTGCCTTTGATACCTTATTGTTGATAGAAAGTATTAAATTTTTCACTGGTGTATTCTCTTCCATTGTCTGATCTCAGGTATATAATCATTTTCTCATATTCACGTTCCACACGCACTTTGAAGGTTTTGAAAACTTTAAACATATCTCCCTTTCTCTTGACTAGATACACCCAAAATCTCCTGGAGTAGTCATCAATGAATGACACAAAATACTTTGCTCCTCCCAAGGATAAGACCGATATTTTCCAAACATCAGAGTGCATTAGGTCTAAGATAACTTGACTTCTTTCTTTAGAACTGTTGAATTTCAA
Source organism: Delonix regia (assembly GCA_037074485.1). Lineage (NCBI taxonomy): Eukaryota > Viridiplantae > Streptophyta > Magnoliopsida > Fabales > Fabaceae > Delonix > Delonix regia. The sequence goes on along the minus strand of CM073456.1, from coordinate 12,775,854 downwards.
CTTATGTTGCTTACTTGTAACACAATGCTCACAAAAAGGTAGATAAACCTTTTGGAGTTTGGGAAGAAGATTTTGTTTGCAAGAACCTTCAATCCATGTTCTGACATGTGGCTAAGTCTACGGTGTTACGATATCATTGATTCCTCAACTGCTGAATCAATTGATGCAACTGAGACTTATCCTTGTTGTTGTGGTTCTCCTTTAAGCATATACATATGTTGGCCGCTATCTTTTCTGCTTTCATAACTACAAACACACCTTTAATAACAATAGATTTTTCTTGAGACCCTTCACATGCCGAACCTCATAGATGGTAAGAGTTGTACCATCATACATCTTTAGTTTGATAATGCCTATTCCAACAATCTCTAAGAAATGATCATCTCCTATGAACACATATCCTCCAGAGATAGGTTTATATTGGTGGAACCATTCTCTCCATGAGGTCATGTGCCACGTTGTTGTTGAGTCTACAAGCTAGATATCACTGAACCTTTTTCTGCCATTAACAACTGTTGCTGCCTCGCTATATAAGACTTTTCAGTCATTTAAGGTACTTGCAACGCATTCCTGAGCACTTGACGACTCAATATCTTTGCCTTTGGCCTCTACAGTCTTTTTCAAATGCCAACACTTATTTTTGTAGTGTTTCTTTTTGTTACACTTGAAACATTTGATATTCTTCTTACTTTGTGATTTTGATCTACCTCGATTTTGGTTCCTACTTGAGCCACATTTTGTTAATTTTCCTTTCATCACTGCCAACACTTTTGCTTGTTATGAACAAATTAACCTATTTTCCTTGTTTTTGTGTCGATTTTCTTCTTCCAGAATAGCCGGTGCAATGTCATCAAAAAATAGGTAGTCCACAATAATATTGTTGGTCAGATTGATGACGAGTTAGTCATAAAAATTAGGTAGGCTTTGAAGCAAAATTTCAACATGTTCATTTACCTCTATTTTGTGACCCAATGATGTGAGTTGAGAAAATAGAGTATTTAAAGTGTTGATGTGCTGCATCACTAAAGTAGTTTCGAACATCCGTAGAGTGTATAATTTCCTTTTAAGAAAAATTTTGTTGTGTAGTGACTTAGCCTCGTACAATTTAGTCAAATGATCCCAAATTTCTTTTGCCGTCTTGTTCTATTTATTTTCATATGTGAATTCTACTGGTCTTTCACTGATAGTCGTAAGACAATTATCTTTTTTCAAGATAGTCTTTATCTTCGGCTTCTACAGTGAGAAATTATTGTTGTTAAACTTTTCAATATCAAATTTCGTCATCATGGCTTTAATCACAACCTATTTGTAAGCAAAATAACTCCTACTATTTTTTGAGAATAGTAACCATACGTATGAATAGTACACTGTACATGTGAATAGTCCTAAATACCTTATAATGGGTGAAAATAATTTTACTTATTTTCTTATGTGGAGGATTTACTATATCAGTGGCAACCACAAAACATATAATAAGTAAATAATAACCACACCCAAATAAGCTCTAATACCAATTGTGGAGAAAATAGACACTGGATAGAAACAAAACTATAGCAAATAATTTAAGATAACACATAGAATTTAATGTAGAAAATTCCAATAGAGTAAAAAACACAGACAAAGAAGAAAGGGCTTCACCATGAGAAAAATAGGAATTACAATTTTTGTCAACCATATCAATGGCGGTACCGCCCAAAGACTATTATTTTAGTTGGTGACTAACTAACCTAACCAAAGGAAAAAAAAAGTTTTATTATAATTATAGTTTAATCTTTGAAACATTGCATTGAAACCCTTCATCCTTCCCTATAAATAGAGAGTTTCAGAACCTCATTTCTTACAACCAAAAAAGGAGAGAGAGAGTTGTGAGATATATAGAAAGTTGTGATATTAGTATTTTTCTATTAGCAAAAAATATAAAAATATTGTATTATCCTTACTACATAGACAGAAAGTGGGTGCTAAATCTATCAAACTAAAAATAACTTATTCTCAAGTGAAACAATTGTAGTAATGGTGAGTAGGATACATACGAGAATTAGCAATTCTAAGACTTAAGATTGGCCAAGAAACTATGTGTTGAAGAAAAGAGTAATATGAAGGGATTAATAAAATAAAATGTAATAAAAGTAACAACTAAATCAACAAGATTAAACAAACAACTTGAAAGAAAGTATTTCAACTATGAGAAAAGGTCAACTTAAATAAATTTAATTAAGAAACAAGCATCTAACTATGGAATATACTATTTTGGTCCTTCTAAGTTGATCATTGATTATAATAATTATCATATCTCTTTTTGATAAATAACTATAGCTATTAATAAACTCTAATATACTATAATAGCATAGACTTCCTTAAGCATGTTGATTCAGAATAGCTCTCTAACCAACTCTTAACTAGCTAACAATCTTAAGTGAGCACTTAGGATTTATTGGCTAATTGCATTAAGATTAAGAAATCACCATGTCTAATCTATCAAAGCATTATGCAAGTTTAACAAATTATGTTTCACACTCCATCAATATAAAACAAAGCACATCAACAATCCCTTATATTAATTTTCAATTAAGCTTTGGTTTAACTAAACAATTACGGATTTGATCAAACCAAATGGAAGATAATTATCTCTAGACAAAATAAACAACGAGCTCAATCATTCTTTCACCCAAAGACAATACAAATATAATAAGAATGCAAAAGGACCAAAAAGAAGAGAAAAAGAGAGGGTTCAAAAATATCCACAATACTTGAAGGAACTATAATAACAATCCATAGTTAGATAAACAAAATTAGCTCCTCATAAGTGAAAGCATCCACAATTCACATCCAAAATCAATATTACAGAGTTGTAAAATTAGTTTTGGCCACTTTCTGTCACTAAAAACCACCAATATAGTGAGAAGAAAAGGAAGAAGAAGATAACATAGTGAGAGAAAAGAGACATCCAAATCTAACCTAGAATAAACAATTTCTCATTCTTAACTAACTTAATGATATTTTTTCAAAATAAAATGAAAAATCAGTTTAAATCACCATTTGAAGCTTCCCTTGCCCATTTCCATCTCGTTGTGATGTAAGCAAAAAAGGTGAACTGTCCCTTTTTTTTTTTTTCTGTCTAAAATCAACAACTTAAGTCACACAACCGATTTGCTTTCGTACTTTTAGCTCTTTTGCAATATAACACATGTATATGCTTTGCTTCGGTTCTAAATCAAACAAAATCATTCCCGTTACTTCAAACCAACCGAAACAACGAATGGTCTGATTTTCTAACTAAAACATTTAAATTAGAATCAAAATAAGAGCTTGCATTTAAACTCCAACAACAATCAGCTAGAAACATAAGCTGACTCGTTTGTTGTTCCTAATACGACAACATTCTCCGGTCCCTACCCTTTATTGTTAATCAGGTGCATCATCAACTACGTACAGAACTGCCTGCTTCGCTGCTGCTTGAAATTTGGCAAAGAAGGGGTTTATTGTCTTCTATTTCGTTTCCCTCCTCTGTTCCTGAGGTAATGATGCATACACCTCAACAGCAACTTGTACCATTGTATGCTTCTCTTCTCGACGGCTGCTCCTCAACAAAGCAATTGCAGAATCTAAAACTAGTCCACGCGCGCACTGTTACTCTAGGCATTTCTAGCCATGACTTCATTCGAAATAAACTTGTATCTTCCTATGCTTCCTGTGCCCAATTGAAGCATGCCAATATACTCTTCTCCTTCACCAATCGTCAACCCACTTTCCTCTTCAACTCCCTTATCAGAGCCTATTCATCTCTCAATTTGTTCGCCGAATCCCTTTCCATCTTCCGCCAAATGCTTCTTGCCCATAAATCCCTTGATCGCCATACCTTACCTGTGGTCCTTAAATCTTGCGCGGGTTTGTCGGCTCTACGGCTCGGTCGGCAAGTTCACGGAGCTATTGTTGGTAATGGGTTTGCCTCAGATTTGGGCAATTTAAACGCATTGATAAGTATGTATGCTAAATGTGGTGATTTAGTTGAAGCACGTAAGGTGTTTGATAGAATGTGCGAAAAAAATGAAATTACTTGGTCAGCGATGATGGCGGGTTATGGAACGCATGGCATATTTGGCGAAGTGTTTGAGCTGTTTGACGGAATGGTGGAGGCAGGATTGAGGCCAGATAGTGTGACTTTCACTGCAGTTTTGACGGCATGTAGTCATGGGGGTTTGATAGAGAAGGGATGGGAATACTTCGAGATGATGGAGAGGAGGTTCGGTGAGAAGCCTGGGTTACAACATTATACATGTATGGTGGATATGTTGGGGAGGAATGGTCAGGTGGAGGAAGCAGAGAAGTTGATTTTGAGAATGGAGGTTGAGCCTGATGAAGCTTTGTTTAAGGCGTTGTTAGGGGCATGTAAAACTCATGGCAAGATCGAGGTGGCTGAGAGAGTGGCAGAGAAGGTTTATGGGAAGGAATTAAGTGTAGCATCATCAATGTGATTTAGTCTGTATCTGGCGATTTGCTTGTCTTAGGAGGTTGGCCGCATCATCCGTTGCCCTTGTGTTAGAGCCGTGGTGCTGAGCATCTGTTCTAGGATGGATTAAGAAAATAGAGTTTGCATTCTAACAGTTATACCTTCTAACTTGGTGATAAGTGTTTGATCAGCTTCTAACATTACAGACAAGCCATGCTGCTGAAGGGTGAGAAGATTAACAGATCGTAGAGGATGGGGTTGTGCCTGTGTTTTAAGAAGGCTTCAATAAGGGGAAACCATGCTCATTCTCTGAAACTGAGATGTCCCTGTATGAAAGTTTCCCACCCCCGATGCTGTAGCTTGTTACGCTGGTAAAGGATGAAGAATCGGCTGCAATCCTGCAGTATTTACGTAAACAGAGCAGAATGATCCACTCTTCCAGCAGTATCTTTTGTTAGCCATATAGAAATGAGTTACTGGGTGAGCTGGCACAAGAGAGTTATATGGGAAAAATTGTAACACTTGCCAAAGTATGAAGCAAATTCAGGTAATCACTATTGGTCAAGGATATGTATCCCTCGGGTTATTCACTGAATCGAGAACATACAACCATCGGGGTAAATTACCTATACAGTCGTGAGTTGCAAGTGCACGCTAAAGCATCCGTTTTATAGTAGTTCTCTCTAAATCTAAGGAACTACTATACATGTTTTTTCAGTATCAATGCTGTCAGAATGAAATTTTTGTAATCTCTAGTAAAACAATACTATTTTCTATACAATCCTATCTTTTTACAGTTTTTGCATAGACATCACATACCAGTTATAAATCATAAATCATTTGATAGACTAATAAGTATACCAAATTATGCTACCATATAATAATACAATGGTAATCATACGGTTGGAAGAGCTATCGCTTATTTGGTGGATGACATAATCTAAAATAGCATTGTCTTCTTCTCTTGGTTATAAAATAGAATTCACTAACAATCGCTGTATCAAAAAAATATAATTTCCTCTATTCCCATCACTAAATCGTATCAATTTAAACTCATTATAGTGCCTTTTAACAAATTCATGTAGCAACCATAACTTGTTCATATCAATTCCCATCATATTTTCATTACTAATTTTATATTCAATTTCCTTATCATTACTAAAAACAAGTTCTAGCTCATATTCCTTGATTCCATCACATAATTTACTCAGAATTTTCATCAATTTACATTCACTACCTTAAAAACTTTTTAAATTTTTACTTTAGTCCCAAATTCCCATACTTTTACTTTCAACCCAGGTTAAACCATGAAAAACAATAGGGTTTCATGTCATACAAATTAAAAGTGTTCCTATAAGATCAATTTAAACCAATTAAATTGTAGAATTTCACAATCTTTTGAAAACCCCAAAATCTCAAAAATTCTTAGTTTAGTCCCTGTCCAAACAAAGCTTCAAAAATTTGCCAAAAACATGCTTCCAAAGCTGAAATTCAAGGAGAAAGGGTCGAAAATGCTTATCCTAACATCATTTTCATGAAAAATCGATAAAAAATCACCAAAATCTGCTACAAAAATCTCTCTTTCTCAATTGTCATGGAACCCGTAAAAAACAGGAGCTGTTGCTGGCAACTGCAGGTCGTGGCGATTTGGAACACGTCATCGGTGAAGGAGGAAGCTGGCCGGAGGTGGTGGCATGACTGACCATGGCGGTGGAAGCACAGAAATAGAGAGGAAGGAGATGATGTTTTGCTATAGGGAGGAGATTGACTCACGGGAAGAAGAAGAAAATTATCAGGGGCATTTTGGTCTTTTTGCCTAGTAGGAGGACACGCGTCATCACCAAAAAATATTTCTAAGAGAGGAGGAAGCTGCATCTCAAGCCCGTGCCCTTAACCTCCACCTGTCATGCCTTACTACTAAGTCAAAACTCATATCTGATTAATAATACACACGACAAATATTTATGCTTTCATTCTTGCTAAGAATAAAAATTTGCTTTATATTTTGGCAAGTGTTACATTCTTCCTCCCTTAAAAGAATTTGGTCCCCAAATTTAAATCATAACATACCTTATGTAAATAAATGAGGGTAATGGTCATGCATGATATGTTCATCCTTCTAAGTTGCTTCCTCTTGAGAGTGATTCTTTTATAGCATTTTTACTGAAGGAAATTTCTTGGAGCATAATTTCCTCACTTGTCTATCTAATATGGCTATTGGCTTTTTTTTAATAACTTAGGCTAGCATCTATTTGAATCTCTTGTGGTGCAATCACATGTGAGGAGTCATATAAGTACCTCTCGAGCATAGACACATGAAACACCGGACGAATGTTTGATAATTCATAAGGCAAAGCAAGGCAATAGGCCACATTACCAATCCTCTCTAGTACTTCATATAGACCAATAAAGCGAGGGCTTAATTTACCTTTCTTGCCAAAGCACATAACTCCTTTCATAGGGAAAACTTGGAGAAACACGTGATCACCAAGCATAAACTCTAACCCTCTTCTCCAATGATCGACGTAGGCTTTCTATCTACTTTGTGCTACTAATAATCTTTCTTTTATTAACTTTACTTTCTCCACTGCATCCTGCACCAAATTAGGGCCCAATATTTGTGCCTCACCTATCTCGAACCACCCAATAGGTGAATGACATCACTGTCTATATAAAGCTTCAAATGGGGCCATCTGAATACTAGCTTGGTAGCTATTATTATATGCAAATTCTGCCAAAGGCAAATAAGTGTCCCAACTACCACCAAAGTCTAAAGCACATGTTCTCAATATATCCTCTAAAATTTGGATTGTTCTTTCAAACTGGCCATCAGTTTGTGGATGGAAGGCAATACTCAAATCTAACCAAGTTCCTAGTGCTTCTTAAAAAGCTTTCCAAAATTTAGAAGTAAATTGAGATCCTCAGTCAAATATAATAGATAAGGGTATCCCATGCAACTTAACAATCTCTTAAACATACAAGTAAGCGTATTTGGTTAGGCTATATGTTGTTTTAGCTAGAAGAAAATGCACAAATTTTGTTAACCAGTCAACTATTACCCATACAGAATCATAACTAGTCAAGGTTCGAGCCAATCCAGTAACAAAATCCATAGTAATTCTCTCCCACCTCCATTCAGGAATTTCTAATCTTTGATGTAGCCCAGTAGGTTTCTAATGTTCAGCTTTAACTTGTTGACACACAATACAATGAGAGACAAACTCTATCACATCCCTTTTCATGCCTTCCCACCAGTAAATATGTTTCAAATCATGATACATTTTAGTGGCCCCTGATGCACTGTATAAGTTGAGCGATAATCTTTTTCAAAAAGCTTGTTCTTCAGACCCTCATGTTGAGGTACACATAGTCTCCTTTTCAATCTTAGCACTCCCTCTGCGTCAACAAAGAAATCTTAATGTTTTCCTTCCCTCACCTTATCCATTAATTTACACAATTTCACACCTAACTTTTAAGCAACTTTCATTTCATTCAGAATAATAGAGTCAACTTGAACCAGGGCTAATAACACCCTTGTATTTGAAATTTCCAGATTTACCCCATTTCTTTTTAACTGTTGTAATTCTTCTAGCAATGTTCTCCTTAATAACTGAATATAAGCCAAACTACCCATATTTCCTACTCAAGGTATCAGCGACCATGTTCGCCTTCCCAGGATGATAATGAATAGTACAATCATAATCCTTTAACAGCTCCACCCATCTCTTTTGTCTAAGATTCCAGTCTCTTTGCTTAAATATATATTTAAGACTTTTGTAGTCCGAATAAATCTCACAAGTTTCAGCATATAAATAATGCCATCAAATCTTCAATGCAAACACTATTGTCGCCATTTCTAAATCATAGGTAGTTTCGTTCATGTTTCTTCAATTGTCTATATGCATAGGCTATTACACAACCATTTTGAATCAAGACACACCCCAACCCAATGTGAGACGCATCACAATATACAGCATATCCACCTGAACCTGAAGGCAAACTCAAGACAGGTGTTGAAGTTAAACATACCTACAATTTTTGGAAACTAGTCTCACAAAAATCATTCCATTCAAATCGCGCGTCAGCTGTGTCAATAGGGTAGCTATTTTAAAGAAATCTTGCACAAAGCGACGATAATAGCTAGCTAACCTAAAAAAGCTTTGTACTTCGGTAACAGTCAAAAGGCAGGGCCATTTTTTAACTGCCTCAACTTTGGTTGGGTCTACTCGAATCCCTTCCTTGGACCCAATATAGCCTAGAAATGCCACCTGGCTTAACCAAAATTCACACTTGGAAAGTTTTGCATACAATTTTTTTTCTCGTAACCGTTGTAATACCACTTGTAAATGTTGCTCATGTTCCTCAGGACCCATGGAATATACCAAGATATCATCAATGAACACAATAACAAATTTGTCAAGAAAGGGTTTAAACACCTTATTCATCAAATCCATGAAAGCGGCTGGTGTATTAGTTACCCCAAACGACATCACAAAAAACTCGTAATGCCCGTAACGAGTATGAAATGTAGTTTTGCAAATGTCCTCACCCTTGATCTTTAACTGATGATAACCAGACCGAAGCTCTATCTTTAAAAACCATTGGGCTCCTTGTAATTGGTCAAAAAAATCATCAATACGAGGCAACGAATATTTATTCCATATTGTGACTTTGTTTAACTGTCTATAATACACACATAACTTTAAGGAACGATCCTTTTTCTTCACAAATAACACCGAAACACCCCCAGGTGAAGTGCTAGGTCTAATGAACCCCTTTTCAATTAAATATTGCAACCGCTCTTTTAGCTCTCGTAACTCCACAAGAGCCATTCAATACGGAGGGATAGAGATTGGTTGTGTATTGGGAATTACCTCAATAGAGAATTATAGCTCTCGATTTGGAGGTAAACTCGGTAATTCATCAGGAATAACATCTGAAAATTCTTTAACAAATGGAATATCCTCCTGCCCCATTGTTGGTTTCTCTACATTCTTAACCAATGCTAGAAATCCTTGACAACCTTTGTTTAACAAATGATTAAACTGCATGGGCCGAAAGTCCATGATCGATGCTTGATGTCTTTGATAGTCCTCCTTTAAATCTAGGTTTTGAGCCAACTGTGTTTTGAATAACAATGAAGGTTTTTACATGTCTTTTAATAAGAACCCAAAGGTTGAGTTTCCTTAACCGTTTGATAAAAATATACAAGGGCTAAGTACCCTTGACAAATAAGAAAGATTCTCCGAGGGCTATGGATCTTTGACCATTAAAATGTGATTTCCAAGGGTTATGTACCCTTAACCGATTTAATTTCCATGGAATGAATCCATAACTGTTATTGCATGTTTATTTATAGAGAACTAACTTGTTTGAAGGGCATTATATTGATTTATTACTATAATGCTAACTGTTTATATTTTACTAAATTTCATGTAGTCATTCAGAGTATTTAGCTAACCAGTAGGGCTAAAGGAGCCCTATTGGTATTGCTAATGATTTGATTTCCCTATTTTGTTGGGGTTTTGTATTTTGTTACAATATAATTGGTTAAAGATGTAAATAATTGTAAATGAATATGTATGACCATAGGTAGATTTCTCATTCCTCTACTGTGTTGTAGTTGTTTCTAGGTTGAATTAAAAGTTGAGCTCTCTTTTATGAATATCATTGTTTTGGCATATATTTGTAGCAATTTCGAGAGTCTTAGTTACAGAGGAGACTCTACCGAAATTTTTACAAATTATATAGGAATGTGAATCTGTTTGGTAATGAATTTTCATGATATATGATTTTCAATTCGGTTAAGGAATCAACTTGTTAGGCTTATAGAGACGAGCTAGTCTTATTATTTGCGCCAATTACACTCTGGATATTGGGGTGTGACAAAAATAGTCACCATTCTGTTATGCATTGTTATATGTTCATTTCATTTACAAAGGGACAATGACCATGAGAAGAGGAAAAGAATATTATGAATGATCTTGGCATAAAAATTAGTGGGGTTCCTTACCAACTCACAGGAAGATTATCCATTAGCTTTTCAATTCAATCCACTCTATCTTTCTGTTTTCAATACATTCACTCTGTTTAATGCCTGCTTTTCTGGTTCTGCACAAATTTTTATCTGTATTGAGCTACTTTGATTGGCAATATTATATGGCATACTTTCTATGTTTAAGGAAATTGGAATGAGAAGTGAGATTGAGCCATATGTTCTCCATTGAAAATCCAAGAAGTTAGGGTAGATGTAGTTGACTGTTTATGGATGTTATTTTGTGAGACATGAAATCATGTTTGTTTTTCCTACGTTATAGAAAGCAAGAGATGGAAATAATAGAAGAGAAGAAGTCGAGGAAGCGAGGGAAGAAAGGTACAATTTAAACACAATTACTCAGAAATCTTCATCTATTCACGGGGCCAGGAAATGGCACACTTAAATGCTAGAGGTTTCTTTGCGTGTGCATTCGTAATTATAAGCTATATTCGAATTCTATACAACCAAACTAAAGATAACTATAACTGGTAGAACATGGACAATAAAAGTAAATGATCATGTAATTTTGATGATTAAAATAGTCCATCTATGGATGGGTATAGCGTGTAAGTATGACAACAAAACGAGGCCCGCAAATTGAAGTGGGGTTACCTCCAATCATCGAGCATCTGCGCAAGTAAAGGACTCAGCAAACCCAGTAGGCCTAGCTGGTATACTACCTTTGCTGTCTTGAAGACTAGCATAGCTAACCTCTTTACATTCTGAATCCTTCCAAATCTTCAACATCTGAGGAAGGGGTTGGCTGAAGTCAATGCCACTGACATCATCAAATTCATCATCAACGGGTCTCCATTTCTCTAGTAATGTTGCCAGTAAATTCACTGCATGACCTATATCAGGTCGATGGTTGGGTTCCCTCGCAGTGCAATATCCAGCAAGGTCTGCTATAATGCTAATACTCTCAAAAGTCTCTTCACTTGCCTCAAGAGCAGGATCAATGGCAGCCATAAGCTTTTCTTTGCTCGATTTAGTACGCCAAAACCATTCCACCAAGTACCGACTTTCCTCTGGCCGACTTTCATCAAGTGCCATTAGTCCAGTCAGAAGTTCCATCAACACCACGCCGTAGCTGAACACATCAACTTTAGTGGTGATTTTCCCCATCACTGAAGTTCATAGAAACTTTTAGTTAGTAGGCAAAAGGAGATGCACCAAACCGAGGATGCTAAAAACACTTTATCACTTAAACAAGTACAGAGATATTGTTACATCTATGTCTGTAAGAATAAATGATGCATTATAAAAACTGAACGGTAAATGAAGCAAGGCCGTACCTGCATATTCAGGGGCAAGGTATCCAAATGTCCCAGCAAGCTTAGTTGTAACTGACTTCTCACCATCTGGGGCAAGTTTCACTAGACCAAAGTCCGAAACTTTAGCCCGAAAATTATCATTCAGTAAGATATTCGAAGACTTGAGGTCTCGGTGGATGAAGGTCTGGTGGGCGAGACCATGTAAATATTCCATCCCTCTAGCAACATCTAGCGCTATTGCCAGCCTCTGTGACCAAGACAAAGGCTCTAATTTCAGCTTTTTCCAATGAAAGAGATGCTTGCTTAGAGCACCCAGAGGCATATATTCATAAACCAAACATCTTTCGTTGCCCTCAATGGAATATCCTAACAGGGACACCAAATGCCGGTGACGGACCTTGGATAGTACGGCTATTTCAGCTTCAAACTCATCTAGCGCTTTGCTGCTAAGAGCACCACCCTCCATTCTCTTCACTGCTATTTTTGTTTTGTCTTCAAGTTCACCCTTATAAACAGTTCCAAACCCACCCCGACCCAGCTCATTTTCTGAAGCAAAATTCTTGGTAACCTTGCGCAGAACTTGAACAGAGATAACCAGGTTTCCAGCCTCAATTACATGAGTATTTACAGTTGCATCGCTAAGGTTATTCATTGGACTTGTCCCAGTTGGTAAGGTTCCAGTCATGTTATTTGAAACTGCAATTTTAACAGTATTTTCTGGATCAGATGGGTCTTTTGGGTGAACCACTACGGAACTAGGAGCGGATAAGGAGGCGTTCTTCTTCTTCGAGCAACATATGCATAGAAAAAAAGCCAAAGGAGCAACAAGTGCAAAAATTGCAACTCCAGCCACTATTGCTATTGTTTTGATTCTTTTTGATTCATCTAATTGGGAATTGGATGGGTTTGAGCTTGAACTCTTACTTGGTGAAGGTGGCTTATGGGAGGATGGTGATGAAGGGTTGTGCGGTGAAGATTGTGAACTCGAAGGTGGTGGGCTGCTTGTAGGCAGGGGATTCCTTCCTGTTTGATTAGCAGAAAGAGTGTTTCCCTCAGTAATAACCTTCACACCATCATGAAATTTTGGAAATGGAGGCTCAAGATTGTTATCACCTAAATCCAGCAACCTCAAAGATTTCAATTCAGTAAAATTACTAGGAACCGTACCAGTTATATTATTTCCAGCAAGCCTAATTTCGAGGAGTGAGTCTAACTTAGCAAGTGATGGACTCAGAGTTCCGTTAAGCCCATGTCTTGGTAAATTGATTACAGATACCTCCGACTTGGGATTGCAGCTCAATCCTAACCACGGCCCTTCGCATGGTTCATTACCTGACCATCCAGAAGTAAGAATAGATGGGTAATTTAGATGACCCAGAAAATCCAATAGTGCAGTAACTTGAGGGGCACATTCAACTCCGGGCTCAGTTTGACAGAAGGAATTAAAATCACAAGAAACATTAGCAGCCTTAAATTTTGGAATTGGACCCATTAGTTTGTTATTATTTAGCACTAATACCTTAAGCTGCATATTGGCTAGGGATTCTGGAATAAAGCCAACGAGTTGATTACTATTGAGGTTGAGCTCCACCAAAGAAATTAGATTCCCAATGTTCTCTGGAATTGTCCCTGTGAATTGGTTTCCATGTAGCCAAAGCTGTGTTAGGAAAGTCATCGAAGCAATAACATCAATGGGACCCGTCATTCCTCCACCATCTTGATTGTTCAACCACAAAACCTGCATCGAAGACTGACCAAAGCTAGCTGGAATGGTACCAGAGAGTTTGTTGTCTGAAAGTCTCAGGTTTGTGAGAGATGGTAATGTGCCTAGAAAATCCGGCAATGAACCAGCCAAATTACAATGTACAAGAGAAAGATTCGTTAGTTGTGCTGACTTTTCTAAATCCACAGGAAAAGACCACCCTGTACTCGCATTTAATGGATTTTCTTCCAGAGACAGGACTCGGAGGCTGGTAAGTCCATTGAAGAAATCAGATGGTATTGCATCAAATTCATTGTAATCCAAGAAAGCGAATTCTAGTTTGGATAATCCACTAAACGTAGGCAACATTCCATTGAGCTTGTTGTGTTGAAGACCCAGATTGAAGAGTTCTGAGAGCTGGTTGAAGTTTAGAGGCAATTGTCCTTTGAGACCCAAAGACTTGGCCTGAATCTGCGTGACTCTATCACCAGAACAGAACACATAAGGCCACGGGGGAGAGCCACATGGGTCATCTCCCTTGTCTGGCCATTCGAGAAGCTCTGGATTCTCCAACCCTTTTCTGAAATCATTCAGAACTTTGAGATCATTTGGATCCGTAGCACCATAACTCACTGTCATTAGGCAGCAAATGAGGAAAATGCAGAGATTCATCTGACTACCTTCCATAGTGTATCAAATGAAAGGAAGGAACTTTCCCGGTGAACCTACAATGCCATATGAAGTAGATCAACTTCTCTTTTTTGTAAATGCCCAAATGAGACGCTAGTAGTGAGAGTTAAACAAAGAAAAGCGAAAGAACAAGAATTTTCTTGAGTGTCTGTTTCTCATTGAAGCCAAGGGATGGGCGTACTATAAAAGTGTTCTCATTAAGAATAAGAAAGAACAAATGCGTGGGAGAATACAAGTTCTCAAATTGAGTAAAGGACTGTGTAATCAAGGATATGGATTTTTTTACATTTTTCTCTAAGTGAAATTTTTTATATTTTCTTAAATCAAAATTATTAAATTAAAATTTTGAATTCCGTGTAATTAAAATTAATAATTTTTTATTACACACTATTATCATTAATCTAAATCATTAAATTATGTATTTTTTTAATATAAATTATTAGATTCTTATATATTTTTTAAAATGTTAAAAAATTAGATCTGAGAATGAAATATTCACCGGTAAATATGTTATTTTTAACAAAGCCTCCGAGGAGAGAATTGTTAAAAATAAATAAAATAAAATAAAAGTGTCACTCCACCATTACTGTGCGTCAGTCAATTCTCTGTAGTTTTTTGCCTCCTTTTGTACGGATGTGGTTGTTAGGTATTAACAATAACCATTTTGGGATTAACAAATGGGAATTTTAATGAAGTGGTTCCATGGTGCCTCCGGAATAGATCACTTCCAGTTATTGGAGATTCTCCAATAACTGGGAGTAAATAAAAAAAAAAGTTTTTATTAATTTAATATTAATAAAATATTATTTTTTATTTTCTCCTGGATAACTCATGGTGCCTCCTCCTTGCAGCCGAGAGTGAAAAAGGAAGGGATTTGTGGTCAAAGGTACTCGTAGTTTTCGAGGCACATCATAATAATTAGACAGCCGCAAAGTTCTCCGTTGATATCGGTTAAGGAGCCTATTACTGTCTTTGAATCATACGTATCTTTGACACTGGAATTTCCTTGATACCCCATGGGGCATTCTGTAGAATCGAACCTACCACTTGCTCCTGGAGTAATGTAAATTCTATACTTCATTTGTTTTCGTTAACCAGGCTTGTTATGTATTAGTTCTAGATGTGAATAAAAGATTTGAACTTGAAAGATATTTTGTAGATGAGAGGGGCAAACTGTTCTCTAAGCTCAGACCAATAGTGTCGCTGGTGTAACTAATTATTGTTCTCCCCAACACTAATGATATATTCGCAATGAATTATGTACTGCTTACATAAAATGAGCCGCGAAGACGAATTAGCAATTCTTGTGCCAACTATTAAAAGGGGGAGAGGGGGGGGGATAACATAAGGCCCCATATTTTTATTAAAAATTTAATTTGATGTGGTAGTGTTGAGCGGCCCCAAATCTGAAGAACGTCACAATCCAAATTCCAAAGTGAAGTATTACTTTTTTTCTTTCTTTTTTTTTTTTTCTTCTGTAGTAAACAACTATATTCAGTGTTAAGTCATATCCTCACGTTACTATTCATTAACTTAAGGTGTATAGGACATACGCACACCACCACCACCGAGAAAACGGATGAATTGCATAGTATTTCACCGACAAAGTAGTTGGGATAGCCAGCATACGCGTCCAACCAAGGTTAATCCAAAACTACAACTGACAATACACTTCGCTTTGGCCCACCAAATTTATGAGACTAGACAGTTAAACAGAAACAGAGGAACAAGAAAGTAAAAAAAAAAAAAACAATAATAAAGGGATCCTCCGCTACTAGCTATTTGTTCTCCTGGACAAAAGCAGATGTGAAAAATATCCCCTTGGCTACTTTTGGGTAGGGTAATGATGGTAGAACTTTCTTTTGACCAGATTTCTGTGGAACGACCAGAATCAAAGAGATAGTCATTTTTCCAAAGAGAGAAAAAGAGAGTTGAGTGAAGAATGCGGGGGATAACAGCAACAGGATGTAACCACAAATAATCAAGTAGTCCTTTTCCATGCTGCCAAATCAACGGCTTTAGTTATTAGTCTCCAATTTGGAATCGCAGAGAGTATAGGAAAAGCACCATCCAATCCATACCGGCTTAGGGATTAAGATTTAGGTTCCTACCAAAGAAAAATAGAGAATCAATTTCATCCAACAAGTTCTTTCAATTTCTTCCTGCAAATTTCATCTACTTTCAAATCAATCAAATACAAATATCTAATATTTCATTGCGTGATTGTAGTTGTGAGAGAGAGAAAGAGAGAGAGAACGTTTTGAATCTCACCCATATTCAGACCACTATTAGTTGCGCCATTACATCACAATCCTAACTTAGTTGAAACATTATAAATTTATTTTACATCATCAGTGGACCACTAGCCCCGGAGGAAATGAAAGTTTACTGGTCAAAGAGTCAAGACAACGATGTTTAATTAGTCATCGGAGGTGCCTGTGTCTCTGTTTCAACTTTCAAGAACAACTTTGTCAAATTAAGCATGCCGTATCAAAGCAAATTACTCATATCATGTAAAAGCATGCTAAATTTACTCATCCCACGATCCGTATCCCTACCTGATTAGGATGCAAAAAGCGAGAAATAATTCCACAACGTAATTTCAGCCTTCTTTTATGGTCCCTCCAAAATAACATATTTGCAGATTATATCTAAGAAAACATCAATTACACAATCAGAACATAATGGAGCAAAGTATAACGGCCATTATAAAGTCAAAGAGAAACACTACATTCATTAGAGCACAGTGAAATGCCAAATTACTTGAGATTGAGGTCAATTACACCATTGGGACCCTTGGTGGAATAAGACATCCTGAGGTTTCAGAGGAGGTACTCAGAAGGAGTGTCTTCAAAAGTGAGCAAGTGAAGTAATAAGTGTGTTCAGAAGCTATCCGTGAGGTGAAGTGAGAGGTGTCTATGTCACACACACATAACACACATTTACATATATAAATAGATGAATGAAGTTAGTGCAATGTTATTGAACTTTAATGCACCGTCTTTTTTAATTGCAATTTTACCCCCTTTTTTTTAATTTGCTTATTTGACTTTTCTTCGTTAAACATGGTGATTGACAAAGAAAAGTCAAATAAAAAAATTTTAAAAAAAAGATATTGAACTAAAATCTTCTACGCATGAGGGCATAATTTCAAGCTGTTGACTGTCTCCTTGATAATTTATTTTTTTAAAAAAATTCATATATACTTTAAAAGGGGAAAAAAAAAAAAAGTGGAACAACGAAACTGCATCAACTAAGCGAGATTTCAAATAGAGACAATCCATTTCCCTCTAAGTCAAGCTGTTCTCCAGAAGGGCACTTTATCTTTCTGAAACTTTTTTATGACTTCTATAACTGCTACTGAAACTGTCTCGTCCTCTGGGTAATAAGCAATAGGATCTGGTAGCAGAGGCAATGGTAGATTGAGAACACCCTCAAGTGTTGCATGGAGACAATATGCTGAATACGTAACATGATATCCACCTTCCTGGACAATTAGAAGTCGTCCATCGCAGTGCCTAGTTGCAAGAGCACGGACTATCTGTCCAATTTCTCTATAACCCTCCATTGTTAAGCATTGCCTTCCATTTGGATCAAACTGAAGCACAAGCATGATATGAAACTACATAAGTAAATGTAGCTTTTTTTTCTTAACAAAAACAATGAAGCAATTACAGGGATGATATATTTACTGCAATAAGAAGATTATAGATCATTTAGTTAGATACTTGTATATATAGTCATGTTGAATAATTCACAGTTGAGAAATGTCAGCACTGCATATATGGAAGGAGATTTTGTCACAGGAGTTTCTACCAGTACTAAATTTGAAGGTAAGACTATACTAAAACAAAGGTTTCCATTCAGGAAGCTAATTCATTAGTTCCACTAAAAATGATTAATTGCAACCATTTCTTTTGTTGGAATGGCAGAAAGAAGACCATTTTAATTATATTATGTCATGCTATAATTTCTGTCAGTTAACCGAAGGCCACTGGCCTTTTTCTTGGACAGCATCCCCCACATTTAGAACTTCATATGAAATTCAAACTATTTGCACTCCAATCCAAGGAATGTAAGATACAAATAGAAAGGGATCTCAAATTTCAATTTGTAAGGGAACATAAAATCAACTCTACTCAAACTTGGCAGTATAAATTGCTAATTACGATCAAAATATAATTCAGGAACCACAACAATGATAAATGGATCAACGTACAGCACTGGAGTCTTGTCCAATGACCAAAACTATAATATCAGGGTCAAACTTTTGGATCGATGGAACCACCAACTGATTAAAGGCATATACATATCCCTTGTCCCCGGTTCCATTTGGTAGAGGTATGTTCAAGTTATAGCCATAACCTTCTCCTTCACCAAGTTCATCAACAGATCCATTCTGCGGATGAGATGGACCCCATGATCCATGGTTCATATGGAGGGAGATGGTAAGAACTTTTTTAGATTGATAAAATCCCTCTGCTGTACCATTTCCATAATGAACATCAATGTCTATAACTGCAACCTTTCTACACCCAGAATCTAAAGCCAACTGTACAGCAAGACCAGCATTGTTAAGGAAGCAGTAACCATCAGCTTGAGTAGGCTGAGCGTGATGACCTGGAGGCCTAACCAATGCATAAGCAATTTTTCCATGGCCATCAAGTATATGCTTCATCGCAGACATTGCGGTGCCAGCAGCAAGAAGTGCGGCGTCCAATGATCCTGGGTTTAAGAAAGTTCCAGCACAAAGCATCTTTCCTCCTTCTTTATCCGCTTGTACCAGTAAGTGTATGTATTCTAGCAATGAAACATATTTGATATTATATCAGAAGACATTACCTCATCTCATTCCCAACATTACTTCCAACAAAGTAACACAAAACACACACAGAGTGAAAGAGAGAGAATTAACCACATTTGTCAGTCTCCCAAGTATTGATTTGACTTCAATTAGAAGACTAATTGTTTCTGCACCATTTTCAAGTTCGTTTCTGTTAACTATTATAGGTAGCCACTACGGTCAGATCTATATATACTTTTCATGTTCGACTTCCCATTTTCTTCAATTTTATGATACTGTTACATCCATGACTATATCAATTACATCAGAGTAAACATATAATGATGAAAAGAGGAATTGGATAAGAAGTGGATGGAAGAAGAAACTAAACTATCTCATTACCAACCTTTTCTCCAATAAAGTGACAATAGAGTGAGAGAATAAACCCCATTTGTTATTCTTCGAAGGCTAAGTTCGACATTAATTAGAAGAGCCATTCTACAATATACTCCATTTTTGGCTATTATTAATTCTCAGATACATAGCTGCTTATGTCACATCTATAGCATTTCAAGTTACCTTTTTAGACTTCAATTCCATCTTCCTTTAATTTGATAATACTAAATTACTAGTTACGTCCAGGACAATATCAGTTATTTCAAAGTACCCATGCATTCATAGGAAGAAGAATTGCATAAGAAGTGGATGGAAGAAAAGAGATAGTAGTACCTGGAGTGTGAAAAGAAAGAAGTTGAGGAATAAGAGCAGGAGCGCCATGGTGCCAAGAAATGTAAGGGGAGATAGGTCCCCTCTTGAGGATGGAAACCATGTTTCTAATCCTATCTGAGTTTTCTGGATGCTTCTCCAACACATCCAAGAAGCCAGGGTCCATTCCTGTGTCAAATACTCCATTGCCAGTGTCATGCTCGAGCATTCCTTCGTGCCAGAAGACGTCAATTTGGTTCGTAGTGGAAGCAGGAGATGTAGCCATGGATAAAAAACTGAACTCGGATTTTTGTTTTTTGGGGCCACAAGAAAAGGCAAGCCTCGCTCAAAGAAATTAAAAGCTTCAAATTAATTATGGGCCAATTTTGGGTTTGCTTCAGAACATATAAATTACAACAAAATAGCTAGATCTAGCTTACCTCTTCTTCCCCGTTGTTTTTCGAGGAGAGTGTGCTTGCTCCTATCCAGCTTTTGTGTCTTCTGGTATCCAGAAGAGTGTAAGTACCAGTTTTGTGTTTTTATTTTGGGCCCATTTTGTCTTACAAGTAGCTAAATTACATTAAAAAAAAAATTAAAGGTTAACATTTATAAATTTTGTTTTAATGAAAATACTGCTTTAAAACGAAACAACAAAGGTATTTCTATGTTCATCTTAATTAATTTTTACAAATAAATAAAAGTAAAAAATATGAAGCAATTTAAGCAAGTTTAAAATGCGTAAAAATAGAAAATTTATATCAAAACGTGGTGTTGGCCCAAAAATAGACTTAATTTTCTTGGTTTGATTGTTAACAAAACCCAAATGGAAGCAAGGTTCAAATCTTTTCTTAAGTCCATAGTGCTACAGTCCATGTAACTCGAATATCTACCGAACCATCCTTTTTGTCTTATTTCATCTAAAAGTGATTTACATATGAATCTAAGGAAGCGTCTACTTCACATTGCCGATAGATCAACATATTACAAGATCTAACATTTTGTTGAGATGCGGACCAAATCTAAAGACTTAATGCTCTAGCCGTAAACATCAATCCAATGGTGACAAAACAGTTAATTTTCAACCATAACATGTTTTGAAAGAAAAGCCTGTGTCTAACGTATAGATTTCTGGAAAAGCTATAGATCTATATACACACGTGCACAAGAAGCAGCCGAAGTGTAGATATGGAGAAAAACTTCTTTTTATAAGCTTAGTTTCTGGTATTATTTGCTCTTGAGAGCATAAGATCAGTGCTTCATTGTAAATTCAATTCATTATGTGAGCGTTAAATATTCTTTATTTCTTTTCTTGGGTGTTCTCTGTTTGTGAGAACTGACTAGTGTGAAAAAGAGTTAAAGATTTTATATAAATTGAAAATTAGTTTTTTAAAATTTTGTGTTCAAGAATTAACACTCAAAAACTCTTTTGAATTATAATTATTATTGAAATAATAAAAAACTTGCTTGAAATAATTAAGAGGACTAGACGTAAACCCTTATTGGTAACTGCACAACTTTTAATAACTAATTTGTGAAATTTACTCTTAATTTTATACTATACAATTTATTATAAATTATATAGTTAACCAATTATTGATTCTTTCTATTTCCTTTTACAAAAATTCATTCAACTATATTTTGACATAGTTAATTATTTAATTAATTTTTCTTAGAACTAAAATATTTAGTCAATAATATTCTTTATGGTGTTTAAACAGACAATTTATTTTAAGTTCATCTATTTATTCTTTTCTATGTGTACTTTCATATTGTCGCAAACTCTACTACGAATTCAAATGGTGTTTATTAAAAAAAATTAAATAATATACTTAATTAAGAAAAATTAAGTGATGTTCATATTGTTTCAACTTTCAAGTTGGTATTGGTAATGCACTACACGCAATTCATCACTTTCTTCACAAAACAACTGATAATTTTGGTTTGTCCACGTGGTGGTGAACCTTCCTTCATATTAACTCAATCACCCATTAATCCACTGGATTTAGAGTTAAATATATTAAAAGAAAAGCTATTAAACTAAGAGAAACATTTTGCAGGGGCAAAGCAGTAAAAGTCATCGTCAGAAATCCTGTGTAGTTAACTGTTTTGTACAAAGGAAGTAACATCAAAGAGGAGGAATCATATCTCAAAGAGTTATGAAATAGAATGATCCATTGAAATTGACTTGTATAATTTTCAGCGAATTTCGTGGAGCATCCCCTAAACTGTGTACTTTCGAGTACACGGAATGTACGTTACGTTGAATAATTGCATTTTCTGCTTAGGGAAAGTTCCACCTCAATTGTTTGATTCTTTTTCACCCATATGGCGTTGTCTCAACAGTGATTAAGACCAAGGCGGCTTATGTTTGAGAGTTGAATAAAAAAAGAATGGAATTGAATGATTATTAATAAAATGGTTTGAGTAGATTTATTGTTTAAGAGTTTTAATAAAATAAATAAAATGTTTTTATAATTTTTATTTAGAAGTTATAATAAAATAAATAAAATAAAATAATTTATTAATTATTTTTTAAATCTTACTTTTTACAACATAAACACATGATAAATAATTTTATCATTGCTTAATACATTATATATGATATAATAATATTTTAAATTACTAAGTCATTCTCATCTATTATTGATCTTCAAATTTGAATAGAACAAAAAAAATGACATTTTAAATGATTAGAGAAGGTTTTAAAAATTTTTTTTTGTCATTTCATTTCCTTCTCATAAAAATATTCAAACAAACATTTATCTCAATTTGATCATTCTACTCCTTGTCACTTCCCTTCGTCCAAACATAACATCAGATAATCTCCATTTCCTAAAGGATTATTCTAATAATTTCAATGAAAGTCCCTTTAAAATTTTCCTATTTTTTTCTATTTTGAGTGAGCCCAAAAAATTAATCTCATAATTCTTATTTAAATAATTATGTAAACTAAACAATTTACTTTTAATATTAAGTTATTTATTTTTGTAATTTAAAAAAAATTGATAAAATTTACATTATAATAATTATTCATTACAATTTAAGCCAATATCCTTTTTGCGCTTGCCATCAGTTTGTTTTCTAAATGCTTCTGAGGCATTCATGATTATATATAATTGCTAGAAAACAAGATTTCATTGGCCTCCCAAAATTCTTTCTCTGGAATTAATTATTATTATATTTCCTTAATTAAATTTTAGTTGTATTTTTATTTTTTAAATTTAATTCTTCAACTTTCAAGCTTTATTATATGAAATTGTATTTTACATTTTAGAATAATCTCTTAATTTATTTGTAATGTTCTAGAATATCCTTTAATGTGTTTTCTAAATTCTAAAATAGTTCTTTATAGATATAACAGAAAAATACAAATATGACACATATAAAAATAAAATAATTAAAAATCAAAATAACTAAATGCAATGATAGTTAAGCCTTTTCCATATGTGACTGTCCATCATATTGGATGTTTTCTGTAGGTCCTAAATATGCTATTTTTAAAACGCTTAGGTATAATTTTTTTTTTTTTTAATCAAAGGGAACCTTACTTACTGACTTAGGACTCTTAAAACACATAATGAAGGAGTTTTAGAGTAGAGTCCCAACGTAGCACTGCAGGTTCATTTAGAGTAAATAAAAATGATCTTATAAAATCTGCAATCCTTAATTGTAATCATTCCGTAGAGAACTGTGGAGAAATGCAAAAAGAAGGCAGGGTGTATATGTGTACATTGCATTGACAACAAATCTACGTTATGAAAAATATAGGATATAATTTCAATTATCTCATCCAAATCAATTCTCTAGTCTTTCAATATATTTTCTTTTAATTTTCATGTTTGAGTTATATTTAAGGTGTTTATGACGCAAACCGGGTCAACTTAGTTAAATTCGATCATTTTAGGCCACATCATGGTCACCTCTATTCCTAGGACTGGAGTCATTTATAGGCCAATATAGCTAGTCATATATAAATAAATAAATAAATAATATATATATATATATATATAATTTTATTTGTTTTATAATAAAATTATTGATATTTTAAAAGAAATAACTACTTTTTATTTGTATTAAATATAAATAATTTTTATTAATATAAGATATCCTATTTATTAAATATAAACTAACATTTTTTCTTTTTTTAAAAAATAATTTTTAAATTTAAATTAGCAAAAAAATTTTAGAAAAATCAGGATAATCTAATTCAGTCCAATTATATACTAGGTCGTAGGACCAAGCCACATTATTTGTCTCAGTGTAAATTCAAGATTAGACTATGGGTTAGAGTCAAACCCAGTTCTAACCAAAATTATTTTTACCCTAATCATTTGGGTGTTATGAGTTTTTTTTTTTAATTTTTATTCTGACATGCTATGTGTAACGTATGTTGAAAATGTATTTTGATATTGTAAATGACACATTTTATTTTTCACGCAGTGTTAGTTTCAGTTTTAGAAGAAAAACGTTATTAATTTTTTTCCTAAATAATAAGTAGATCTTCCTTCGATCAGACTTTGGAGGTATTGAATTATGAATAATGTAGGTCATCTATTGCGTCAGGAGAAGAGGCCCAAAAACCCCGCGTCCTTAACACCAGTACGCCGTTGCTTTATTTTGAAATTTTTGGGCAAATTTTATTGGATTTCCGCTGATTTATTATTTCCAAATAATGTGCTTAAGTACTTACAAAGCAAATTCCATATCTTTACCCTCGCTGCTTCATGTTAATTAATTTAGCATGTATTTTTCATTTTCATTATACATATATGATTTTTAAGCATTATTATCAAATGAATCGAGATCTCCAGTAATAATTGTAAATAATGTAAATATAAAAATTAGTGACTTATGATAAAATATCAGTTTAACAATTAATTATTGCACCTCCAAGAGGTGATCTACGGGCATGCTCAAACACTTTATGAATTATGTTTTTTTTTAAGAAACTGCCTTTATAAGTTTTCTTTATCAAACATAATTTTTATTTTCTCAAAAGGAACATGTATTTGCAATGATCCAGGGGACTAACAGGAATTAAAGCACCTCTTGACTGTTTATAATTTATAAAATATATTAAAATTTAGAAATATTAAATATGATCGCTAAAACAAATTCACGTATAAGTTTTTATAAATATTTAGTATGATCTTTATTGAAAAAAAAAAGAATATATATGGTCTCCCATTTATTAATTAATAATTTTAATTTAATTTCTCATTAATTTTTATTTTTAATTTAATTTTTGAGTTATTAATTTATTTTTAATTTGATTTTTTATTAATAATTATTAAGTCTTGACAAAATTCATACTAAATATATTCACATTCAAATTAACAAAAGATAAATGAAAATTAATTATATTAATGAATTGAATTGAAAATTCATTCATAAGTGAAATCAAAATAGTGTTTTAGTAATAATTAAAAGTTGGTGTCATCTATGTATACTCATAATAGCGAGTATAGCAGTAAATATAATTATAATGTAAAGATATAATTATAATAATATTAATTTAAAAATAATAATATTATAATTATATTTTATATTATAATTAAATATATTAATATATTTAAAATTATGAGTACACATAAAAGAACTCTATATATATATTTTTTCTTTTATTATTTTATTATCCCCAAAATTTTTCTTTTTTCGCTTCCGTCTTCCTTGCAAGTATATACATCTCGCAAAACAAAACAGATTATTTATTTAAAAGGTGCTATAATTTCTTCAAAATGACCGTGTACGATTTAAAATAATCGCACACGGTCATCTTTTAGTTCAAAAAATTACAACATTTTTTTACGTTACAGCAGAAACTCTGGATGGCTCTTCACTCACGGTCATCTTTTAGTTAAAAAAATTACAACATTCTCGACGTTACAGCAGAAAATCTGGATGGCTCTTAAAAGTGATCGTGTCTGAACCCAAAAACTGAAACTTGAATTCTCTCTGGTCTTCATATTATTCATCGCCGTTGACCCCAACATTAACGACATGGTGAGCATCAGGACCTGAAATTGGCTGCACTGGTTTCTTCTGAAACAATTCGGAAGTGTTGAATCTGGCAAGGGATGCTAACTCTTGAGCTGCTTCACAGATTTCTCCAATGCACACTACAGCGTCTACTAGCAACGATGCTACTGTTGCTGCTGGTGTTGTCTCCACCACACCAGCTCCTTCCCAAGGGTTTGTTTTCAGTATGCCTTTCAGATTTTCTGCTGCCATTTTAGCATTCGTCACGTGCATATTTGACATTGATGCTTCTGTCATCTTCTTCATTGCTGTTGATAACTCCTTCAAGGCTTTCCCTGATTCCGTGCTGATTTCTGTGCATGCCTCTTGAATCTTGCTTCGAAGCTCAAGCGGGGTCTGTGTAAGTATCACAACTTTTTTCGGTTAAAATAGTGTCATATTCAGGTGGTGCGAAGAGTCCAGGAATACTCTTAAAAAATGATTATTTTAAAAATAATATATGTAATGCTCTTCTTCAAATTAAGAGATGTGGTTAATTGTATATACTTGGTGAGAGCTGTGGAGGAGGGAATTAAGAGCTTCAATCTTGTAAGCACACTGCCGAATTACATTCCCGAGCTTTAAGTATTGCTTCCATGGATGGCGGAATCTAAATTTCCCATGAGGAGGTTCCCATCTTGCCAGAGTAGCCTAAAAATCAACAAACAAACAAAATAAACGTATGATTATGATTTGTGATGAAGCTAATTTTTGTAGATGAAAGAGTTCTAAGAGTGACACAGCAATTTATTATTGATACTGATATACTGACCATTGATTCTTCACTGCTTTTTGAAGAGAGGATACTTTTGTATTTCTCCAGAACTGGTTTAGCATCCACCCCTTCCTTATTCTCTAAAATATTGTTGAAGTACGCGTCCCCAAATTCTGCATGTTAATATCGGCCCCTGCTTTCGTTAGCACCATATCCCAAGGACATCTTATTCCTAGTGTTAAATCAAATTTCTAAAATGAGTTTTCTTTTAATTTCTCTCTCCCTTGTAGATTTTTTCTAAAATTTTATTGGTTTTTGACGCTAACTAAAATATCTTTCTTAAAAGGTTTTGTATTAAGTGGCATCTCACAAATACGGGAGATTCAGATTGCTAATTGTAAATGTAGAGTCATGATGTACTTAGATCGAATTCCAGATTTAAGTTCTTGCGGCGCATCTAGAATTGTCTATTTTGTAGTATGAATCTTCTAAAAATAGTTCCTCAAGTTTGATAAACCGAAAAAGAAGAGGAAAGGAAATACTGTGCACAGCACTATGGTGCTTATATTTGCACATGCAATAGAAAATCCCCATGTTTAAATATTTACTCTCCTAATTTTCTCACTCCCTTCTCTTAAGATTTTGTACTTCATCATTCTTTACTCATTTAATTTGCTCTATGCTTATATGCTACACTCAATATCTTTTCTTCTTCCTCTTGCTTAAAGCTCGAAAAATTAGAAAGGATATATAACTTATTTGTTTGTTTATACTTGTTCAAAGTCACATTTAGCAAAGGTTAACATGTAGTTCCCAAAAATTCTAATAAAGGAGACGATAGCCCAACAAAATCAAATGAAGGCATGTATAGTAATTAGTGGAAAAGCTTAGAGAGAAAAGGGAAGAAGGGAATTAACGAAAGAGAATAGTACGCAGAAGAAATAACCTTGAAAGAAGAGGGAGAGCTTTTCCAAGTTGGAGGCAATGAGATTGTGAAGATCCTGACCAATCCAAACTGGGCATATGAATACACAAACCAAGACACCAATAAGGCAGCCCAGAAGGATGGTCAAGATCCTCTCTTGTGCCACTGATATCATTTCACCCTCTCCACTATCCGAAACAGTCACGATCCCCAAGGTCATCAGGAAAACGAAGAGCCCATAATCGTACCTCTTCAGTTCCGGGATGAACCTCAAGAATGTCACTACTCCAGCTGCAAATTTATTAGACATGCATGCATTACTACACCATCAAATCAGCTCTAGTTAGGCTTATTTAGCTCTTTAATTACTTTATGATTAGTAGCTCATTATTTAATTTAATTAATTACCTGTCACTGACATAAAAATTGGAATTAGCGCTGTCTTTCCTGATTCTGGAAAACGGTCTGCTATGAAACGTACTCCAATACCTAAACCAGCCCCTAGCATTGTCGCCAACAGTCTGTTTAACCCTTTCCCCAATGTTGCACCTGCAAATTAAACACACCACATTTAAGATAATCATATACTGAAAATTAAGCTGATTAAGTGTAAGGAAGTGGTTTGTAAGTTAGGGTTCTTACCCACGGAAAATTCCATGACAATGATGACGGTAATGAGAGACCATATGGTATTGTCACCGAAACCGCGGAAGGTGGGTCTGAAATAGTAGAATGTGCAAATAAGAAGGAGTGCAAACCCCACCTTCAGAGAATGGATAATCCTTCTTGGATCATCTTCTGCAACCTGCTTTGCCTTCTTTGCCACATGTACTAACAATCCCAGATCTTGTTTTTGCTCTTTCATTTTCAGGGAAAGTGGCTGCATGATATAATAACAAAGGCGATGGCTATATATAAGTGCATGGGGAAAAAGTGCTTGAAATCCTATATCGAGCTCTATTCATAAGTCACCAACATTGACAATTATCGTTTCCTTTATTCGGACATTTTTTTCTTCTTTTTCCATTCGCCAAAACTTCAATTCCCATTACTGTACTAGGCATATCAGAAAAAAATAAATGTAAATAGGATCATCATATAAGATATGTGTGCCACATTGGGGCAATAGTGGTGAATTGTAAGGTCTAATTCCTTGAAAGCTAATGAATTATTGGTTAAAAGTTTCTATAATATTCAGCAATAAATTCAAGGAGAGCACAAGTGCCGTGGCCTCTCTTGAATTTTGAAAATTTTAACTTTTATATATAATTTTTATGTATAGTTTTAATTTAATTTTTTAATTTATAAGAATTCGTCTTTTTATATTGTAAGAATTTATTTCTTTGTATTTAAATTTTTTATCTAAAAACTTTCACCTTTTTAAAATCAAATCTTAAATATGTCTCTAATAGTATAATTGCACAATATTGAATTTTTAGGATGCCAGGCGTGTAAGGTGCTTAATTTTTCAGAGCAAGATCCCCTTGCGCCCAGGTTTCTGCGTAGGTCTCTGCTTTTTTTTTTTTTTTTTGGTAGACACCACCGTACTCAAATTGATTTTTATGTAGTACGTACTAAACAAAAGTGTTATGGAATGATTTAACAAAAATACTTGTAGTTGGTGAGGCTGAAAGAAAATTTCACACATGTCACTGGTACGTCGCCAACAATGTTAGATTAATATATCTTTATTGTTTTCGTTTGCAATAAAAAAAATATATACTTAAATTAAGGTTCAATGGAATACGTTTTAAAATTACCAATAATGAACATTATTTTCAAAGCTGCGAGTCAATTTAATAAATTAGTCAAATTTATATTAACACATATATAAAAAATATGTCAACTTGAATGTCAAGTTGAAACCGTCATATTTTAAGTGGACTCCAATAAACTTAAGTGAACTAAAAAAAAAACAAAAAAAAAAAAAATACTCAATTTAGCTCAAGAAAAATTTGAAATGCCCAAAGGTTAAATTCAGTTATAAATTACTTTGAAAATTATAATATTACACACAAACATATATTTTAATATTTTTTAGTATTCTTAATTAATAATAATATGAAGTAACTATAAGAGAATTTCAATGTCATCATCATGAATACTCAATTTTAAAGTAATTTTTTTAAAAAAATCATAATATCACAATTTTTTTTCGGAAGTAACATTTTCTGTTATGTTACAAAAGAAAGTGCTCTTGAATAAAAGAATTATACTTTTTTAAAAGAACTTTTAAATTATATTTATCATTTATTACATTTCTTCTCGGGTAAGTTATTGCAAATGAACAACGGACATATTTTCCGCCTTTCTAACAAAGCCACAATATTCATGACATGATATATATTCTCATGCCTTTTATTTGTCTTTAATATTTCTAGTGTAACTTAAATATTTAAAATGAAAATATTTTTAAATTATAATTTATTCCAATATAAAGTTCATTTCTTAAATTTAAATTTGTAATTTTTTGTTTAGTTATAATTTTTTTTTTATCAAGCACGCCCTAATTATCACTATTTATATCAATTTTCAAGTTAAAATTTTTGAAGCTTAGTAATATTGAATGAATATTTATGTATAAACTTTCTTAGATCTTATACATTGAGTTGAATAAGTGATACAGGAAATTTATTACTGTGGGTTAAGTACACCGCTTCTTTCTTGGACAATGACACAGTTTGATTTATTTGCCATGCGTGCCTTTTATATCATCTATATTAAGCATAACTGAACTTTTGTATTTTTCAAAATTGCTTTAAGAATATACAAGGTTACTTACATCACTTAGAATTTATAAACTTACTCAAATTCAGCAACGAAGGCACAATTTTTAGTCTCCTGGAATCTTCAACGAAAAAATTTTCACAATATTTTTGGATGAAGTATGCCATTGCGTATTAAGTTATTGACTGTATTAACCCATTTTACAAATTAACAAACTTTAGCTGTCAAATTAATATTAACAGTTAATTATGATGGTGTTTGATGACTGCAAAACCTTGACTAATTAATTCTAGAACTGCCACGAGTTAAAACCAGTTTTGTACATTTATATTAAATTTATTCAAATTATATCAATTGTTCATATATCTAAATTATATTTTTTAACAAATTCTAATGTCTATCATTCGACTGTGCTGAGCTGTTCAATTTGGAAGTTGGCTTGACATCCTCTAAGAGTTTATGGAAAAATAGTGTTTCAAGAGGGTACGTAATTGAGTAACAAAAACTTTTGACTCTGGGATGAACTAGAATGTAAAATCAATTTCATTTTTCACATGTTACGTACGTGCCTTCCATTTTCCAACACATGAAAGCGAAGCTAGCTCGTTGATTATTTTTGACCAGTGATCCTTAATTGGTGATCATTAATTTGCACTAATTAGGGTTTAATTTTCCAATGTATGGGAATAGAGTTACGTTCCATTTAAACTATTTAGATTAATAGAACAGAAAACCTAAAAGAAAAGCTTAATGATGTGAAACGATAAATGGAATGTTTAGGCAACTTTTTTCTTAAATTGTTGTAGTCAAATATAGGTACAAATTATCGGCTAGTTCAACACAATTTCCTCATGGTTTCTCGTAAAACATTTTAATGCTATTGAAAAAGTTGGCGCATAAGTAGAATAACATGGCTGCCATGCGTGTTTGCGGTTCCCAGACAATATATTCAGCTTGTCATACATATTTTCGTTAACTATGTATCATTTATAACAGAGAATGTTGTAATTTTTTTAAGTTATAAAATGATTGTATATGATTATTTTTTAAATTAAAAGATTACTATATTCCTTGTTAGACAGCGAGATTTGGTATTCATTTCTTACTAATTATTCCTTCATGCAAAAGTAAAAGGGTAAAAGCATAAATGAAAAAAGAAAAAAGAATTTTTTCCTTTATTCAAGGCTATCTTTGATTTGTCAGAAACGGTTTAGTATTTTAAATATATCAACCAAGAGAAAGAAAAAGAAAAAGAAAACTATTGGACTCGACCCTTATTTGCCCTTGACTAATGTGATATAAGGTATATGACAAAAGTCAAAGAGATATTTGTTTCACATATAACTTTTATACACATTATTTTAGGCTGAGCGACATAGACAGTAAGTTTACAAAACAATTCTCGTGATGCATGTAGTACACAGCATATATGTTGTACGATTTATTCACACATTGAAAATATAATAATAAAAAATAAAAAAAATTTGTGCCTTTGTATATTGTACGGCGTGTGATCTGTATTCCTCTTGTAATTATGTCTTAGATGACTACAAATGCTCTACACTTGGCTGCTAAGGTGTAGTCAATTGTAGAAAGAAGAAGAATCTTTCCATTTTTTCCTCGAATTTTAAATTTAAAATTTTTAGGAGTCACTTATGATCAAATATTAAACTTTTAACTCTTCAACTCTAATATAATCATTTTCTACTAAAATTTCCCAAAAAGCATTATATATATTAAAGAAACACAAGAAAATGACTTTCTTTTTTAAACCACATCTTAGTCTATTAAATGAAACGATTGCATGCAATATCTTTTCTATTCAATGGCTCAAGATTTAGACAACAATTTACTATTCAAAAACACACATTCGGGCGCCATTTTTTTTTTTTTTAAGTACATGTCCTGGAAAATATGTCTATAGAGTTCCCTGCATATCTTTATCATTATCATTTTTAAAATAACTATTTAATTAATTTATTAGTTATTTTAATCAATTACAAATTCTGGTTAATTTTGTGGCAAGTTTGTAGAGGTCTAGTTGATTGTAATTATAACATGATGAGGTTCACCATTGTCACAAGCATCCTGATGTTGAGGACTATTAGTTGAGAGCTCTGCTGCAACTTTAACGTCCTTGTTCTTGAATTCAGCTTGGAACGAAAGTTCTTGAATGGATTCAGCAAGTTTCTCAGTACATGAAACTATTGGGACAAAACTTAATTTTAATGAAATCCTAATCAAATTAAGACTCATCATATCAAATTATCAAGAATAATAATTTAAATGTGAAAGCGTACCTGAATCTATATCATTGATGTGATCCTTTAATCTTGTGGCTATAGACTTCCAAATTGATATGTATGAACTTTAAGAGAACTGACTCTCTCTCTTTTCTAATAATGAAATATTAGAAAAGAAACTTCATACATTTAATTTGAGGAACTATTTTATAAATGGCACACATTATCCTAATTTCTAATTATCATTAAATTAAAAATTAGATATATTATGATATATACAAATATATAAGTTCATACTTTATGATATACTTTAAGTCCATTCTAATTTTAAATCGAATTAGATTACTTTTAAAATTTGGATTTATCCTTTTATGTGATAGCATATAACATACACTTATTATTATCTTTAATATATATGTCCATAATACCAAAATCTCCCACTTGGACTATATCTATACATTTCACTTTATAATTATATGCTACAATGTAACCTTATAAGCTCAAAACTTTTGCTATCATAACCAAAAGTATTCCTGAACAATCTCATCCATTGATTATGCCAACATAAAACTAAGACGACTTTCGTTACATGTATCATAACTAAATTCATCTCTAATTACATATATCAACATAACCAAATACATAGATCAAGTATGGATGTGTAGCATGGAAGTTACATGCAATATGATCTAAACATGTTTATTTCCAACTGGTCTACCTTAAAGCTTAGTGAGATTAAACCATACCAAAATCAGAGTGTGAATGAACTGGAAAAACTTTATTTTTGAAGAAAATAGCCTCAAACTTCATAACTGAAATAACCATATAATATGTCTACAAGGCAAAATTACAAACTTTCACTGAAATTGAATATCCTGACACCCATTTAAGCATTCTGCTCATGAAAGACCTTAGGTCCTAATTCCTTAGTAAGCAAATCCACAACCATGAAGTTTATGCTAATATGCTTTATAGATACTTGACCACTATGAACTTTTTCTTTATCAACAAGGGACTTAATATTTATATGCTTTGACTTCATCAAGCTCTTTTTGTTATTAGAATATAAAATTACTGATTTATTATCACAAAATATCTTAAATGGTCTATTAATTCTATCCATAATTCACAGCCCAGTGACAAACTTTTGCAACCATATTCCTTGAATGGATGCCTTATAACATGTTATAAATTCAACTACCCTAATAGAAGGAGCTATGAGTGTATGTTTTGCGCTCTCCCAGACAGCTCTTCCAACAAACAGATAGATATAGCCTAAAGTAGACTTTATACTATTTAAGCACCACGCAAAGTTGAAATCTGAAGACCAAATGATCTCTAATTTATCTGACCTCCTCATGTGAGCATGTAATATTTTGTTCTCTATAAATACCATATGAACTATTTGGTTGCTTTCCATTGATCTATTCTTGGAATACTTAAATATCTACCAACATTCACATAATGTACGTAACATCTGGATGCAAACAAATATGTGCATAATTTAGACTCCCTACTACTGATGCATAAAGAATCTTTTATATTTCTTTTTTTAAGGATATTCTTAGGACACTGGTTAAGACAAAACTTGTTTCCTTTAGCCACAGAGGTATCAGCTAGTTTACAATCTTGCATGTCATATTTTTTTGAGAACCTTTTAGATATAAGCCTTTTATGATAATCCAAGAATACCTCGAGAGAGATCCCAATGTATCTAAATCCCTAATACAAAGGTTGCATCACTAAGATCTTTCATCTCAAAATTTCTCTCTATAAGTCTCTTAGTGTCATGCAACAAGCCTATATCGTTGTTAGCAAGCAATATGTCATTGACAAATAAAACTAGAAAAATATGCTTACTCCTACTGAATTCGTGGTATATTCAATCATCAACCAAATTTATGTCAAAACCAAATGAGATATCGATCTGGTGAAATTTGTAATACCATTAATGAGGCATCTGATTAAGCCCATGGATGAATTTCTTTAATTTGCTAACCATTGACTTTGTATCACCCAATACATAGTTTTCCGTTTACACTATATAAATTGTTTCATCGACATCACCATTGAAAAACATAGTTTTGACGTCCATTTGATATAGCTCATGATTGCCACTAAAGCCATTATAATCCTAAAAAAGTCTTTCAATGAAACTGGAAAGAAAGTCTATTTATAATTGATGCTATCTTTCTGTATAAAGCCCTTAGCAACAAGATGTGCTTTGTAACTTTCCACATCACCTTTTGAATCCCTTTTGGTCTTAAATATTCATTTGCAACCAATGGGTTTCACTCCTTCAAGCAATGGGTCAAGATCCCATATGTCATTGTCTTTTATGGACTTAATCTCTTCATTCATGGCATCATCCATTTTTTAGAGTTAAAACTTTCTATGGCTAGACAAAAATTGATTGAATCATTTTCCATCACTCAAATGTCAACATCATATCCTTGGAAAAATATAATATAATAATCCAAAATTGCATTTCTCCTCTCTCTAGTGGATCTTCTTAATGGCAATGGTTATTGAGGTTATGGAGTTTGTTCTTATGGAATAACTTCTTGAACTTGTGCGGGAGGTTGCACAATATTGTCTTGATCCAAAATTACTTTTTGAACAATGTTAGCCTTATATGGATTTCTTACGATTTCTTAAAATTAGAATTTAAATTGAAATTGATGAGCAAAATTGAAACCCAAAAGGAAATTCATATTACTACAGATCTAAAAATAATTCTGTAACTAATTCTTAATGATTCAACATGCAAATGGCTCTGATACCACTTGTTGGGACAAAACTTAATTTAATGAAATCCTCATCAAATTAAGACTCCTCATGTCAAATTATCAAGAATAATAATTTAAATGCGTAAGCGTGCTTGAATCTATATAACTAATGTAATCTTTTGATCTTACGACTATAGACTTCCAAATTGATATGTATGAACCTTAGGAGAACTGACTGTTTCTCTTTTCTAATGATGAGATATTACAAAAGAAACTTCACACATCTAATTTAGGAACCATAACCTTATTTTATATAATGACACACATTGCCCTAATTTCTAATTAGGCCCATCATCAAAAAAGAAATTAGATATATTATATATATACACATATAAGCCTATACTTTATAATATACTTTAGGCCAATCCTAATTTAAATTAAATTATTTTACTTTTAAAATTTGGGCTTATCCTTTCATATGATATCATATAACATACAATTATTATTATCTTTAATATATATAATTTATATGTCCATAATACCAATAAAAGCCACATTAACTAGCAGGCAGGCCATAATAACTACATGTATAACCTCAAGTAGATTAACACCTTCCCTCAATTCTGTTCTTAGCTTACACCTAAGATTGATGGCTCAGATCTTAGATTTGGCAATGTAAGGCTAAGCAAAAGATGGTGGAGCATCTTTGTCATTGCCTTTGCTAACTCCTACAATGCCTTCCCTGTATCTGTGTGCATCTTGATACATGGCTCTTGTAGTTTGCTTCTGATTTCTAAAGTTGTCTATAATGCAAACAAATTATTAACACCACAAAATCAATTTACTTGACTATGTAGTAAGCACCCACATACACACCTACATGTAAAGTACCATTTCAACTTAATAGCTTAAATTGATATGAGAAGACTCATCCATATTAGTACCTTAATATTGTTAATTAGGAAGCTATTAAGAGCATCAATACGATAAGCACATTGCCTAAATAGGCTTCCTATCATCAAATATTGTTTTCAAGGATGATGAAATTTAAACTGACATGGCAAGGCTCCCACATTGCAAAATTAGCCTATAAAACATAGCAATGTCATTTAAGTAGTGTAAGAGATATAAATGATAATGTTCCGGCTTTGTTATGAATTATGTACTAAGTTCTCTTCAGCTTGTTTTGAATTGTGAACACTTATATATCCTTGCAAAGATTACTTGTAGGATTCTACTCCACCCTCTGATGTTCTGAAATATTCATTTCTAAAACCTGATAATTTTAAACAATCATACAATCTTTGAGCTATTGATTACACACACACACATATATATAGTATAATCCAGGTAAAGAACATTTAAAAAAGATGTCAATCTTTTCAATGTCTTTCAAGAGTAGATTGTGAAGATCATCACCGGCCCATATGAGGAACACAAAAACATAGATTAACACAGATATTAAACCACCTATAAGAATTATGATTAACCTTGTCTGTGCAATGTCTAGTATCTCATCATTTATGTAGCTGGATAAAGATACCATGCAGAACATCAATATAAATACTAGCAACCCATAATCATATCTCGATTTTATTTCAGGAAAAAAACAAATGCGAGTCACTCCTATTGTTGTAACACATTCATTCAATTTTAGTTTATCTTCTTAGTAAGTAGCTTAATTAATTAATATGGTCCTAGTTGAAAATTGTGGGAGCATAAGGAGACTTACATTATTCTCCTTATTTGCGAAAGCTTGATCTGATTCTGAATAGGATCACTAATTGTATGAGATACTCACAGTATGTCGAGGGTATCTAAAAGTTTCCACAGCCTAAGTCCCCTCTCACTCTCAATTGCAAAATACTCGTAGGTGTTTAATTTAGTTTCTATAGACTACTTTTCAGCATATTTATTATATAATAGACTAGCCTATATAAAGGCTAGTTAAGGTTAGAATTTAGTAATAATTCTTATAATTAATATTTTACTCTTATTTAATGAGCACCACTTATGGGTAGATACTATATAATATCTTAACAAATCTAATCCTAGATCTTATCATATATTAAACATATTCAAACCCTAAATGTTATACAATATTCCAACAAAAATGAATAAATATTACTTAGTACAAAAACTATGATCCCAAGAAGTATAAGCTTCCTAAAATTTCCAACTGAATTAGTCAAATAATAAGTTACAAGTCCAAGTGCTCTAGCAAAAAATGTAGCCAAACCTTTATTTAAACCTTTCCTAAGTATTGCTCTTGCATGTGTCACATATAACGATATTAACATAACAGCATAAGTGCTTACATTTAACATGGTGAATTTGTGAAAATGAACATACCTATAAAGAATTCAGAGGCAACAATGATAATGAAAACAACCCACATTGCAGAGGAACCAAAATAGTGGTAAAGAGGATCAAAATAGTATAATGTTGTTAAGACTAAGGTAATTGCTAATCCTACTTTCAAAGAATGAGTCTCCCTTTTGGATCTTCTTCTCCAAGCTTCTTCAACTTCATTATCACATTGACTATTACTAAAATTTTCAGGCAATGCCATTTTCCTATGCATCCAACCCTTAGAAATAGCAGCAGCAAAAACAATGTCGTTGCCATATCAATTAGCTTCTAATGCCATTTGCAACGTTGATAGTGAAAACTATTGTAAAATGCTAATTGAATTGTTGTAGAATATATATATATATATATATATATATGATATTGGATGACATTTATAGAATTAATATAAAATTTGATATGAGAACTAACATACACGATATGTAAATTCAAAGGCCCTATTATATCCCAGTTTTGTTAGAATTTGGAATTTACTAGTTTGTACAAGTACAACTTCTTTCCTTTCAAGTGAGTTGTTAAAGATACATGTATTTATTTCTGTGACCCATGCTCCTTTTTTAGAGTGAGATTTAGGTCTTTTAAGTTGCAATGGCTATTAATAGAATGACTTGAAATAGAATGATTTTAAGAGTTTTATAAGAGAAAAATGGTGATTTTTAAAATTTTTATTTGTAAGTTACATTAAAATAGAATAATAAAAGAACTTGTAAATTTCTTTTTTATATTAATCTTATGAATATGAGGTTTTGGTGTTTAGAATCTTGTTGAATTAATTAGGGTAAAAATTCATGATTTAAAGGGTTTTAATCAAGCAATTCACTTCATTCTATTCTTAATCTTTCACTTTGAAGAGTGAAAAAAAATGAATTTTTAGAGGGTTTGGAGGAGTATCTTGATTTTACCTTAATCCTAAACTATAAATTCTCTTGTCACTTCATTTCATCCATAGATAAACTTCAAAAATTTTACCCCTTTAGACATTTCACTATATTCTATTACATTTTAAGTCATTCATTTAAACATACTCTTAAATTAAAAATATATAATTAAAAAGGTAAAAAATATATAATTTAAGTCCTTAACTTATTACTAAATTTTCATTTTAATCTCTTACTTATTTTGTTTTCTAAAATGTTTCTTCAAAATTATTACTTTTGGTCTTCTACTTTTGATATCATTATTATATATAGTCCATCAAATTAAACCACATTAATTCATATGGAGAGATAAAAAAAATTCTAATAAATGAGGGTTTATTTTGAGAAATAAAATAAATAAAAGATTAAAATGATAAGTCAGTAATAAGTTAAGGAACAAAAATATTGTTGTTCTCAAATTTAAAAAATAGACCTCAAGAAAGAGGAAGAGGGCATACTTTCCATGGATGAGTTCAAATCTTCTCAACTTCAAATATAAATTAATGGTGTCAAATTAAGGAAAAAGATAAAAGGAAAAAAAAGAGAGATACAAATGGAAAGGGAGAAATCAGACTCCATACACGCTTTCATCTTTTTCTCTTTCTCCTTTCTATTACATATAATTGGATATTACTGACAGTCAATTCTTCCCATTTAAACTCCACCCCCCATATTTCTTTCTGCGTTAGAGTGTGGCAAAACTGAATGACACATCTACGTCAGGCTTGCTTGTAGTGTAAATCCTCAATGATTGAGTCTCTATTCTCTGCATTGATAGCTATGGAAGTAGACATGCAATAGAGGAGTGATGAGGTTGAAGTAGTTTTGCTGGACTAGAATGAGTTGGATGGAAATGGAGATTTGGGATTTGCAGTGATTGGTATATTGGTGACAAGTAAACTAGTTAATAGAGCTGCCTTCAAATCCTTAGTTCTTAGAAGCTGGAATGCGAAGGGTAAGATCTCTATCAATGATGTTGGTGAAAATTTATATATGTTTAGTTTTGAAAGGAAAGCTGATTATGATAAAGTTTTAAAGGATAGCCCCTGGATTGTGATGAGATTTCTGTTAATGCTAAAGCTTTGGTCCCTGTTGCTTGCGCTAGAAGAGGTGGAGATTAAACAATGTAATTTTTAGGTCCAACTTCATGATCTCTCAAAAGAGGCCATGGCGAAGAACAATATTATGAGATTGGCAAACAAAGTAAGGGAGATTGTGGGGTATGAGAATCCTTTTAAGAATGGAGGTTTACGTAGAAGTTTTGCGAGAGTTAAAATTAGTATGAATGATGCGATCTCTGATTTTTGGTATTTGTGTTGCAAGGCCTAGGTTATTGAAGCTTTGGATTAGCGTTAAGTATGAGAAGCTTCAACATTTTTGCTATAATTGCAGTAAGATTGGGCATGATTAGAAGAGCTGTGATGTTGAGAAAGTGGAATCATTAAGATTTAATGCAGGCTTGGGTGGTGGCACTAGTTAGAGGGATGATTGAGATTCTTAGCTTCAGAGGTGTAGAGGAACAGAAAGGGGGCCCAAAAATAGAGATAGTGGCACGTGAGTGGTTAGTCCTTGGTGAGAATATGGGTTGTTTTGCATGCAAGAAGAATTCTGTTAGTGAGGAGCTTCTTAGTAATAGAATGGAGGTCATGACGGATAATGCTAAAGATTCTATAGATTGAAACGTGGCGGAGGATGACTTTAAGCATGAATTAATGGATGTTAAGCTAAGAGGACTAGTGGAGGACTGTGATAAACATGATAAAAAATCTGATGCCAGGGAAGAGACTACAGATAAAGATATAGGCCTTTTTAGTTGGCCCAGCATAGTGTATAAAAAAGATGGAGCAGGTGAGCTTTCTTATAGGACCCAGTCTATAGACATTAAGAAGGGGAGTGGCAGAAAAAATGAGGAGGAAGTGAGAGCCACGTCAGTTAACTCTATAAGGGGTGGTCAAAAGGAAAAGAAAGTAACTGAGTATTTTGTGGAATTCCCATCAGATTATGAGAGGAAGTC
Organism: Delonix regia; assembly: GCA_037074485.1. Classification (NCBI taxonomy): domain Eukaryota; kingdom Viridiplantae; phylum Streptophyta; class Magnoliopsida; order Fabales; family Fabaceae; genus Delonix; species Delonix regia. The sequence goes on along the minus strand of CM073456.1, from coordinate 12,735,555 downwards.
TAATGAGAAAGTGATAGTGGTTAGAGGAGTGAAAGTTTATGAAGCAGAGGTAGCGCAAAATCATCTAAGAATTAGCCTTGAAAGGAATACAAAGCTAGAAATTTCACCTTAAAGGAAGAATTGTAAACGAGTGACTATAGTTGTCTCGTGCAGTAAAGGGAAAGAAAGTTTTAGCTTATGTAGAGAAACAGGGGACTTTTCCAATGGTATGAAGACGAAAGTGTCACCGAAAAACAGAAGGAAGAGGAGCATTAGAATGACAGAAGGATTAACGGAGGTCCCTATCAAGCTGGGTTCACTGAATAAGTTCAAGTTAAGTTCTGGGTATTGTTTTGGGGCTATAATTGAGGATGGCAAGGAAAAGAAACCTGAGGGACTTGGTGGCTAGCCATTAATAGCCACCAAGGGGGCCATGATTCTGTTATCCTAGAACTGTTAAGGCTTGAGGGCTACCTTGACAGTTAAATATTTAAAGTTCTTGTGCAGAAAATACAGACCCTTAGTCTTTCTAATGGAAACTAGGATGAAAAAAAGGAAAGTTGAAATATTACAAAAAAAGGTTGTCATTTAATAATATGGTAATTGTGGAACCAGAGGGTTTGAGTGGAGGATTAGTGTTATGGTGGGAGGATTTTATGCACTAAGAATTTTATTCATTTTGAGGTTCTTGGAGGGCTAGATAAGGTATTTGGTTTTATCACAAGTGTTTATAGTCCCCCAATTGAAGAAGATGTAAGGAACTGGTGAAAGAGTCTTAAAAGTTTGGATCTAGGTATGGAGGTGCCTTGGTTATGCATGGGGGATTTTTATAATGATGAAAAGTTGGGGGGAAGAAGTAGACCTTTATATAGTTTTTTAGCTTTTCAACAGTTTCTGGAGGAAGGGAATCTAATAGAGCTGGAAAGCAAATGAGTCTTTTTTACTTGGTCAAATAGAAGAATGGGGAGAGCACACATTAAGGAAAAACTTAACTATAATCTTGGCTGGAGGGAGCTGATGTCGAAAGTTTTAGTTACTACTTTAGAACCTATGAGGTCAGATCACTTACTACTGATTGTTGACTTATGTTTTTCAGATGGGATAGCAAAGAGGAGTTTCAGATTTAAAATGATGTGGCTGGATCATAATGGATTTAATGAAGTGGTGTTTAGAAATTGGTAGAATTATGTAAGTTGGGGAAGTGGAGTTATTCAGGCCTTCTTGCGCAATCTATATAAGGTCATATGGGCATTGATAAAGTACACACTTATTGAGTTTCCTAATAACAGAGGGGTGCTGAATTCTTTATTGGATAGGCTGAGAAAGTCTTATAAGAATGAATGGGATAAAGATGCTGTCTTGGAGGAAAATGAGATTCTAAAACAAATTGAGTTCACTTAAGACAAAGAGGAGAACTACTAGGCTTAGCACTTTAAAGTTCTGTGGTTAAGGTGTGAGGATAAAAATTCGATGTTTTTTTAACAATACTACCTTAAGAAGAAGACCTAAAAATAATGTGGGCTTTCTCTTGGAAGATAACGACAGAGTAGTAGAATCGCAAGAAGAGATTGCAGAATGCTTTCAAAAGTTTTGTTCACAATTGTATGACCATGATGGTTTGAGAGACTTTTCGAGTACATTATGGTTCATTGATAGAGTGGTCAAAGAGGAAGATAATGATATGTTGAGCTTGCCAGTAATGGATGAAGAGGTCAGGAAATCTGTTATGGAATTAAGGCATTTGAAGGCATCTGGGCCTAATGGATTTTCTAGTATTTTTTATCATCATAATTGGGAGATTGTAGGTAAATAAATCTGTGAAATGGTGAAATAATTTTTCAGAAGTGGTGAGGTGGGAGAGGTCTTTTTTCAGAATGAATGAAACTAACTTGATTTTAATTCTGAAAGTGAATTGTCCTAATAAGATGGGTCACTTTATAAGGTGATTTCAAAAATTATGGCAAATAGGATGAAAAGCTTGCTGCCAAATATATATCTATGAACTAAAGGGTTTTTGTGGCGGGTAGACAGATTTTTAATAATGTGGTGGTTGTCCATGAAGCCTTTCACTACCTAAAGGCTAAAAGAGGATGAAGGCATGAGTATGTTTTGAAATTAGACATGAAAAAGGCATATGATAGAGTGGAGTGGGACATTTTAGAGGCTGTTATGTCTAAAATGGGTTTCTCATCTTTTTGGGTGAAAAAGATTATGAATTGTGTTGCTACGATGTCCTTTAATTTAATGCTTTCTAGTAAAACCATTGGTAAGCTAAGGCCAAAAAGAGGTTTAAGGCAAGGAAATCCCCTCTCTCCTTACCTTTTCATTATTATTACAGATGTTCTCTCTAAGATGGTTGAGTATTATGCCAGGGAGAAGAAGATTGTGGGTATTAAGTTAGCTAGAGGTTGTCCTCTTCTTACACATTACTTTTTTGTTGATGATTTGGTGTTTTTCCTTATAGCTTCAGTAGATAACTGCCTTTGTATGAAATAGATTTTGGAAGACTACTATATTGCTTCAGGCTAGCGAGTGAACTTTGAAAAATCATGTATTTTTTTCTCAAAAAATACCTATAATTTTCTCCGAAAAGAAATCAACCATACTTTAGGAGTTGAAGCAACAATCTCTCTATGTATGTATTTGGGCCTCCCAGTGGTGTGGGGTAGATCTAAGTGCGAAGTTCTAGCCTTTGTTAGGGATAAGGTTAGAAAGAAGGTCGAAGGTTGGAAATGGAGGCTTCCATCTCAAGCAAGGAAAGAGGTGTTGATCAAATCAGTGGTGAATGCAATTCCCACTTATACTATGTCGTGCCTCTTATTCCCTAAAAAGGTGTGTAAGGAGCTTGATAGTATGATTTCAAATTTTTAGTGGGGACAAGAGAAGGAAGAAAGTAAGATTCACTGGGTTGCTTAGGAAAAGCTTTTTGAATCAAAAGCTAAGGGAAGGTTAGGTTTTAAGGATTTTCATAGCTTTAATTTAGCTCTTTTAGCTAAAATGGGGTAGAGAATTCTAAACTCACCTGAAGAAATATGGGTGGAAGTTTTTTAAGGGTATGTACTTCTCAAGAACTGACTTTTTAAAAGCTAGGAACGGCGCAAGGGCCTTATGGTTATAGAGCAGTATTTTTTAGGGAAGAGAGTTACTCATGGATATGGTTTGTTGGAGTATTGGTGATGGTAGGAGGATTAACTTCTGGAACGATCCCTGGATTCCAAATTTACCTAACTATAAACTCATGTCTTTATGCCCTTTCGAAGCTATGAAGGATTATTGTGTGGCTGAATTTATATCTGCGGTTTCATGGGATTTTTACTTAGTAGAGGGGTGGCTATCTGAAGAAGAGGTTTGTGGTATTCTTAAGGTTCCTATTCCAATAAGGAATAGGTTGGATAGATGGGTTTGGTTAGGAAGGAAGGATGGTGACTATTCAGTAAAGAGTGGATATCATTATGCAAGATTGAAGGATGATAAATTGAGTATTGGCAGACCCAGTTCTTCTGCTTCCACCAATTATGGCCTTTGAAAATTTATTTGGAAGCTTAAAGTCACACAAAGGGTGAAGAATTTCCCCTTAAGGGCTTATCTGAATTCTCTGCCTTCAATGGAGAATCTTTGGAGGAGGAAATGTTGTGATAATCCAATTTGTCCTATTTGCTTGCTAATGGGAGAATCTGGGGAGCATGCTCTCTTACTCTGCAAGTGGGTAAGGCCTGCATGGTTTAGTTACTGCTTATCCATTAAGAATGACCCTTTTAGTTTGAGATCCTTTAGTGGTTTGGTGTGGAATTTGTTTAGATATGTCTACCTGAGAGAGTTTGATTTAGCTTTTGTTGCTTATATATGCTGGACTTTATGGAGGTTTAGGTGTAAAAAGGTATATGAGCATGATGACATTAATCCTTTCTTAGCTGTGTACTATGCTACGAGGGTAGTGTTGGAATTCTGGGAGGGTAATGGTTGGAATCCTCAACCTGGGTCTATTTAGGACCAAGCGGATTATGTCTCGGTTTAGACTCCTCCTGTGGTCCCTCAGGTTAAGGTTAACGCTGATAGGGGTTTTGTGGAAGATTCTTTTATTGCTAGTACTGGGGATGTTATCAAGAACTCTGATGGCGAGGTCTTGGTTGCTTGGAGTAATCTTTGTGATGCTTCCTCTGCTTTTATGGCAGAAGTGATGGCTTTGATGACTTGTGTTTCTAAGGTTTTAGAGATGGGTCTAAGTTTGGCATGCTTTGAATCTGATTGTTTAAATCTTATCTCTTGTATTCAAGGCAAGAAATTGTGTCCTGATTGGAGATGTTAGTCAGCGGTTGAAGATATCATGGAGCTTTGCACTGGTTTTAAAAACTGCTTGTTTTTTTGGATTCTAAGATCTGTGAATTTGGTTGCCAATTAGCTTGCCAGATGGTTTGAGAAGGGAAAGTGCCCATTTGGGTGGGAGTTGAATCTCCTATTCCCTTATGTCTTTATCCTTGCCTGTGATGCTGCTCGACGCAAGAGGGTTGGGCTGATGGTGTCATGTGGCTTGACTTTCCCTAGTTTTAGGGGTTCTGTTGGTTTTTAATTTAGTTAGTTTCTATTTGTTTGTTTGTTTCTTTCTTTGTCTTACTCTATTGCTGGTGCTTAGTTTGCTTCTTTCTTTGTGCTAGATTGCTGTTTGCCTTAGTGTTTTATGGATTTCCTTTGGCAAAAAAAAGAAAATTCCACCCCTCTATTGCTTTCCAACTATATGGTGTAAATTATACTAGAGAATTCAGATTTTCAAAATTAAGTGCTACTTTTATTTAGTTGATTTTCAATGGCAACGTGGCAACCTTGATGGGCCTAGGCTTGTGTTTGGTGGCTGAGTATGGGCCTTTTCTTGTATTAGTGTAACAGGGCTTCTCATTTAGTATACTCTAACACACTCCTTGGTTTTGAATCCGTAAGGTCTACCACATATTTTTTTCTTTTTTTTAGAAAAAAAGGCCTAAATTCTTACTTATTACAAATTTTATAATTTATATAAACCAAATTAATGAAATATTAATCCTGAAAGATTTAAATTATTAAAACTTAATAGAGCATTTAACCAAATTTATATTTACAGAATATCTATACTCTAATAGATAAGAATATATATATATATATATATATATATATTGATATATTATTTTGTTTCCTAATTTATTAATTAATTCTCAATCTTCTTTCACAAATTTTTATTTTTAATTTGATCTTTCATTTATTATTTCATTCTCAATTTAATCATTTACTAATTAAAATACTAATTAACACATATAGCTTAAATTTAATTAAAATTGAAGGACTAAATGCAGTAATTTTCAAATGAGGGAGAAATTAAATTAAGAATAAATTAATAAGTGAGATACTAAATTTAAAAATAAATAAATTATGAATCAAATTAAAAATTAATTAATTAATTAATAAAATAAAAATAGTTGTTTTTCATTATGCTTGTCGGTCCAAACAAGTATCGGGCATAAGGACGGTAACCATGCAAATCTGATCTTTGTAAGTACTAATTAATCAATAAATTGTTATTAACTAGTAAATATTTAACTGCACCTTTTTTTATTTTTCATTTAAATTTTGATTTCACATGGCTGATCGCTCTCCACTAATAAAAAAAACCTTTCGGTGCTTATATCATGCTACTACTCTATACATCATCTACTAATTTATATAATTCACACACAACCAAGGGAGACAAGAAGTCGGCACGAACCTAACCTTGGACTTGTTTACGTTCATATTTTTGCACATAAATATCCAAAATGTATTTCGGCAATTTTATGTTCTCCTTTTTATTTCTTTTACGGTGGTTCCATTTACTCTCTCTTTTCCTCTAAAAAATTTTATACAAACGAAAAAAAAAAAAAAAGGTTCCTGGTTCACTTGCCTGAAACTTCTTTCCTTTTGCTTCCCTTTCTTTCTTTCGAGCTTCATATTATATAACAATGCAACACGTTACACGAGTCTCATGTTAGAAGTGGAAACCTAGTTTATATGATAAGTATAGTTGATTATTTATAGATAAAGTGATACATGCTCTAACAAATCAAAGAAGCTCCAAGTTTCTTCACTCTCTGATGCAAAGAGGAACTGAGTGGAAAACAACTCAAACCCCACTTAATGTCATACGCATGTTCAACTTGTGTGGTCACAATGATCTCTGAACCTACTTTCATTCATTTTAATATGCATTTGTAGATTGTTTATAACTGCAGCCTGACTCATCCTCATTTTAATGCAGCTTCCACCATTGAACACTAAAGTCACTGGCTCATTTATTTATGTGATAGGGTTAAATAAATTTTTTTGAAAAATGAAAACAAAAATAAGCTCCTTATGATTTCACTCAGTGCACATTAATTGATTTATTTGCCATGTCTTACTTGTTTAAACTGTATCGTGTCACTTGGCATGACAGGGAACAAGAACTGTATTCAGCTAGCTTTGTGTTTGATTTATAGGTGATAGAGGTACTGCAAGATTTATCATTTCCATAAATAAACAAGCAAATTAATTTGTTTGTTTTTTTTTTGCCTGAATTAAATGTTGGTTAATGGACTTCTCTATGGTTGACAAATACTAGAGAAGAATCTGGATCCCACTTCATGACACCTACAATCAACAACTAACATTGGATAAGGGACTATTTAAGCTACTTAAGTGTCATTATTTCATTAACAAATAGGGGATTATTTAACAGAGCGAAGAATTATCATTACAACAGTTTAATGGTAGTAACTATAATGGTTGGTAAAGGAAGAAGTGAGATGGCGAGAACTGAGCAAATTAATGAAAATATATGACGGGGATTGAAGTACGTCACTGTAGTATGACATAGAAGTCATTGTCTCTTACTTGTGTAAGGAAAATTTTTTTTCTTTTTTTGCAACTAAATGAACCTCCATGTAATGAATGAAAGATGATGCAAGAGGACAGAGATATTTTCCCACTCATTGTGTGATATACTTGTTTGGTTACTTCTCCACAAAAACAGATCTGGGTCTTGTTGCTGAATATATTAAACACCTTGATCTTCCCCATTCCAACAAAGCTAAAAGCAAGTCTCATTTTCAATCAATAGGATGGTGAAAGAGGCATCAACCCAGTAAGATGCCTCTACTTTTCATTTCAGCCATTAAAACAAAAGAAAAAGTATAGCAATTACACCCTGAAATTACAGAGCATGTGCCATACTCATTGCCATACTTACGTGTCCTACATGCCAGAATTAAATTAATCCTCATGGGGTCTAATTCAAAGGAAATCATGATAAGTGCTTTGTGAGATCAGGATTTAAAATATGATAACTTGACCGTAATGTTTCTTCGTCGTTGTTAAGCTCGTTTGAAATCCCAAGCCAGGTCCAAGTTCAATAGCCAACTTTTTTAATCATGTGTCGTCAACTTTGTGACCTTGACTACTGATAATATAGTGCGACAACCATGTGATTTCTGATAAAAATGCAAGCATCATATCATTTAGCAGCTACCACTAGTTATGATGAAAGTTCTGCATTAAAATTCTTGTGTTATTCATAGTCGCCAAGTTGAATTTGGATGCCTCGTATATGTTTTGGTCCAGGTTAATTTTGGTCTAGCTTACGACCAAAATCTAGACATTTCATGGATTCTTCATATGTAAGTTGTTCATATTGGCTGTTCTGAAAACAACAGAAAAAAAGATCGACTAGGAACAGAAGGAATTAAAGCAAGAATGACCAGGCTAAGAATTTGCAATTCAGAGCGTGAGATCAACGTTATTTGAGGTAAGATTAAGAAACTCCACATGGTGTAAGGAACAACCTTATTCGCACAGGAGCTTACAGGCGCAAATCTACTAGTCAGATACTCAAGAATATAGTAATTAACTAAGTTATGATCTAATGTTAAGGGTGGTTCAGTGAAGTCACGTATATATGTATATCACACTCTGTTTGCGTTACGTTGATCAGATAATGATTTTCCAGATTCTGGTAAATTAGCTAGAGTTGAGTCCCCAACTAGAATCACCACGTGAGGGTTTTTATCACAATGAGGAGGAGACTGCGTCATGTTTGATGATTTAGCAGTGTCTACAGTTTTGAACTCTGTGAGGGATGCAAGCTCATCCACAGCATCTGCAATTTTCTCTGTACAGTCAACAATATCACTCAGCAAAGATGCCACTGTGCCTGCTGGTAGTACTGATAAAAGATCAGTTTCCTGCCATAAGCTTGATTGGAGCAATGACTTCAGGCTCCTGCTAGCAACTTTTGCGTTGGCAACGTGGGTTTCTGCAAAACATGGCTTTCTCATTGTGCTCATAGCCATTCCTAGTTCCTTCAGAGCATTCCCTGATTCCAAACTCATTTCTGAACACGCCTCTTGGATTATACTCCTAATATCTGGCGATGCCTGCAAAAGTTGCAACAACCAATATTAATGTCATAGTAATGGACCTCATTAAATGAGAAACATGAGTTTCTTGATATGTGTGTGTGTGTGTGTGTGTGTGTGTGTGTATACATACTTGGACGTTAGAGTTGAGTTGAGCATTTAGTGCTTCCATTCGATAGGCACATTGGCGGGTGAGTGTTCCAATCTTAAGGTAATGGTCCCATGGATGACGAAACTGGAACCTCCCATGACCTGGTTCCCATCTTGCAAAATTCGCCTGCCCAATGAAGAACATTATAGGATTTTCAGCATGTGTGTGTGTGTGTGTGTGTGTGTGTGTGTATGCCAGACAATGTGTTTACAGAATTTTCATTAGAAAGAAGCAAGTAATCTTAGATTACCCACCAAAGACTCTTCAGTGCCCTTGGAATTGAGGACACTTGTATACGCCTCCAGCAAGGTGGTCTTGTTATCATTAGACTCTCCTTCCCTTGATGTTTTAAAATACTCCCCTTCAAACGCTGTAAAAATTCAAATAATTTAGCCTCTCTTAAGTATTCATTGAACAGATGGATTAAATTATCTGAAAGTTTTTATTGATCAATCTAACCATGTAAGAAGTTGGCAAGTTTTTCCAAGTTGAGGGAGATTAAGTCTTGGAGTTCTTCACCGGCCCACACAGGACAAACAAAAATGGATATCATGACACATGCAGAGCCCCCTATGAAAATGGTAGAGAGCCTCTTGTGTGCCATCTCTATTATTTCGTCCTCACGAAAACCAGATACAGATATCAATGAGAATGTCAATATGAATATGAGCAGCCCATAATCGTATCTTGCTTTGATTTTGGGGAAAAATCTTATGAATGTTGATATTGCAGCTGCATAACAAAATGTCATTTATAACCCCGTTAGCTTTTTCAGGTCCATTAATCATATTTATTATTTGCTAAATGTGCGTTTATTTATTGTTTAATCACCTTGAAGAAACACAAAGAAACTAAGCAGTATGGGTTCTATTGTCTGTCCAGTCAGGCTCGCCAAGTAATGAGCTCCAACACCTAGAGCACCCGCTAGTAGTGTTGCCAATCCCCTGTTCAAACCTTTTCCAAGAGTAGCTCCTGAAAAGTGTAAAAAAAAACCATATAAAACATGAAACCCAATATGTGTACACTACACGAATGAACTTTGGATCAGGGTACTAAAGTGATCTCCAGGACTCAAGGATTCAAATTTGAATCTTAATTAAAGTGTATTAACTAAAAAAACAATATCGTTAAAGTACGGTTGAAATTAGCACAAACTTACCCACAGTGTACTCAAAAACTACAACTACGGTCATAACAGCCCACATTGCAGAGAGACCAAAACTGTCATATAGAGGCTGATAATAGTAGAATAGAGACACCAGAGTGATTGCTAGTCCTACTTTTAGGGAATGAATGACTCTTCTTGGGTCGTCTTGTCCTATCTCTTTGGCTGTTCTACAGATACCGAACACCTTCTCCTTCAAGCCATTAGGGATGGCCTTAAGCCTCATCCATCCTTGAGACATTAGCCCTGACGATGTGTGCTGGTCAGCAGAACTCATCTGCATAAAAACTGATGGTGGAAACTGGGAAGTAAAGATGATAATGCATGCACAGTGATGGAGGGCGATGATGCTTAAGGAGGTCCTTGGCACCTTCTATTTATTTATAGAGGCAGAGGGTAAAGCATCTCATTGAAGATTATTGGAATAATTTTAAATTCTACAAACATGTGTTTGGGGAGTTTGTACGGTTTTAAAGTACAAGGAAGGAAAGTTAATGAACTTAGTTTAGGTTTGAACTTAAGTAAGCGACAAAACTAAGAAGAGTGACATAGACACTTGATAGAATAATAAATAAATTGATTGCTATGCCAGGAAGATATCAATAATATTGCATCTCAGACATGTGTGGATATAGTTTTGCACTGCCAGTAGCCCACAAGTTTTGAAGGCTAAAATTAAAGGCCACACTAGAGCCACTTGGGTGTAACCGTGTAAGTCATGAACGCAAAAATCAAACGCTGGAGCCACTTGAATTAATGCAGGTGATAAGAAAGATGTGTTGTTTACGACAGTTCAAGTGTTAGATTCTTTCATGGAAGGCACACTTTTAAGTAGTAATATATTTCCCTATGGCTAATTTAATTTCCTAAAATTTTTCGGTTTTTGGTTATAAATTCAACTAAAAATGAATAATATCAATACATCGAATTTTGATCATGTTAGAACACGTACGCCTAAGAACTCTAACTTCCATTGAGCTTAGTTGAGTTCGGTTCCAATCTATTATTAGCATGTCACGTGAAAGGTCAGTTTCAGTTGGTAGCAGCAGGTTTGCATCATGTAATTAAAGCCCCTCACACCAAACCAAAATAATTATGTGACTTAACTATCATTTTCCAAATTCACAGATTCAGGCCTCAGCTTAGGTAACATCAGTGATAAGAACAACTTATCATGAAATTGACTAGCCTGGACTCATATGCATTATAACACCAGGAGATCTGCTTCTTATCTGTATCCTCTTTTTCAATTGTTTGATGAGGTAGTTATGTAGGTCCCTTCGTCCCTGAAATAGATGGCAACAGAAAATAACCATATTTCTTTCTCAATTTGTATTAATTTCTCTTCTCTTTTTATCTTCGTTCAAAGAAGCTAGCAAGTTCTATAAATATAGAACATGCTATTTGATTAAGGAACTACCACTCTTAGGGACGAAGAACTATTATCTGCAAATCTGCTTATACCCCCTTTCTTTGGTTTTTCTCTCTCTCCTAAAGATGTATCTTTCCATCATATTCACTTGCATTTTGTTTGTGCTTCTATTGAAGGATGAAGACAGATGTATAGTGAAAACGATGGCTCTGAGTTACATTGTTGATTTGCGACAGTGTGTAAAGTGATTGAAAATGAAATTCGTTTTCAATTACTTGATAAGAGAAGAAAATTATCCATGACATATACATATGGATACTACATCATACTCTTCCAAAATAACATTTCTTAATCAGAAATTAGGGATTAGGCCATTCACCCCATATAAACTATTTCCAATTTCTGTCTTACTTTCAGTTCACTTATTAGAGTTAGGAGAAACTTTGAGGGGGACACGACAAGAAGTTAACGACCACCTCAATATTCATTCCTCCCTGAATGACTACTTCTATCGCTTATCACCTTTATTCTTGTTTTGTTCAAATTTCCACCCTGTATTTGAGGTTCTGATACAACATAAAGTAATAAGCCCTCCATTTTCACACCACCTAAAATTAGTAGTTCGCTCTTGTAGGTATATTCCCAAAAAGATTACTTGCAAGTGAAAGTTTGTTCTCCCCTGTTTTTTCTGCATTACAACCCTGATTTAGCTTTCAGACAGACTCTTCAAATCATAGAATAATCTGTACTGTCTCATCTCTTAAGCTTAAATACTTTCAAAGTATTGTTGTCACAGTATGCTTAGCCCATCATTCTTGACAAAACAGAGCACTTTCTTTAGTAAGAATAAACTAGTGTCTAATGGAGGCTATATTAGACATACGGAAAAATCAATCAAGTAAATACAAGAGAAACAAACCCAACAACAGATATGTAATCAGATAATAATGAAGAGGAGAAAAAAGCTCTTTAAGGAGTGCCTATTTCAATTTTCTTCCATGGGATGTGTCTGCCATGATGTTATTATTCTTCAATCGTACAGTAATAACAGCTAGGTAGTGGTGGAAGCTGGAGATTTCAATTGAACTAATTCTGGGGAAATTAAAGTTGAAGACTTTGATCGGTGCAGATGAAGTTTGAGCAAAGCCGCAAAAGAGTCTCGACATCTGGAATGTAAATAGATATGGATTGGATATATTCTGTGTTCTGACCGTTAGTATATCAAATTCGTTGAGTTTGCTGAATGAAAATGCAGGCCAAAGCAAGCACTCAACCCCTTTCATTTGGTTTAGCTTTTGTGGAAGCAAACTGTGGCCATTGATTAGATGTAAGATTCCTGCACATCAGATTTCTTCTTGTTCTGTACTTGCTGAAAATGTATATATTATCATGGGCTCTCATGAACCAAGATATGCCTTGAGAAAATTCTAATATTCGGTGTCGCATTGGGGCATGGTTGGTGTAATAATAGGAGGGTGAACAACATGCATGTGAAGCTGTTAAACGACAAACATAATTGCATTCTAACTATCCTACTTGCCTGGACTTATAAGATTCTGCTTGTTGCTTTGTCTCTTTAATGTTAAACTTGTAGATTATGTCTTCGAATTCATACAGAAGTTACTGGGTGCTCTAAACTATAAAGAGATCTAGTTGAGATTAGTGTTTGAGCAGGAGATAGATATGTTACCCTCAGATTTATTTGATGTTGTATTATGATTTATGAACTGGGGATTAAATGCTAATAGAAAGGCAGAGATAGACTGGGTATTTTTAAAATTGAAACTTGCTTGCTAATTTGAAAGTCAGATGATAAAGGTTCAAAAAATTTTTTAATTGTCTCTAGATTATTTTGGATGATGTCTATTAAATTTTGTTAAAGTGTCGTTATCATTTAATATTTTGAAGATGTATAACTTATACTAATTAAAAAAAAAGATAAAGAAAAGAAAATTAACTCACATAGCTAGCATATGGCATGTGGTGCAACACATGATGTGAGTGAATTAACTTAAATTATGTATATTTGAAGCTTAAAGATAATACATGAGTAGTCAAACTAGAAAAAGATGGAAATTAAATGTTAATCATAGAGACTAAATTATAATTTTTTTAAAATTTGAAAGAACTAATTATATATATATTTTAAATTATAATAAATAAATTTAAAATTAAATAAAATTATAGAAACTAATTGAGTAACTATACCAACTAAAAATGTTTGACAAATAATGGCCTGTCAAGTAATTTTATGTCTAGGCAAAACTTTCACAGGCAACATGTCCTGTCAATGGGGCCACAATCATACCAAAGATTAAAAAAAAAAAAAAAGCATTTTTCATAATGCGTTATGAATCATTAAAAAAAATTCATATAATTCTTTTGGAAAAAAATTGATCAGAAAGATCTAAGAAATTGTACTTTAATAAAAGTGTGCTAATTTTTTTGGCACCTGGGGATTGACTAGCAACATCTAAAAGAGCACTGTTTATTGTAAATTGAGCATTACAAACTAAAGCATATATAAGTTTGCCAGCTTGGTGGTGCCTAGCAATTAATCTTCTTTTGTTGGATTATTACCCTTTAATAGGGTTTCAGCCTTCTTAGTGGGTTCAATTAGTGGTTGGGGCAATAGGGTCAGCCTAAACAAACATACTTATTAGAGGAATCAGAACTGAAACTATAAGTTTTAGAGTATTCATTGTAAAGAATTTTAAATTTCAAAATTATTTTAAAAAATATAGAGATGGAAATTTTTATTTTTTTTTTACTTCAAAGGATCATATTCTAAGAATGTGAAAATATATAATGAAAGGGTTTTTAGGCAAAGTCTCAGTTTCCATGCAAAAGATCAAAGAAAATTAGTGCATAGATTTATCTTAAAAATAATTTTAAAATTTAAAGTCTTTCATAATAAATATCTTATGATTCTCACTTGTAATTTTTTCAAATATATATTATAGACTCACACTAGGGAAGGCTTGGTAGTGTAAATATGAAAATGACATGCACTAGTAAGTGAGGTCTCACTTTGATTATTAAAATGAAAATGCTTTACTTTAAGCTTGAAAGATTTGATTAAGACATCCACTTCACGTAGTTTGTACTTTGGCGTTTGTAGGACACTTGAAAAGGAAATGGAGCAGAAAAGTTGGGAGTTCCTTTGTGGGATCAAATGGGGTTTTCAAAAATTAAGTAAATATGCTATGGCCAACCCGAACCACTCTGGAAAATAATAATAGTAATAATTATATTCAGTTTTTAAAATTATTTTTATTAATGAAATTAACTCTTAATAAAATATGCATTTCATTTTAAAATAAAAATTAGTTACTTGTCTTTACTGTAATATTAAGAGTGAAATCAGAATCTCATGTTTAAGAAAATAACTTCTTTGATGTAAATAATTAAAAGCAAGAGTTCTGCAATATATATCAAAATGTTTGAAGATTCGAGAGTAAGTTTTAGAAGGAGAAAAGTATCTAATAGAATTTAGCGTGAAATTACCCAAAAATGGGTTTGAGATGGTTAATGAAAGCAAGAGTATAGCATATTTGCAGCAATAATCCATCTGTCTACTTTTGAAAAAACAAATGTGGCTCATGAATCATAAAAGAAACAAAGAAACCGAACAAAAATGGGTAAAAGGAGAGGGAACCAAAAAAACCGTAATAAAATTCTATTTCGGTTACCTCACTTGTAACTTTTATCTTAGTTTAACCTTCCACATTTAATTTTGAATCTCAATGTAATCTTTCACTTATAAATTTAATCTACTTGTTTATAAGTATAATCTCAATTTAATTTTTAACTAATATAATAATTAATATAATTAATTCTTTATTTTTAACTTAATTTAAACTAAATATACTAACATTTATATTAGTAAAAGATCAATTTAAAACTAAAAATTAATATATAAAAAAAAAACCCACATTAACATTGATTTCATAAATAAAAAACAAAAATAGAATTTCTCTCGTTACTCAATGATGCCCGGCTGAGTATGAATTGAGTCCAGTGCAAGTAATCATTAATTTGTATTTTTTACTAATAATTGCCGTTGCCATCATTATTTAGCTGAATGTGCTTGACAATGTATTATTCAATATTTTGGTGGAGAACAAGCTTGAGTACTCCATCACCATCTTAGATGCCAGAACAGAAAGTCACAATGAGACCGAGCAGAGCCAGCAGTGGGATTGGATACTCGTGAACGAGCAGAAAATATATAACACAGGCATCTGTCTGTGAACAAATCTGAAAATCAGTGTGTTGACACAGTTTGATCAGATCTTTGTAAGGCCGAAAGTAATCGAACAAATTCGGCAACCAATTGACTATTGATGGCTGTTCTTCAATAGTGCTTATTGACACAATCACACGAACAACTGCATGGTTTTGGTATTTATGATATACGAGCCACAACTGGTTTTGATATTTATAACATGGGTTTTATCCAACGTAATAAAATCACCAACCCAATAAATCCAGGAGTATATAGGGGAGAAAAAGTACACATTGTTGCTAGTAAACACATGATTCTTTCCATATCCTACAATATCTATACACCTGAATCACGACACCCACCTATAAATTACTCGTAAAAAATGGATACCAGTCATCTAAGAGTAGCACTAATGGTAGCACCGGTGGAGACAGCCAACAAAGGGTAAGTTATCATGGAGGACACCAGACTGAACATTCAGATACATCATGGGAATATCTACTTATCCTGAGGTGTTCTTCAGTAACTAAACACATTCCCTCAAAATTGAGGTAAGATAACAGTTAGAAAAAGTTAAAGACCACCTGTAGTCTTGAAGACTGGATTGGATGTCAGTCACGGCAAGCAAAGTTGCTCTCAATACATCCCAGACCAAGAAATCAGAGTGCAGGTGGTTCATTGCAAACTACTAGGCCTACCAGTTGCCGCTATCTGAGTGCTTGAGGGATGGATTGATATATTGCATTGGATGGGGATGCACTGCCCTTCCCTGTTTGCTCCAAAAGACAAACCAGCGACATAAATATCTCCATCCTTGTTACATCCCGATTTGCCTGCAACACTTACTAGTAAATAACTAGCACATCAAATAAAAATAAATACAATATTGGATTTCTTATCCCTTGGACGTATAGAAATAAAAAAAACTGACATGGGAAGAAGAAACGACACACATACAGAAGAGCCCTGGCAAGACATACATCTGCGACCTTCAGTTCATTATCAATGTGCATAAATAAGTAATTACATGATAGTACTAAGTACTGACGCCTTAGCAAAAAGGGTCATTTGGGACACTTACATGCTGACATCAGCATTTGAGATACCACAGCATACATGCCCGGAATTCAAAATCCCCACTTTTATATGACAACAATTAAGTATTTTTCAACCATGCATGGGATACCAATGAATGTGGAGGTTTCAATTCCATTTCATGGTATCCTACATTCATGTAGTGTCAACACTGAACATAAGCAAGTGTGATGTCTCGCATACAATTATGAAATTATTGACAAATGAAATGCCTAAGTGAACATCATGTTTCAGCAAAGCACTTGCATGTAAAATGGATACTCATTATCCAGTTCTAATCACAAGTCCCTTTCTAGAGTATTACCTCTACTGCAAAGCGTGCCCAGATCTTGTCATTTCGGGCTTCCATAACCCCCTTCAAGATGGTTAACCCCAATCCTCTGATTAAGTCAGCTATTTCCAGAAAGAATCCCCGGTCTTCACAAAGCATCTGTTAAAGATTAATCAACCATACAGATTACAGAGGTGGTACATAAATATATTTTTACCGGAAGAATTCTATAATAAATTCATACAGCATCCAACCACTACCTCCACTAGCATCTGACGAGGAGGATTCAGATCCTCAACTATGATAGGGCAAACCATTGATTGTGAGCCAACCTCATATGCCCATGTAGCCCCTCCCTCGAAGTTGTCTTTTAAAAGCAGTCCGCCTTCCTTACTACTAATCTGAGTATTTTAGGAAGAAAGAACATTCAGTATCTACTCCTTTTTTAAACCAATAATTTGCCAGAGCAAATAATATCAGCTATTCTTTTTTATTAATAGTCATACAGAGCATTAAGGAAGCAGACCACGTCTTAATTGTATTTCTAAGGCTTTTGGATGATATTTCATGTGAATCACTGTTTACTACATAGTATTATAACAGTGGACAAGAGACTTCTCAATATCAAATACATTTTCTTGTTCTGTTTACTATTTTTTTAAACTTACTGTCAGAATGCCCACGAAAATGAAAGTTTTGATGTATCATGACTAGATCAGGTGCCTGACATACAAAGCAAAGAGATGTATAGTGTCCATACTCCATACCTTAGATTCCCCCGTTTGTTTTAGCTTGTCAGCATGCTTTGTAACACTTTGCAAGAAAAGCATATGCTTGACAGTACGTTCAAGAAGTGCATCTATGCTACACTGTAATATCATATTAAGAGATTTAAAAATACATTAAATATTTTGAACATGATATATTGAGAAGAAAATCTGGAGAGATAAGAAAACATAGGAAAGGCTTTACTTTTGCTCCATTCGGCACAATTTCCCGTAACTCTTTCACGCGATCTTGAATCATCTGGCGATCTTTAGGTCGAGGTCTGGGGTTCTCTCCAGGTTTAAGCCTTTTACGATTTGATTTACAAACTTCATCTGGCCGCTTAGAGTATCCAGTTGAAACACTGTTTTCACACTTCACGTTGGTAGCATTCTCAACCCATGAGCTAAGTTGAGACCCATAAATGGAATTAGTTTGAGAACAATTTCGAGCATCATCCCTGCTACATCCAGACCTAAGAGAACTAGTTTCTGCAACACCTGCTTTACCCCCAACTTTAGGTATACCAAACAGTCCACCCTGAACATGATCAGACATAACCTTCCTATAGGTAGGAGAGGGAACAAAAGCATTATTGATCCTAGTCAATGTTGTCTGGCAAGACATATCATCAGAACCCTCTTTCCTGAAAGACTTAGCCCTTGAGACAACAGCATCCAAAAGATGGTCAGTGCCCCTCTCAGAGAAGACACCACTGTCTGATATGGCCTCATTTATTGAATAACTCTCAAGATCTGTATCCTTCAAATTTAAACATGTTGGCTTTTTATACAGAATTTCTGGACCAGCATCTGATTCTTCAGCAAGCAACTTATAGCAGTTTTCATTCAGTAGTTTGTTTTTAAGATCCACACCTAAAACATCAAACAGGTCATCACTTGATGGAGGTGGAATACAAGCAGGGATGTGATCACTCATAGACAACTGCTGCTCCCCAAGATGAAGAGATGGGATCTTAAGGGCCTGAAGCAGATCATCATCCATCCTTTGGTCTGTTGGAGCCAACTTATCATAACCACGCTTTGAACTAACACGGACATTCTTCTGATCAGAGCTTTCCAGGGGCATGGGACTAGTACCAGATTGACTAGTAAAATTAGGTAGAGAATAACTTCCTTTAGAATCATCATTTTGAAGTCCAGTCCCAGCTTTACTGGTTTCACAAAAATTGGCGGTAACCACTTTAAGAGGATTAGAAACAGAGCCAGCAATCAGACTTGGCCTCAAAAGTCTACTCATCCCATCATGTGTTGGGAAGCCTCCAGGTAATGAAGTACTAACAGAACTCTGACTGTGGTCAAGTACAAGGCCTCCACTTGTTTTCAGCTGAGACAAGTTTAAAGCATTTGATACATTAATGCTTGGGTTAACATAATTTTGACTCCCACTGGCAGATAACTTTTGCTGCTGTTCCATAAACTTTATGCTGCAGTCACGCAGACCTGATTGGCTCAAGTCAGTTAATTCATTGGATTCAGATCGATCATTCAATTTAGCAGAATGTTGTTGCAGAAATGAATTACGATTTGATGTTATCACTTCTGCTGCCTCCAAAACTAAATTCTCTGGTTGGCCATCAAAACTGGGGTTCATCACTGGTAACACCTTAGGTTTGCAAAGGTTATTATGGTAATTGGATAATATATGAGTAACGTTAGGGGTTTGATGTGTCAATAGAGAACCTGGATGTTTATTCATCTCTCCCCTAAGAGGATGTGATGGCTGAACAATAGGCATTGAAATATGAGACAAATTACTGTGTTGGTTGAAGCCATAAGATACTGAGGGTGTGCAATTGGAGGTGATTACTGGTGGATCAACAGACACAGGCACTCCAACAGTAATAGGTGCACCTAATCTTTCAAGAGAAGCTTTTGCTGAGTAGTCTTCAGATAGAAGAGCACCGGGGACACACCCCAATTGCAAGGTCAGGCTCTTCACATCATTCACAAATCCCATGTTCTCCATTATCTGTGGCAATAAACATGGCCACATGAGGAACCGTGGACAACAGATAACAACTGACTAATTTGGCTTCATAAACACTGAAGCATTTATCAGAACACTCAAAACTAGAGAACTGTGAATATAAACTGATAAAGCTCGTATGATAATAGAAAATATAGAGCTTTGCAAGATTTGATGACAAAATGTATATTAATTGACTTTTGAATGGTTAACCCAGAGCAGTCATTCCCAATCCAAAGATTCTATGACCTTCCACCTTAATTCAATGCTTTAACACAAAATACTTGAAGATATAAGCATTACATGCCTTTTGAGTTACAGAACTACAGATGAGGACTTACTGGCAAGAAAGAACCAAGTTGAACAACCCCATGGGGAAGCACAGGAATAACTGCTATAGTCTGCAAATCAACATCATAAAGTATTATAAAAGAGCAAAATAGAATTTACTACAAATTGCAGAGCATAGAAAAAGTCACAAAACCTGCATTCCAGCAGAAAACTGGTGATGCACCTCATTGTATACCTGAAAAGAATGTATCAATATAATAACCATCAAAATGAAGCTTTTATGTACAGGCACTCCATGTTTACCATCAAAATGAAGTTCATATGTACATACACTCCCATGTTTTTTAACCTTCCCCAGAAAAACTCTTTCCCATGCAAGGGCCTTGTTGTGTCACTTATTTTTCAAAATAGATTCATACACATTCATACCTAGACCAAGTTATAAGCTTTCAATTTTCATTTGAATTTCCACTAAACTTTAGAAAGAAACCACACATTCAAATTATGCAGCAAAATCTGTTCATTCACTCTTCACAGGAATAGAGCTTTGGTATTTAGCACCAGTGGAAGCAGATCATTAAAATCATACCTCCAGTGGACATCCATCTCTTGTAAAATTGTTGAAAAGAATCCACTGATGGTTTCCTGTAAATGCAGCCCGCCCGATAATCCTGAATGACAGCCGAAAACAATGAAACGTTTATGAATGAGAAGAAAAGCACTTCAATTTTAGGAACCTCATTACTGTGGAGAGGGTGAAAACTGATAAAACCTACCCTTCACCGATGACATTGACTGAATTATTCACCATCATTTTGTTAATCAAAGAGCAGACTCTGTCCTCTTCTTGAGTTCCTAGCTGAGAAGACTGAGAATCAGAAGAAAGCCAACAGCCTTCCCCTTTCCCAAAAGCCAAATTAGAAGTCTCCATTCCAGCAATGCGCGAAGCAAATTGACATGGCAAGGGTTCATAATAGCAATCTTCCCAAATTAACAGCCTGCCAAGCAAACTTACATTCAGTTAACTCAACAAGAGATATTTTAAAGATAGAAAATCATAAATAAAGTCGAAGGCATAATTTGTCCACTTCCATTTGAGGTATACTGGGAGTACATAGCCTGAATGCAAAAAATAAGACTCTGGTAGGTAATACTCATATTCTGTCAAAACAATGGTTGAGGAGCACAAAAGCAAGAAAATAGAGCTGAATATACTATCTTTATCAAGAAACCGAAAAAAATAAATTCATATCCAGTGACGCATCTTATTCCATCCTGACAGAGATAGATCAGCAGATTCATATCTCATTAGCCGAAGGAAAAAGGTCAGCTTTTCATTAATGGAAAGAATAAGGCCGAATAAAATCAAACGAAGAGGACAAATTCTGAATCAACAGATTCTTTCATACTTCACAGACAAACAATCAAATAGATAGTGGGTCTGTCAAACCCAATGCAAATAAACTTATTTTTGCCATAAAGATTCTTGAAGACAAAACAGAACCAATCAAAGCATAAAGTTCCAAAATAGGCACGTGAACACAGCAGACTACAAATCAGATACAAGGAACTTCTCCAGAACTATTTCTGACGAATGTAAAATTTATAAGACACAAGAGGGAAAAATTAGTACCCAGGCGTACAAAAAAAGCTTAAAAAACAAACTTTTTTCTTCAAATCTTTCAACCAATCACTCATTCCACTTACTTGGGATTATGGCAGCCGATCTTCCAGAAGACACCATAAGACCATTGATTCCGACCGCAAAGAGTCTTGAGAACTTCTTTCAACAAAAAGCCCATGGCTTCAACGATGGGATTCAAAACGACGAACAAGTTTCCGAACTAATGGAATAACACTAGAAAAAGGGAAGGTCAAAGCCGGGGACGCTGCATTTTCCGGCGAGTTTGGGTTGGGAGTCCTAACTACCACGGCACGATCCTCTGCCCGCCTGTTTAGTCCTCAAGCCCCCACTTCTCTTTCTCTCTGGATCCAAGTTCTCGGCGATCAGTATCTGGCAGGCCATCCTCCCGGCAGAGGAAGTCACAGAGAGAGAGAGAGAAAGTAAAGAAAATAGGAAAGGACAGTAAGAGAGGAGAGTGAGAGAGCAGGAAAGGAAAGAAGTAATAGAGAGTTACACTATGCCACGAGCTTCAAGCTTGTAGAGAGCAATCATTTTGACTATATGAGGGAGTGAAGGTGGGAAATGGAAATATAGAATTTGGAGAGCGTGATATGTGAACTCAGAATGGGGTGGTATGTGGCTTGGAGGATAGAGGGGGAAGGTTGGTGAGGTCGTGTTCAACTTCAGGCTGCGCTCTGTGGAACTATAATATTCTCTCTTCTGTGTCTTTCTCTTTGGAAAAAATAAATAAAGAAAGATTGGCTTGGAAGTGGTAAGGACTCAAGTGCGCCTCAGGGAGGGAGAGAGAGAGAGAGAAAGAGAATATTACGGGAAGACGCACTGGGGAGAAGAGAGAGTGAGGTGAGGTGGGAGGCAGTGGCAGAGGTTGCTTTTGTCGGCTTCTGAAACAGTGATATTGCGGTACTGTCTCAACATATGTCATAATAATAGCAGAGGCTTCAATTCGTATAGTGCTCCTTCTCGTCTCGTAAACAGCCAGGAAATTTTTCTTCGGAGGATCCATCGACGTGGCTCCATCCTCCTATTTTATAATATGATTAATATGGATTTCTCGTTACAAGTATATGAACATAAATGAATAACCAAACATGCATATGTATATATATATTTATAAGGCTAATAATGCAACTCTCCCCTCTCAACAGCTGGTGGGGTGGGGAATGGTGGTCTTCGCTCTTCAGCTATTGCGGCTGACTCTCCAGATTGGCCCCACTTTTCTCTCTATCTACTACAATGCCACTTGGCCTTTTGATTATTCACCCTAAAAAAATAATTTTTTTTATTTTTTAAAATATTATCATACTTAATCTGGTTAAAAATTCATCGATGTCCCTTTTCATGTAAAGTTCTTTTAGCGGATTAAAACACATAATATTGCAAAAGTCTCATTCATTATTTATTTTATGTCAATAAAATTTACTAATTATACAATTTATTTTTTAAAAATAATTTATCTTTTATTTTCTTTTATAATATTATCATTTATATAATCAAGAGTATTATATTTATACAATACGTGTATATTTATTAAAATTTTGTTTAAATTAATACATAACTGTGATGCATATTAAATAATTTGATATTAAAGTTAGTCAAGTAATTTGTAATTTCATCTTTTAGAATATATATAAAATTTTAATTTTATTTATAAAAATAAATCAAAATGTTTTTAATAATATAAGTTAAATATTAAGATGATAAGTACTAGTTTTTAATAAAAATTACTAAATATAATATAATAAAACTCAGACGATATTATCGTAATTTTCAAAATTCAATTTGTTAGATTATGCCTACAGCTATGTTGGTCTAGCAAAATGTTAATAAATGATATTGAAATTACTAATGTTTAGATTAATGATTAAAATGATAGATGTGATGAAAATTAGTGGAACAAGATGCCAATAAAAACAGAAACTTTTGGACGCTAGGAAATGATTGTCAGTATTACAAAAATTTTCGTCGGTTTAGCCGAGTGTACCTCCATGAACCTATCTTTAACTTCAATTTGGATAATTTTATATTTCTATTATATACTATTAAGTTTTTATTCAATAATATCTTATAATTAAATATAATTTTATATTTTTCACAAAAATATAAGAGAATCCAAATTAATTTTAACTTGAATTACTAGTGTATAAAATTTGCTACTTGCGTAAAATATTAAAGGTGTGCAACCATTTGACCTAATATTTAGACATTCTTAATATTCTTGAGTCCTTCAAAATAAATAGAAGTTAATTCCAATATCATTGGAAATAATTTTTAAAACATAAGACCTTTCATAGTAACTATACTAAGTTTATGGTCTTTAAATATAACTTTCTGTGTGTGTGTTGAATTATGTACATTTAAATGCAAGTGTGAGTATAGTTCTATTATATCATGAATTAATGAAATCTGACATTTTGTAAACTATATGGCGTTCTTATTAATGAATCCTCAATTGTCATAATAGTATCCTTAGGATCGCATGCATTTAGGATTATTTAATATTTGCTCACACTGTAACATTTTAAAGATTTATCAAACCTCCAACAGCGAAAATTGGCTTTACTGTTGAAATCCAAATTGTAATTTGCTAAAATCACAGTAGTAAACGAGGGTTGTAAAGATGATAACTGTTATAATTATTGTATAGTTACAAGCTACCATGTTTATTAACAAATTCGTTTTTTTCTTATTAAATCCACCACGTTTTTTAATAATACATTAGGTCAATATCACCACTTTAATCTTAGAGTTTTAAATTGCGCATTTTAACTCCAACAAAAATAAGAAAACAAATTATATACCATTTTTTTTATATTTTTGTTATAATATTTTCCAATTAAAATATAACAAATATATATAATTTTTTAATAATATCACAATATATGTATAATCATTGCAGCTAATTGTATAATTTATGGATTAAATTATACAGTTTTATGTTATTATTAATTAATCATAAGTCTAAACGAAAGACATAATTTAAACTTGTATATAAATGGATAGTGCATTGAAACGGAAATCCTAGTATCTAACCAAATGAGGTTAACACGATTCCAAGCCTTTGATGGTAAATACGTGCAAGCAATCAATAAGGGCCGTTTAGTTGTTAGGATTGATACAATGGGAATGAGAATGAGAATGAGAATGGAAGTGGGAGTGGGAATGGTAATATTAAAATGTTGTTTGGTTGGAAAGGAATGGGAATGGGCATGTCTCCCTTTACTTCGTTTGGTTAGTAGATTACACATAGGAATCAATTAGGTATTGTGCATATTTTATCATATTATCCCTTATCATAAAATTAAAATAAAAAAGGCAAACATTTTTTCGAATTATTAATTAATAATATAATTATATATTAATATTTATTTAATTATATATTAATATAATTTTAATTAATAATATTAATAATAAATTAAAAATGATAATTTAATAATTAATAATTAATTAATAAAATAAATAATAATAAATTAAAAATGATAATTTAATAATAAATTAAATAAATAATAAATAATAATAAAAAATAAATAATGATAATTTAATAATTACTAAATAATAAATTAAATAAATAATTATATAATATTAATAAATTAAAAATATCATTTAATAATAAATAATTAATAAATAATAATAAAATGAATAAATAATAAATAATAACAAATTAAAATTCATAATTTAATAATAAATAGTTAATAAATTAAATAAATAATAATATAATAATAAATTAAAAATAAATAATTTAATAATAAATTAGGGTTTTGATATATCACAAGGGTATTTTTGTCTAAAAATTAATATAAATAGGAACATTTTTGTCAAGTATATTTTCATTCTCAGGAGACCTTCCCATTCCATAGCTTCAGCTAGAGAGAAAACTCTCCCTTATATGAGGGAGAGCAGACTCTCTAGGGAATGGGAATGAGGACTCAATCTGTCAACAAAACATGGGAATGGGAGTGTCTCCCACTCCTATTCCCATTCCCTTGCCCTGATTCTAGCAACCAAACGGGACCTAAATCCCTTTTCTTACTTTTCTTCAACCTTTTTTCTCTTCTTTTCTTTGTTCTACCAGCACCATACCCTTTTCCTATCTTTTATTTTGACTATTTTGGTTGGAGAATTAAAAGAAAACGAAGCAATAAAGGAAAAAGAAAGAGCACTCTTTTATGCTGTGTTTGGTTTGGAATTTTGGTCGGAGAATAATAGAGTAGCTCTGCTCCAGAGGATCGCTTCCTATTTGATAGTGTTATAATTTAAGCCAATGACTTCATCTTTTTGGTTTTAAATGGGAATTACTGTTAGTAGTTACCTTAATATGCACTAATAAAGTGTATATCAATATTTTTAATTAATTTTAAAAATTTTATAATAATGATGAGAAGTTCATAATGAATTATTTACTTTAAAAAAAAAATAAAAATAAAAATCTTAAACGGATCAATAGTAGTAAAGGTATATACTTGTCATTTTCTGTATTAATTAATCACGTATAAATGAAAAATAATTTTTAAAAAATTTGCAGAATCTTTTCATTTTTTCTCTTTTCAATGAGTGTTCGTAGGAATATTTCTCACGCTTATCTAAAAATGTCCTGTATCAAACGGTTCCCTTTGGTGCATTAATCAAGTATTTGCATGATACTCCTATAAGCCTAACCTGTATCCGAAGGTATCTTAGTTTAGGACAGCATTTGATGCAAAAACAACACATAGTTTATACGTAAATGGATTACTTTTTGTTCCCTTCATTCATTTTCCTTTCTTGGTTTTTGATGTCTTTATAGAATAAAACAAAAACTCCTATATATTTTATTTATTATGAAATCTGAGATTTAATCCAAATTTATTAAATGCCCTCCTAAACTTATTATTTTATAACCTGGCTTCTGTGTTCTATTCTTTTCCTGCTCCCTTGGGCAAATGTTAATCAGGTGGTGTATCACTCTGGTTGGCTGACATCCCAGTCATTGTCCCTACCTTTTCATTAAACTATTCACATAATTAACTCTCTTATGCTAATTAACACAATTAATTAACTTTAAACCCTGGGTAATTGTGAACCTTGTGCCTTGTGGTGCTTCTATTCTATATATTCTTTTCATTTTAAAACTACTATTCGTTACCAAGCTTAGTACAGTAAGCTTCACTATCATGGATAATATTGGCCAACCTAGCTAGGGCCACATGGCAAAGCACAAGAGGTTCTCATGATGATAAATCAAATCTAATTATCTAAAAAGTAATATATGAATTGATTAAGGTGTGTTTGGTTTGGTTTAGTTAATTAATCTAGGATGGTCCATGAATAAATATGAAAGAGTGCATGCATGGGAATGTTGATGAATGGTTGGACCCCGAAGGAGGAGTGTGTTTGAAAAATAAAGAAAAGAGGGAAAAAGGCATAAAAAGAAGGAGCAGTAGTTGGAGACACATGAGTTTGGGTTTCTTTATGTGGTTGCTTCGTACCTTTTATTATTTCACCTACTGGTAGGGTATGGTAATTTTTCTGGGGAAACGGGTAAAAAGATTCCGATTCAAAGCTTCTTATGACCGGTGTCTTTGTCTGCACTCTCACTTATCTCATAATAATAAATAATAGGTTAAGTTTATTTAAAAATATTAAATACATCAATTTCGAAGTGGAAGAATGATGAAAATATATTTTTAAGACTGATAATTATTTAATATTAATAATATAAAATTTTGGTTTTTAGTTTTAAAGGAAGAAAGTGTAATCTTTTCAAATAAAAAATAATGTAATTTAGTTTTTTTTAAAAATTAGTGCGGTTTGCCCTGAATAATATTTAATCTTTTTTTAACTGGCTGCTACTCTGATGCTCTCATTTTTATTTCTGCCTCTATGATGGGTTTTTGGAATACAAGGAGTGAAGCTTACTCAATCAAAGCATAAACTAATGGTTTCAATGTCAACAAAATAATGGTCATGATCTCAGAAACTAATAAAAGAGATTGATGGAGAAGCAAGTAATAATCAATCACTGCCTCTTCCACTGCCCACTAATCTCTGTGCATGTGTAATCTGATTAATGGCGTTCAAATTGGGGGATCATAAATATCAATCAAAAGCAGAAAGGTAAGAAACTTTACTAAATTTTTATTTTTATTTTTTTAATTTCTAAATAGACTTGGTGACTGTAAAACAAAAGATATATATGTTCGATAAACTAATTCTAGCTATTTTTGCTTTTAGATATCTCCACATATCATTTGAAAAAGCATGTCACAACAAACCATGAATTCAAATTAGAAGAGAAAATATACTAAATATTTTTTTCTTCTGTGATTCATCATTAGTACCTAGCATCAAAAAGGTGAGGAGGGATCAAATGAACTTTGGCTATTAGAATTATCTTGAGGGCTGAGAAAGATTTGGATTCAAATTTTAGCTGTTAAATATAAATTAAAGAAAAAAAGGGGGCATTTTTAGGAAAAACAAATATCTATATCAATTGATAAAATTTGCAAATTAATCAAAAAGAAGCATGGATGCGAATAGTCCCGCCTTACAAGGATTAGGACAAATTAATTGAAAGAAAAAAGGTCATTTGTCCTGATTAATGTTGTCATGTATCATCAAATCAGAGGAATAGGGAACGAAGGACAAAAGGAAGGTGGAGGATTACATGAACTTTGTCTCCCTCAGCCAATAATGCAGAATTATTAGAGAGTCTTAAAGGGAACAAAAAACCCTAGCTGCAAAATCATAGGGCAACTCATTTTGCTCTCGTTGGTGTGCACACAACACATGAAAAGGTGGGATTACTTTGAATGTGTTGAATAGGGCAAAGCTGTAACAATCAATTAGCAGCAATGCCAGAGAGGCTTTTGACTTCTTTTGGGCACTCATTTTGTGTGCATATCAAATTAAATACAGCGACCTTTCATGTTGGGATAGGACTCTTGGTCTCATTATCAAACAATATATATATATATATATATATATATATATATATATATATATAGTTCTTCACCCCCTTCACAAAATATACACACATTGTTAATTGATTAACAATCTTTATTTGTTTGGTCTTTTTCATTGTTCTTTCCAGGTTGAGAAGGATAGCACAGCTTCTTTCTCCTCTATTTCAGGTAATGAAAATAACAGCCTCAAATGTAAGATCGTATAGTTGAAGTTATACGCTTTTTTTTTGCTTGAAAAAATCTTGATACCCCAACCTGGATATAGTTGTATTATGTACCTAAAATCGACCCTTAATCATAAAACAAACCGAGGTTATATGACCAAAGGAACCTAGAAAAGGCACAGGCGGTGTCCCTATGGGGCTCCCCAAAAGTCAAGTTTTCTATCTGTAATGTATATATACACAGAAAGAGAGAGAGAGAGAGAGGTTGTTATTGAAGAGGCGAAAGAAAAAGAAAGACAAAAAGATCTTTCAGTTGGATATTGCAAGTATTATTGAGGTTTGGAGAATCTATGAAAAATGGAAAAGGAAAGGGGAAGAAGGGGATTATGGGTGGGCTAGCTAGGTGCTCCACTAAATTCCACTACTCCACTACAAAACACATACAAAATCCTTCACAAATGAAGTAAGAAGATATTGATATGATATATTCATAAAAAGGGAAAAGATACGAAGGGATAAAGTCCTAAAAAATGGGACAAACAAGCAGGATATTGTTGACTCTATGGCTCAAAGCTTAGCCATGTGCCAAATACAAGGTGCAAGTGAATCAAATTCCCAATATACCCCTTTTGGATTTTCCCCATCTTATAGTACGTACCACTTGCCATCCTCTGGAGATTAAAAATGTCTTTTTTAAGGGACGGCAAAAGTCTTATGCGAAGATCACTTCATTTAGATACGGCAAAATTTGTTTTTACGCAAATATGAGAATGGGAGAAAATAATCTCCTTAAGATAATTAAGGGGTAAAAACAAAGATTATATTCTCCACCTTATTACATCCCTATTAGTTATATATATAATTTTTTTAATATACATATATTATTAGTCTCTAATTTTTAGTCATGTTACTTTTTATCTATATTTATATTAATTATAGTTTATTAGATAACTCAAATAGAATAAAATTTTAAATTTAGCCTTTTTAAATATATATAATAAAATTTTGAAATCAATGCATCCCATGTGGAATGCCATGAGAAAAATTTTCCCCAAAATGTAAGATAAAGACTAGGATAAAAGGCAAGTAATGAAAGAAATAAGAAATAGAAACTAAATGCTGTTACCCCCATTGAATTGTCATCTGTATCATGATTGGAACCAAAAAAGTAAAAATCTTTAATGGGATCTATTAAGAGTGTGTATATTTGTAACAGATATGCCACGTGTTGTACGACATCTTTATTGCATAGAAGGTCCTACATTCCGTTAGTAACGGGTTACCGCACATCAATCTATCATGTGTAGTTGGATAGATATCACACCAAAATCATATATTAAAGATTTTTTTTTTTCAAAAAAAAAAAGCGTTAGGCTTTGAGGTAAAAAATGATAAAAGAGATGGGGTAAGTATTAAATCTTCGAACATTTCTACTAGATAAAAAAAAATTACTTCAACCAAAAGTTTTTAAAAAGTATTCAAAAAAAATTTAGAAATGTATTCAATTTATCAAATATGGATACCAATTAGCTTAATTATAAACAGTCATATAATCATATAAATTATGTTTGATATAATTACATGAATATTAATAATTCATTATATCTACTTAAAAAACAATTTTATGCATGTGTTTCAAAACTCCCAAAAAAGCTCCACATATCACACAAATTATCTTTAATTTGAAGGTAATTACTCTTCTCTCTCCTAAGAAATATTTAAATATCAGTAAACCTCTTTTAAAGTCGAAAAATGACCAACATGTTTTCAAAGATAATATAAATAAAAATAAAACATTTTGGAACATATATTTTAAATTTTTTGTGTTGAAAATTCATTTATTTTGAATTTTCAAAAATAATTATTTTATACAAGTCAAATACATATTTTATAGTTATTATATTATATAAGTAATTAATTATGTTGCTCAAACTTATATTTTGTTATAGGCCAAGAATGCAACGTAATGTTTAGAGAAAGGGAATGCAATTCTTAGAAATTGATAGTAACAATGCTTAATTTAAACAAATCTAAAGAGATATTAAGAAAGTGAAGTATAATTTATCCTTAATATAAATATAATTTGTTATTTTTCAAAACGTTTTTTAGTTGACACCAGAGAAGAAAAAAAAAATAGCATATAAATATCAATTGTGTTAATTGGCTTTGCTCCATTAACTATAACCAGGGGACTCATGGGGCTATATATTATGACATGCACACATAAAATCATTCCTTCTCTTTCTTTTTTATGAATATAATCATTCCTTTTAATCATTCAATGTTCTTCTCACTTTCTTCATTTAATTAATTCCTCTGTACATCAATTAACCAACAGAAATTAAGTTTCAAGAAACAGTAATAGGGGGGAATTTAAATGGAGGGATGACTGGGATTTCTCCAAGCTCCACAATCTCTACCAACTACCAACCAAATGATTCATAGTGCAGAAAAAGAAAGAGACAGTGAAAGAGAAGAGGAGAAAAGGAAATTGATGAGCATCAACATTAATTTTCTTTCTTTCTTTCTCTTAACATAATTCTTGATACATCATGAAACTGTTTGGCAGCTTCCACTATTGACATACCCTGAAAAAGAACAAGAAATTAATAATGTATTAATCACATAATTAATGTAAGAAAATAAAGAGTCTGTTTGAAGTGAAATTTTTGAAGCAACATATGGAGCATTAATTAGCGTTGACAATAGAGATAAGCATGAAGGGACTGGATGGGAAAATTAATAGAAAAGAGACATGTGATTCAAGTTATTAAGTAAGATAGTACTGGGGCCTGAAACAAATGGATGTACATGACAGATGAAGATGAATAGTTTGAGGAAGATAAGGAAGATAATAGTAGTCTGACAGGACAAGTAATATGTGGTAAGTGTTCCTCTATGATGCCATTTAGAAATATTATTAGTAACACATTAATAATGGCCGTCCAAGTCTGGACCATGTTCTTCACGTTGGATTTTGAGTGTCTTGTTGGGTAAAACCCTCTTCTGTACCAGGCCAGGCCACCAATAAAGCCAGAGCAATTTGCTGCTGCTACAAAGTGGTCTTCCTGCTCAGATGACGCTGCAATATTATCTCATGAAATAATTAAAGGCTAAAATACTTTGTTCATTAAATTTTTTTACAGCTTAATTTCGTTTAGTTTTAATTTAATCTCTTAATTTTATTTTAAGTTTTATTTTTTCTTAATTTTATTGTATTCTAATTTAGCTATTAACTTTGAAAAAAAACTACACTAATATTTTTTTTGTTCCAACCCAATCAATTAAAATGCTTTAATTATTCAGCTTTTGTATAAATTTAGAATTAAAATGCCTTGAAATCAAATTTGGCTATTAACACTAAAATGAGAAAAGAAAAAAGAATTCATCTAAAGAGTACAAATTAATTTAGATTGATAAAAAATAACCTCTAATTTGAAATGAATATTAAGGAAGAGTTGATAGACCAAATGGAACCAAAATAAAATAAGGGATAAATGCTAAAGCTTATGATAAAGTTAAAATATCAAATTATTAAAATTAAATAAAATTGTTGGATAAAAAGTAAACGTTGATGTAAATTTAGGAGATTAAAAGTGTAATTTTCTTGCATTTTTATAAGATAAAAATTTATTAATAATTTTGTATAAAATGTACATTGACGACACCACACATGGATATGGTTCTACTTTCTACAACAGACAAATTGGAAAGAGAAGGATTAGGATTTGATAAGTTGTTAAATATTAGCTAATTTTGATACACTTATATAGTAGTTGATTTGATGTATCAGTTTTAATAAAATTATTTTTCTAATGACCCATATTTTTTTTTATGAACGATTGTATTAAAACTAATATACTAAATCAACTATTACGTAAATATATTAGGGCTAATTAATATTTTTTCTGTATATATATAAGGACAAACTATTGGATCAATCTAATTAAGTCTCCAAGGTAGATGTCTCCAAGTTGACCATCATATAAACCAATAACTAACATTTCATTCACGCTAGTAAAATTTGTTGATATTAACATCCCTCAATTAAAAGTTTAAGTTCATCTAAATTACATAGGAAAGTGACGAAGAAGATAGAAAACATTGACTAACTGTTCGCTTGAAACAATAATGAACTCGTAACACTATTTTATTGACAAAAATAGGATCCAAGTACATAGCAATGTTTTCGCAATATATGATTATATTCTCTTTTAACATCGATCCTGCATATCAGCAAATAAAACTCAAAACCCCCCAAAATAAATGCGTATACTTGGTCTCAAGTACTACGAAGTAGTTATGCTGATCGCTTGTTTACTTTTGTCGAGATTTGAACTATTCATTATTAATTACCTTGATCCATATATAAGAGTTAAAAGAGCTGGAACCAAAATCTTTGCAATGATCTGGAGGATTAAGGAAATCTGGTCGTGTAATTATAATATATAGCACACGTCATGGGTCGTACATGATTAAGTTAGAATATTGCAGTGGGTTCATGATCATATTTTTCTAGCATTAATAATAATATTCCTAATGTGAACAGAATCTGAACATAGTATTCCCCTTTATCTTCTTCTTCTTTCGGCTTAATCAGAGATGAACAGTTCAAACTCTTCCAATATCTGCACATAGAATCACAACCTGTTAGTCTGTTTGATAATCAAGTTGGCCTCAAGGGGATTGATTAGAACTTGAGGAGTAGTAAATAGTAAGAAAGAAAAAGATGACGAACACTGCTAAATGAAAGTTTCTTTTCAGATGAGAATGAATAGTAACATGATGGTGCATCATTGCGTTTTGCAAAAGGAAATGGATCAACTTAAAAGTTAGAATTCGAAGCAGCTTTTGCTTTTTCCCCTTTTGTTGTTGCTTCATTTGACTTTTACCCCTTCATCATTAATTTGGATGCTTCATTCGCTAAATATTTGCACAGATCATCCTTTACTTTTTTCTTTTTTTTTCCTTTTTGGGGGGTGAAAGCAGATCATCATTTTAAGTTGCATGTAGGTTTCGTCCTTTTGCAGGAATGGGGGGACCTGCAACACTTTCTGTTAAACAAAAATTTACACAAGATCAAGCCAAAGAAATTAGGTCGTATATATTGGCGTTGAGAATATAGCAGAATACATAGCTGAAGAGAAATGAGGAAACTTAATCCAATAGGATACAATTATTTTCATTTGACATTTAATTATGGAGAACTACAGTCTACATTCTTCAATATAGAGTGATAATTTTCGGAATGTAACAAATTCTAGAGATGATAAGGTCTTACAATTTTTTTGGCCAATGATGATAAAGTCTAACATGAATGTATATAAAGATGTGTGACAATTACCATGACTCTTAAACAAGGTTTTCCTACTAATATTGACGTTAACAATGTGATCGAATTGAATCGTTTTAATATTAATCTTCCCATAATTTGAGCAATTAGATAATCGTCTGACACTAAAGTTTCTTAAATGCTAAAACTGTAAAATATCTTTGTAGTAAGGAAAAAAAAAAATAGGACGGAGAGAGAAAATAAAACTTTATACACAATATTTACACTATTTATATGGCCTAACTTTATATTAAGCTATAAGATTGATTTACAGTATAAATTATAATTATGTCAATATAGCAATGAGCACCAAATAAGCTTAATAAAATTAAATCTAATAATAACATAAGAGAAATAAAATATGTGCAAAGTAACTAAATAAATAACACCAAAATTTAACATGGAAGACCCCCAAATATCGAGAGCAAAAATCACAGGACAAACCTGAAAAAATATTTTACTATATTCAAGATAACTACAAAATATCATTTTTACACTTTTTCACATAAGAGATAAATATAGTATTTTTTAGTGAGACCCCTCATATTCAAAAACTATAATTTTATAATAATTGAGAAATAAAGGTGACACCCAAAAATATTCTTAGTGTATTTTTCCCACACTCAATACTCTCTAGAATTTACTTACACTTTGTATTCCTCTCGCACTTAGAGAGTAACTCTCTTACTCATTTGCTATGCACTTGAATTTTTTGTTACTTGATGTCAAATGAACAAGAATAAGTTTTTATTTATAAAGGCTTAAAGTCGTGTAAGATAACATACTATTTGGTGTATTATTCACAAGTGATTCACTTGCATATATATATTTTAAACTCATATGGACAACATTTTAACATTTTCAACTTATATTGTTATGCTAATAACAAAATAGTTTGCGTACGTTAACATTTAATATTTTATATAATCTTATATAATTAAATTTTAACGAAGTGTTTTATCTTCTTTGAAATTTAATGTTTTACATGCTATTAAACTTTATTTTTTGAACAATATGGACTTCAAACTTAGAAAATCCAAACAACAAATTAGATAACTTCCCTTTTAAGATAATAAATTTTCCTCCCATTAAAGCCATGATGAATACTTTTGATTAATACAACGAAGTCAAACAAACACCATTAGCATCTACAGCACACGCACTAGCTAAACAGGTGATGATGAGGCAATTGCCAAAGTAAGGCCATGTACGTTGCACGCACTATATATATAATGACAATATATATAAACTAGATTTTAAATTGTAAAGTGCAAATTAAAAAAAAAAAAGGTTATATATACATATAGTATACATGGAACACAGTGCAAGTATTTAAAACCCATTATTTTTTTATTTAAAATAACTACCAACATTTTAATCTTAAAAATTTATGAACGAAAATCTTATCCCATAATGGAAATTATGTTATGTGATATATGTAATGGTATGTTGGTAGAGGTGTTAAATTGGGATACGGCTTTGTGAATCCAATTGAACAACTAATATGATCTACAAATCAAACGAGTTATGCTGAGTGTGTTCGCAATACGCTGGGTATCAATGCTCCTTCTCATTGTTATTATCCACATTTTGTTATCACCACTATATAAATGCTAGGTTTACATGTTTAATTAACTCTTACTTTTAATTAACATGATGAAATTTTCAGTTCATACCACATGTTAAACCTTTTTTCAAATTTTATAAGACAAAATATTAGACAGTAAATTAAATTAATATTCTTTCAGTTTTGACTAATTTATACTCATACCTCGTCCTGTATTATAAAATTATCGTCAATATTTTTTTTTATATATTTGTTATGTATTACAAAAATTTTACTCTCAAAATGGAATTAACTATTCACGTCTAATTATCTTTATTTACATATTAAAAATATAATCATTGTTTCATGTTAATTAAAAATTAAATTATTTCTAGAAAGTAAATTAAATGTGAAGTTTTTACGATATTTATGGAATGTTCACTTTTTTTTTTTCTTTGGACAATGCATTTTCACCCCCAAATTTAGTGGCCCAGCCATGTCTTTCACTCTATGGCCCAATTAGTAGGTAGTGATGTTGGGACTTTTTTGGGCCAAAATGATGTTGGGATTTCAAAATAAGATAAGATTAGATACTGGACCGTGTCAACTACGGGCCCACAAGGAAGCCCATGGGCTCAGTCCATGGAGAATTCGAGGCAATGGACCTTATAGACCTCCATCATGGGCTAGAAGATGAGTAATCAAGGCCCAGATGTTTGTCACCTTTCACATACCGGAGTCGTTGATCGAGGGACTTGTAAATTCCATCTTCACCGTATTGTTTATATAAAGATAGAAGACAATGTTACACGCAAGTACAACTGAAAGAGAATTGAGCCTTTTGGATGAGAAATTTGGATAGTTGATGTGAAGAACGTTATCTAATCTTTAATTTATTTAATTTAACTATTGAAATAATAATAATAATAATAATAATAATAATAAAGAGAGAAAGAGCTTGGGGGAAAATGAAGATTTCAGAAGCACATTTGAGACGTGTACGTGTATTAGTTGAGAATCTATGATATGTCTACGCTTTGTGAAGCAGAGATAGCACTATAAGTGAACATGTGACAATATATGCACTCGATTATGTCACACATAGGTCATACGAGTCATCATATATATATATATATATATAAAATAACATGTAGCTAGCAACTAATAATTTAATCACCATCATTATGAAAGCAAATTGCATCATAACCCAACCCTACAAATATGAACACGTGATGACTATATGATGATGGAAACCTTAATCCATTTTGAGTTAGTGAGGGAGGGAATCTTCAGCTTTTATTAATTTTTAAATCCTTCCTTCCACGTTAATTTGATTGCTTCAATAAAATAATGGTAATGGCCGCTGAACCTTGAACTTTCTGACTAGACCTGGTTAGGTGTGTGTGGAAAATACTCTCTAAATGACAAAATCAATTCTAAAAGGAGATCGTTCTCTAAATGACAAAATCAATTCTAAAAGGAGATCGTCTTCAAAGTAAGATATGTATGTTTATGTTTGGAGCCACTTGGTTGAAAATGACATCCCTAACCATTTTGATTTGCAATTTTTGTGATCTTACTAAGTTTGAGTCCTATATTTGCAAAATTAGAATTAAATCACCTCAGCAACAACTGATTCAAGAAAACTGGACTACCACCGATCAACCTGAAACTGCTATATATTAATTCTTAAGACATAGGACAATCCCTGACCAAAACTGGTTATATATGTGCGTGTGTGTGTGAGAGTGAAGCTTCAAGCATGTGCTTAGCTCATAGTGGCGTGGCACGGATTCTAATTAAGCACTTAAATTAATAGAAAGAAGGCGTAAAAAATAATCCAAGTCAAGATATTCTTAATCAAAAGCTAAAGTTTTGAGCCTTTTCCCCTCTTCCTCACTGGATATCCATATTAAAATATGCTTAAAAGTATTAGTAATTTCAAATCAATGGATTCAGTTATGTTTACCACAAAATAAAGCGACCCCTTGAATAAACAAATATATATTTTCCTAACTTTTTCTCCTTTTTCACTTTTTCCTTGTCTGCTGTTGTAGCTTTAGACTGTTCGTGGATTAATATAGCAGCATGCCATGGCTCCTTTTCATTCATTTTAATTTGCATTGGGTTATATCATATTCATATATGACAATCAGGAAAAGCAAAAGGCTAAAAAGGGAAGCTCCTATTTGTTCGTGGCTATCCTTGGATGCCTATGAATATAATTTATGTATCAATCCGTAAGTAATCCTTGTCAGTCTATGATTAGTTCATTGTACGTTTCCAGACACAAAAATGGCTTTCACTTTCTCTCATGACTCACTTTTCTCGTCAAACAGGAAGCTGCATCACAGAGAGAAGAGAAAACTTGGCTAATTATATATTCTCTCTCATGCAGTAAAAACCTTGTATTACAGATTTTAATACAAGGACAATCAATGATTGCAGAGTTGAACAGGGCATGCAAGTGCATTGGTTCAGTCTCAGTGTGGACAAGTACAATATCATATGACAACACGAGAAGCTTGTCTGTGTTTGTGTTGTATTTTGTGAGATTTGAACTGTTGAGTCACATATTCATTCAATGGGTTTTGATCGGATTCAAGTGTGAGGCCCCACTGGTGTCTGCATGTTGACACACAGACGCACGTGAAGATTTCACTTGACGATTTGAATTCACCAATCAGGGTGATTGAGTTCCTCGTGCTAGTCAAATCCAAACTTAAGTAGTCTCCCATAGAGTACATACTAATATCATTGCAGGCCCTGAATTTATTGTCTTAGCATGTTCATAAAATAAAATATACATACATATATATATATATATATATATAAAGGTGGTACCCTAAGAAGTTGGATTCTATTAAGATGTGTCTCGTTTTTGCTTTACCCTGCAGTAATGAGATAATATCCCTATCTGCACCCAAATAATAGAAGAGATTTTGCGTTTTGAATTTTATAAAATCGATCGGATCAGAAAGCTTAGGAGAAAAATATGACTGAAAAAAGATTGTGTCCTCCATTTTTTTTTTTATGAGGACCTCCTCATTAACTGTCTAAGTTCGTTGCTATACCTTCTTGTGCCCCTTGCCATCCTCTTACAAATTAAGGCCTCAAATCTCTCGTCGGTTCAAGCACCAAGCAATTAAGTCTGGAAAGGATTACTGAGTTAGTCATCAGGACTGGGCAGCATGAGGATTGGTACTTAGAATTTTTTTGGTAACCTTGGTCTAACAAACACTACATGTCTACACTGTAACACCCAAATTATATATTAGTTTAATTAACTATAAATTTATTTTGTACATTTACTCTTTAAATATAAAGGATCCACGTGCATTTTAAGGAGAGTAAAATGCCATACAAAAGAAAAAGATGTAGTTTAAAAGATAAATGGCATTCTCCACTACGATGCATGTCAATAATTAAAGAGTAAAGAATAGGGTTTATACAGTTAAAAAAGAAAAAAAGAAAAAGTTGTCTGAGGCAGCTCGTTAGCACTTTAATTTCTTAGTCTTTAGGTCATCAATGCTGGGTAATGTTCATTAACTATAACCATCATTATATAAAATGGTGATTAATCATAATTAACTGTAACCATCATTATATAAAATGGTGATTAATCATAATTGATAAATTTGATAAAAAAAAATTGCACATCAACAGCTCTCAAGACTAAGTCTGCTCGTCTAAATACATAATTGATAAATTAGATTTTGTGATCAGGATATTAAATATCATCTCTTACAAACTGCTATTGTGTCCGTATTTGTTTTTTTTTTAAAGTGTACTGAAAATTTCATTATGAATATTAATATCATTCACTTATTTTATTTTCATTTTGGAATTCATATATACCTACCTGCATTGGGTGAGCTAATTATATCTGATTTTTCATATCGGAGACCTTAATTTAAACTCCTCACCAACTCCTAATATGCGTGTATTTCCAATAGGAATTAGTTTTGATGATAGTGGTCTTTCCAAAGTTTTGCCTCTTTTACCAGCTGAAAGAACTTTTGCGAGTTCCTCTTTTTATCGTTTTATGATTTTGTTCGTTCCATTTGACGTTAGTATTACTTTAATAAGTTACAATATATATACAGCCATGCTTTTGGGTTGTTCAAAATGGATTCCATTTAATTTTCGTTATATCAATCTAATTTATAATTCAGTCAAAACTAATTGAATTAACTTCTGAAGTCAAATTGTGTTGAAGTTCTGCAAATCATTTTATTTGATTTGGTTGTTGGGTGCCAATTTTGTAAAACTAATTTTAATCGGACCAAAACTAATTCTTAGTTAATAATTTAAATATTTTTATATTATATAATAATAATTATACTTTTGAATTTAAACACTAACTTTCAATGCTTTTTGTTTTTATTTTGCAGAGTATTTATCATTGTAATATCAATTTAAAGTATTTATTGTTATAATTAAAATTATGTAACTATCAAATTTAAAATTATTAATTACTGTAAGTCTATAAATTTTTTATAGAATGATTTACTTAATCCAATTTAAGCCGATTAAAGTTGTATTAAACTGATTCAATTGTGATGATTGTAAATTTGTAATTGAATTAATTAGTTGACTTTTATTATCAATCAATTTAATTAATTTGGTTAGATAAAATGTCTAAATTCCAATTCAAACCAACACCTACTACCAGCGTTAATTGCAATGGAGTGAGACTAATTACCCAAACTAATTAATGGTTTTGACATATAATGATCCTAACTTATTGACATTGGCTCAAGCACCAAAATCTATCCCATCTCTGCTAATCAAGTGGAGCTTTATAATCAATACTACAATAACTACAATCTATTTTTTTTAATTGAATACATAACTACTAATTAATTAACAGATAGTGACATTTTAATTATTTCTAGCTAGCATCTGTTTTGAATTGCCGCACAAGTTTTTCTTGGTCAGGAGCAAATAATACAAAAATTTTTGAACTTACAAAATGAATTAGCAAGTTGTGAAAGTCTTAAATTGAAATTTTGTAGTTTTGAATTTTGCATGTAAAAATCGATCTGTAATTTTTGTACACAAGCCATACAGTCCAAAGAGTAACGTAATGAGTTGCTAATTATATATGTTTTGGTAGTTTATAAACAGAATGTCAATGCTGTAATACGAGGAAGAGCAAGCCCACATTGAAGGATCACTGTAAGGTGACACGTCAGCCAATAGTAAGGGGACAACTGTGGGGCCCAAACCGAGAAAAAATTCCACAAAAAAACAGAATCACAAAAATAATTGAACCGTATTAGAAGCCCCATGTTTACTTTAGTTGCCTGTTTTATTTTAAAAATAAAAAATTCTCACTTCTTATGTCCTTCTTCCTTAATCTCCCTGCAATTTTGAACAATGACTTAGTGTTTTACATTTTACATATCTACCTTCTCACATAATTTTTTTTTTAATCCTTTTCCCCTCTTGCTCTGACATATATTACAGAACATTTTGATCGACGGTATAAATTTATTAATTGCACACTATTTTTCTCAATTTATTCATGAAATTAAATAGGTAAAAATCCAATTTTTTATGTTATGTTTGAATTGGGCAGAAAAAAAAAAATCTAGCGTCCAAAAATTGTAGAGGGTGAAGTATATAAAAAGATTAAGAGGCAGTACGCCGAATCTTATGGTGGGCCCGCACTTACTCCCAAACATGTTCGCAAGTCGAGCTCGTCGGGGACCCACTGGTTGGAGTATGGCTCTGAGTTTGACACGTGTAAATATTCGTACTATGTGGGGTCCACTTTCTATTACAAAGTCCAACAACTCTCACAAAGTAGCTAGGAGCAACACGATAGTTGGCACGTGGATGCGGAGTCAGTGTGGGCCCCACTTAAACCTCTTTCATTAGTGCGTTTATATAAGCGTGCGTGGCTTTGTCTAAATCGCTCTTTCTACTCCATCGCTAAATTAAGGATCGCTTACGAATATTTTGTAATATTTTATTTTAATTTTTTACTCGTAAATTGATTTTTTTTTTATTTTAATCTCTAATTTATTAATTTATTTTTGATTTTTTTTATTAATTTTCATTTCTCCTTCACTACTATAAATATTAATTAATATGATTTCTACTCATTTTTGTTTGTCTCTTGTTAATATAAATGTTAATCAATTTATTTTTCATTAATTTTCATTGGTCCCCTCCTAATTTAAATGTTAGTCAACTTATCTCTCTCTATTTTCATTCATCCCTCACTTAGTATATTTAATCTAAATTTAATTAATATTAAAAAAGTAAATATGCTCACTCCTAAAGTTATAAGAGACCAATTGAAAAATGAACTAATAATTTATAAGAAACAAAATTAAAAATAAATTAATAAATTTGAAAAAAATTAAGAAGTAAATGATAAGTAAAGAATAAAATAATATTTTATTACTTACTACAAAGGCCCTGCATTCTATTTGTCAAGCTTCCTTGTGTGGAGTCTTTCATCTTCTCGTGTTTAATCTCATCATAATCATCGATCAATCCATAAAACCCATATAAGGTAATAGGAATCCTAACACTAGATAACGATATTGAATAATGAGTAAAAAAGATTGACACAAAATATTTATAGGTACAACTCTTTTAGATGAGAGAAAAACTATAAATAAGAATGGTAAAGACTTTCATTAACTCAAAAGATTATATAATATTTCTTTGAATGTGAGAAGAGAATAATCAAACTCTCTCATTTAAAAATAAGAAAACACATAATTCTCTCTCTCAAGTAGAAGAATAACTACTCACTTTCTCAATAAAGGAGATTTCACTACTTTTACAACACTTCACACTTCAATGCCAAATTCCAAAAGGAAAGACTATATTTATAGGCATCTTCTACAAAATTTTCTAACAACCTTATCTTTTACTTTGTCAAAAAATAGCAACTTTATCTTCCACTTTGTCAAAAGTTGTCAACTTTATTTTTCACTTTGTCAAAAGTGGTGACTAATTTTTAACTAAGTTTGTTTTTATCAAAAAGTGGTAACAAAATTTTTACCATCTTTTTTTCATTGTCAAAAAGTAGCTACCAAATTTGTCTTTATCTTTATCTTTTTGACATAAACTTCCTAAAAAATATTTGGAATCTTTTTATTAAGAAAATTATAAGCAATTCAACATAATGGAGGCTAGTATGAGTTTTATTTATATTTTGTAAAAGATTAATTTATCTCGTTCCAAGTTAAAATTATAGTTGTAAAAATTCATATTCAAAACCTAATCCTTGAATCATAGGGCAAAAAAGCTGCATGGGTTTGAGATAGTTAGTATATTAACATTTAAAAGGTTCAAAAGTCCATTTGTTAGCTAAACGGAAGTTTGTCTGGCAT
The DNA here is from genome assembly GCA_037074485.1 of Delonix regia. Lineage (NCBI taxonomy): Eukaryota > Viridiplantae > Streptophyta > Magnoliopsida > Fabales > Fabaceae > Delonix > Delonix regia. The sequence continues at coordinate 12,692,873 of CM073456.1, read as the reverse complement.
ACATTTTTGTTCAATTTAGTGTTTGATATTTTTCTAATGTTAATTTTGCCCTCCAAGCCTTTGTTTGAATAAAAATAAAATAAAAAATTATTTTTGCATTGAATGAATTATATAAATGACAAAAATAAATTTTTAAACGAAAGTTTTCAAACATAAATTATGATGATGCAAAATTATGTTAAACCAAAATCAATTTTAAAAATTAAATTAATTAAAAATTACGTTAACTAACGTTATTCCAAATATATAAGATATAACTTACTCTTGAGATATCATAGATTCACTTGAACTTTAAAAAGTATATGTCTATATATCACATCCTTTTCTTATTTATGGTGAGCATAAAATAACTAGTAGATTTTGTAAAGAAAATATACACTAGATAGAAGTAAAATTGTAACAATTAATTTGATTTGACACACATAATTTAACATGGAAAACCCCAATAGAGTAAAAAGCACGGATAAAGAAGAAAGGGATTCATTATAAGAAACATAAAAGTTACGCCAGCTCTCTATATAGTAAGGATAATACAATATTTTTATATCTTTTGCTAATAGAAGAATACTAATATCACACAACTTTATATATCTCACAATTCTCTTTCTACATATAGGATTGCTCTTTTCTTGGTTGTAAGAAATGAGGTTTTGAAACTCTCAATTTATAGGAAAGGATGAAGGGCTTCAATGCAATTTTTCAAGGACTAAACTATAATTAAACATTTTTTTTTTTTTTTTAGTTGGTATAGTTGGTCACCAACCAAAATAAAAGTCTTTAGGTGACAACTTCATTGACAATCTCCCACTTAAAGATATAATTGAGAATTAATTAATCTTCACATCATTTTTCCTTCCTTGCTATCTTTTAATGCTCACGTTTCTACTTAGCTAATAAAATATCTATACCATATGAACTTATCAGAGTCCACTAGCTTTGTTAGTGCATCTGTTAGGTTAACTTTAGGATGGATTTTCTACATATCCACACTTCTTTCTTCCACATTTTATTGGATAAAGTGATATTGAACTCTATGTGTTTAGTCTTATAATGGAATGTCAGATTCTTTGCCAAATGGAGAGCACTTTGATTATCACAAAATAATATAATCTTCTTGGGATTGTATTCGAGCTCTTTTAACAGTACCTACAACCATATTGCTTTTTTGCTAGCTTGTATAGCTGTAATATATTCTGCCTCTGTCATTAAAGTGGCCACTATAGGTTACAGTTTTAAAACCTAGCTTACAGCTTTGCCTCAACTAGTAAATACATAACCACTGGTGGATTTGCTATTGTCAAGATCATTAGCAAAATCTAAATCTGTATAGCTTTTGATAGTGAAATCTGATCTTCCATAACACAATACAACATATGTGGTCCCTTTAATGTATCTTAGGACCATTTTTACATCATTCCAATACTCTCAGCTAATATTCGTTATATATCAACTAACCATTCCCACTGCTTGTGCAATGTCTGGTCTTGTGCAAAGCATAGCGAATATTAGGCTACCCACTGCTAATGCGTATAGTACTTGAGACATTTCCTTCCTTACTTCTTTACTGCTAGAACTCATGCTTAAAGATAACTTGAAAGTAATAAGAAGTAGGGTAAAGATTGGCTTACAATTATGCATATCAAAGCGTTGCAAGATCTTTTTTAAATAATTCTTTTGAGAAAGCTCAATCTTCCTATTATTTTAGTCTCGGTGAATTAGTATCCCTAGAATCTTGTTTGCCAGTCCCAAATTTTTCATATCAAATTCCATAGTCAATTGTGTCTTTAATTTATTGATATGATTTTTGTTGGGGCTTACTACCAGCATGACATTTACATACAACAGCAAAATAATGAAATCATTTCCATCAAATCTCTTGATATATGCACAAGAGCTTGCATTAAGTCTATTATATCAAAAACTTATGATAAAGGAATCAAATATCATATACTAATATCTTAGTGCCTGTTTGAGACCATATAGAGATTTGTTCAACCTGTAAACCAAGTTTTCTTTTCCTTTTCCTTCAAACCTTTCTAACTGGAGCATATAAATTTATTCTTTAAGATCTCTATGAACAAATGCAATTTTCACATCTAACTGCTCTATATGTAAACCAAATGTAGCTCATATTGCTAAGACCACTTGAATCATAGTGAGTTGAACAACCGGAGAAAATATATCATTATAATCAATGTTTTTTTTTTTTTTCTGAGCAAATTCTTTTACCATTAGTCCAGCACGATGTTGTTTAACTTGATCATCATTAGTTCTTTTGATCTTGTACACTCATTTGCTTTTGATGGCCTTTCGTCCTTTTGGTAGTGGAACAAGATCTTATGTCTTATTCTTATGAAAGGCTTCAATTTCTTCTTGTATTGTTGCTAACCACAGAGAAGCTTCTGAGTTTTTCATAGCCTCTCGAAAAATCAAAAGCTCTTCATCTTCTGTGAGTAGACAATATGCAACATTCCTTTCCATAATGTAATCCAAGCGCCAAACCGGTTTTTTCCTTTATCGAGTTGACTATTAAAGTTGTGAAGTCATAAGATTAGATTGTTCTTGTTCATCTTATTCTGGCGCTGCTTCAAAAGAATCTGGTAGTTCTATTTATTTTCTCCTCCTTTAATTTGAAATGTTGTAGTCTCAATTATTTCTTTTAAAGTGCTATCACCTTTATGTATATATTACTTTTTCTTAAGGAAAGATGACATCCTTGTTGACTATAACCTTATGGTTAGTAAGATCCCACAAGTGATACCCTTTTACTCTATAAGCATATCCCAAGAATAAGTATCTTTTAGATTTTGGATCTAACTTTATAATTTTTTGGGCAATGTACATCATGTATATTGGACTTCTAAATATATGGACCATTGTATAATTAGTTGGCTTCCCAGGCCATATCTCCATTGGGGTCTTCAAATTAATTGCGATTGATGGTGACCAATTGATCACGTAGCAAGTTGTCTTGACTACTTCTAGCCAAAATAAATTAGCTAATCTAGCAATTCTTAACATTGCCTTTATCCTTTACAACAAAGCCTTGTTCATTCGCTTTGCTACTCCATTTTACTGTGGATTGTACACCACCATAAATTGCCTTTTGATACCTTATTGTTAATAGAAAGTATTAAATTCATCACTAATGTATTCTCCTCCATTGTCTGATCTCAAGCATTTAATCATTTTCTTATATTCACGTTCCATACGCTCTTTGAAGGTTTTGAAAACTTTAAACATATCTCCTTTTCTCTTGATTGGATACACCCAATATCTCTTGGAGTATTCATCAATGAATGACACAAAATATTTTGCTCCTCCTAGGGATAAGACCATTACTTTCCAAACATCAAAGTGCAATAGGTTTAAGATAGCTTTACTTCTCTCTTTAGAGCTGTTGAACTTCGACCTATACTGCTTACTTTTAACACAATGCTCATAAAAAGGTAGAGAAACATTTTGAGTCCAGTAAGAAAATTATGTTCTGCAAGAACCTTCAATCCATGTTATGACATGCAACCAAGTTTATGGTGTCATGATATTATTGATTCCTTAGCTGCTAGATTAATTGATGCAATTGAGACTTTTCCTTATTGTTGTGTTTCTCCTTTAAGCATATATAGGTTGGCCGCTATCTTTTCTACTTTCATAACTACAAGCGCGCCTTTAATGACTTTCAAAATGTCATCCGGTATCTGGGTTTTATACCCATTGCCATCAAATTATCCTAAAGATAATAAATTTTTCTTGAGACCTTTCACATGCCAGACCTCCTATATGGTGTGAGTTGTACCATCATGCATCTTTAGTTTGATGGTGTTTATTCCAACAATCCCTAAGAAATAATCAATGAGGTCATGTGTCATATTGTTGTTGAGTCTACAAGCCAGATATCACTGAGCATTTTTTCTACCATCAACAACTATTGTTGCCTTATTGTATAAAACTTCTATGTCATTTGAGGTACTTGCAACGCATCCCTGACCACTTGATGACTCAGTATCTTTGCCTTTGGTCTCTATGTTCTTCTTCAAATTTCAACACTCATTTTTATAGTGTCCCTTTTAATTACATTTAAAACACCTGATATTCTTCTTGCTCTTTAATTTTGATCTACCTTAATTCTGGCTCTCACTTGAGCCACGTTCTGTTGTTATTCCTCTCATCACTGCCAACGCTTCCGCTTGTTGTGAACAAATTAACTTGACTTCCTTGGTTTTGCACCGATTTTCTTCTTCCAGAATAGCTGGTGCTATGTTATAAAAAAACTAAGTAGTTCACAAGAAAATTATTAGTCAGGTTGATGATAAGTTCGTCATATGGATCTGGTAGGCTTTGAAACAAAATTTTAGCATGTTCATTCACCTTTATTTTGTGACCTAACGATGTGAGTTGAGAAAATAGAGTATTCAAAGTATTGATATGATTTGTCACTGAAGTAGTTTTGGATATCTGCAGAGTATATAATTTCCTTTTAAGAAAAATTTTGTTGTGTAGTGACTTGATCTTGTACAATTTGGTATAAATATAAGATAGAAGCAAAATTGTAGCAAATAATTTAAGAGAATACACATAATTTAACGTGGAAAATCCTAATAGGATAAAAACCACAGACAAATAAAAAATGATTTCACTATAAAAAAATAAGAGTTGCAACTTCTCTCTCTACAGCAAGGATAGTACAAGATTTTTATATCTCTTGTTAATAGGATAATACTAATATCACAATTCACTATAGATCTTACAACTTTCTCTCTCTCTCTCTATATGATTGCTCTTTTTTTAATTGTGAGAAATGAAGTTTTGAAATTTTCGATTTATAGGAAAGAATGAAGGACTTCAATACAATGTTTCAAAAACTAAACTGCAATTAAACATTTTTTTTCTTTTGTATTTTTGGTTAATTTGATTTGTCACCAACCAAAATAAAAGTTTTTGGGCAACAACTCCATTGACACATTTTCAAATTAGAAAAGAAACATTGGACAAAAATCAGTTATAATGCACAAATAGCGTACATGTCGTCGTGCTGGCGTTGTGATAGCATATAACATTACATAATCAATATTTATGTCACAGAATATATATATATATATATATATATATATCTTTGTTTTCAAGAACAAGGCTTCATTCTCTAAACCTCTTTTTGTGGTTTAAGAGGACATGGAGGTCCAATCTAATCTACCGTTCTTCATGGAAAAAGACAAAAAAATGCGAAGAAAATCGCATTCTGAAGTTCGCTGATGGATCCCATCTGAAGATAGACGATGTTGTTCTCCTGTTAATTTAATTTATGCATTCCAAACAGAAGCACTTTGCTAGACTGCTAATGGCAAATTAAGCCGTAAATGGTTTAGATGATTTGGTAATTTGACTTGATCAAGGTTGTTAATGGCACTCCCACGTAGAATGTGGCTATTTCAGCAGTCTTGAGAGATTTATAAGATCTTCAAGGAACTTTTGTCGGCAATTGTATAATTTCTTCTTTTTGGATATATACTTGGACAATCTGATTATTAGGCCTCTAATTTTTCTAGGTATCCTTTGCTGTCAACTCTATCATACACTCATAAAGAGAAAGCGTAACACCGGAGGAGTGAGACTTTGTCAAGGAGCTACTTCCCTCTTTTTGTTCACTCTTTCATTTATTTTCATCTCTATATAACTCTATATAATGCTGTTAGTTGGATGACCACACAGGATCCTTTTTCTTTTGGCGTTTCAAGGAGTATACCCCAATATGTTGGTTGGAGGATTTCATTTCATCCTCCCTTGACAAGTGACTATCTTAACTTGTGATTTTTTCTTTGTTGGAGCAAGAGTTCGGTTATAATAGTTTTTGATTTTCTATTTAGACTTGGTGTTCTAAAGTTTTAAGGATTTAGGTGTGTTTTACTTTTGTCTGTTATATATTCTGGTTTTGTTGTGCGATAGGGCCAAGTTTCAAACTGAATTTGGGATCGCTGAATTCTTCTCATCAGTTATCCTTACTTGGCACTTGCAAAAGGGTTTTTTTTTAAATAATTTTTTTGCATGTTTTTTTTTTTTGGGTCAATTAAAGCAAAAATACGAGAGACAATGATCCGTAAGCATCAGCCACATTTCAACATCATGCCATTAATAATGATCTCAGTACAGTGTGGCTTTCCGACTTTAGACTTAATTATAACCAACACTTGCTGAAAAGACAATTTGACTTTGAAGGAATGAATGGGATCGAAAAGAAAAAAAAGGAAAAGCTCTGTGGAATGGCTTTTTAATGTAGCTTCTCTGTCATTTCACTGTTGAGGAACGAAAGGGTACGTTCATGTGACCTCTCACAAAAAGGTACGAATTTACCACACACAGATATTCCTGCACTTTCCTGACTCTTTTGTAACTTTGATGCTCTGCTAGTGCTAGCTACTGCAATATCCATTACATTAAAAAGCTATGTACCAACTTCCATACACTTAAGGAAAGTGTACAGATACACAAGCACAGAGGACACAGGACACTTTTATATATGTGACACACACACACACATGTATGCATTTAGGTCAATTCAGTAGCTAAGGATTGGGAGGGGTTGCTTTTATTCTTTCGCAAACTTTTCTTGACATCTATAAATGCGTGTTGGTTCCGATAACTATGTGACAATGTTGATGAAGACTGTTTGATACCATGCTTAAGGAAGGCACTTTCTCTCTCTCTCTCTCTCTCTCTCTATCTGCATTATTGGGTTTTTTAGCAGTTTTATCTGTCAATAATGAAGGTGCAGAGCCAGACATGGCCCACGCGCTGCTTGGGCGTGATCCCTATGTTCACAGTTAACCCTATTTGGTGCACATGGACAAAAACTTGGTTCATTCTTGTCGTTCCCAATATTAAGGCAATGTCTTGAGGTGGTGCAGTAATTAGAAGCTCGGTGTCATTAACTAGGGCTCTGAGGACAGAGTATATATATAAGAGAGCATGCATGCTTTATACGTATACTATATATATATATATATATTGTAAAAGTAGAGAGAGGAAACACTATATATACAGTTGCGTACTTTAGAGGGGCTAGGGCATTTGGATTGGCATTGTGGCATATATATGATACTGACGTCCCCACTCAGACCCACAATTTGTAGCCAATGAATGAGCCAAGCGAACAACTACCTTGTGGTCCAATGGCACAACTGCTCATTACGAGGTGCTGTCGGACCCAAATGCTCTTCCCCTCTTATAATATTCTATCTCAAAATTTCGTGTGGGAGGGTACTTCAATTTCTCTTACGATCAAATTCTGTGTAGCAACTAACAAGAATATTGATCAATATCAGAAAGTTTTAACAGATCAGGGAAGTGAGATTAGTTAATAAAAAGAGAGAGTGGCAGGGTTAAGTATATGTGGGTGTGAATGTCAAGTGTGATGCGTCGTTCTCATGGGATAATTTTATTACTTATTAGACGTGAAAAAGAAAGGGATGGGATAGATAATGTAACTTTAGTATTGAGGCTACAGGTGTTCTTAATTCACTTTGGGACACTTTTTGTGGACCAATAACACAATGATTATTTTGGCCACCACGCAAAAGTCACTATAGGGTTGGTTGGATAAGCACTCATTTTTATGGAGCTAACCCTAATAAATCAACTTGGTGAAATGTATAGTAGCTATAGTAAGTGCTTAATTACTTGCTAGCGATGACTTCCCTACAGTGTTGCTGCTCCCTTATATATCGAAATTAATTTTTAGGTTGATTGAATTAACTATATACAAATTCATAAGTTTGTTATAAATGAAAATTCTACTAATATATAAAATGATATATAACACGTATTTATTCTTAATTAATTAATAATTATGATGAACCGAATCTAATTATGAGTTTCACAGGGCTCAAGATACACCTTTTTGTGTTCCAACAAATTCAAAAAAATATGTGCTCCGTCTTGCCTGTTGTAGTTGCCGCCATTGTGTTTTCAAATTTTTGGATAGGTGAAAAGCAGGATATTAATTTTAGGAGCTAGACAATTTTGATGCAAATTAAATCATGACTAGTAAAATAAAAAAGACGTTACATACATCTGCTTCCAGGGCCACTCATTTACCTTACGGTTAATTATCATGAAACACATTGTAGGCGTGGCTGCTTGCTAGCAATTATAAATTTTATAAATTAATAGAGATATTAATTATACATATTAACATTGTTGTAAAGCACATCTCAATGAATACCATAAAGAATCTTAATTAGAAAGCCTCAACTTCAAGTAATAGGGATATTGAACATGGACATGATTTATACATAGAATGGAGTATGCATGCCTCGCAGGTTTTACGTATAAAATCTGTATAGTATATAATTAATGTCTAAACTATAATATCCCTTTATAATGATCACTCATAAGTCATATTCAAACATACATAGACGAATGGTGGCATGGAAATTCTTTAATTACCACAATGCATGAAAGAATGTAAAAGGATAAAGTTGAAAGTAGGAGAATAAAAAATAGAAAAGGCATGGAAGAAGGCTAGAGAAGGTATGGTGAGAGAGATAGAATTCTGGAGAAGAACAAACTTGAAACTTATTGTTACAAATATCAAAGCAGGCATAGATAAGTTTATTAAATCATAAATAATACTATATTGGTGGGATGGTGCAAAATGAGCATCCTTGAGAGTGATAGGTAAATTATATTTAACGAGGGGGAAAAAAGACAAAGGTACCTTGTACCCATCATGGGCATCCCAAGTTGAAAGTTCTTAGATTAAATTATGCGATGGCAGATACCTATAAGTCTCTCTTTTTCAATCATCTTCCCTAATCCACTTTTTAATAATTACTCCTAGATCCTTTTCTTAATTAACTATTTTGGTTCCTGATTAGATGTTTTCTATCAAAAGTGATGTTAATCATGTTGATTGTTATAATGTGAAATCACATCTCCTCACCTATCTGAGTTTAATTAAGACGTAAAAACTTTTACGTCTGATTAAAAAACTACTTAATTATAATCGTCCGTGTTTATTTAGTTATACCCCAATCTCAATTGCCAATGTCTATTTATCTCAGTCCTCTCTGATTTTCTGAATTTCATTGTATTTTAGTTTTGTATATTCATTTACCTCTTTAAAAAACGGCGCATAATAATTTCTTCTAATTTGTGTATTGCATTTGTAGACGTTTGTAGACACCTGTATTCTCATATTCTCATATATTTAATTAACTCTTTTTTCCACATAATTTTAAGCAACGTTTAAATCTTTGGATACACACACACACATATGTATGTCTACTTTAACGTATGGATGATGTACGGACACCAAAGCAGTCGCTGCTATCTTTCGGATTGAAATAAACAATACAGAGTACTTATTGAATTTATGACTATGAAAGAATGATTTGGATGGTTCGATATGTTCTTCAATAAATCGATCGATGATTGCTTTGCTAATTAGCACCTTTTAATTATTACCTCTTAGATGTGATCGCACAATTATAAAATATGCCCACTAAAGTAATTGGATTCTACTTCAAGTTTTTTAATGCTAATATGTCTTCCATGCAACTTTGGAATTAAAATAACGTCCTCTACAGCGAGAAAATAAAAATGATGAGTTTCCGTGTGCATTTATACTTAAACATTATTTCTTTTCTCAGTTACAAGTTATCTAAGTCCACGTACGCGCGCGTGTGTGTATATATATATATATATATATATAACCGCCACCAAATATCATAATGTATATAAATATTAATCAATCAATTATAAAAAGTATGGTTTTGTTTCCTTTAGTACGTAGCCTGACATTTTAGTTTAAAATTAGTAATCCAATATATTCATGGGGAAGGATTTTGTATATATGTCTCTCATGAGTGAGCTGTTCAACTGGTCATACGTAGAATGATACGAGTTATTCAATGTATATTTCCTTTCACTGTTGATTTCCTGATGTCGCTTTCCAGTGAAAAGGCGCATTGAATTAAAGGGTGGACAAAGTTTTTACGCAAATAGTGAGCTATATAAATAGATCCATTACTTTACAGTGTCACCTGGATAATGATGTGAGCTAGGAGTAATTTTTTAATGATTTATTGTTAAGAGGGTTAATGAAAGTAGATTAAATCACCGTGGCGACTGCAAAATTTATAGGCTGAAGAAATTAATTTAATGGACAGATATTTATAGGACTTACGACTTCGAAGTTAGAATAGATGTTTCTGACCTTATTCATGTCTCAATGACCTATTATGATTTGATTTGAAAATGAAAAAACTCATGAATTAGTTAATTAGACGCTCAAATCTACAAAATTTAGGGCAATATGTTTTAGAGACCGACACCGTAATTAATTAGATGTGGCCCCTAAACACATCGCAATTAATTGAAACCAACTTTATAGTTTACCTTTCCAAGCAAAGATAAGAATTCATTGGTGGGTGTGACCGTTCATGTAGTGACAGAGACATCTTGTGGGGACTATCTTGCAGTTTATGATATGTTTCTGCATTATTTTTGATATAATTTGTGTGGCACATGTTTAGTGCCTCAGTGATGTCTGTGTAGTGCTTTATAACATCATTAGTGGTTGCATATATACAGCTTCGAAAGTTAAAAATCAATTCATGAAAAGACACTTTAATTTCTCGTATTGGATTATTAATTATTATTATATGGTTGGGTTTATTTCTAATTACATGGTTATGCATGGCTATATATCTATATATATATATATATATAAGCGTATGATAAATATATTAATTTCCTCTTAGTTTTCATTTGCTTTATCTCCTAACTTTTGCATCCAGCCACAGAATAAAGAAAAAGAAAAAGGAATATAAACTAAAAGCTTTTGCAAATTAGGGAAAAAGAAAAGGCCAAATAGGAGGCGAAAAGCTTATATACGTAGCAAGAGACGAGAAATAATTATGGAAAGGTAGGAATGGCGAAGGGTCAGATTTTAATCAAGCCTAGTATCTCTCTTGCTTTCTTAAGTCTTCTATATCTCCTACCCCACTTGCCACTTTTCCTAAGGTTTCTGTTCTCAAATCTCTACTTGATTTCAAATTTCAACAACACGTTCGTTCTTAATGTGTACGAGCTTAAAACAATATAATTTTCCTTTTAGTGCGTGTTTGGAGGGGTTGTTAATTGAAGAAAATAAGGGACTGGTTTTGTGACGCTAATCACTCGCTAAGGTGATATTTGTTTTTGTGCATTCCAAACACAACATAGTGTAGGATAAGATGCACACACGACTACGATTGGTGTGAGAGTGTACAACGAAACGAGAAAATTACTTGCGAACTATTTGATATATTATATTATCAATAAATTAAATACGAGTAATTATGTAATAAATAATAATATTTAGGAGGTAGAAAATGGGCCACACTTTTATATACATGTCACTCACCAGACCTCACCCCCCATCTGTTATTTCAATAGAATTAATTATATTTGTTGAATATTGAAGTTGGAGGAGAGCATTGCAGACAAGCAAAGCCAATCCCTCTGAAAGCTAAAGCAGAAACCCTCACCCTCTCTTCTCTTCTCTCCCCGTGATGATGGACAGTTTGTCTAGCTAGACAGCAGCTTTATACCCTCCTACCTTCTTCTTCTTCTTCTTCTTCTTCATCTCACCTCGTGCGTCTCACCCCCTGCTTTATCTACCCTTTGTCCATATTGGCAACGGTACGGACTCACACACTCGCTTGAGTTGCTTCTGCATCCATCCTTTTCGTTTTTCTTGTATTTAATTTCATAATTTAACTCTCTCTCTCCCTCCCCTCCAAGATCTTTCCTGGGTTTTGTGTCCCCGATTAAACAATTCCATCCGACAACAACTTGATTTTCAGAATCTGTGACACCGAGGATGAAAGCTTGAAATGGGCTAATTAAGAGAAAGCAGAGAGAGAGAGGTAGATTTGTCGTGGTCTAGCTTGCATAGACGTTTGAGAAGACTACTTATAATAGCATTCTTTTTTTATTTCTTCTCTTTTTGGGATAGATTTATAGAGACATGGGGACGTACTTTCATGGAAGCAATTCAGAAATCCAATCCTCCGCTGCTGCTGATGGCTTCCACACGCTTTACCTTCTGAACCCCAGCACCACCACCACCTATGTACCCTACTCCGACGCTACCTCCCACCCCCACCCGACACCGAACATGCTCCTTCTTAATCCCAACTCTTCCCCGAACATGCTCAACCTCGCCAACGTCTCCCACGCGCCACCACCCTCCTCCTCCAACCATAACCCGGACGATCCCTCCCGACCCTCCTTCCTTGGACATGAAATCTCCGCCTTCCACGGCTTCATCGCCGGGGGAGCGGCACCTCCGCGTGTCCACTACAACCTCTGGGATTCGATGATTGATCATCAACCAACGTCGGCCGTGGCAACCGCTTCTTGCAGTTCTGGTGGGGCCCCCTCCGCCTCTGCCTCCGCCGCCGCAGACGTGTCGCCACAAATGAGTTTCCAGAGGCCTAGTCAGCAGGGTCTGTCGTTGAGCCTCTCTTCACAACAGACAGCTTATAGGTCCCTTTCCGGCGAGCTCGACGTTCCGGGACAACATCAAGTTGCTGCTATATCACCCTCGAATTGTGTTGATGTGCGGATTCTAGGTCCAAGTCATCATCATGCTTCGTCCAATGGAATTTCGAGTGTACAGAGTTTTGTTTTGGGGTCCAAGTATTTGAAAGCAGCTCAGGAAACTTTGGATGAAGTTGTTAATGTGGGTAAGGGAATCCACAAAGAGGAGGCTACGAAAGAGAAAATGAAGGCGAATAGAGAATCAACTTCTGGTGGGAATCGTGACGGTTCGAGTGGAGGTGTAGGAGGAGAAACTAGTGGGAATGGGAAGCAAGCAGGTGAACTCAGTACAGCTCAGAGACAAGAGCTTCAGATGAAGAAGTCCAAGCTTGCTAGCATGCTTGATGAGGTACCATATATATATATATATACCACGTTATACATCATGTAACTTCTGGAATTAACTTTACACGATAAAAATTATAAGCTTATGGGATTTGGATGTAATATATCCATGAGCTATCATTCTACAATTGTGTTCGGTCTTCTCGTTGTACTTTAATTGGGGTTTGGTTTTGACAGTTATTCAGTCTGGGCTGTTAATTCACTCATTTGGGAAAATTGTGATGGGGACTGAAGAAATATTAAAGAATATGTGACACTGCAAGGAAGGGGGGGGGGGGGTCTGTGAAATTGACAGGAATAATACTCTCTCTCTCGTTACCAATTCTTACTTTTTCTGAAACTATAAATGCAAAATATAAAGAAGGAATCAGAAAACACACCGATCGCTATGAATAATTTGGAGAGTGTCAGAGAATAATTTGCGTTTGGGCCCATTCTTGGTGAGTTACAGAATTTCAGAACTACAGCAGTGACCCATATTTTGGGGTCCATTTTTCTTTCTAATGACTGTCTTGTTTTAAACTTTGCAGGTGGAACAAAGGTACAGACAGTATCACCACCAAATGCAGATAGTGATATCATCATTTGAGCAGGCAGCGGGATATGGTGCGGCAAATACATACACATCACTTGCCCTAAAGACGATCTCAAAGCAATTTCGATGCCTCAAAGATGCAATAGCTTCACAAATAAAAGCAACGAGCAAGAGCCTGGGTGAGGAAGATTGCCTGGGAGCTAAGGTAGAAGGTTCGAGACTGAGGTATGTGGACCACCATCTCCGGCAGCAACGGGCGTTACAGCAGCTGGGAATGATGCAACACAATGCTTGGAGACCCCAAAGAGGCTTGCCTGAACGAGCTGTCTCCATTCTTCGTGCTTGGCTCTTTGAGCATTTTCTTCACCCGTTAGTAATTCTCCACTCTAATGATCTAATCCTAGAATCCACACATCATTATCTCCCTCACTTCTCTTCGATCCATTCATATTAAACTTATTTTCTATTTGTGGATGACAGCTATCCCAAGGACTCCGATAAAGTTATGCTTGCAAAACAAACTGGACTTACTCGTAGCCAGGTATATTTATATGTATATATATGATCTCTACTATAAACACAACAGTAATAAACAGTACTAATACGAATACAATAAATATTTTCATCTGGACCGAAACAGTCCTTTTGTGATTGATACACGCCAATAATTGTGCACAAGGTATCTAATTACTGGAGAGGGAGGGAATATTGCCGAATTTGGGGTAGAGCAAAAAAGTTTTTCCAAAAATAACCAAGACACCGACAAATTTTTTTTTTTATATTTAATTTCCTGGTTTCTATGATTCACACACATGTATATTTAGCAGTTAGAATAACGCAAAAAGAGGCTAATGAATGAATGCAGGTGTCAAACTGGTTCATAAATGCTAGAGTTCGGCTATGGAAACCAATGGTGGAAGAAATGTACATGGAAGAAATGAAGGAGCAAGAGGGGAATAAGGAGGTGGGGTCAAGCACTAAGGATTCACAACCACAAGAATCAAGTAGGCTTAGACTTGATCATCAGATGAAAGGCTTCCAATCTAATCCAGGTCAAAGCTTCAACAGCAAAGCAACTACTCCAACCGACATCTCAAATTCTTCAATCTACCTTCAACCTCAGTCTGAAGCCTTCCATGCTGCCGCTGGGTCGTCGTCTCATCATCAAGACATGCAACTAAGAAGTCCCAAAAAGCCAAGAAGTTCCGAAATAATGCACAACTCTCCAAGCAGTATACTTTCAGTGGACATGGAAATGAAGCCCGGAGACAGAGACAGATCAGAAGGCAACACCAAATTTGGCATGGAAAGGCACCCTCTGGTAACTAGTGGCCATGGTGGGGGATATGGAGGGTTCTCCATGGAAGACATGGGAAGGTATAACGTGGCTGACCAATTGCCTCCAAGGTTCCATGGAAACGGTGTTTCTCTGACTCTTGGACTTCCTCACAGCACTGACAACCTTCCCCACCATGGATTTCTGTCGCACAATATGAATATGACAACTGATGGAACCGACTTTTGTGCAATCAACACTCCACCATCTCATTCGAGCACCAATTATGACAATATTGACATTCAGAATAGGAAGAGGTTTGCTGCTCAGTTATTGCCAGATTTTGTCGCCTGATGACAACTCGTAGCTAGCTAGGAAGCATCCACTACTGATTTCACTTCAGTGTGTTCTTTCCGCTCTAACTTAGCTAGCACACCCGTTGCTTTTTAATACCAATGTATGCTAATATTATGGCAGCTAGCTAGCTAGTATATATTATATAGAACTATACGTACTCAAGAAGAGAATTCGGTAATTTAGGATTTGTGGAGGGTTATTTTGTATGGTATAATTATATATTGGATTGGATCTAGACCCAGGTAGAAGAAATAGTATGCTTCTACTCTCTCGTATAGGGAATAGTTATCATTAATTGGGTATATATCTATAGCAGCATAAATTACTTTGTTAAATTAACTTGTATTTGTCTGTAACTCTTGTTTTAATTAAGTATTAATGAATTTGCATTTGCACCTTAATTATATCCATACACTACGTTGAAGGTGCTGGGAGACGTGAAAGGTCGAATATACATGGATGGGATGAAGATTGCCTGCAGTTGACGTCAGCGCAGTTATGCATTTTTAATTCATCATCTGCTTTCTTTTTTTAAAGTTTTAGTAATGTATTTTTTAAATGAACAGAAAATCACTAAATTAGTGCAACTACTCCCCACTGCGCGTCCGTCCAAATGGAGGAAATATTCTCTCGTGGATGTGCATGTCATGTACGTAAGTTATGATGCTGGCATAAAATATTGTACATGAGGATTTGGATGGACTAGTTATATATTATATTGTTACTTACTTTTTGATCTACTATACTGCATGCATGCAGATCAATACGAGTCTACTTTTCATCTTATTAAAATTAAAACGGACTAAACATTATACGGCAAATAATTTTTCATATACAAATTAATATATATAGGGTGTGTGTATGCGCAACAGTCAAGATATACATGACAGTATTAAAAATTTTTGTTTTACCTAATTTGATCTCCATACATACTTTGAAGTTTTAAGGACCACGTTATTCGATGTCCAAATTGAATGAATGTTGAAACTAGGCTCCTACAAAAAGATGTTCTATTTTGTGGGGATTTTTGGAGCTGCGTTCATATCAAGAAGAAAACTTCCTGCGTTGTACGTAGAGCTTCCCATGTCATCTTCTATCTTCGTTTTCCATATGTACTCAAGTATTCATCCCTTTAGCTTTTAACTTCTGTGAAAATGTATAGAAACTATATTTGACGCATCTGATTCGGCAGAATACTAAGTTCTTGTGTGAACATACATCTCATTCTCTTGTCACTTCAAAGACTTTAAAATTTCAAATGTATCAATTCAGTGTCGTCCTATCATTTCAGAAAAAGGCATATGGATACATTTAATCAATATATACATGCACAGACCAAGATTGTGCACTTTCAATATCAAACCGTACGTCAAGAACATTCAAAACGAATATGATATTGAAGTAAAAGTTCTTAATTGCGCCTGTTTGGGGCTTGAAGCTTGGTGTTTGGGTGGCCAATTCTTGATTGGAAGTGGGGCCGTCGGAGCATTCCAAACAGAGGGGTATGCCTTAATGCAATTTACAGTGTCAGTCGAAAAGGAAAGGATCACCAAGACCTCAGCCAAAATACGATGACAGTGACAAGCGAATACCGTGAATATAGATAGAGAGGGAAAAAGACAATACACAAAATGACACAGAAAGAGGGAAAAATTAACCACAAAAAGACAAGAACTTTACCAATATGTGTGTGTGTGTGTGTGTAGCCTGTTTATAAATATCCTATACTATAAATTCTATTCTTATAAAATATTAAATAGAAACATTATATGTTAGATAAATTTAACATCTTATCTCTCAAGTCTTAAAGAAATTCATGTCAGAAATCGGGCCAAAAATATATTAAGCAACATATGCATGATCAAAATACAATTATTATTATATGAATTTTTTTATATGTGAATTCTAATTGACATATAAAATTTTTACCTTTCGTCAAAATTTAAAAGATATAAAGTGTCATGTTTTAAATATAAAACTGTTAGATTAAATTCATGATCTAATCACTAAAAGATTACTCATCTTTTAATTTGGCTCTTTGAAGATAAATTCTTTCAATTCAATCCTTGACAAATCACTCTTTTCTAATTTGATCCTCTAAAAATAATTTTTTAACAAATTTTTTGTAGGCTTTTTAATATAAACCACGTCATTTTAGAAGTTGAAAACACTCGAGCAACTCCATTTGCTTAGTCAAAAACCACATATAATCTCATTTTGGCAAAAATAAAATATTATTTTGGTTTAAAATAATTAAAATACTTATTTAAATGATTAGATTGAAAATAAGTGATTTTTCAATAGAAATTTAATTTTCAAAGGATCAAGTTGAAAAAGAATAATTTTAAGAATTAAATAAATAATTTACTCAATTATAGTTAAATTTAATTGTAATGAAAAAAATAAGAAAAAATTAAATGGGAAAGGCCAGAAAAATAATTACCGTACGGCAAATTAAAATTGCTTTTGTAATACCAAAAAAAAAAATGGTCCTGAAGGGGAAGACGCGGAGAGAATTGTTGGACTAAGTGAGGCACTTCTCTCGCCAAGCAAAGAACTCACAGCTTCACTCTTCTACTTCTGCTGCTGCAGCACAGTTGGATTGGCTCATACCTTTTACTCGCTGGTTTTCGGAGAACTAATTCTAGAAAGAAAGATAAACTTGACCACATCCAAGGCTCGACCTTTACAGCAAGCCCAGATGCAAGTCATTGGCTAAATCGAGTTTCTCAGTTTGGGTAAACTGAAGCTGGTCCTTTCTCTTGAATTTTGAAGAATTTAATGAATCTGTCGTTTTTGTTTTCCGTTCTGGTATTTTCATCTTTAGCTATGTGGAAGCTGTGAAAGAATCCATGGAGCATCGACTGTGACCCACTAATGCTGCTTGGTCTCCGAACGATTCTGTCTTTCCTGGGGCTTCAAATCATGGTGTATCTCTGTTTGAACCTTTACTCTCCCTAACTTAAACTTGTACTGTAAATCAATAAATGCTTATTTGAAAGAATTCTGCTCTTCTAAGTAATTTATGAAATTTAAACTTCCACTTTAAGCTGTAGTGTTGCTTTAAATGCATTCCCCAAATTGCATAGGGAAATTACTCCCTTTATATTCTATTCTCGATATTTTGCTTCTTTGCTCTTATCATGTGTTACCGTACATTCGATAATTTTTATGTTTGTTGTATCAATTATTGCAACGTGATTGATATTATAAAATGTTAAAGATTGGGAAGCAATTGCAGATCAAGCAACTGGTGACTTACTTTCTTAGTGTCCTTACAGCTTTTATCTGGAAGCTGGAGTATCAGATCCTAAATTGGAGAGTACCAAAAGTCAAACCCCAAAAAAGTATGGAAGGGGAACATTCTCTTATGAAAAACGTTGACTTTATCGCGAGCAGTTACTTGAGGATGGAAAAAAATAACACAGTTCCGAAGGGGAAAGAGATATAAGAAACTGTAAGTGAGATATTATGACATTTTAATTATTCAGGAAAAGCTAGTTATGTACTTACTTTCTACATCAATATTACTAATGAATTACTTTGTTGTCATGATGTTGGTTATATATAATGGTTTATGATGTTGCTTGGTGATTATGTATGATTACATATTCACTTCTAATACACTGCATCATAATAGTATTTTTCCCCAAGGTTCAAGAGTTCTATAGATAATCCATCCTTTCTGTTGCTTGCTATCTTTTATTTGTGTATGGAACTTCGTTGATAATATGTGGGATCTATGATCAATTTTTAATCCAGCAAATTTTGACACCTACCATGTTTATGTTCTGGTTAACTTTCTGCAAAGTGCTATAGGACAGAGAGTTGGATAAGCTTTTTTAACTTTTTCTTGCATTGGTATCTTGGAAAAGAGGAAATGCGTAAATAGGCTGCTTTCTTCTATGTTTTAGGTCATTAATATCATGCTTACCCAGTTACACAATGGTAGGGTAGTCTAGAAGATAGAACATGCAAACAGCAGAGCATGTGGAGGTGAATCATCAACTGCATCTGCAATTCTTTAAGGATGATAGATGATACTTTTTCATACTAGTTATCTGAGTTATCTATTGTAAAGTGAAGCACGAGAACCATTTCCAAATGTTTGAGGGGCTGTTTTGATTTTAAGTTGGTCGAAGAAGCCATGTTTCCTTCTCCTGTTTAGATTCAGTTCTTTCAATTGTTCATGATAAAAGCTGAGGAAAATTGCTCATTTACTTGTGTATGTGCATGTGAGGTTGCACAAAATTGTATCATTACAGCATCTGGAGTGAACCTAGTAAATTCATTTACGTACTATCTTGCTTATGCATATATATCACTTGAATATTCTCAATGGCCTTTAGTGAACTATTTTCACAAATGATTCTAATTTGTAATTGTGTTAAGTATAGGTATTGTTTTCATTAGAATGATTTGTATCAGAAAGTTTAATTAGTTAAAAGGCTGTTCAGTATTGCCACTAGTGTGGTGAAAATAACATGTAACAGTCAAAGAATTGTAATCACCGGGAAACTACCAAGTTCTTTGTTCTGATATGAGCAAGCAAATGTGAACCAAGTGATATATGCAGAGTATGGCTAGGCTAGGTAGTTCGGCCTAACTTAAGCATGCACAGAGCTCTTCTGATATACGTTTTTCTAGATGAGAAAGATGCTCTCTTGTACAACTTTTTTCCTGCCTTGTTCGCTCCATGGACAACTGAAAATCTGAAAAAGATTAAGCATGATACATTATCCTCCCCTCTTCTGTCTTTCCTTATTTTTTTTTTTACCAGGGCTGTTGAATAAGATATAATGGTTTTGCTCATACCTCTATAAACCAAAGTTGTGGATCCTTGAACTTAGATTCTTCATTTTATACTGATTTTTTATCTTCCCAGTGGCTTTACCGGAGTAGATTGACCAATGTTGTTTTAACCCCTCAGCAGCACCTTGAACTTGAAGAAATGCTGGCCTGCCGACCCCAGCTAGAATGAATGTAAACATTTGAATTATAATGACCTGTTGTCCCTCCCAGTGCCGGCTATCAGTAAAATAATCTTGCTGGTCTTGAGAATAATTACAAAACTGTTACAATGTCGTTATTACTATATTATAATCTTCCATGTTTTACACAAAAAAGAAAATCTGCATTGTGTATTGAGGAAGGTAATACACTTAAGTTACCAGGCGCCACTAAATGTCCATGTCGTGTCTATGATGACCTCTTCCTGCCAGAATAATTTGTACGCTTATGTTAAGCCATAAAGCCAATATCATATATCTCTTTACAGTTGCTTATTAATGATTGATCTATTGTATCATTACCTAGATGTTTATGGCCCTGTCTTCTCCGCTATAGAGGCAGCAGTACAGTATGGAAAATCTTCCCCGTGACATTCTAATTCACATATTTCCAAAACCTGCCATGATTTCTTTACTGCAAACCATGTGCGTATGTAAAGCTTGGCTTGCTGTGGCTCAAAACCCACGTCCCCTCGCTATGTTCCTTGCTCGAGCAAATAAGTAAAATCCAAGGCTTATCCTTCATTGTAATTCTCCTATACTCAATAAGCTGTTATATTTGCTCTGCTAAGGGGTCCCGTCGTTACAGCAACAGGATCCTCAAAATTTTTCCTTGGTTCATTTCCAACATGCCTGAGTGCCATGTGGTGGGTTCCTGCTCTGGCTTGCTGTTTTTGTCTCATGCACTTTATTTAGACCCTGCTTTCATATCTAATATCTCTGCTGCAGATTACATAGAATTGCCCAAAACTAGTCATCACCTGGAACAGGAGGTATGCTATCATAATACATAACCATAGCAGAACCTTGCGCATCGCAAATTGCAAGCTGGTCTGAACATTCTGATGTCCAGATTCTTGTAGGTGGCACTGATGCTTGGAAAAGTTTAGGATCTATTCATTAGAGGCATTGTTAAATGAAGCACTTCATTGAATTGCCAAGCATGCGGGAACCCAACTGATCCTCAGTCTTTAAATTGGCTTGTAGGTTGGACATCTTTTCAAATAGGTTTAAGTCAGTCTATTATGAACAAATAAAAATAATTTTTAAACATTAAGTCATTAATTGAGTAATGCTAATCTATCAAATTAAATTATTGAAAATAATCCAACATACACAGGATTAAGTACTCTTGTTTGCCGATCGAAACTTCATATGAAACACTAGTTTATATTTTTATGGTCTTCCGGTTCTGTTTCAGGAATCTCGTGATTTTTCGAGTATAAGATTGCACCTCAGTTCCAAGCCTTGTTGTTGGTGGTAAGTATTTACGTTGTCTTCTTGAAAACCAAAGCTTGCAGATCTATGGTTAATAAAGTGTTGGATATTCTTCTTTTGGGCATCACAATGCAAATTTGTACAATGTTTTGGAGAACTACAAAGACCAATTGAGCAGTGGGCCTTGATTGGAAGACCCCAACGTAGACAAACTCAAGGCCGAGTGAACCTCACAATGATTCATGATTGTTGTGAATACAAACAACATTAATACAAAATGACTAAATTGTTGCCGAATTGGGTTTGGTTAGATCCAGGCCCATACACTAAAATTGGGAATTGGGGGTCGCTTCAAGAAACCCAAAGAAAAATTTAAAATAAAATACATTTTTAGTTCTTTATTTATTATAAAATTATTATTTTGATCTATCATTCATTAAAATATTTAAAATAATCTTATTCATTGAAAAATGTCACTTTTAATATTTTAATTTTTTTTAAAAATATCAAATGTAACATTTTTCAATGGATAAGAAATTATTTTGAACATTTTAATAAGTAAGAAATTAAAATGATAATTTTTTAATAAGTAAAGAACTAAATGTAGATTTTACTCAAAAAATTCATTTCATTATATTTCGAAGTTTTATATAACACCCGAATATTACATCATTAAGGAGCGAGAGAAAGCATTTCTTCACAATATAATTTTTACACCATAGGTTTTCTAAGTAAGTCATGGCTATGTATCTCATATATATATTTTTGGACTGAGACTATGTGTCTCATTTGTTGCCCTCTTTTGTAAAACCCCTTCTGACCTATGCTATAACCTAGCAATAATATCATTTTGTATATATTTAATCAGAGCAACTATCTTATGTTAACCAAAAAAAAATTAGAGAAACTATCTTATCTTTTAAAAAAATGGTCAAAGCACAAAAGACTCTCCGCTATCTGAGGATTGTGTATTCTGTACTTCACAACTTCAAAAGTAATTATAAACTCTGAAAATTTTCAACTTTGTACAACAGAATTTCTCCGTTGATAATTTTTATCCAAAATTTAAACTTTACTTATTCATGAAGGTTAGAATATATATATATACACACACACACACACCCACACACACATATAAATATATATATATGTCCAATAATTGTGTTAAAATTTTAAACAAAAAATTTATGGAGAGGTATGTTACATAAAATTTAAAGTCTGGAAATCTGTATTTATATTTTAAAATTAAAAAGAATAAATATGAGAGAGAGAGAGAGAGAGAGAGAGAGATGACCATCACAATACATACGGCTAGCAATGGTATAATGATATGCCATATTTAAACGTTGAAAACGGCATAAATGTAAGTAATATTCCAAATGGTCGGGTAACTATGAAACTTTCAAGCATTTTAAAGTTTTATTATGCCATTATTATTTGGCTGGCGTGATAACCACACATTCAATGTTTTGTGACAGTTGCATTGTTTTATTTTGACTATGTAATCTATCATCGGAAAAATCAGTCCAAGAATTTTTGAATGAAATGTATTAACTATGACGACACAATTAACGAACATATCATTTGGTGTATTTAAAAAGAAAAAAAGATCATGCTCTCCCCCTCCCCACCGTCATTGCCAAAAATCAAGTCAATACTGTGGCTATGAGAATATATACTCTGAAACTTACACGCAATTACAAACATGAATCGCAAAAAGGAAAGAAAACTTACTTTTTGACGCAGAGTTTCGGCTGGGTCAAAAATACCAGCAAATAACGCCCTTCCCTTACTCTCAAGTTTCTCTTTGTTTTCCTCTTTCACTAATCAATGTCTGAATTTTTTTCTTAAAAAAATTAACGCAGCAGCAGTGTCGGCCGTCAGCGTACTAGTGTCTACTCAACTTGTGATAGTGGGTTATGATGAATTTGCATAAATTTGGATCACATGTTTCATAGACTATTAGATAAATATTAGATTGTTTAAATTTACATAGAGCAAATCTAATGATTATTTAATTTAATATAAATTTATATTATTAAATTTTTAACTAACAGTTCATTATAATCAAATATAACCATATATTCTACCAAACATATGAGAATCTAAATTTTTCCTCCCTCTAAATTTTTTTATAGAAGATTTTTTTAATTTAAATATTGATTATTTTTATTAATATTTTAAATTTTAATTATACATTATAATATCTAGTTGAAGAGAAAAAAGAAACTAAAGTATTTCTAACATCTTACAATTTATTATGTATGTCTTACAGTTTATTATTCCTCAACAATATATTATTTTGTGTAAAAAAAATTTCAAAAATTAATATATTTTTATTTTTAAATATGATTATTTTTTTTCTCAAAAATAATTTTTCCACTGGAGAAAGCATCGCGTCCAATAACTGGAGGGATCCAGACTCGGTGCATGATATAGAAAGCTAGAACTATCATGACATATTCAAATAACCCGAATATACTGCTCATAGACGACACAGCTAGCTTGAACGCACCCAGAAGCCACCAAGCACATTTATGTATTTCAAAAGGTTACTGCTTGTGGCTTTGACCAACATCTTTGACTGCATAAATTCAAGGAAAAATAGAGACCCAATACATATTCAACACATGCAGATATGTCGTCGGCCGTGATCCCAACTATATAACATCGTAGTGGAGAGCCACTATCTCTTACCGAAATTTAGTAAATATTTCTTTCGGTCTCTTCTTCTCCTCCTCCTCTACCATCTTCATCATCAATGGCTGAAATTGAAATTCCTCAATATTTCATATGTCCTATATCCCTTGACATCATGAAGGACCCTGTGACGGCAAATACAGGCATAACATACGACAGAGAGAGCATCGAGCAGTGGTTGCTGACGGCGAAGGAAAGTAAATGCCCAGTCACCAAGCAGCCATTACCCAGAGACTCAGATTTGACCCCAAACCACACCCTACGCAGGCTCATCCAGGCATGGTCCTCAGAAAACGCACACAACGGCGTCGTTCGGATTCCTACCCCAAAACCCCCACTCTCCACCATCCATGTACACAAACTGATCACCGATCTTGAAGTTCCTCATTTGTATCCCATGACGTTGAGAGAGATGGATGCTCTGGCCACTGACTGCGAAAGGAACAGAAGGTGCATGGTGGAATCTGGAGTGCCCGAGGCTATGGTTTCCATAGTTTCTGAGAGCTTCAAGGAAGGTACAGCATGTTGCCTTGAAGAAGCTGTGAGGATCCTTCGCTTACTCTGGGGTGCATCATCCATGGCCCGCATGAACCCTCTGGTTTGCAAGAATTTAGACTTTATCAACTCGTTGACTTGGGTTTTGCAAACTCAAATAAACAACGTTAATATAGTAAACGAAGCAATGCCTGTTTTGAGATCGACGATCGAATCAGCAGATTCAACCCTTCTCGGAAATTTAAAGGTTGAATTTTTCAGAGCAATAACGGGGGTACTCAAGAACAGAGGAGTCTCAGTGCAGGCTATCAAATCTGCGTTGGACGTGCTGATAGAAACGTGCCCATTAGGCAGAAACCGAATGAAAATGGTAGAATCAGGTGCAGTGTATGAATTAATAGAGCTTGAGCTGGAAAAACCAGCGAAGAACATAACAGAGCCTGTGGTTAACCTTCTGGCGCATCTATGTTCGTGTGCCGATGGGAGAGAACAGTTCGTGCAACACGCAGGGGGCATCGCTGTGATGTCTAAGAGGATTCTGAGGGTTTCTAATGCAACGGACGAGCGAGCTGTTCATGTGTTATGGTTGATAGCTAGGTACTCGGTTTCAAATGACGTCGTTTCGGAGATGTTGAGGGTGGGAGCAGTGTCCAAGCTTTGCATGGTGATGCAAGCGGCTTGTGCTTCGTCTTTGAAAGACAAAGCAAGAAGCATCCTTAGGTTACACTCCAAGGTCTGGAACAATTCTCCTTGTATTCAAGTATATTTGCTAACCAGGCACCAAAGGTGATGATCAATGCTTCTAAAAAATTCACCCTTTTTTTATTTTGAGGCAATACCCAATTTCATCCATGGGAAATGTATAGTTTAGCGATTTAGTCCTTAGATTTTATTATGGATCCTCTGTAATGAAATTCGACATATGTTTGGAAGAAAAAAGTAATATAACATAAGTGAAGAAAAAAAGAAACATTGTATTGGGTTGTGTAACCAAGTGGGATTTTGTCGTTGAAGAGGAAGGGGTGATTGTGTATCAAATGGGCGATTGTGTATCAAATGGGCAAATGCGCAACCGACAACTATGACTAAAGGAGAAAGTTGAGGATTAATTATTTTGGAATTTTGATTTGTTTGAAAGTCAAAATGCAAAACTTCCATCTTCAAATATTGATCAATTTGTCGGGACTTTACACGTGTGCTCTACCTTCCCTAATCATAACGTTACTTAGATGGAATAAGATCAGAATAAATTAGTCACATGTTTTAATACTATTGAAATTACGTCTACTTTTATTTTATTTTATTTTATTTTAAATATCTATATATATACAGATTTTAAAAAAACAAAACAAAAATCTTTGTTATATTTTAATTAAATTTTTAAACTAAAATATCCTATGACATATTTTTTATGAAAGAAATTTTAGTACAAAAATCAAAATTAAACTAAAATATATATTTAGAATATAAAAAATTTGTATTATATTAATTTTTTTAATTAATACAATTATAGTTTATATAATAATTATGATCATCTGTGGTCATAATTTACATTTTAACCACGCACTAAACAAATTCTCTCATTAAGTTCTTTATTAAAACTGATACATCAAATAGGAAATTACCGTGGGGGCACTTTAGTTTGAATGTGGATCTCCTGTTGTGTTATTGCTGATTTAGGCCGTGCTTATGCAGGGATCTTATAGTTAGGGATTCTTGCACTTTTCTTTTTAAAGAAAAAAAAAAAAAAAGCAATAGTCCAAATTTGTTATTACAAAAAATTGCATTTTCTTTCACAAAAATTTTGAGACCCCACGCTGACATCTAATGGTTTAAATTAAAAAATACATAAATCTGGTGAATTGCATGTTTTAGTGCCATCTACACTACTTTATTTGCAATAGAAGTCAGTAAATATGCCAAACTCGATCCGAGAGATCAATATCCAGTTTGAGAGAGAACGAGAGAAGAGGATAGAGACTTGTCATATGCGTGAGACTAACTCTTTCATATCTTCATTCCATTACAAGAACGTAGAAACTTGGGAAATCCTCATATATATATATATATACTTAAATTTTTTTTTTTTTTATCAAAATCAAGTAGAATATGTGGGAATTAAATTGAATCATTATAATATGTCCTATTTTTCTTAAAAAAAAAAAAAAAAGGAGAGAGAGAGAGAGAAAAGAAAATTGTTGCAGCTCTATTGTAGATGCATGAGATTGACTGTGTTAGAAGTTTGAACGTTGAAGCTGTAGTCAATGGCCGCCTACAAGTGGATGCTGTAGAGGCCAAAATAGAAGATAAATAATTATTATGCTTTTGGCATGCAGTTCTAGAAGCCTAACATTTAAAACATTTGGAGGTGGCCACTTACCTATTTTTGCACATATATAAGGCCATTCAATTATGAATTTGAATTTTTAATGGGTAAAACGTAAAAACAAAAATTAGTAAAAAAAAAAGAAAAGAAGATAAAGTAAACTTCATATATATTCTTATTTGTATCAGTTTTCATAACTTTAAAAAAATTATAAATTTTATAGTTTAGAGAATTCAAATTCTTCAATTATTATTGCTCCGTCTTTACTAACCATTAAATAATCAACACTTGACTTTTTCTTCATTCTCTATCAACCAAATAAGGCAAAATTCCATTAACTTCCAAACTCCTTCTTTCACACCCCAGATGTTAAAAATAGAAATATATAGAAAACACTTTCTTTCACATTTCTTAAGAAATATGCAATTAAAAAATTAACATTAAAAGAATTATACAAATCTAACAATATAAACTTAAACTTAGTGGCTATATACGATTCTAAATTATAATCTATTGCTGTATGTTCAATTAATTGCACAACTGGACTACTACAATTCTTTAAAAATGTGAAGAATTCAGGTTGAAATACATATATGAGTGGATTGAGGTTGGTTTTTTTCCTTCCTATAAAACTGTTAAGTTGTAAACGTTGTCATAATGCAAAATTGGTTTATATAATATTTGATGATAATTTTTAAAATTATTATAATTGCGTAGAATGAAGACAGTGTGTGTATGTGAAATTTTTATTTTTCAATACTGAAAATTAAAAAAACTTGTATCAAATTGACTAAAATAACATATGATAATCGAAGGTTAAGGTAAAATACATAAATACAATGGAAAGTGAAGTTGAGGGCTCGTATAATTAGTAAATATAGAATTACGCACACAGAAATTAATTTGTAAAAAAAAAAAAACTTTTATAATAAGAATTGAAGAAATGTTTACAATTATGTATTTGATATTATTGAAATTAAGTATAACAACAATTTATATTTTAACGATAAAGTAAGGAAAATTTGACAAAAAAAGGAATGAATTATATATATATATATATATATATATATATATATAAGCAGCAATATAAATTTAACATCAATAAGTCCAGAAAGAAAATACATACGAGCGTGTGTTCATAAAATGAAAAAAAAAAAATTAAACATTTTTATAGCAACAGTTACTTTCAAAATCATGAACATTTTAAATAAAATAAACTAATCATTTTTACTATTAAAAGCTAAAAGCTACAGTAATTTCACTAAATTTTAGTCAAAAGGTTTGAGTTATGCATGCTCACGACTGATGACCCGTCAGATCTGAAATGGTTGAAAGAACCGTCTGTTTTTAAAATAACAATTAATCGTGCTGATGAGTTGAATTGGAAAAGATTATTATTATTATTTGGTTGTTAAATATCTTACCAGATTATAACTTTTTGTATTATATTTATATGCTGATCATCATTTGGTCTCACAATGAATACATTCTCCTAACCCTTACCCAACAGAAAATCAACTAGAAGACTAAATATAAATTACCGTGATAATTGGTATTTAATGTGAATTAATGCTTTTTAACATGAAGAAAACTATCCAAATTGGAACATTATTGCATGCTATTGAAGGAAGCTAAAACATGTTACGCGGATCAATCGTTCTACAATATATCTGCTATAGTGATTGATTTATTTTTTAAAAGAATTTCAACAAAAAATAATTAAAAAAATTTGTGCGGGTAAATCTATAGGGCTCTCAATCTAAACTTATCAAATATCTAAAAAATTTAAAAACGTACGAGTTTTGATAAGGATGAGTGTAATTTTTTTTTTTTTTTGGTACCATATGGGTTTATATGAGTCATAAAACAAACATATAGTTTTCTTTTTATTCCTACGACAATAAGAGAAGAAAATGAGTATATCTAATTTCTTGGTTACTTGAGTAAAAATTTTTAAATTTAAATTACTTTGAATATCTACCTTTTAGATTAAAATTTCTAGAACATGTGATGGATGAACCAGATGTAGATAGGGCCAAGTAAGAATAAGATGATGTCTATGATTTTCCCTTAATATGAAATATAATCATAATCTATTAATGTCCAATGACTTCTATAACAAATTAACAGGAGGGTAGAATGGTGACCATCTACTTGCAAAAGGTTGGATATACCATTCTTTTTATTGAAATTTCTAAGTGAACATCGTGTTTCATGTATACACTAATTAATAAAATAAAATAAAGTCGCATAGTTGAATCATACACTTCATTATTTGTTATAACAATATTATATAAATAAAAAGCTCTTTGAGACTTAATTATTTGATTTGACTTATTTTAGTATATAGCATATAAATAACATGGTTCAAATAAGAAATTCTCATCCATGTTGCCTCCCTCACCCTACGACGAGACAAGTGAACGAAAATTAACTTATTAAGACAGTTATGTTTGGCGGAAATTAAATGAATAATGTCTGTTGTATAATCTTTCTAGTATTCTCATAATTATCATTTAAACGGATATTTTTTAATTCATTAATTTTCATCGGTTAAGCTTACATATAATCATGTATAAAATATTTTTAAAATGTAAACAAACATTGCCCAATGAATAATAAAAGTGAGATATGAATTTGAATCATAATTAGAATTTAGAAAACCAAAATTTTCCAAAAAAGTTGTTATTGTTATAATATAATAATTTTTTTATTCAAACCGAGTTTTTTTGTAATTTTTTACAGCAAAGATTTTGAAAAATACTTTTATGGGCCGATAAAGGCCCAAGGCCCATAAAGGTCATGGACAAAGCGATTAAAGCCCAATAATGCACCGATCAGGTTTAGGCTTTACTCTAAAATTTCTCGACGTAATCTCACACTTAAGAGGTACAAGACCTTTTTGACCGAAATAAAAAGATATACAATATTAACTCACCATTTGGAGTTTCTCTTTGAGCAGCTGATCTCATGTGTTGAAAAAAATAAATAAAAATCCAATATTTTTCAAAATATTTACCAAAAAAGGTTTTAAAAAAAGGACTAGGGTTGTTTGCCAGCTACTGTCATAGAATAGAATACAAACTATATATATATATATATATATATATATTTGTTAATTTCATCAAATGCTTTGGTGTTTTTCATTTCAAGGTTGTAGTTCAAATCAACTTTCTCTAGAATATCCCTTGAGAGTTGAAAATTTACTTCATAACCAAATGGTTCCTCCTTTTACGCGAACAATAATTTTCTAAGTCAAATATAAAGAAGAACAATATTGAGATTTATTAGAGCAAAGGTCCTTCATTAATACATATTTTCAATTTATTTTGTCGAAAAGACCCAAAAAAAATTAAGTTGAGATCGTGGAATTTACGGGGAGAAAAAAAAAATCTTAATAGCCTAGATTAAAATTGAAGGGGACATCATCTTGAGCATTTCTTTTTAAAATATAGGAAGAATGACTGGTAATATACAGTTTGACCCTTAAAATTGATTAGAACATGTCCTGTAAGAGAAACATATACTGATGGGGCCAAGTATGAATAATTGGAGATGAATTGTCTGATTTCTTTCTTAATCTGATCGTGAATTGATTAGAAATTACGGTAGTTACCTGAAAAAAGAATAAATCATTTTGCTTGACTCTTTGATGGAAATTAGCAATATAAATTTTAATGAAAATTCAGAATTATTCACGTAATATATTTTTAAAAAATCACTTACATTTTCATTCATTAATTTTCCTAAATGGAATCACTTATAAGCTTAAATATTATATCAATGACAGAAAAATTTATACCATCATTGCTCAAAGAGAAAGAAAATTAACAATGGTGTTGCATCAATTGCATTACTATTATAATACTAATGAAAACAAATATTATAACAACAATGCATTTAGACGCAAAACCATATCATTATATCATACTTTCTTAGCATTATTTTTTTCCTCCAAATCAAGATGAAATCAACTTTTGTGGCGAAGTTGGGGCCCAACTATGGACCAATCAGATTTGGGCTTTATTCAAAATCTTTGATGTGCCATCACAGTAAAGTCATCATCTCTGGACTTTCTTTTAATTTGTGCATGTGAGTTTAATGTGTTGGCAATCCAATCTTTATTCAAAATCTAAAACCAAGACCACCGTCATAGAAGAAAACAATGGAAATCACAGGCATCTTTTGTTGAATGAGAGTTTATTTGTGATAATTTTACCCAGTGCCTTTCATTATACCAAGGTTTTAAATCAACGTTTAATGGTTCCATTGAGACTTTAACTCGTACCCAAGTCATCCCTTCTCTTACGGGAACAATAATTTTCTATTGTCAAATAAATTAAAGAAAAGAAAATATTCAGATTTATAAGAGCAAAGGTCCTTGATTGATTCATATTTTCAATTTATTTTGTCAAAGCGACCCAATAAAGTTAGGATAGTTGGATTTTCCACCAAAAGGAAAATATCTGAACAGCTTAGTTTCACATAAATTGAAGGGTGTATTGCCTTGAGCTTTGCATTAAGTTCAATATAAAAATATTAAAGTGGAGGAAGAAGCCAAGAGTTAATCCCTATAACACATTTTTGATATTTTGGGCTATATGTACCTGGTAAATTTTGTCTGCTTCATTGCGAAAGCATCAATGATTCATAGAAATTATTGAAGGTTTAATAATTTCATTTTGGAGAATTTGTATTAATTAAGTAATGGTTTAAATTATGAAATCAGTTATGTTTAGAGTACTGCGGAAAAGAATCGGCCATTTCATACATTTTGTGTGCATATCATTAGCCTATGTGAATTGAATTAAACCCATTTGAAAAAGAATCCAACTTGTTATTAATCGGGCAGTTTTAATTGTTTTAATAACACACACACACACACACACATATATATATATATATATTGGTATTGTATGGGAATTCTCCCTATTATTCTTATCCTAGCTATTTTAGGTTACAAACACCGCCTCTCTCTTCCATGCACCTTTCTTGTCTTCTTCTTCTTTTTTCGGTGATGACAATTGACAAATTATAAAATCAGATGAATTCTAGTCAATAAATCATTAAATTTACTTTATCATTTCCCACCGTAAAAAATCTTTAATATGGGCGGTTTCTCAAAAAATTAAGAATAAAGAAAGACAATCCCAGAGCAATTTCTTCAGGAGCATATGTTCCTCTCACAATGGGCCGCCTCTAGCTAGTTCTGGTCAGATCTGGCTCTAAAATAATTAAAGGTGTGCCAATTATCACCATTCACATGACACCAACCCACTCTCATGAGAAGGCACAGATCTTGTGTTTAATAAAATCCCAAAATTAAATCTATGCTGTTGCATTTGTTGACTGTGCGTCTTGAAGCTGAGAATTTCAAACCATGTTTGATACACCTTAGTGTGATAAGCAGCTCATTTCTAATGAAGAGAACCAAAAGGGACCAGATCTTCCAGGATCATGCTTGTGTCTTTGGTATATATTTATAACAAACAGTTTAATTAAATCAATTGCTTCAGTTAAAGAAACGTAATCACAGGCGATTTAATTATTTTTAATGCCAGGTACCCACCATTCCCTATGCTTCCTAGCTAGTATACAACCTCATGTGGGCATGCCATTAATGTGTGTGTGTAAATATATATATATATATATATATATATATATATATATATTCAGTATTTCTAAGGTTTTAGAAGCATTTGTCATTGTTCCTTTGTCTCTTTCCCTAATCTCTACTAATTAATTGAGCATTTGGAGACCTGAAATTTCTGAATAATTGCAAGCCTATATCTTAGTCCAAAAAGATATAATTTTGGTCTAACATTTTTTGCCATAAGATTGATTTAGTTCTCAAAGGGAAAAAAATTAAAATGGTCCTTCAAAGTTGAGATTCTTTAAAAGTCCTTCCATTAAGTATTAATTTAATTTTAAAGAATCAATTTGATATTTTTTATTTTTGAAGGATCAAATTAATACTTTGGCAGAAAAAAAAATGAGGAACTAAAGTTATTTTTTTTTTTTCTATCTTAATCCCCAAAACCTAGTTGCAGATGCATCAATTACTAGAACTAGATTCTACTTTCTGTGATGCATGAGTTCAGCAAAGCCAAGCCCGTGAAAGCATTACTATCAGCGGTGGAGCTGACATATGTCCCTCTAATTTTATAAATTTTCCATCAATTGAGTTTCGATATTATGCTTGCATTGTTTAAAATTTTAAGTATTATTAGATCCATAAATGAAATGTATTCATCTCCAAAAACATTAATTAATATCTTTATTATGCCACTAATTATTGTAGTGGGTAATAACTAGTCATAGCCTTCTTGTTTCCTTTTAAGTTTACATGGTCGCCAAGTACTCTAATATACTAGTATATGACATGAACATGACAAATTAACCCCATCTAATTAGCTTTACTGTAGTGGTTGATGTAATATAGGAACAAATCCATAGGACTTTTTAACATGTACAGAAATTGATTTTGAGATTCATTAATTTGTGTGTAAAATTGTTTTCTCTGGCACCAGATTCTCACTTTCACCATGTATAATGTATACCAAAAAAAAAAAATGATGACCTGTTCAATTAGATGGATAGGATTGGGGCAAAGGAGCAGGAATACATGGGGAATTCTTCCAAACCCTAGAGTGCAGTTTCAGTATCTCTTTGGCCCTCTCCTTCGTCTTCAAACTCGCCTCCACCTGAAGCACCAAACACAACTTACTCACTGCACCAACCTGCAACATCTCTTGAAGAACCCTACAGTTCGCTGAATACCTGCAAATTGAGCTCAATATCTTCACCCCCCTATCGCTTGCCACGTGCGACACCCTCAGAATCTTCTTCGACACAATGGCCACTCCTGCTCCGTGCTTCAACAGCTCTGCCCTCCCTTCTGCACACCCACACAGCTGATCTAAAGCTATAAGCATCAGCTCGCACTCTCTTCTTTCGGAAGCTTCTAGAAGCATCTCTATCAGCACCAAAACAACACCGCCTTCCGCCGCTTTGATTCTGTTCTTCCCCCATGAACACAGCTCTACTACTAGCTTCAACGCTGCCTTTGAAGCTTGCTGTGAAACCCGATCTCGCAGCACTCGCATTAGTTCCACGAACAACTCCGTTCTGACATTGATCATTTGGGATGGATCTGCTACTCCAAACGCCGACTTCAATAGTACTGTTGCATAAGCTCGAGATTGGTAGTTCCCAATCCTCAAGATTTGGATCAAGGACTCGATGAATTGAATGCCCTCGTTGTTGATCAGATTTTTAATCTGAGTTTCCGATGGATTTAGATGAAACAGAACCTCAATTGCCGCTTCACTACTCACAGCTCTACAATCATCATCGTGGTGGTGGTCGTCAACGCTACTTCTAAACTTCAAGGTTGAAGCCAAGAATTCTATAGCCCCTGCAGACGCCAAACAGAGTTTGTTCCTTTCGCTTTCGAAGACAATGGATCGAAGCCTTCTAAGGCATTCGAGATGGTTACGTGGCGACCTGTGTGCTTCGGAGATGAGTTTGGCGATCTGTGTTTCGTCGATGGGTGGCTTCGGAGTCGGAATTCGCTCGATCCCAAACGAGGCGTTAAGGGTGCACCAAGCTTGGATCAAACGTCGAAGCGTGTGGTTTGGAGTAAGATCCGTGTCTAAAATGGATTGCTTCGTGACAGGGCAGGTCTTGCTCTTGCACGAGAAGAGCCATTTTTCAATGTTTTCTCTATCGTAAGTGATTCCAGTGCATACCGTGACAGGGTCTCTCATAAGTTGCAACGAAATGGGGCAGAGAAAATGGAAAGGAACTTGGATTTCATCCATCTCCGGAAGAATGTTTCAGACGAGAGGTGAGTAAGAGGGAGTTGGTGAATGAGGGTGATGAGAAGCAGACGTGAAATGGGAAAACATTAATGTTGTGATACGAGGGAGAGCTACGGTTTTTAATACAAAGTCGTTATAAACGATAAAGTCAACACACGGAAATTGAGAGATAGGAGGTGGTGATTGGTGAGGTTGAATTGATTATTCAGGACCTTTTCCAAGGTTTTGGAAGGACACAAAAAAGCTCAAATTAATCAGTGACTTTCTTATAAGCTTTGCAAGTTGCAGACTGCAATCAATTAAAGCCTTGAATGGAGGCCTTTGACTTCCACTTTTGAGAGATAAAGAAATCGGAATGCTTACTATTTCTAGTTCTTTAATGTTTGATCTGTGCGTAGACCTTAGTGCTTGCATGGCTGGTACCGACAACTTCGAATGGCTCTCATGCATTTTGCCATATGATTGGATGCCTTCCTCACGCATTTCTCGGCTTCCTCCATTAATGCGTTCTTTCACTGTTTCCTCAGAAAATTGATGGCGTGTGTTGGAAGCTGGGAATTGCTTAGAGAGCATTATTGTTGCTTGACCAAACCCCATTTACGTTATGCATGCAAATCCCAACATTTATTATATTGCGCTATGATATTCAGTGGCATCTTGTTGAAATTTTGAGATTCTAAATATTAATGTATATATTGTTGAAGTTTAATTAAGGAGATCTGTGCTTTTCTTCTTCTTCAATGTATTGTTTAATTAGAAGTTTCTAATACTATGATGATCCGCTCACTCTATCTCTTTCAGTGTTTTCCATTATTGAGAAGGAACTGAATGGCATGGTGAAAAAATATAAGTCAAAAAGACAATGCATGTATAATTATATAAAATAAAAGTCCTTAATTTGGAGTTTTGTATTGGCAGCATTTGTAGAAAAATTGAATCTAGGCACTAGGTAATTATCTAAAGTTGTGAGATGCGATATCGTACCAACACATGCACGCACAAATTAAGCATATAATATAATCAATATATATATGCCTCGGCGAAGACACGGATGCTTTACAAAAGCAATTAATTAGGAGGCATACAATGTTATTATTTGGTTGTCTTGCCATTGGCAACAAATTTAAAACAATAGTATTTATTAATGTCATTTACAATTAAAAGCTATATATAGAGAGAAAATATATATTTTTTCATCTCTTACTTATCACAAAATTATCACTTTAATTCTTTACTTATTTTAATGCACCAAATGGTGATACTTAATCTCTACTTTTTTTAAAAAAAAATCAAATGTAATTTCTATAAATAATTTTTTTAGAGGAACTAAATTTATTATCCTTTTGTAAAAATGAAAGACTAAGTATAATAATTTTTTAATAAACAAATAATCATTTTATGTATTACAATAATTGAATGATTAAACAATAATTTTGCAATAAATGAAGAATAAAAAATATTTTATATTTTATATATAGAGAGAGAGAGAGAGAGAGAGTGAATCATTTTATGTAGTATAATAATTGAAGGATCAAATAATAATTTTGCAATAAATGAATAATGTTTTTATGTTGTTTTGTTATCTAATTATAACACAATAATGATTAAATATTACTAAATAGAGAATATGATTTTATATGTTTTAATATATTGAATTATTCTTGGATAAAATATGTTTCTATATTAAATTATTTATCATAAATATAATATTTGTGAAACATATCATTGCGCAAAGCAAAAGAAGACCAATGCGTCGTTGATTTAACGGGAAGATAGGATGCATAGACTTGTTCGTATATAGTTAAATTAAATGAAGTATCATATTTAAATTTGCTTGATTTTGTGTATTAATTAATTAGGAGGTTTTTATATGATAGGTTCGCTGAATTGCGTGTGAACTGAAAGCGTAAGCAGTCAAAAAGAGCAGCTTAGGATATAATAAATAAGCAATCTTCTGTAATGCATCCATTGTTATGAGCTGGGTGCCTCATGATGATCATAAGAATGCCCAGAATTTCATTCATTCTTTATTTTATTTATTTGGCCCAGCCAATGCATGTGATCCATTGCCATCAGTTTCAACGAAGAGATGCTAGAGTTGGCCAATACTATACTTTTGAAGTCACATGTTAAAAATTGTGCAATTGTGGCTCAAATTTCTTACTTTGTGGTTAATTTACACTGTGTAATTTAGATGAATTACTATCAACAAATATATATATATATATATATACACACACACACACATATACACGTAAATATTAAATTTCATGAAACTTGAACTACTACAATTCAAAAGTAGCCTTAAAGTAATGTCCACCCATCACCTTTATTGTTAATTTAATTTAATTTAATTTGAGGTCAACCACTTGATCAGTTATAACTACATCCTAGAGCGACGGCTTCAATATCTGAAAAATTGAAGGGGAAGAAAAAAAAACTATACTCGTGCCCTTCAGGAACTGGTTTTAGAAATTCAGAATTTAACAAGTTACAAAAGACAAATTGACATCCCTAGAAGCTCTGAAGACACAAATCATCTTTCAGCTACGAGGTTCAGAAATAATTTTGATTTAAATCTTTTAACAACCATTCGTATTATTAGGATTTGGGAGTTTTATCTTTGATCATAGGACAAGGTGATAATGATTTAAAAAAATAAAAATAAAAAAATATAGATTTTACATATTAATCAATGCTCGATCAAGGTCTTGATAAGGGATCCAAATTTGTACCGTTAGGACATTTTTGTTTTCAATGAATAAGGGACTTTTTAATGTCTGGCCCAAGAACCAGGAAATATGCTTTAGTGACAAAGTTGACGATCGGACTTCTATTTATTTGTAATGCTATTCTAGTACAACATTATGTAAATGACAATAAAAGTAGCATCAGGGACATATACAAAACGTACGGTACAGCCCACTCTTTAATCCAAATGGATCCTTGTGCTTTTTTTTTTTGGTCGAAAAAATGGATCCATCTAGAGCCTGGATAGTTGGTTCTTCCTGTGGAAATGATAAAGAGGTTAATTCTATACTTTGACAACTAGCTTCAATTATTACGGTTAGGCTAATGTGGGTCTCCAGTAACATTATTCAGGGAGGAATTTAATCTCAAGTTGGCATGAATGATACTCTTATTGAAAAGAATAAATGTTAGGTCCCTAGTTATTGGAATTGATACAATGGGAATGAGAGTAGGGTGTGAATGAAAATATTAAAATGTTGTTTAATTGAAAAGGAATGAGAATGAACATATTTCTCTTTACTACGTTTGGTTAATAAATTACACATAAGAATTAATTAGGTAGTATGCATATTTTATCATATTATCTTTTATCATAAAACAAAAAAAAAATAGACATCTCTTCGAATTATTAATTAATAATATAATTATATATTAATATATATTTAATTAATAATATAATATAATAATTAATAATAATAAAAATAAAATAATAATAAATAATATCAATAAAAAATGAAAAATAATTTAATAATAAATAATAATAAATTAAAGTTTTGATGTATCACAAGAGTATTGTTGTTTGAAAATTATTATAAGTGGAGATATTTTTGTCGAGTATATTTTCATTCACATAAGATCAATATCATTCCATATCTTTAGTTAAGGAGAAAACTCTCCCTTATATGAGAGAGAGCAGGTTTCTTAAAGAATAAGAATAAAGACAAAATCTATCAACCAAATATAAGAATGAGAATGTCTCATTTCCTTGTCTTGATTTTAGCAACCAAACGAGTTCTTAGTCTTTTGCCATAAGGAACATCATCATTATAAGCAACTAGACATAATTTTAGACCTTCAGTTTCATAACACAGTCATGTGTCTTTTGATTTGGAGCTTATTAATTTCATGATATTTCATATTTAATCTTAAAGAGAAGTAATTGAATCAGATTGCTAATTGTATATATGAAGTTTTATATCACATACTTTTAGGAATTTCAATTTCAGTTTATAAATTGTCGAAAAGAGTCCATAAACAAGTGCTGAGATAATTTTAATTAATTTAATGTAGATTAAAATTAATTTCATTATTGGTACAATTAGTTTAAAATTGAGCAGTTGATTCTTTGCCTAAACCAGGTTGATTACTTACAATCCGCTCAGGTTTCAACTTGTAACCTGATTCTGGTCAATAAAGTTCTTATTATATTGCTGACCAGGGGGGAGAGAGAGAGAGAGAGAGAGAGAGTTGATTTTATTACTCATTTTAATAAATTATTATATTTTGATAAAGAGTTGAGGGAGTGTTTTAAATAATATATATATATATATATATATATATATTATAATTATTTTTTGTAGCCGGTAGAGTTTTAATGTATCATGTGAAAATTTTCTATTATCCTGAGATTTTTCTAGGTGCTCTCTTTCTTCTCTTTCTGCAAATAAAATTTATGTATTGGAGGTTTGACTACTCTATTTTATTTTTCTGTAATGTTATGACCTTTTCGGGATCTTTTCTATATAAATATAAACTTTTTCATGCTATTATGTTTTTATAATCCATAAAGTAAAAATACTATTTTGGTCACTCACTAATTATTTTTAATTTAGTCCACCACTTATCATAATTTTACTACTTTGGGTGCCCTCTCATTAATTTAAAATTAACTCATTTTTAGTCCAAATTAATGAGGGACCAATTTAAAAGTAGACTGATTATTAAGAAACTTAAAAAAAACATTTTGATAAATAAAAAATCAAATTGATAAATTAATAAGTAAAGAACTGAAATAACATTCACTAAATAATTTTAAAAAAAGTTTCGACTTGTAAATTGACCAAAAGAGTGCGCGCACACACACACATATATATATATATATATATATATATATGTATGGTGGGATTGGACACCACTATATATATATATATGACTCGAGTCCAAAGACGTAGTTATTGTGAAAGCCATAACCAGCAAAAAGCGACGCAAAGTGGTGTCCAATCCCACCATGCACCAACCCCAAGTTACACCACAAATCTCTTTATACATATACCTCACTTATAATTACTACCCCACCCCGTAACTTTGGCCATTGATCTTAGGGTCTCTAGTCCATTTCACAGTGCCCGAGTGGGATTTCCATCTCATGGCACTGTCGAATGATGGATATTGTCTTTTATTTTGTCGTGTGTACAGTCAATAATAGATTTGTCCATTGTCCAAGATCTTGTTGGATTTTGCCCCCCAACAATTTGTCACTTTCACTACCGTTTTAAGTAAGACAGCACCATTTGATCAGCCCTCTCAACCCACGTATACACACACACACACACACACACACACACACACATACATATATATATAATGTTGGATTTTCCGTACGTCTCACTTTCCTCTTGATTAATTATTCGGTGCAAAATCGACGTAGCACATGTTGTATATATCATACTATCAATTTTGTGAACCACTGGTTTTTTATTCGTTATCTTGTTGCTATTTCTAGTTTCATATTTAAGGCTCTGATCCATTAACCAAGCATATGTTTTCTACCCCCAAAAAAAGGAAAAAAAAAAGGGATTACTGTGAGGGCATAGGCATTCATTCCTAATGTCGGCCACCTTTTTCGTATGCGAAATCTCACTGCCGTACGTTAGCCAATCCCCATATCCATGGCAGCATAATTAGGGTTTCACATCTGCTCCTTTTACCTATAACCAAACTAATTTGAGTCTTACGTAAAACCAGTACTGGACACACGTATTCTTGCATGTTAGACTTGTCGCAAACATTTATAATATATTCTTATATTCTTCGACTTCAAGCTCTCTTCTTACCCCTACTCGTTCACACTCGTTTAATACGTACGCGTCAATTTTGATACACACGTTATTTCAGTAGTCTCCAAAACACACCGACTTTCTTTAGATTGGGTAGAATGCATAGATGAAAACAAAAAGAAAAATTCATTCATATCTATATAGAAAATAATTATATATGTCTCTCTAAAAATTAAAATTTGCTTCTTTTCTTTTTCTTGTTTGCATACCTTTATATACACATATGTCTTTCTTTGATTTGGATCCACCTAAATTGCCTCCATCAATTTGCAACTTGATGGAGGCAATTTAAGTGGATCCAAATCAAAGAAAGACAATATGTGTGCGTGTGTGTGTGTGTGTGTGTATATATATATATATATATTGTATAAAGGGAATGAATGCTGGAGAAGCAGTGCCAAGAAGGAAGAAAAAGCAGGCGGGGGGAATAAAGGGGAACACAGTAGTCGTTGTTGAGAAACAGTCTGGAGGGATAGGGTTGTATTGGAATACTAACAAATTAACGTATTCTCTTTATGTGGATTGGCATATGCAGTCCTTGAAATTCTCAGAATTTATCAGACATATACCTACCCCTTTTAAGTTCTATCTCTAAATACAGTAGAGCCCCGAACAAAAAAAATAAGATCCACACGAGATCGCAAATTAAACGTACAACTTGAAAGCTGAAAGAACCATAGGAATATACAAAAATGCTGCTAGGTTGGCTGCCAATACCTTGAGTGGTGGTTCATTCCCATAATCTCTTCAATATAAAGGCAAACCCATAGCCACCGCTGGTCTCACCATCATGGGTGACCACCCTAGCTCGAACAAGCTTCATATATACCCACTAACGTGTCCATTCACCCGCTGCTCCACGTGGCTCTGCTTCACTGGCTATTGTGGCTCCTTCCCATTTCACAGAACTCTTCAGTCCACCTCAATGATAGGTAAATGCAAAAGGCAGCGAAAGAAATGGAATGCTTCGAAACATATTCCCTCTCTTTTTAATTTTATCCCGTTCTTTTTGTTTCTGTGCCTTCCACCATAACGTGTTATCCAATCACTGTAATAATGGGAGAAGGAAGATCTTCCCTTCAGATGAGAATAAACGTAGCTCTCTTTGTTGTTATAAAAAGCAACATTTATTAAGTGCTGGCAGCGAATACCTCCCCTTTTTTCTCCCCGCACTTTAATTTCCTCTCACGCTCGGTCACACGCACACTGTTTGATTTTTCCGGAAAAAAATTACTTTCCCAGAAAGTTGTTTTGGAAAGTGGAGATGCTGCTTCTGCTGACGTAAGTTCTCTTTTGATTTTAAAAAGCCACAGTCTGATAAACACGAATTTTAATGAATTAAATTCTTGAATAGTTCCCTCCCCCGTATTAATCCTAATTTCTTATTGGATATAGGACATAAATTAATTACACTGAAATTAATTTTTGTATTTTATAACAGTGATGGCCTTCGTCGAAATTATAGAAAATATCCCTCCTTCTCATTTTACATCTACTTTAGCGAATCTAGCCACCCCCCCCCCCCCCCCTCTTTCTTTTTCCACTTGAAACCAGATAACAAGATGCACGAGTCATGGACCAGTCAAACTGGGCGGAAAAAGTAATTTTTCATTATGTATTTGCAATTCTGAAAAAATAAATTCCCTTCTCAAACAACCAAAGGCCACCATAATAACTCAGAATATATATATATATATATATATATATTATCCAAGATATTTAACTCGATTTATTTTAATAATTGGCTCCAGGATTGCGCATATACATATTTTATGTGAAGTTCAGATATCATATGTTTTAAAATAATTAATAATATAAATGATGTTATTTACATACATTTTTTACATTAAATTTGCACCACAAGTGCCTCTTTTATTATTGTTTAATAAAACAAAAATTATAAAACCTCCTACAATCGCACACATACATAAAACAACATATATAGTTCAACGTCGCTATATACTCCCATTTAATTTGTGATAGGTTGTAAATTTGAGAGCTTGATGAGGGGGGAGTATATATGTGGGACGTATGATGGTTGATGATTTATTGAATTTGTTATCTTATAAAGCTTCAGAGATCAAATATGCAGTCTTCAAATTGTGCAAGTAGCGTATGGTCATTGATTATTCTGGTCCTGTCAAGTTGTTTTCAAAGCCTAATAGTTGATATACACGTAGCCGAGTCATGGGCTTCTTTATAATATTGTTTGATCGATAATGGCTATCCTTTGCATTCACATAAATTCTCAAATATTCTCATATCATGAAGGATTTAATTTGCAGCACCAAAAGCTCTTTCGTTTTCCTTACATATTCCATTGGGAGGGTAATGATATATCTTACGTACGTACGTTCATTAAATTTCTAGCCTGTCTTGCTCTTGCACGCACTAATATCAAAACATATACAGTTGATCACTTGACACCAGATTAATATATAATATATATTGAATAAAGAGGTTTGTGTGAACATGCATAAATTGATAAAGACAGACGGAGAGCTAGAATTAATCAAAGGTAAGTAGGTGAATATATGTGTGTATGTATAGAAAAGGGAATTTGGGTGTGTGATGCAAAAGGAGATAGGAGATCGCTGTTGTCGAAATGATTGATTCAGATGGAAGGGAGAAGTGAGGGCGCTCGTTGCTGTGGCTGCAGTGAGCATATATTCTAACCAGAAACATGAACTTTCGAAAGAGACCATCCCTACTCCTGCACTCCAGATTAACATGTCCTATTCCCGTAGTACGTGCCCAGATATTCCTTCAATATTTGCCCATTTCGTTATCATCAAATTCAAGTCAGTAAATTATGTCGGAATAATAAGATTAATATTAATTAATTAATTAGAAGATGGTATTTTATATAATAATTAATTTTTTTGTATTTGATATTATTTAATTAACATTAGTCTTTTATAAATTGAACTTTCTATAAATTTATATTGGAAGAAACTTTAACTCACAACTAATTACTGTAGCTAATTGAGAAAAATACACTTTTGATCTCTCATTTATCACAAAATTATCATTTTAGTCCTTCACTTATTGAAGTGTTTAAAATTATTTTTTATTTATTCGAAAATGTTACACTTGGTTATTTAATTTTTGAAAAATTATCAAATTTAGTCTCTCTAACCTGAATCTAAGGGACTAAATTTAGTATTTTTTAAAAAGTAAGGAATCAAATGTGATATTTTTTAAGGACTATTTTAAACATTTCAATGAGTGAGGGATCAAAATAATAATTTTATGATAAGTGATGGACTAAAAGTGTATTTTGCTCACAGCTAATTACTTTATATAAACTAGTTAGGGTTCTATTTATAGCTAATTATGTATCCTATATATACTAGTTAGAATTTTATCTATACAACATTTTTTGTTTTCTAAAGACTATGCGTAAATCTAAAATTAAAAGAAAATAGATTTAAGGTTTATATCAATTATAATCTAAAGTTTATTTCCTTATTTTTCTACCAAATTTAACTAGTTTCATTTTTCAATATTAAACTAGATTTAGTATTACTATTGGTTTTATTTTAAAAAATAATTCAACTCCTATGACATTTGGTATGATTATATAATTTTAAAAAATGTACTGTGCATAAACTTAATTTTACTAACAAAATATAAATTAAAATTAAATTTTTGTCTCACACACACACACATACACACACACGTACATATATATATATATATATGACAGAGAATCCCAGCAGAATCTTAAAAAAGTTATTGTAATCCATTAAAAGCTTTATAATGTTTGGACTCATTTCAATATTCACTGTTTATTACTTTCATTGTCATTTTTTCCAAAACATCTTTTGCATTAAAAGTAAGTTTTTTGTTTTTTCGCTATTGTTTATCAGAAATAAGTTGAGTTAAAAATAAAATAATATGAAAATATGTTAATATATATTAAAATTAACTTTTAACATATAAATAAAGTTACTTATAATTAACTTATATCTATAAGTTTATTTGCGAATCTCTCTGGCAACGTTAGACCTAATAATGAGAGAATTAAATTTAATTTTTATATTTTTTCGTAAATTAAATTTTAAAAAGAATAAATAAATTCTTATAGAAATTAAAATTTAAAAATCTAGTTTACAACTAAGTACTTAATTAGACATGAGAAGACGCAATGATAGAAATTATACCACTAATTGGTAAGCTTTAGGCTTTTACCCATCATTGTACTGCATGAGCTTGTGGTA
This sequence comes from Delonix regia, assembly GCA_037074485.1. Classification (NCBI taxonomy): domain Eukaryota; kingdom Viridiplantae; phylum Streptophyta; class Magnoliopsida; order Fabales; family Fabaceae; genus Delonix; species Delonix regia. The sequence goes on along the minus strand of CM073456.1, from coordinate 12,648,177 downwards.
CAAGTGCAACTAATTAAAGGTTGCTTTCACAAGTAAATTAAGGCACAAATAAAAGCAAAATTGACAGCAAATTTAAAACAAAATAAAGATAGAGGAAAGGAGTGAAAATAGTGTCTCTAGCTAATGGATAAACAGATATTCAATATTGTCCACTCTCTTTGTGTCTTTGGTGCGTGTGTAGGTACGTGGCCAAGTGGGAATTAGGGACAGAACCATATGCTTTTCCTTTCCATATCTTCCATAACCATTCGTCTCCCTTTTTATGACATTTATTTATTGAGCAAGCCAAAGCAGTGGCCTCCATAGCTCTTGCTGTTTTCGTGCTTTTCATTACGTGGCCACTTACTATTGGTTATCCACTTCCCACTCTCACAACTCCCATACATATATATCACCTACTTAATTACATGCATTCCAACCTTCGACAACAGTATTGAATACGAATAATACTATGTATAACAAGGAGTTAATTCTTGAAACAGAGAATATAATTCATGTTCTGCTATTGCAATACTTTTATATATATGTGTTACGGGTAGTAACCTTAATGGATTTATAGTTTGTTCTTGTCGTTTTTCAAACTACTTTATGAGGAAAAGTTCAGTTTCAACTTTTAAGCATTTCTTCAACTTTACTATTTATACTTTGGTAAAGTATTACAAATAGAAATATAGAAAGTGTTTGATTACGTATGTATTCTAGGTATGTAAAATAAAGAGGTTGCTGATCAAAATTAAGCACTTCTTTACAAAAGGCTAAAACTATCGTAAATAATTACTGTGAAATTCCTCTCAACGAAGTTCTTATTCCTGCTTTTTGGTTTTCTTGTGGATAATATCATATTCATATATGCTCAAGCACAAGTCATTGTCGAGGATCCCTGAAATCGTATAGTTCAAAATTCTAATCCAAAATGTCACGCTCTTCATTACGCTATCTTCCATTATTGTCTTGCGGACGGTGTTATATATATATATATAGCATTAAACATTATTCGGTTGTTCTTAATTTGTTTAAATTGGAGGGAAAAAAAAAAAAACGTAGACGCGGAAAAAGAAGACCACAGAGGAATGAGTTATAATTGTTAATCGAATTAATGTATAGGTCAAACACTATGTTATTTCCAACTTTTTATAGGTAAAAAAGAATTGGCGAAAAGTTTCAAATGGTCAATTAAGCTTTTGCTTCCAACTTAGGTCCAAATGATGCATTCTAATCCAATCAAAACCTATGAAGCATATATATCACCGTAGGTTGACGGAATCCTATCTAAAGAAATAAGTTAATTAATTGATATTAATTTTGCTCATCACTAATTAAATATATGGTCAAATAGGGTTTAACATAACATCAATTAGTTAGTGCCACAAACTTTCATATGCTTGTGAATAAAATACAGGTATATAGCGTTGCATGTATAGCTAACAAATTGCTATCCACTTCATTGCCATGATAATTAGAATAATATATACTACATATATACTATTAAAAAGGACAGAATTAAAAAGCGAAATTCAGATTCCCCTGAAAGTAAAAATTTAACCATAGGCTAGAGTCAACTCCGAATCGATTAATTCATTTTATAGAGTGGATATACTAATGAAATTCTAGTAGTATTATAGGCTACCATTACTTTTGTGTTTAGACCTTCCAATGGCCATATATATATATATATATTCTCCATTTTCATTTTAGAAGTATATAATTCAAAGTCTCTTCGTTCTGCATATGAGCCATTTGACCTTTTCGTCAAAATAATCTCAAACCTTTTAACTTTTGTGGGACTCGTGTAACATAAAAAATAGGATATAAAAACTAGAACTCAATTATGACTCAAGTCCCACAAAAATAAAACTTGGGTTATGCGAAATTCCCAATGCAATATCAGTGAGAGTATATAACCCATTTGTATTTTTAAATTCATATTTAATTTCACACTTCTAGTTTTATCAATAATGCATATCATTTGTGTTGAAAACCTTATATGAAGGTCACAAACATGTAAATATATACTTGTTGTATGTTTTATTACATCTATCATGCATGGACTATGACGGCAAAATATCTTAAACCTAATATTTATAAATCTTGTTTATTAGTACATTCTTACTTTCTTTCTTTCTTAATTTGTTCTTCAAAAATATCTCTTATTATCCGAGGCAGCGCATGCAAGTGACAGCCCTTTCTTATGAGCTAAAATAATAAAATTTTGCTGGAGATAATGGAATCGAGGCTAAAGTTATTTACGGAATATTAAAGCATAGAAAAAATAGAGGCACTAATTAAATTAAAGCAACGGCAGAGTATTTGAGTTGTATTAACATATATGCCTTTTTTAAAAAATAAAATAATATTCCAAACTACAGCAAAAGTTCTCCCATGAAGTGTCACGTCAGAAATTTGTTTTAAATATTGTACGTATATCCATGCCTTAACTCTCCGTTTATCCTTACGAAAAGTTTAGAAATGAATCTTTTGCTACCATCATCCACCACTTATTTCCTCCCAATTTATATGATTAAATAACGCGAAAGTTATGAATCTTCATTCACTAATCTCATACTTTGCCTCGCACTGGATTCTCAAGATCATTTTAAAATAATATGCCAAATACAACTTTCTGTGGCATACAGCATCAAATGTTCAATCAAAAGAGATGGTGTAATGGTGTTAATTCAATGGACGGTAAATACTAGTTACAGCTAGCTAATATATATATATATATATATATATATACAAAACATGATTTTATTACCATGTGATAAATAACTGTTTTTCAAACTTAAGCATTGGTATAAACCGTTTATTTTACAAACAAATTGCCTAATTATTATTATTATTCGTATATTTTAAATCCAATTATGTAACAAAAATTCATGAAAAACGAAAATAGAAAAATTTCAAGCAAAAGGTTTGAGAAAATATTTGAAATTTTCATTAATGGAAATCTGTTGTTCATTATTCAAGAAGATTTTTATATCATTAAAGTTGTGATTGATTTTTAAAAAGTGAAATAACAAAAAAAAGCCCAAAAATATAAGAAATTACGAAAATAATTGAATTTTTGAACTCCTTAGAGCACCAAAATTTCACCCAAGTTAAAATATATCTCTTGAAAATTAGGTTACTCATTTGGACTTGCACTTAAACTTTTTAACGATCGAGGAACTTACTTCTAATATTTGTTTGCTATGCAATTTACATCATTACGTTGCTATATACTACATCATGGAAATGTTAGGTGAAAACCCACTTGATTTGATCTTGATTAATTTCATGAGCTGCAACATTGGAGATCTCTTTATCCTTTTCACATCCCAAATGATATGGGAATGTGATTCTTTCCTTGTTTTGTTTCTAAAACGGATAAATTATTAGAATTTGAAGATGGTGCAAAAGCTTAAACTCCACCAAATGTGCTTCTCCCATGCTCCTCCAAATTTGGTACCCAACTCTACAATCTCTGTCTACTAATTTTTAGCATGTCGTTCCATTTTAGGGGCAAAAAAATAGAATACATTGAGTTAGGAAATAATAGTCACTATTAATAAATATGCCTCATGTAAGATTTTATCGAAGTAATAATTGCTCATTTCGATTACAACGAAATGAGTAAAAATTAATAAGAAGACTAAATTAAACTTTTTTTTTTCTTGATTTGAAAATATAGACTTATCTTCTGAAATCAAAACATGACTAAAATACTCTAAAGAATGAAAACATTTCAATGTTATTTATTTTAGGTTGAGATATAAATTAAAAGTATTCTAAAATTTTATCAAACTTCATGATAATAGTTGTGTTTATTTATATATTGAATACAAATGGTTTTTTCTTGAAAATGAATAATCATCTATAAATTAGTTAAATTTTAATAAAGTTATTTTATAAATATGTATTTGCTTTTAATATTTTATTTTTTGTTAAATAATTTTATAATTTCTTAATTTATCATATTATTTGTTGTATAATAACTATAAGAGTATTTGGATCAACATAAATATAGTAGTAGATTATGTTTTATTGCATGAGATAAGTGTAGCATATTTTTAGTTTTAAAAAATTAAGTACATGTATCTTTTAAAAGTGTACATATTTAGATCCTCTCAATCCCTCGATCTCTTTTAATTTTACCATAAAGATAAACTTAGAGTGAGTGAGTATTATATGCTCAAGTAAGATTTATGATTTAAATGGAATCTGTCTATTTCTTTCATAATTGAGATAATTAAAAAATCAAATCTAGATAATGTAAAATTAAACATATAATTTCTCCAAACAAAAACAAAAAGAGTGTTAATAGTTGAAAAGCAGTCTTTGCGAAAATGAGCTTTTGTAGGCATTGAGTGGCATTTATTTAATGGTTTATAGGCAGACAAAGCGCATCTGGCTTCCCTCTATGCGTTCCCGCGTCTCTGGGCAAAAGCTTACCACTTGTCTGTCTATTGCTCTCTCTTTTTTCACCCGTTCACTCTTCTTTGGTTTCTAATTATCATTTGCTTATTCTGCCATCCTATTATTCTCCATCCTCTGTTTCTCCTCACTACACATCTACATCCCCACACCTTTTACTGTATACTTGTCCTAACCTCTGCTTTTCATCTATGATTCTTGAGTTTCACTAAACGCATCTCACAGTTCAAATTTTTAACTTTTATCATTCTCGATGCATGTATACTACTGTAATTATATAAAATATCAGAGAGATAAAACAAGGGAGAGGAAGAGGAAGAGAGAGAGAAGGAGAAAACAGAGAGATTTGAAGTGAGGATTGTATGATCCAATAGGGGTCCCTAAACTCAGCAAGGTGACACGTTTCATTTGGTTCCACGTACATTATTCCATGAGATTAAACTATACTAGTTTTAAAATAAATAATATTATTTAGATATAAGTGTTGGATTCTCTCTCTTTTTGGGTATGAGATTATGGGTTTGTAACCGCCCAATCATATTGGTATCCCTCAAAGTTGATTCCTTTGCTTCCTTCTTAAGCCATTTTCACCCCCATTATTGTCACTTTCTGCCTTACCTTATTGGTAATCTAACTTATGTGCTTCCTGTTCATGCTTTTCTCTTTTGAGTAATGTTATATGGTGCCAATTACCTCACCTTCCTTGGTCCTTCCTTTACCATATCACTTTCTCCATGCATTTTTCAATCATCACTTACTTCATACTTTACACAGTGCACCGCCTTTTCCCTCCATTTGCTATTTCAAAAAGGAAGTTTATTTCACTAATCCAGAACATCATTCGCTATGCTTTTAAGATTTTTGTCTGGCTTCATTGATTTTCAGTTTAATCACACCAAAGTTTGCGAACTAAGAGTGGGATTACATGTTATTAATCATTCTTCAGATCATAACACACGTTTGCCCACGTAATCAGTTATACATGTTTAGCAATCAACATACTAATGTATATATTTGAAGACCATTTTCAAAACGAAATGATAATACATAGATCGGTGATAGATAGCTTCAGGGTTTTGTACTCTCAGGCATAGGGTTTTCATGGTAGAATACAAATCTAATCGTGAAAAACAGTCCTAGGTATTGATCAAATGCTCATGATCATCTTCTTAGGGTGGAACTTCACTTCACAATGGAATGGTATAATAGTCAATATATTGTGCAAAGTGAAACAAAAATTTTGAGTAGAATGATCGTGTGAACCAGAATGAGGCTGTAATTTAAAAAAAAAAAAAATACTCACTTTAGGACATGTTTAGGGTCAAGAAATTTATTATAAGGATTTATTTAAAAATAAAATCTAAGGATTAAATACTTGCAGTCAATATTTAAAAAGTTGGAAAAACTGAAATTCTCATAGTATATCTGAGATCAAGTGGTCTAAAATTTATTAACATTTAAATTTAAAGGAAACTGAGATTCGTGAAAAAATATATAAAAAACTTAGTAACTTACATCACATAGGGTATATTTTACTTTATTTTTTTAGAAAACTTAAGAAAATTTTCGTACTGAATAGAATGAATAATAAAAAAAAACTGGAAACCAATAAAGGAGGGTCTTTTTAATGGAGGCGTTGGCGGGTCCCAATGAACATGGTTCTAAGAGCTTTTTGGCCCCCTACAAATACACCCCTTCCCCTCCCTCCCATAACCATCAAAACACAGCACACCCATTCTTCTGTATCCACTTCCTCACCCTAATCAACATCTTCATCATCCTCACCTTCTGAGTTCTTACCCCTTCCATTGCAACTCGTACTCCCAGTGGTCTCTTGGCAGACCTCTGTTGGATGCTGTTGCCTTCCCTCAGGTAAATCATTTAAAGAAAGTGTTTACTTTTCCGTACCTTTCTCTGTTGTTTTTCTTGTCAAATTCCGCGTGCATGTTCTTCGAACTTGAAATTTCTCTTACGCACTGCTGATTTCTTCTGTACAGATAACTAAGTGATTTGTGTATTACCTTTGGCTTGCTGGAGATGTCAGCTTCTATGAGCCAGAAGATTCAAGCTCTATCTTCGTCTCTAAGGATGGACGAAGTGACCAAGCTGGTGCAGGAGCAGGGCATCCTCACCATTTTGGGCCCCGAGAGCGAAAGAAACAGAGCTAATGCACCTTCTCTGCGTCTGCGACGAACTCTATCAGCAGACATGTCCTCCAAGAAATGGCTTTCTCAAAATGGGTTCACTCCCATGAAAAGGATCGCTTCCTTTGAAGAACTCTCACAGTCCAATACCATCCCTGACTCGCTCTCCTCCTTCGAAGGAGACGACAACTACGAACAAGAAAGCAAAAAGCTGGAGTCTGAACCAGCAGAGCGAGGACAATTCGATATTTGGAGCTCAATCCAACGGGACAAAAACAAAGAGCAAGAAAAACCAGAGCGATTCGACCTTTGGAGCTCAATCATGTCCCAGAAGGCCAACGAGGATTCCTCCAAGTCACTCCCACCCCCTTATGTTCACCCACTCGTGAAAAGACAAAGCTCTTTGTCCGGAAAGAGTCTCGAAATCTGCACGGAGAGTCTCGGATCAGAAACAGGATCCGATGTTCTCTCCTCCTACCCACCTTCTGAGACTGGAGATGCAGAGGAGGACAAGGAAGACGAACAAGAGCAGAAAGTAACAGAGGAAGCAGAAGAGGAGGACTTCGAAGTGCCAAAATATAACTATACTGCTAATACCAAGAAGTCTTCTCCTCGTTCTTTCCCTCCGCCACTCCCTTCACTTTCTCGTCAAGATGGGCCTTCACTTCACATGCGATCCCGCCGTGATGACGGAAGGTTAGTCCTCGAAGCTGTGTCCGTTCCTTCTCAGAACAATTTCTGTGCTCAACGCCAGTATGGACGTCTCGTCCTCACATTCGCCAACCAAGAGTCCAAGGAGGAGGATACTGTGGAAGTGATGGAAGAAGCAGAGAAAGATCAAACAGACGAGGAGATGGAGGAAGAGTTTGCGGGCCTTGAGGAATATGACGAAACACAGGAAGAAGAGGTTGGAGAAATTGAAACGGTCGAGACTGAAACTGTGATAGAGAAAACAACCATGTTGTCTAACGGGATTACAACGCTAGCATGGATGATGAATAAGCCAATTGGGTTAATTAATAGTGATCCAAATTGGTCAGAGAAGCTGAACGAAGTGGTGAAGTTGGAGGATGTGCCAAGGATGGCTCGCTTGATTTCCTCAGCATCAGCAATCGCATCCGCTGCTTCTTTCAATGTATATGAATACTACTGGCGAACCAAGCCCACAGCAAATACTCTTCCACAAAATTATAACACTTCCTCCTTCATGAAGAACAACAATAGCAGCAAGTTCATTGTGTCTGGGGACATGAATCAGATCTCAAATGAGAGGCAACAGTTGGTGGTTCTGAGAGGGAAGAATGGAGATTACTTGGTTCATAATTTGAAGTGTTGCAAGGAGCCTAGAAGGTCTTTCCTGTTATGGGAGCCCTCTTGCATTGCCACCTCCTGAATCTTTAGTCTTAAGTTTTATCCTCGTCCTCCCTACCCCATTGCTAATGCAAAGTCCGTTTTAGTTAATTACTCCTTCCATTTCTCTCTACTAAGTTCCACACTTTCAAAGAGCTCTAGCCGAATAAAAGTAATTAGGCTGAAAGAGAAAGACAGTGAAGGAATCAGAATACCTCATTTTAAAGTTTAATTACACAATTTGAACATTTATATATATATTTATATATATATAAAACATAAGGACCGTGACTTTTGGCTCTTAGCTCATCTTTGACTTGGTGGGTACAATCTGGTCCTGCTCTAAATGAACATGGTTTGGAGATTCCCACTTTTCAACTTTCATGCTTTTGTAATCCAAGCCAATGGGCTTTCAAAATGAGTCGTGTCCTGCAAAATCGGTCTTATTTTTTGGGAACACCGTGATCCGCTTCTGCTATGTGTTGCCTCTCTGTAGGTTTAAGAGTTAAGACGGTGACGAATGTTCATCCAAAATAATAAAAGATTGTCGCAGATATTTCCTTTGTATTTCTCTTTCAGCGATGCAACGAATGCATTATTTCTAGACTAAAATTGCGACTTTTCAACGAGCCATCAATGACTCACCATTTGGCTTCAAAAATAAGCAGAAGAAGAAGAGCCCGGCGAATGGCCCAACAACAAAAAGCAACTATAGCTCGTATGGGCCCAGCAACAACATCCTTAGACGTTGAAGGATATGATTAAACAATAAAAACAAGGATAGAGAAGACAATGATACCATAATCAACTTTAACTGAATTTTATTATAGGTGCCATAGGCGGTGGATTGACAGTTGACGACGTACAAATATAAAGCTTAAAATAATACAAGCTTATAGTAATATTTAATAAACAATCAGCACAAAATCCTATCATGATTCCAAAGTGTTCATAGTGGTATTGCATGTTTCACATGTTAATTATACTGCCCTTTTCTTGTTATATGTGATAATCTTCATTTCCTATTCTTTTTTCTCTGTTTTTACATGCCTATGAAATAGGCGCATATCAAGCAACTACTTCAAGCTTTAACGGTAGATATAAATGATTGAGAGTATGGTTCACTTAAGAACTTCACCTATTACCATGAAGTTTTCTGGTATAATGGTTTATAGATCTTTTCTTTAGGCCAAATTGTTTCCCAAGTAATGTTGAGGATGGATGGAGGGAAAGTATTTGCTTACTTGAGTTTGTGGTCTTGTGGCACTACATGTGGCTAGTGGATCATTCAACTTGTTCGCTTTGTGGTGATGGGTTAAACTTTATTTCCCAAAAAAAGACAAGGCAGAGAAAAGATGCTCATAAGGATTTTAGGACACAGCTCATATATCACGAATACGGATCTAGGGTTGTGTAGCAAGATATCGGACTTTTGTTTCTAACAGTTAAATGCATGGGACGGCTACTGATGTGCCACATATTGCCTGGGCTTTTTTTTTTTTTTCTTTTTCCCACACCCCAAAATGCATGTTTTGGGGTTGATATTTTAAAGCCCCTGCACCTCAAAACGACGTTTTGATCATTATTTTTTTTATTTTATAGAGTGAAACAGTGTGTTTTAAGTCTTTTTTCAAGAAATTTCCATGCGCCAAAACAACGCCATTTTGCACGAAGGAAAATTGATTTTGCATATAAGTTTTTGCGATGGAAATAGAGTAGATGAACAGACTTTCTTCTTGCAACTTCTAGCAAGTAACACCATATTGAACCAATATTTCACAGCACATATAATGAGGGTAGCGTTTGAAACAAATTTACAAAGATGCAAAAGTTAATGATATCAAAGCAACAGAATTGTTGGCTAAAAAAAAAAAAAAATTAGAATTGAATGATTCTTGGGACTATTTTGAAGGATTTGATGGCTTCAATGGCTTCCCCAACTTTGTCCAAATGCTTCAAAACAATAGCCATGTCCTTCAGAGCACTATCTACTTTGTACTGTTGTTGCTTTTAGAGAATAATAATAATTTATATACATTTCAAAATAGTACAACCATGTACTTGAGCCATGTTTAAAATAGTACTGTTGCTGCTTCTGGGTCTTTATCCAATAGCTTCATTTATATGCATTTCAATTCAATCCGAAGTGAATTATAATAATTGGTAACAGAATATGATTGTTTATTAATTAATCCTAATAAGAAGAGGGAATAGAAAAGAAATATATGTATATGAACTTATAGTTTCAAGAGTTACAACTCCCATTCATGTTATTCGCATATTTCATGTCATGTGTAATATAAGAATATATATTTTAAGAATATATAGAACCCAAATTTTAAGAATATATATTTCAAATTTTACTTATAAAAGTACACCGGATCCATATAACTCCCATTCATGAACCATTTAGATTGGTCATCTATGGAAGTACCTGCCACATCTGGATCTCCAAGTGGCCATACCGAAATTTCAAATTATTCTTACATAACAAGTCCACAAAACATTAAGGTAAATCTTTATTACATAGTGAACTGTGAATTTCTTTGTAATGGAAGAAGAAATAAATTATGATGAAAAATCTTGTAAAACTAAATTAAGTTTCATTTATTTGTTAGTACGCCTAAGGGATTATGACTCAAAGCTTCAATGTCCTTGAATGAAAAAAAAAAAAAAGAGTTATTCAAGAAAGATACAAAAGAATGAGATAAAAGAAATACATGTATTAGATTACTTATCCCATGTTGTTGTGAATATCTAATAGCCGAAGGTTTTTTGTTTTTCCTAGGCATTGATGCCTCCTTGGGCCAACACAGGCCTTTAATTTCTTTGGGATGGTCTCCTTTTCACCAATCAACGCAAAGATATCATTGGGAATATTAGTCATACTGTGTGGTTCCAAGCAAACATTCATTATTTGCTTGCTTAAATCATCGATATGTTTATCTACAAACATGTGCAATTTTTCACATGTGAAAACCTCAAATGCTAATCTGATCATTTTGGAGAAAAATTGTCTATACCTCCGTGTGTTAGATTTCTTGGGATCTTTTTCCACCTCTTTTCCCCTTACATCAACAATACTGTTTCGTGCTTCCATGGTCCACTTCTTTAAGATGTATTGGTTAGGAATCTCTTTAATGTCTATCACAATGAAAATCATCAAAGCATGGCAACAGAGTGCCCTATATGACTCAAACTTCCTACAAGTGTAAGATATGGCATTGTTGAGCAAGGCTAGAACCCAGAAGGGGGTGAATTAGGTTTTATAAAAATTTAAACTTAAAAACTCCTTTGAAGAATAAAAACAAAATAAAAAATGTGCAGAATGTAAAGGAGTAAGGAGAGAAATATTAACATAGAGATTTATCTTGGTTCCTTGAATTCTCACTCTCAAGGATATACTCCCCTTGCACGCAAGCTCTCTCTTAGCTTAACTCTTTCAAGAAACCTCTTTGAGACTCTCTCTCAGAAGAAAGAAAATTTTACAATCAAATAACTCTTTAAAACAAAGTAGATGTTATAATGAAACACTAATATAATAATGAGCTGAAGAGAATATGAAAACAACTAATATAAGCACTATTGAATGTTTTTGTTGATGTTTCAAAGGTCTCAGGTTGAGTTTATATAGATTGAGGTCCAATAGATTCATTGGGAGTGAGTGAGAAATAAGATAATTCAAAATATAAACGTTATAGATCCATTATAACTTGTCTGTCATTGAACAGTCGATTGCTCCTTCATTCCTTCTTATTAGTTTGAAATTATGGACCCCGACAATCCACTGCTCACTTTGGGCCAGTCGACTGGTCACTCACAGAGAGCTCGCAGTCAATGGTCTCAAAGCTGACAGTTGACTGATGCTTGATCTAAGAGGTTACCAGTCGACTGCTTGCTTCCAGAGAGCTCCCAATTGATTAGGCTTAAGCTAGCAGCTGGCTGGTCTCATCCAAAAAGGTGACTAGTCGACTGCTTACTTGTGACCAGTCGACTGTTCACTTACAAAAAATGCCTAATCAATTAGTTTCCAAGTTGGCAGCAAATTGGAGGCTTCTCAACAAGTAACCAATCATCTTTTGGCTAGTGGCCAGTCGACTATTCACTGACAAAAAACTCTAAAATCAGTTTTTCTTAACCTTTAAGACCTGAGATTGATTATACATTCATTTTAATTGATCCCTATCATCTCAATACCATTTACAGAGGTTCCTAATATAAGATTAAACATTAAAATCATTTATAACCTAAATGTTACTTGGGAAAACATTTCTTCTTGTGTTGTTATCATCAAAATCTTTGTTTCTCAGCAAATGGGCTTAACAGGCATTATATATAGTATCATAATAAACTTTCCACTCTCCCTTCTAATTAACCATGGTCACATCATATTCATAAGAAGGGTCGGTTTCCTTTTTTTTGCTTTATACTTATAGCATGGAACATATCAAACTCTTTTTGAAAGAAGTCAAAGATTGGGAATGTGTACACCCATGAAACTTGATTTAGTATAGATGAATGTGCCAAATTCAACTTTTGAAGTTTATGTCACGCATCAAACTTAGACTATAACTCATTATATCATTTGTCATCCATTATGGCTTTAAAAAGCTTGAAGAACTGCATGATGTTCACATTCGCTTTCATGCATGCCTTCAAGTTATAATTTTTGCTTTTGCTAAGTTATGTACTTCTCATACTTAAGGTGAAACATTGCTTCATGTGACATATTGCCCATTTTTTCCTTATAGCGTACATCAAGTTCAACCATGTCTTTTCCTCAACATTATAATCAAAAAGCAACTTACTCCAGCCTATCTCAAACTACACTTCATCATCATATGTATATATACATTTCTTAAAGTCAATTAGTCAATGAGATCAATTCTTCACCAAATTACCAAGGCGCTTGATGTCATTTTGCATCAAATGCCATATGCAAAGACAATGGTTACTATCAAGCATAACTTCACCTGTAGGGATGCACCTATACTAAAGTTAACAACAAGTTCCAAAATGAAAGGTATATATATGATTAGCAAAAGTAAAAGGTGTATTCTTACTCAGGGCTTTTGCCATAAACTGGTCTTGGTCCATGAAAATAGTCTTAGGCTTATTTTGTTTGTGTGCCTCTAAAAATGTCTAGAATAACCACCTGAAAAACTCAATCATTTCATTATATAGTAACACAACGCCAAATATTATTACTTACCTATAATGATTAAATCTGAAGAACACGGCAAGCGATATGTTGGCACATTTTATACAATACTTTATATCTAAGGAGACCACATCCCTAAAAAATCATAGTCAATGAGCATATGCACATCAGCCCATAAAACATTAATTATTTACTCCTTAGCATCCATTTGATATACGTGATAAAATGATGGGTTACCCATTAGTTGTCATTGGAAATATTGCTAGAGATAACCGGCTTCTCTGTATTTCATATTACGTTGCCATTTGGACTAAAGATAGTTCTTAACATCCAACTGAGTGAACCCAAGATTGGTTCTCCCTCCTGTCTATGTGCTTAGGAGTTAAAAGGTTGCTTTTGATGAAGACCAGTGTCACATCCCAAACTCCCTGGAGTAGGACCAGCACAAAACACGAGGAAAATCTCTGAACTTGCAAGCCTTACACTAGATAAACATTCAGTACTATGCTAAAACTATACAATTCACACCACATGTATAATAGCTTTGCTTTGATATAAAAATAAGTGATTAAATATGAAACAAGAAGTTTTGTAGAAATTTCGGCAGAACCTCCCCAGTAAATAGGACATCCCAAAATTTCTACAATAACTTGTAGGGCAACAAAAACATATAGGAGAGCTCCGCTATCGCCAGCATAACCTAATATAGCATATATCCAATTACAACAATAAGGAAAGTTCAACTGTGGTCACTATACTATCCCTAGAATACAAAACAATGGCTATCACTTTAATTATATACATCCCAAAAAGAATGAGCCATGTACAACAAAATAATCAAAACATGAATAGGTCCTACAAATCCTAAGCGAGATCCCAAAAAGAATGAGCCATGTACAATAAAATAATCAAAATAGGAATAGGTCCTGCAAATCCCTAGTGAGCTCACCAAAAGACTCCCGTCACTATTTCGCTGCCTCCAGGAAGTCACCTGTCTCCCTATTTGAGACAAAATTTTTCTGGCAGATAGCACCCCAAAAATCAGTATTAAAACTTCAAATATAAATTATAATCAAGCATGAATGAAGTTTGAATAAAATGACATAACATTTAAATCACAAGTAAACACCATTACAAATAAACATTGTCAACTAGAAAATAAGCATTTCGAAACATTGACTTTAAAATGCCTTAAACAAGAAAGCACTAAGTTTCTAAATATTTTTTCAGGGGAAGGACTACTATGGACTAAGCTGGTGTGGCACACAGCCACAAGGGCAAATCATAATAGGCGAGGTCATACAATCCTTGAGGGTAAATAACCAATAAGCGTGAGGTCATAACTTATAAAAGTTTATCATTCATCGGTCCTCGTGTGATGGCCGTCACACGGGGCTAGCACCTTCATTAACTCTACTAGTTGGGTAATTACCTAGGTGCACCAAGGGCTAACAGTACTGCTGTTGGCAGCCAGTGTCCTAACTAGTCATTCTAATTATAATGGAATTAAAATAAGCATGCATAGGAAAAGTAGCAAGTATGCATGAAATCCATTTGTATTTGCAATAATGGTTTACCAATCGGTTATTCCTAACCGTACGCATGAGGTTTCTCCAAAGTTGTTTTCAAAACCGTACATAAAGCCATCTAACATATCAAGGGATTTCATTTACTTATAATTTCAATTCTAATAAAATATAGTCACGAAAAAGTTTAAAATGATAATTTCAAAACCTTTCTAAACAATTAAAAGTTAAACATATACGAAGAGTATTGGGGAGTGTTATTTGCGCACCTGAGCACTGTTAATTACTAGTGACCTAATGTTTTCTTTTGGGGAACCGACTCACCCCTAAAAGCTACCTACGCCATATGAAAAGTAAGGGATTATTCCTCTACCTTATCATTACTAAAAACAAACCCTATCTTATATTCCCTAATTCCATCACCTAACTTTCCTAGACTTTTCACCAATTTACATTCACTACCTTAAAAACTTTCTAAGTTTTCACTTTAGTCCTAAATTTCGTACTTTTATCTTCAACCCATGCAAAACCATGATGAACAATAGGGTTTCATGTCATACACCTTAAAAGTGTTCCTATAGGACCAATTTAAACCCATTAAATTGTAGCATTTCATCATTTTCTGAAAATCCCAAAATTTTAAAACTTTTTAGTTTAGTCCCTGTAAGAACAACTCTAAAAAATAGCCTAAAATCATGCTTCCAAAGTTAAAATTCAATGGAAAAGGACTGAAAATGCTTCTCTTAACATCATTTTCATGAAAAAACCGATTAAAACTCACCAAATCCATTGAAAAATCACTGATCTTGGCTTTACAAAAACTGCCCAAAAACTGCTGTTGTCGTTGGTAACTGTTGGCAGTGACCATCCAGAACACGTCGCTGGTGAGGGAGGAAGCTGGCCAAACCTGAAACATGGCGAAGAAGGAAAAACCAAAAATGGGAGAAGAAAAACGCTATAAAGGAAAAAGAATGCTACAGGAAGAAGAATGATATAATGAAGGGCAATCTCGTAATTTCACCTGGGGGGATACGTGTCATCACCAAAAAAATTTCTGAAGGAGGAGAGAGCTGCATCTCGAACCCAAGCCCTCCTGCATCTAGATGCCAAGCCATATCACTAAACCAAAGCTCATATCTGATTAATAATACGCACCATAAATATTAATACTCTCCCTTTTCCTAAGAACAAAATTTTGCATCATAATTTGGCAAGTGTTATATTCTCCCCCCTTAAAAGAATTCGATCCCTGAATTTAAATCGTGACATACCTTATGCAAATAAATAAGGGTAATGGTCATGCATGATATGTTCATCCTCCCAAGTTGCTTCCTATTGAGAGTGATTCCTCTATAGCACTTTTACTGAAGGAATCTCTTTCAGCTGATCCAGGATTTTAAAAGGCACCTCTTCATAACTTAACCCTGCGTCAACTTGCACTATCTGCAGCTCAATAACATGTGATGGGTCATGCAAGTATTTCCTGAGCATAGACACATGAAAGACGGGGTGAATATTCGATAACTCAGGTGGCAATGCAAGCCGATAAGCCAGTGCACCAATCCTTTCCAGAACTTTAAATGGGCCCATATACTTAGGGCTCAATTTACCCTTCCTGCCAAACCTCATAATCCCTTTCATGGGAGATACACGTAGAAACACATGGTCGCCCACCATAAACTCCAAATCCCTTCTCCGATTGTCTACATAGGGCTTTTGTCTACTCTGTGCTGTATGCAATCTCTCCTTAATCAACTTTACCTTTCCATTGCATCTAAACTAAAGCTGGCCCCAGTAATTGAGCTTTGCCTGTTTCAAACCACCCAATAGGAGAATGACACCTCCTACCATAGAGGGCTTCAAATGGTGCCATTTGAATACTAGCTTGATAGCTATTATTGTATGCAAATTCTGCCAAAGGCAAATAAGTATCCCAGCTGCCACCAAAGTCTAGAACACATGTTCTCAACATATCCTCCAATATTTGAATTGTTCATTTTAACTAACCATCCGTTTAGGGTGAAAAGCTGTACTCAAATCCAATCGAGTCCCTAAAGCAGCTTGAAATGCTTCCCAAAATCTGGAAGTGAATTGAGGTCCTCGATCATATATGATAGACAGTGACACCCCATGTAGCTTCACATTCTCAATGACATAAACTTGAGCATACTTAGTTGCAGAGTAGGTTGTCTTAACAGGAAGAAAGTGCACGGATTTCATTAACCTATCTACAATCACCCATATAGAATCATACCCCTTAAAAGTGCGGGGCAAACCAGTAATAAAATCCATAGTAATTCGTTCCCATTTCCATTCTAGTATCTCTAGCCGTTGATGTAACCCAGCAAGCCTATGAAGTTTGGCCTTAACTTGCTAACGCACCAAACAGTGAGAGACAAAGTTAGCTACATCTTTCTTCATACCATTATACTAATAGACTTGCTTCAAATCTTGGTACATCTTAGTGGATCCAAGATGCACGGTATAAGCCGAACGGTAACCTTCCTCTAGGATCTTCTTCTTTAATTCATCCACTTGCAGTACACACAACCTCCCTTCTAACCTTAGTACACCTTCTGCATCCATAGTAAATTATTTATTCTTCCCCTCCTTACAATCATCTATTAACTTGTACAATTATGGATCTGATCTCTAAGCAACTTTCACCTCATCAACAATAGTAGAACTTGATTGCATGTGAGCCATAAAAGCTCCTGATTCACCAATCTCAAAGTTTACCTAATTTTTCTCTAACTACTGCAGTTCAACAATTAAAGGTCTCTTTACCTATTGAATATGGGCTAAACTTCCCATGGATTTCCTGCTTAGAGCATCCGCCACCATATTTGCTTTACTTGGGTGATAAAGTATGGTGCAGTCATAATCCTTTAGTAACTCCATCTATCTCCTCTGCCTCAAATTCAAGTCCTTCTGCTAAAAGATATACTTCAAACTTTTATGATCCATATATATCTCACAGGTTTCACTGTACAAGTAATGCTACCATATCTTTAATACAAAAACTACTGCTATCATTTCAAGGTCGTAGGTAGGGTAATTTTACTCATGCTTTTTTAGCTACCTGGATGCATAAGTTATGACCTGATCATTCTGCATTAAGAAACAACCTAACCCCATACCAAAAGCATCACAATATACTGCATACCCACCAGTACTAGAAGGCAGGCTCAAGATAGAGGCTGAAGTTAGACATTCCTTCAGTTTTTGGAAACTAACTTCACAAGAGTCGCTCCAGATGAACTTTGCATTCTTTTAGGTCAATTGTGTCAACGGAGCACCTATCCTAGAGAAATCCTTTACAAAACGATGATAATATCTCGCTAAGCCTAAGAAGCTTCTAATCTCAATAATAATGGAAGGGCGGGCCTCTTTTGAACTGCTTCCACCTTACTTAGATCAACTTGAATCCCTTCCTTAAAGATAATATAGCCCAAGAACACCACTTGTTTCAACTAAAATTCACACTTTGAGAATTTAGCATAAAGTTTCTCTTCCCTCAATCATTGCAACATTGTTTTTAAATATTGTTCATGTCTCACTGGGCTCTTAGAATAAACTAGAATATCATCAATAAAGATAATCACAAACTTGTCAAGAAACTGTTTGAATACCCTATTCATCAAGTCTATAAAGGCTATAGGTGTATTAGTCAACCCGAAAGACATTACTAGAAACTCATAATGGCTATAACAGGTACGAAGTGCTGTCTTTGGAACATCTTCACCCCTAATCTTTAACTGATGATACCCCGACCGAATATCAATCTTCGAGAAACACTGAGCTCCTTGAAGTTGATCATAAAGATCATCAATGTGAGGTAAGGGATACTTGTTACGTATTATCACCTTGTTTAGCTGTCTGTAATTCATACACAACCTTAGCGAACTATCTTTCTTCTTTACAAATAGGACAGGAGCACCCCAAGGTGACGTGCTAGGCCTGATAAACCCCTTCTCCAAGAGATCTTGTAATTGCTCCTTTAACTCCTTCAACTCCGCAGAAGCCATCCGGTAAAGAGGAATAGAAATGGGCTGAGTGCCTAGATCAATGGAAAACTCAATATCTCTATTCAGTGGAACCTGACAATTCCTTAGGGAAGACATTAAGAAATTCCCTCACCACCGGAATTTTATTTAACCCTGCTGCTTGTTTCTCCATGTCTTTCACCACAACCAAAAATCCCTATCACTTGCTGTTTAAAAGCTTCCGTGCCTTAAAAGCAGATATCACTCTAGTTGAAGTCACCCTTGCATCCCCTTGTAATTCATAAGGAGCTTCCCTAGGAGTTTTAAATTGTATTACCTTTTGAAGGCAATCTAAGATTGCATGGCAAGAGGCTAGCCAATCCATACAAAGAATCACATCCAGATCTACCATCTGTAATACCATTAAGTCCGCCAGAGTTTCCCTGTCTCTGATTGAAATTCTACATGATCAATATACTATATCAACCACCACAAATTCCCCTAAAGGAGTACCTATTAGTATGAGATTTTCTATGCATATTGGAGTACCATACAACAACTTAGCAAATTGAGGAGAAACATAGGAATGAGTAGAACTTGGATCAAATAAAGCACATGCTTGACGCAAATCAACTGAAATCATACCTGTCACCACCACGTTTGAGGCCTGAGTATCCAGTCGAATCAGTGCAAATACACGTGCCTAGCCCCGACCTGCTGATGTCTGACCTTGACTGCCTGAGCCTCTCCTGGGCATACCCCTATTGATAGAAGTGGAAGGGCCTGTACCCAATGTGACTTTATGTAGGGTAGAATAAGCTACCGGCTGCACCGAGTCCTGGCTAGAAACTTGTCATGCTAAATGGCAATTCCTCTTAAAGTGGCATGTCTGTCCACAATGAAAACACGCCCCAGTAACATGATAGCATACCTCTGAATGATAATTCCCACAAGTAGGGTATGCGGCTCGTAGACGGGCTAAATGAGATACATCATGGGGCTCGGTGGTCCTGTTACCTCTTGGAGTAGATCATCGAGGAGGATCACTATATAAAGATGGTGCATATGAGTGATTTGGTGCCTGAGTAGGCCTGAAAGATCTTTGAGGCTTAGATACCCCAGATCCCTCAGATGAAGTGCCAACGCTAAACTGCTTCCTCCCCTATTCTCTTTTTCTCTTCTTATTAACATTATCCTCTTCCATTTCTTGTAGTTCAATTCTACGAGCACAATTCACAGCAACAGAGTAAGAAGGGAAAGTATCCATCTGAAATAACAGAGCACGATACATGTATTTGGGTAACCCCATCAGAAATATTTTAATATGGTGCCTCTCTGTGGTTACCAGATGCAGGGCATATCGAGAAAATTAAGTGAATTTTATGTCATAGTCATGCATAGTCTCACCAGAGGTATATCTGAGTAACTCAAACTTGCGGTCCCTAGCATCCCTCACACTTTGAGGTATATATCGGTCCATGAACAACTCCTTAAACTCATCCCATTGCATGGGAAGTAATTCAACAAATCTTTCACTTAATACCATCTGAAGCCTTAAGTAAGTTGCATCTTGTAGCTGGTACTTCGCAAACTCAACCAACCTAGTGTAAGAACAATACAATGCCTTACACAATTTTTCCATTCCCTCTATGAAGTGGTAAGGATCTTCCTGGCTGTCAGACCCTGTGAAAATGGGAGGCTTAAACCTTACAAACTGGGCTAGAGTAACCTCATTTGGTTGTCTAGCATGAGAATCTCTAAACTTTGTTCATGTTGGAGGCATATTAATTCCTTAAACCTGTGACCCCTCCTCCCAATCCATGTAGGAATCAACTCTTGGTGGCCTAGCAGCTCTAAGACCTCTAGTACAGCCTCAGGCTAAGGAAACTTCGGGTGGGACGGATGCATTTTCTGACCTACCCAATACATCCACCCCTCGACGACCACCTCACGTACGTGGAGGCATTATCAATCTAAAACACATAATAACAAACATTCAGCCTCTACAGTTACCAATTAATTTAAAAAGTGACAAACAAGTCTAGCTAATATCAAGAAGGATCTACTGAAAGACTAGATATACCGACACTCTAAATCAAGCCTTCCATGGTATCTCAATTATGGTTATGCCCGGGTTTCATAACAATAATGGAGACCCCACAGAAGGACACTACCATCCTACATGACCCTAGAAGAACCCCCAAACTAGGCTCTGATACCAATCTGTCACACCTTAAACTCCCTAGAGTAGGACCGACACAGGACACAAGGAAAATTCCTAAACCTGCAAGCCTTACACTGGATAAACATTCAATACCGTGCCAAAACTATATAATTTACACCACACATATAATAGCTTTGCCTTGATATAAAAATAAGTGATTAAATACAAAATAAGGAGTTTTGTAGAAATTTTGGTAGAACCTCCCTAGTAAATAAGACATCCCGAAATTTCTACAATATCTTGTAAGGCAACAAAAACATATAGGAGAGCTCCGCTCTAACCAACACAACCCAGTACAACATATATCCAATTACAATAATAAGGAAAGTTCAACTATGGTCGTTATACTATCCCCATAATACAAAACAATAGTTATCACTCTAATTGTATACATCCCAAAAAGAATGAGTCATGTACAACAAAATAATCAAAACAGGAATGGGTCCTGCAAATCCCAAGCGAGCTCACCAAAGGACTCTCATCACTACTCCGCTACTTTCGGGAAGTCACTTGTCGCCTTACTTGAGACAAAATTTTTCTGATAAATAGCACTCCAAAAATCAGTAATAAAACTTTGAATATAAATTATAATCAAGCGTGAATGAAGCTTTGAATAAAATGACATAACATTTAAATCACAAGTCACCATTACAAATAAACATTGTCAGCTAGAAAATGAGCATTTCGAAACATTGACTTTAAAATGCCTTAAACAAGAAAGCACTAAGTTTCTGAATATTTTTTCAGGGGAAGGACTACTATAGACTTATTTGGTATGGCACACAGCTACAAGGGCAAATCACAATAGGTGAAGACACATAATTCTCGAGGGTAAATAACCAATAGGCATGAAGTCATAACTCACGAACGTTTATCATTCGTTGGTCTTCGTGTGATGGCCGTCACAAGGGGCTAGCACCTTCATGAACCTTGCTAGCTGGGTAATTACCTAGGTGCACCAAGAGCTAACAGTACTACTGTTGGCAGCCAGTGTCCTAATTAGTCCTTCCAATTATAATGGAATTAAAACAAGCATGCATAGGAAAAGTAGTAAGCATGCATGAAATCCATTTGTATTTGCAATAATGGTTTACCAATCGGTTATTCCTAACCATACGCATGAGGTTTCTCTAAAGTCATTTTCAAAACCGTACATAAAGCCATCTAACATATCAAGGGATTTCATTATCTAACATATCAAGGGATTTCATTTACTCATAATCTCAATTATAATAAAATATAGTCACGACAAAGTTAAAAATGATAATTTCAAAACCTTTCCAAACAATGAAAAGTTAAACATATATGAAAAGTATTGGGGAGTGCTATCTGCGCACCTGAGCGCTGTTAATTACCAGCGACTCAATGTTTTTCTTTGGGTAACTGACTCATCCCTAAGAGCTACCTACGTCATATGAAAAACAAGAAATTATTCCTCTACCTTATCATTACTAAAAACAAACCCTAGCTCATATTCCCTGATTCCATCACCTAACTTTCCTAGACTTTTCACCAATTTACATTCACTACCTTAAAAACTTTCTAAGTTTTTAGTCCCAAATTTCATACTTTTATCTTCGACCCAAGTTAAACCATTATGAACAATAGGGTTTCATGTCATACACCTTAAAAGTGTTCTTATAGGACCAATTTAAACCCATTAAATTGAAACATTTCACCATTTTCTGAAAACCCCAAAATTTCAAAACTTTTTAGTTTAGTCCCTATCAAAACAACTTTAAAAAACTAGCCTAAAATCATGTTTCCAAAGCTAAAATTCAATGGAAAAAGGCTGAAAATGCTTCTCCTAACATCATTTTCATGAAAAAAAACCGGTTAAAACTCACCAAATATGCTAAAAAATCACTGATCTTGGCTTCACGAAAACCGCCTAAAAACTGCTATTACCGTTAGTAGCTGCTGGCGGTGACCATCCAGAACACATCGCCCGTAAGGGAGGAAGCTGGCCAGACTTGAAACGTGGCGATTCAGAAGGCTAATGTTGCAAGAAGGCAAAACCAAAAATGGGAGAAGAAAAATGCTATGAGGGAGGAGGGAGCTGTATCTCAAACCTACGTCCTTTTGCATCCGGATGCCAAGCCATACCACTAAGCCAAAGCTCATATCTAATTAATAATACACACCACAAATATTAATACTCTCCCTTTTCCTAAGAACAAAATTTTGCATCATAATTTGGCAAGTGTTTCAACCAGGTTCCTCAACTAATTCAATTTCTTCAACTTGGACTTGAGATATTTTTCGCTGACATGCCAACATATATACTATTTTTGCAAGTTGTAGGAGATGGTTTTGGTCCACGGAAAACTCCATATTTATAAATTTTCCATTCTTTGCTTTAAATGATATTCTGGCATTACAATTTGTTCTGGTTTCTCGTCGATGATTGATGACTGTCGAATCTCTTTTATATGACTCATGACGCCTCTTCTTACAATAAATAAATTTGCCAGAAGTAAAGGACACATCCTTCCTACTCTTGTTTACATAATCTTTTCTATCTCTGAAGTAAACTTTCCCCCTATACACAATCTAAAGCTCCCAAGCTACTTTTAGGCAGTCAAATTTCACGCTAACTCTAGGTTTCCATTCAACAGCCAAGGTGTCATCTCGGTCAATGAACTAGGTGAGGGTTCCATTAAAAGCTATGATATTAAGGAAAATTAAAAACACATTAAGATCTAAGACATTAAGGTGAAAAAAAAAATACCACATTAAGATCTAAGACATTAAGAAAAAAAAAAAAAGACCGCATTAAGATCTAAGACATTAATAGCAATTAAGAACACAATATAAGACTGTATTAGCAATAAATTAAAAAATAAGTAGACATTAACAACTAATACATTAAGGTCTAAGAAATTGAAAAAAATTGAGAACACATTAACAACTAATACATTAAAGATAATTATAACACATTAAGATCTAAGACATTAAGAACTATGTTTCAAAACAAAATAAGAACACATTAAGCACCAATACATTAAGATCCAAGACATTTAAAAAAAAGAAAAAAAGAACACATCAAGAACTAGGACATTAAGAAATGTTTCAAAAAAAAAAAAAGACATTAACAACTAATACATTCAAGAAAATAATAACACATTAACAACAAAGTACTTCAAAAACCTAAGTACTTCTTGAAGAACACATTAGGAACACAAAATAAGACCACATTAAGATATGAGATAGTAAGAACTATGTTTTAAAACAAAATAATAACACATTAAGCACCAATACATTAAAATCTAAGACATTTAAAATGAAAAGTACACACGAAGAACTAGACAACAAGAAATGTTTTAGAAAAAAAATAAAGAAGACATTAACAACTAATATGTTAAGGTCTAAGAAATTTTCTAAAAAATTAAGAACACATTAACAACTAATATATTAAAATAATAATAACACATTAAGAACGCATTAACAGCTAAGTACTTCAAAAATTAAGTATACATTAACAACTAAGAACTTCAATAAGCACATTAGAACACAAAATAAGCACATAATAGGATCTAAGACATTAAGAACTATGTTTCAAAACAAAATAATAACACGTTAAGAAAAAGAAGGCAAACACAAAGAACCATTTTGGCTATTCTTTTTTATATGTTTAACAAAGAACCTAAAAGATACAAGAACTTTTTCTTGTTTTCTTTCCTTCCTTTTAACCCTATACATCTTTAAGCTTGACATAACAAACACATCAGTAGTTCCATGGAATTTAGAGACAAGGTAATTACTTTGAGACCTATCATAAGCAGGACCAAATACAACATTTTTCTGTGAAATATGAAGGATGGGGAAATTGCAAAAAATATCAATATTAGTCATCCTAACTCTTGTAGCATATCATAATATCACTCCTATGTCTTATAAATTTTACAAGAGGCACAAACATCTTCCATACATACACAAAATGCACAAAACACCCACACAATACAGAAACCACATTGTGAACACCCCATCTCTATCTAAAATTAATCATTTAATTAATGGATTCGCTAATTAATTATAAATTAAGCAAATGAGGAAAATAAAAAAGACAGAGGCTCAAATGACATTTTTAAGTAAAAACAATTTAAAATTCAAAATGAATAATGAGGGAATTTAAGAAAAAGAAAAAAACCAAAATTGGAAAATAAGAATTAATTAATAATAATAATAATAACAAATCGAAATAAAAAATCATAAAAGATACAAAAATAGGAAAAATCCAAAAATAAATATTAATGGTGATGATGACCATAAATAATAATAATAATAATAATAATAAATAAAATATAATAATAATAATAATAACAATAATAATAATAATAATAATAAGGGTTAAATTAAAATAATAATAATAATAATAATAAAATAAAAAATAATAAATTAAATCAAAAATTACCAAAACATATAATATAGCCTAGCTTACTCTGATCGATGTTTATGACGGTGGCTTCGGCAAGTTGGCTGCTCTGCAAGTTGGCAAGTTACTTGTAGCTATTGTTGCAGTCCATAGTTTGGCTGAGGAGGTGACGGGTAGCAGGTAATGATGATGGAGGCTAAGCTGATAAGAGGAGAGAGTTGAAGAGAGAAAAGGAGAGCATTCAATGAAGGCAGAGGTAAATGAATTGATCTGAACTGAGAAGGAAGAGGTGTAGACCGAGAACTGCTGTTGGAAGGAAAGCTGCTGCTGGAGGGAGAGTTGCTATGAGAAACTAAAGGAAGAAGTTAGGAGCTGTGAGGGAAGGCAAAACGAGGAACCAAGGAACGAAAGAAGGTAGAACGAGGAACCAGGGAGGACGAAACAAGGCAGAACGTGGCAGCAGGCAGAACGAGACAAGGTAAGACAAGAACCAGGCAGAACAAAGCAAAACGAGAACCAGGCAAAACGAGACAAGTTAAGAACCAAGGACGAAATCTGGAAGCTGAAACTGAGAACTGAGGAAGGAAAGCTGCTGGAGAAACTGAGCTGTAGCACAGTTATCTAAACTGAGCTGGAACCGAGAAAGTGACGAGCTGAGGCTGAGACTTCTTTCCCCTGTTTTGGACGCTGTGAGCAGGGATAAACAGAGGTGAGTCTGGCTGAGAGAAACTGAGGTTGCTGATGTATTTTTCTGTTTCCTGCTTGCCTGCTTTTCTGACTTAAAGATGTACATATATACATAGGCGAGTGTGTAGATGAGTTTCCTTGCTTCCTAATGCATATTTCTTCATCCTTCCTTCGTTTTATATATATATATATATATATATAGCTATGTGTATATGGGAGTATATATATATACATATGTGTGTGTATATATGTGTATATATAAGTGAATGAAGATATATATATATATATATATATTGAAAACTGCTGCAAATGTTTCTCTGATATGGATGTATATATATATACATATGTGTGTGTGTGTGTATATGTAGATGTATGAAGATATATATATGTACTGAAAACCGCTGCAAATATTTCTTTGGTGCCGTAGAGGAGAGCGAGAGATATAGATATATACTTCCCTTGTCTTCCTGAAGCTTTGCTCTCTTCTTACACATATATTATGCATGTGTTTACATATATATATATATATGTGTGTGTGTGTGTGTGTGTGTGTGTGTGTGTGTGTGTGTGTGTATGTGGATGTATATAATATATATATATATATATATACGTGTGGGTATATGAGTTCATGCTTCCTGATCACATATATATCACATATGAGTTTATATATATATATATATATATATATGTGTGTGTGTGTGTGTGTGTAGACGTATATATATATATGTGTGGGGATATATAGATATATGCTTCCTATTTTTCCTGAAGCTTGCTCTCCTTTCCTGTCATGCTCATATGTATTATTACATGTGTCTATATATATGTATATATATATATATATGTATACATATAGATGCGTATGGGTATATGTATTATTATTATCTTTGTGTCAATAGGAGATTAATTTTAGCTTTATAAACAAAGTTCTAAGAAAGTCATCGAGTAAAAATATTATTCTCTTCAGGTGTCTTGGGATCGTGTGAGATTCAGATCTCCTTAGATCCCGGAAAAAAATTATTAATTAAAAATTAATACATACTTGCTATAAATAATAATAATAATAATAATAATAATAATAATAATAATAATCAAATATTTATCTTAATTAAGTATTTTCCATTATCTGCGAAATTATTGTGTGAGAATATTGTTCTCCTCAATTGTATGGGATTATGTGAGATTTTAGTCTTCTTAGATCCCTAAAGTTAGTATACATTTGCTTAAAAATAATAATAATAAAATATATACTTCAATTAAATATTTTTCCATTATTTACAAAATTATCGTGTAAGAATGTTAATTTCCTCGATTGCATGGGATTATGTGAAATTTTAATCTCCTTAGATCCTTAAAATTAATACACATCTATCTAAAAATATACATATAATAATAAAAAAACAATAATAATTAAATATTCACCTCAATTAAATATTTTTTCATTATTTACGAAACAATCGTGTGTGAACATTGTTCTCTTCGATTGCATGGGAATATGTGAGATTCTAATCTCCTTATATCCCTAAAATTAATACACATCTATCTAAAAAAAATGAAAAATGATAATAATAATAATATAATAATAATAATAATAACAATCATAATTAAATATTCATCCCGATTCAATATTCTCCACTATTTACAAAATTATCGTGTGAGAATATAATTCTCCTCGAATGCTTGGGGTTATGTGAAATTTTAATTTCTATAAACCTTGAAAATTAATATGTACTTGTTTTAAAATAATAATAACCATAATAATAACACAGAAAAATAAATATTTTTAGTAAGTTTTTTACAAAGAGATTAGTTCTTCCTTCATAATCATTTCATTCAAAATTCAAAGTAAAGTATTCAAAATTCCAAAAATAAACAAAAAATTTTTAAAGAGAAAATGAAGAGATCAGGAAAGCGAGATTAATCAAATTGTGGGAAAGTAAAACACAAATCAAATCCCAATTCTGTTTTGTTTACAAAAACATATTTTTGAACCTTCCTAGTCTCATCGCAAAACGTACAAGTCATCACTCAATGAACATGCCTTTTTGGTCGAACTACGTGTACTTTGATCCCTATCGTAGGGAACATAGGCCCTAGGCTTTCATCCTAGGTCCTGTCTACCCTTTGTAAATATCTATCTGTCTATTTTCATTCTTGTTATTTTGTCTCCTCTGTTTAACGGGCATGTATATCGATAAAAGGGTAATCGAGATAAATTTAAAAGTCATATTCTATTTCAACTTACTGTTTTAAGGTAACCGTCCTTATGAAAGTGTTGTTGGATGCCTAATACCTTCCCCACACTCAAATAGACACCCAAACTCATCTCTAATTTCGCAGATCATGTTGCCTTTTTCTTTTTATTTTAAATCAATTTTCCAAAGTTTTTTGTTAAAAATTTTGGTGGCAACTCCAAATAAATTGATTTTCAATATTCATTTTTGGGAATCAAATTTAAACTTCTTTTTATTTTATTCTGCCAAAATGTTAGTTACGACAGTTTGGCGACTCCACTGGGGATGCATTCGAGAGTCAAGCTTGTTTAATTAGTCAGCTGAAATAATATGGCTTTCTGTTATCTTGATTACCCTTGTCATGTTTTGGCTTTTTATTCTTCTTTGTTGTTTTTGTGTTTATTTATTTCTTTTGATTACATGTTATGCCCGCATGTTCTTATGTATTTGCCATTTATTTTTGCTATATGTATAGGTATATATCTTCTTTTTATAGTCATATAACATGCTTAAAGTTCCTCTTTTACCATATAATTTTGTTAGCTTATTTGTAATACAAGTGCTAGGATAGATAACATGTGGAATGAAACCTTAAGGTAGATGACTCCTATCTGTATTGTAAGTTCTCGGTTTCTCTTGCAGTTTATCTATTTAACAGATGAGGGTTGGGTAAACTACAGGTTCAGAGGTTTGTATGCTCCCTTCACACACTTAGCACATTCACGTTGTACCTCACACACCTTTTGGGCTCTATACTCGAGTCCTCGCTCGCTTTAGGATAGTAGAGGTTTATATTGGTTTCCCTGTGGAGCTTCTCGTTTCCAGAGGTTACCATGAAGATCTCGTTGAGGTTGTATCTCGTTATGTGAATTTGACTGGAGTGGGATTCTGTCCTCTTTTAGTCCAATTCATGTCATGAGATCCTTACTCTTATGAGTAGGGGCAATCTGGGAATCAGTAATTCTCTAAGGTATTAGACCTATCCTCAGAACTATGCACATTAGTTGACCGAACTTAATAGACAACCTTCCTAGAGCCTGTCATCTTTAGGGTAACTTTTCCTCATTTAGGGTTGACCCTATTAGGACACCAAATGAGCATATTTCACTCTCATTTTGCATGTTATCATAGCATTCACAGCATAGTTACATGTTTTTAAAATAAATTTGTTTTTTTAAGCTGGTTTTTAACTATCAGAATATCTCCATTTGATGCATTATTAACCTAAGAAATAAGCTAGGATTGAAAATATGCTCTGTGTGGAAGTTTGGCCTAATGATGCATTAATGGAGTTGGGAACTTTAAAAAAAAAAATCAATAACTTTGGCAAAAACGATATATCAATGGATTATCTAGTTCACTTATCTGAGCCTCACCCATGTGAAGACTTACTTTTCCCTGGGTTGAGAGTTTTCTTTTTTATCTATTACTCACAATGAATCAATAAGGTTCTTGGTGATTAATAGTGAATAAAGTGCTAAATAATCTATTGATTAAAGAAATTTATGTGCCCATTCCATTTTATTTCTAACCAATGGACTTGTTACAGCTTGAGTCATCATTTCTGTTGATTGGCATAAAGATATGATGGAATCATTGGACACCACACAACCTCAAAACACAAGCCCATCAAGAATAATCCCGACTGGGAAGAGAGTTAAAGTGAAAGTAGAAGCTGAATCAGTTGAAAACTTAATTACTATGAGTGGGAAACTCAGAAGGGAGCAGCTCCGCCATTTTCAAAGGGATTATGGAGACATCTTGGATTTATTATCAGTCCCTATCCAGCCTGAGGCACTTATAGTCCTAGCCCAACATTAGGACGATTCATTGAGATGCTTCACATTTTCAACTTTCTAGCTTGTACCCACGTTAGAGGAATACAGAGGCTTGATGAAATGCTTGTTAACAAAGACACTCCTATCTATTTATACCCTGGATATCTCCCTTCCAAGCGTGTAGTGGCTCAAATTTTGGGGGAGGAACCTACACAAGTACAGTTATGCTGCTCTGGGGCAATAGAAGGTTTATCTAGGAAATATTTAGAGAAAAGGTTAAAGGCATTAGCTGAGAAAGGGAATTGGGTTGTCTTCAGAAGAGTCCTCGCCTTGGTGGTATATGGGTTAGTATTATTCCCATCGGCAGTGGGGGTGATTGATCTAGCAGCGGTAAGTGTGTCATGTGGATGGTAGAAAATCATCAGGTGAACCCAGTGCCAGCGCTTCTAGCAGAAACATTTCTAACATTAAGCTTCTGCCATATAGAGAAGAAAGGAAAATTGAAATGCTATTTGCCGTTGTTGAACATATGGTGGGTTAATCATGTCTATGGCAGGGATTACCAACTTGGAACGAGATTTGACGCCATCCATCACCCGATCCAAGATTACCTATGTCGTGAAGGGTCAATTCCACTACAAGCAAGAATGAATCGCAATAAGTGGATCAAAAAGATAGAAGAGCTTAAAGATACCACCGTTTGGTGGAAACTCTCTTAGTGGGATAGCGAAGATATCATTTACTGCTGCAGGAACTTCCCTAACGTTCCCCTTATGGGTGCCCAAGGAAGCATTAACTATAACCTCGCGATCACGCATTGCCAATTTGCATACAAACAGGACATCCCATCTGAAGAGGCTATGCAAAAAGTTAATTTTTATTACAGTGATCTGTTGAAGGCAGAAATGACCCATAAGATAAAGCATGCATAGAGTCATGTGGTGTGTAAAGGAAGGTTCGAGCTAGGAAAGCGTGTTGTGGCAACTATGAAAGGATATGAGGCTTCGCTCAAGAAAAGGACTGGTAGGGCCCATCCACCCCTGGGGCCTCACAATCCCTTGTTGAGTAACAACCTACAGGAGGTTAATGAGTGTCTGGCCAACCAATTAGAGGGTAAAAAGGCTGAGCTACAAAGTTTGGAGGAATTAAGCAAGAGGTACTTGGAAAGCTTAGCCAAGTCACAAGAAAACGAGAGAGCAAAATGAAGAAAAGAGTCAGAAATGAATACCGAGCTGAAGAGATTGAAGGAGGAAAATGATAAATTAAAAACACAATAAGGAGGGTTCAAAGACGAGCTGAAAAAAGCAACAAGAAGGCCCTCAATTATCAAACTCGATTGTTGAAAGCTGCTAAAGAAAAAGATGCCATGACGAGGGAGGTGGAGGAACTTAAGTCTCCTAGTGACCTTCAACAAGAAATCAAAATCTTTGCCAAACAGTTGGAAGAAAAAACGAGAGAGGTGGCTAGTGTTAAGAGTGATAATGCGATAGCAATGCAAAATTTAGTTGAACAGCTCAACCATCAAGCTGAAAAGGCTCGGTTGTGGGAGACTCACCATGAAAAGCAAGTGATTGAGAAGGAAATGTGGCTAGAGCGCTTCAGAAGGATGATTCTATTTTCCAATGATGCCATTCTTGAATTCATGTATGCATATAGACAAGCTGAAAGGCACACCATCCCCGCAAAGACTCCTGTATTTATATCTAAATTTCTCACCTTGTGCCATAACCTTATGGAGGATTTGAAGATGTTGATGAAATCTTAGAGGAATGAGAAAGGTAGATGACTTCCATATTTTGTAATATGAATTTGTAGGCTGAGTTACTTTTTGATGTATAACCTCAAATCAAGTAATGTAATCAAACATTTTGTTCTTAGTAAAATGCACAGCTTCTTCTTTGAGTTATCAGATATGTACATTACTCATCTGTGGGATGTCAGAAATCATGCCAAGAATGAATAGGTTGTGTGGTGCAAAACTGACCTGCACATGTGGATATTAAACATCCCTTGCGTTAGCCGTTAACTTTAATTCATTGAGTGATACAATATGTACCCTCAAGGATTCAAGGGTTTGAGATTCATATGCCCTTTATGCCAGGTCAACGTATTAACAAATAAAAATAAAATAAAATAAAGACATAAAGATAAAAACCTAAGTGACTGCTTTATTATTAAGGTCTGTCATTTCTTGTTTTCAAAATGTAGGTAAGAAGCCAACATTGCCCGAGAGGGAAAGAATCAATCTAACTAAGCTCAGTCGTCGAACCAAACGTATCTAACCTGGGCACGTGTCAGAGCTATGTCTGCCGAAAATAATCGATCAGAGTCTAAGCAAAGGTTAGAAGCCGAAGTGGGAGCATTGAAAGATCAAATGGGGACCATGCAAGCTCAAATGCTAAAAATAATGAAGTTGTTGCAGAATATGAACTCAAGTGTGGCTGCAAACAATATTTCGCTAAATGCCACTAACGCCATGAATGCGGATCATGGGGTCCTTAATTCAAGTATTGAGATACCGGGAGTAACTTTAGGTAGTCCTTCAGCCACAGGAGTGCTAGAACCAACACAAAGGCCTGCGGTGGTAAATCGACCCCCAAATCCCCCGACTTTAGGAATGGAAGGACAAAGGTACCAGGAATGGAATCAGGGGGGCGTTTTCACCTATAATCTCCCAGGAGGGGAACCGGTTGTTGCATTCGCCGGTCCTACCTAGCCCGCCACTAATACCTGCCTCAAGGTAAAAGAGGATAATGAAAAGAAAGATTGGGAAGAAGATATAGCGAAGGTGAAGGACAGGCTGCGAGCTTTACAGGGGCCGACTAACTGGAAGTCTGAGGAATTTGAGGAGTTATGCTTAGCCCTGGAAGTACCAATTCCTAAAAAATTTAAGGTACCTGAGTTCACTAAGTATAATGGTAGTGGAGATCCACACTATCATCTAAAGTCATATTGCACCAAAATGTCAGTATGGTCTAGGGATGAAAGGTTCCTTATAAACTTCTTCCATGAGAGCCTGACTGGCGTAGCATTACATTGGTTTATGAAACTAGATCACTCAAAACTAAAGAGGTGGAGAGATTTTACTGATGTGTTTATGAGGTAATACAAGTTCAACCTGGATACAACTCCCACACAATAGCACTTAAAGGGGTTGAAAAAGAAAGGAATTGAGACCTTTAAGGAATACGCCCAAAGGTGGAGAGCCATAGCAGTTGAGGTTTAACCACCACTCATGGACTCAGAATTATATTCCTATTTCATTCGTACCTTAAGGGACCTGTATCGTAAAATCATGTTGGGGGCCCATGTGAATGAGTTTGCTGACCTTATCCAGGTTGGGGAAAGAATAAACGCTGTTGTGCGCGATGGATTATTCAAAAATACATCCATAGAAACTAGAAGGCCTACAAACAATCAAAAGAAGGAAGGGGATGTCAGTAACATGCACGTTGCATACCAGCACCTTCACACCATGCGTAATCAATATCCCCAGGCACCATTTCATGGACAGAGCTCAGCCATGGCCTACCAGCCGCGAGGCCCAGCTATGAGCAGTTATATGAGTTACCCAACACCGCCACAATCCCATCTTGGACCACAACCAATAATGGTCCAAAGTAAAGGATTTAAGCCTACTCAACAGTCTCGCGATGATAGGCCGTTACCTAACTTCAATGTCAGTCGATATGAGCTGTTTCACGACTTGGTGGCAAAAAAGCTTATAGGCCCTAGAACTATTAAGCCACTTCAACCACCATTCCCTGGGTGGTATGACTCCAACGTTACTTGTGAGTATCACATGGGAGCTACTGGGCACAATATTGACAGGTGTGATGCCTTCAGGAGGCACGTTTTGGCATTATTAGACAATAATCATATTGGCATAAAGGCAGGTGATGACCCTAACATTGTCACCAACCCCTTGCCAAATCATGATAAAGGGAAACAAGTGTCCATGATAGACACAGAAGAGCCCGGCTCGAAAAACTTGACAGATGTATCATGCATCATGCGACAGTTATATGAAACCTTGAAGGATGCTAACTATATTTCCACTCAGGATAAGGAGCAGAACATACCTAGAAGGTTACAAAACAAATATTGTGAGTTTCATGAAGAAGAAGTAGGGCACAACATTGAAGACTGTGGGCAATTCAAGGAGTTAGCACAGAGAATGATGACGTTGGGAGTTCTAACTATCAAAAAGATTCAAGAACCCACTGAAGGGAACGTGTGTGTCACAGAGGAGGATGTACTAAGAACAAGGGATTATCTGGCCCTACAAAACCCAGGAGCTCTTTCCTAGTGGTTAATAAGCTAGTCTATAAAGTTAAGGAGATCACTCCTGCCCAAAGTAATTGCGACCTGCAAACCACAATGAAAGGATCTTTACTTGTTATACCTACGCCGGTGCCTAGCAAAAATCTGACCGCTATCATCCATATGCCGACTCCATTTCTATATCAGAGCAATCATGTTGTACCATGGAATTATGGTCTAAAAATAGAATGCTCACATGATAATGAGGCATCAGGAGAAAGGCCGGTCACAAAAAGAGTGTACAGAAATCATAGGAGGAATTACTCATAGCGGTCGGGTGTACTCTAAGGACGTGAAAGGAACTCCAAACCCGAACTGGGAAGTAGGTGAAAGTTCAAACCTAAGGGAGGCCCCTAGGAAAAGAGAACAAGAGGAAGCAGAGGAGTTTTTGAAAATTATGAAGCAGAGCGAGTACGATGTGGTTGATCAACTGCGAAAAACACCAGCCTGAATTTCAATCTTAACTCTTATAATGAATTTAGAGGCCCACCGGAAGGCCTTACAGAGCGTGTTAGATGAAGCCTATGTGCATCCTGATATTACCCCAGAAAAGGTGGTGAGCATGATAAATACAGTGAAAAACTCCACCCTGATCGCTTTTTCTGAGGACGAGATACACCCTGCGCTGGCCGGAAAACCCAAAGCCCTCCACATTACTTTGAAATGCTATGGGTATGTGATTGTTAAAGTACTCATGGATGGAGGGTCGGCTCTAAACGTTCTACCCTTATCCACTTTAGGGCAATTACCGGTCGACAAGTCATGTATTGAGTACAATGACATGGTGGTAAGGGCCTTTGACAAGACAAGGAGAGAAGTAATTGGAAACATTTAGCTCCCAGTGGAAATTGGTCCAAACTTATTTACAGTTGAGTTTTAGGTTATGGACATTGATGCGGCATATACGATGCTCCTAGGAAGACCTTGGATACATGCGGCGGGTGTAGTCCCATCAACCGTGCATCAAAGGATCAAGTACATTAATGAAGGGAAACTCATCACGATAAAAGGTGAATAAGAGATGATCATTAGCAAACCGAGCACGGTGCCTTACAATGAGAATGCCGAACAGGTTATGGATAGCTCCTACCAGAGTCTGGAGGTGTTAAAGGCTGGCAAATCTACAAAAGGCGCCAGCCAAAACCCATTAGAAGTTAGGGAATCTACTAAGGATGTCAACCAAGTGGTGGCTAAGATCATGATGAATAATGGGTATCAAAAAGGAAAAGAATTGGGCGCTAATCTGCAAGGCATAGGAGAACCGGTTGAGTTGCCTGAAAGTCTGGGACGGCAAGGGTTAGGATACAAGCTGTCTGTGAAAACTCACAGAACGCGATGGAGAGAGTGTAAGCTGAGAGGAAAAATGGAAATACCCCATATTCGAGAAACATTTCCTATTGCTGCTGAGATAATACACCCGAGTGACCCAGTTGTAATGGCAAGTGAAGAAGAAAGAGATCACATAAAAGCTATGTGGAGCCAGCTGGATGAACTAGGAGAAGCACTTAACAATTAGGAATCTGAAGTGTTGTCGGATGTCATGTCATTAGAGGAGTTTGAATCTTATGAACTCTTGTCAGAAGCAGAAGCACCTGGGCACTGTTTGAATAAGCCACAAGTTGTTTCGAATACAAATGATTTAGAAACTGGTAATAATGATAAGTTATCTCAAACCTTCGCTAAAATAATAGAATCTTCAGAAAAGGGAATCATTCCATATAAAGAAATCACCGAAGTAATTAATATAGGGACCGAGAATGACAAAAAGGAGTTAAAAATAATGGATAATCCAGAAAGGGAAGAAATGATCAATTTGTTTAAGGAATATATGGATGTGTTTACGTGGTCGTACCGGGATATGCCAGGAATAGATCCTGAAATTGCTGCCCACAAAATACCTTTGTACCCTAATGTGGCACCTAAGAAATAAAAATTAAAAAGGATGAGCCCAGAAATGTCTCTCAAAATCAAGGAGGAAGTAATGAAGCAATTGGAGGCTGGTTTTTTAGAAGTTGCTAAATACCCTCAATGGGTCGCGAACATAGTCCCCGTACTAAAGAAAGATGGGCAAGTGAGAATGTGCGTAGATTATAAAGACTTAAATTAGGCTAGCCCAAAAGATGACTTTCCTTTACCTCACATCAATGTTCTAATTGACAATACAGCAAAAAGCTTCAGATATTCCTTCATGGATGGATATTCTGGCTACAATCAAATTCCCATGCACCCCGATGATAAAGAGAAAACCACTTTCATCACTCAATGGGGAACCTTCTGCTACAAGGTAATACCTTTTGGGCTTAAAAATGCCGGAGCCATATATCAACGTGTGATGGTAGTCATGTTTCATGACTTAATGCATAAAGAAATAGAGGTATATGTGGATGACATGGTCGCTAAATCAACTGAAGGGGAAAGTCAAGTGGTTGTGTTGCGAAAGCTCTTTGAAAGACTGTGGAAGTACAAACTTCGTTTGAATCCTAGTAAGTGCGTATTTGGGGCCACATCGGGGAAACTTTTGGGGTTCATTGTCAGTAAGCAGGGAATAGAAATGGACCCTGATAAAGTTAAGGCCATTCGTGACATGCCATGACTAAGTATGGAAACAGAAGTTAGAAGTTTCTTGGGACGTTTGAATTATATAGCTAGGTTCATTGCAAACCTAACTGCCACTTGCAAACCAATATTCAAATTATTGCGCAAGAATCAACCAGGGGAATGGGATAAGACTTGTCAACGGGCGTTTGATAGGATAAAAGAATACCTCTTGAATCCCCCTATCTTGGTACCACCTATGCCAGAATGGCCCCTTATCCTTTATCTGACGATCTAACTGGGGTCTATGGGTGCTATGTTAGGACAACACGATGCGTCGAGGAAAAAAGTGCAAGCAATTTATTACTTAAGCAAGAAGTTTAATGAATGTGAGTCACGATATCCGTCAATTGAGAAAACCTGTTGTGGCCTCATATGGACCACAAAAAGATTGAGGCAATACATGCTATATCATGTTACATGGCTGATCTCTAGGATGGATCCAATCAAATACATCTTCGAGAGTCCTCATGTATCAGGAAGAGTCTTAAAATGGCAAGTGATACTCTCAGAATATGACATAAAGTATATGACCAGCAAATCAGTCAAAGGGAGCATTATAGCCGAGCATTTGGCAGCTAGTCCTTTGGATGAATACCAACTGCTAGATTTTTAGTTCCCAGACGAAGATATCCTAACAGTGGAAGAAGATGAACCAAAGCAGGTCAAGTGGACAATGTATTTTGATGGGGTTACCAACATACATGGTAGTGGATTAGGGGCTGTGATAACATTGCCCGAAGGCAAATTGTATCCAGTGGCGATCAAGCTCGGCTTCAACTGCACAAATAATGTGGCAGAATATGAGGCTTGTGTCAATGGCCTATAAGCTGCTTTAGAGTTAGGTGTCAAATATCTTGATGTATTTGGAGATTCAACCCTCGTAATTTATCAAGTAAAGGGAGAATGGCAAACCAAAGATCCCAAACTGATACCATACCAAAGGTACCTAACAGAATTGATGTCAAAGTTTGAGGAGATAAACTTCACACATCTGACTCGGGACAAAAATCAATTTGCTGATGCATTGGCTACCCTTGTCGTAATGATCAAGCTAGACTGTGGAGTTAACGTGCTACCAGTGCAGATTGAGACCCGAGACACCCCCAGCTCACTGCCAATGTGGAAGAAGAAAGCGATGGGCAACCCTGGTTCCATGACATAAAAAACTATGTCCAAAGTCAGCAATATCCGACTGGGGCATCTGAGAATGACCAAAAGACCATTCGTCAATTGGCAATGGGTTTCTTCCTTAGGGGAGAAGTGTTGTATAAAAGATCATGGGATAACACTTTGCTCAGGTGCGTGGATGCATCAGAGGCACGCAGGATAATGACAGAGATTCATGAAGGGATATGTGGAACTCATATTAACGGCCACACCATAACTAGGCAAATTCAAAGATGTGGGTACTTTTGGTTAACCATGGAGAAAGATTGCATTGACTATGTGAAGAGATGTCATAAATGTTAGATATACGCCAATAGGATCAATGCTCCGCCGCAACCCCTACACAACCTGGTGGCACCTTGGCCATTCTCGATGTGGGGAATCGATGTGATTGGCCCCATTAATCCAAAGGCGTTTAATGGACACTGATTCATTTTAGTAGCCATCGACTACTTCACAAAATGGATAGAGGCGTGCTCCTTCTCCAATATTACCCAAAGGGTCTTCCTTTGATTTCTGAAATCAAACATTATATGTCGATATGTTATACTGGAAAGGATCATCATTGACAATGCCCCCAACCTGAATGGAGCTGACATTAAGAAGTTATATGAGCAATTTAAGATTAAACATCACAATTCTGCACCCTATTGGCCACAAATGAATGGGGCAGTCGAGGCAGCAAATAAGAACATCAAAAAGATCATCAGTAAGATGACTATCACTTATAAAGACTGGCACGAAATGCTTTTGTATGCTCTCCATGGGTATTGTACAACAATACGTACATCCACAGGGGCAACTCCTTACTCTTTATTATATGGTATGGAGGCGGTCACCCCAATTGAGGTTGAAATCCCTTCTCTCCGAATGTTGATAGAATCCAACCTAGAGGAGAGTGAGTGGGTAAGGACACGATACGAGCAGTTGAATATGATCGAAGAAAAGTGTCTAGTAGCTATGTGTCACGGGCAATTATACCAGAAAAGGATGGTAAGGGCCTTCAATCAAAAGATTCGTCCTAGAGAATTTGAGCTAGGAGAGTTGGTTTTGAAAAAGGTCCTCCCAAATCTAGAGGATAATAGAGGCAAATGGGCAACCTCATATGAAGGACGATATGTGGTGATACGAGCGTTCTCCGGAGGTGCATTGGTCCTTGCCGATATGGATGGGAGAGAACTCAGAAGACCGGTTAACTCAAACGCAGTAAAGAAATACTTTGCTTAAAAATGGGGACGATGAAAGGAAAAAGTTTAAAAAAAAAAGGAAAGAAGATTTTACAATCGGGGCCTGTTAAGTCGAAAACCTGAAAAGGCGGCTTAAGCAAAAGTTAGGGCAATAGATGGTGAATGAAGCGAAGCTGCACGAGATTAAATCTCCCACTTGGAAGGATCCTTAGAGATTGCCTTCATTAACCAGTTTCGAAATATATGTATCAGAGGCAACACTAGGTTCAAGCGACTAGTGTCACCTGGAGCTGCAAGTCAAAGCCATCCCAGTTGCCATCTTGGCTCTCCTTTGTACTTGTATCCAATCTATCACCTATTTTCCTTTAGACCACGTGATCTATTTACAAAAGTCGCTTACTCATGTAAGAGACTTGCTTCCTATTACTCTTCTTCTTTCTACAAAATCGTATCATCTTTATAATTGCTCCATTCATTCCACATGCGAAATAAATATTCAAGTAAATGAAATCATTCAAAATATTGTCTAATGATATGCATTTCGAAAACACCCATGATTTTTTAAAAATAAGTGCTTTTACGCAATTATTGGGATGAAACTTAAAATATGAAATATATACACATCTAGGCATTTCTATTTTTGTCACCAGGTTACTGCGTAAAAATAGATTGAAGCATTTTCAACGTCCCCTGGTCTGCCGTAAGGAAAGGAAATTAAGTTTACCAGATGTTGACCCGAAAGGATATAGTTATAGGGACTATCGGCTGTTGAAACGATGAGTTAAAAGCCACGACAGGAGAAGCTTGGTTAGACAATTCTTTCACTCCAGGCAATATGGTTTTCTTTTCAACCAGCATAAACTATGACTTAATATGCTATCCCTCCAATTTCCAAAGTATAAGGTAGAAAGTCTACGCTCACGTAGCGTTCTCTTATTTCTAACACCTAAGGTATAAGCATCATTTTGGAAATGTATCAAAGTGAACAAAATTTTTATTATCTTTCAAAAACCTGCATGTCTTATGCATACATGGTTCTCCACGTTCATCATATATCTAGCTCACGCATCCACCACATATGCAGAATTGATGTTTCAAAGAAAGGAAAAACATATGTACCATGCATTTAGCGCACAAACACATGTTATATCACATTTCATGAATGTCCAATAGGTGTTTCCAAAAGAGTCACACCCCTCCTTAGTACAAGTATTTTTATTGTTCAAGAAAATTCATCCTAGAGTTTCACGAGATAGCGATTTAAGTGTTGAGGGCAAAAACTTGGTTGAATTTAGATCTATTCACTCCTAAAGAACGCCATGGTCATAAAAATGACAAGCTTCGCAAGCGGTTAAATCATGCTACAGTCTGAGCATGATGGTATGTATCTCACATAGGTGCACACATTGCACTGCGTGATAGTATATTCCATACAAGGTGAATGCCTCTCTTCAAATCAACATAAAAGTCCTGCATCGTGTCCAGGCAATTTACATTTCTTTCAAAAGTCCTGCATTGTGTCTAGGGCAATTTACATTTCTTTCAAAAGTCCTACATCGTGTCCAGGAAATTTACATTTATGCTACAGTCCTGCATTGTGTCCAGGCAATTTACATTTCTGCTAAAGTCCTGCATCATGTCCAGACGATTTACATTTCTGTCAAAAGTCTTGCATCGTGTCTAGGCAATTTACATTTCTTTCAAAAGTCCTGCATCGTGTCCAGGGTAATTTACATTTCTTTCAAAAATCCTGCATCATGTCCAAGCAATTTACATTTCTACTAAAGTCCTGCATCGTGTCCAGGCGATTTACATTTCTTTCAAAAGTCCTGCATCGTGTCCAAGGCAGTTTACATTTCTGTCAAAAGTCCCTACATCGTATCTAAGGCAATTTACATTTCTGTCAAAAGTCCTGGATCGAATCCAAGTGATTTATCTTTCTACCAAAGTCTTGCATCATGTCCAAGCGATTTTCTTTCAAAAATCTTGCATCATGTGGAGACAAATTACTATCCCATTTGGACCCGGATTTACATAAGGTCCCCTTTTACTGGTTTTCCCTCAGCATGAGGAATGATGTGTTCACTTCTTTGCTTGCTCTTAAGTTATGTCATCTCTTCACGATTTTTGCTTCCCTAACTTAAGAGACAAGCAAAGAGGGGCAACTATGAACACCCCATCTCAATCAAAAATTAATCATTTAATTAATGGATTCGCTAATTAATTATAAATTAAGCAAATAAGGAAAATAAAAAGTATAGAGGCTCAAATGACATTTTTAAGTAAAAACAATTTAAAATTCAAAATGAATAATGAGGGAATTTAAGAAAAAGGAAAAAACCAAAATTGGAAAATAAGAATTAATTAATAATAATAATAACAAATCAAAATAAAACATCATAAAAGAAACAAAAAAAGGAAAAATCCAAAAATAAATATTAATGGTGATGATGACAAAAATAATAATAATAATAAATAAATATAATATAATATAATAATAATAATAATAATAATAATAATAATAATAATAATAATAATAATAATAATAAAAGGCTTAAATAAAAAATAATAATAATAAAATAAAAAAATCAAAAATTAAATCAAAAATTACCAAAACATATAATATAGCCTAGCTTACTCTGATCGATGTTTTTGACAGTGGCTTCAACAAGTTGGCAAGTTGCTTGTAGCTATTGTTCCAGTCCATAGTTCAATTGAGGAGGTGACGAGCAATAGGTAATGATGATGGAGGCTAAGCTGATAAGAAGAGAGAGCTAAAGAGAGAAAATGAGAGCATTCAACGAAGGCAGAGGTAAACGAATTGATCTGAACCGAGAAAGAAGAGGTGCAGACTGAGAGCTGCTGCTGAAGGGAAAGTTGCTGTGAGAAACCGAAGGAAGAAGTCTGGAGCAGTGAGGGAAGGCAGAACGAGGAACCAGGGAACAAAAGAAGGCAAAACGAGGAACCAAGGAGGACAAAACAAGGCAGAACAAGGAACCAGGGAAGACAAAACAAGGCAGAACGTGGCAGCAGGCAGAACAAGACAAGGCAGGACGAGAACCAAGTAGAACAAAGCAAAACGAGAACCAGGTAGAATGAGGCAAGAGGAGAACAAGACAGGCTAAGAACCAAGGAGGAAATCTGGAAGCTGAAACTGAGAACTGAGGAAGGAAAGCTGCTGGAGAAACCGAGCTGCAGCACAGTTATCTAAACCGAGCTGGAACCGAGAAAGTGACGAGCTGAGGCTGAGACTTTTTTCCCCTGTTTTGGACACTGTAAGCAGGGATAAACAGAGGTGAGTCTGGCCGAGAGAAACCGAGGGTGCTGATGTATTTTTTTGTTTCCTACTTGCCTGCTTTTCTGACCAAGAGATGTACATATATACATAAGCGTGTGTGTATATGAGTTTCCCTGCTTCCTTATGCATGTTTCTTCATCCTTCCTTCGTTATATATATATATATATATATATAGCTGTGTGTATATGGGAGTATATATATTTACATGTGTGTGTGTGTATATATGTGTATATATAGGTGAATGAAGATATATATATATATATATATACACTGAAAACTGCTACAAATGTTTCTCTGATATGGATGTATATATATATATATACATATGTATGTGTATGTATACATGTAGATGTATGAAGATATATATATATACCGAAAACCGCTGCAAACATTTCTCTGGTGCCGTGGGAAGAGTGAGAGATATAGATATATGCTTCCCTTGTCTTCTTATATATGTGTGTGTGTGTGTGTATGTGAGTGTATATAATACATATATATATATATATATATATATACACGTGTGGGTATATGAGTTCATACTTCCTGATCACATATGTATCACATATGAGTTTATATATATGTGTGTGTGTGTGTATGTAGACGTATATATAGATATATATATATATATATATGTGTGTGTGTGTGTGTGTGTGGGGGGATATATAGATATATGCTTCCTGTTTTTCCTTAAGCTTGTCCTGAAGTTTGCTCTCCTTTTCTATCATGCTCATATGTATTAATACATGTGTCTATATATATATGTATATATATATATATATATATATATGTATACATATAGATGCGTATGGGTATATGTATTATTATTATCTTTGTGTCAATAGGAGATTAATTTTAGCTTTATAAACAAAGTTCTAAGAAAGTCATCGAGTGAAAATATTATTCTCTTCAGGTGTCTTGGGATCGTGTGAGATTCGGATCTCCTTAAATCCCAAAAAAAAATTATTAATTAAAAATTAATACATACTTACTATAAATAATAATAATACAATAATAATAATAATAATAATAATCAAATATTTATCGTAATTAAGTATTTTCCATTATCTGCGAAATTATCGTGTGAAAATATTGTTCTCCTCAATTGTATGGGATTATGTGAGATTTTAGTCTCCTTAGATCCCTAAAGTTAGTATACATTTGCTTAAAAATAATAATAATTAAATATTTACTTCAATTAAATATTTTTTCATTATTTATGAAATTATCGTATGAAAATGTTAATTTCCTCGATTGCATGGGATTATGTGAGATTTTAATCTCCTTAGATCCCTAAAATTAATACACATCTATCTAAAATAGATATATATATATATATATAATAAAACAATAATAATTTAATATTCACCTCAATTAAATATTTTTCCATTATTTACGAAACAATAGTGTGTGAACATTGTTCTCTTCAATTGCATGGGAATATGTGAGATTTTAATCTTCTTAGATCCTTAAAATTAATACACATCTATCTAAAAAAAATGAAAAATGATAATAATAATATAATAATAAAAAAAAATCATAATTAAATATTCATCGCGATTCAATATTCCCCACTATTTACGAAATTATCGTGTGAGAATATGGTTCTCTTCGAACGCTTGGGGTTATGTGAAATTTTAATTTCCATAAACCCTAAAATTTAATACGTACTTATTTTAAAATAATAATAACTATAATAATAACACAGAAAAATATATATTTTTAGTAAGTTTTTTAAAAAGA
Source organism: Delonix regia (assembly GCA_037074485.1). Classification (NCBI taxonomy): domain Eukaryota; kingdom Viridiplantae; phylum Streptophyta; class Magnoliopsida; order Fabales; family Fabaceae; genus Delonix; species Delonix regia. The sequence continues at coordinate 12,603,989 of CM073456.1, read as the reverse complement.
GATTAGTTCCTCCTTCATAATCATTTTATTCAAAATTCAAAATAAAGTATTCAAAATTCCAAAAATAAAAAAAAAAATTTTAAAGAGAAAATGAAGAGATCAGGAAAGCGAGATTAATCAAATTGTAGGAAATTAAAACACAAATCAAATCTCAATTCCGTTTTGTTTATAAAAATCTATTTTTGAACCTTCCTATTCTTATCGCAAAACGTACAAGTCATCACTCAATGAACATGCATTTTGGTCGAACTACATGGACTTTGATCCCTATCGTAGGGTACGTAGACCCTAGACTTTCATCCTAGGTCAAGTCTGCCATTTGTAAATATCTATCTGTCTGTTTTCATTCTTGCTGTTTTGTCTCCTCTGTTTAACAGGCATGTATGTCGATAAAAGGATAATCGAGATAAAATTAAAAGTCGTATTCTATTTCAGCTGACTGATTTAAGGTAACTGTCCTTATGGACGGGTGTTGTGGGGTGTCTAACACTTTCCCCACACTCAAATAGACTCCTTAACTTATCTCTAATTTCGCAAATCATGTTGCCTTTTTCTTTTTATTTTAAATCAAATTTTTAAAATTTTTCTTTAAAAATTTTGATGACAATTCTAAATAAATTAATTTTTAATATTCATTTCTTAAAATCAAATTTAAACCTCTTTTTATTTTATTCGGTCAAAATGTCAGGACACTCGTTAAACTATTATCGTCTATTGCACAGAAGTCATCACAACACATAAATACACTGTTCAACCACGTTGACACCCATCTTTGTTTCTGTATTTTTCTTTTCTGACATCGTCAATACATCATTGCAATATCTGGCACCCATTAAAGCTATTTAAGAAGTAGGAAAACACAATATTACCAATGAAATCGATTTTCATCCTCCTCTGCAACTATCTTTGACCTCTTTTCCTTCTTTTTATATTTCTTCAGCTTAATGGTTTTTATAGCATTGTTCCTTGCAACCTCCAAAATCTCCCACACAACCCTTGCTACCGGCATGAATAGATGAACGACAACAGAGTGACGCTAAAATCTTCTCCTCCCTACACCATGGTGTCACCTCTCACCAACCAAATAGTGGGGCTCGCACCAGTAGACGATATGAGGCAGAATATGAAGGAGGCTTTGACGGCGTCATTTTGGGCATCAGATTTTCTCAAAAATTTAGACGCAAAACGCAACAATTCAATTGGCGAAATGGTGCATTCTGGGTCTGTAAAATAAAAAAAGTAACGATCGAAATGTTGTCATTTCAAGGCACATGGGTTTGCAATGCATTTTGGGGTGTGGGGAAAAGAGAAAGAAAATGCTCAAGTGATACATGGCACAACAGCAACGTCCAATGCATCTAACAGTCAGAAACAAAAGTACAACATCTTTGCTGTACAACCCCAAATTTGTATTTCATATATCACATCATTAATGTTTTTAGAAGAAAACCATGGTATGTCAATGAAGCAGAGGATGGGAACAAAGGGTGCAATTCGTGCAGGATTGAAGATTATAATCCATGTTGCTTTATACTCTAGGATGATGATTTTATGTTTTTGTGCGTGTTTTCTCTGGCCAAATTTATGTTTTACTGACGATGATCTATGATTTATGTATATTGGTGATCGTATTTATTCAATTATTTGGCTTCACTATTTTTAATGATGTTTAATGTCATGTACCTATGGGAAATAATAGTATGATATGTATAATGCAATTTTTTGTTAAAAAATGTATTTGGTTTATTTATTCAAAAATGGATCCAAATTCCATCTCAAACAGAACCTAGTTTTTAAATATTTTTTTTGGGTTTGGAACTATACATTTTCAACAAATATATGCTATTGAATAAAAGATGTTGACGAAACGCTCCTCAGGCCTTACACGGCATAGAAAATCAAGTAGTAACAAGCAGGGATCGTATACATGAGCCTCAACAATACATCAATAATGTGAGAATTATATGATTTAATAAATTTATATGTAATAATAGGCATAACTGTCCTCTTTCCCCTTAATTTTACTTAATATTTTACTTTCATCCTTTAACTTTATTTAATTTTAATTTAGCTATTTACCTTTACTTTTAGCTTTATTTTTGTCCTTTCATTTTGTTTGATTCTAATTTTGCCTTTTAATTTTATTTTGTTTTGATTTTGCTTTTAATTTTTTTTAAAACTTGTCAACTGTTTTATTTTTCTCCTACACCATCAATTTAAAATACTTTAAAAATTTAGGCTATGCATAAATTAAATGTTATGACCATTAAAATATTGATTAGGTAAGAAATACTAAAATGAAGAAAAAAATATTAAAATAAATTCAAGGGTACCAATCAATTTAGTTTATGAAAGAATAAATCAAGAATAAAACATCAAAATAATAATTACTATAATTTAGGGAGTTTTTGTATATCAATAGATAAATGAAAGAAAAAAAAAATGAAAGGGAAAAATTTTGGATAATTTTTTAAGAATTGAGGCCAAATTAGAATAAAATATAGTTATAGGACACAAGTGAAATTTAAGATCAAATTAAAAGATCAAATTAAAATCAAATAAAGTAAAAGAACGAAAGCAAAACTTAAAATAAAATTAAATAATCAAATTAAAATTAAAAGATAAAACTAAAATTTAAATGAAATTAAGGGGAAAAAATATATTTATATCGTAATAAAATTAATAGTAAAATATATGAATATTGTTAAGGATGGAGAATGATAATAGTAAAAAAGAGATGGTTTAGAAAAAGCGAAAATTATATTGCTAAAAAGATGAAAGCATTAAAATAAGAGTGTTCATCTAGCATTAAAAGAGTATTGTAAGCTATGAAAAACTAGTCTGTTGTGTCATACAACTTATCTCTTAAGAAAGGTGGGGTTAATCATGATTACCGCTCAAAACAATTTATAAATAGGAATTGGACTGTTTTAAACCTAGAAAGTTGTCTTAATCAATTTGAGTCATATAGCAAGTTTCAAATTCAATTTATTGAATGAAATATTTTTGCTTATTTAATAAATGAATTAAAATTAATTGAAGCTTATTATTTAAATAATTCACTAATAACTCAGTTGGGGCCAAAAAGTTCATTCACACATGAGGGATGGAGCCCGGGAGCAGCCAAGACTGCACTGTCGTTTAAAGCTCGAATAACATCGGGCTTTATTGTCGTTTGAGCAGAAGTTCGAACGATAGTGGAACGTGGTTACATTCTGGTTTTCGCTGCTCACGAATACGATCAGCGAATTTGCTTTGTGATGCTAAGCTGTTGAGAATCTGAATTCCTGAGAAGCGAACAAGGAGGCAGAGATGGGAGAGACAAACCCTGCCGCCGATGACGATTTACTTCTCAAAAACTTCTTCGCCGAAGTCAGCGAAGTTGAGAGGGACAACGAAGTCCTTAGGTAGGTCTAGCTATATTTATGTGCATATGTTTGTGTCCTATATTGTTTGATTATATGTTTGCGAATTCTACTTTCTTGCCCCCGTCACTCTCTGTTCTGTTTGTGTATTTCCTTTGTGTATTTAGGTTCTGTTTTGGAGGCTTTTAGGGTTTTTTTTATTTATAAACCATCTAATGAAAATTTATGTTGTTGGTCTATTTGATTATCGACTGCTTTTGATCAAGCATAACTTCAGCTTTCTCAACTGAGATAGTCACGATGTTGCATATAATCCAAACGAGGGGTCATTCGAGATCCTGGAATCTGGATGATGCTCTATGTATTGGTTAGACATATACGACTGCGGATGGGCATTTCAGTTTTGTCTTTATTGTTAAATTTGAGTTCTTCTTAGCTTCATATCTGGGTAAATTTCATCCACAATAAACGGGGCAAGGCATGGTGGTACATAATTGTGTTCATACTTTAATCTGGAACTGGAAAGAATCATCTAAGTCAATAATCAGGATAATGGTAAGCACGGGATACTGTGCTGATCTTCCGCTGGATTGGACTTGATGTTGAGGGAAGAAGTAACATGCATGATAGGCATTGATTTTGACATCTGAATCGAAGGAGGGGAAAGGGGGAATAGATGGGACGTTAACTCTGCATGGGGCTGAAATGAAACTAAGGATAATTTTAAATGTTAGCAAAACGGGGAAGCTGGTGCCATGGGTGGGCAGATTTTGATTGCCAGCATGTATGTTCTTCATTTTGTAGTTTCACTGTAAAATGCTTGTTTTATACTATAAACTTATGTTCCTAATAAGTAGTTTTGTTCTGACATTAAATTATATGTAGTTTTTGCTGATCATTATGTTTTGATTCTCTTCATAGGATTCTCTCTTGTTTTAAGTTGAACCCATTTGAGCATCTAAACCTTCCATTTGATGCATCACCTGATGATGTCAAAAAGCAGTACCGCAAGGTAATCTGTCCTCTAAGGGCTGGTTTAGCTGCTCCGTTACCCTCTTGTAACATATTTATGCTAATTCCTTGCAGTTGTCATTGATGGTTCACCCTGATAAATGCAAGCACCAACAGGCAAAGGAGGCCTTTGGAGGTACATGTATACATGCTGTAGATATTCTCTGATGGGAATAACATTGTTATTTATTACTTCACAATTATTAGTTTCTTGTTTCTGTGAACTATGTGGAGTTAAATTGTTGTGTAGCTCTGGTTGAGTAGGTCAACCTGCTTGAGTCTTGAATAAGTCTTATTATGAGAATTTGCTAATTTCCTACATATAGGGAAATGTTTATATAAATTGAAATTGAATGAAATGGAGTTGACCCTGAAGGGAGATTGGGGGTGTTGTAAGGATTACTTTTATAATATTATTAGGCCAAACACTATGGCAAATTAGGAGAAACCTGTTTTTCCCTTGGCATATATAGTGGATGGTAAGATTTAAAAGTGAAAGTAATATTGAGTGGGGTATCTTACTTTTCCATGTAGTGACTCTGTATAGCTTATGGAGGCAAACTAATTATGTTATAGACAGTTCTATGATTATACTTTCCTATGAAATTGTTTCTCTGGTTTTGGATACTGTGATTTTGATACAAAGATCCATGATCTGTCCTTAACATATACCCTTGCTTAGTGGGCATTGAGAATGTTTTATAATATTGCCTGATGACTCTTCCCCCCCCCCCCCCCCCCCCCTTTTCCTTCTTTTTTGCCCTGAGGCGGTTGACCCTTGATGCAACTGAGGTGAATCACACATCATGGACAATGACAAAATTTTGACATTATTGAGGAACCATTATGGAGGTCAAATATAAATTAATAGAATATCTCTTGTTCCATTAGTTATTATTCCAGTCAAATTCTAAAATCTCTTTCCTTGGCTGTGTGTAGTTGGGATCTGTACTTCCGTTATATCAGAGTTATTATCTTTTGAATGTTGTCTTACTACCATAATCTTCGTAGAGCTATGTGACCTGTTTAGTCTACCTCCTGGTAGGGTAGAAGCTGCTTTAGTGGGATGTTTGGTCAAGCTTTTCAAAAATTGAAAGAAATATAATAATGAGCTGCTTTCGAGTGGTAACAGAGGTAGTTTTTTTTTTTTGTTTTCTATATGTGGGAAGGAAGTAGAAAATTGGATCTTCTCATTGAAAGTAGAAACCAAAAATTATTTCTTTGAATTATATACTAGAATCTAAGGAAAATCAAAGGATATATCAATTTCACTTTAGATATCATTCAAGAATCAAGAGTCATTTAAAATTTATTAGATGTGCGCCCTTGCTTGGTACTTCACTATTAGTCTATTACTACAATCTTGGAGTCGGTGAACTTGTTATTGGTGAGTCTCTCCACACGTTGATTCTGTAGTGAGGTTGTAATATCATTTTTGGATGTAAGTTTCTTATATCATGATATAAAATAGCCTTTTTATTTCTCTATTATATTGAAAGGGGATGTCAATCCTGCTATAAAGCTCTGCAGCTAAAGTGCATGTATGTTTTTGTTTGTTTTCTAAATGTTTGTTCTTTTATTTACTTGTGTGCAGCATTAGCAAAAGCCCAGCAATTATTACTTGATCAAAATGAAAGAGATTACCTTCTTAGCCAAGTTAATTCGGCAAAAGGTCAGTATACGTTTTTTTTATTTACTTGTCATCTTAGTTCTTACCTGTGTCGAAGGTGCAACTTCATTTCATTGAGGTTCAGTTTGTTCTGCTCAGAAAGTGATTTTTAATTATTGTGGATTATAGTTTTATCATCTATAAAACTCTCAAGGTGGGGCAATTTTTATTTTCTTGGTATTTGCACTTTTCACTGACACGTAAAGGTTATTTTTGACTGTCATTGCTGAGTGCTGTGACATACATACAAACCCAACCCAAAATTTATGCGTGCTCAAAGTTGGAATCCCAAATTTGTGGCTTGATGTCAAGCTTCTTTTTTCACCCCCTATCTCTGTCGTGAGGAAAGGCCTTCTTCATTGGAAGGGACAAAGAGTAGAGGCATATAATGGAAAAGATTTCATGTTTACTTACTCTATTGATGTGCACACAGAGGAGCTTAGAGCGAAGAGGAAGAAGCAATTAAAGAAAGATACTGCTTCAAAAATTAAGTCTTTGGTAGAAGAGGTATGTGTAGTTTTACTAGAATTATTCATATGTCAGGATGTGGTCTTGACCACTTCAAAATTCACAATCTAGAATTTAGAATAGTCCTGTGTATGTGTTATCATTTGTCTGTGCATGTGTTATCATTTGTCTGTGCATGTGCTTGTCTTGTCATTGGGGGTCTGAATATACACCAATTGGTGAGATAGATACCCAGATCTTAACATTGTAAAGTTAGCATGTTACTTTTATTCAAGGATCAATATGCCCTAGGTTCCTTGACCTGTTTTGTTTTTGTATGTCTTTCTTATGCATCACAGGGAAAATATGATCAACAATATGAACAATCAGAGGAGTTCAAGCAGGAGCTAAAAATCAAAGTCCGTGAACTATTAACAGAACAAGAATGGAGGAGAAGAAAAATGCAAATGAGGGTATGCTCTAGGTTCCTTTTTCCATTTTTGATGTGACTTAGGGAGGGCAGTGACTAGAATTTGAGATAATGTGAAGATTACCTATGCAAATTTGAACAGAGAGAAATTTTATGTCTGAGCTATTCAGGTTTTGCGATAATTGCTTTATTTATTGTTATGTAGATATCAGAGGAGGAAGGCAGATTAAAAAGGGAAGAGGAGGAACAGAAAGAGATGTGGAAGAGAAAGCGTGAACATGAGGAGCAGTGGGAAGGAACTAGAGAACAGAGAGTTAGTTTTCTATGATTTCATATATGACCATTTTATATATCACTGACTGAGGACAAACAATAAGTAAACTGGAATTTTGGGAAAAAAAATATTAGAAATAATATGACAATATGCTTAAAATATTATTAAAAGGTAGTTGCATAAATATTGAATTGTTCAGATTTTATAGTGGGAAAAATAAATTTTTGAAAGCGTAATTTAATTGTATTGTATGTGATAATTTATAGATGTAATTGAGGCGAATGATTCATTTTTTTTAATTATTTTACTATGATCGAATGTTACTAGTGTAATAAATATATTGGCATGAAGCTCTTATGATAAAAGCCTACTTGGCCTAGAGTGGCCGGCTATTATCTTGGCCTTGCCATGCCCCACTAGGAAATAAATTGACCCTTTGAACTGGTGCGTTTGACTGGTTTGGTCAAAAATTAAACCAGCTGGCTTAGACCATTGTTCATTGGTCATCATCAGTTAGAAAGTTAATAAAACTGAATTAGACATTGTGCTAGTGGTGCCTGCGTGCTTCAATTGATCTGATTGACTAATATTGCCCCAATCTTAAAACACTTGTTTTTCTTTAGATCGTCATTGAGGGTGAGAAATTTTTTCATCAAGTGATTATTGAAAATCATTTCTTCTGAAAATGTTTTAATGTTTGTTATTCCTAGTTGGTAATATGCAGACTGTGATGTTAGTTTTTATTCAAAACATTGGATTGTGCGTGTCACTAGCTGGCATAAAGCTGTGTAAAACTGCCATGGTTCCTTCTAATTTGATCGTCATGAGAAAATCGCAAGGTTATCATATGGCTAGTGCTAAAAAAATTTATGATCTGGCACTAATTTGCCAGACACATGGAAAACGTTGTTTTCTCTCATTTTAACTAGTTCAAGTTTCTTTTAACTTAGGTTGTATCCACCATTTAATTGTTTTTTTAACTAGTTTACAATAAATTATATGATGATTAGGTATATTCTTTTAGGTGGTGCTTGTCATGTAGCTATATCTTGCCTTCCTTAAGAATAAGCTTGTAGCAAAATTTTGTGGGCATGCAGTAATTTCTTTCGTAAAACTTTCTTACTGTAAAATATGGGAAAATTGACAACCATTTTATTATCAGGTATCCAGTTGGAGAGACTTTATGAAGGCGGGAAAGAAGGTTAGAGTTTGCTGGGTTTTACATATGTAACCTATTCCATTAAGTGGTATATTTAGAAAGAAATGATGAATTGCGGGACTTACATTACCTTTTGGTCTATCTGCAGGGTAAGAAAGGAGAAATTCGCCCCCCTAAGCTCAAGACAGAAGATCCCAACAAATCCTACGTTCAGAGGCCTGTCAAGCGGGGTTAGGTTCTCCAGCTGTGTTCAAGGATTTCATAGACAGAGTGCGACTTGCTAGCTGCAGAAGTTCAGGAGAACTCATTCATGTGGGCTATCCCTTGTATCAAAATGATACTTGTAAGCATGTTTATTAATGTGGTGATGAGAGGCACCTTGAGTGTTGACCTCCTTAACCGGATCAATCCCATTTGGGATGCTACACCATAACAGGTAGCAACTTTAATATATATGCCATTGTCAGTGACTTTTGGGACTTGGGTGGATGGAAATTCTTGTTTTGTTAGAATAGAAATTCACTTGATTTTTTCTTTTTCTAAATCCTCTATGTTCACTCCCTACCCCAACCCCCAAAGAAGGAAAAGAATCAGCAATGAGGGTTGCAATCAATCAACTAGACCGAAATCATCTTCCCTTAAGCTTGTTCTAGAGATGACCTATATACATTAAGCTGCTTTCCGTAAAATCCATTATTGTAGAACTTTGGTTCCGAAAACCTTTGAAAAGTAGACCAATGACCAATACTATACCATTAACTATGATTGTCAAAATAAACGTTTATCAATTGTATGTTTTTAGGTGGAAAAATTAATTTACTTCAATTGTAAAATTGAAATTAAATTAAATTTGGTCAAATTCGGGTACTTGTTACGTTTGATCTAAATTAACTAAATTAATTTTTTTCTAAATGCTTAGTCCAAATATGAATAATCAAACATTTCAATCAATTTTTTAAAAAAAATAACTAACTTTAAGTTTAATTTAATTATTTCAACCATTAAACATAAAAAAAAAAAAAAAAACTTATGTTACAAATATAATTACATTATTTTGGTTCTAATACATTCTATTTGTAATTAATAGCAAATAACATATTACATTATGATTAAATTGTTTACTCTACTTTCAAATTTTTTTAAATTTTTTTCCATTGCATAGCTTAAGATACAATATTATATATATATATATATATATATATATATAATATTTACTCTAACTTGTTTACATTATTATTACTATTAAAATTACTATTATTTGTAATTTTAATTACTTTGAATTTCTATATTAGTAAATATTATAATGACAAAATTTACTTTTAATTTTTTAATAGATTTAATCTCAACATTTCCAAAAAAAAATTTTAAATTCATTTTTTACCTAATTAATTATAATTAAAAATTATGATTCAAGTATATTTTTCTAATAATTTTTTTTATGATTCCCTAGTTTTATAATTTAAGTTATTAAAATAATATTTTGTATATATTTATGAATTTTTATTTGTATTTTTAAAATTTGATTATATTTAATAACTATTTATTAATAGAAGTAAACTCTTATGATTTTATATTACAAGTCTATACTATTTTTATAATTCTACCTAAACTCATGAATTTGACAACATTGTCACTGCCACAGATAAGAACACGAATTCGAAGCCCGTACTTCATGGCAAAACATGCTGGTTAAACCTATGCAAGCAAAGGTTGGTGCTTCCTCAAATCTCAATTCAAGGCTGACTGGATGCCTCATGTATATGTGCATTGGTTTCTTACTGGAGCAATATATACTTAACAAGTACTATTGTGAGGGGTTTAAATATGTGCTAGCACTAATGTTACCGAACAAAAAAAAAAGGCAAATTATATCTTTTAATATGACTTTATGTCACATTGTTGGGATCAAATCTTGAATTTGAGATAGAGATGATAAACTAGCAATCAGCTCACTTCCTAATGAGAATGAATTGGCGAATAAAAACTCAGTCCACTATAGGAATGGTTTGCCATATTTTGATAAAGTTAAAACACCTAAACTAACGCAGCTACTAACTCCCAAAATTTCAACCAAATTGCAACCGTGATAGGCAGCAATAAGTCACAATTTCGTAAGCACTTTCCAGCATGAGGCAAAATACAGGACCAAATTCAATACTCAAACTCTGATGCAGAGGGCAAAATGCAATATTCTATAATCAAAATTCACACCGTCAGAAAATGCTAATTCACACAAAAATTAATTGTACAGAGCACGGATGGGAATTACAAAAAGCAACTCCTCTATAATACAGGGACCCCAAGAAAGATTTCTGATGTATATATCTCTCCAAAAAAAAAAAAAAAACCCCTCTAGTCCTCTTGATTTTTTTAAAAAGATGATAGGCTAAGGATCAGAAGTTAAAAAAAAAAAATGTGAAAATTAATGACAAGAATAGCCAGCACTAACAATCCATAATAGAGATAACCATGACCATTGTGCCTGTGGCTCAATTTACAGCAGGTGGGTGAACCAGGACTCCAACTTCCAGCTTTTCAAAGTAAACCAGCAGTGGCTACCGACCTGCATCTCAAACTTGTATCATCTTCACTAGGCCTGCTGAACCAAAATTAAGAAAGCCCTCAAGCCTTCTGCAGGGATCGAGATCACAAGTTTGAATTTCCCCACCAGTGGCATCATGCTATATACAGAACACCAGGAAACCAGGCGATAGCACAAGCCAATAAGGTATAATATTAGGGAGCAGGGACATTTAAAGTGATCCTTATATCCAAGCAAGGGAACCTCGATCATTGGCTACTTGAGGACGACCTCTAGTTGGAGTTGGTGGTCTATTAGCATTCAACTCCTGAACATATCAATAGATAAAATTGGGAGGAAAGAAGCTTAATACATTGTGACAAGAGTGCTACAGCATCAGCACAAAAATCACTCAGTTGCTCATGTGTATTTTGACAGGAGCAATGCTCTATTATACGGCACCAGAGAGTGCAAAGCATTTAAGTAAATATTTACAGTACCTGCATCCATGTATCTTCAATATGACGTTCTGGCGATGCTTCTGGGGAAGACATTGCTGGTGGCAATGGATGAATCAGTTTAGGAACCACAACAAGATCTCTACCCAAAACTAATATCGCCCCAGCATTATTTGCAGTGCCTATTGAGACAAGGAAGTGCCACAATTTAGAACGATATATGTTCGAAGGAGAAAAGCTTTATCTACAGGTAGAAACCAGAAAAATACCACAGTAATTTGTAGCTGAAAATAGTGTGATCAGATGTCCCTGGGCAAAACGCTCAAAGCCATCCATCACACATTCATGTGCACGAACAATCAGCTGAAGATCATTGTTGTTGCAGAACTCCATGACACGATCAGGCTTCAATAGTAAACCATGTCTAAATGAGCATAATAGCATATTTCCAAGGGAGTAAAAGTTTCAACAATAAAAAAAATAGACACCATCCAACCAGGCAAGTATGCCCAGAACTACAATTCAATTCATATTACCCCCTTGACATAGAGGCAATTTTTTTTTTTTTCTGGTACAATGACAAGAGGCAATTATCAAACAGGTACCAAAAGGAAAATATTAAGAGCAGAGAAATCAAGTGTCAGCCTACACTATAGTATCAGAAAAGAGGAAGGCAAAATTAAGAAGTACAAGCATTACAATGTTTTGAAGCTACAGTGCCCATATATGTAATCGATCAGTTTTATTATCTTTCAATAGATGAAAATTACACTTGAAAGCCATAAATACCCTACCTTTAATCCCAAGAGTTTTAGACACATGAAAATCAAGCAGATATGCATTAAAATGGATTTCTAGAAAAATGAAAGTGTCAGCATCTGAAACAATATCATTTTATTTATCATCTAGAAACTTTGGCACTACAAAAGTGGTAATTGTATATACCACGTTCAAGGCAACCAAAGAATAAATTAACCATTAGCTAGTTCTTCAAATGATCTTGAGATGCAAAATTGCAGGTAATGAACACTCACCCCAAAAGTGACTAACCCTGGGCCTCTAGCATTTGGCCGTAGTCCTTCCACGCTGTCATTCTCTGTAGGATCAGACCTAGAGACAAACATTTCATGCTGTCACTATCCAAATAAACACAAATGCAACTGTCATAAGCATGTCATAGTACACAAATACACTAACCACAGCAGATCCATAAGTACAATTGACCCCGCTTCCATTGTAATTGGACGCTGAAGATTCTCAATCTGTTCCACATGATTTATTGAACGACCAATACCACCATGCATGCAAATAATCTTTTTCTCAATTAGAGCCGCAAGAGGAAGCCAATTAAACAAACGATTAATACGATGCCATGCCCAAATTCCATCTCTCTCGCCCTGCTCAGTGAATTACAAGGCTTGTTGATGTACATGGTCAACAATTGGAAAAAAAAAAAAAAAAGAACTAATGTTCAGCATCATATTCCTTACCATCCTCTCAATACATTCAATTCGGAAACCAAAAAGGGCATTAATATCTGCAGCTTCATGGTTTCCACGTATTAAGTGTACATTGTTGGAATATTCAACCTGCAATATTCGCATAAGAATGCATATATCTCAGGCCATCAAACTCAATAAATGATGCAGACAGAAAACACAATATCCAGCATACCTTCAGAGCAAGTAGAAGGGTTATAGTTTCCAGGCTGTGTTGGCCCCGATCAACATAATCTCCTAGGAATAGATAATCGATATATCTATATAGTCATTTATACAACATTAGAGACAGATAATTAGATGTCTAAACCATCAGTTTTATGCTAGCCCAGAAAAAGTATATTATGAACATGAAGTCAACCACAAGATACATGAATAATTAATAAAGCATGAGCCCCAGAGTAGGATGAGATCTACCATAATAGTGCCTCACCTCATTACTGAGTTTTACAGGCTAACAAGACATTTCATGAGGACACCAAAAATACAAGAATTTCAAGCATTTTTTTTTTTTTTTTTGGGGAGAAGAGGGGAGGGCGGTTGCGATCAGATCAGGGTTTCCATTATCAATAAAAATAAGGAATCAGGGGGATTGCAATCAGATCAAGGTTTCCATTATCAGATGTAAAATAACTAATACAGCAATACTCCCTCTTCAACAGGACTTCACAAGTGGACATTTATACAAACTAAGCTACTATAGCATAATATTGGGATAAATAATAATTAGAAATGCGGTTGTGATTTGGACATACTTGTAGACGACCATGCTTAGACACCATGATAAAGAACATAGCACCCACAAGCTTAAATAGATAAAAAATGGTGAAAGTAACCCACGCTATAAGTGACCAACAGTAAATATATGCAATATATGGATATGAAACCATCCATAAAATTAAGACACTTACGCTATGTCACCAGCAGTTGATGGTGCACCATACTCATCAAAGAGACGCATAAGATCCCCAAACTGCCCGTGTAAATCACCGAATATTTTAATTGGTGCCTTAAGTTGTAAGACAGTTGGTTCACTTGAAAATATCCGCTCTGCACTATCACAAAGATCTGCAATTTCATTGCAATCTAAGAAAAACTGCCGGCGAACTGGTGGTTTCCAGCCACGAGGTTTTAATAGGTGAGCTATGACCTGATAAAGTGAAAAGATTCCATAAGAAATAAAACTAAAATAACAGACAGCCAAATTGGGATCGTATAGTGAGTCAACACAAGATACATAACACAGCATATTCCAATACAATGCTCACAACATTGTGATATCACAGGAGGTAAATTGAGGTTGCAATCTCAGATTTTAGGGACCAAACACATTACAGAGTATCAATATTTGATTTGTTAAGTTTCCATCGTCTGATTGGCATGTAGATTTACCTGACCCATTAATTATTAAACTGTATTCATCTGAAAAGAAAAGACCACCTACCAGATATTGAGATCTTGAAACATTACTGAATAACTAACTAAAATACAAAAATTATTTTTATAATATATTTATTGTTCTTAATCTATGGATGCCTCATAACAAGTTCAAAATACAACCCATACCTTCTTAGGGACACTATTGATAGACATCTGCCGATCTAATAATTTTCTAGCAGCAGTTGCACTTTCTGGAGTCCCATAACTGACTCGCCTGCCTTCATTTTCAAACTGATCAATTGAAAGTTGTCTAACCATGCCACCTAATGCTCCACCAGTCTCTGCAGCAATAACAACCTGAAGCAAATTCAAGAAACAAATCAGAAATCACAATTAATTATTTCAAAGAAACTTTAACACAATATTGTATTCTGAATGACCCCAAAAAAAAGACACACACACACAAAATTGTATTCCCTTTGTGATCACAATGTAAGACTCACAGCTCTATGATGCAGCCGAACTCCACCAGGAACAATATTATCTGATCCTGCTGAATCAGGCTTAATCAAGGAAGATATTGGCTTCCCACTTGGGGTAGCCTCAGCCCCACGGTCTCTGTCAGGCAATTCAACTTCTCCATTCACTTGTCGTGCTTTAGCAGCAGCTAATGTGGCACTGATAGCTTGAGCTTCAGCTGCAGATGCTTCAACCAGATACTCAACACCTTTGCTAGTTCTCCTGTTCAAAGATCTTCCAATGAATGACAAAGCCAAAGAAATAACAATTAACTATTTCATCCAATGTGAATGATTGCTATTTACCGGGATCCCTGAAGTATAGCATTTTCAGTGCTGATATCAGTATACATGTCACCATTTATAGGGGGAGCAACAGGATTTCCCAGAACAACTGAACCATCAGCAGTCGCTTCAGCCATTGTTTGCCTGGTCCTATCATCAATAAATCCATATCGCCCAGGTAATCGTCCTGCTTGTAAATTAGATGCAGCCGCTGCAGCAGCAGCATGCGAAGCAGCAGTTGTTGTTTCAGCAGCAGCAAGATCTTCAGCAACAAGTAGGTCATCAAGCAACACTCCTGTGGTACAATCCCAACATATTATGGTTAGTCCAGCTTATCAAATGAGAAATAAGTTAGCTACCTCAAAATCTCCATATGTGACAAGGCATCTCACCATGCAAGATGAAGAGAAACTTACTAACCATTTACAAGTCAAGACCACCGTAAAGTAAGAATTGTCATCTAATTGATTTAAAAGATACTTCTTAGATAAAAAGGAAAACAGAAATCTGAGTCAAATCATATTTCAATCTTACACCAATAACAGAACATTTTGATTTGAGAAAAAAGCATTTACCAAATTTCTTCTCATTGGATTACTTATATTGTTTGTTCAAATGTCCTAGACTGATCCAGTAGTAGGCCAACCTATATGGGGTATTCCCAACCCCAAGTTTCTCTTAGCTGTCTAAATGTGCTCCCCTCTCAACTCTAGTTTCTTGAAACATCATGCTAAAGACTCATATGTTCAACAGTATGAAAGATATGGCTACCATGCTAATGGAGCCAGTCTATAAACAGTTTCCTTCAACCAATTCTTCCAGCACCAATTGGTATTTTCACATTCTGATGGCGGATAACAACTTTCATTACCATCTAAACAAGTTTAAACAACTAAATACACAAACCAGAACCAAGATATGTCTCTATACCTTCAATTTCACCCAAAAATACCAAACAAATTCAATCAATATCAGCAAGAAAGTGAAATAAATCATATAAACAAAAGAAACCGGGAAAGTATTTCAGACTCGAAGGTAATCAGCACAAATTAAAACTCAGAATTGTCATCTAAATGAAGGCTGACTTAGTGAACTATATGGATCAAATCAAATTATCATGTGTCATCAAGCAAGAGAAATGCAATCCAGCAAGTTGAACGCAGGAGTTCAATTTATATCTCACCACCACGTAAACCACCATAAATAAATATGAGGTCACCAATTGCAGCAGCTGCATGCCTACAACGCCGTGTCAATTCAACTGAGGCATCTCCACCAGCTGCATCAGCACTGTATCTACCTGTCCTTGGACTTGTAACAACTGATTTTGTATCACACCAAACACCAGCGGCAGTATCCAATACTACATAGAATAGAAGTATTAGAAACTTTTCTGAAAAATAAAGCATTGATCGGCAGATCACTGGATCTTGCCTCTACATGGCAAAAATATGGTGGTTGAAAAAGGAGAAGCTCCAAGCAATGGCACCAACCAGCCATCAGAAAACTACCATTAGAACTATTTTATTTTATTTTGATTAAAAGAAATAGTTCTAGAGGTAGATGAAACTTCACAAATATTTGTTATGGCTAAAAGTAATACTTCAGATATTTTTTCTTGTTTCATGTCACCAAAGAAGAGTAATTCTTCTGTCAAGAAATGTGAACCAGCAAGGGCACAAAAGCCAATAACTACTATTTCATAATAGTAATACAAGCAATCCAGATCAAAACATATCAAACAAACCCAGCAGCAGCACTCAACCAACATAAAAATTTTAAGTAATGCCATCAAGTACCTGCAACACTTGATGAGTCTTCTACCATCCGCCCTCCACCAAGAGCTCCTCCAGACACATGGAGCCTTGCATTAACGAACACCTAGAATCAATTATGCAAGCACATTATGATCCTTGGAATGCATAATCAACAACGTTAATAGAATAAAATAAAAAGAAGCTGAATCCCACTGCTGCATGCTGATATCTAGGGGATGGCGAAACACCAGGTGCAATTGCCCATTCCCAACGACCGTCTCTATGCTTTGCAAGTCCATATGCACTAGCCAATGGCTGCAAGAAGGGTAGAAACATTTGAACAAAGCTTACAAGGAGACAATTCACCAGAGCTAAAGAAAAAAATTGAACAAGTTAATATGATAATTGGTCAGGAAAACAAAAAGCAGACATTGCTGAGGATATCAAACTCTAGATTAAAACTACTCAACATAAAATGACTTCAACTATCATTGTTATCTGTCTGAAGGAAAGCATCTGATTTTTAAATGGAGGCAATTACCCTGCCTGAGTAATTAGCAGAAGTAGAACTGGACTTAAATTCCTAATCACCAAAAAAGTACTCCAGAGAAAAGTGAACGTTGGCTAGTAAAATTTTAAAATCATAATCAACCAATTCACAGATCTCATCTATTATGTAGAAAGGATCTATCCAAGAGGCCACAGATGCATATAAGAAACCACTTCACGCAATAAATGCAAGACTTCCCAGGTAAACTAAATCATAAGAATGAGCAAAAGTGAAAATTGAAATGGATAACTCACCACACTATTGGCATCCCTCCCTCCACAAAGCAGAAGAAGTCCATCAGTGCGTGCACTAGCAGTTGCATACCTACTCAAAAACAACATGGAAAAATGACCAAGGTAAAAGGCAAAAAGCACTAGAAAGGCGCATGCCCAAGTTAAGCAAGGCGCTAAAATTAAAAAAAGTGCTACAACTATGCTATATATATATATATATATATATATATATATAAAGAAAGAAATCAACGTAAATTTATAACAACAATTGACACATAAATTTAACTATTCAAACATATTAATCATCAAGCCGAAAAGTCATAATAATCATCAAATGCAATAATTAAGTCACTCATATCACTATTGAAGTATAATAACCATTAAGTCATAACTCATAATAATATTAAGTGCACTCACATATAAAGTCATCAAGCCATATGTCAAACTATAAAGTTAAGTAGTTATCCTATGACTATTTCAAAACATTTGGGCTGGGCTTCTAAGCTGCCCCTTCCCTTCCAGTCACCCAGTTACATTCAACCACCTAAGGCACTCGCCTTGACTGACACGAAAAACACCAAAGGCACCACCAGGCAAACGCTGAGCTTCTTCAGCGCCAGCACCAAAACCTTTAACTAAATGAAAATAACAACTCAACTCCACGTTATCTCAAATAAATTTCAAGCTCTCAATGAAAGGCAATTGAAATACAAGATATAGTTTACAAAATTATGCCTTGACATCTTCTAAGGTAAACTGCTTAATATACTCTCTTGTGCCCCCGAAAAAGAAAAAAAAAAAAAAAAAAAAAACATTTTTGAGCATACTCTATTCCAGAAAACAAAACATTACTGCTAGTCAAGACTCAAAAAAATTATGTCAAGATTTATCAAAAAAATAAGTGAACAAGAGCAAAAATATAGCATTTGAAAATACTACTATCTTTCCCAACTATTGTAAATAGCATAGCATATAAAATTCACTACATTCCTCTCAAATATTTCAAATAATAAGTAAAGCTATATTACACAGGGCCTTCTGAAGATCTGCAATCTCAATCTCCAAGACACACATATTCAATCAGAAAGATAAAGGTGATCATAAACCAATGCTCATTTCAGGGCAACAAACCAATGGATAAAATGTTTGGCATGACATAATAATGAAAATTACAGATACTTCAATTGCACAGACTTTGTATAAATTCTATTTGCAGAAAAAAGGTGGGGAAGGGAGGGGGCGGGGGGGGGGGGAGTACAGTTCAAACCAAAAAGTAATTCCAAGACTTTGAAGTTATACATAAAAGTGACAGCATAAAACAAAGTTAAAGAAGTCAATGACTACAAAATAAACAGAAATGTCTAGTATTCACAGCAGTGCCAATATTTCACTTTACTAAAACGCAGAATCAATAAAGAAAGATGAGTACATGCATGGTGGCGGGCCCTCTCCTTCTGGCTCCAACTTATGCCATTCATAAGGCTTGGCAGCTGTGTCCAAGGCCCATACATCAGCCAAAGGTCTTTTCCCTGCAAAGCAAGCAGTATACTAGGGTAACAACCATTAACTTTTCCAAAAAAAAGAGAGGGTAAACATACATAGCACACAATGCAAAAGAGCTAGCATATAGGTAGTTACCATCATTTCCTCCAATTGCCATAAGATACCTCTGACCCACCAAAGCCATTACATGTCCATAACGTGGCCCTGGTCCAGGGCCTTGAACAACAACTCTACATAAAATTCAGCACATATTAAATTAGATAAATACTGTAGGAAATGTGAAGAAATAGACACATTAACTACAAATCTAACCTATGCCATCGTGGCCGTTGCTGAGTGAGATCAAGAACATGAAGATCCTCAGCTGACAAACCAGCAGGACCAATGCCACCCTGAATAATAATGCAATATTCCACTAAGAATAAAGATAGTTCTCTATAAATGAACTAAATCTACTGAGAGTAAGAGACACAGATAACTTAAAGAGATACCCTCTGCATGATACCTGAATAACTACCATTGTTCCTACAGCAGTTGCCACATGTGCAGCCCTTGGGGTTGGAGGTTCTCCGAAGGGAGTTATCCTGTGTTATAATTCACTTATAAGCACTAAAGCAAAACCTTCAAATTCTAAGGAAAACCTATTACTCAGGTCTTAATGAAGATTGATAAGAAAAACCTTCGAACTCTAAGCTTACCTAGACCATTTATTAGTCAAGACATCATAACAGTGGACATCAGCAGTGGCACCAGCTAAACCTGCAGAGTATATGATTTTTAGTGATCACAATAGATTTAAAGCATATAAAGTTTATCAATTAAAATTACTAGAGATATAATGTAGCAATTTTGCTTCCTCATGAAGCTCCCTTCAATCCAATCGAATCAATAGTAATTCTTGTCTAAGAAAAAAGAAAGTATGAAAGACTAAAGATATAATTTCTTCATCATGCACCTTTCCTACAGGCAGATAAGTAGATAATGCCAAATTCCCATAAATTCAATAATGTACCAAATTAAGTTTTCATTAATTATATTCAAACATCCATATCCACAATAATAATAAATAAGGACTGATTTGGATACCTGGGCTTCAAGAATTATAAGAAAATCATATCAGGCTTCAAATCACATGCAAAAGCATGATGACCTAAACTATATAAGAGGGCATGAATATTATACTGAATCCAGAATGCATTGTCATCTTCAACAAATGGCACTCGTTTGAAACATCATTTGTAATGAATACTGCTAACAATACAAAGTAAAATAATGAACATTCTAGATTACAACAATACGTTCATGAGGTCCCACTGAAACAAAGAAGAGTAAGACTTATCATCATCTGCGATCAAAGGATTAAGGGAAAAAAGGAAAGGAAAAAATACTATTCCATTATAAAAGAATCCCATAGTCACATATACTAAACAAGTTAACAACAGACATCAATACATGTAGAGAGAGTGTTGACAGCTTGGAAATGTGATAACAATGAAGGTAAATCACAATCATTCAAATTTAGATTTTTAACTAACAACAAATATAGTATAACTTGAATTGCCCACTGTTCAATGAGAAATATTATACGTTCTAAGAAACTCACTTCCATAAAATGGGGTGGAGAAAACATAATTTGCACTGCAACCACCAAGTTTAAAACTAAACATGTAAACCCTTTTGCTTCTCTCTCCCATTGATTGTCAAAGGATATAAAATTAAAAACTGATAGGGCCATTTTAGCAACTTAAAATTACTGCAAAAGAAACGGCAACATCCAACCAACCATAAACTGTGTGAAACCAACCATATTAAGAAATTTGGATTAATTTATTACTGATACTACTTCATGCTGAAAATTATGAGACATCAGACCATGACCTGCATCAAATATAGGAAGGAACCTGATAGAACCCATAAATGATGGGTCTTGGCCCAACCCAAAAAGGGGCAGTTTGAGGTGATTACTGTAACTGCCTGGGTAGAGAGGGGATTTTAACAGCAAAGTAACTTGAAGAGAGGGGAATCATTTTGGGGAAGGGGCAGAGATGTCTGTGGGAGAGACATAGCCTCTTGAAAGCTAGGAGATTTGTGTTGTTCAGTGTTATTAAGTGTCTTGTGTTTATTTCTGTGTTTAGAGTTATGTTGAGTCAGTGCAGAATTAGTGAAGTTGTATATTTCCTGTTGTGATTTGTTTTGGTAATTTCCATCAGTAATTAAACTAGATCAGTTTGCAGTTTATATTTTCTGGGTTCCATCAGAACCAAATATGCAGAACATCTATCTCAAAATAAAATTAAATTCAATAGTTTCTCTCTTGAATCCCAAAGGTTTAATGAACTGAAGAAATATTTTCATGTTAAATTACAGTTACCAGCTCATACAACTTTAGTTACACATATATGACTAATACAATAACAGAGGAAAGAATGAGGGGAAATGGGGAAAAATATCATATAGACCCAACCATATGCTCTGCATAGGAACTTGGATAGGTGTTGTGCCATATATGACAAGAAATCAGATCCCAGCACACAAATGGGCGTAAAAGGAGCAAATACAATTGACAACTCACTTTAATAAATGAAATTAAACGAGTGAAATGGAATGGAATATAACAAAAGGAACCACAAACCCCACTGTTCAGATGCACTACAAAGAAGGAAGGAAAGAAAGCCAATGGAATGAAGCGTTCCAAGAATTATATCCTACCTAAAGAGGGGTAAAGTGAATAGAATGAAAAGGATTTCACTTAATTTTACAAATTTCCAACTTTATCCACTAAAATATAAAGGAAACATGGTTTTAGAAAAGTGTAAAATAATATAGTTATATAAATGATAAATACATTTCCAAGCATATATATATCTAAATCACTTTATTTTCCTTAAACGAAACTATCCAAAACCAGAGTGATCATGCCAATTCCATTCCAATTCATTCCATTATGTGCCATCAACTTAAATGAACTGTTATGAGGCTTTAATAAATAAAGCAAAGATTAAGAAACATTCGGTTCACGAGGACAAAAGACCTACAGATGTCACAAAAACTGGTGAGGCCAGAAAATCATCCATTTGCTGGCATATATGCATGTAAAACAACATTCAGTTGGGTTCTCATTCAAGCAGCTACAATAACTATACTAACAAAAGCCCGTTGCGCAACTAAATTTCCAGATGTTAATAATTAACGATAGTTATACTGCTTAACTTTTTGACTATCCAAGATCTTTCAGTTATGCTAAATGTGCGGAGAACAATACAAAAAGATAGTTGATATATGAAATACATACGTATGCCAGCATTCCCAGCAGATGAAGGAGTCCCAGCAGCCGCAGAATTGCCTTCAAGGGCAGTAGCACCACCGAACAAAATCAGCCTCGGACCAATGTATCCAGGTGTACCCTCCTCTCCAACAGCCGCCACCGCCGTCAACGTGTGGCCGCACCTCGGCCCTGGCCCATCCTCCTCCTTTTCTAAAATTGCATTGACGACGGTGTAAGTTGGCGCCAGCCTTGGTCCAACAACCGGACTCTGCTGCACCTGAGCAGCCGCCTGCTGCTGTGGCTGTGGCTGCTGCACCGGCGACTGTGCCGGAGATCCACCTCCTGACGACGGCTGCTCTCCTAGCTGTTCTCTATCCATTGCTGCCGGCGCCTGAGCAGCAGTATGATTCTGCACGGCCGGATCGTGATCGCTTTCCGGTGCCATCGAGGAATCGACATCCATTGCTTCACCTCAAGATTCAGGCAATTTTTTAAAGATCGGAGCTAAAATCCACGCCTAATCGCATTTCAAATTAACATTGCAATTACCTCTTCAAATCCAAACGCTTCAAACACAAGCTTAAATTCCAAATTGAAAACCCTAGCTCAAATCCTCGACTTTTCAATTCAATAAAAAAACACGTAACTTTTCCAAAACAGTATCCAGTCGAGAGGAATTTCTCTAGGTTTTTCTCTCCTTCCTTCCCCTCTCTCTCTCTCTCTCTCTCTCCCCTCCGTGAAGCTCAGAAAAGACGCGGTCGAAGAATCGATACGGGACGGAGACAATCACTAAACCCCCCACCTTTCCAAACAAACACACACTCACGAACCAATAGCGAAATGAAAAATAATTAACATGAAATTAAATCCAATCACTTTCTCTATCTAGAAATTGCTGGCTGTCTCCTTCTCTCTCCGAGTTGAAGGTATTGTATCTTTCTCTCTCTAATCTTTTTTTCTGCCTTTCCGTATTTTTCTTAAAAAATTGTACCTCTAAAAACAAAAAAGAAAAAGGGTGGAGTTAATGACCGGAATCAACCGGCTACTGTATGTACGGAAGAAGTTGCGGGTCGGCGCCAGATTGGGAATTCCGGCGGAGAACGGAGGTCGGGCAACCGGGATCGCCAGGAGTTTGTTCAACTATTAACGGTTGTCACCGGTTCCTAATTCTGAGGAGGTCTCCCTTTTAGCCACCTTGTAGCCCGTAGGGCGAAGCGAAGGGATCAACAACGCGACTAGCAATGACCAAGGCACGCGCTATATTAATGCGAGTCGATTTTTTTTTATTTTATGCATCGCAAAGATACATATATTAATTTATATATTTTTATTATTATAAATATTAATTTAAAAAATAATAATTTTAAAATTATATAATTATATTATAATTGAGTATATCAATATACTTAAAATTATGAATATATTAAATATTTTACTTCTTTTTATATTGAGTAAATTATATTGGTAGTTTTGTGAGAATTATGTTTATTTTTATTTTTAAAATTATACAAATTTTTATTAAATTTTTTTATATTTTCATTTAATTTTAAATTATTTTGATTAATATATGTTCTATCAATTTAAATATATATTGAGTTTATAAAAATATTTTAGTTAAAATTTATTAATAAACTAAATATATATTATAGAAATAACAATTTTTGTGTAATTTCAGTAAAATTCAAAGAACATGCTTGCACTTTAAAATATTTGGTAATTTGTTAAAATAAAAGCGATGAAAAATTATTAAAAAAAATTGAATAAGAATTTTCTTATCAGATGAACAAGTTATATGTTGATCAGATTTTGAAATTTTTATTATTGAAATAGCATGTTCAGTGGTATTTAAACTGTGAATAAATGTGAAGAATAAACATAAGCACATCTAGAAATATAAATAAATGCTTGTGAACAATAATTCAACTGCAAATGTAGAAAGGTATGCGTAAGGTTCACATTCGATAGTTGTAGTATTTATTGCTTACGTGTCCTTTAAAATACTATAACTTCTTCTGCATTTGGTTTCCATAGCAAAATGTTATAAATATTTAGGTTTTTTTAGAAAAATACTTTGAATTTTATTTTAAAACTTTATTGTCATGCTTGATTAAACTTCAAAGTCAAACTACTTTTGGCTAGTGCCAGTCAGCATTTATTCCTCTAAAATTAAAATCACCGCTTTAATAATTAAAACTAAATCTTTTTAATTTCAAATTTTTATATTTTAATTTTCATACTATTATAAAAATTATATATAAGTATAATTATTTACCTTCACAAAAGATATATTTACATTTTTGTTCACCAAATAATCTTCTAAATCAAGTGCTTGATTCTCATTAATTTCAATGGCTTTTATAAGTTAATATATTGATTATAATTCAACAATAACTCTTTTCATTAGATATTGACTATGTATACATATAGATACACAAATTTATATTTATAAAATTAGAAAAATGATGTTTACGTGGAAAAGGTAGAACATATATATTTGGTCCATTGTTTCCATATAATTAAATCACAACACGACAGTTGACCTGTTCTTTTGCAAGATTATACTATTCACAAGCAAATGTCCCATTTAAAATCCACGTACGTTGCCCCGCGCGTGATAGTGCTGTCTTCGCAAAGCGCCGCGCAAATGGCAATAACAATTCATTCCCGCCTGTCCAATACATATTGGCTGAAGCAAGCAAATACTGGAACCAGTCAGTGGGAAATGACATTAGGGCTATTTGTGTCTTTTGACAAAAAAAACTTGAGTTATTAAAAAATCCATGACGGCTATAAATTAATTTTGATATTAAATTTCACTACAAATGAATAAAATAAACATGTAATAATTTTAAGATTCAAATTTCATTTTAGTTTCACAATTAAATATTTTTAATGTAACTTTTCTTTAAGTTATTTTTTATTTGGATTATAAAAAATAGATTTTTCAAATTTTTTGTTATAAATAAAATATTTATCGATAATATTATTTTGCCAATAAATTTTAATAAAATTCACAAAAAATATATATATAATGTAATAATTCCTAAATAATAACTTATCAAAAAATATGTTATTCATCACCAAATTTATTAACTTTATTAATTATAAATTAAAAATAATTAATAATAATTGTATATGTGAGTAACTAACTTAACAAATATTTATAAAGGAAAAATTAAATTAAGAAAAAAATTATAAAAAAATAAATTAAAATTATTTTATTAATAAATAATTAAAATTCTCTCATTCACTAAAATAGAACTTGAGTTAATTAATTTAATCAATAAATTATTAGAAGTACGATGGGGAACTCGTGTTTGGCTTATCAAGCATGAGGAAGACACGTGTTGCAGGAGCTCACCCTTCCCCATAATTTCAAGTGAGAGAGGTGGAATCTGAAAGACAGGGCCACGTGGACCAACCACTTGCCAGATCATTCTGGTAGTCTCTCGATTTTTGCCCTTGTTTAATATTGTCTACATTTAATCAGTCACAATTTTAAAAATTATCTTATGTACCTGATTGCGACATTACGAGACACTTGCGTCTTCGTATAGTCCATGTGGAACAAAGGCCCTTCTACTTTCACTGCCAACATATATTCCAATCAAAGGTTTGCGCTTTAAGTTAGGTAAATTAACAAAGTGAATAAAAGATAACTTCAAAAGGTAATTAATAAAAAGAGAGATAAATAAAGAACACCTTTTTCATTTTGCTCTTTCCTTTGTGAAGTCACGACGCAAAGAAATGCTTCCTGTTTTTACCTTTTGTAAAATTTTCCTCATTCTCTGTGGGTAAAATATATATATTGTAAATAAACAACGTACAACAAAATATTTCTTCTTCCATAGTAATTTAGTGTACTTTGATTCTTACAGATTTCCTATAAACTTCAAACTGCTTTCAACGATTGTCAGTACTACCATAAAAAATTATGTCATTTTTATTTGATTCAAGTGTGCGTGTGATTTTTATTTCTTGGGTCTATTTTTTGATGCCATGAAAAGCAGCTAGACGTAATATGTGTGTGTATATATATGTACACACTATATGCATTATGTTATATTCCTGTCGAGAATAAATAAATAAATAAAACTTGAGTTAAGTCAAGACAGTATGTTTCTATTTCGAAGTGAGGAGACGTTATGCCAAACGTGGCACTATCAGCACATGAAGAGGTCGAAACAAATATAATCAACGATATGGATAGAGGGAAATGCCACTAACTTATATTGTTACCTAGTGGAGAGAAATTTTTGGATTTATAAACTTCATTTCCTAAGAAAAGCTTTCTAATATCAGACTCATACCAAATGCTTTAATGCAATATTGTTTAATTATTTTAGTGCTTGATACGGAGACCAATTGGAGATTACTGTGATTTTTGCTTCTTCTTTTTTTGTTTTTGTATATTTTTACAAAGAAACCATAGTTAATGTGTAGTAAAATTTTAGAGAAAAATATGTATTTGATCTTTCATTTTTTGCTATTTAATTGATTTTGTCAGTTTTTCAACTAACATCTTGCAAGGAATATATTTAATGTTTTTGATACGTCACTCTCATTCCATAATATATTTAAAATATCTTAATAAAAAAAAAATCTAACATTGTGGGACTCGCATTCCCGTGACATTAAATTGACATCTAAATCACCAAAATTAAAAATTTCTTGCAAAATGCGGGAGCAACGGCACAATGCGACAACTCTCCCACTGTGCCCCCACGCCGCTCTCTTATTCTTATTATATCATAAAAACCAAATATTTTAATGTAGTTTAAAATTTATAACTATTTTTGAATAAAAATTAAATATATTATCTTTTATACACTTATAATTTTGTATATATCAATGCACTCATGATGTAATAGAACAAAATTTTGTTATATATTGCTGACACATAAATTTATTAATTATTAAATGCTCACTGTATATAAGTTTTTGAATTTGCATGTTAATTTATATAGTTTTTTATTTTAAATATTAAATCAAACAATTATAATTTTAAAATTATGTAACTAAATTATTAATGAGTACACCAGTGCATTCAAAATTATGAGTGTATCAAATATTTTATTAAAATTAAAACATTTAGAATCAATTTCAGTTAAAAGATTATGTATTTTTCTATTCATATTATTTTAAAAATTATTATCTATCAATTGTTTATTAATATGCAAGTAAAATAGTAGAGATAATAGATCTTATAATCTAACATATTTGTATATATTAATATAAGAAAATATTGGATATAATTTCTTAAAAGATTGGGAAAGGTCTACCTAATTTTTATCTATAAAATTTCATTAAAGTTGGATTATTATACATTTATAAATATGTTCTATAGATTAATATTTCAGTGATTTTGGTTTACAAGATATTTTTCTTAAACATAGATGTTACACATCATAATATTCTCATCCCGTACACATTACTCTCATCAAAATTCAACCACTGTTTACATAGTTAAAGCATTAAATAATTTGATTTCCATTATTTATTTTTGTTACTAAATTCAGCTATCTACATAGTTTAAAGAATTAAATAATTTAATTTTTGAATTAAATAATATTATATAAAAAAGAAAAATTAGATTTAATTATTTAACTATATCAATTGTTTGCAAATTATAGTAAAATTTTTTGTTATGTTAAGTAAATATGATTCATGAATATGATTTGGTTTGATTAAGTTACAGATTGGCTTATTTGATAATAAATAGTTCAACAAATTAAAACAATATTATGATAAATATTTTATCTCAAAATTTTTTAGGATTAATAATTAAACAAAATGATGAAAGAAAAGTATGGATGTGTATGTATGTTGCTTTATCTTGAGCTTTTGTAAAAAAATTTAATATATAGATGACATTTTTAAAATGATATTGATAAACAAAATACTTAATCTTCTAAGTCAAATAGATTTTAAATCTTTTTAAATTTTTAAAATATACTTATAAATTTTAAATAACATTAAAAAATTTAAGCTATTGAAATTTTTATTTAAAATATTTGTTAATTAAATAATATAAATAGGGGGTGGGCCCTTACCATATGTACACAAAGTGGGGAAATATCATCTGTTCTGTTGTGTATAATTAGGGGTGATCATTGACTCGATTGGCTCGATAAACCTGGTTCGACTTGATCACATCGGGTAGGGTTATGACCGGGTCAAATAAAAACAAAATTTGCAAATTTTGTCGGGTTGGGTCCCAAGGATGGCATAGGCCCAGCCAGGCCCGGTATTTATTTTTACTTTTTTTCAAAATTTTTATAATATATTTTTAATTTAATTTAAAATAAATTTTATTTATAAATAAATTTTAAAATACTAATTCTTTTCAACTTTTTATTATTTTTCATTCCAAATCTTAAAAAAAATTAATTTAATTTTATTTCCTTTAAAATCTTATTTTTATTAATTTTTTGTTTTTAAAAATTATTTTCAAAAAATAATTCATATTTAGAAAAAAAAAAAAAAAAAGAGCAACCTGACCCGGACCCCGCCTAACTTGGCCCTGCCCAATCACTACCCGGGTCTATTCCAGGGCGGGCCAGGTCCTGAGTTAAAAAATTTTACCTGGTGCTAAAAACTTGGCTCGACCCGGCCTATGATCACCCTTATATATAATGTAGGGAGCAACTCCGCGCATTTTGTATATAAAAATAAATAAATAAATACTGACTATATGGATCGCATAATTGAATGTCAATTTGACGTCGCAAGAATAACAGTCCCACTACATTTGATTCTCTACAAGATGTCAGTTGAAAAATCTAATTTAGAATTTGATAAATAGAAAGTACTAAATTAATTTCTAAAAAATTTGTTCGTGATCAGAGTTGCTTCTTCTGTCATAAAGGCATTAAAAATAATCTAAGATAGACTGTTTTCTTCTGATTATGAGTGTTATCTACTACTTTGAATTAGTATTGGATTTTGTCATGGGATATATCACTAGATCAAATTATTCTCTCACATTTTATCATTAGATCAATTTAATCCTTAAAAAATTTAACTGTGAATAAAGTTGGTCTTAATGGTAAAAATAAAATATGATTCTTAATTGTATCACATTCCAAATATTCTTAATGATGGTTAAAATAAAATAAGAATACAATAAGATTTAGTAAAAAGGCATAATAAATTATTTATTACATTAACACAAATACACACACATAGCAACTAAATTATACATGTTATAGAACTACAAAACACATATATCCCTGCACTAAACATATATGGTAGAATACACATACATAAGTGTCATGACAATAAAGTAAAACAATTATTCTAATTGTGGGGTACTTATATATGTGTGTGTTAGACAAGGCAACTAATACTCAATAGAGAGTGTATTAGGTGTTTGCAAAAATTTTAGTTCTTTTTTCTTTTTCAAAATTGCTTTGCAACAAAATTGTTATAAATTATACTTAGAAAATTATGAAGCAAAACAACAAATATATGAGTCAAGGAAAGATTTATTTTGATGCTTGGAGTATGAAGAAAACATATATATATATATATATATATATATTTGAATGCTCTACTTTTGGATAGGAAATTTGTTTTCTTCATACTCCAATATTTAAACTTGATTCAAAAGTTTATTTCATTAAAACTATAGCAACACTGTAATCTAATTTACAATTGGGTTACTTGAAATAGACATAAGAAAAATGTATCAAGTAAATAATAACAACACATCAAACAAAATATTAACAACAAAACATAATATCAAAAGAGTAACATAAATTGTAAAGAGTAAAGGAATAGAGTAGGCAAACTCTAAGATTTATTTTGATTTAGCTCCAATTCAAGTTTACATCCAGTCCCTAAGCTTTCACTTAAAATTTCTTCATTAATTCCACAAGTTTAATTGAACATTCATGAACATTTGCAATATCTAACTCAAATTAGAGTTATTTCTCACTCTATAACCAAACAACACTATTATTTTGTTTTTTTTTTATAAAAAAGTCATTCCAAAATATTCCGAAGTCTTGATTTTTCTTTAAAGGGATATATCATCATTGTCTTACAAATATTGAAGATGAATAATACTACCTAAAGAAACTCTCTCAAAGAGAAAATATATAAGATAAAGTTATAAGAACTCAAATAATAGAAAATATATGAGTTTTGACTTAATAAAGTTTGTTTCTCACACAAATATGTTAAAACAAATTGGCAATTACATTATAACATTTGGTTCTACCTTATAAATATGTTTGGAAGGTCATATATATAAAGAGTAATATGAAAAATAGTTGTTACGTACATGAAAGAGCTGTAATATACTTTTGAAAAAGTTGTCCTAATGTTGTTAATAGACTGTTAGGGGTATCCCAGTCAAATATATGTTAAAATATGACCATTAGTTCAAATATGTGGTCCGCCAGCCGATTTATAATGAGGGGCAGTTGATTAATCACTTCCAACGATAAATATCTAACTTTAAATTGTTATAACTTTCTAATTTTAACTATGTTTGGAGTGAATACCTATTCTTGGAAAGCTCTTTCAATATATTTTTCAATATAACAAGTTTCATATTAAAATTCAATATCTTTTGGGAGATATAATCATAACAATTATCAAATGTTAGAAATCATTTTATTCAAAAGCCATTTTTATTAAATAGCTCTTTGAGTCTATTTTCTAATGAAATAAATTTCATAACATAGGTTTTTATGGTTTGTGAGATATAATCAAAATATTAATAATTTGTTAAAATAAGTTTTAAATAAAATCTATATCTTACTATCTGTTGGGTCTAAACTCATATTTTGAAAACTAACATATATTGAGTTAATAAATGCAAATATAGATTATTGAATTTTACAAGATATCTTTTATCATAAGATAAAGATACTTACTTTATTTCATTGGTTATCATGATGCAACCAAACTTCCAAATCTTGAAATCTTTAAATTCTTCAAAGTTCAGAGCATAATTCTTCCTTGCAATTTCTTTGTGTAGAGTATAATATTGATATTTCATTATCTTCACTTTAAGATTCGCTATTCTTTCCTTGGACTATCTTACATAAAAGATATTAACTCTGCAAGTTAAATAATTATTTCAGTTCATATTTAATAATATACATACTTTAATAGCAGTTAGTACAATATAAATATTTTTATCATGTATATGCAATTCTTATAATTATATATTTAATTTAAATTATACATATCATTAAAGTCTATTAGATATGATATGAGCAAGTACATCTCATTAATAAGGCAAAAAACATGGTTCAAGTATTACAAATTAATGATGAACTAATTAAACGCATATTGATACTATATTTATAACTCATTTATTGTATATTTGTTATTATCAAAACTTATAATATATAACCTTAGGGTCAACAATATGTTGTGCCATTTATGTTTGATACAAAGATACGCGCGTTTTGTGGTTATAAGACAAGTGTAAATTGGTTTATATATATATATATATATATATATACATATTTGTGTTAAGGTAGTAGATAATTTATTATGGCATTGTCACTAAATACTATTTGTTTTTTTTTAGTCAACATTAAAAATATTTAAAAAGTAGCAGAATTAATAATCTTATTTTATTTTTATCACAAAGGATTAATCTTGTTCATAGTAAAATATTTGAAGGACCATATTGGTCTAATGATAAAAGTGAAGAACTAAAATACTCTAATGATATGTCATATAACAAGACTTGTTACTAATTCAAATCAATAGATAACAATTTTAATAATAAAAAAAATAGTCCACCTCAAATTATTTTTAATGTCCTCATAATGAAATAACCAACTATGATTACGGGCAAATTTTTTGGGAACCAAGTTAGTACGTTGCATTTTTTAGTGACCAAATTGGTCTAATGATGTAAGGTGATGGACTAAATGTGTATTATTCACTAAACTTTTATAATATTTATGTTTTTGTGATTTTCAAAAGATACTATTTTTTTTTAATAAATAGGAGTATATGCTTTTAAATTTAACATTTTTAAACATTTATTTTAACTAAATTTGAGATATATTTTTACCGTAAATCTATTATTATTAAGTCCATATAATTATTTCCTGTACATATATAATTTCTTATGTTTCCATTATGTAATTATTAAAATACAAATTGTCGTTATTCTTTTACAAAAATCAAATCAATACACAAATCTCACATATTTATTCGGTATCCTTGTCATAATTTATGTTCTTCCAATCTAATCTTCATTGGACATGTTATAGTTATTAACTTCATGGATCATTAACTTTGATCGCTATATTGTTTTGGACAATTTAATCTTTAACTATTTTATGTTATTTTAATAACTTGATAAAAAAATTTTTATTTTCAGTATTGTGAAAAAAAACTCTCTTATATACACACACACACACACACACACATACATACTTATTCTTGTAATTCTATACATATCACAATTTTTAAAAATGATCAAATATTATATTAATTAATTTTAATATTATAATTGATATTTATAATTTTTTTCACCAAACAATATTTTTATCATATATAAGCGATTTTTCTCTTTGCTTATTGGAAAGTTATAGTATTTTCAAATGAATTATAAAATGTTATATTCATTTGTATTTTAAAACTAGATGTGTGTTTTCTTTTCATACGGCAAGGCAGAAGGCAAAAACAGTTGTAACTGGAGTTTTAATCTGGAATGATATAGATTTTAATAAATATTCAGAAAATTATTTTAACTTTAATACATATTGAAATTTTTAAAAATTATCAGAATATATAATGACCTATCAATAATTTGAATTTTTTTATACATATAATGATATTTATTAAAAATATTCTAATAATATATTTCATACGTCTTATAATTCATTTCTTTTCAATTAGATGTTATCAGGTATAAAATGTGACATAAAAATTTTAATATATATTAAAATTAAATTAATAATTTAATATTTCTTAAAATCTAAATGCTCAGTGAACGTGAGAGATTGAAACTACAGCAAATTCGGTTCACCATGCAATAGGATGTAAAGTTAGGTCCCGTCGAATATACTACTTCAACATATGGTTGAATTGTTTGGTTCACATTATTCTGAAATTTAAAGGACTGTCCTAGCCCAATTTATGAGCCATGGCCCTTAATGTACTGAATTGGGCCAACCATATTAAAATGTATTTTCTTTTTACTTATTGTAGTTGAACAAAATATTAAGTATCAATAGATTAAAAAAATATTTTTTAATTTTTTATTTATTATAAAATTAATTATTTATTAAAAAATATCACATTTTATTTTTTTAATATCATATTTAATCATTTTATTAAATTTTAAATTCTGAAATCAATAAATTAAATTTAATAATTTTTTAAAATATAAAAAATTAAATGTAACATTTTTTCATGAACAATAAACCATTCTTAATATTATAATAAATAATAAATAAAAATAATAATTTTATAATAAAAGAACATTTAAAATAATATTTTAATCTAAAATTTAATATATAAAGTGAAAAAGGACTCTTCTTTAACACGATCATAAATAAAACTTTTAAATGGATTATATTAGCCTAATTTATTAGCGATTGCCATAGTAAAATATTTTTTTTTTCTTTTTGTAGTTGAACAAAATATTAAATATCATTAGATTAAAGGCACAAAGGCTTGGAGCTACAATTTTTTTTAGAATAAAGTAATCATTTAATTTATAAAGTGAAAAATGGCTCTTCTTTCAATTGATCATATATAAAACTTTTAAATACAATGTTCTGAGCATTTTCTCTCGATTAATATGTTTATTTGAAAAGCATTTGTCCGATACACTCAAGGTTTTTTTTTTTTTGGTTGAAGACTTTTTAAGTTTATATTATTAGTTAACTATTACGATCTCGGTTATATTAAAAAAATACTTAAGAATTAAAGTGAAAAGTTTAATCTTTGAATTATTTAATTGTAAGAAAAATAATTTTTTAGAACAAAATTAAAAAAATTAAAGACTAAATTGATAAAAAAAATTTAAGAATTAAATATTTAATTTATGCAAAATTTTAGTTGGCCATATGAATAACTTTAAAGCTTACTTAAAAGCATGTTACATATTTTAGGAAAATAATGAAAAAGAGAATAAATATGTAAAGCAGTCAAAACTAGCGTTCAATCCATGGAGTTGGTTTATTTTTTTAGCTTATTTAATATAAGTGACTTAATTAACTTAGTTTATTTAACTTAAAAATGGTGAATCGGGGGGTTGAGATGTGAGTGATGGCGAGAAGCATACAATACACCTTGCACGTGCGAGCAAGACCTGTGAAGGAGAAAAGGGATAACAGAACTTGGAAGCTAGGAACAACTTCGGCTGCTGAGAGACGTTACAAAAGAATAAACATTTCATTCGCAAATTATAAAACGCCGCACTGTCTCCTCGCATTCTAGAATCTTAGAGGCCTCTTGTATTGGCTCAGAATTTGTCCTTTCCCTGGTGATATCTGTTAATTTAATGGTTCATGCACATTTAATGGGATGGGAGCTCAGAAGAGCATCCATGCTGGTAAAGGTTAGTGATGCCCCAGCCTTTCATTTCACGCATTGAATTACAAAATCTTTCTTCTGGGCATTAGTGTTTTTACCCCTTTCCGCTCATAACGCCTTCTATCTGTTTGAGTGTTTACCAGCAAAGATTGACGTTAACGTTGATTTCACTCACAAGCTGTGCGCTTCTTTGATGCTCCCTACCCTCAGGTGTTTGCTGAATTCACGCTTTGAACACTTAGTCCGATCTAGAAGTTTTGTTTCCTTGTTTCTCTTTAATCAAAATATCTTACCAGTTAATTACATTTCTTTCTAATAGGAGTTCTGGCGGTCCACTTTCACTGATAATTGGGAGGTAAAAATCTCAGTTTGTTTCTTGCATGTTATGGTGTTATATTAGTGGAATATGGGTTTAAGGTTTGAAGAGTTTGTATTATAGTGGTGTATTGTTAATGAAGTTCTTTTCCGTGTAACAAATTTAAGATATGGAGTTTGGATTCTCTAAAGCATGAAGCAGGTTCAGAAATTAGAGAGATAGAGATTAATGAGGGGCCTAATACTGACTCCAACTTCTTGTGTCACTCTCTATTAAACTTTAGAGGCACTATAGTGACTTTATAATTTTAGAGGATCCAAACTAAGATATTTGAGAACAAGGTGCTATACTTTATGGTGAGGATTTATTTTACTGTCCGTGATTTT
Organism: Delonix regia; assembly: GCA_037074485.1. NCBI lineage: Eukaryota > Viridiplantae > Streptophyta > Magnoliopsida > Fabales > Fabaceae > Delonix > Delonix regia. The sequence continues at coordinate 12,568,441 of CM073456.1, read as the reverse complement.
CTCAGAACAGTGCAATGACTAGTTCAAATTTTTCTTTTTAGTCTATGCATCAAACACCCTAACTTGTTTGGAGGAAGCGAGAAGCTTGATGTTTCGTGGGATAAGGGTCTATATGATTCAAATATCCTCGTTGCTTACAGAAGGCCACGACCTGAGTGGCTAGCTCAGCAGTCTTTCATTATACAGGTGTACAATCTGATTTGTTTTGATCATTCTTTTGTATAGCATGAGGGCAGTGCAATAGCACGGAAAAGATTGTGCTAATCTAATTAAGCATAAGCTAGTTAATCTTTGAAATATGGAATTTTTGGTTCAACATAGTAGCATATTCCTAAATCTATATTTCTTGTTCCCTGTTTTCCTCTCCCAGCATACTCTTTCACCTGAAATTGGAGTCCATGGTATACCTGTAGAGAACTTCTCCCGTTCATGGAGTGGAGGTGTAAATTTATCTCGATTCTCCGTGGGTCTAGATCTGAATGAACCACCAAGTTCAAAATGGAGCAGCACAACCAGCATAAAATTTGAGGTCCAGTTAGAAATTTTTATAAATCTTTCACAACATACTAGCTCAATCTGAATTTATTTATTTTTTTCTATAATCATCTACAACTCTTGATTTGTTGATAGACGAAGTGGAAACTAATTATTGTAAATTATGCAGCATGTTCGTCCAGTGAACGATGATGGTCACTCTCTAAGTAGAGATTATGAAGGGTTTCCTTTGACTTGCAGGTAATCTGGACTTCTAGTATTCTAGTTCTTTAACTGCTGGACTGATATAACTGTATGATGTAAATTACTTGTTGCAGTGGTAACCAGCATGACAGTATGGTAGTGTTAAAGCAAGAGTCTCGATATGCAAAGGCAAATGATCATAGCTTTTTCCAAGTAATAAGTTACTTTTCTACTTTTTTAATGTTTAATGTAATTACTGATTAAATAGTTGTCCATGTCTTCGACTGACTGAAAGCCTGTCTCTTTCTCAGTTCAATCTTCAAATAGAACAAGGTATTCCAGTTCTTTCTAAGTGGCTAATCTTCAATCGGTTTAAGTTTGCTGCTTCAAAAGGAATCAAACTTGGACCAGCATTTCTCTTGACAAGGTTAGCACTCTCTTGCAGCTTAGATAGTTGCTATCTTTTTATTTAATGTAGTTAAGAGGCAAGGTTAGCATTCTGTGGCAGCTTAAATAGTTGTTATCTTTTTATTTAATGTAGTTCAGAGGCAAGGAAGGAGAAATGCTAAGTGCTATTAGAGAAACATAAAGTGTGATGTCGGCCTTAAAAATTGTGAATGGGTGTTGAGTGAGACATAGATTCATTATGAAATTGTGAAATTTTTTATATGAATTGATATTATAACACGGTAGGAACTAGGGCTAAAGAAATATTACTTTATAAAGCTAAAAACTGTGAAGAAAATTTATGAAGGCTTCAAGGTATTGTGCTAAATTGGTTATTGATATGAAATGTGGAACTGGTATAAATTTATGATGTAAAAATGCACTAATACTTAACAAATATATGACATAAACTTTTTGACCTCATGAATCCCAATTTTTTCCTGACATATGGTTCTTCTCGTCCCTATTTTTCTTCCTGTTGAGTGATAAACATTTAACTATGGGATTATAGCTTTTCTTTACTATCATCCTTAGTTTTCCCTCTTACAGCCTTACAGGTGGTTCAATTGTTGGGGACATGGCTCCTTACCAAGCTTTTACCATTGGAGGGCTTGGGAGTGTGCGTGGGTATGGTGAAGGAGCAGTTGGATCAGGGCGGTCATGTCTAGTTGCAAATAGTGAACTGAAACTCCCTTTGGTAAGTGTTAGCTTTATAATCACTAGCCCTATAGTGTGAAATTTGACAAGATTTGTGTCTTTCTATTCCTAAAATATTTTTATCCTGCTAAACTGTTCTTTCTTTGGTAGAAGACTTGCGTAAGTCGTATTCTCTTTAAAGTGCTTCTATGCCTAGTACAATTCTAATAAGCTTGATTCCCCATCTCCCCGGTTTTTTCGGCTGAGAGCTTGATTCCATGTTCTCAGCTTAAAAAAAAACCAAAGAAAAAAGCTTTTACAGCTTTAGTTGTTGATATATATTAAATCCATAATTTTAATATATATCCTTATTTGGACAGAGGTTGATTGAATATTATATATGGTTGTGTTTGATTCATTGTTCAAGTAACATATGCAAATGGTTAAATTGACTAGTGTCCCTAGCCTGCTTTCTAGCCTTTGGTATCTACTCCAGTTGTTGTGGCTTTATTTTCTTCAAAGTCCTGCTGCTCAAAGCAACATTGTCCTTGATCAATTAATAATTTTATGGTTGTTGCTCTCTTAAAAGTGTCTATTTTTCTCCATTTGAAAGAGTAAAAAAGAGATCTAATTTTTCCCTGTCAGGTTTTAGAATTGTAATTCTAACTAACGTGTCAGATCCACCCCTCCTACTATGCTTCCACAAGTTGCAAGTATAGAAATATTCATATTTGATTGAAATATCTAATCTTCCTGAGTTCTGCTATTGCTGAGTTCTCTCTCTCTCTCTCTCTCTCTCTCTCTCTATATATATATATATATATTAATTAAAATAGAAGTGATGCATGGCATAAGTTAATCTCTTTCTCTAAAAATTATTCATGTCTTTGCCTTTTCCATCACACACACACACACACACACACACACACACACACAGAGACTATAGGCATGTTACTCATAATTCTTTTGAATTTATCATATCTATTTATAAATGGCCATACACTAAACTACTTGACTGCTCCCTGCTATAGAACAAGAGGTTGGAAGCAGCCATTTTCTTGGATTGTGGAACTAACTTGGGGTCTGGTCATCTTGTACCTGGTGAGTAATATTTTCTGCTTAGTTTGGGACATAAGCGTTCATTTTGCTGGTTGGGATTGTTTGCCACTTGTCAAATGGAAGTCAAGCAGTTTCTGTTTTGGCTGTTTATTTTGATGAAATGGTATACCTGAAAAACTGTGTTACTGTTGTCACGAACATTACAAGTTAGCAAAATTTGATTACACTAGTTATTATAAATGAAGAACCCAGAATAGTGTAGCTGATTGTGGTGACGGATTCTGTGAACAAAACCACTGCATATATGATTCTAGTCATCTGGTCTGGATTGAACTAGGAGTCATCACATCAACTTCTACTTGTGCATAGTTTTAGATGGGGACATTTCTGTGGTCATTGACCTGAATTCCAGGCCTTGGCCACATTAATGCACTATTTATATGTGTATCTAGTAGATAAAGCTCCATCCTATGGATGTGATGAAATGAAAATGTGGTTTGGCTGGGCCACCAACCCATGTCACTCTTGTGTTAGTAGGAAGCCTTGTCGATATCGTGTTTAAAAATAAGAGCCACGTTTACAAGAAAGTTAGAGCTAGATCATATCCATGAGAAATGATCAATCCGCATTATTTATTTCCATCATGAGTTTTATCACGAGTACCTAAGCTTCAAAACAAACTCTAATATGTCTTGTATGGCACAACCAGATATGGTCACATAAAAGCATATCTGTTAATGCAAGACTTCATCTAACGTCGCCAATTTTTCCTTTTTCCAGTTTTACTGTACTGAATTTTCATTGACACAGATTATAATTTGGCAGGGATTAATTAATTTTTGTAACTTCTGTGTAATTCTTTTAAATAGATATACTTGATCATGTTTTTAGCCTTCATCCCATGTCCATGCTAATGTGACAGCGATCTCATGGTGTTAATCTTGGAAATTCAGGAAATCCATCCTGGAGGCAGGGTAAACCAGGATCTGGTCTTGGGATGGGATATGGACTTCGGTTTAAATCACAGTGTGGTCACTTTCAAGTAGATCATGCCATTAATGCATTCCAGCAAAGAACTCTCTATTTTAGCGTCAGCAACCTTGCTTCATGAGAACATTAAAACGGAAAAAGGTGCAGTCACTGGCCTCTTTCCCATACTTTCTCATCTCTGATTAATCGCTGAAGTCCTACGGCAGATTGAATGCTGAAGCTAGAGAAGCTTGTGCTATTTCATCCTGAGTTGGGCGTCTCATCAACTTCTAATTTGCGTTCTCTATATTTTTTTTAGCTCCACAACAAATCATGTTTGTGGAGACAGGAACTCTTAGTGCATTCTTTTCCCTTACAATACATGATAGTTGCTGACCCAAAAAGAAAAAAAACATGATAGTCGAAAGTTTTTTCTACGGCCTTGTTAACGAATGCAGACAGATTAATTTTTTTCTGTATTGTTTTCGGGCCATTGAGATATGAGTGTATTGATACAGATGAATAGAAGCAACCTTCAATTTTAGCTTGCCAATATGTCACTCCACCCTCGTTCTCTTCCGGTACTTAGGTCTGCGGCAAACCCACGGGTAGGTGATTAGTTAAGACTTAATGTGCATCTGAGGTCTTCTAAACGCAATTTAACTAATATAACAAGAATATAATTGAAATCATATATTCTACTATGGTTATCTTAATCGTTTATGAATTGAGAGATCATTTTTCAATGTCATATACATTACTATAACAATTGATATGATTTAAAACAACCAACAACATTAAATGCGATCTAACTCTATTTAGCATCTTATTTTGCTGGCCCATCATATAATATTCCACTACGATGCCGCATCTGTTTTCCTGAAGAAAACAAAGCAGAATACCAACCACCTATAAATGACATAACCCTTAAATTATTTTAAACAACCCGTGATGGAGATCTAGCATCCGCGGAAATGGTTCCACTTTATGCTTATAGAATATAACAATACAAAGAGATTTTTTTTTACCTGAAATTGCATGTCTCCACTCTCCATGTTCTCAAATTTTATTTCTTTCTCAGTCAAACTTTGACAACAGGGACCTAACCAGAAGGACAAGGCCAGGCTTATCATGAGGACGTGTTTAGAGGGCTAGAGCTAGGTGGTTAGATTAGATTCCTGTGCCAAAGATTGCAATTAATTATATGCATGATTGTCTAAATTGCTTTGTTTGATTCTGTTTCCAGGAAGGTGAACACCACACGTACAACAATAGTGGCAAACATTTCTTTCATTCCACGCGAATCTTGGCATAAAAATTACGAAGAACACGACAATGTGCTTTTGTTGGAAAGTTTCGTTCAGCAACCGACGACCAGAAGGCATATGACATCAAGTTTTTGGCTCTTTCATATGGATATGGATATTTTTAAGTTACTGAAAACCAACATTATCAAATCCGTTTGATGATATAAATGATAATCAAATCAAGGGACGAATGTGGATGGATGCTAATTAATTCATGCTATTCAAACATTCGGTGGCCGTGTTAAAGTAAGAGCATATTCGGGTCATCAGATGCAAACAACTTTATAACTAGAGTTCGGTAATTAACTTTTACACACAAAACAATATTAACAAAAATATTATCACATAACCAAATTTAAAGCCTCTTTGCTTTATTGCTTCAAAGAATAATTATTTTTCCGGTGAGGCTGAAGATGTCAAAATCTGCGTGGAAGTTAACTACTTTACCTTTTATGCTCTTCTTCTTTTGTTTTATTTTATTTTCTCATCCCTACTTACTAAAAGAGCGTCGGCAGATTCAAGTAATTCACTATAACAACTACAAACTCCAAAACCTAAGTCACATAGATTAAAGATCCTCATCCCACCGTCACAACCTAATAGTAAGATGTTCTCCATACGTTGCTAATTTTTTGTCCGGGTTCATGAAGTTAGGAGATAAACTATTATATCCATATCCTTATTTTAACTGGGGGATTACTACAAACTACGAAGTTGAGAACTTGAGATGGTGTTGGTATGTACAAGTGGCAGACACATGTGGAAGAAAATTACCAGGAAGACATCGAACCCAACTGTGTTGGGGGACCGTACTGCTATGCCCTTAATCCGAGTCTGACATCTTTTCTTCATTTTAACCTGCTGACAACACCATAAAATTTGTAATATTTAATTGCGAAAGAGAAAGAGCCATCACCGACAACTTCAAATTTGTCGTAACCGAAAATGTCCAATGATTGCAGTTTACAAGTCAAGTACAGGGTCACCCCTTTCCCTCTGTTTCAAACAGCCTCCTAATCATGATATGCACCGACTCCACAGGGGCTCCACCAGGAAAGAGTATAACTACAAAACAAAGTTTTCGTATTCAATGTTTTAAAAGTGGATTTTTATTATAATAACACAGTGCATATATATATATATATATTATCAACTACGTCTAGGTTTCAAAATTCTCTCCAATAAGCATTCCCACGGGAAAAGAAGCCAATCTCGCTCCTTTGCTTTTTTTGTAAAATATTCTTTTCTAGTGACAATTGCCGCATGAGTTCATCAAGTTGATTCCTTTTCTTTTCCTTTCGTTCGGCATAATTTGCTTATCTCTAATACAATGTGACTAAAGTCTAAAACCACTGTCTCTCACTTTCTCTGGAGAAACATAATATAGAAAATTCCAAAAAGAACAAAAGGCAGAGAAAAAGAGCGGATGGAAAGAGAGATTTGGATGCTCTTGGTCCCATCCACACCTCTATCTATATCCTCTCCTATCAGGGAAGAGATAGACATGAACGTGTCGCATGCTAAGCCATAGGATTGAGGCATGGAGAAGCAATTGGCCAAATGTCGGTAAAGCTATCACATTTGCTTTCGGAGTCACTGCTCCTAATAAAAACTAAAAAGCATTGCTGATCTTTTTATCGATGTTTCACAGGACCGCTAACTCGTATGTACAACAGGAAAATATTACTCTCATTCATTTCTTCCCATCCTTCTCATACACTGAACAGTAATAGTTGAACACACTCAATGATTATAAATCAAAAGTATGACTTTTACTATAAACAATTGGGTATGTAAGTGTAGAGAAAAAGGGTGTGAGAGTAACACCGCCACTACTCTACAAAACACCTCATTAAAAGACCACATGACTTGCATCGTCTTCGATGGAAACTCTTACGCACTACTGTTTTCCCTTGTATTAACTGTTATACACTTTGACTAAAGTACCGCCTTTCATTTGACCTAATGCAGGTGTCTACCTGTTTTTTTGTTCCCTGCTTTGATTCCTCATTCTGTATCTGGAGTCGCTATTGCAGTGTTCTGGGTGATATAGGTTGTGGGCTGTTCATGCCTCTTCAAACCATATACACCACATCAAACTACTGCAGCAATACACAATCATTTCGCCATGCGTATACCTGTGGAATCAATATTCATACAACTCAGGATAATGACAGAATCTAATATAGAAATTTAACAGCATCTATAACATACTAATAAAATTGGCAAGTGGTTAATGTGTGTGAAAATTTCTGGACATAGAGCAGAGAAATTAAAAAATAGTCCAGAAATAATTCTAGTTAGATTCACAAAGGGATTGGTTTTAACTATTTAGCATCAGCTCTTGTTTTCGTCAAAGAAAATAACCAAAATCGGATGCAACCTATTTTGACATTTACAATACAAAATGTTTCATAGTCCTATCCTATCACAAAGCTTGCACATTACAAATGCCAAAAGCAGTTCAGTAATACAGTTCATACGAAAGAAAGAATCTCATTCAACTATCTATTTGGGGATATTTTAGCAATACGAACAAAAAGAGAGCTAGCAAAGAATGATAGCCAATTTTAGTGGAGAATTAGAAAAAGCAAAAAGTATCTACCCGTGATTCCAAAATCTAATGCTGAAAAGAGCAAATTGACAGAGACTCCTCAACAAGTAAAGTTCCAAGCTTCAACTGACCTAACATCTCGTTGAATGGACTCATTGTACACACCACTCAACAATGCGCAGGCACCAAGAAGATTGCCAGGCAAATAAATGAAAAGATAAAAGATAGATAGTAAACCACTCACCAAAAGCTTATTTCAGTCCTTGAAAATGACCGATTTAGCTATACGCATCAAAGGCTGCAAGCAATCAGGGGTAAATTTTCGGGCAAACAAATAAGAATCTGACTGATTTGATTCCCGTAGTCGATGAATAAGCTCTCGTGATACTTCGGCAGGCTTGTACGTATAAGGGTGCCCATTCACAGTACCAGTCCAATTAACTCGCGTAAGCGTGTATTTTGTGCAACCAATGGGATCCACCATTGATAACAAAGTGGGAAAATAATGTTCTTCAGGGTAGCACTCGTCGTCTCTGTAACAGGGCAATTTAAATTTCCTCCATAAGGCGCGATCTTTGATCACCACCAATGCATGTCGTCGAGTGAGCGCGAAAAACTGAGATCCTACGCGGAATTGTTCGAAGGACACCTCCGGCATCATCGTAAAACGACCTCTGGCAATGTATCGTTTCCACAGACGAGGCTCATCGGAGAGTATCTCTATGAAACTCCTGTACCTCTCCTGAACACCCAAGCGAGACAAGGCGGAATCGGATTCAGGGGCCGTCAGATCGAAAGTTGAGGATACAAATAGGGAACGATACACGTATTTGAAAGAATGAAGAGGGATACAGTGCTGGGATAGGACAGCAAAGTAGGCATTGGCGGGGTCGTCAAGGACAGCAGTTGCCAGCAATCGGCGCGTGGCAGAGATTAGAGTGGGAGAGGCACGGTATGTTCGCTTCGCCGGGATGAATCGTCCCCGGAAAACACCGCTAGTGGGGCGCGTGACGTTTGCGATGGGATCGGCATGGACGTAGATGTTGTACAAATTGGTGGGGATGCCATCGAAGAAGCGATCCCAGAGAGGAGTGAAATGTAGGTCAGAGTTTGTGAGGAAGAGAAAGGCAAGCTTGAGCTTTGAATTTTTGGAGGAGAGATGGAAAATTTTGGAGGGACTGTTTGGGTTGGACGAAGATTGCGAAGCGGCGCGATTGAAGAGAGAGAGATCATCAAGTTCGTCGTCGATCGAAATCGGGATGGAGGTGTGGCGTGGGGGAAGGATACGAGGGGCGAGGAAGAAGAGGAGTGGAAGAGAGAGGAGAAGAGAAAAAGTGAATACAAATGGGCTTGAGAACATCGAACCAGAAGCAATCCTCAGGAATTAAAGAGATTGGGGGGAAAGCGGGAAGACAGGAGATGGGAAACTCGGGGGTTGGGGGGCAGATTGTGAAAAGAATGAAATTGCGAAAGGAAGAGCGGGAAATTTGGGTAGAAAGTGAGGAACTGAGTGTGAGCAGAACGGAATGGAATTGCGGGAAACTGAGCGAAAAATTAGAAAGAACAGATTTTGGGAACCAAAAGCGAGGAAACAAAGAAATGGAAAATCAGGTTTCAGATGAGGTGGGAAAAAGAGATGTGAGACAAAGAGGGAGTTGAGAGTTGGAGCTTCTAGTTCTGAGAAAGAGGCAAGGGGAAGAGGGAGAAGGAGATGATCTGATAAGGGTTCGTGAATCTGATGACGGGGACACGATCTCCCAAACGACGCAAAGGAATAGAGTAGAGGGGTGAGGGGTTGTTAGGGCTGGCCATTTCACTCTTGTGTCGTTGTCACGAAACGCATCGTATCATTGGCCCTAACGTCCTGAGGAAAAACCATAGTATCACACGCAAGGTAAGAGTGAATTGGACCTTTTTGACATCAACTTGTAATTTTTTAGTTATTATTGATTATTGATTAAAAACATATTTTATCAATAAATAAAAATTAAAATTTTTTTCGTATTAAATTATTATTTTTTAAATTAGCAACTAAGCAATCAAATATGTGATTTTCACAGACAAAAAAAAAATTAATAATAACAATAACAGATTAATGGTAAATTTGAATAAAGAAGAATCAGAATTGGTAGCGGGAAGATCTGGGATCTAGCCTGCCCACTTCGGATTGTTTAAAAATTTTAAATTCAATCAGATATTTATTATTTTCGCAATTGTTCCTAAAATTGCTAACTGTGCTTTACAACAATTCTGATACTAATTAGTTTATTATGTACCGACTGTTTGTTTACCTCATCCTTAAAAGTAGTCAAATCTATATTCCTTTCCCTAAGCGAAATTGAGATAAGTGTAGCAAGGACTCGGGATGTCTACTGAGTTCTTTTACTGATTGGAGGCCCAATTTAGTTTTATATCGGACTACAACTTTTAGCCCTGAATTCATTTCGACATGATTAGATTTGATTATTAATTATGTTAAATTGGTTTAATTGAGTTTGGATTGAGTTTTTTTTTTAATTAAAATAAATTTTATTATTGAAATAATTTTTTTAACCAAAAAAAAAATTTGAAAGGAAATAAAATAAAATAAACAAGAATTTAGGATTTGAAATACAAAATAATAAAAAGTTGAAAAGTATTAATATTTTAAAATTTATTTATAAATCAAAATTAGTTTAAATTAAATTAAAAATAGATTATAAAAATTAAAAAATAAATTTCAACGCAAACTTTTTTTATTTAACCTAATCATACTAACTAAATTGATTAGATCAGTGCTCACTCTGGCTGGGATCATGACACCAAAAAAAAAAAAGGGTCTTACAAACTTGTCCAAATAATGCTCAAGTACATTCAATTTTAGTGACAATTGATAATTCAAACTATTGAAATTAGTTATCATTACTGTTTCTATTACTTATCTGTATATGGAAAGATTTCAAAATTATAAAACCTAAATTCATAAAATTTTAAAACTTAAATCCTTAAATTCCAATGAAACTAAAATCTAAACTCTAAAACACTTAACCTTTCGAATTTTAAATCTAAAACCCTGCCCCGCTAAGTCTTAAATTTTTAGAATAAGATAACTATTCAAAATATTTTTATGGACACAAATAAAAAAATAAAATGCTTTTAAAAGTTTAACTAACAAATATTTAAAATGAGAAACATTTTTAATTTTAAGATTTTAAATTTTATGACCGCAAAATAATCTAGTCACATTGATAAATAATCAGAATAATAATGTTTGTTAGTTTAAAAAATTTGAATTATTATTAATTATTACTTTAAATGTGTTGTTTTTGAAAAATATTTATGCCCTTAAAGCTCTTATTAACCAGACTAGCTGCAATCGGAATACAACAATTCAGATCAAGTTCGAATCTACGGAATTCTAGACAAGTTATAAAGAGAGATGCAAAGTGTGAACCGCATATTTTAAAAAAGTAATTAACAATGTTAGAAGCTAAAAGCATAGTGGATCCAAAGTAGAGTACACACCAATGAAATGAATAGACATAATTACAACAGACGCGCATCAAAACCACCTGAGCATCTTCAAGTAAGTTGTGCATGGTGGCTGCAAACCCTTAACGTCGTGGGCATTATACGTACAGCATATTTAAGGGAAAACGTACTTCCTCATACATGAGACTCACAAGTCTACGTGGTACTTGGGCTGCAGAATAGGTTTTTCAGGAATGGCATGCCCACTTCCATTGAGCTCCCAATGTAAAAGAAAAAAAGGAAATGCACAGAAAGTGAAGAAACCAGCAGAGATGGTTTCGTGACATGCAAGGTTTGGATCTTCATTAGATTTCTTGCTTGCAGATCTTAGCTTAGATTTGTGGGACATCAATATTCGTCAGTTAGCAAGCGCCTATTGTAGTCGTTATCAAAATGTAGGAGATTTATGGCGTAAGTGTGTCATTAAGCACACATTGAAAAATCAACATGCACGCCTGCGCATGGAAACTCACGAGCATTTTATGTCTTTACAAAAGTACTGTCATAAACTTCGTGTTTCTCCTCACACATAGGACTCTATTCTTTAATCACTGATTAAAGCTGAAGTGTCCAGAACCACAAATTAAAGCTGCATATCTAGATTTACATGCCCTTTGGTTTAGCATTTCTAGTTGTAGCATGTAATATACTTTATGGATAAGCTCAAATTCAGATAAGTGCAAGCTGCTTAGTGGTGAAAACAACAGCACACTTGCAGACTATTGAATAACTGACAAACTCTGTTACGACATAGAATGTTTACATGCCGACAACTAGGTATGCATAATGACAGATATGAGTGAAATTAGAGCTGTCTTCTACAGCAACAGCATTTTGTTTTATGCACAAGCATGCACTATATACATTGGTATCATTCTTGTCTCTATATCTTAGCCTAGACAAACAAGAGTTTCCTTTCAGAGTATGTAGCTTACAAGCAAAGAATAAAATATATTAAAAAAAAAGAACTCAAATAGATATTAGTGAAGCCTTAAAATGGTTACAAATATGCATGGCTATGTGCCATAAAGTGATGGAATATTTTAGTCTTATGTTATCAATATAAATAATTACAACTATCTGGCATCATTTAATTGTGTTCAAAGGGGTCTGGCATTCATTAATAATCATTCTATTCTGTAATTTTATAGACATATTGTGTTTAGGATTGACCAAAACACTCAACATATGTCTAAATAAACCAAGCACCTCCTGTATGATGCTTTCAATGCTCAGCTTGAGGATCCAACATTTGTTAAAAAAAAGCGATTAATTAATGTACGTCGTGGAGAAATAGCTTGATAAACGTTACTTTTCCCAGGACTCGAGCCACACCTTCAAGTTTCGGGTGTGATCTGCAGTCAGTATTATAGTTGAATGCCAACAATATTTTAACCTCGGACATATATGTGCCATCTAAGGGCTCTCAGGCAATATATCCTAGTCTACTGTCTATCACTCTCACGCACATGAGAAAATAGAGGCTGCAGAAAATTTCTGAAACGAAAATTAAATAATAGGTCACTTTGGTAAACCACTAGAGCACATGATTCTTCGAAGCAAACAAACAATATCTGAGTAATATGGAGGATTTTATGGTACGCATAGATACATAATTCTGCAGATATGACAGTGACAGATAAATGCTGAGAACAAGAATATAGAAGGAGTAAAACAATCTCTAAAGCGGCTAGGTTGACAAAGATGATACTTTTCAATTATAAAATTAGATATAACAATTATCTGAAGGGAAACTTATGTGGAAAGCAAAGGAAAGACTACTAAACAGGGAATAAAGATACTCCTGAACCTCAAGTATGTAGAGAAAGAATGTTATCATATCAATATTTCCCTTTGATCCCATTGCAATCGAATTAAGAACAATTGACACTAAAATTTCAGTTCGGATGAAATAGGCTAGAAATGATATGGAATCAGCAGCCCATTCTTCCTCCATAATTCGATGATTAAGTGCAGCCTCCAGTGCTTTTTGTGAAGTAGGAGATGAATAATGGGTATTGACATCTCCAATAGGTCTAGCATCATGATCAAACCCATTTTGGAGTTCATCAATTGTCAATTTCAAAGGAATGTTTTCTTTGATGCTGAAACCTGCCAATGCTCTGGTCTATGAAAATTTCAAAATTATAGGAACAAGTTGTTCTTACCACTGCCCACGCTAGCCAAAACCCAAGGATCTCATATGAAGAAATGTAGTACATAAGTAAAAGAGAAGACTAAGCAAATTAAAATTTGTCGGTAGATACATGAAAGCTAGTAATATGACAAATAACCAGTTATAATGCACAACCTCAGCCAAAGCACCATATGAGATAGCCATTGCTGTCACCAGGAACGGAACCAAAAAGAGAAATTCAGGATTGAAGATATTAGAAAAGATGACAAAGACTACAGAGAGAGACACACATGTTCCTGTGTTCATATTTCCTAAGTTTTCTCTTTACATGTAAAACGCACGACATCTGGCATATGCTTTCAATATCACTTTACATCTTGCGAACTTCATTTCATATTCTTGACTTAATTCCAAATATGAGTACTTGTGCACCTTAAGCCAACAAAATTGATCCTCCAAGAGCCAAGAAAAGCAAATGTATACTATTATTCACACACAAGGGAGGGAAGTTCAAAATATTCTCCCAAGCTCCCAAGAAACATGGTTTTATAACATATGAAAGTACAAACCTAACCATGGGAAATATCTACCTTCTGTTGAAGATACCGAAATAACTGGGGGATTGTAAATTCAGGCTTTTCCCTTGATTTGATACATAACTTTGCAACAGCTAGAAGGTTTTTTAACTCCCTAGAATCATAATTGTCTCCAAGATCAGGGTCTATCATCTTATGTATGGAACTGAAAAAGCTTGATTCTTGTATCCATTGGATTAGATCAGAGCCTTCCATCTCTGAAGACTGACCAGTGACCAGTTCCAGTAAGAGCACTCCCAGTTGGAATATTATGTTACCACTTTTCTGCCCCAGGCTGTCATCTGAGATGGAACAAAACAGGAGGACAGTAAGATCATTAATATATAAATTTGTTTGTTAAACTAGTTTATGAAGAAAAGTCACCTTTTGAAAATGGCATCATAACAGGATTTCCACAAGTAAGAAGGCCAAAATCAGATAGCTGTGAAAATAGTGGGCAATGTCATTTAATAATAAATACCATTTCTGAATTTGAGTCCTATCTTTGCCCTTTGGCATGTCTATTAAAACAAAAAGGTGAGAGTTTGCAGCAAGAGAGCAATTTTCCTTACCTTGGCTGTAAAATTCTCATCTAGCATGATATTGCTAGAGCTGATGGAGACATGACATAATGGTTGTTCAATGAAGAGAAACAAGTATTCCTACATTCAAAATTACCATATGTAAGTATTGGCATTTGTCAAAATGAGATAACTGCTAGAAGACATCTGTAGTTTCCAGCTTCAAAGTGATGTAATGCTAGTTTTAGTTCAAATGTACAAATTAAATGGCATGTTGAATCTTCATCCACAAGCTCAAAGAAGGTTTAGTTCTAACCCGTGAATGATCACAGGATCTGTCCATTTTGGAAGTTGAATGGGTCAGAACAAACTCTTAGAATTCAATTCATAATTAATTGCAAATATCAACGAAAAGGAAGGAGGGAGGTTACATTATGCATAACTTTTTCTTGTCATCAAGCAAACTTTACTATACTTAAAACTGTTGGATTGCAGAAGTTATTTTCTTTTTGGCCTAAAGATTGCAGAAGTAATTATTATTTTTTTAGACATTTTGCAGAAGTTATCATTAATTATTGAAATTATGGTCTTTTTGTCTTACATCTTTCTGTTTACTGAGAACATTAGTTTTATTTTGGGAAATCTCAGCAGACATTCAAATTTTTCGTTCTGAAACACCTTAATATCTAGAGTAAGAAGATGGCTGAAGTGTGTCATGTGTGTAATGGCAAGCTAAAAAAACTTGGCAATTTTGGACATGCTTGCATAAGATCATGTGAGGAAATCCTGATTATAGAGCCTACCAGGGCAGCCACAACGCCAAGAGCTATCTGTAACCTTGTTGTCCAATTCAAGGGAGTCTTCAGGGGATCTGCCAGCATCCGATCATTAAAACAATCAAAATAGTTCAAACATAATATAATGCTTCCAAGTTTTCATTTTTTATAAGTTACCATTTAGATGCTCCTTTAAGCTTCCGTTCTCTATGTTGTCAAAAATGAGCAATCTGCTGATATAGCCAATGGAAAATGTTAAAAATTTAGTCAGATCCATCTGAATTTAACAACAAAAGTGGTCCATGCACAGTTAATATAGTGTTTAGAACACAAAAAACAAAGACTTGTAAAGGGTTCCCCTTCATTCCTCAAAATATTTTCCTGAAGAGTACAAGCATCTATAAGCATCTTACATGCCATTAAGTAATGGCAAGGCTCATATCAGATAAGAATCTTATAAGATCATTGGCAATCTCAAGTGCAACGCAACAGTTGAGGCTCAACTGGCTAGCAATTCCGAAGCCACAAATGCATGATCTAACTTTAACTATGCTTGAACATGAAATTATGCTTCAAGAAGGAGGAATTGGGGATTGAGTTTCCCAAACAGGAGCTGCAAGAAGAATTTGGTTTTCCTAATAGGAATTTCCAACCTTTTCAGCGTAAGCCTCAAAATTCTTGAGAGAAAACTTCCAAGTAACTGATAATTACTAACTAGCTACTCCTTCTGATCAAAGCATTGTGAAATAAAATAAAAAATAAAAAGTTTACGTAAGTATATATGTGATTATTGAAACACTAGATAGTCTCATAGGCCACAAACCTCTTATGTTTCACGGAAAACCCTTTGAGTGACAGAAGGTGGCGATGATGCAAGCGCCCCAGGAATTGCACTTCACTGTAGAAAATGTCATTTCCTTGATCAAAATCTTTTACTTCTTTCACCAAAGAAACGCTACCATCTTCAAATTTGGCCGTATATGCAACAATATGAGAATTGCTATAGACGATTCTGTGAAAACCATCTGTTGCCCTTTTAACATCCTTGTACGAAAGTCGCCTCACAAAGTAAACTTGATCTGAATTCAGGGCTTAAACAAGTTCAATACATCTAGCCATAAACACCTAACGGCTAATAAGTCCAAATTTCTAGTATACTCCTAAAATCTAATACAACCAAAAGGCCTCGTTTGTTTTAATTCAACCACCGGAGTAAACTAACAGATATTCAGAATTAGTCAAGATTGCAACTTCCCATACTCAGCTTTATTCACTACAAAGTAAATTATACAAGTTTAAGAGAAATTAAAGCATATCAACTTCAGATCAGCCAAAATTATAATTAAATTAGCGCAAGGCGACAGTGGTTGAATTCATAAAGATGGTAAGGTTAACAGGGGGAAGAAATTGAAAAGAGAAATAAAAGAAAGAAATTGATAAAAGATTGGGATACCAGAGCGAGATCGGTGAAGCCATGCAAGAAGGTGGCGGCGCAGCTTGCGGATCAAGGGATCCATGGGCATGAAAAAGGAGGGTTAACAATGTTGAGTGGAAAGGTAACACCGTAAAATTCCATTCCTTGTAGTAGTAACTACTTTTATAGAACGAATCTGCATAATCTTTTCATCTTCGGAGAGAGAGAAAGAGTGAAACAGAGAGAGACACGCAGAATTTTGAAGGACTGAAGGTGGGACAGTGATCGATCAGTCGGTAAAAAAACTATAAACGTCTCCTATAACTCCGAGAGCGTTAACAGATAGTACCTCGGTTTATATTATGAAGAAAACTTACGTACACTTTCTTACATATTTATATAAGATATTTTAATTAATTAATAATATTTGTATAAATTTTATACTTCATTTATTTTTTTATTAAAAAATTATTCACATCTCATTTATTAATGAACAAATCTAATATAAATATATATTTAAGGAATAGCATATAGATTTTTTTTTATATTATTTATGACATTACTTTAAAACGGCGTTGTCGTTTACTGGTACGGGTAACTCATGGTTTGGCCGCTGACTTGTAGTTGAGTGTTGCACATTAATCCTGACGACGGCGATTTGGCACATTTAGGTCAGACTTATACATTATGGTAAATTTTTTTTTAAACTTCACAAAGTTGGGGATGTAATATGATGACGGCACGATAGATTAAAATAATTTGTTATATTTATATTTTAATTTTATTAATTTTAGATTTTATTTTTAAATTTAATTATGGTCAATTTTTAATTTATTTTTTTATTTTTTTAGTAATTTATACTAAAATATTAATTTATAAATTTATTAACTTATCTCTATGATTTTATTTTAATGATTCTCTGACTCCCTAATTTTATATTTATTTTAATTTATAAATTGAAGTTTGGGGAACAACTAAAAAAATTAAAAAGTTTAAGAGGTAAATTGAAAGTTTTAAAAAAATTTTAGATTCATAAATAAAATCTAAAATATTTTATAATCAAAATATAAATATAAAAAATTATTTCAAATTAAAATGAAATTAGCATAATTTGACATATTATTGTTATGTATCTTTTATATTAATATGTCATGTAATAATTGCACAAGTATATTTAATTTTATAATTATACTGAAAATGTCACCATTAATTATATAATAATTTATTATTACAGAATGAATTGTTAAAATTTTTGTAATGACTTATATTGTATGAGTTTAAATTCTTTTCCCTTTTCTCAATGCAATTTATTTTTATTATGTATTTTAGTATATATATTATAGTGTAAATTTGTATGTTTATTATCAATAAATTTTACTTAACACTATTTATTATTGTATTATTAATGCTTTTTTTTTAAATTACACCTAATTATATAAAATAAATAAATAAAAACATATATTACTTTCACACCACCTTATTTACTCTTTTTCAATACCATCTATTAATAGTATTAAAGTTTATTAGTCTTGTCTTATCACAATTCATAATATCAATCCTCATTCATTACCCTAAACAACAAACTTTAAATTCTAAATATTATACATTATTGTATTGAATGGAAGTATCAACATTAAGTAAAATTTATTTGGGTTGTATTTTTGAATTTAATATAAAATCATTTTTTAACTTAATTTTTCATAGATAAAATATTTTTTAATTTGATTACTCTTAAATAAGATTATTATGAATAATGTCTTTATAAATAATGATTATATTTATAAAAAATTAAATTGAAAAATACTTATTTATATATATTTTTAAAATATTTTATTTTAAAAAATTATATCGAAATAATAATCAAATGAGAAACTCATCTGACAAATGCATTATATGCAAGAAGCCAAAATCAATCGATCAACAATACACGTCATTGGTATTTGTAACTTGTAAGTAATTAACATTATTTCTAAGGATGGACTTTGAACTTAATTTTAATTCGTAGGTGGTAAAAAGTTTTAGATTAAATATTTTAACTAAGTAAGATAAATTTTTATAATTTAAAAGGGTGAATTCCTATAAATTAATGAGTTAAATTAAAAATATAAAATAAAAGTATATATAAAAAGTAAAAATTTTAAAAATTCAAAAAGGACAATGATCCCATATCCCTTCTAAATTCATTGTCATTATCTCATTCTTTTATAAGATTTTAATATACACATGATTCTTTAATAAAATTGTTACATTAAACAAGTAAAACGCTAGTTAACGTTATATTAAAACACTAAATTAATAGATGTCTTAATATATTGTCTTACTTAAAATAATTATTTGGATACGTTTATTAATTAAATAATAATAATATAATTATGTCTTTCTATTATGACTAATTATAGTGATGCTTGTGAATGCACTTAAAATTTTACATTAATTTATACCTCATACCTTAATACTTTTCTATTCTCAGCTTATAATAATATGGCTCGGCTCAATTGGAAAGTTTTAAATTTAATTTAAAGAAATCATGCTTGTCGTCGTAAAGATTGTAAGTGTGTTATTTAAACCAATAATGCTCACTCTTTCAATTATGGGCTAAATGACAACTCCCGTGCTCATGATTCTTTGTTTGAGAATATTAACAGAGTTTATGTGCTGCTACGGTGAGATTGAGATATTTAAAATTTCAATTGTAATTAAAATAGAAATTTGTTTTATAAATATTTTGATTTAATTTAATAAAATTTTTCTCTTAAAATCATTTTTTTTTGTTTACACATAAGTAAAAAATAAATAAATTTTTATTTTTAATAAAAATTTATAAACATAAAATATAATTATGTAAATTTATATTTAACTAAAATTAATTTCATAAAACTTCAATTCAAGCTAAGCGTATTTTGCCATCATTTTGCACAAAAAAAGGTCAGACTGAGCATGTTAAAATTATAACAAAGGATGCATTTATTTTTTTGAATAAAGTTGAATATGTAAAAGCAACAATTAAGATATATTTTAAATGTCAACCTTTCGATATTTTCTCATCTTTTTCGGTTAATCTCTTATTATTCGTATGGTAGGGTGGGTATCGAAGTTCGGGGTGTCTTATTCGATAAACCTGACATACGGAAAAACGGTCGTCCTGCGCAGAGAGACGGTGATCTTTCCGTCGATCACTTTCGGCGATCCATGGAGGTTCGATCTCCTCTGAAGATTCACTTTCTTTTATGCTTATCTATCCTATTGCTTCCATCTTTTCAGGCTCAAGCTACAAGTGTCAAATACTGCGGTTAGTTCTCTGTTCACATCTTATTCGATCCTTTTTATTTGAGTGAATCTTACCCAGTTCAAGATGAGGATTACTTAATTTTTTTGTAATGTTTAATTTATTTTTGTTCATCTTGGGTCATATTACTCGATCAATTTTTTACCAGTGTGCGATACTTAATAATAATGATCTCTCTCGTCATTAGGTTTTCTACTCTAATTTTTGATTGTCATCTTCTTTTGCTTCGGTATTATCAGTAGTTGTTGATATGCTTATCCTCTAGTGTTTTTTTATAGCAACCAACCAGATGTGATGGAGCTGTGTTCTTCAATGCTCTGGTATTTTGGTTGTTGAGCCTTTCATGATCCATCGTATAAAATTTAAAGCTGTTTCAAAAAGTAACGTTTTGATTCTAATTTGCTTAATGAAATTTAGTGATTGGGTCATTCCGTTTTGAGCAAGAGCATCTATTCCGGCAGCAACAGCTGCATCTGATCACATTTCTCTACATTTCGTTTAAATTACGGTGACTTTATATCAATTTATAATTCTGTAAACATTTTATGCAGAAAAGAAACAAGACTATGCTGTGAAGGTGAGTGGAATAGAAATATCACCTGACCCTGTGGTTCGGGGAAAACCGGCTACCTTTAGGATCTCCGCTGCTTCTGGTGACCTCACACTTTCTCGTCTTTTGCGTTTTTTTTTTCTTTATCTTTATTATAATTTTTTTGTCTTTTTTATGCCAATTTCCATCATGCTTTCTCTTTGCATTTTAAATGTATGGTTTAGGTATTATAGCAATAGTATGTGATGCCTACAGAGCAGATATAGATTGAATTTAAGATGAAGTTTACCACAAATAATTGGATTGACATTCATCTCTTTGTAAACAAAAACAGTTGATTTTTACAACCAGCACTGATTGTTTCTTGAGATTCACCAGTCATTTGGTGTATGAGAGTGGCTTTGGTAATCTAATAAGTGGAGTTGCCATTTATGCTTTACTCAGGCAAACCAATTTCTGGCGGGAAACTAGTAATCGAAGTTTCGTACTTTGGGTTGCATGTCCATACAGAAACCCATGATCTTTGCGAGGAAGCATCCTGTCCTGTCAATGCAGGCAACTTTGTGCTTGCTCACACTCAAACACTGCCTACATTTACCCCTCCGGTTAGTTTCACTTTACCATATACATTCTCTTACCATTGCTGGAGTCATGCTAAAACTAACAATTTATCATGAATATTGAGTATTTGTCGATATTTATTAGCAGTCCCTTGACATTTACATGCATGCTGAGGTTGCACTGCGTGTACCATCTTACCTTTTATGCTCTTACCTGGAAAACTATTACAACGACAAATGTTAGCAATTATTAAAGAGCAAGTTTGTTGATGTTTTATTAATTGTAAAAGTAGATTGAAATTTTCTTTTGTTTCATATAAATTAATTTTCCTTTAATAAAATACAGAAAAGAAGAATACTTGTATGATCTATCTGTAACATCATGTATTGCTTAGATCTAAAGTCAAAAGTCATGTTACCATGAGAGCATGCCAATCCAGTTGGTAATTGTTGGAATTCTGTTCTTAACTATCATGGTAAAGAAGGTAATAATGCCAAGTAACCTATAAGCATGTTGGCCTTTGAATCAACTAGGTCATTCTGTTTGTCTGACATCGGAACCTTTAATGTCCACTTAAAGCTATGAAGTAGGTTGTTTGCATACTTTCTTGAGTGGTAGATGTGGTGAGCGCACCCATCCTAACTAATTTTCACCTTCTCTTGTTTTGGGTTGGTGTGTATGGCTGGCTTCAGTTGAACTTTTTGACCATAAAATAGTTGAGTCGTATAATTTCATGCATGTTGTTCTTTTAACCTGTTTTCACCAAGTTGTCTACCTTTGGTTCTTTCAATATTTTGTGACAAAGATTGTCTGATGCGGAATAACTGGATTAAAATGGCAAGACTGGACTCATCCAATTTTTCTGCATAGTATGATATCTGAGATAATGTTCAATATTCTTTAGGATGCTGATCTTATTATGTTCTTGGCCTCTCCCTTTCTTCCACACGTCACTGATTTTCTGCTAGTGCAGGCTTGACTTTTTCCTCTTTTCCCTGGCTTTGCCTGCATGTTAATTTTTGCTTGTTTAACACAGTCATAAGCAATTTACTTTGTTGGTTGAGTTTTACGCATCCTTACTTGAAAGTTAAGTTTAGGAAATCTCTCTTCAAATACTAACATTGTTAAATTCTTGACGTTATACTGTCTTGTTAAATTCTTGACGTTATACTGTCTGGTGATATATATTGAGTGTGCTCAGGCACTCATTAGTCTAGATGAATGCTGAACGCTTTAGCTTTGAGTCGCACAGCTTAAGTTAGTCTAGATGTAGAAACATTACCTTCTGGCAATTGGTGTTATACCTTTGTTTTTTCCTTCTATGTCATGCATTATTGCCTTTCTGTTAGATTAATGCGGATAACTTCTTGTAAGTTGTACCTCTTGAGAACCAGACGTGATTAGGCTGTTTTACCCATATCTACGGTTGCCTTTACTTAGGTTGGTTGTTTTGTCTCGTTGCTTGACGTTGGCTTGGTCATGTTGAACTTGTAGTTTTTCTATTTTATTCGTTACCTCACCTCATATTATGATTTAGACTTTTCTTGTGCACCTCCGTCCTCTTTTGTTGATACATGTCTTCAATAACAATTTTCTTTTGATCATTACCTTGTCCGTTATTACTTTGGCAGGGCTCTTATATTCTGAAGATGACAATGGAGGATGAGAATAATGAACAGTTAACTTGCATCAACTTTAATTTTAAAATCGGTTTTGGTTCTTCAGTGTCCGATATTTAAGCGTCCACTGTCTTCCGCAGGACAAGTGCTACTTCAGCATTGCATATATTGTTGTCGAGTGTTTTGTTATGCTGTGCATGTGTATATCAATTCTGAACTCTTGTTAAGGAGAGGAATATAAATATAGTTATGTTGATTCAGATTAACTGTCCTATAATAATTTTTAACATACGGTGGTTGTGTCAAAAGGTCAATACTAGCACATCTTTTTTAGTGAAATTAGAAATAGTGTTTTCATAATGCATTCATATAGCCGGCTTGTGAAGCTTTTTCCTACAGTCAAATATATGATCATAAGTTGTGAACCAAGGCAATCAAATATGAATTTTCTCGTAAAGGAAAAATTAAACAATTGGTCCCTCTAGTTTTCCACTCTTTGTAATTTGGTTCCTATTTAATTTTTTTTCAAATGGCTCCGTATAGTTTTCTTCCATTTCAAGTCTGCTCCTTGCCGTCATACTGTGTCAAAACGCCGTCCCTTTTCCTAGGCTTTTGTCAAGAAGTGCCAGAAATTTTGCACTCGCTCCTTTTAGTTGCACCTTCGTCATCTCTTCATTGATGTGGGCATTTGACATCCTTGGACCGTTCGACGTCTATGTTGAAACATGTACCAGACCAGCCTGAATTCTGACAGCAACAGACCTACACCAAATGGGCGGAAGCAGAACTAAGCACCAGGAGAGCATGATTTGGCAAACGGAAGTAGCCATCCCTTGGAGCATGGTTTGACCAACGGAATTAGCTAATTTTCACATGGCTGGCGACATGGATCAATATAGACAATGAAGAAATTGAATGATATTTTAGAGAAATTCTCTCTAAAGAAGTTAAATTGCCTTTTAGTCCTACCATAGTATTAGCTCCCCCTAAAATCCTCCTTGTAGGACATGAGGAGAGGGTTGGTGTTGGAGAGGTGCGCCCACTAACGCACTGCTTAGACGCGAAGGATGGGGTGGCGAAGTTGCGGATGTTGCAGGGGGTGAGGGAGAGGAGGATGTTGTAAGTGCCTTTGGTTGGTGGATGAACATGAGAAATGGAGGATGATGAGAGCAGCGACGTCGAGTACTATGAGAAAGAGAAAGAGAGGGGGACAAATGGAGAAGAAGGAGAAGATGGAGGCTCGGGAAGGAAACAAACAATAGAGAAGAGAGAGAGGAGAGAAAGCTATGAGCGAATAATAAAAAGCACAAAATAAGGGGAGTAAAGCCGAGAGAAAGAACAATGAACAAGCTAGATATATAAAGAAGGCCTTGTTTCGGGCATAATGAACAAGGTACGGAGTGAAGGTGATCTATGGTGAATGAAAGTGAATTGCATTGGTGAGAATGAGAGGAAAGAAAGAAAAAAGCAAAGAAAGTGAGCGACGAAAAATAATAGATATAGATAAAGTCTGAGAAAGAGGTGAAGACAAGAGACAAAGGCAGAAGAAAAAGAGGAGCTAAGAGACCGAGAAGAACTCAAGTGAAATAAAAGATGGAGGATAACGAACGAAAGGGAGAGTCATGTGTCATTAAAAGAATACAGGGTAGTTACTGCCAACAGCTTTCTTTCTCTCACGTGATACGCCCTTTATTTCCTTTGTTGACCCATGTCAGCAACCATGTGAAGACTAACTACTTCAGTTTGCCAAATCATGCTCCATGGGATGGCATTTTGACAGAAAATGATGGGCGGGAGTGCACTTCAAACGAAAGAAAACTATAGGGTTTCTTGTGAAAAAATTTAAGCTATAGGGATCAAACTACAAACAGTCGGAAACTATAGGGACCGGTTGTTGAATTTTCTCTTTCATAAACTTATAAGCTTATAAACTTTCAGGTTAAGGCATGGATAATTGTGTAATAAAATCTAATGTTGATATGGGAATTGACATTTGAAGTGCATATTAGCGCGTGGAGAATCAGGCACGTTTGATTCTTAGAATAGTTAAAATGAGAATGAATTTGAGAATAAAAATAAATTTTATAAAATAAAATCTTATGACTTATATACTATATTTATATTTAGTATAATATTAAAAAATAAATAAAAATAAAATTGAAATTAATAAATGATTATAATATTTTTATATAAAAATTAATTATTTTTTATTAAAACATTATTATTCAAAAAAAATTAATATTTTATAAAATTATTAGTTTTTTATTATTAAAAATTGATTATTATTGTTATAATATTAATCATTATTTTTTTAATTTTATATTTCTTTTAATTTTTTCCTTATCTGTTATCATTATCGTTCTTCCTTCACCGGGTGCAGATCATTGTCCGCAGCGAGATCCGTTCACAGCAACGACGAGAAGGCAACAACTGTGGGTGAAGTTCTTCCTTGTAGTAGTGGCAGCTTGTTAATCACGATGACGGGAAGGCGACAACGGGGAAGGCAATATGATTTGATTTGGCTTCCCTCTCTCTTTCTCTCATCAATCTCCAGGAAGGCGACGGCGAAAAATTTTCGACGTGATGAATCCGAAGATGGGTCTTCCAGCGTATAATCTGCAACCTGATGGTGAGTATTGGTGTTGGAGGGTGCTGGTAATGGTGTCTTCATCGATCTTTCTCTGCTCTGCCTCTGCCGGTCTCTCTTCGCTTGTACCGTGACCTCTCTTCATCAGATATGAATGAGAGATGGCCAAAAAAACAAGAAAGAGAGGTATGAGAGTGAGAGGACGAGAGAGCAAAGGATGACAGTAAGAGAATGAAGAGAATTAGAGGGTATAATGGTCATTGTGTTGTCTATTGCTTCCCCCAAAATTTGGAGGGTTTGGCTAATACCTCATTCGTTGTGGGAATCATATTCCCAAGGCAATGTTATTTCCTTGCCAATCCGACAACTAAATATGGAATTGGATCCATTCCTATTCCATCTTTTTAGATTCTACCAACCAAATAGGAACGCGCTTTGACTGCTGTATGGAATTGAATTACATTCTCCTACACATATATTTTACTTTCAAGTTTTAACCATAATTGGAACAGTACTCAGAATTTGAATAGCTCGCCCAAAACCAATTTTATATTGAGACAATGTCATATCATATGAAAAATAATATATCTTTATTTTGTTAAACAAAATTAAAAAGGATAATCTTGACTTAATGATGAATCCAATTTATGTTAGAATATTTTTTGAATTATATGGATTAGTATTATTATGTTATTAGGTCAATTTCATTTGATGACTAATTAGATAGTTAATTTTGTAACTGTAAACTAATAATGGATTGAATTTATATTCATTGTTGTAAGTAACTAGTGATGAGTTGAATTATCTATAAACCCATTGGGCGGAGACCCCAACCTACAATCCAAGAGTATTAGTAATTATTTCATCAAATTGTTAATTAAAAATTAATTACTAAGAGAAAGTTAATGAGCTTTTTTTATTTAAATAATAAAAGATAAACTATTTTCAATATATATCTAAAGGTTTTATTTTATTCAAATTATTATTATTAAAAGAAAACTTTATCAGTTATGTTTTTTAGAGTAGCCCTAATTTAGATTTTGGATGATAACTCTCTTTGAAGTTATGTACGTACTCTGGCAAAACTCTCTTGGATATTGCAGGTTGTTATATTTTCTCTGCCAAACTGCACTGTCTTCTATAGTATTAGGTCAAATCTTTATATCTTAATATTTCTCATTCCTGTACATGTATTTTGCACTTAATTGACTTCAATTGATATCATAGCCCCATAGAAATTTTTGAACTTCTTTTCTTGTGGGCTATTTTGATGTAAATTGCTTCTCTATGTACATGTTCATGCCTAATGCATTTTGAAAAGTTAACACGCTTACATTCTTGCACCATTTTTAATCCTATATATTTTGAATTAATTTCACACAATCAAGAAGAAATCGTTCGAAATTTCTTGAAAGGTCTTGTTTAATGATGAATTTTGAACATAATGGTGCTTAGTTTGTCAGTTAAATCAGTGGCCTCTATTAATGCTAGTTTAAATGAAACCTTTTCTTTTTTCGAATGAGATATCTCTTTAATGGAAGGGTATTAGCCAAACTTAACATAAGGGAATGATATATCACAAAACAACAAACAAAATGGTACCAATTTTGTCCCCTGAAGCATTGAATTTGGCCAAGTTGGGTATATGGTGGAATTCAGGTCAGGCTGACCTGTTCCAAGGTAGAAGATGATGATTAGTCGCAGTAAAGTAAAGCCCACGCTCACCATACGCTTGTGATGGCGTATACACTTCACGCGTTGGTCATCTGGTCCCAAATTTTTTACAGTTCTACTCTACTTGCCATTTTCTATCTTTTGGTGATTTTTTCAAAATTTTTTAAGCCTTAGAAATAAGAGTTTTAAAAGATTGAGGGCCT
The DNA here is from genome assembly GCA_037074485.1 of Delonix regia. Taxonomy (NCBI): domain Eukaryota; kingdom Viridiplantae; phylum Streptophyta; class Magnoliopsida; order Fabales; family Fabaceae; genus Delonix; species Delonix regia. The sequence goes on along the minus strand of CM073456.1, from coordinate 12,541,378 downwards.
TAAAATAATATGTAACTAAGGTATTTTGACCTGAAAAATTTTTGGTACTGACTAGACATAGTGAGGAACAACATACCCAATTCACTCTCCTTGATTATGTATGAATAAATTAAAATTAACTTCTTTGTATTGTTTAATGGATCTTATTCCCGATTTAGGCATGTATCTTAAAGAATGAGTTGTGTATGGAGTCTGTTGTAGACCTTTTGGGTCACATACATCTATTGATTGTGTGCTCGCCTATAGTAGACTCAATCATGATAGTGTTTCCTTTTTTTCTTTTTTAAATGAACAACATATACTGTATTTGTTATTTCATTCCTTATATTTAAAGACAATATAACTGCTATTATTAGGGATGAGTCTGAATATTATGAGAAGTCTATTAAAGAGAGAGAATGTATATTATGTTGACAATGGACATACCCTATCAGTGTAATATTGTTAATATAATTTTTGTGAATTAGGTATATTTATCACTAGTTAGCAGCATTCTTTTAATTGATGCTTTCATAGTTGTTTTTATCCTATCGATATAGAAACTATAGATCCATTTTTTTTTTTGGTGTTATTTTTCTTTATGGTCAAATCTGTGGTACGCATGAGTTTTCCTTCCTTGGTTTATTGTAGTCTAGAACCTTTAGGTGGGATTATAATGAACATCTTGTTATACAGTTGTATAAGCTAAGTTTTGTGAAGGAAATCTTGTTTTATAATTATGTTTTTTAGACATAATTAATGTTTTCTAATTTTGTTGCATCAGCTTTTATGTTCCAACAACTGTCTGTGGTGAAAACTTTGAATGAGACTAACTTTGATAACTGGCATAAATTCCTTGATATGTATCTGATTATCTTTAAAGAGGATTTGACCATGAGAGAACCAAAGCTAATAGATCTTACTGCTAAGTCTAATGTTACTAATAGAACTTATCACAAGTAATGGCATGAGTCCAACAGATCTGTCTGACAGTTATGAAGTATACCATTGAAAAGACCATCAGACAAGTATTCTTGAGGACACTGTTATTGAATACTTCAAGGCTATAAGTGAGAAGTTCAAGAAGTTTGATAAGATGCAAAAGGCTTATTATCTTTCTTTGCTGAATAACACTAATTATGATGGAGTGTCTAGGATACGTGAACATATGATGAAACTAGTAAATTACTACAACAAGTTGAAGTCTTTGAATGTTGACTTGGTGAAAGTTACCTTGTCTATAGAGTTCTACAGTCTCTTCTAGCTGAGTATGAGGTTCTCAGAACCACCTATAACTTTCAAGAAGCTGAATGGATAGTTGATCAGATGATTTCTATTGTGACTCGAGAGGAGGAGTCATTAAAGAAAGCAAGTTCACATGTTCATTCAGTAAACTATATCTCTCAAGGTTCATACAGCAAGGCTAAAAATGAAAAGTAGAAAGGAAATAAGTCTGAGGGCAAGACTGATGGTAAGAGATTCTTTGGACCCAAGAAGAACAATAAGACGAATAAGAGTAAAAATAAAAAGAAATTTATGGGTGAATGTCATTATTGTAAGAAGCCTAACAATAAAATTTCAGATTGTCAGAAACTAAAGAACAAGCGTGAGAAAGAAGGTATCTCTTTTGGAATTACCCCTTTAGCTCTGGTTTGTTTTGAATCTAATAATTTTGAAACCTCCATGGATACTTACTTGTTGGATTCTTGAGCAACTGTTCATGTTACTAATTCCTTACAGGGGCTCAGAGATAGGAGGAGCCCAAGTGGAAGGGAAAGAACCATTGCGGGAATGGAAGGAAGTTTAGCTGCAGTGAATTGTATAAGAACTGTAGTTTTGAATTTGTATTCTGGACACAATTTAGTTTTATATGATGTTGTTTATGTATCCTCTTTAAGGAGGAATATGATTTTTAGTCCTGTATTAGACAAACATGGGTATTCCTTTTGGCGAGAAAATGGTAGAATTGAAGTTTTCTTTAATTTAGTTATTGTTGGAACTGCTAGCTTAATGAGTGATTTATATTGCTTGAATGCACATGTTAGTTCATATTCTACCTTTGTGGCATCTATTAATACTATTATTGGACACAAATGCCGAAGAATTGATGAAAACTCTTCAATGTTATGGCATTGGAGTTTAGGTTATATCTCCAAAGAGAGATTAGAAAGCATAGTTAGACATGAAATATTACATGACTTAGATTTTTCTGATTTTGAATTATGTGTTGATTATATTAAGGGAAAACTTCCCGTTAGAGCGAGAAGGAAATGGCTAAATAGATTTGGGACTATTTTAGAATTGATCTACATAAATATTAGTGGACCAATTACTTCTGCTACTATGGGTAATTACAGATACTTTATAACCTTTATAGATGACTTCTCCATATTTGGATGCATTGATCTGTGGCATGGTAAATTTAAGTCATTGGATGCCTTAAGGCATTTAAGGCTGCAATTGAGTTGAAATCTAGGAAGGCAATCAAATGTGTAAAATTAGACAAAAGTAGTGAATATTATGGGAGGTATACTAAAACATGTAGAAACCCTGGACCTTTTGCTCTATTCTTACTGGAGCAAGGAATCGAAACTCAATATACCATGTCTGACACTCCACAACAAAATGGAGTTATTGAATGGCGTAATCGCACCTTGATGGACATGGTTAGAATCATGATTAGTCATTCTTCCTGACCAAAGTTTTTATGGGGTAATGCCCTTAAGACAACAACTTATATCCTAAATCAAGTTCTACGTAAGTCAGTTGAAAAGACCCCATATGAACTTTTCACTTGTAATAAGCCTAGTTTAAGGCACTTTTATGTATGGAGTTATAGAGCAGAGGTGAGACTCTATAATTTTCAGCTCAAGAAATTTGATTTTAGGACTATAAGCGGATTCTTCATTGGGTATTGTTCAAGATCTAGATGATGTAGATTTTATTGTCTTAATCACATTACCAGGGTTATTGAATTTGATAGAGTATTCTATTTTAAGGATGACTTGGACAGTGGGAGTGATGTTCCTAGAGCAATCAATTTGCATCATGAGGATGCCATATTACCCATGCCATCTTTATCATCTCTACCTGTGGTTCATGTTGATAGAGATTACACCCTTGTTAAGAATCCAGTTGATCTTATTGTAAAAGCTCCTAGAGTTGATGTGGGAGAACTAATCATTAATTTGAAATGATCACAGAGGATTTGTAAACCTACAATTTCAAATGATTACATAGTGTACTTGTAGAAATTTGAGTCAAATCGATCTAAATTTCTTCAGCACTTGAAGACATTCTGTTGGCCAGTAACTCAGTGACTATGTTGAATGAGATGAAACATGTTTTGTCATGCCAATTTGATAAGAATGATCTTTGTGAAGCCTATTTTGTCTTGGAAATTCATATTCACCATGTTAGATCTTATGACATTCTTGGTTTATCTCAGGTAACCTATTTAAATCGAGTGCTGAAGAAATTTAACATGCATTCTTGTGCTCCTTGTGCTGCACTTGTACAAAAGAGTGAGAGGTTGTCTAGATCATCTTATCCCAAAGATGATGATATAAAGATGGCAATGGATAAGATTCCATATGCATATACTATTGATAGCCTTATGTATGCTCAGGTATGCACACAACCTGATATTGCTTTTGCTGTCAGTGTGCTTGGTAGATATTTGAGTAATCTTGGTCCAAATCATGGGAGGATTGTGAAGAAAGTTATAAGGTACCTCCAAGTTACAAAATATCATATGCTTACTTTTAGAAAATCTGAGCCACTTGAAATAGTGGGTTATTCTGATTCAAACTATGCATCTTGTGTGGATGATCATAAATCTATTTTTGGATACATCTTTATGATGTTTAGAGGAGCTGTCTCATAGAAAAGTTATAAGCAATCAGTAATAGCTACCTCAACTATAGAGGCAGAGTATATTGCTTGTTATGAGGCCACCCGCCAGGCCATATGGTTGAGGAAACTGATATCTAACATGCATTTGGTTGATTCTATATCACAACCTCTAACCATACACTGCAATAGTTCGTTTGCTGTTAGCTTTTCTCAAAATCATAAGAACTCCAGTCGCACTAAACATTTTTATGTTAAGTTCCTATTTGTCAGAGAAAATGTTGTTGAATTTCAGACTCATTTTATTCACATTCTTGGTGAACATATATTGGCGGATTCGTTGACCAAAGGTTAGCCTATAGGAGTCTTCCAAAGTCACATGACTCATATGGGTGTTGTTGAAAATTATAACGTAGCTTTGGTTTAGTGAGAGTCTGAGTTAAGTTTTTAAGGGACTTTTGGATTGTAATATGATAGTTTAAATGTCATTTTGTATTCCATTCTATTCAAATATTAAAATTAATTTATGACAATGTTAATGTCACTTGTTTTCTTATCAAATTCAGTGATATTTATGTATGGTTTTATTTTTGAATTTTGTAAGATTTATATATATGCACACATAAGTTTGTGTATGTGAATGTTAATTGCTTAATTCTGTATCATGCTAATTGACCCAATAATTTAATTTCTGCTATCCAAGTGGGAGACTGTTAGAATATTTTTTGAATTTATATGGATTAACATTAATTATGTTATTAGGTCAATTTCTTTTGATGACTAATTAGACAATTAATTTTGTAATTGTAAACTAAGAATAGATTGGGTTCATATTTATTATGGGTAATCAGTGATGGGTTGGATTATCTACAAGCTCAGACGGAGATCCTAACCTACAACCCAAGAGTATTAGTAATTATTTTATCAGATTGCTAATTAAGAGTTAATTATTAAAAGAGAATTAATGAGCTTCTTTTATTTAAATAATAAAAAATAATTATTTGAGGATTATATTTTATTCGAATTATTATTATTAAAAGAAAACTTTATTAGTTATTTATTTGAGAGTAGCCCTAATTTAGATTTTGGACGATAACTCTCTCTGAAGTTGTGTGTATACTATAACAAAACTTTTTTAGGTATTGTGAACTGCACTATGTTTGCACTATGTTTTCTACAACATCAAGTCAAATTTTTATATCTTAATATTTCTCAACACTGTACATGTATTTTGCACTCAATTGACTTCAATTTAATCATGTTAATTTTAGGCAAGAGAAGAAAAACTCCACTGAATATAACGGCCTGTTTAGTTGGCCTCGTTTTGTTAACGGAATAGAAGATAGAAATCACTAAACTCCATCTTCATCGTTTGGCTGCACCAGCCTTGCCTCACTTTTCATTACCATGATAATCTGGATGACCTCAAATGAGGTAATAAGCTCTCCTTAGGGGGCAGTGGAAAGCGAGCTGATTTACTGGAGTCCAATTTTTAAGACAAAAATACCCCTCTTAAAATTTAAAAATTACAGTACAATATTCCACCTAATAAAAAGATGCTTTTGCCATAGACAAAACCACTATTGTTTTGGTTTAGAAAATCTGAAAAAAATGGTTTGGTGGCTTCCTACTGAAAAATAAGAAAGAAAAGAAAAACCAACATTTTTTTGGTTTGTTTTAGTAGTATAGAGTGCCAGAAATTTTGCATTCGTATTAGTTAAAAAAAATGCCATGCGACGAGTAATTAAAATCGGACCCATTTCATGTAAAGGCAGTTGATGAATCTTGTTTCTATACTAATAAGATATAGCACAAACTTGTTTGATGTGGAATTATATTTTTTGCGAGTTAATTGAGATGGCTTTCCATGTGATTGTATTGTTTTAAAATTATCCGTTTTTTATATTATATTAGCACGTCCTTATATACTTATTTTACTATCAGAGTATTTTTGTTATTTGTACACATTATTATTCTTATTATTGTATGTTTTTTACCAAAACATTACCAAAATAACGTAATTCTTTCCATTTTTATATCCAAACATAATAATAATTATTTTTATTACATTTAATTCTCACTTTTATTTTTATTATTATTCTCATTTGATTCTACTAACCAAATACACTGCGAGATTGAGCAGCAAACAACCCGATCCAATTCGATGCTGATCCGTATCCAAAAGCTTTAAGAACATCACAGGCCACAGCTCGCGCGCCCCAGCACTCACCCTCAGCCTCGAGAGAAGAAACAACGAAGAAAGTAATAATAATATATATATATATATATATATATATTCTTGTTCACTTATCAATTTCTTTTTCTTCACCTTAGCTCGTTTAGTTTTTATTTTTGTTTTGTATTTTTAGATAAATCCCTATCATTGGCCTTGCTGACCCACTATTGGAATTGCTTTTCCTGAGCTTAGGGTTCCATTTAACTATCGATGGCCCAACTATGGCCATTTTGATCCCTGTTAATTGCCCTCCTTCGAGCTTTCCCTTTCTCTCATGTGCTTTCGTTGAAATAATGTGCTATCTAGTCGGCATGTCCGTGGCGAAATATATGCTCGTTAGCTTTGATTGCTTACCCAAAACTTGTATTTTGCTATGGAGGTAGTAATATCATGTTCATATGGTCCAGTAGGAAGGAATACGTTCACTGAATATAATTAAAACGATTTGCCGACTTGGATCTTATTTTCTATTGAAAAATATTATGTAATAATAATTACATATAGTTCTTTGATCTTTTTAATCTTTCTTCCCATAGGTAGGTAGCCTGCCCTGTGCCGCTATGCATTTGCTTAAACTGAAGTCTCTTCTTTGGTTAAGGAGAAAAAATTGTTTATTGGATCTGGGTTGAACCATTTGAAATTCAATATAGGAGTCTAAATTTGCTCTGTTTTAGTTTCATTTGTAGCTTTGGATCTTTTGGAGGCTATGTCAATTTGTGATTGATTCTGTAATGCTTACACTTCCCTTTCTAAATATTAATGTCAGTTGTATTCTTGTTGGTGTTTCTTCTTGTTTCCCATTCTATATTAGTAGTATGCTAAACATATTAGCTACCAGTGGTTGTTAATTTTAAAGTTGACATTGCTTGTGTACGTTGCTCTTCATTTGCGGACAGTAATGTGGGAGGCTGGGTTATGAATCTTTTAATGACATAAATAACATCATTGGAACAATAATCTGTTCAGTTTGATTTCTCTACGTATCTTTTTAAATTCCATCACAAGATGGCCCTGTTTGGGGTCAATTTCCTAAGTTTTGTACCAATGCATTATCAAGTTATTTCTGTTTCACTTGGTTACTGGACAATTCATTTTTTATTTACCTGGAAATGTTTTTTAAGATACCAAATTCTACACACGTGCGCCAGTGGTCTGGTTCATGTGATTTAGTATTTAAGTTTATGTTTCTCATGTCCGACAGTTCTGCAAAGGAGCTGCCTTCTATAGTTGATAGCAATGAGACGACCAGGTCAGTACGGTGATCCATCTCCTAATACTTATGTTGCTGCTCAGATGCATAATATAGCTGGTCAGAGGATAGAAACCAAGTCAGGTGATTTTGAAGGACGGCTAGAGGCGTTCACTCCAGAGAGAGAGAATACATATACAAATTCCAAGCCAGAGGGTCAGTGGAGATGGGAATTAGATAAATTAAATATGTCGAATTCAATAGCGTCTTGTACATATATTGAAGGCAAGTGCTATTTGTTGCCACTGAATGTGTGCTTATCCACCTGCATATTGAAGTGTCTCTCTCTGAATCTATGTGAACCCAGTCCTGCATCCAATCAAACAAAAATGAGAATTATTATGAAAACTTAGATATTCCTCATAAGACACAGACCTGGATAATATCTTTCTATGACTTAAATATTTTAATGAATCCATTAGTATACATTAAAATTGTAATTGTAAGACTTGTTTCTAACTCTGCCAAGGTTAATATATTTGCTGACTTGGTCATTACTTTTTGTTCATGGTAGTTTATGCATATTTCTTCCCTGAACGAGGTTGATAAATACATTGTGTTTCACTTTTTGCACTATGGGAGTAATTTTCCATAAAATTTTTGGTGGTATGACACAGATTTGATAGGTGGAAAGTGTATGGACTAGGGAGCTTAATCTATTTTATTCTATCTTTTAAATATATAGGTGCTCGGTAATGATAATATAAGATAATGGTGCCAATTTTTTGGTCCTTCCTGATTTTTTGGTAATGTTAATTGACATTGTTGCTCCTTGTGGATCAGAGAGTCACGTGTTTCTTTCTAGAATGTTAAGACACTTAACTCGTTGTAACTTTTAGTTTTTATTCTGCGCTACACCATGAAAGTTTTAGTCTCTAAATGAGATGTGAGGTAATATCCCATGGTGGGACAATTAGGCATGAAGCTTCCCTTTAGAATAAATTACCGATGGTATTATCTGACTTAGTTGGGCAGCAAAACTAGTTTAAGCGCTGTTCATTTTTAGGTTTACTATAATATTTGTTACTGTTTCCATATGTGCCTTTTCCTTACTAATAGTACCTAACCTAAAAGTTGCATCTTTTTCAATGAACATACTTAGAATCAGTTTCTAATCTGTAATTGATGAATAGATCTTGGTGCTTGCTGTTTAGTTTGATTACAGCGATATTCTCGTTTGTCAAGCATTGTCACATTAGCTGAAACTGTAACTTTTGAATTGTTAATGACACAAGATTCCATGTCTACAATTCCAAAATTTAGTTTTCCCATATGCATCATGGAAATAATTTTCGAACTTGTATGCTTATGGGAACCATTACTTGTTATAGTGTAGGACAAGGAGGTGATCCTTCAAGACCCTATTTTCTGGATCAGAGGCAAAATTCTAAGTTGGTTTTGCAGAACCAGAGTAACAATGATGCCAGGTCTCTGGCCCATGAAGAAGATATGGATGTTGGATATGAGGGAAATCATATATCACCAACATTTGAAGGTCTTGAGCAGAAGTTTCTGGATGACATTATAAAACTAGCCAAAGAACAGAATGATGCTGAAGATGCAGAAAATGCCAGGCACCGGGAGGTTTGTTTAGATTTTCAGGGTCCTCCTTCTCTGTTTTTCTATTAATATTATTATTTATTAGTGTATTATTTGATTCTTGAAATGCTCAAAATCTTCTAGACATCTGACATTCTTTAAATCTCTTGCCTTTCTTATTTCGAAAATTGAACCTTTACTCCTGCAACACTCTTTAGAGGTTTAAATTCTGGAAAGGGGAGTATAATGATGATATGTTGCAGTCTTTTTCAGTGTGAAGTGATTTTTGGGTATGTAGAAAGAAAAAAAAAAAACAAAGGCTAATAGTGGGCTTCAGAACCCAGTAGAAGGAGGAGAAACATATTGATGAGTTATCAACCATGAAGTGCTTAGAATGCTTCATGGGTATGTAGAAGTATAAACTAATAAGTTGATAATTAGTGATTGTGATATAATTGATTGAAGATATTAGGTTCAACTTCAGCATAAAACTTATTATAGTAGTGTTACTTGGTGCTTATGGAACTTAATCCTAATATTCATATTAAAAGCTTGCTGTGCTTTTGTTTGTTCGCTAGTGTTAGCAAATGCACGCATGCATGTCTAAGCAGATTTTAGGGGGCATGCTTTGTTGGATAGGTCAAATTTACCCTTTCTTCATGGAATATCCTGCTAGAAATGGCTACCAAAACAAAAGATGTATGTATAAAAAGAAGGGCCGAGCCCCAAGTCACATGGGACTATACTAATCCCATTGTAAAAGTTAACCTGCTCATGCTTCTATTTTAAGAACTGGATTCATTCTCATTTTTGGGGTTTGTTAAAGGGTTGCTCTTGCTTGTTTTGAAAATATGATGTGGCTAATTAAGAGGATTATATGCTGCATCAGAAGCTCAGTAAGAACTTTTCCTCCTGCAGAATCATCTATTAGTATGGATTCTATAAAAAATCCCCCCCCCCCCCCCCTTCTCCTTCAGTGTTATGACCAGTGGCTATATCTAATCCTGTAGAAATCTAAGCCACCTGGTTTATAACTGGCTTATGACAGCGCATGTTGGATTCTGTAGTAATTTGCGATACTTTCTTAAACCACATAGTAGTATCTAATTCTGATGAACTTATACAAAATATAATGTATTTGGCATTTTCAGAGAATAAATACAATCAGTGCTCAGTATGAAGAAAAGTTGGCAGCACTTCGTGCTCGGCATGGCAGTCGTAGAGATGAATTTCTTTGGAGGGAATCACATGCACGACGACAGCAGTACCAACAAAGCATAAGGGATACTTACCCCAGCAGTGGTGGCATGGCCCCCAGCGAGGCTCATGGTTACAATGCTGGTAATGCTGCAAGTGCTGTTGGAAAAGTGCAAAGAGGCTATAATGCTGATCACTATGATCCTTACAGAGAACGTGCTAGATTTCTTGGGGGAGCAAGAGATCAAGGTTTTGAGCCCAGCAGAGGCCCCTATCCTGGGGGGCGTGTCTATGATACTGGATCGCGCTATTACAACTGAGTTGCCTTTAGGTTCACCTCGCATTTATGGTTTAAAGCTTAAACTATGCTTTTGGGCGGTGCAATTTTAAGCCTGCTCATGTTGACATGTTTTTGCTGTATTACCATCTCTATACCCAATTTAGAAAATTAAGGTTTCTCCGAAGCTTTATAATAGTAATTATCATTTGACATCACGTGGAAATATCAGTTTCATATCTAAAGATATCAATCAAAATCAAGATCTGTTAACCATGAGGGAAATTTTTGGCTTTTGTCTAGTCTGTATATATGTGACTTGAGGTATAATTTGAAGCAGTGGATGTATATATTCACTTTATATTGGTGGTCTGATGCTTTTATTTTTGTTTGGTTGGTTAGGAGGTGAGATTTGAGAGATTTGAAAAAAAAAAAGTGGGGGCGGGGGGGGGGGGGGGGGGTGGGGTTGGGGAGGTGTGGGGAGGGAGGGATGGTAGGGAATGGCAAGGGTTAGACTGAACTCAACAAAATAGTTGTGGTATTACTCTTTTGTTAACCATGCAGAATGTCTAGGCAAAGAGTGCAAGCAAGTGTATTTTTCTAGTTGAGATCAAGTTCATCAAACCACATTTAGGCGACGGATCACAAGGCTCCTATAACAAATAGCCATCTTGTACTAAAGCAGGGTTTGATTTTTTAAAGGTAGTGGATGACTCTTCCTTGCCCATGCTGCTTCTTCATACTGAACATGGCGAGTACGAATAACGTGCTTGAATAGAAGACGTGCCCGGGTGAAAAACCAAAAGTAGATCAATGCAATTATTGATGGGAACTTCTACTGTGGTGGTTACTGGTGTAAAAAGGATAATTGCAGCCAACATTCTTTTAAGAATTTAAGGGGAACAAGGAGAAAAACGATGGAGAGAAGAACAAGATTTCAAGAAAACTTTGAAGTTCTCAGAGCAGCACTGGATTTAGTACGTAGTACTGTCACGTCTGACATTGGTTAGTTCTGGGGGGAATGGACCACTTTGCCTTCTTTTCCAATTTGATGTAAGATATGGCAGACCTATCTTTGATTGTTGTAGTACCATCACCATTGTACTAAAAGCAGTCTTAACCGAGAGCCCAGGACCACTCACTTTTCACATTCTGTGGTTCTCAGTTGTAAGCGTATGTTATCCCACCGTTTGATGCTCGGGTCGGGTTTATAAATGCTTGTTGATATAGTTGTCGATTATTATTTTGACACCACATCTTGCTTGGACGGGTGAGTTGTCTTGAATTTGCCTAGTTTCAGTTTAGTGTCTTGTTAGACTTGACCTGTTGAGTCGAATTTCAGTTAGAACTAAAAAAGGTTTAAGTCTATTTTTTATTGAGATTTTTTTATTTAAATTTATATCTATTATTTTTAGTCAGACCTGTTAAGTTTAATAAGTTTTTAAAGTTACAAATCTATTTATTATTTAAAATTTAAAATAAATTATATGATTAATAATAATAATTATTATATACGATTATATATAAGAAAGTTATAAATACATATTAGTTATTATATTATTATAAATCTTTTGAATGAAAGTTACTAGTTACTTTTTATTATTAATATATCACTTTATATTAATTTATAATTTTATATTTAATCACTCTAAATTACAAAATGAACTAATTTCACTATTAAATTTATATTTTACTTCTTTAAGATTGAGATAGTTTCATTTTTAATATTTTAAATCTTAAGTTACATTCTTTCTATAATAACTAATTTAACTTTTTCTTTAATAATAAGTTTTTTCTATCATTTTAAAAAATGTTGATTCGAACTTACTAAACTCGAGTTGATTTTTACAAAAAGTACTAGTCTTGCCTATTTTACAAAATGACCTTTTTATTTTTTTTATTCGACCTTTGTTTTTTCTTTTCTTTTTTATTTTTATCAAATTTATGGGACCAAATTGGCTTTTTAATTTATGATTACAATAAAAGGAAAGATGATAGGTTGGGAAGGTCAAAGTGGAGATGGAAGCCAAATTTTTTACTTGTGCTATGTTTGAATCGACTGGGGAGAATAAAGAGAGAAGAAAGGCCAAAATATTAATTTTAATATTTTTAATTTAGATTTAAATAAAGATTTTTCCCTATCTAAACATATTGTTAAATTTGTTCTGGTACCTTTTCTATTTTTGTTTTTAAATGTTGGGAAGGAACAATTCCTTTTGATTTGTGATAGGATCCAAAAGAGCTTAGTAGAAGTGTACATGGGCTCTAGATTTTTGGCCCTAGACCAACCCAGCTTCATTATACCTGGTTAGTGATTAATCCAAGTTAGGTTCAATCAGATCCAAACAAGGTCTATCTTTTTTTTTTTTTTCCAAACCAAAAATATAAATTTATTAGTAAAAATAATTTTTTGAAGAAAAAATGAAAAAGAATTTAGATTTGAAAGGAAATAAAATAGAATGGAAAAAAAATTTAGGTTTTGGAATGAAAAATAATTGATATTTTAAAATTTTAGTTATAAATAAAATTTAGTTTAAATAAAATTAGGAATAAATCATAAAAAAAAAAAAATACCTGGCCAGGCCGAGTCATATGTCATTTGGGACCTGGCCCGACCTAATTAAATAAGTAATTTTTTTCATTTGACCCAATCATAACTTAACCTGATATAATAAGGCTGGACTAGGTTGGTGTTCAACCCTAGAACTAAATAAGTAATATTTAATATTTCATTTTAAAACGTTGCAAATTTTTCCCCTAAAAAGGTTTGAAAGACTATCACACCCGAAATGTGACCGTAAGGCACCGAAAAAAGAGAATCGTCTTAATTTTTGCTTAAACAACGAAAACCAAAATCTAAGAGTCGCCAAAAGAAATTTTAAAGGATAAATTTTGAAAAACCAATTTATAAGATAAGGTAGTCTGCGAAATAGAAATCAAGTTTGGGTGTCGGTTGTGTGTGAAAAAAGTGTTAGGCACCTCACAGCACTCGTTCTTAAGAATGATTACCAAAAGTTGATTATACAAAAAAAATTATATGGCCTTAATTCAAATCTAGATTACCTTTATCAATCACATGCTAAAAAAGAAAATAATGAAGAAATTAAGAAAACAAAATAAATAAAGAAAAATAAAATATTTACAAATGCAAACTTAATATAGAATCAAAGTCTAGGACCTATGTACCCTATGATGGGGATCAAAGTCCATGTAGTTTGGCTTAGAAATACAGTTAATTGGTGGCTTTTAGTTAGTTTTTTTTTTCTCAGGAAAAGAGCAAGATAAATTAAATTAAATTAGTTTTCATAAACAAAATAAATTTGATATTTGGTTGGTGTGCTTTAATTTATGAAATCAATTTAACATCACTTTCTAGCTCATTTCATTTTCTCTCTTTTTAATTCTGGTTTATTTTGGAATTTTAACTTTAATTTTGAAAGTTAAATGAAATTATGATAGGAAAAGATTTTTATGATTTTTGAATTTGTTAAATTTTTTTTTTTAAGATTTTAGAATTTAGAATTTTATTTTGGAATTGAAGTGAGGTTATAATGGAAAAATATTTTTAGGATTTTTAAATATATGTTTTCTTTGTATTTTTGAGAACCATATGTTTAAATTTTAAAGCCTAAGGAGATAAGAAATCTCACGTGGCCTTGATATGTTAACACTTAAGTGCCTGCGGAGATATATGATCTCATGCAGCGATTTTGTAAAAAAGGCAAGATTAATTATTTTGTAATTATATATATTATTACTATTCATTTATTTCTTTATTATTTTTTCAAAAAATTGCATATTAACTTTTTAAAACCTACAGAGACTACGAGTCCTAGATGGTTACTCTATAAAAGAAATGATAATTGACTTAAATTAAAGTTTCCAAACACCTAAAATTTAATATAAGTGTATGCTAGTGTTCAATCCAACATTGCATTATTTCATTTAATATACACAAAATCTCAAAAGAATCTGGTTGAACTGTGACACCCTAAACTTTCAGAGTGTAATCGACACAGATAACGGAAATAACTCGTTCTTACAAGCCTATCAATATGTTTATTAATCGATTGTACTAATATATAAATCATGCAATAATGTAAATTCATGGAACTTTTAATACCAAGCAGATTAACAACCATATATTTTTGTAGGAATTTCGACAGGGTCTCCTTTGTAGCTGAGGCCTATCCAAATTACTACAAACATCTGCCTATAAACAACAAAAGCCAGAAAAGAGAGCGTAGCCCTCAAATCAACTAGTAACTAATAAGATTATAACAAAATAGGGGAATGAGGAACCTGCTTGTGGTCTTCCATACACATTTACAGTTATTTATATTTTGGCCAAATTACACTATTACAAAAGCATAATACCTTAACAAAATAAGGAATAAAATCCTCTACAGTATAAGTAAGACTCTTCTAGCCCTCTCGTTCAAGAAGTTATTCTGGGTGGTTACTTGAAATTAAATAAAATATAAACGGGTAGCATTCTAATAACAAAACCAATACAAATACTTTGATGTATGCAGAGCTTTGTGTAATTTAATTTATAATAACTTCTCAAAGATCTAATGCTATACCTATTGGCATAAACCTTTTAAAATGATAAGTTCTCTGTGAATCAACATTTAAATCATTACCATAATAAGTTATAAACTTACATTAATTACATGCAATATAAAAAAACACTCATGGATTCACTTCCATAGAAATCAAGTTGGTCAAGTGTGCATAACCTTTAAAAAATATATTTATCGATCGAGGATCCACAACCCTCGAGGAAAACTTTATCATTGGTTAAGGGTATTTAGCTTTTGGGTAATTTAAATCAGACGGTGGTGAGGCACAAGCTCACGCTATTTAACACATCTAGTACTCACTTTTCATGCAACCTTCTTTTTATGTTTTTTTGCACAGACATCACATACAATTCATAATTCATTTAAAAGACTAATCAAGTTTAGCAAGCTATTCCACTATATAATGATGTAAATGGTAAACAACATCACATAACATGTCAAATTGTTGGAAGAGCTATCACTTACCTAGTGGGTGAAGTATTCTAAATAACCTTGCCTCCTTTCTCTTAGTTATAGAATATTCCACAAGATAATCCCTATAACATAAAAGTACAATTTCCTTAATCCACTATCACCAATACATATCAATTTAAGCTCATTCCAATACCTCTTAACAAGTTCATAAATTAAAAAGACTTACTAAAAATAACCAAAATATCTACAATTATCATACCAACCCATAATATTAACTCAACACATATTTTAAATTGAGAAGAATTTTCTCCCTTTAGTTCATATCATTTCCATAACCAAACTCATGTTTAAACCTCCTTATTTACCATTATAAAAAAAATCATATCTTAGCCTTGGCTCATTTTCCTTGATTCTACCACATGACTTGCTCAATTCTCATCACTTTAATTCACTTCCTTATGAACTTACTAATTATTCACTTACATCCCAATTTGCCATACATTAAATCTTCTTTTCACCTTCAACCAAGCTTTTAGATGAACATCAATAACATATCACATCAGAAAAATTAATCATATGCCTAAAATACCAGCTTTAACCATTAAATTTCAAAATTCCACAATTCTACGTTTAACCCCAAAAATTTGGAAAATTTTGGTTTGGTCCCTAGGAGAACTACCATTTCCAAAATAAAAAACTTGTCTAAAAACATGCCTTCAAGACTAAAATTTAAAGGGAAAGGACCAAAAATCAATTTACTGCCAATATCTTTATGAAAAACTGAACAAAAATCACCAAGGTTGATGAAAAATTCCTCTCCCACGGCTACTAAAAGTGAAACTAGAAAAATGGTGTTGTTAGTTGGAAAACTGAGCTACGGTAGCCAGAAATGAGCTCCCGATTACAAGAAGATGTCGGTCGAAGTGATAGAAGGTGATAGAATAGTGTAGATCATAAGACACACAGTAGAGGAGGAAGATGAAGCTTGTAATACCCAATTAATTAAATTAAAATTAAAAGAGAGAAAATTTTGCAAGAAAATTTGCTAAGGTATATTATATTGTCAAGTTAAACCTTAAAATGAGATTGAGGTTGGCTCAGTGGTCAAGCTCCAAGTGTTTATTCAAGAGGCCATGGGTTTAAGACCCGACTCCCCTAGTTCTCTTTGTTTTTTTAGGAGTTGACATGTGTCACCCTCTAAAGTGAAAAGACCAAAATGCCCCTAGGTGCTTTTATCTTCTTCTTCCCGTCGAGTTTGAGCAGGAGCAGTGGAAGCACTTGAGTTTTTGAACATCCACCGTAGCAGTACTTTCACCTTGTCAGAGTGTAGCTCACCCCCCTGAAGGTTGTCAGCCTGTCACCGGCCATACACCATCGCCTTTTCTGCGAGAAACGTGACTTTTCGTTGCGGAAAGGCAGCGAGTTCGAAGCTCAACGGAGCTCCGGTGAGCCACTCGTTCCATCGTGGTTTGGATAGGTTCTACTCCCCACCTCCTGGCTGTCATTCTCTGCCTGGCCTCGAGCTCTGTTAGCCGTCGGTGATGCAGTTTTTCAGTGGGTTTCTGAGGAGCTAAGAATAGTGATATTTTTGGCGAATTTGGTAAGTTTTAATCAGTTTTGTCTTGAGATTGATGTTAGGAGAAGAATTTTTGGCCCCTATCCATTGAATTTAAGCTTTGGAAGCATGAATTTTGGGTTAGTTTTAAGAAGTTATGCTGACAGGGACCAAACTAAAAAGTTTTGAAATTTTGGGGTTTTTAGAAAATGGTGAAGTGCTGCATTGTAATGGGTTCAAATTGATCCTATAAGAATACTTTTAAAGTATATGGCATAAAAACCTATTGTCAATCATGGTTTTCTTGGATTGAAAGCAAGGGTTTGGAATTAGGGATTAAAATGAAAACTTATAAAGTTTTTAGGGTAGTAAGTGTAATTTGACAAACATTCTAGGGAAGTTAGTGATGGAATCAAGGAAAGTAATTTAGGGTTTTGTTTTGAGTAATAAATAGGAAGAGGAGTAATTCTTACGTTCCAATTGGTGTTAGTAGCTCGTAAGAGTGATTTAGACACCTAAGGGAAGTATTGAATTGCTCGTAACGAACGACACCTAGGTGCACAGATAGCACTCCCCAATACTCTTATTTATGCTTCACTTTTAATTGCTTGGAAATTTTTTATAAGTACAATATTTAATTTTGTCATGACTATATTTTTCCGAAATTGAGGTTATGAGTAATAAAATCCTTTGATATATGAAATGACTTTATGTATGGTTTTGAACTCATGCGTACAGTTAGGAATAACCGCTTGATAAATCATTATTGCAAATATAGATGGATTTCATGCATACTTGCTACTTTTCCTATGCATGCTTGTTTTAATTTCATTATCATTAGAAGGACTAGATAGGACACTAACTGCCAACAGCAGTATTGTTAGTCCTTGGTGCACCTAGGTAATGACCCAGCTAGCAGGGTTAATTATGGTGCTAGCCCAGTGTGACGACCATCACACGAGGACCGATGAGTGATAATCTTTGTGAGTTATGACCTCACGCCGGTTGATGAGTTGCCCTTGAGGATTGTGTGTCCTCGCCTATCGGTTAGTTGCCTTCGCCTATTGTGATTTGCCCTTTGTGGTTATGTGCCACACTGGTTTGGTCCTTAGTAGTCCTTCCTCTGAAATGATATTCAGAAGCTTATTAATTCCTTGTGAATGACACTTTAAATTCAATGTTTTGAAAAGTATGATTATTTAGTTGAAACTGTTGATTTGCAAAGTTGATTATTGTAGTCTAAACATTATTGCATTTTATTCAACTCTTGATCATGTTTTGGCTTTCTACTTATATATGAAATCTTATTACTGATTTTGGGGTGCTATTTGTCGAAAAAATTTAGTCTCAGATAAGGAGATAGGCGAGTTCCTGAAGGCAACAGAGTAGTGACCGGGAGTCTTGTGGTGAGCCTCGCTTGGGATATTGCGAGGCCTATTCTTTTTTATTAGTTGGTATTCAGGGTTTATTTTTGATATGTATATATTTAGAACGATATCCATTGGTTGTATGTCTGGGGTTGTATAGAGACCACAGTTGAACCTTCCTTATTTGTTGTATCTTGTAATTATGCTATATTGGGTTGTGTTGGTGAGAGCGGAGCTTTCCTATATGTTGTATTGCCTTACAGATTGTAGAAATTTCGGGACGTCCTATTTACTGGGGAGGTGTTGCCGAAATTTCTTCAAAACTCCCTATTTTGTATTAAAACCTTTATTTTATATTAAGGCAAATTATATTACATATGGTGCAAATTGAATAGATTTGACATGATATTGAATGTCCCTCCAGTGTAAGGCCTGCAGGTTTATGGAATTTCCTCGTGGCCTGTGCTGGTCCCACTCTAGGGATTTGGGGTGTGACAAAGCTATAGGAAGTTCTGCAAAAAAGTTTAATTGGGAAGGAGAAAATGATGCAATAAGGGTAAAAATGTAATTTCCCACTACTATGACACATGGCAACACCACAAAATGTTATGGAAGAGTATGCACCTAAGGCTTGAACCCTTGCCATCAAGATCAATGTACTAATGCCTTACCACTAAACCAAGGTTCTTATTTGATTAACAACTTACACCATAAGCATTTATTCTTTTTCTCTTTTGAAGAACAAAAACTTGCAAGTGTTACATGAACTTTGCATTTCATCATCCGTGTTTGGCACCTCCACATTCTCAAATAAGAATGTTGATTGATTTCATTTATATCCAAAACAAAATAAAAATACTAATCATAGATCCAAAGTTGAAATGAATAATATTATAACCAAGTTACATCTCATTGAATGATTAACGCCACAAAGGTTGTTAATCATCAAGTTTATTTAACTAACTGTCAACCATATTACCAAAGTCAATCCAAAATCCCAATTTACTATGATCTTAAAGTCACAAAATCTGAATTAATGCAACTCTAAATCCATATCAAAGTATAACCCCTTATCCAATCATTGCATAGTGATTGTTTGAATTATCCAATGAAATGAACTAAGACCAAATTAAACCAACAAGTTTATCATGCATTGGGAAAAGGAAGAAGAAAAGGAAAAAAAGAAGAAAAATAGGGATGAAAAGATCAAAAAATCATTAACACTCTTATCAAAACTCAAAACCTATAGAAAGCTTCATTTAAAATGATGTTTTCCTTCCAACCCATTGTCTTAAAACATGATAAAAGTCGAAAAATAGAAAAGAAGAAAAAAAAGAAAAAAACTTAAAAAAAGAAGAAGCATATATATATATATGTGTGTGTGTGTGTTTATGGACATGGACACATATATGTACAATATAAAAGGCACACTATCTTTTATGTATATGGACATATATCCTTAGATAGGCATACTACCTTTTACTCAAGCTTTCACAAATTCCAAAACATATCAGACTTCATGGAATTTCGAACCTTAGTGAAGCATAGCAAGGTATTATAAACCAAGCATGGTCACAGTGGCAAAAAGGACAACGAAAGGCCTCATTAATCCTTACTAAAGTTTTCATCGAATTAAGTCATGAGAGTCATGAAAGTGAGTTGCAACCTTCAACCAATTTGGAAAACTCATAGACTAAAACTGGGATAAAACTAAAAGGAAAGAAGAAAAATAAATAAATAAATAAAATGGCTTCATCACCTACTGGATTTATGTTAAAATTTTAACGTGAAAAAAACAACAAATCCAGTAATAAATTGCTATCATGAAGAAAAAATTGACAAAAACATGCCTCCATATATGCAAAGCCTTGACAAAAAATTAGAAGAACAATATATAGCCCCATGAAAGAAACCTAGGAGGAAAAAAAAGAAAACTGCTACTATGTGCATAAAATTTTTACAGAAACTATAAAGATATAATGCAACTTGATTCTAGTGTGTTTTGATAGCAAAATAGAAAGTTTACGTAGCCAAGCTCCTCCCAAACTATGATAACATATAAGGTGATATTGTGCCGAAAGTTATAACAATTTTTTGACAGCCTCAAAGGAAGAAAATGTTGCAAACTTATAGTAATTTTTTATAGCAACAGAGGAAGAAAATGCAACAAAATTACAACAATTTTTTGATAGAAAAACATGAAGCATATGCAGTTAAATGCAGCGAGTTTTTAGCAACCAATGGAGGAGATAATATGCAGTAAGTTTCAGCAAAGGAATCATAACAAAAATGGAGTGCGAACACCAGAATCAAAGCCATGGTAGTTGAACAAAAAGCAAATTCATACTGCCAAGCTGAGATACATGATAGCAAACAGAAGAAGATGAAAGAAAATACAACAATACGTTTTGGAATTAGTGGCAACAAACGTAAAAGAAAAGAGCAACCATTAAATAGAGATAATGGAAAAAAAATAGCAACAAGAGCAACTACTGAATGAAGATTACCTCTCAAACCTTAGCTCTCTTCTTTCTCTTTTCTTATCTGGGTTTTCAGAAGCTTTCTCCAACCCCTCATGTTCTCTCTCACTCTAGCATGTATCTCCTGCTTCAAGCTTAACTCTTTCTTTTCATTTTTTGCTTTTCGTGTACCTCTTTCTCTCTCCCTCAATTTCTCTTTCCGTTCTTCCTCTGTTTTTTTTTTTGTCAGTTTTTTTCTTCCCTCTCTTTGTCTCAGCCTATATTTTTCTTCTCTGTCACTAGCACTTTGGGGTATCGAAAGAATGTGTAGTTGTCCCTCTAGTCGCCTTCTTTCTTGCCTTCTCTGAGTGTGCTCGGTGTCTCTGTTCTATGGCCAGAAAATAGGAGTCATTCGAGCTCGTTTGCTTCCTTTGAAACTCACTCCCTCACACACCTTCTTGCTTTGTTTTGTTCACCTGAGAACAAGGGGTCTTTAAACTCGTTCTCCCCTGTGTTTTGGTCTCTTCTCGATTTCTATCACGATTTCTTTGAGCTCATGCCCCCTCTCCTTCACTCCCAAGCACCTCTCCTATAATCATTACAATAAGGACAAGTCGAGCACTCTAACTCCCCTCTTTATTTTGCCTTTTTATTTTTCTCTCAGACTCAACTCCCCCTCCTCTTCCTTGATTCCTCGACCTCGCCTTTATATAATGTCGTGAAGGTATAGCCAACATTAACAATGCATTAGGACGAGGCGGAATGGTGTACCATATGTTGTTAGTAGAACATCTATTCCTCCAACTTGATCTTGGTGCAGCATGGTAAGTGAGGTTGAGTCACAATGCACTTTGCATGCCTTCTTCTCGTCGGGTTCTGGCTGGTAGGCTGGTAGCATGAATTTTGCATGGGTAAGATAAGGGTTTTAGCAGCCCATGGAGGGTCGCAGTGGTGTGGGGCTACTGTGTGCACGTATGGACCTTTGCCTTTTCTTCTATTATGGTATATTTTTTTTTCTTACTTTTATGTTTTTCCTTATTTTGATTCTTATTTTATCTTTCCTATTTTTTTATTTTTTATTTTGTTTTTTTTTCATATATTTGATTTTTTTTATTTTTTTATTTTTTTACATTTTTATATTATTTAATTTTTATTTTGTGATTCACCCATTTTATATTTACTTAATTAATGAATTCATTAATTATTAATTTTTATTCTTAATTTATTTAAAGATGAGATGTTCACAAAGACTTTTCACTAGTGTAGAGTACTAAATGTGTCATTAAGCTTTTCGTATGAAAGCTGTAGAAGCATTTAAAAATCTGTTACATATTTTTAGTGAAATGCTTCAAATATGAATTTCAGAACTCTGAATTCTATAGGAATCAACTTCTCGTCCATAATTAAGGGATTATCCGATTGTCTAGAAATCAAAAATATAAGTAGTGCTAAGAATTCAAATCCTCCAATGTATTAAGTGGAAAAAAAAAAAAAGAATATTAGAGACATTATGCATCTACAGTTTTGCATTATTGGTTCTCGTCTATCTAAGATTCCACTTGAAGCTGTTTCATGAAATTGTTGTTCACCAATAGTGCGAGACCTAAGCATCGTCTCAATTCCCAACCAAGGTAGCCTCTGTTCATATGCACCAGCACCAGTCAACTGACACTCTTCTATCGAACCAGACAGTTTCACCTATTTCCAGTTCCCTTCATTCTCAAATATTTGTTAAGTTCTTCCTAACAAGAAGATTCTTACCTTTGGAACTTCGTGGGAATTTCCGATGTCACTTACTATTATTTTGTGTTGGATCCTTTATGATCACTCTTTTACACAAAATAAACATAAACAACTGTACACTGTATATCTTCCTAGCAAAACAGTATTTTCGGGCCTCTCAATAGCCTGAGATGTTGTACAGTAAAGTTGTCAGCATTAAGTATGGTGGTTCTAATTTTGATGATGCTTTAAAGTGCCCTTCACCACCATCTCTATTTTGAAAAAAAAAATAAATAAAAGAAACAGAGAATGACTTTACAAACACTTCAATTGTTTTTGCAACTAACTATACTGTAGAGTCATAGAAAGAAAGTGAGATATGAGATTGAACTGTCACTTTAATGATTGTAAGAAAATATTTTGTTTATTATTGTGAGCAAAAAATTTAATTAATTGCGAGTCAATAATGGGTAAAAGGAGGGATATAAGTTGCTAATCAGACTGGATTACTTTTACTTTAGTATTGGGAAGCCCGTTAGTGTGTAGTGACGTGACAGTCCGAATACGTTGAGAGACATTTATGAGATATTTGTTTGGTAGCAAAAATGTGTAAACAAAAGATATAAAGGGCAGTCACACATCTTATCTAATATGTATGAAGCTATCACTTTCTTTGAAGACAACACCCACTTCCTCACAGCCACACCCACGCATGCATCCAATTAACCATCCTAGCTACCTGCTTGATTTAACATTTCAGATTCTGTACTTTTTTAACCTCTTCCCTCCTGACAAACTGTTTTCCTTTTCTTTCACCTTCTACCTCTCTCTCATTTATTTGGTTTTTTTTTCTCATCACCCACATATTTTTTTTCCCAAAGTAAATCAGTTAAAATTCGTGATGAAGTTTTTATTTTACTGGATAAATTATTTTTCAAGAGAATATTATTTAGCGATGAGGAAATTTGGAAGTGTTTCTTGTTTATTTTTAAAAAATAAGTTTTCAGTAGGAAGTTGAATTAATCATAATGTTTAATTATTATAAAATTTAAAAAAAATTAAAAAAATGCGTGCATATTGTAAAAATTTAAGAGTAAATTTTATTAAGTTTGACCTTATTATATTTAATTTTATTCTTGTTTGAAAAATTACATTCAATTTTCCTCTGTAATTTATTTTTTATTAAAGAAATTAATTAATTTATGCAATATGTTTCTACTAAAAAGAAAATTATATAATAAGTGTTATTGTCATATTAAGAATAAAATCATAGTTTCATATCAAATTTAACATTAGTTGTCTCTACTATTATATTAAGAACATTCTCATGGTTTCATATAGTGTAAAATGTTAACTTCTTTGGTAGAAAATAAATTAAAACAAGGGCTTATATATTAATATATATTTTTTCGAACCAAATAATTATAGATATATATATATATATATATATTTCTTTTCGTGATAGGATTTTTAATATGAAATAAAATAAAAACAAGTACGAAAGAGTAAAAAGTGCCACATGAAAATAACTTTCTAGATTGCCTCTATGAAAATCTACACAATTCTGAATTACCTCATACGACATCACATGATAGTTTGCACTCCAATAAGGCGATGTAACGAATATCCCCCAACAAAGAAGAGAAATGGGGTTATGGGGATGTTTTGTTGTTGTACCACATGTACTAATGACCAGAACCGAAGCAATATGTCTCTCACATGTCTCCCTCCAGTCAAGGATCCAAGATGATCACAGAAACAGCCATGACCCCATTAGATTTACACCATTACACTAAACAGTATCAAATCATGTATGCATGCGCGTTTTTGACCTTATTTATATGTAGCCACCCCACCCCACTGTGTCCATCCATATTATGCGTCACTTCACAATGACTCAACCATGTTCGTATTCGTTGTAACAGTAATAGTACTAATAATTCAGTCTTGGGACAAGAATTTAACTTTATCTTACCTTCCCTCGAATCTGCAACTTTAATTTGATTCATTTCTCAGGACCAACCATTATTAATCATCCACATATATCAGTTACTGTTGAAATACTAATTCATATTGTGTCCTTCACTACTCAGTTTGCTAAATGTCATAGTGCAATCATATGCGTGGGAAAAGGTTTTTACACTTCTTTTGCAACCAATTCTATGGAAGACTGTGGCCTTCTTTCCTTTATATATAGGCCAGCAAAAGATCTGTAAATACTAAAGATTTTTGCAGAAGGTAGAGCATAATTAATGTCGGTGCTTTGCTATTTTGATGTTTTGTAGAGAGGTGTCTAGGTGTTATTGGCTGAATCGTATTTGCTTTTAGTGTTCGTCTTGTGCTATGCACCATTGTTCCTTCTCTGTTTTCTTAGTGATAATAAATATGATTAATTCATAGCCACTTTGCATTACAAAAGCAACTTTCTGTAAGGGACTAATTAGAGGTCTTTCTTTTAGTTTTATTTTTGCTTAGATGGTTCAGAATATTGTTGTAGACACACTTTCATGCAACGAAAGATTGAAAACCACTGCTCAAGCGGTCCTTGAGGAAGAGACAAGAGAGGGTGAGACGAAGTACGTGCTTAATCTCTTACGTAAAAAATAAATAAGATGCAATTCAATTTGAGATGTTACTTGACGAAGAGGGAGAAAAGTTTACAAATTATTCAGATAAAATGACGTGAAATATTACTGAAGAGGGAGAATCGTTATAACGAACGTATTGTTCACTTAACTGCTGAAGTTCAACATAATAAATGCAATCATCACAAGAATAGAAATCATTTCATAGCAACTTCAAAATGCAATACGTACATATATATGATATTAAACATGGGTGAGGCTGAGGTTTCGAGGAGAGTCTCCCATATCCAGTTGTATATATGATTGGGAAATTTGATCAACCTCACTTTTTACTATTTAGGTCAAGCATATAAAATTATAGCTCATACTTACATGCTCCCATTTTCATATTAGTAGAACCCATTAGACTTTTGAGTTCCCTCTTCCTGGGCCAACTTTCCTTGCTTGTTGCCATCCAGCTTTAACCCAAAGTGAATATGAGGAAAATGTGCCCACTACATGTATTGCACAGACAAAGAATATTAATATATATTTAGTAGGGTGCGTACCAAATTAATGATACTAAAATACATTACCAACATGAAACTTGAGCATTAGTTTTGATCGGATAGCACTGTTCTATACAAATTAACATGCAAAAATAAGAAGAACAAACGACCAGTCATTGTTTGTAAAGGTTAGTTTAAATCTCATTGTTCTATTAACTTCAGTTGTCTCTGGCTTTATAGCTAATTGAACAAGGAAGGCATGTGATTTGGAACACTATTTATGGTGCATTTCTTTTTTGGGGGGTTTGATTTCAGGTAGGGTTGATCTATATCTGATCTTTAAACTAGGCTTATTTCTAGCCCATGCAGAAAAGAGAATTTTTGGATTCTTTTGTATTGTAGTTGAGTACTAGCCAGACTCAGTCAATCAAATATATGGTAAATAATAATAACATAAGCCAAAATAAACATTCGACAGCAATAAATTTCATTAATTACAAGCTACATATAGCACACACCTATAATAATATCATGTATATATATTAGATGGTGATGGTAAATCATGATTAAGATTTAAGAGCCTCCTGTCATGATTTATGGCATAAATTTTCAGACAAATCAGACAAGAAACTTCTATGAAATTTTATCAAAAAGATAAGAGAGGAAGTACAACTAAGGAAGCACAAGATATAAGATATCCTCAAAAACACACACACACACACAAGTTATTCACAAAGGCTAATAGTGAAATTATAAAAAGCAAAAAAAATAGAGTTAACTTGAAAGGAATCATGAACTGAGCACCAAAGCAAAGCTATAATAACATAATCCTATTACATAACAAATGCAAGAGGTCATAAAAAAGATATTAATTCTTAAAAATGAGTGCCCAAACAAAATTATACACACGAGACACTTAAATATATATGTACAACATCAGTTCTTATATAATTGTTAATTAAAGATCTTTGAGGGTAATTTTAATCAAGACTTCCCTACTGGTAGTATAAGCTAGTGTCTATAGAGCAACAGTTCATTAACATATAGGTAAGGGCTTCTGACGCCTTCTAGTATAACTCATTGATTAATGATTGTAGTAATATACAAACAATATTATTAAGCAAAGAAGGTTCCAGAGGGCTGAATTGAGGTAGACGTATGTTTGATCCATTTTTACCATCTGGTCATATCATATATAGTATTATTTCGCTAATTATTTTCTTGATACATGTATTCATATACATCATTTGATCAGATATTTATGACAAGTCAGTACTGTTATCTTCTTTTGGCCAACTCCACATGGTTTTAAGAATCTTTTA
Source organism: Delonix regia (assembly GCA_037074485.1). Classification (NCBI taxonomy): domain Eukaryota; kingdom Viridiplantae; phylum Streptophyta; class Magnoliopsida; order Fabales; family Fabaceae; genus Delonix; species Delonix regia. Next base: position 12,514,551 of record CM073456.1, on the reverse strand, counting down.
TTTGTCATATCATCATGATATAGCTTATCCGTGAAGTATGGCTTGGTAATATCTCAGTCTGCATGCATGTCTGTATTTATCGATGACGTAATTTAATTACACGCAAAAAGTAACCCAGGAAGGATTTCACTTTATACACCTACGTTGGACATGGATATGGAAATTTCTTAGATTAACTGCAGGGATTTTGAATTGTTACCTTCGCCAGGAGAGTTTAGACAGAGTTATCTCCTGTACGCACAACTTAAAGTGGACAAATACAAGTGTACATATCTCAGAGAGGTCATTTTTATGTGGTTACGTGACAACATTTTGTCAGAATAATTAGTTTTGGCCTATAGATTATATCATTGATTAATCGAAGACAAATTTTTGTCTCGTAAGCAGCGGTTCCATAGAATTATTCTCCTTCCATATATACATATATGCGGCCCCCAAGTAACATACGGTGTAGAGAAATGGAAAGTAGCTAGCAATTAAGCTTAAACTCACGTTTTTGGCCGCTGTGCTAAAAGCCTCCCTGTGGCTGATATCTGGATTGCTAGCCTTAATCCTTTGGATTTCCTCCCTGCAAATAAGATCATACACAAGGACGCTTGCTATGTATATAATTGTCTTTTTGTGAATAAAATCATAAACAATACAAGAGGATCATTAGAAGGATTACGTACTTGATGAACCGGTTATAAGCTGAAGGAACGCGTTGTCTCTTCTCAGGGGCTGCAATATTTATTCATGAGATTATAATTATGTTTTAGAAAATTAAACAGAATATTGCATATATAGAATGTTAGGTAATTGATGGTGCATTTAAATTCTACAGTAAAAATTAAACAAATATGATTTTTCTCACATGGAAGGGAATCACTCTGAGTTGAGAGTTTTTGACAAGTGCCTGACTATATATAGTTGGACTGACTGGCAGTAGAACTGGGTAACTGAGGACCATATGTTCCCCAGAGGCTGAATTTAATAATCATTGGCATTACATGGTTTTATCTAATGGTGTTTTATTTGCTCTCCAAGCTAGCTGGCCATTTCACATACATTTTTTTGTCGTGATTGTCCAGGTCATTTCTGAGAAACTCATGATAAATATTTGACTATTATCAGTTTACTGAGCTGTTACATATTAAACTGTAAAATGAATTCAGATATGCATGTATGTAAGATATATTCTAGGGCACAGCACACAGCAATCAATTAAGGATGAGTCGATTTCGTTACGTTAGGTCACCATCTAAGAGGGGGCCAAGTAAATTGACGAAAATAAAATATGATGCCCAATATAGGTACTGTAGTACCAAAGTAAATTTGATACTCAGAGATGAATGCCCACTCTCATGAAACACCAAGTTTATGACAAGTCGCCTCAATGATGAGGTCGTTCTGCTCGCTTATATATTAACTTCTGCCAGTTGTGAATCGAGTCTCAGTTCCTTTTTTTTTTTTTTTTTTTTTTTTTTTCGGGTCTTTAAATCCTTGTAAGTGTATAACAAGAAGTCCACCAATTAGTTCATTCAATTACAGTCGAACACATGAGGAGCAACTTTATACATCATGATAAACCAAAAGCTAGATATATACAAAGGAGAGAACGAGAGTAGCTTACGACGAATGGGAGGAATCCTATGTTGCTCATGCTCTACGGACTCAAGTGCAGCTAATTTGCTGCATTTCGAAGATGATCCCATTTCTCTGTTGCTTGATTCTTCAAAGCTTAGGTGCTGTTTCTGTGACTAGTTAGTAACAAAAATTAAGTAAGATACATACCCATAAATTTATTCATAGCAAGGCCACTGAATGCATATTAATGGAAGGAAAAGTTATAACAAAGAAGGATCTCATATATTTGCAGTTACATAGATGGTCATGTATATATATGTGTGTGTGTAACTGTGTATGCCCAGCCCACACAGAAAGGGGAGGGGTGAATTACCTGAGGGTCTTGAGGAGGAAATGTTTGGAGAGATGCTCCCATGTGAACTGGTAGCAAATTGGCACAATGCCCACATCTAACCGTCACAATGGTAAGCAAACTGTTGCATGGAACACTTACCTGCCAATTCCCATTTTAAAATACAAAACAAATGTTATCACTTAAAATTTATAATTAGAAACCCACACAGGAGAAGGGTATTAAACATTCCTGCTATAATCCGGTCTCATCAGAGATCAGACATTTTCTTTTACGTAAACATTAAGAAATGAAAAGCTATATACAAGCCCTTAATTTGTCATTGGAATTTCTCTATTAGCTAGTGAAGAATCCTTGTTAATTTGAATTATTAATTACCATATATATAGAGCCTCAAGATCTGAGCTTCGGGTTATGAAAGCCAAAATATTTTACCAAGAGAAATGAAGCTTTCGCATAACCGAGAAAGCCTCTTGCAAGAATCATGACAGAAGGAAGTATAGTGAAGAAAAAAACCAGAAGAAAGAAGCATGAGAAGGAAGTGAGAGGAGTAAGCTTTTACGTTTCATGGTGAGAGGCCTACTTTTATGGGGTATCTATCCAGCTAGCTAGCTCAGTAGTCAGTAGGAATTCAATATACATGTTAATTAGGAGCTAGCTCATCAGGGCCTGAGCTGAGCCTGCCATGGGTAAAATTAAAAGTGAGCACTCTCACAATGTCACCTTGTTCTGGGTGCACATGACTTTTTGGCTGACACTGCAAGGCAAGATGATAAAAGATAGAAATTGTAAGCTCATAGCGAGGAGGAAAGAGAAAGAGAGAAAGAGGTGAAAACGACATGACTGGAACGGATACAATAAAGGCCACCACGGACACCATTAACCACACTGCATCACTGCTTTCAAGAAGATATAGTCGGACTATGAATAAAGAAGCGCTTGGATGATGGGGAAGGTGAAGCTGATTAATCTCACTGCTCCTTTTGCAGTGTTTTAAGATCTCAATTTGTGGAGGAGAGAAGGAAAGAGGATGCTTTCTTAAAAGGGGTTATTTCAACAGAGATCTTATGATGAAAGGAGATGTAATAAAAAAAATTAAAAGGAAAAAAAAGCATATTCTGGTGCGGCCGGGAGTGGCTGGCTTTGTAGAAAGAAAGCCAAACACTGCCCTCTGTACGTAAAGGAAGCAACAATTCTGAAAATGTGAAAAAACTTTGAAGTTATACGATCATTAAAAGAGATGCTTCACTGGCAAATCATGACCAACAGAAATACCCATTACCGTCTCATCACTCATCACACAAAGAAACGAAGTAGCCGGAGGAGAGAGAAATCATATACTGCTTGCCATCATATGGATTTGTACACGGATTCCAATTTCTAAGCTGGGCTAACCACAAGTACAGAGAAAAAAGTGAAAAAGAAAATTGATAAACTAAAGCAGCAAGGCGATAGACTCCGTTATATATGAATATGAGATCTTATGATGCTATGCCTCTGCAAATTAAGCACGAAGGAGAGAGTTAGGAAGGTGGAATGCTTCCATATATTGGAAGAACCCTAGTACCTTAGGGTAGCCCTAGCCCTCAAATTTCTTATGGTTTCTTCCTGTGTATGCATTTATGAATAAACATATCTTGGAATTGCTTTCTTCTTCAATGGAAGATCCACTAGTGATATTCTTCAGCTACTGGGGCTGTATACAATATATGACTTTCTCTTTAACCAAATTCTCACCAAAGATTGAGTCCACGGCATTACTGAGGTTTTGGAGCGCAAAAGTGCAAAACCCAGTTTAAATTTCTCATAAAATATAAGAAAGGGGTGGAATTGTTGGTCTAAACTTCATGGGGGTACTCAAGAAAGTGACTTGAGTGATAAATTCGAATTCCAAGGGAAAGCGAAGCACAACACCACACAGAGACTTTGCTTTCTATATATAAAAATTGGGGTAACAGTTGCATTCCAGTAGTTGAGTTTTTTCATCCGTTCATGATTATAAGCATTCTCATCTTCAGGTCTACTGAGCTAATGAATTTAGCTTTTATCATTTGGGTACCCGCAGGCAGCAGCTTTTCCTTTATTACTTGCTCTCTCGCGATCTCGATATACAGGAAAAGGTGTAAAATCTGGATTGCCGAATTAGCTGATGAAAGGCATAGCATAACAAAAAAGCTTAATATAAATAAGGAAAAGAAAGAGAGAAAGAGAATTGAGGGGGTGTACCGCTAGATTGGTGTTGCAGAAGTTGCACTGAACATAACCAAAACGTTCGGTTGCCATCATGTCCATTGACATTTTTTCTTTTCTTATTTTATTTGTTGACGTTGTCCTCTTTGTGTGTATGAGCAGCTTAGAAGATGTATAGGCAGATCACGGCCGCGGGAGAATTCCTTTCTCCAAAGAAAAGTGAACAAGATCAAAAATTTACAGAGAAGACGCAGGACAAATAAAGATAGGGAAGTTATTATTTTAATAATAATAAAGAAGAAAGGAACTTTAATTTTATGAGGAGGGAGAGAGAGAGAGAGAGCGAGAAGTGACAAAAATCTCAAAGGTGGGGATGGGACTAGTCTGGTCGGGAAAACCAGTGAATGGGAGTGAAGTGGGGTTAGTGGTATTTGGTTTGCGAAGAAAAGCTGGATTATGGTATTTGATAAATGGATTATGTGCGCGTGTGGGTGAAAGACAGAGAGGAAGAGAGTGGGGAAAGATGACGAGTGATGATTGAGAGAATGAGTGGGTGGGAGTGACCCATCTCCCTAACCATTCTGCCGCTGTAGCGGACGAGGGGGGCGAGATATTAATGCTTGGAATGTTTAGAAGCAAGAGAGAGAAATTAGAGAGGGATCTATATATATATATATATAGCTTATATGTATGACAAGTTTTAGATGGGGATCACATACATGCTTGGCCAGAGTTTGGTAGGTAATGGTTTGCTAGCAAGTTCTTGTTTAACACTTTTTAACGTTCACAAGTTTAATAATGAAAGAAATGATTAAAAAAGAGAAAGGACATATTTTTTGTTCCCATTTCATTAGGTGAGGGTAAAAATTGCATTGATTTTGAGTTATTTAAGCGTATTGTATAAGAAATATGAATGATTAGATTACATTTTATGACCGCATGGGTTAAAAAAGTTATTCTACTTAGTTCTAAATTGTTAAATTTGTACATTTTATTCAACAATATTGATTGGATCAACATATTTTTATCTCAAATGTCACAAATTTTGTCCTTATATTCTTAATATGGTAAATTATTAACTAAAGTCAATTGCGTTGCCCAGTCAAAGAAAGAATGATACAAAAAGAGAAGTAAGAGTGGAAATATTCATGAGACTTACTCGCTCTCTCTTTTTTTATTTCTACTAACTGTATATGATAGAGTTCTTATATACTCCTATTTATGTTTTTGAAAATCTGTGTAATATAGTTTGTTAGATGATTATAGAAAAAATGCTATTTACTCACTCACTATTGGTTTAATTTATTGGTTAATAATTACAGAAATCTCTTCGGTGTTATTAAAAATTAGTCCATTATTTATCTTTTTGATAAAGTTAATGTTTGCGCTGAACTCTTAGCAAAACACGTAAGACTCTAAAACGCTTCCTGAACTTCCCTTTATTTACTATATTTTTGTTTCGTCCCTCCCTTTTGTTTTTCAGAGAATATCTACGTCGCCCTCCTTACGGAGCGTTCTTTTGCTCCTCTCTTCTTTTTGTTTCCTGCTTTTTCACTTTTTTATGTATCAACAAGAAATACTAGATATCGGAGAAAACTGACTTGTACTTCAATTTTTTTAATTAAAAGCGTCACAAAAATTGCATATAATTAACGGCTCACCAGACAGGTTCTTAACATAAAAAATAAGCTGTTTTCCCCTCCTCTGTTCTGAAATTGTACTATGTTATAGTGTATACTGTCTTGTCTATATTAATCAATAGATGGAGACATACAACTTTCTTTACAGAAGTACTGCCCTCATCAAAATTGAAAATATACAATTTTTTTATATCAATTTAGTAAAGTAAATTAGTATAATGTTAACATTTAATATGAATGAATTAATCTCCTTAATTAATTTTAAAATATGTCTACATCAATTTATCAATTTAGATGTTTAAATTTAATCATAGAGCTACTTTTATATGTATATTGTAGAGTCATCAAATTTTTTGTAACTTATTTGTTTCTTAAAATTAATTATGTAAAATAAATAAATAAATTATACCACGAACTGTTTAACAGTTTAATTGTATTTGATTTGACATTTTAATTTTTTTTGGTTAATTTTGCTTTCATAATTTTGCACAAAAATAAAAAAATTATTTTTACATTGGATAAATTAAAAAATTCTTTCCTTCCTCTATCAATATCTCAACTAGACTTGCTGCATAGAATTAGCTAAATTTTCCTTATTCTTTTACCTTTAGCAAAACTCAAATTTTAAATAAAGTTTTAAACATAAATTTATATAAAATTATATTTAATCAAAATTAATTTAAAAAATAAAGTTAATATAAAATTACATTACTGCAGCTTCCATGATAAGTCTACTATGAGTAATGACTCAACGAATGTCAAAAGATAGTGGAAGTTCTAAACAAAGATGTCAAAATCATCAAATTCTAGAGCTGTAAATGTGAATTAATTACGTGAAAATTAAGTCAACAAAAAAGTGAAGTTAAGGTTTACTAATAAACCACGACGCTAAAAGCACTGCGGAAATAGCAACAACGGAAATTAACTTTTGTCCATTTCTGTATGTAAGTTTCTATTCCCTGTACTGTTTACTCATTGGTGACTTATGAGTGATGAGACGTCCTCCTTTACAATGTATTTCCTGGAAAACGTCTCACGTGGGATTTCTCATTATGAGGTTTCATATAGCTTGGGCTTTTAAAAATTAATTTAAGTTTTTAAAAAAAGTTTGAGTTTATATTTTAATTAATTTTTTAATTTTAATTTTAATTTATATTTTTTTATTGGATTTATCAGATCAATAAAATATTTCTAAAAACAGTCAAATAATTTTTTTATTTAAAATTTAAAATAAATAATATAAATAATTATTATTAATAAAATAATTAATTAATTAATCAATCATATCTTAAATAAATTTTTTTTAAAGTTTGAAAATTTTTTCAGTAAATAAAAAGATTAATAAATTATTATTCAAAATCTGAAAATTCTTTATAGTAAATAAAAAAATTAATAAATTAATTAATCACATCTTAAATTAAAAATTCTTTAAAATTTAGACATTTTTTAGAGTCAGCAAAACATAAATAAATAAATAATTAATTATATTTTAAATTTTATAATAAGGAATTATAAATATGACTTGACATAATTCAAAATTAAAATAAAAAAATAATATATGATTGAATAATTTATGATAATATCCTCTAGATGAATTTATTATGGTTATTTCTCTCTCACAAATCTTACATAATTAATTTTATAGACTTTCTCTATTCTATTATATTTTCTTCATATCACAATATATTATTAAATTTAATTTTTCACTAATACTTATAAATATTATTAATTTACAATGTATTAATATATAATAAAACAACTTAATTTTCTCTCAGCATTGCGCGGGAAATAAATTAATTTAATTGTGTCAAACTCTTCGGGCTGAATGAATTATTCACACTGCATAGGTCATATTCTGACTTATATATATATATATATATATATATATATATATTGAAGGATTTCTTCAGTTAATTAACGCATTGCCAATGGAGTTGTTTTATTTTATTTTTGTTGTTAATTTAAATAAAAGACTAATTTGGTGTCTTACTTATCAATTAATTTTTAATTTGTTCTCTTATACAATTTGACCTTACTTATCAATCTATTCTCAATATAACCTCTCACTAATTTAATTATTAATGCATTAAATTTATATTTAGTTAAGACTAAAATGGAATAAATGTTATAATTTTCATATTGGTTAGAACTAAATTAAAAACACAAAATAACTGCCTAAATAGAGAATAAAAATTAGTAAGTAACTAAATTAAAAATAAACTAATAGATGAGAAATCAAAATAAAAACAAAAAAGTCAGAATAAAATGGGAAATTAATCAATTAAAAATTAAAATAATATTTTAGTCGTTGAAACGCACCTAGAAGTAATATGGCAGATATTTACTCGAAGCCCTGGAATCAAGACTGTTGGGCTAGTGGTATTATAGATTGTGATTCTCAATTTTGAAAATGTTTGTGTGAGAGACTGTTGGGCTGAAGAACAGAAGAAGTACATATGGGCATCATTAAAAAAAGAAAAAGATCCACGGATAACGCCTTTAACCCACTCAGTCCAAGAGCATCACACAATGCTTGCTTTTCACGGTTGTTGTATCCTTTATTCCACACACCACCTATCCGCCCTCCCAACACTCCACTAACTCTGTTGGTACATTCTTTAATTTTATTTCTCATAAAATTACGTCATAATATAATTTTAATTCCTTACAAATAATTATCTATTAATTTAGGCCTCTTTTGCTTGCTGGAATTAACATAAGGGAATGAGAGTGTTTCCCACTCCTATGTTTGGTTGATAAATTGGGACTCTATTCCTATTCCTTAGGGAGTCTACTCTCCCTTATATAAGAAAAAACTATTTCTTTAATTGAAACGATGGAATCAAACTACTCTTATAAGAATAAAATATATTAAAAAAAATATCCCTATTTATAATAATATTCAAACAAAAATATCCATGTGATATATTAAAATCCTAATTTATTATTAATTATTATTTATTTAATTGGTTATTATTTATTTAATCTATTATTATTTATTATTAAATTATTATTTTTAATTATATATTATTATATTATTAATTAATAATTTAAATAAATATCTATCTTTTTTTGTTTTATGATAATGGATAATATGATAAAATATATATACTACCTAATTGATTTTCACATGTAATCTATTAATCAAACGAAGTAAAAAGAGATATATCTATTTTCATTCATTTTCAATCAAACAGTATTTTAATATATCTATTCTCACTGCCACTCTCACTCATACTCCCATTATTGTTATTATTTTTATTATATCAATTCTAACAATCAATTGGATTGTTAATCTCTTACCAATAAGAATGTTACCTTTAATCAACTCGAGTACTCTTACATGCTGACAGATTTTAACAATAATTTTTCAATTAATGAACAAAATACTGTTGCGGTGATCTCCCACTTAGTAATAAAGTTGACAAAGTTTTTGCATTATCAATAATATCAAAAACGATGTCAATGTCTTGTTACTGTCCTTCATAATTTGACTGGAGTCAAAACCTTAACGACGTCAACATTGTTATCATTACTCGAACAAACTGGAATGCACATATTTATATATATGTTACTATACTCATTCATATGACCAAAACACATTATTGCAGGCCCCCCCCCTTTAGGCAGAACCAGCGCTGAACATATCTGATATCTCGACTTTTAAAAGCCTATTACTTTGGACAGACAAACTCCTAAATTGAAAATACCCTTAATTGTCACTAAAATGCTCTATGATATTCATACATGAAAGTAGTTACATACGCCTATACTGAAAGATGCATTTTAAAAAAAAAATATATATATATATATATATATATTTATAAAAATCACACTGGGAGTATAAAAACACACAACACAAGGCATATTAAGGAGAAGTACAGTTTTCCAGTAATTTAAGAATGCAAGACATATGATATTAATTTTTTTTTTAAATTATGTATTGTTGAAATTAAATAAGCAATCAGATAAGTCTGAAAAAAGTGTAGGAAATTCCAATGATTATAGTGAGAGGACGATATCTGCCAAAAGTAAAAGAAAAGGATAAAAATTTTGACCATGTATCTTGGATCTTACCATGGTCCCAGTGAAGCCAAGACTAGAGCAATTATCCCATGCAAGTATCTATCGCTAAATCTCTTCATGTTGCTCATCAAAAAGCTCCATTAACGGTTTTTTTTTTTCTAATATATAATATTTTTCTTCCCAACATGATTACTCCACCCATTGAACTAAAACTCCAATCATCATTGGTGAAAAATTAGTCACGCGCTCCCACTCTCCTGAGCTGAGAGTGGGCATCACCTTGCAAGTTTACAAAAATTCCTAAACAATTCCAATATAATTTGTCCAAGATAAAAATAAGTTATCCTCATTTATCAATTTAAAATATTTATTTACATAGATGGAATCAACCCAACAGCTTTTCTCCTCCCTATTGTCATAACAAACTTCATTTGAGCATTTAATTTCCATTTGGAAATGCTATCAGATAACATTTTGTGCTTTGCCTTGTCCTTTCATGCACGCTACAGTGTGAACATTTGTGTGGGATGTGGAGAGCAAATAGGTAGGGATGATTATGGGTAGAAAACAAGTACGGTGTTGTGGTTTTTCATTTTCTGATTTTAAAACTTATCTCCAAAATATATTTTAGTGGGTAATAACCTCAATTCTTATTTTCTTTATTGATTCCCTAAGTTCTCGGGCCAAGTCTCATTTATTTAAAAAATATCAAGATTAGTAATTTTTTTCCTTGGAATTTAGACTTATATCCACATGAAATTCATTCATATACACATGCAATTTTCTTTTTGAGAAAAACCCCATTTTGGTCTCCCATTTATAACTTATTCTCTATTTTAGTCCATCACACAATAAAAAATCCAAACTGGTCTTCCACTCAAAGAAAAGTTAACCAAGTTAGTCCTTCTAAATTTTCATTTCAAAAATGTTGACTTGGAAGTTAAGTGCTGTCATGTACTATTGGAAAAAAAATTTATCCAATGGTCTCTACATTAGTGACCAGCTCTGCATCTAGCTTGGCTTTTTTATTTTTCTTCCTATTTTATCTTATATGAAGGCCATTATTAACCTGATCCATCAGTAACACTTGAACACCCAACCTTGCAAATCTTTTTTTCTTGGGATGTCGTCATCTTCTCGAGTCCAAGTCCTAAGTCCAATGTGGAGGTTCTTCTATTATTATTTCTTTGGTTCTTCCTTCAAACTCCATCACATCTTCCCTTTCCTCTTCCTCCTCTTTTACTTATATTCAAACTTTCTCAATCTCTTCATTCAAACACTAATTCAACTTCCTCTTATCTTCACAATTTGTATTCTGAAAGTTATTGACTTCCCATTCTCAATCCTGCATTTATATCTTTGTTCTTCATCTCCACCATTAACCTGTTCGAAGTTTTTTCTTCTTTTACAGGATTTTGAAATTACATAGTGACTATAATTTAGGTTTTGAATTTCTAGGCTTCTTTTCCGCAAGATTATGAACTTTCATAGTGACTTTAATTTGGGTTTTGAATTTCTGAGTGTGTTTCTTGATCCATGGGCAACTTAACAGGAATGAGTAACAAAATAGATGACTTGTCGGCGATAGAATTAACTGACAAGATCATGGTGGGAGCTATAACACTCATCTTCTTCATGGTTGTGTTCATATGCTTCCTCCATTTCTACACCAAATGGTTTTGGTGGCAAATCGAAAAAAAAAAAAGATTTACAAGGCCGGGTGTTTAGGCATTACTGATGGATTAGGTTAATGATGGGTTTTCATATCAATTCAAAAAAAAAAAAAAGCCAAGCTGGATGCAAAGTCGGCTACTAATGTGGAGTCTATTGGATAAATTTTTTTCCAACTCAAAAGATAATAGTACACGTAAGCACTTAACTTCCAAGTTAGCATATTTTGGATAGAAATTTAATAGAGGGACTAACTTAGTTAGCTTTTTTTTTTTTTTGAGTGGAGCACCAGTTTAGATTTTTGAGTGAGTGACAGACCGAAATAAAGAATAGGTTATGAGTGGGGACTAAAATGGAGTTTTTTTTTTTTTTTTTTATAATTAGACTTAGAATGGCCTATTTCTTGTGAGGCCCAAAGAGCTTACAACACTAGAAAGAATTTCTTGGCCTTCTTTATGAAAACTTAATACTATATTTTAATCTAAAACCTAATCACATCTATTTTTATTTGGCCTTCTCTTTAGATTCAAAATGAAATATATCCATTATCTTAATGCTATATATTGTTGAGCAAGGCTGAAGCTAAGGGGGGGGTGAATTGAGTTTTATAACATTTTTATTGAAAAACTCATTTAGAAACAGGGATGATAAAATCAAACAATGAATGCAGAATGAAAAAAAAGTAAGGGAAAAGTATGGACACAGAAAGTTTTCCTAGTTCAACGTCTACCAAGCCTACATCCAGTCCCCGAGCAATCTCTTGGGATTTTTCACTATCTCACAAAATCAATATAATTATTAGGAGAACCTCTCATAAATTCCTAAGCTCTTACAGCTTGACTCCTTTAAGGAACCTCCTTGAATTTCTCTCTCAGGGATATACTCCCCTTATGTTCAAGCTTTCTTTTAGCTTAACTTTCTCAAAGAACCTCTTTGAGCTTCTCTCTCAAAAGAAAGAAATAATTATATATGAATAACTCTCTGAACAGAGTAGATAATACAATGAAGCACTAAGATGATATAGAGTTGATAAGTAAATAAAAACAAATGATATAAACTCTCTTGAATGTTTTTCTTTATGTTTCAGATGTCTCAATTCAAATTTTTATAGATTGAGGTCCAATAGATCCTTTGGGAGTAAGTGGAAAGTGAGAGATTTCAAAATATAGTTGTTATAAATCCGTTATGGCTTTTTTGCAATTGACTAGTTGACTGTTCACCATTGACCAGTTGATTGCTTACTCATTCCCTCTCATAATTTTCAAATTCTGGACCCTGATAGTCGACTGCTCACTCTTGACCTGTCGATTGGTCACTCACAGAGAGCTCTCAGTCCTAGTCGATGGTCTTAAGGTTGGTTGTTGATTGATGCTTGATCTGGGTATGACTAGTCGACTATTCACATGTGGCCAATTGACTGCTCACTCACAGAGAGCTCCCAATCGATCAGGCTTGAGTTGGTAGTTAATTGGTCTCATCCAAGAAAGTAACCAGTCGACTGCTGGCTTGTGGCCAGTCGGTTGTTCACTAACAGAAAACTCCTAAATCAACTTTTTACAACCTTTAAGACCTGGGAATACTTATACATTTATTTTAAATGATTCCTATCAGCTTAATACCATTTACAAATGTTCTTAAGACATGATTAAACATTAAAACCATCTAAAACCTAAGTAATACATAAGAAAACTTTTCTTCTTCAGTTGTTGTTAACAAAACCTTGATCTCTCAACAAATGGACACAACAATCTCCCCTTGTTTTTATGATGACAACCCTGTAAATGTTAGTTCTTTATGATGAAAAGTTTATCAAGGTAAAATCATTTGTTTTTGTGAATGTTTGATAAGTTCACTTTGTTTACCTTTCACTTTTTTTAGTTTCCTTGTTTATTTAGTTACATTCAACTGATAGAGACAGATATCAAGCAGCTATATAACTAATAATCACTTGTATTGAATTGATAAACATAGCAGAAATAACAACCATATGGTTCAATGATAAACACAATGAAAGCATAACCAACTAACATGGAAACACAACTTAAGTTCAAATTCAAAGATTTCAAGATAAAACTCCTAAACTCCTAATTTCTTTTAATTTATGCTTAACTCTTAAGTTCTTTCCCCCTTTGTCACATAAAAAATGGAGGAAAAGAACCTAACTATCCCCTAAATGCCTAGAAATTAAAATGTTGCTCATGGCAAGACTCAATGTGCTTGAGCTTGGCATTCATGTCTTCCATGATTTCTTAAATTTTCTGCATCTGAAGACTAAAGGTATCCATCTTTTGATGCAAGGCATGAATTTCAATAAGAAGGATGAGATTCGGAATCACCACAGTCTCAGGCTGAGTCAGGGTGTATCCCATTGATGTACAAATCTATGGAGATGAAGGTATAGGAGCAGAAGGGGAAGGCATATGAAAATATGCCCTTTCTTCCGTAGGAGCTGTGTGTGAAAAAGTTGGAGGAAGCACATCAGTAGCTGGTAGTAGCCTGGGCAATCTTTAGGCTTTTCTAACCTATTGCCCTTGTAGTGTCTTGATAAATCTCATTCCTTGTAGGTTATTCCATCCAATCTGAAGAGGGGACTCCACACCATCCTCTATGGGTGAAATGTCATAATGGTGGAAAAATGGTTGCTATGATGGTAGCATATGGTAATGGGGATGACTTCTTCTTTTTGCAAGTTGCTACCCTTTAAGTAATTAACCAAGAAAGCCTGAAGACACTTCATCATAAACATCTTTGGCTCACTGAGATATATAAAGTTACCAGACTTGTTAATTAGGCAGTGAGCGATGATGTAGTGTAGCAGTCGATTCTCCAATGAAAGGTCATTGACATTGATAGGAGTGTTGGGATTATCAATGATAGCCTCACTGATCCTATTCATAATCTCTAACTTATCATAGCCAGCCACAATTTTTAGGGAGTTGGGGTGATCAGTAAAGTAATGCCTAGTAGGTATGGGAAGGTTCAAGATGTCAGCCAGCGTCTCATCACCAAATACAATCCTTGAACCTCTGACCTCAGTTGTGATAAGATAGATTATGGGGTTGTAAGTGAGATTAGAATAAAATGCCCTAATAACCTTAGGGTTATAATCCAACTTCAAAGTCAACAGAAAGTTTAACCCAGCATTGGCCAATATATCTAAAAGCCTAAAACCTTCTCTTTACAAGAATGGTAAATACACATACCTACTAGGAAGAACTCTCCTTTGTTAGAAGTTCTTAACAAATGCAATCTCCTAAGCTCTTGAAGAAAAGAGTGGTGGAGGAGTGGGGGAAGACCTAGTAATGACGTTTATGGTTTTTGCACGCTTTGGAGTTGGTCTATGGGCCATGGATATGATTAGAGAGGCAAGAGAGATGATTGAGAGGCAAGAAATCAAGATTGAGGGGCAAGATTTCATATTGAAAGGGAGAAGAGCATAAATTTGTCTTTTAAATTGATGAAATCCTAGATTTTTTTAGTTTAAATAGTGATTTTGGTGGATTTGGAAACAAAATCACTAAGATTTAAAAGCGATTTGGCCAAAAAATTAGAGAGCAAGAAAAGGGATGAGCAGTCGGTTCAAGAGAATAGTGAAAATGGCAAGTCTTAGGGTTACAAATGCTCTAAATAGCAAGTTTTTTCATCGATTAGTTGACTATTCACTAATGAGCAGTCGACTGTCGGCCCTATTTTTGCTTAATTTCACTATCTGGCGTTGACCAGTCGATTGGTTACTTATGAGTAATTGACTATCAGCCGCCATTTTCACAAGACTGCTCTCTAGAACCTTTCAGTCGACTGGTTACTTAGCACCAGTTGACTATTAGGCCTCTTAATGTGCCTAGTCAACTGAGCACTTGTTATCAGTCGACTACTCCCTTATAGAGAGCCATCAATTAGATGTTCATTTTCTTTTAAGAATTGATCACTTCTCTTACCTCTACCAGTCGATTGGCCACTCCTTAGCAATTGACTGGTCACTTAAATATGTGATCAATTCAAGTTATTCAGGCCAAATTTCTTAATTTTAAAGAGTACTCTACTTAAAAACACTTTGAAGCATAAATATCCAACTAAACATGAAATCAAACAAGTGGAAATAATAGACATTCATCACTAACATTCTATAAAAGAGATTAAAACTACTTCGATGCTTAAGTTAGTGAATGTTCTCAATAAGCAAATGGAAAAACAATTTAATTTTTTATTTTATAGCTCATTAGGATTGACCATTCCAATTTCACCTCTTATAAAACAAAATCTTTCAGTGGAAAGATGTTTAGTATAGATATCAACAACTTGAAATTCAGTTTTGATAAATTCAAGGCTAATATCTTTCTTTTAAACAACCGGCAAAATCAGCATCTGCATATCCTACCAAGGTATTAGTGGATCATTTTGGATACCACAAATCCATTTGTATTGTACTAGCAATATATCTAAACATTCTCTTAAATGCTAAGTAATGAGACTCTTTAGGATAAGTTTGAAATTTAACACAAATGCATACACTAAACATATGTCAGGTCTACTTGCAATTAAATATAAAATAGATCTAATCATACCTCTATATTTTGAGATGTCATATGGCTATCCCTTTTTATTAGCATCCATTTTTGCAGCTGATCCCATAGGAGTATCTTTTGTTATAACATTTTCAAATCCAAATTTCTTGAGTAATTCTTTGACATATTTGGATTGATTTGTAAATGTTCCATTTGCTTTTTGTTTCATTTGAAGACCTAAGAAGAATGTGAGTTCCCCTATCATAGACTTTTCAAACTTTTCTTTCATCATTTCAGCAAATTCCTTGCATAGTTTTTCATTAATGGCACCAAATATGATATCATCCACATAAATTCGAACAAGTAATATATCATGATTTTTCCTTTTAAAAAATAATGTTTTATCAACCTTGCCTTTAGAGAAATTATTTTCAATGAGAAATGCACTCAATCTTTCATACCATGCTCTAGGGGCTTGCTTAAGACCATATAGTGTTTTTCTTAATTTGAATACATGATTTGAAAAATTCTGATCTTCAAATCTAGTAGGTTGTTCAACATATACCTCTTATATTATGTATCCATTAAGAAAGGCACTCTTGACATCCATTTGATACAATTTAAAATTATTTATACATGCAAAGGCTAGTAGCATATGAATAGCTTCAATCTAGCTACTGGTGCAAAGGTTTCATCATAATCTATACCTTCTTCTTGATTGTAACTTTTTGCTACCAACCTAGCCTTATTCCTAGTAACAACTCCAGATTCATCAAGCTTATTTTTAAATACCCATTTAGTCAAATTATATGATGATTATTGGGTCTAGGAACAAGTTTCCATACTTGACTCCTTTCAAATTGATTTAATTCTTTTTGCATAGCTAAAACCCAATATTTATCTTTCAATGCTTCATCAATTCCATTAGGTTCTATTTGGGACAAGAAAACTTAATGATTACAAATATTTCTAAGAGAGTTTCGAGTATGTTACCCCTTTGGAAACCCAACCAATTATTTGTTCAAGTGGACGAACCTTTTTGAAATTTCATGTCTTTAGTATCTCATTGGTGACTTCATTTTCTTAGTCAGATTCATCTTGTAAGGAGGATTGTTCTTATTTCATGATGGATTCACCTTCGTTTTTCTTTTTTTGAGTTATTTGCTTTTTTTTTTACTATAACATCATTAAACTTAACTGTAATTTCTTAAGAGGATGTCTTTCTAGGTTCAAAAGGGTCAGACTCATTAAAATTCACATGAATAGATTCTTCTACTATCATTGTTCTTATATTATATACCTGACTGAACCCTCGTCGCTAGGGTGTTAAAAGCAAATATCGGATATGAGAATGTGCTATAGTTGTAATGACCCAATTAATGGAGAATTAAAAGACTAAATTATAATTAATAAATTAGCTAATGAGAAATTAAAGGAGAGAAATTTTGCAAGAAAATTGGTTAAGGTATATTAATTTGTCAAGTGAAACCTAACAATAAAATTGAGGCTGGCTCAATGGTCAAGCTTCAGGTGCTTATTCAAAAGGCCACAAGTTCAAGATCTGACTACCCTAATTCTCCTTGTTTTTTTAAGAGCTGACACATGTCACCCTCCAACATGAAAAAATGAAATTGCCCTAAGCCATTTTTATTTCTCTTTCATCGGTACACTGTCGAGCAAAGCAGTAGGGAGGAGTTGGAGTTATGCTGTCCACCAGAGTTAACCTTCTGCCACTTTCGGAGATACGCCTTACCACCCTTGGAGAGTCGCCAACTTGTCGCCGGCCAGAAAACACCACGTTTCCAGTGAGAAGAGCTCAATTTTGTCGAAAAATCACGATCTTGGCCAGAGCTCTAGTGAGCCCTTTTTCTATCGTTTCTTGGGTGGGTTTTGCTCCTCATCTCCTTGCCGTCACTTTCTACTTAATGTCGAGCTATTTTGGTCGTTGATTGTGTAGTTTTTCGACGGGTTTCTGAGGAGTCAAAAATAGTGACTTTTTCAGCGAATTTGGTAAGTTTTAATCGGTTTTTTCTTGAGAATGATGTTAGGAGAAGAATTTTCGGCCCTTCCCCATTGAATTTCAGCTTTGTAAGCATGATTTTAGGCTAGTTTTTTAGAGATGTTCTGATAGGGACCCAAATGAAAAGTTTTAAAATTTTGGGGTTTTTAGAAAATGGTGAAATGTTGCATTGTAATGGGTTCAAATTGATCCTATAGGAACACTTTTAAGGTGTATGGCATGAAACCCTATTGTTAATCATGGTTTTTCTTGGATTGAAGGCAAGGGTATGGAATTAGGGACTAAAATAAAAACTCAAAAATTTTTTAGGCCAATAAATGTAAATTGATGAAAAGTCTGGGAAAGCTAGTGATGGAATTAGGGAATATGAGTTTGGATTTTTTTTTAGTAGTAAGAAGGAAGAGGAGTAATTTCTTGCTTTCAAATTAGCGTAGGTAGCTCGTAAGAGTGATACAGTCACCAAGGGAAGACATCGAGTTGCTGGTAGTTAACGACACTCAGATGTGCAGATAGCACTCCCCAATACTTTTCCTTACATTTCACTTTTCATTATTTGGAAATTTTTATTAATTATCATTTTAATTTTGGCATGACTAAACTTTATTAGAATTAAAAGGATGAGTAGATGAAATCCCTTAATATATTAGGGGCATTATGTATGGTTTTGAAAATGAATTTTGAGAAACATCATGTGTATGGTTATGAATAGCCGCTAGATAAACCATTATTGAAAAATAATTTGATTTCATGCAAACAGACTATATTCCCCTATGCATGCTTGTTTTAGTTCCATTACCCTCGGAAGGACTGGATAAGACACTGGCTGCAACAGCAGTACTGTTAGCCCTTAGTGCACCTAGGTAATGACCCAATTAGTAAGGTTAATAATGGTGTTAGCCTCGTGTGATGGTCATCACACGAGGATCGATGAATGATAATTTTTGTTAGTTATGACCTTACGCTGGTTGCTTAGTTACCCTCGAGGTTGTGTATCCTCGCCTATTATGATTTGCCCTTTTATGGCTGTGTACTACACCAGATGGGTCCTTAGTAGTCCTTCCCCTGAAATGACCCTCAGAAACTTGTTGATTTATTATGTATAGCACTTTAAATTCAATGTTATGAAAAGTGAGTTATTTAGCTAAAACTGTTTACTTGTAACGGTGATTACTTGCAATTTAAATGTTATTTCATTTCATTCAACTCTTGACGAAGTTTTGATTTCAATTTATATATGAAAGTTGTTACTGATTTTGGGGTGCTATCTGCCGAAAAAATTTGGTCTCAGATAGGGAGATAGGCGAGTTCCCGGAGGCAGCAAAGCAGTGACAGAAAATTCTGTTGGTGAGCCTCGCTTGGGATATTGTGGGACCTATTCTTTTTGAGTAATTTGAGATTCATGGCTTATTTTTTATATGTATATATTTAAAATGATAGCTATTGTTTTGTATGTCTAGGGTTGCATAGGAACCACAGTTGAACTTTCCTTATTGTTGTATATTGTATTTATGCTATATTGGGTTGTGTTGGTGAGAACAGAGCTCTCCTATATGTTTTTATTGCCTTACAGGATATTATAGAAATTTCGGAATGTCTTATTTATTGGAGGGGTTTTGTCAAAATTTCTACAAAACTCCTTGTTTTGTATTAACCCTTTATTTTATATTAAGGTAATTTATATTGCATATGGTGTAAATTGTTTAGTTTTGACATGGTATTGAATATCCCTCCAGTGTAAGGCTTATAGGTTCGGGGAATTTTCTCATGTCCTATGCCGATCCCACTCCAAGGATTTTGGGGTGTGACAATAATGGCACGATCTAGGTCATGTTCACTTAAAGGAGCCTAATTTATTCCTAAGTAATCGGAATGTGAAATATGTGCAGAAATAGGGGAAAAATCGGGGTCTTGCCTTTGTCTTTTGAAATTGTGTATGATGCAATTTATCTATAAATATTTTTTAGATTTTTGATATGAGATTTGAGTTAACAAAATGACCAAATGTGGGAGTGAAAATATAAAGCAAATGATGATGAAATGCCCATTGGAATTTGATTTAGCCTTCATAGCTTCTTAAAAGATAAATGGAAGTTTCTTTTAAAAATTAATTCCTTAAGTGATTTGAAATACTATTCAAACACTAGGTAAGTTAATTTGTTTATAAAACCTTTAAATCTAAGGGCTCACAACAACATTAACTACCTTTCTTGATACACAAGAGAGAGATCAATGCAAAGATATGAGAATAACTTGAGCAACTTAACCAAGTATTACCAAGCTACCACAATCAATCATAAGATGTCTTGGATAACACCAAACCCAATAATTCTATTATCAAATGCAGCAATAGTCCTTACAAAACACACATCAACACATAAATCCCAAAATCTAATCCAACATATGAAATTTTACAACAAAGTAATTCAACCTATCAATTTAACCAAAACACAAAGATTACAAGAAGGAAATGATGGAAAAGATTAAGAAAACTCCTCTGGACAAGTGAGATCTACATGTTCATGGTTGAAAGGGATGCTTTACCAAGCTGCAAAACACCAAGAACAACTATAGAAGTGCAGAAAAATGATGGAAATATGAAGAAGATGAAGAAATGAGTGAATATGGATGAGTTTTAACCTTTCCTTCACTTATTGGATGCTTACACTCTGTAAAAACCCTAGTATTTAATGGGAGGTGAGTTAGGTCGTATCTTGTAATTGGATTTAGATATGGATTAAAGATTATGCGGGTTAGATAGAGTTTGCCACGATGAACTACACAGAGACAAGATATGTATAAAAAGAGACTTCACTGCACCGAAGTACACAGCAAGCACATTCCAAGTCTTTTATGTAATTTTTTGATTTTTCTGGTCCCCGATTGCAATTTCTTCCAACTAATCTTTGAATTGGGCCTGTAATGCAAGAATTCAAATATTGTAATATCTCCAATTTAATTAATTTTATACTTAAAAAGCACATTTTGCATGAAGTTGCTTTTAATCCCAATACACCATAAAATATTATCTAAACAAGCATTTAAGCTCAATAAACCTTATAAAATGTCATCAAATGACATTGAATGACATGGTAAAAAAGGGTGTGATCAATATCCTATAAGTTTTACTTATATTAGAATATCCTAGGAAGATTGCCTCATTAAACTTAGCATCAAATTTACCTAAATTGTCTTTTACATTATTCAGTATAAAACATTTGCATCCAAATACATGTAGATGAGAAATATTTGGTTTTCTTCCCTTGTATAGCTCATATGAAGTCTTTTTCAATATGGACCTTATCATAGCTCTATTCATGACATAGCAAGTGGTGTTTACTGCATTAGCCTAAAATATTTAGGAAGATTTATTTTATTTAACATAGTTATAGCTATTTCTTCTAAAGTTTTATTCGTCCTTTCAATTACTCTATTTTGTGAAGGAGGTCTTGGTGCAAAGAAATTGTGCTCAATTCCATTATCATCACAGAACACCATAAAATGATTGTTTTCAAATTCTCTACCATGATCACTCCTTATTTTCACAATAGTCATGCATTGTTTATTTTGAATAAATTTAGCTAATTTCAAAAAAGATTTAAAGGCTTGATCTTTGTGAGATAGAAAGAGTGTCCAATTGAATATACTAAAATCATCTACAGTTACTAAAACATAATAATTTCCTCCAAGACTAATAGTCGTATAAGGTCCAAACAAATCCATGTGTAGTAGTTGTAATGGTCTAGTTATGGAGACTATTCCTTTTGCCTTAAATAAGCTTTTAACTTGTTTTCCCTTCTTACATGAATCACATAGTTTTTTTTTTATTTTTTATTTTATCAAATCCTGATTTAGACAATCCAACTACTAGGTTTCTTTTAGTAAGCATATCTAATATATTCATACTAGCATGGACAAGCCTTCTATGCCAAAGCTAACTATCATCATTTACACTCATCAAACATTTTGAATTTGTAAGAGGAATATCATTTAAATTAATAACATATACATTATTATTCCTATGTCATATTAGTATGGTTTTCTTTTTATCTAAATTTTCAACTAGACATTGTTTTGAATCAAATATAACTTTATTGTTCTTATCATAATTGATTGATGCCAAGGAGATTATGATTCAAACCTTCAACAAGGAGTACATTATCAAAAGAGGTAGAAGAATTCTTACTAACGTTTTCAATACTTGTGATTCTTCCTTGTCCACTACCTCTAAATGTGACATTCCTTCCATTCTTAAGTTGAAAAGAAATAAACTTAGATTTATCTCCAGTCATATCTTTAGAGCATCTACTATCCAAGTACCACTTTGTTAAGTAGCTTTCATACATACCTATAGAATCATTAAATCTTATTCTTAGGTACCCAAGTTTTGTTGGGTCCTTGAGTGTTAGTTGTTCCTTTTAGAACCCATATTTTCTTCCCTTGCAATATGATTTATGCCCCTTCTTACCACAATAGTAACAAGTGATAAATAGGGTGTTGGTTATGACAGTAGGAACAAAGAACTTCTTATAGTATTTTTGCCTTATCTTAGGTTTGTATCTAATACCAACTTTATCAAACATACATCTTTGTTTGCCAAGTAAGATATTGAAGTTATCATTTCCTTTGGTAAATTTAGCAAGAGTATTTATCAAATCATGTTTCTCTTTTCGTAAGAATTTACAATCACAAGAAATATGTTTATTTTTTAGATTAGTATAGTCATATTCCAATTTCACAATTTGTTTCTCAAAAGAATCTTTTGTTTGAAGTAAGGAATTATTTTCTTCCTTCTTCTCTAACTCTTCCTCTAAAAACAAAATTTTCCTCTTTGAAAATTTTAAGGCTTTTGTTAACTTAAGAAATTTAACATGTAAATCATCAAAAGCATATTGTAATTCTTCATATGAGGGGAGAGAACTTACCTTATTTTCATTTTCCATAAGGTAAAGGTTGGCTTTTTTATCATCATCTTTGGAATCCTTATCACTTTTTCCCCAAGCAACTAACAAGTAGGACTTTTTATTTTCTTTTCCTCTCTTCTTCTTATAGTTTTCTTATTTCTTTAGAAATTAAGAACATTCACATTTGATATGCCATAGTTTTTTGCATTTATAGTAGATAAGAAGTTCTTTAGTTTCTTGGTTTCTTTTAGTTGTTCTCCTCCCATTAATTCTTTTGCTGTTGAAGAATCTCTTAGACTTCTTGATGAAGTGACTAAGAGTTTCTTTATCCATTTCATTTAGAGAATCATCATAGCATTATTCTTCATCTGAATGCATTGATGATGAGGTTATGAGAGCAAGCCCCTTTTTTTTCTTATCCTGTTCTTTGAGGAGTTGCTTTAACCTTGGCTCATGCTCTTGAAGATTTCTAAAAAAAGCAATAATTGATTTTACTAATGGACCTTTTGCTTCTTCAATTGCTGTTACCTTTGGCTGCCATTCCATAAGGAGAGCCTTCATGATCTTGTAAGCTTGATCAGTTTGTGACTATGTCTTCCCTAAAGCTGCTAAGCGATTTACAATGTGAGTAAAATAAATTTACATTTTTTTAATGGTTTGTCCAGGATTCATCTTGAATAATTCATATTGTTGTGTAAGATTATGAATCCTAGACTCTTTCACTCATGTGGTTCCCTCATGAGTTATCTCTAAAGCCTTCCACATTTCCTTTGCACTTTCATAATTTGATGCTTTAAAATACTCTTCTTAGCTAAGTGCACTGGTAAGAATAAATTTAGCTTTATTGTTTAACAAAACTTTTCTTTTATCTGTTTCATTCCATTCACTTTTGGGTTTGACTAAGGTCTTGCATTCTTCCCTTTTCATAGGCACATAAGGACATTCCTCAATAACATCCTAAAGGTTAATGTCAACAGCCTCAAAGAAACTTTTCATCCTCAATTTCCAATAAGTAAAATTTTCACCATTGAAACCAGGAGGTTTGGTAATAGATAGCCCTTCAGGCAAAACATTATCACCAAATCCAGTCATTTATACTCTTGAGATGAATAAATCTTTAATCAAGAACCCAATCACTGATACCACTTGTTGAGCAAGGCTAAAACCCAAGAGAGGGTGAATTAGGTTTTATAAAATTGTTACTGAAAAACTCATATAGAAACAGAGATGATAAAGTCAAACAATGAATGCAGAATGAAAAAGGAGTAAGGGAAAAGTATGGACATATAGAGTTATCCCGGTTCGGCTTTTACCTAAGCCTATGTCCAGTTCCCAAGTAATTTCTTGGGATTTTTCACTATCTCAGAAAATTAATATAATCATCAGGAGAACCTCTCATAAATTCCTAAGCTCTTACAACTTGACCCCTTCAAGGAACCTCATTGAATTTCTCTCTCAGGGATATACTCACCCTGAGCCTAAGCTTTCTCTTAGCTTGACTCTCTCAAGGAACATCCTTTCTCTCTCAGAAGAAAAAAATAATTACAAATGAATAACTTTTTGAATAGAGTTGATAATATCATGAAGCACTAAGATGATATAAAGTTGATAAGTAAATGAAAACAAATGATGTAAACTCTCTTAAATGTTTTTCTTCATGTTTTAAAGGTCTCAAGTCAAGTTTATAGATTAAGGTGCAATAGATTTGTCAGAAGTAAGTGGGAAGTGAGAAATTTCAAAATATAGTCATTATAAATCCGTTATGGCTTTTTTGCCACTAACTAGTTGACTGTTCACCACTAACCATTCGACTGCTCACTCATTCCCTCTCACTATTTTCAAATTTTAGACCCTAATGCTCCCTCTTGACCAATCAATTAGACACTCACACAGAGCTTCCAGTCGATGGTCTCAAGGCTGGCAGTTGACTAATGCTTAATTTGGGTGTGACCAATCGACTGTTCACATGTGGCCAGTCGATTGCTCACTCATAGAGAGCTCCAGTCGATTAGGCTTGAGTTGTCAGTTGATTGGTCTTATCCAAGAATGTGACTAGTCGACTGTTTACTCATAGAGAATGCCCAGTCGATTAGAACTCAAGCTGGCAACAAATTGTGGGCTTCTCAGAGGGTGATCAATTGACTGCTGGTTAGTGGCCAATTGATTATTCACTGATAGAAAGCTCATAAATCAGCTTTTTACAACCTTTAAGACATAGTAATACTTATACATTTATTTTAAATGATTCCTATTAGCTTAATACCATTTACAAAGGTTCCTAAGACATGATTAAACATTGAAACCATCTAGAACCTAAGTAATACATAAGAAAACTTTTCTTTTTCAGTTGTTATCATTAAAACATTAATTTCTCAACAAATGAGCTTAACATATATTGACCCAAAATCTTAAGACACTAATTAGTTTATAAATATCTTCTATTTATATATTATTTTCCTAGTTTAATTTTACCCAATATCAAACTTTATTCAATTTTTATTCACATTTGATCCTAACATATACATATATATATATATATATGCATGTATATATGTATGTATGTATATGTAGATAGAGATTCCTGATATCTCAATATATTGAGTGTACTATATATGGAATCTAACTTTGTATCATTCTACAAAAGATTGGTAAATTCTAAGTTTGCATTGTGCCAAAGTTATTTTGGGGAAGGAAACGTAGGAAAATTACACGCAGTCTATTTTTATTGACCTTTTAAAGTGTATATAGATTACAAATTTTTTGGAAGGTTAACAAATAATTCTTCATAAGTGTAAAGTTAAATTATATCAATAGCTATTTTTTTACCGCATCTAATAACTAATCAATGTAAGAATATTCTGGTTTTTAAGTATACGTTTCATACTAAAAAATCAATGAGTGAATTTTAGAAAAAGAAATACTAAATTAGTTCTCCATTTTTATATTTTGTAACAATTTAGTTATTTGTAAATTAATTATGATAAATAAGTCTTTCAAAAATTTTATTTTATACAAAGTTAGTCCATTCTTAATCCAAACTTAGTTTAATTTTGTATAAATTTATATATTTAAAAACTAATTTATCATAATTATTTTATAAAAAATCAAATTGTTATAAAGTACAAAAATAAATAATCAACTTTGTACTTTTCTCATGAATTTTAGCATACAGATTCAAACATCAGATGATTGTGACAACCAATTGGCTATCCAAAAAAATTAATTTGATTATTGAAATAATTTAAAGTTTCGCAAGGCTTAATTGCTAGAATTAGAGGGTTGAAATGTTTATTTGTTAATTTCTTCTTCTTCTTTTTTTTTTTTTTTTAAAAACACCATTAAAGCGTATTTTTAATCTTTTAGGTCCGTTAGCAGCGTTAAAATCTTTTTTTTTTTAGGGCCTAAAGCAACATAAAAACATTGAAGTACAAGTTTTGTGATGAGATTTGAGCCTAGAAGGCCTTTGGCAGGTAGAGACCACTTAAAGATTCGTGATAAGAACCCAAATTTCCTTTCCTTTTTGTTTTGTTTTTAAATATAACGATGACCTTTACTTTCAAGAGACAATAAAGAATTTTCGACCTAAAAAAAGAGACATTAAGAATATAATAATAGCATTATATTGTTTTTGGATAATTCATCATTAGTTTTATCTGTATAATTTGATGATGTATAAAAAATGACAATATTAATTTTTTACATTTACAAATAATGTGAAGATTTCAAACGAAAAAGTTGATAGAGATGTTATACAAAACTAAAAGTCTAAAAGAGTTTAAAGTTAATTTCTAAAATTATTTGAATTGAAGCACATGTAAGAGATTAAAAGGGGTTTTAAATTTAATTTTAACATTCTAATTATTGATATTGAAATCTATCTTTTTTTCCTTAAACATATTTGAATTGAGAAGAATAAATAAGAATAAGAGAGAAAATGTTAAATTTAAATCAAGGTAAATGACAAAATGAGAATTCACCTTTTTTTTTTTTTTTTTCTTATTATCCTCATCTAAAGGGGTTGTTCAAATTTTGGTTTTCTTTTAATTTTCTTCTTTAATGACATCTCTTATAGTAAGCGACCTTTTAGTACACTTCTAGGGATTCTAGACCATTTGATTTTTATTTAATGGTCCAAAATAGGCCAAACATTTTTATTTAATTTTAAGAGATATTAAATTTTTTGAAAATAAAATTATCATAATGTATAAAAACATATTAATATTTTAAATCATTTCTTATATAAGATGAGATATATAAAATAAAACATAAGTTGTGAAGAGAAGTTGTCTGTTTGTTTTTCTCTTTAACCAAATATCATTGTGTATAAGAAATGACCTAAAATATTAATATTTCTACGATAAATCATTTTCAAAAAATTGATATTTATTAAAATAAATAAAAATTTCACGTGACATATTTTAAATCATTTGATAAGAATTCAATTATCTAAATTATAAAAACAATTTGTATCTAGTTAAACCTATGTGGTTGATTAATTTTGCTTGACTCCTTGATGGCTAGATTGAACAACTAATATTTGTGAGAGTAACATTTGATTTTGATCTGATACAAAAAGAAGATTTTTTATATAGTCTGCTATAAATTTATTTCATAATTAATTTTTCAAAAATAAATATTTTTTTATATTCTTTAATATGATTATATACTTAAATTATTTTTATATAAATATTTTATATGTCATTTCTAAATAAAATTTTTAATTAATAATACTATTTTATATTTTTAGAATTAATATACTTTTAAAAGATGTTATGAATAATAATTTTATTTATAAAAGATTTAGTTAATGAATATTTACATATAAGATTAAATTATAATAATTTTGTGAGATATCAAATTAAAAAATTCTTTATCTATGAGAAAGTTAAGTAACAAGAAAATAGCAACTCAACCAAAAAATATGTTTTATCTTGAAGAGACAAGAATGCTTAAGGCTTCGTCTAGTACATCGGAAGAAAGTAGATGGGGGAAAAGGAAAAAGAATGAGAAAGGAATGGAATGAAATGGAAACTTTTGATATAAAATTTTGTTTAGTATGGTTGGAATGGAATCTAAACATATGTTTAATATGAAGAATATGATGATGGAAAGTAGAACAATTTATGATGAGATGTCCATAATGCCCTTGAATATTTGATATTACCCACAATTCAAATTGTGCATTGCACTTTTTATTTTGGTTCATCCCTATTCTCTTACCAAAGATTACCAAGAGCGAGGATAATGCCTTTTACCACCCTTCGGTGGTTAGCACACCTAACGTGCAGTTATTAGACCTTTGATTGGAAACTATGTCTCCATGGCACCTTTATTATGGCAGAATAAGGTGAACATTGGATTGTTAGGGCATAACGTCTCCATCTCCAACACTCTCTGATTCATTATAAGTTTATGTTGTTCAAAGTCCAACAGCGTGTTTGAAGTTTATGATTGACTGTAATCACACATATTTTTCTGTCAATTTATGCAATGTTGATTCCTTATATTGTTTATCTTTCTCATTTTCTCTGAATAATATATGAAGTACTGGTTGGTTATGCAATTAGGAAATAATTTATTATACATTAATGATTAATTTAATATTAGAAGATAACGAGAGATAACAGTATAGCTGTATGAATCATACAATTGTTCAATTACCTATGTATTCCTTTTGTTGATTTTAAGCATATGGCAACTAAATATTCTCATGATTCCCTTTTGATTTTGGACCTCATTCTCAACATTCAATAAAAGAGAAGTTTGAATATATCTTCAGCACTATTCTTCTTAAGAAAATTCTTTGTTTCCTTGTTTGAAAAAAATTATGTGATTCGTTGACATTCAAGTTGATCACAATATGATGTTTTTGTTTGTTGTTCTACTTGTGATAAGTGAATATTGAAGTTATAATGGAATATTCATGTTTTCCATAATCCATCATTATAATGATGCGACCATGATTCAAAATCTATGTTAATTAAACTGCTTTTTGGCTGATTAGGAGGTTTTTTAAAAATATATTATGTATGCTATTGTTCTTGTATTGGAAAAACTTCTATGTCAACATATGTAGCACCAACACTAATGTAGTTACATGTAGGCAAATAATGATCAAGATGGCAAGCTCAAGTGTAGGAAACAGCTATGCGAACAATGGTTTGCAGTAGATGAATAGAAATTGCTATTGTGGTAGACGAGCAATGATAAAGATATCGGAATCTGGCAAAAACCTAAATAAGTTGTATGTTAAGTGTGAGGTGAATAAGTGTAAGTTCTTTGACTAGTTGACACCAATGATAAAACTTAATGTGGTGGGAGATGAAGTAATACACATCCATTTTGATGTAAGGCATGCTGTAAATTAAGATAACACTAGGCTTAGCTAGCGAGTGGCAAAATTAGAGGAGGAGTTGGTGAGGATCAAAATAGTTGAGGCAGTTTTTCTACTTTGTGCATTTCTTCCATAGTCATGTTGTTTACTTGTGTCATGAAAAGGTAATTGGATAGGTGTGTCATGTAACTTTGGGGATGATTATTTCTAGTAGATGATATTATTCTTATGTTTTTACTAATAAACCATAAGACTTTGTTAAGCTGTGTAATGTAACCTGGCTGTAACTTTGGGGTTTAGGGTTTTTGTACAGAATATTTCCATGTTTTAATGTTATGTATGTTACATTTATGTAAATGTGGAGTATACTTTTTTGTACATTGATGTTGGCTGTTGTAGCAATACATACATATTAAAAGGACAACAAAATGCAATTTCGGTTATGCAAGGGTGGCACCCAAGAGAGGGGGTGACTTGGATGTTAAAGAAAATTTTTAACACTTATAAACTTTTAAAAATGTTTTTCAAATATGAACCAAGTAGAAAATATAGGCTCTAAAACTATAAATGTCATTAAAAAATCATAGTTTTTTTTTTCTGCCACAGTGCTAGTTGACTACTTACTTATGCTAGTTGACTAGTGCCTCTATTTCTCAGTTTTAAATTTAAAATTGAACTTTGACAATCAACTATGAGCTAATGACTAGTTAACTAGGCACTTATAAAGTGCTTTTAATGGAATGCTCCTGAGGTTGGCAACTAATTGGGCATGAACTAGGGGTGGTTAGTCATCTACTAGCTAAAGGCCAGTCGATTAGGGATTCAGATAGTTCCCAATAGACTAAGGCCTAAGCTTGGCAGTTGACAGGGCAACACAGAGGCACACTAGTTGATTGGGCTAGAGGTCAATCGATTAAGACTTGCTGAAACACTCCAATTGATTGAGCAGAGACTAATAATTAACTGGGCATAGGACCAATCGATTGCTGGCTACTACTATTTAATTGGGAAACTTCCAAAGTTCCCAAGATCAACCAATTCAACTTTTAGGACTGAAAAACAAAGACAATGAGTGCATAAAAACTATCTTAATAGCTTAATATTGCTTACAAAAGGTTCCTAGAGAAGATATACAAAGTAAAACTTTAAAACCTATTGCTTACAATTAAAAACTTCCATAAAAAGTTTGTAATCATTAAAAACACTATTTTCTTTAACAAATGGGTTCAACAATCTCACTCCTAAATTAAAAGCATTCCTTTGCATCCTTTAATTATGGTTGTTAGCAAGAGTTGCCAAAAGTTAAATAAGGAATGGTCAATAAAAAGGAGGGTCTGCGAGAGGAATATTTAAGGAAAATTTCAAAAGAGGTTTTGGGTAGGAGATTGATAACATCACAAAAGCCTAGAACTTCTCTTTACAACATTCCTTTTCTTATTTTTTGGTTGACTGTCTACAGTGTTTGTTGTAGTGTTTAAAGTTCTGTTTATTGAGCTACCATTCCACTATTTCAAAGTGGAAAAAATAAATAATATGGAACTTTCAACCAATTTTGTTTGTGTTGTAAAGTGTTTGGAAAAAAGAACTTTCCACCCATTTTTCCTATGTTTAAACTTGAAGTGTTTGCCAATAAAAAGATTTGATCTTGTAATCAATGAATGAACCAGCATAAATGCTTCTAAACATGATAGAAATTTGACAACATAATAATATAGGAGTGCAGGGGAAAACATTATATGCAATTACATTAACAGAGCACACATTTAATTAGTGAACTATACACAATGGCCAATGTCTACATAAATTTATGTTGACATATACAATGAGCCATATTATAGTTCCAATCCAGGGCTAATACATCATTCCACTGGTATATGGTTGACTAAATATACATTGCCTATATACATTATTCCACTGCAATGAACCACATGTTATCATAGAGTTGAACATTGTCCTTGTTTGCTTACTATCTTCGTGGAGCTCCAACCTGCACTCGACAAGCATTGTATCCTCTTGGAAAGTCCAAACATAGTGACCCCTACTAACCTATGTGCTTGATTTACTCTTCTGTGCCATCATTACATAACGAAAGAACAATAAGAAGCAAACATATCATAAGCAAAGTATACTCTGATCATCTATTCAAATCATACATTATCAACACTTCACTAACAACACATTATAGATCATGTATATATCACAAGTTTCATGATTACAATTTTCAAGTTTGCACCATAAACACTAACACCACATAACTGATAAGACATAAAGCATCAATAGAATATCACAAACTCTAATTAACTTGCAACACGATTAACCCTATAATCATTATTTATCTCAATTGCTAATCTATCTCGCCAGTTGTTCAAAGCATCACTTGGTTTAGTAGTTTGAATTGGAGCATTGTGCATTGAAGGATCTGCATGGTTAATGGCTCTAACTTCATCATCTAAAGGATCAATAGAATTATGCCTCCGTACAAGGTTATGCAACATGTAACATAAAATTACTATTTTGTTGTGGGTTCTCACTAGATAAAATGATAGACTACGTATAATGGCCCAATGCAGCTTCAACATCTTAAAACAATGCTCAATTATATTCGTAACAGATGAGTGCCTCATATTAAAACATTCTTGTGGGCTACTTGGTTACCTTCCTTGGCAGCACTCTTGTAAATGATATCTCTACCCCCTAAAAGGTACAAAAAAGACTGCACAGTTGGTGTAACCAATGTCAACCAAATAGTATTGGCTTAAGCATATCACGTGTATACACATATTAGCATCACATGCAATACAACCACCATATTGATGTCACCAAGAAGGGTGTGTATGCTTACCATGTTGAACTCTCAACCTGCGCCTCATAGTGAGGGCATCTCTCAAGACCCTTGCATCAGTTGCAGACCTCTCATACCTTGGCAAAACATATATAAATTGCTCATAAGGGGAGCAATATTCTAGGACATTAATTGATATCTCCCCATTTTAGTTGCAATACCTTTGCTTATCCTGCATAGGCACCTTAATCCATATGTGTGTCCCATCTAGGGCACCCAATCAATTATATGGAAAAAAGAAATGTCAGAATTACTAATATGCTAATTCTAGGTAAATCTATGTTTGATTAATTTTTTACCTTGAACCACCTCCATCTTTCATCTATTGAATCCGCATCTATGGGTTTTGATTTTTTCTCTAGCTCACCTTACAATTGCATTATGGCAGCTAAAACCAAATTAAAATACCTACTCAGTTTCTTCCAATCTCCCAAATTGAACTTGAATTACCCTATTCTTCATATGATGGGCATGTGCAAGAAGATAGCAATATGCTGATCTACAAGCATGTTTTTCAAGTATGCCATAAAATCGATCAAATGTCTCTTTATGAATCCTAAGTCACTAAATATAAATGCCTCTACAAAGTTATAATTTGTCTTTATTTTACAGACTTATACACCTATTCAAGGTAGCTTAATAAGAATTGGTGGAACAATACATAGGCAAAAGGAAACATGTTATAAAAGGACAACCAAGTTAAGACTTGTAAAACACAAAAGCATACCAACCATAAAAGTTTTGTTCAATAAAAACATAAACATGATTATCATTATATACACAACAATTGAGCTTATCATTATTTGAAGTGTTTACCATGATGAGTATGTTGGTAATATGAAAAAAAAATCCAAGAAAAAGCAAAATCCACTTACATGTTATGACAGACAATACTATAATGGATGTAACACAATTTCAAATTATATTGGTTGCCATAGTTATTAGTTCACTTCTATTTCAGTAACAAAGAATTTAAGACTTTTATTTTGAGCATATTTGACTTAAAATGATTTTCATATTTATGACTCAGATTTGTATATATAGTTTTCCATTATGAGTGTTTATTTACATCTTTCCATCCCTTGCATGAATTATCTATCAAAAAGGCTTGAGGATTGAAATGAAGCAATTAAAAAGTCTACAACTGGTAGCTACCTCTTTGACTCTACTTTCTTACAATTGATATTTAATAAATAATAATTAATTGTATCATTTTGTATTCTTCTACTTAAAAATGAGTATTTTGCTAACACATCATCTATTGTCTTGCTTTTTCAGGCATCCTTCTGCAGTTTTTGTTGGCGACACATGTACATACTTTGTTGGGATGACTATGGCTGTAATTGGAATTTTAGGCCATTATAGGTATATCTTTACAATTTTATTCTTCCTAAACTTACGAAAGTATTTATCTATTTGCCCTCGCTATGAGTGTGTAAGACTACCAGGTATGTCAAGGTATGACTAACTATATTGGGAACATTATAAAATTTGTAACTGTTGAAACTCACTAAAAATGGTTTCTCTTATGCTGGTTTGGCTTGAACATTTTTGTCATTCATAACTCAAAGCCACCCTCAGCTTCTAAAACATATACTAATCACAAACACATTGAAATAGGAAAATGTGTTGCTTGTAATAATATGTATACAATAATTTGGAATACTAATCACAAATACATGCCATTTGATCTATATATTCAAAAAATGGGAAGAATCAAGATAAAAATATGTTGCAGAGCATCAGATAACAAAAAGGGAAACAAACCACTTATTGAGGAACCCATGCCTCCCTCAAAATACAAATCCGAAATCACCATCCCACACATCACAAGAATAGATGGAAGAAAGTGGACTCACTTGGTGCGAAGTTGGATGGCGGAAAAACTCAATGGAAACACAAACCTTCAACTTTTTTGCTATCTCCAAGCTACATTGTGGCATCACAATTTGCTCCCTTTTTTTACCAACAAATGATGGAGGCATTGTAGTATATGGCAGAAGGGAAAAGAGAGGGGCACAATGGTAATTTGATATGTGCAACTTAAATAAATCTTTACCTTTTATTAGGTAATTTGATGGAAAAGGTTTCTGGTATGGATGAGAGCCTACTTTCCCAAGGAAAGTAATTCTGAGCATTCCTAACATTCTCTAGAGACTTTCTAGCAAGGTTTCTCTTTCCATTTCCACCTCTCCACCTACAGTAAACATTGCCTTAATCTATTCTCGTTAGAAAACGACTAATCCGAAGTAGTGAAATTTAGTTGGTTGCCAACTAAGGCGAACTCCAATAATCACCACATAGGAGAAGAGCCTAGTCTTGGGTCAAGGATCGTTAATGTGACACTTAGGGGTGATCAAGACTCGGCTCGACCCAAATTGGTCATTTTAGATTGGGTCAAGATCATCTGGGGCATAAGGATTGGATCCACCATAAATGACTTAGTCTTAGGCCATAACATTGGCTCAGTCTAGCCATATATTTTTTTTATTTATATATATATTTTAAAATTTTTAATATATTTATATATATATGGCATTTTAAAAAAAAATAGTCACTTTTTTTGTTTATGTCAAATATAAATCATTTTTATTAAAATAAAATATCTCATTTACTATATACAAATCATAATTTTTTCTTAAAATTTATTTAATAAAATATTTAAAAAAAAACCCTAATAACCTGTCCCAATTTCACTCGATCATATTTCAAGTCCACCAAATTGAGTCTTGGACTGGGCCACATTTTTTTTGCCCGACGATAACCTAGAGCCATGAATTGGTGTCCCACCCAACCCTACAACGACAGAGAAGAAAAAGTAATTTTTTTTCTTTTATTAACAGAGTGAAAGGTCTGAACTTGATCGTTTCAGCTTGGAAGGCAGCAAATGGCAGAGGAGGTAGTACATTCATCGTCGCAATACTTTCTCGGAAGGCATTGGGAAGGCTTAAAAGATTTTTGGTGTGCGAGGTTCTCGTTTCTCGACAATTATTCCAGGTTCATCAACCGCGATAATTCCCTCCCCTCTTGGTCTAGCTCTGATATCGAGGAGTTCATTGCTTCTGACCCTGTTCATGGACCCGTCATATTATATCTATCTCTTTATCTTCTCCATTTATAATGGGTCTCTCTCCTTAACTTTTATGTTGATTTTATCGTTTTGATTGGTACTTTGCTTTGTCCGCTGCGTCTCTTGCTAACATTTTCGTTTTTATTTTTTTCATTGGTTTTGCCCTGGGAACTTCATCTGGGTGTCTCAATACATTTGACGCATATCCATTTCTTGCTGAATGGATTTATATCTTAGTGTTTAAGGTCTTATTGTTAGGATATTATTTGTATTAGCCGAATTGTGAATGAAGAGGCGATTGGTATCCCTTTCTATATAATCAACTTGGATTATCATAGCTGTTATTTCATTGCAAAAATGAGTATTAAGCAGACTAAGGGTCTGGAGTCCGCAGGCATATTTGCTTAGTTTATTTTGTATTATGTTTTCTTTTTTCTATTTATTCTTGATACAAAAAGATCGTTTCTACCCCTTATTATGCCACTCAGTTTCAGTTTTGAATTTCCAATTTGCTGTAGTTCTTGGGATGTTTTGGTTTCTCTAACATACATCATAGTCATTGGACTCATATACAACACATTACCCTTTCACCCAAATTATTTGGCTGTAGTCGAAATACGCTCTGCCATGGTGCAATTTGCGAGAACATATGGGGTTAAGTTTTGCATGACAACATCCACCTATTTCTTGGTCATCTTGATTCTTATAGACAGAGGGGACCAAAACATGTTTCCAACACCAATGCCAATCCTTCTGCAACGTAATATTCTCTTTCAAAATTGAGGAATATAAGCATTAAAGTAAGAAAGAAAAAATATATATAATATTCAATTACATATTTTATTTTATATAAATCAATTATATGTGCTGTTTCATATGCTATTCTTTACCTCGGATCTCAGTGTCTTTAATATGATCCCGATCAGAGGACTAGCAAACATAAGTTGTTAAAACTCATCAGCTGCTGTAATCCTATAGCTATTACTCTGCCTATTGTTTCACCATTACTATAGATGTTGTATTATTCATCTGCTTAGTTCTGTTCTATTCAAAGTTTCAAACTAGTCTATACTTCATAATTTCCTGATTTTTGTTGGTTAGTGTTAGCTCGTTTGAAATCTTGATGGAGTTAAATAGTTGGGGTGGATAACAACTCCTGTCACTAGTATATCTAAGTCATTAATTTCTGGAAGCTTCTATTATATTTCAAAGCAGCATTCACATTATGCACGAGAAGTCAGGAAGATTTCTTATTGGACAAGTGATCTCGAAAATTTGTTCTTTAATTTATAATCTTTGTAGTATTGCTTTGCAAACTCTCCTTCTATCCTTCTTTCTCATCTTTGTTTCTTTATGTTCGCATTTAACCAATCTGTGTATAATTAGGTAGTAGAAGAAATGGAACAAAACTAGACTGACAAGGCTACTTGTTAGATCTTCTTTCCTCTATTTATATCCATTACTGCCATAAATATTTAATTTCTTGTCTATAACAAAATCATTTGACTGTTAAATTTTCTTAGTTTTTTTTATGCAATTATCGTTTTTTTTTTTGGAAAATAAAGAAGTTTTTCAGCTAGAATGTAGGGTTGTTTTTGTGTTTGTACTGCAAATTAAATGTGTTTTGAAGTGCTTAAATAATGTCTTTTTGTCATTTCAGCTGAGAACTGCTAGAGAAGCAGCGAAAATTGGCCTCACGGGAAGTGTTCTTGGGGCAGTATCTACTGCAGGTTTTGCCTACAAATATTCAAGGAGCGTACATGGTAATCTACTGCTTTTCATACTTTAGCCAGCTTTGTTTGCGACACTAAGCTTTTGGAGAGATATCAATTTGGTTATTTGTTCTTACTAGTAAAAGCAAGAGTCGTTCTTACCTGCTCATTATGATAGTGGTTCTTACCTAAATAATTTCATTGACGCCAATGTAATGGTTCATTGAACAGTGAATAAGAACCTTTCTGTGATGCAAGTTTAAATTTTTAAATTAGTTTGAGTGATTCCATATCTTCTCAGAATAATTGGATGTTTTGCTATGCCATGGCATTTCTTCCCTTTATGAAGTTCTTCATTGTTTTCTCCATGTGTGTTTGTAGAACTAAATCAAAGTGATTAAACCGATGGAATGAAACCAAATCATTTGGTTTGATTCGGTTTACAAGAAGAATTGTGTGGTATGCTTCATGATTAAGGTCCTTAAACCGAATCTTGTCAACCCCCCCAAACATTTTATACATATGTACTACTTATATATAGACAGCATAACACCTTCATTCTCAGTCTGAACCCATTTGGCCTCAAATGTGTTGCTTTTGTTGGAGGCTTATAGTCTGGATTTTCTACTATTAGCCTTCTGTATAGTCTCTCTTAGTACTATTGGACTATTGCACTTGCTTTTTACTATTTTAGGATTTTAGATAATGTAAAACACAATCTGAGTTATGTATTAACTGCAAAGATTTTATCCGGTAACGAGGTATGATTACTTTTATCATTATTCACTCAAATTTTCAGACACTAAAATAGTATTGAGCCCTGTTATATTACAATCAAACCAAAGAATTCAGTATGGTTTCCGAAATTCAAGGACCTAGTAGTCATTTAGTTTGGTGGAGATAACAAAGGCAGGCAATGGCAAATAACAAAAAAGAACTGGGTGTGTCATTACATTAAAGAATCATTTTATGGTATTATCATTTCTTCCGTAAAAGTGCTTGTTTATTCGGCACTTATCAAGCAGAAAGATGCCCTCTGGTTACACAAATGACAAAACCTTCCCCACCAACACAATGTACCTAACAAATTGTAGTAATAATAAATCTAAATACATATAATATGCACTATCTTATATGAAAAGGCTAGGGAAACTGGAAGGAAGAAAGAAAGAAAAAAAAAAAAAAAAAAAGGAGGATAAAACAAAATCCGAGGCAGCTGCAATTCTTCATTCAAATGTGCTGCCTCTATATTCCGTGGCTTTTTACATCGGAATTTTCACACTTCTTTAACAGCTTGGGCGTGCTATAAGAAACAAAACAAAGAAAGAGAAAATTTACTAATTATGAAGGTGAGCGAGAAAGTAAGTTATTAATTAGTTATCAAGGAACACGAGATAGCAAAGTTAGAATCTTACTTTTCTAATTTTAAATAGTTTTGCCAGCCAAAGGACGATGAAGGCTTCTTCAATGGCAAGGGGTGAATCTACCATCTTGTCCAAAGGTTCCAAGAACCCAGCACGCTGCCTCCAGCAATTTTCCTGCCATTTCATGCTA
Source organism: Delonix regia (assembly GCA_037074485.1). Taxonomy (NCBI): domain Eukaryota; kingdom Viridiplantae; phylum Streptophyta; class Magnoliopsida; order Fabales; family Fabaceae; genus Delonix; species Delonix regia. The sequence continues at coordinate 12,476,168 of CM073456.1, read as the reverse complement.
ACTTGAGCTTAAAGAAATACTACAGAATTTGATATTATATGTTATTCTCAAGTATCACTAATATTTTATAAACTAACCAAACCTTAAAAGCTTCTTTATTTGAATTGCCATGTGATAAAGATATTATAGAAACGTAACTAGATATAAAAAGTTTGGACAGATCCAAGGTTGAGCTAACAAGCTTTTTGCTTGGGAGGTAAGATATAGATATTACAGAAACGTAACTAGATATAAAAAGTTTGGACAGATCCAAGGTTGAGCTAACAAGCTTTTTGCTTGGGAGGTAAGATATGAATATTAACATAGTCCTAAGATATTGAAGCAAACAGCAGATTCAAATGAGCTGGAGAAAGAGAGCTTTAACAGATTGGCAGGCTATCAGTGTCATGTCATGCAGGACTGGCCATTTGGTTGGCCTATGTTCCGTGTGAGTGTGCACGAAGTCGCCATCAATAAAGTACTTGAAATTTCATATGAAATATTGCCCGAAAGCAAAAAGCTATACCTAGTAGAAGATCATGCAAATATTGATTTCTAATTCCTAAAAGCAAAACAATTGTTACTAAGCAACAAAACTAATCTATTACCAGCACCGCCTTGAATTTGTGCTGTACTGCTCTGTAAAAATTATCTACGTCATTTTGTACTCTAACCTTTTGTATTGTTAAGTTTTTTTTTTGAGTATATAAAAAATTAAATCATCAGAATGAATACTGTGACAATTCAAGGGTATTGAAAGAAAAGAAAAAAAGATAGTTAATAATTTACAAAATTGATATTTTTTTTTTTACTTAGACTTTCCATATTCTCATTTGTTTTGAGAAGAATGAAACATCTGCAATTAGTGAAAATCATGTCTTCTTGTTGTAATTCTATATATGTGTGACAGACATATAACACGTATATCTAAAGTATTTAAGGGGCTTAAGAATTATGATCCAAAGGCTAGTCTTGTCCCCCAATCCTCTTCCCTCTTCTATTTCAAAGTCAGACAAGATGGAGGTAGCCTCGGTTTCTTCTTTTCAATTTTTTCAACTTCAGACTTTTTTTGACAATCTTAACCGAGAAGCAATCTCCACTTGCTAATCATCGATTAACAACGATGCAAGTGATTAACTAAACCAAAGGAATAAAAAAATATAATACACCTAATCACACCACCATCATTCATCACCAAGTTCTCTTCTATATTGCCAAAAAAATAAAAAAGGTAAATTTCATTAAATAAACAAGAAAAAACAACATACCTCTTCTTTGCTTGACCACGACCTTAGCAGGTTGAACCGTTCTGGTAATGGGCTTCGCCTCCTCCTGCTCCGACGGGAACAGTACCCCATCGATGCCCTGAACCGAGATCCGGCCATCTGTGTATATATCCGGGTCGAATAAATACGCAGACCCGTCTCCCTGCCCGAATTTCACTGATCCATCAGCCTCCTGAGCCACCACCTTATGCGGAAACCGCAGGGTATCGTACCGGACCTTACCGAACCTTCGAACCGCATTGTACATACTCTCTTCGGTTTGATACTCGGGTATGAGATGGTAATACATTATCTGTTCGGGTGCGCCTGGTTCACTCAGTTGGTCCGTAGTCAATTTAGCCATGGCTTCATCATTGGGAGCCAAAACGGTGAGCACGTACCCTTCGGAGACTAGCCGACCCATTTCGGAGGCTAAGGAAGTTAGATTCACCAATATATCTGCCATTTCATTGTAACCACCGTAATGGAGCAGCGTCTGAATGAAATCCTTCACTTGGGCTTCACCGTTGAAATGGTGGTGGGCCCCGCCTGGTCCCGGCGCAGGAGCTGGAGCAAGTGCGGGTCCAGGTGCCATTGCATCGTAGATTGGTAAAGCTGGGGGCGAACCGGGTTTCGCCGGGGGAGCGGGTTTCTTAAGCCGATGAGTCCTCGGGTCCACTTCCGGTGCTCCCTCCGGCTTCACCGCCGTGATGGACTGGAGGCTTCGCCGGCGGTTGAAGTCGTCTTGTACGGAACGAGGTACCAAGAGGCACTCAATCCCGTGGATTACGCCATCGGGTCGGGTCACCGCGTCTGGGTGGATAATCTTGGCGCGATCCACTGTCCATTCTGTAGTCCCATTGTTATGGACATGGAGATAGTCACTGGAAAGCGTCTCATGATGGGTCGACCCGGTCTGAGTCGGCAGCTGCTCCGATCCGATTCGGGTAGGAATGACGTGGAACATGAGCAAGGTCTGAAGAGACTTGAGATTACCTGGTTCGAGAAGGAAGCGCTTGAACTCCGGGTCGAGATCGCGTTCGAGAGCTTCGTTTCTGGGGGCGAAGATGGTGATGTTGTGGCTGCCGACAGTGTCTTCTAGGGTCTGCAAGAGCATAGCCTTCTCCACCAGCTCGGCGAGCTCCGTGTAATGCGAATCAAGAAGAGCCACCAGAACCGAGTTCGAGTTTATCTGACCCGAAGAAGAGACGGACAACCTGGGATTTGGCATTTCCGACAATGCAACGGCAAAACCGGAAAGAAGAAGCAGAAGGAAGGCGCAGAAGATGCGGCGCTTGGTGGCGCCATACATGCGACAATGCATGGCGACCTGAGAGAATGCGGCGGAATCAAGAGCTAGGAGTTAGACAGCACGAGAGAGAGGATGGAGACGCCACTTGGGTTATTGGGTTCTGTTGTGCAGTGCAGTGTTGTCTTCTCTTTCTTCTCTTTCTTATTTGGTGGGAGTATAGTGTATACTAAAATAGAGTATGCTGTTTCTGGTTTTTTACCCTTCGTGAGAGTGAAGAATGAAGAGTATGGTTCTGACGTTTTGTACTTGTTGGTGAGGTGAAGCGTCAGAAATTAAAGACTAATGGGCAATGGATTTCTACACTCAAAAGATTAGGCCAAACTAAATTAGTAAACTATAAACGTTTGAGTTAATTATTACAGTTATTGTCGTCACATTATTTGATAAGTATTCTTCGTATTGCATAATCCACCACAAAATTTTAGACTCCCACAAAATTTATTGTCCAATTTCTGCATCTCCTTATCTCATTTGTAATGTTTCATACATAACTTCAAATATAAATTGGTGAAAAAACTAAAGCATATCGCAACACTAGATAGTAATATTAAAAAATGAGAAAAAAATTGATACAAAATATTCATATAAAAAAATATTTTATATCAAGAAAAAATTACAAACAAAAATGATAAAGACCTTTATTAATATAAGAGATTATACAACCTTTATTTGAATGTGATAAAAGAATAATTAAACTCTTTTTTTTACAAAAAATAAAAAAATATACAATTCTTTCTTTCAAATGTAAAAATAACCTCTCACTCTCTTAATAAAAAAAATTTTATTACTCTTATAACTCTTCACATTCCAATACTAAACTTTAAAGGAAAAAACTATATTTATAGGTGTTATCTTCAAAATTTTTCAACAATTTTATCTTTTAATTTATTAAAATGAGATAACTTTATCTTCTACTTTGTCAAAAAGGTGTCAATTTTATTTTTTACTTTGTTAAAAAAGTGTCAATCTGATCTTCCATTGTATCAAAAGTTACTAACTTTATTTTCTATTGGGTTAAAAGTAACAACCAATTTTCAAATTAACTTTATTTTTATCAAAAAAATAATAATAAAATGTTTACATCTTTTCTTCATTGTAAAAAAGTATACATCAAATTTATTTTTACTTTTTTTACAGTTAGGTAAAATGTTGAATTAATTAAAACTTTCTACAAATAAGGAAGCCCAACTTATTCCTTGATTTCTGCCTCTATGTTCTGACAAACTGTCTCCATATCTCCGTATTACAGTTATAATAGGCTTCCTGTAAGTTTTTGGTTATCTATAATTAAGAGTGAATATATTTATTGTCTAATATATTTTGATTCTTGAATTTTAAAAATATTCACTATAATTGCTAAATTTTTTTTTACAAGTGATTCATTATTCTCTCACCTCTGTTAATGAAAAAAACAAAAAATGAAATAAATGCATATGCTTCATTGGGCAAAAAATATAAAAAATAATGATTGAATTATATCATTTTCAATTACTGTTTGAGGCATTAATAAAAAATATCTTCTCCTATAGGTAAAACAAAAAAAAAATTAATAGGATGACTCAACCTCTCCAAATATAAATTTACACCGAAAGAGATTGGCAGGAGGTGATCGAAGGATAGAGAGCACATGGAAGAGTAGAAGTAGAGCCACTAATATTATTACGGATTAATTAGGAATTACAATTAATAAGGGCCAAGACTATGCTCCCATACTCCGATGAAAGTATAAGAGTGGAGCCCACTTGGACCTAGGGTTCTCTCGTGGTCATTTTTTGCCAGCCACCTCCTTAGCTGTTTCTGTCCTCATCCCACCAAAAATCAACACTCTTATTCCAATAAAGCCTTCCCCCAAATAAAAAAAAAAACCATCAAACAAACACACACAGAAATACAAGAAGTAAAAAAACAAAAAACAAAAAAGCTCATACTTGACCAACCCTGTACTTAAAGAGTATGAATTGTTTGATTTTAGTTTTACATTTTACGTCACGTGTAAGAAATAAGAGATTAATTTTTGCTCCTACCGTTATAAAGTAATGAATTTTATTTTTTTCAACTCAAAGGTCGACTGTCTAGATCCATTGCACATTAGCCAAATAGGAGTGGAAAATTTTTTTTTGCCATTTTTATATAATAAGAGAACTAATTTGTACAAGACCTAAGTTATAAAACTAATTTAATTAACTTATACATACAACTAGAGTACGCAAAAAGTGCTAAAGACTTGAGACTCTTGTCTTGAAAGTAAAAATTAGTATTTAAATTAAAAATTCAATACTATAAATATTTTTAATTATACAATAAAGAAGTTGCTAGGTCAGTTATAATAAAAGTATTTAAAGATATTATTTCATTAGGTAAAGGTAAATGTAAGAGGAAAGTAACGAAATGTAATTTAAATTTACCCACAAAAAGAACAAATTGGGAAGGAGGTTGCATTGCAAGAATTCTCTTAAAAATAGCGTGATTGATTAATGATCAAAATAATACATAAAAGGACAAGTAGGAGAGACTGGGAAGGAATTTCCAAGTATAGTGTGGGGTCTGTATAAGAAGAATCATCCTTCATTGTATAATTAAACAACGATTTTGGTCACAATATTAAAGGAGTTTGGTATTGAGTACCCTTCAACAGTTAGGTACAGGTATGGGTTTTGGGAAAGTAATGCATAATAGTAATGTTTCTCTTTCTCGCACTCCCGCACATCTCCTCTCACAAATTTGTCGGTGGCAATAATCATTTCATGCAAATTATAATGATAATTGGTATATTATTTTAAGGCTTTGGAATCTTTATGTAGTTGGCATGGAAGAAAATATTGTAAGCAATTTGAATTCATTGAAATACCCTTTTAGAAGTGAGTTGCAACCCCCTTAAAGAAGGGTACTATGGACTATTACGCATCAAATCAACTTGGCATAATGCAGAAGATTTCGTCAAAACCAGTGTGCTTGCTTTTGTTTTACTCTCTTCAGTCATTATTCATGATTTCAACATGTTTATATTAAATATATAAGAAGGGACGTCTCACCAATATGTTCTGGCGTACTTCTATCTTGTAGAATAGTTTTTTGCCCTGGTTATGTTGGTGTAAACCAATGGATAATGCATACTTTTTGTGCATTATAAGTTAACCATGTGATATTTATTTATTTGGTAAAGCAAATTCATGAAGCTCCTTTATTCCAAAAGCAGGAATGTAAAACCTTTCATGGGGACTGGACTGATGTGCATAGATGGAAGCACAAAACAAATAAGAAAACCTTGAGTTCAGAACAACACTTGTTTCGACCATTCAATCAATTGAGCATGTGACAAAATAAAAGAGCTTTTGAGTCAAGTCATCAATAAAGAAGAAAAAAAAACTTAAGATTTTTGTTTAATTAAAACAAAATAATTGTATGACTTTTATAAATTAGTAATACATGATTGAATTTTTTTAAAAAGATTTACACATGTCATAATTTTATTGAAAAACTTGACATTGACGATATAAAAAACTATACATTAATTTAATTCAAAAAAAAAAAATAAAACGATGAAAAAATAAGTAGGATCATGCAAGAACCTAACTAAATTATTGAGGGATTGGAGTCATTAGATTATAAGTATATACACTAATTCACCAACATAAAAGGGCATCAAGATAATAGGACCCCCTTTAAAAAGGTCCAGTTTAATATGACAATGGTCTCCTTTTGCAGGATAGTTTCTTTGTATTTTCTAAATCCGTCCTTCGCCCAAATAAAATGTGTAATTTTCTAGTTCGTGGGCTTTCAGTGTAATTTTTCTAGCTTTTGGGCCTATGGCCCCAATATTTACCCTTTTAAAACAAGGGTACGGCGTCCATACATCAAATTTGGGCAAAGAAATCACAGTATCGATTTTATTTTATTGTAACGGACATCATTCTTTTTTTTAATCCGACAGTACGTACGAATTTATTTGCCGTAGTATTGAAAATGAAGACTCATTTTATAACCTAATTTACGAAATGATCTTCAATATCACATAACAGAAACCTATCAAAAATTCAAAATTATTGATTGATTACGGAAGCAACACATTTACCAAAAATCGCTAGTGATTATCCTCATTCAATCTGAGTCTGCAATGATTGCAGAAGCAGATCTTACTGCATGTCCATACACTATGGTTTCTAAGAAATTTGGGCACGTGTAAGGCTGGTTTATTTGACACACCGTAAGCAGAATGATTAGTGATGAAAGATGACAGCTCGCAGAAGATATTGGTAAGTAAGGTCGCAGGCTGTCCAAATAGGAGGCATTTAATAACATTCACATAATAGGCAACAGAATTTTCAGCAAAGGAGTCCATGCCCCAAAGGTTGTAAACAGTGAAGTCATCTCTAGCAGAAGCACAGTACTTTATGTTGGGCACCGTGAGAAATATCTATAAGCTTACATGGCGAATATACAATCATATATAGCTTCCTAAGTTTTAAACAAGGGACACTGTTTCCGTCTTTTCAGGGTTCTTTATTCCAAATATAGCAAGCACTGATCATCATCTAAAAGGTAAATGGATTATCACTCGCCTGGCCTACACCAGCCAATAGGCAATGCACCACATCCACAGAATTTCACATCCAGCAATGGACAATTCTATTTCCACCTGATACCGTAGAAAGAAATTGAGGATTAGTAATCAGATCATAAAAAGAATATTTGCTCCCACGCTAAACACGACATGAATTAACAACGCATCAAAGGAGCCCATATCATATCAAGGTTTTACCTTTCGGACAAAACAAAGCTCAGAGTTGATGCAAATCGTGCAAGATGCTTAATTTGAACTAGAACCTGCAGCACAGGATGCTTTTGTGCTATTGTCTCTCAAGGGACTGCCGCCTTCAGCATCTGATAAACGCTGTTCATTAGATCCTGCAACTGAACCATCTTCTAAATGACTTGGAGCAGAATTGCTATTATTTCTGTTGTTGTCTCTGGTTTCCAGACGTTCCATCATGCGTGACACAGTTGCTATCCCTGCATTAACCTCTCTTCTGACTTCAGATCCCAGATCAGACATAGAGCTGTTGCGAGAGAACCATCTCTCCTTCCAACCTCTTGTGCTCTTGGATATTGACTCCTTGTATCTGAAAAAAAATAAAAAAGGAAAATAGTAATAGCTAATAACTACAGCTTAAAAATTAAGGGAGAGCTCTTCATTTGTATTACACCTGCATGCAACATAGAATAGTCACTCTTATAAACTACCTTGATGAAACTGCATTTAATCTAGACTTCAGAGATTCTGAAAATGATTGCAATTCTGATGGCCCTGCTCTGTCTTGACTACTCGGAGATGACTGACTAGGAGATCTCCTGTAAGAAGTTTTCAGCTAAAACCATTAGATTATTTGTAGCTAGATTATTGGGCCTCAATGAACTCATCAAACATTAAAATATCTCGAAATCCATGATCAAGAATGATATTACCTACTGTTGTAAGATGATCCTTGGTGATCAGCAGCAAGAACAGTGGATCCAGATCCTGAAGCAGAAACCTGGTTTGCTTGAAAGGGAGGAACAGAAGTTGGTTGTGATAATTCTTCCCCAGTGACAGTACTTGGAGGAGAGAGAGTAGCAACAGTGATTGCCGGAGTCGGTTCACCATCACCCCCATGAGTTGGAGAGGCAGGAGCCACCGGAGGTGAATTAGGATGGGTGGAAAATACCAAAAAATGTGGGCGACCTTGACCTGATGCCCTGTTTCTCTGGCCTTCCCTTCTAGCAATATGACGTGCTCGTCCCATTGCAGCAGCAGCAGCTAAGTGTTGGATTATACGCTCTTCAAGATCAGCATCATTTGCACCAACTGGCAACTGCATGAGAAATAAGAATTAAAAAACTCATAGGAAAATAGAGTTAATCGATGTTTCCAAACTAGCATAAGCAGACTACAAACATGTTGTAATTCAAAATCCCCCAGGGCTGGATGATGAAATATGGCAGCATTTCTAGGTGGATTGAACCTAAGGTTTCTCTCTCTTTCCACTGCCTCAAGCAATTCCTGGCTGTAAACAAACATAATAAATAGGCAAATTAACAATGAAAACAAATAAAGGCAAGAGCTCAAAAACAAAAAAGAATATAAGAACATAGATAAAATAAGAAACCTGGTAGGATCCTTGAGACTGATGGGTTGCCAACACATGGGGCATTGAGAGCTTCTCTGACACCTAGAAGATAAACATAAAACTTCAGTTCAGATCAAAGCAGCTCAATATAGCCAAATGCTTCAGAGAACATTTTGTTCCTACAATCTGATTCCTCATTGAAGATGTTAGAATAGAAGGTATTATTATTATTATTTAGGTCGGACAATACTTATAAAGATAAAAACATAGAGAATAACAACAGTAAACCATAGACATGAGTGCTGCAGTCATTAGCAACACTATAATACATCAACTCAGCCCTTCTCTTTAAAAATAATTATCAGAGTTTAAAATAATAGCCAGGGGAGAAGGGGGACCCCCAAACAAAGGGACCATCTTTCAAATGGCAGCTTTGGCTAACCAGTCTGCAGCAAGTTTCCACATCTTCTAATTGAAGAGGAAGAAAGCACATGTCCTGGACAATGCAAACAGAATCCCACTCCTTGCACTGACATAGTTGGTTTAAAGAAGTAAGATCTAAATTATCAAATTCAAAAGCCACTGAATTGAGATATATGTACCAAACCATTTCCAACTCCTTCCAAAGTGCAGCACCTTTAGCCATAAATGGAGATAAAGCATCCACACACACACTACACCCATCCAGAACCACACCTCTGTACACCTATACCAGCCTTGCTATTATGACTATAAAAGGCACCATCCATATTACGTTTGAAAGTGCTGAGGGAAGGTACCAACAATGCATATTGGAAGAAGATTCACCCACTTCATGTATTGGTAAAAATGAGCGTGCATGGTTTAAGCACTGTAAAATTTCAAAGTGGAGGACTCAACATAGTGAACAGTTGATAACAGGTCCACTGAATCGTGCTCAAATACAAACCAACATCTTTTTCTTCCAATTATTCATATCCACCATGGTTATCAATACTTAGCAACTTCACTATTATCCACCAACTATTGCTTACACCACAAATCAAATGAGGTAACACAAAAATAGCAGGTATCGTTAACAACTGTTTTTAATATAACGCCACAAGATGAAATATGAAACAACAATACAAGGCAGATGTATGAAAAAGAGTACTTTATATTATTGTCATAATATTCCCCATAGAGACCTTTAACAAAAGTTCATAGCCACAGAATTATGTCAATGAGAATATCTATAGGAAAAGAATCAAGTGCAAATATGGATCATCAAACACAGATTGGGAAGCTATCCCTTGCAGGTCTTCCATTTCAAGGATCACAAGGATTCTTGAACAGCAACATAAGTCGGATCAAAAGGGATCCATACTATGTCTACCAGATTTGAGAATATTTTTTATTTGGAAATGTAGTTGACAAGGATCTAGCATTTCCTGTGCACTTTAGAAACATTAACCAAGTATTGGGAAAACATAGATACTGAAATCTAGACAACAAGATGTGAACTTAATTTGCCCAGGATGTAGGCTGTACTGAATTATGATTTATATAGTTTATTTGGGCATGACACCTCATATTTTAAGAACTTTGAATAACAAGACCAAGGCATTAATTCCTGACAGCATATGCCCGTGAAAAAATGGCATCATGAAAAATATATTAGACTAAAACCATTAATTGACCAGATCACCCAAATATGTCATGGACTGTCGGCGTACGTCCAAGAAATCAGCGGCATACTCAAATCCTGGGTCTTCCGCATCATCATACCCAAGTATCTGCCTTATTAAAAGCTAGGGAGTCAATGCAGGACCTTAAAACCAGGGAGATCCTTCCAAGACTTCAATTTTTGGAATTAAGGTATTGATACTTACTCTATCAGCTGGTAGTAAAAATTCATTTGGCCCAATAAAATAATTGGTATGAGAACAGATTTATTGCACACTTCAATCCCCAAGAATTCAGCCATCATCTCAGGCTTCCCAGGGAATTGGCTAACACACATTGTATTTCTTAAAGACCACCAAATGCAAGTTCAACAGAACTCTAGAATTTGCTAGCACTAGCTACTCACAGAGTGATTTGATGTTTCTGCAAGTTTAACACCAGGCCCACATGAACCAAATATGTCTTATAGGTCAATAGCAGCAAGGAAAAGCATGGCAATGAAGCCTACGGCCCTTACACAGACCCATTAACATCACAACAGCCAGACAGGCAAAGAAGGTTCGTTTCTCTTCATATATGAAACTAGATCTACCAAATGTATACCCTAATCTGTTATCTTTTCGATCAACCAATGTGGTTATAATGAACTATACATCCTTCCTTTCTTCTCTTCGATGGATCTCAACCACTGGAAAGTCTACTAGATTGAATCAACTGAATATTTGGAATTTAATAATAAGGAATGAAGCTTCCATCATTACCAATACTGTCCAATCCTGCACTATTACCATTAACTAATAATCACTAAAACTTATTCAAAGCACTGATAGATAAAGCCACATAGCACTACCATTCTAGAATGCATTGAAGATGAAACTCGTGCTTGCAACTTGTCACCTGCAGGAAGAGTGAGAGCAGCTTGTTCAAAAAGGTGGGAATACACTAATAGCCAATGTAAGTAATGCATAAATTTCTCAATAAGCATACTGTTGAAGGATCGCTGTCACAAAATGCTTCCAGACATATGCTGCAAGCATCATCACAGGCATCCTGGATTCCACCCTCCACAAAGGCTGCGGCTGAAGTCAAATGTGCTTCAGACTTTTTATTCTCTTCCATCCCCGGACCCTAGAAAACAGGACCTTTGAGATTAATAGGAACAAATTTGACACCTTAGCAACTTACAACGAATCAAGACATGCCTTGCAATGGATTACATGGGAATTAGGAAGAAAGCACCAGAATGGTCTATAACAAATATAATCCAATCCAAAACAAATAGCATAAATCAAATTATCCCTCTCACGGAACCCGATCAAGTTAAAGGCAACCACGGCAACATTTTGACACCAAAATTAACAAAATCAATAATACCAAAAAGCCTTGAATGAACACCATGAAGCAGAAATAAAGGTTTTTCAGTAACATGAAGAATTGTATTCACATATAGAGTATAATCTACAATCACCGAAATGGAATAGTGAAAAACCGTGAAAAGGAATAATAAGTCAAATTATTTAATCAGCGGAATATAAATCCTGAGAGAGGTTATTTAGTAGAGTATGATGGTCCGAAGACAACCGAGAAAACCGTATACCAAGGCTAATGGTGGTGGCAGCTATGCTTCCGTTTGCTGAAGGTTTTTCTGAGCAAGGAAACAAACGAACCATACAAAACGCAAAAAATCGAAACACACGAAATATTACCTCCATGAAGAATTGCCCAACCTTAAGGTATGCGAGAAGCAAAAAGATCTAGCGAAGGCGTAGGGAGAATCGAGCCCCAATTGAAGAAACCCTAGTGGGTCTGAACTGATTGGTGAGAGACGGCTATACTTTGTCCGGTGTTCTACTTTTTGGCTTTAAGACTTTGAGTTTTACTTTTTTGGCCACACTGACTTCAACCCTTCCCTCGACAGAACAACCGAACCTTAGCCGGGTCATCTACTCACTAAAGTACCGACGCGTGGCATTCTCTGGTAACATCTTTGACGAGTCACTCAGCTTACGCGCCATTCTGGGTCTTTGCTTTGATGTTGATAATGTCTTTAAATATTAAAATAAAAATAAAATATTCTCTGGGATGACACTAAGCTAAATCATGTCTGTTCTAGTACTAAACAAATTTCCGAATCAATATTTTAAATGAGTGCCACATTTTCTAAAAATATTTGTCAATTTTGTGTGATATGAAGATACTACTTACAAGACTAAAAGGAATATGAAGCTTACTTAAAATAATTATTTTAAAATTGTATAAAAACTTTAAAAGATAATTTAACCTGCACTGATACATGAGCAAGACAACACTAACCCCTTTTATTTTTTTCCTTTTTACCTGAAGTATGTTAAATAAACCCTACAGTTAAAACCAACTAAATGATACAAAGAATTGGTTATTAATTGTGATGAAAATTGAGAGTAAAATTTTACCAACAGATAAGTGAATATCTGAAATTCCCAAACTCTCAGATAGCTGCTCAAATTTTTAATTGCCATATGTAGAAAAGATTTGACAAAATCAATGGTTAACTTTTAAAATGCATTAACCAGCATACAGCTGTGGACAAATAAATGGATATCTGAATTATATGGAGTAAATCAACAATGGTTAGCGACCAGCATATATTAGACGCTATTCTGTATTCACTAAATGCACGGTGCAAATCATTTACGCTAATTGAATCTATTAATGTGGCTATTAGATAACAGTTATATTCCTTTTCTTAGTTTCGGAATGAGGTAAACATGACATTAAAATTCAACTTTATAAAAAGTTTGGGTGAATAGTTCTTTGACAACTGATTTATGTGTAGTTTTAAAAGCTTTTTTTTTGTGTGTCTAATTTATTAAGCTTGCTAAGGGTGTATATAAATTCCCAATCCATATTAATTTGATTAAATAAAAATTTTTAATAGATTTTTGTATTCGCCCACATAAAATTTTATGAAAATTTTGAATTTATTGAAATTTCTCATGAGGTCTATAATTTTTTTTAAAAATAAATATTCAGTCTTAAAAATTATATAGTTCATAACATAACTCATTCAATGTAACTAAGAGAATTCAAAAAGCGTAAGTTGACCTCCAAAAAAAAAAAAAATAGTCCATTATTGGGTAGTATTTTTCACCTGATTAAATCTGACCAATGCTCTAATCTAATTATGTCCTAGCTGAAAGCTCATTTTATAAAAGGTGAGCCACATAATTTTTTTTTAGAAGAATTGGTTAGGCGTGAGTTATGATGGTGGCTATGAGAGGAAAAAAATTTCAACAATTATTATTCGAGCAATTAGTATTATATAAGCATTTGAGTGAGGCTGGCACAAAATAACAAATTGAATTAGGCCTAAATATTTCTCATTAAGTGCACAAGAAATGGCCATAAACAAAGTGTCGTGAACGCTAATTAGAAGTTATCATACACATGAACATGATAATATTGAACTCGGTAGACAATTAACGTTTATTCTTAAGCAACTATTGTGAATTTTACAACTCGTTGCTAGCTACATAAATTATAATCTAATTTAGAAGATTAGTCTCTAATATGCCCATAGAGCAGGACACAGGGTGACACAAGTAAATGGGGGACGCATGTATCCCATGACTTTCTCCACAGATCAGGATCTTATGTTCACTTAATTAGCCTAAGCATATGTATTATTATTTAAAAATTGTTTAGAAGTGGACCCTTTTACGATGTTCAAGTTTCATGTTTAGTTAATATGCCCAAAAACAAAAAGAAGTTTCTTGTTTAGTTAAATATTGGGATTCTCGCACCTAATAATACGGTCAAATTAAAAGTCAGCTCAATCAATTAAAAAACATAATTTTAAGAAATATCTTTTCATATATGTTATTCCATTTAAACTTACATACCGATATGTTGTCCATTTCTTTGTGAAAATGAGAGTTTGTTTTTACAAATAATCTCATTAACTAGTGCTGAATTTCGTCTGTCTTTCAAATATCCATTAACATAGAAATAAAAATAATTTAATTTTATATTTAATAAATTTTATTGATAAAAAATTTTTTAAATAAAAAATTTTTAATATAAATTATGGTCATATAAATTTATTTTTAACTAAAATAAAATTTGTAAATTATGTCAGCCAAAAATCAAATTTGTAGCACTCGTAGGGGCTTAGGTCAATGGAAAAACTTTTATATATCCTCATTCAATGCACGAGTTATCTACCATACATCAAAATTTCAACTCAACGAAGTTAGTTTAATTACTAAAGATAAATAATATATCTTTATATTCATATGTGTATATAAAATAGTTGAAATTTAATTGAAAAAAGTACATTTTTTGGATGATTGATTGTAATTAAATGTGTGTATATAAAATATACATCATGTTTACTATCATGTTTGTAAAACTACTCAGGGAAGGCGCTGAGCTTGATTAAAAATTTTAAGTCAGACTAAAAATTTGAATTAGAAATTTAAACTCAATCTATTTTTTCAAAAGAAAAAAATTAAAGAAGCCTAACCTGGGAAAAAATTAGCTCAGGTCCTGGACGCTCGAGTCCTGTTTACAAAGTCATATTATCCGTTATTCTCCAAATTTTTATTACAAATATTTCTCCAATTCGGAGTTAGCGTTTCAGGATTGAACCTCCTGAGAAGGACTCCTCCAAAACCCCGTTCCGTTGATCTGGGCCCACATTTCCTTCTCCGTCTCACTCAATTCCGATACTCCGTCCAAATTCTCCTTCTCCGACGCCAAGTGCTCCTCCAGCGTGGTCCCCACACAGTCATTGCGCCGGCACCTGGCACTACCCCTCTCCTGCAACAATACGTCGTCCTTCCTCTTCGGCTTGCGCGGTTGTGGCTTCCTTTTGTGGTTGTGGATCGCCTTCCTGCAGAGTCCGGCCGGCACCTTGTACACCGTCATCACCACAATGTTCATCACCGTGCACGGAAAGCAGCAGAAGATCGCCGTGCACTCCGCCGCCGTGCCGCCGGCTACCTCGCTGGCTCTACGCCTTCCTCGCTGCGCGTTGGTCAGGAGCGGCTCGTGGTGTTTCACCGGCGGCGAACGCAGTAAGATTGGGGGACTCATTATCGGAGACTTTTCTTCTAATCCAAATGAAAATTGAAAAAGGAGAAAACAAAAATGGTAAGAAAATGGGCGGAAACTTATGGTTGGGAATGGAGGAGAGGTTGGTTTTTTGTGAGAAATGGAAAGATCTGGGAATGTGGGCTATTCATTTCTCCGTTTACTGAAAACGGAGAATTTTCCCGGAAAATATCATTAGCAAGAAAATGAGAAGGAGGAAGCAGTTGAAACCAAGTATTTAGAGGGGAAAGAACTTGGTTAAATTAAGATCGAAGAATTGCGGAAGGTGAGGAAGACGTGGCAACAGAGAGAGATTTAATTGGTTTTATGAGAGGTGGACGTTGCAACACAGCATGCATTATTTTTTACGGAGGAAAATGTGGTTAGAGAATGACATAATCCCTATATTTTGGAGTCGCCTTCTTTTCCTCTGTTTCTGCTATTTCCACCTTAATTTTGCTGTAATCCTTCTTTGGATATTACTTGCTTTTCTGGTTTGACAGGGACACCACGTATTGTGGCATATGGCAGTTAAGAAACTGTAACGGATAAAATAGGTATAGCCAAATAATACACACATCATCTGGTTGATTGCACCAATATTTTGAGAGGCACTGTTTTCTTTGCCAGTGTAAAAGAAAACAAAATGACTATTTTATTTTAAAAGTTATTCTATAATGTGACTACCCTACTTTAACATTGAGCTTATTAAACAAATAATCATTTTAATCTTCGTAATTTTCTTTTACTAACGTTCATACTCGTAATGAAATCATGTGATTACTGTTGTAGCATGCCAAAGCAATAACTATAATTTATTTTTCATTAATCTGACCGTCTCAAACTAATAGCTTCCTTTTGGTTTTTCCATTAATCTATTCAAAACATAAGACGATACTTTTTATCGCAAGTTGCTCTCTTGAGCCAAAAGAAGAAAATTACAGATAAGGACTATAATTGTAAAATATTTATTATGAAAGACTTCAAATTTAAAATTACCTTGAAAGACTTGGAACCAAATTCTTCCTACTATGAAGAACCCTATCCTAAGATTTTACAAATAGATAATAAAAAGGTCTCAGAATCTAAGAATAGAGTCCTTCAGATCAAAGAAAAAAAAAAGGGTCCCTATATCATTCAAAATAATTTTAAATTTTAAGGTCTATTATAGTAAATATTAAAACTAATCCTCATTAATTATTATTTTTTTAAAAGAAAATGAAGTTCGTAAAAGTATTTGTGAGTTTACGTGGAGGGTGAGATATTGTGTGAAAGGGATTGAATATATAAAAATGACTTGTATATATAGTCTAGAGATAAGAAAAAAAAGAGTCACACAAAAATTAATAATGCATAATTTATTGTATCTATTTTTTCTCTCTCCAATTGTACAAGGTGTAGTTCTCGCCTGGATAGCAAGTGATCAAGAACCACGATAATATGCAATGGCTATTTTATTGGACTCACAATTTTGAAAAAAAAAATAGAAAGAAAGATATATTTTGGCCAGGTTGTGTTGATTGAAAATCATTTGAGAAGATGGGAATAGAAAAATTATGGAGTATATTTAAAATTTTTTTTTTATAAATAATGATATCTAGTTGAAAAAATAAAAAAAATTGAACTATTTTGAACAACTCACAATTTATTTTGTATATTTTAGAATCTATTATTCGTTAACTATATATTATTATGTATAAAAAAATAATCTAAACTATTAATATGTTTTTATTTATAAATATAATTATTTTTTATTTCTTAAAAAATATATTTTATAAAAAATACTCTTACGAAAAAAATCTCCTTTAATAGTAGAGGGAATGTGAAAGGTATTTAAGATATAAAAATGACTTTGTATATGTTAGAATATTTTAATATTATATGAATTAGTATTAATTATGTTATTAGATTAATTTCTTGTAATGACTAATTAGGTAATTAATATTATAATTGTAAACTAAGAATGAATTTGATTCATATTTATTGTGGGTAATCAACGATGAGTTAGATTATCCACAAGCCTACCAAGCAAAAACCCCAAACTACTGCTCAAGAGTGTTAGCAATTATCTCATCAGATTGTTAATTACTGAGAGGGAATTAATAGGCTTCTTTTATTTAAATAATAAAAGATAAACTATTTTAATATATATATATATATATAAGGGTTATTTTTATTTTAATATTATAATTAATTATTGTTATTAAAATAAAAAAACCCTAACAATTATTATTTGAGGCTATTAGTTATTTTGAAAAATTCCCTAATATATTGATTTGACGATAACTCTCTCTGGTGCTTGCTTATCTGAGGAATTCTCTTAGTTATGTTTCCCACTGTCAAAAAATCTACACTGTCATCTTCAGCATTATGTTAGATTTTATATATTACAATATCTCTCAATTATGTGTTCATGTATTTGGTGAATTTTATATGACATCAAATGGTATCAGAACCAGGTTAAGGTTGTGGAATTTTTTTGTATTTTTCAAAATTTCTCATATGATGAATAGTATCAGTATATCATCTTTTTTGCCTCTTTTTTTTTTTTTACTTTTCTTTTCTTCTTGTCACTACCGGCAATGACCACTGTTGCCGCCGGCTCCCCCTCAATTGAAAGTCGTCGGTGACCCACGTTGTTGGCACTCCACAGCCGAAAACTCCTCCTCAATTTTTTCGAACAATGGTCATTGAAACCCTACTATTTTTCAAATGAAATATCTTTCTAATGGAAGGTTATTAGCCAAAATCAACATATGGGAATGATAGATCGCAAAACAATGAGTAAAATGATACTAATTTTGTCCCCTGAAGTGCTATAATTTTTTGGGTTGAGTTTTGGGTTCCACCAGGTCATTTAGTGGGTTAAATCAACCTGCCAGAGGTTGAAAATGATGTGCTCATGCGCTGGTCAACTGAGCCCTAAACCTCTACAATTTTGCTCCACTCGCCCTGTTCTAAATTATGGTGATTTTTTAAGCCTTGAAAATAAGAGTTTTAAAATTTCCTAAAGATTTAGGGCTTTGAAATAGTGTGTAGCTAAGGTGTTTTGACTTGAAAAATTTTTGGTACAGACTAGACATAGTGAGGAACAACATATTCAGTTCACTCTCCCTGATTATCTATAAATAAATTAAAATTAATTTCTTTATATTGTTTGTTAGATTTTATTCCTAATTTAGGCACGTATCTTAAAGAATAAGTTAAGTATAGAATCTGTTATGACTTTTAGGTCACATACACCTATTGATTATGTGCTCACCTATCGTAAACTAAATCATGATGGTGTTTTTTTTATGAACAACGTATACTGTGTTTGCTATTCCATTTCTTACATTCAAAGACAATTTAACTACCATTATTAGGGATGAGTATGAATATTATGAGAAGTTTACTAGAGAAAGTATGTGTAAATTATGTTGACAATGGACATACCCTATCGGTGTGATATTATTAATATAATTTTTGTGAATTAGGTATATTTATGACTGGTTAGCATCATTCTTTTAAATGATGCTTTCATAATTGCTTATATCTTATCGATATGGAAATTGTGGATGCATTTTTAGTGTTATTTCTCTTTTTGGTCAAATATGTGGTACGCATGAGTTTTCTTTTCTTAATTTGTTGTAGTCCAGAACCTTTAGGTGTGGTTATAATGAGTATCTTGTTACACAGTTGTATAAACTGAATTTGTGAAGAAAACCCTATTTTATAATTATGTTTTCGGGATATAATTAATGTTTCCTAATTTTATTACATCAACTTCTGTGTTCCAATACTTGTTTGTGGTGAAAACTTTGAATGTGACTAACTTTGATGACTGACATAAGTCCTTTGATATCTATCTGATTATATCTAAAGAGGATTTGGCTATGAGAAAACTAAAGCCGGCAGATTTTACTGTTGAGTCTATTGCTATTGACAGAGTTTATCATAAGCAATGGCATGAATCCAACAAAATCTGTCTGACAGTTATGAATTATACCATTAAAAAGACCATCTAACAGAGTATTCCTGAGAAGGACATTGCTATTGAATACCTCAAGGCTATAAGTGAGAAGTTCAAGAAGTTTAATAAGGCAAAGAAAGCTTATTATCTTTCTTTGCTGAATAATACTCATTATGATGGAGTGTTTGGGATACATGAGCATATGATGAAATTACTTCAACAAGATGAAGTCTTTGAATATGGACTTAGGTGAGAGTTACCTCGTCTATAGAGTTATATAGTTCTTCCAACTAAATATAGGGTTCTCCAAACCACCTATAACTTTCAAGAAGCTGAATGGATAGTTGATCAGATGATGTCCATTATGACTTAAGAGGAGGAGTCATTAAAGAAAACAAGTTCACATGTTTATTTAGTGAACTATATCTCTTAGGGTTCATCCAGCAAGGCTGGAAATGAGGAGCAGAAAGGAAAGAAGGATGAAGGCAAAGTTGATAGTAAGAAGTTCCTTGGACCCAAGAAGAACAATAAGAAGAAATAAGAGTAAGAAGAAGAAGACATTTAAGGGTGAATGCCACTATTGTAAGAATCCTGGCCATAAGGTTTCAAATTGTCTCAAGCTTAAGAACAATTGTGAGAAAGAAGGTATTTCTTTTGAAATTGCCTTTTTAGCTCTGATTTGTTTTGAATCCAATAGTTTTAAAACCTCTATGGATACTTGGTGGTTGGGTTCTAGAGCAACTGTTCATGTAATCAATTCCTTACAGGGGCTTAAGGATAGAAGGAGCTCAAGTGAGAGGCAAATGACCATTTTGGGAGTGGAAGGAAGTTCTACTACAGTGTATTGCATAGGAACTATAGTTTTGAACTTGTATTCTGGACACAATTTAACTTTATATGATGTTGTCTACGTACCTTCTTTAAGGAGGAATTTGGTTTCTAGCTCTATATTAGACAAACATGAGTATTCCTTTTGGTAAGGAAATGATAGAATTGATATTTTCTTTAATTCAGTCATTGTTGGAACTGCTATGAGCGGTCTATATTGCTTGAATGCACATGTTAGTTCAAATTCTACCTCTATGGCATCTATTAATGCTGTTATTGGACACAAACGCCAAAGAATTGATAAGAATTCTTTTATGTTATGGCACCGGTGTTTGGGTCATATCTCCAAAGGAAGATTAAAAATGATGGTCAGATAGGGAATATTACATGACTTAGGGTTTTCTAATTTTGAGTCATGCGTTAATTGCGTTAAGGGAAAACTTCTAATTAAAGCTAAAAGGAAAGGGGCAAATAGATTTGAAACTACTTTAGAATTGATCCATATAGATATTAGTGGACTAATTACACCTACTATATGGGTAATTACGTATACTTTATAACCGTTATAGATGACTTCTCCAGATTTGGATGGATTGATCTATTACGTGATAAATCTGACTCATTGGATGCCTTTAAGGCATTTAAGGCTGCTGTTGAGTTGAAGTTTAGGAAGACAATCAAAAGTGTAAGATTAGATATAGGTGGTGAATATTATGAGAGATATACTAAAACAGGCAGAAACCTTGAACCTTTTGCTCAATTTTTACAGGAGTAAGGAATTGAAGCTCAGTAAACTATGCCTGGCACTTCACAACAAAATAGAGTTGCTGAGAGGCGTAATCGCATCTTGATGGACATGGTCAGAAGCATGATCAGTCATTTTTCCTTACTAGAGTTACTATGTGGTGATGCCATTAAAACAACAACTTATATCCTAAATTAAGTTCCAAGTAAGTCAGTTGAAAAGACCCCATATGAACTTTTCACTAGTAAGAAGCCTAGTATGAGGCACTTTTGCGTATGGAGTTATAGAGCAGAAGTGAGACCCTGTAATCCTCAGCTTAAGAAACTTGATTCCAGGACTGTCAGCAAATTCTTCATTGGGTATTGTTCAAGATCCAGATGATGCAGATTTCATTATTCTAATCATATTACCAGGGCTATTGAATCTGATAGCGCATTTTATTTTGAAGATGACTTGGACAATAGGAGTGATATTCCTAGAGTAAACAATCTGTATTGTAAGGATGCCATATTACTTATGTCATCTCTTCCTGTGGATCATGCTATTAGAGATTATACTCTTATTAAGAATCTAGTCAATCCTATTGTGGAAGCTCTTATAGTTAATGTGAGAGAACTAATCATTAATTTGAGACGATCACAGAGGATTTGTAAACTTGCAATTTCAGATGATTACATAATGTACTTGTAGGAATTTGAGTTAGACGTTGTTGATGGCACAAATCCAGTTTCTTATGATGAGGCTATGTCAGCTTCTCATTCATCTAAGTGGTTTGAGGTTATAAATGATAAGATGACCTCTATGTATCATAATCATGTATAAGAATTGACTAAGTTACCAGATGCTTACAAACTTGTTGGTTGCAAATGGGTCTTTAAGAACAAGAGAGGGGCCAATGGTGAAGTTGAAATATACAAAGCCAGACTTGTAGCTAAAGGCTATAATCAAAAGGAAATGATCAATTATACAAAAACTTTCTTACTGATGTCTACTAACAATACTTTCAGAATTGTAATGGCTCTTATTGCATAGTTGGATCTTGAATTTCATCAAATGGATGTTAAAACAGCATTCTTAAATGGTGATTTACTTGAGGATCTTTATATGACACAGCTTGATGGGTTTACTGAAGTAGGGAAAGAGAACTTAGTATGTAAATTGAATAGATCCATCTATGGGCTTAAACAAGCCTCAAGATAGTGATATTTGAAGTTTGATTAGATAATCACCTCACTTCGTTTCACAGAGAATATTGTTGATCAGTGTATCTATCAAAAATTTGACAGAGACAATTTTATGATACTTGTGCTATACGTTGATGACATACTGTTAGCCAGTAACTCAGTGACTATGTTAAATGATATGTTAAATAATATCAAACATGTTTTGTCATGCCACTTTGATATAAAAGATCTTGGTGAAACCTCTTTTGTCTTGATAATTCAGATTCACCGTGATAGATCTTATGGCATTCTTGGTTTATCTTAGACAACCTATTTTGATCAAGTGCTGAAGAAATTTAACATACATTCTTGTGCTCATTGCGCTGAGAGGTTGTCTAGATTATTTTGTCCCAAAGATGATGATTCAAAGGTTACAATGGATAAGATTCTATATGCATTGTTGTTGTCAGCCTTATGTATACTCAGGTATGCACACGGCCTGATATTGCTTTTACTATCACTGTGCTTGGTAGATACTTCAGTAATCCTGGTCCTGATCATTAGAGGGCTATAAAGAAAGTTATGAGGTACCTCCAAGGTACAAAACATCATATTCTTACTTTTAGGAAATCTAAACCACTTAAAATAATGGGTTATTCTAATTCAGACTATGCATCTTGTGTAGATGATCATAAATCCACTTTTGGATACATCTTTATGATGTCTGGAGGAGCTGTCTTATGGAAAAGTTATAAGCAATCAGTAACAGCTACCTCAACTATGGAGGTAGAGTATATCGTTTGTTATGAGGCCACCCGCCAAGCCATATGGTTGAGGAAATTGATATCTGGCATGCATTTAGTTGATTTTATTTCACGACCTCTAACCATATATTGTGATAGTTCGTCTGTTGTTAGCTTTTCTCGTAATCATAGGAATTCTAGTCGCACTAAACATTTTGATGTTAAGTTCCTATTTGTCAGAGAAAATGTTGTTGAGTCTCATACTCGTTTGGTTCACATTTCAGGTGAACATATGTTGGCGGATCCGTTGATCAAATGTTTGCCCGTAGGAGTATTCAAAAATCACGTGACTCATATGGGTGTTGTTAAAAATTTTAATGTAACCTTAGTTTAGTGGGAGTCTAAGTTAAGTTCTTAAGGGACTTTTGGATTGTAATATGATAGTTTAAATATCATTTTGTATTCCATTATATTCAGATATTAAAACTAATTTATAACAATATTAATATCACTTGTTTTCCTATCGGTTTCAGTAATCTTTGTGTGTGGTTTCATTTCTAAATTTTGTATGTTGTATAAATATACACACATCATGTGTTTATGTGAATGTTAATTGCTTAATTCTATATCTGTTGATTGACCTAATAATTTAATTAATGCTATCCAAGTGGAAGATTGTTATAATATTTTAATATTATATGGATTAACATTAATTATGTTATTAGATTAATTTCTTGTGATGACTAATTAGACAATTAATATTATAATTATAAACTAAGAATGGATTAGGTTCACATTCATTGTGAGTAATTAGCAATGGATTAGATTATCTACAAGCTCATCGGGTATAGACCCCAACCTACAGTCCAAAAGTGTTAGTAATTATCCTATTAGATTACGAATTAAGAATTAATTACCGAAAAAGAGTTAATGAACTTCTTTTATTTAAATAATAAAAGATAAACTATTTTAATATATATATATATATATGTATATGTATATATCTTAGGGTTATTTTTATTTTAATATTATAATTAATTATTGTTATTAAAATAAAAAACCCTAGTAGTTATTATTTGCGGCTATTAGTTATTTTAAGAAAAGTCCTAATATATTGATTTGATGATAACTCTCTCAAGTGCTTGCCTATCTGAGTAATTCTCTTAGGTATTGTAGGTTGACGTTTCTCCTTACCAAAAAATCTACATTATGTCATTTTCAGCATCAGGTCAGATTTTATATCTCATAATATCTCTCAATTCTATGTTCATGTATTTAGTGAATTTTACATGACTTCATTATATAGTCTAAAGATAAGTAAAAAAGAGTTACACAAAAAGTAATAATGCAGAATTTATTGTATCTCGTTCTATCTATTTTTATCTCTCTTTAATTGAACAAGGTGTAGTTCTTGTCTAGACAGCAAGTGATCATGAACCATGAAAATATGCAATAGCTATTTTATTGGACTAACAATTTTTAAAAAACAAAATAAAAAGAAAGATATATTTTGGTTAAGTTGTGTTGATTGAAAATCATATGAGAAGAAGAGAATAGAAAAATTATAGAGTATATTTAAGGAATCTTCTTCCCATTCTCTTTTTATCATGCTCTCCCCTGCATTAGGTGGACATAAAAGATTCATTCTAAGGAATAATTGTATAAAACTATATTAAATAAATTTTAACCATTAGATGTAATACACATTGATATATGCGTGAAAATTTTGATGAATATTGGAATAAATAATTTGCAAAAGTTTCTTCAAACATAAAAAATATGTATTTAATATTTATTATATTATTTAAGTACTAAATATAATAATGTATTAATTAGAATAAATGTAATTATAACTTATTTTTATTGCAATATAATGCATCTTATAATTTTAAAAAAAGATATCATAATTTTTTTAAAACAAAAAAATAATGTTGACCATCTTATTTTGAAAAGGGTATAATTCATCAACCAAAAAAATGTTTAAATAAGACCAAAACCCTATTTTGGTCCTCTACTCATTGGTTTAGTTCCATTTTGGTCTCTCAATTAATATCAATTTCAAATTAGTCCCCTATTCAATATTTTGTCCCATTTTGGTCCCTCTATTTAGAAACAGTTATATAATTACTTAGTTGTCCGTTATTTGCTCACTTGGAGCATCTTAAAAATGACATGAAAAATTATTGGAGTGATCCTGGGTCACAGGTTTGTCTTATTCTCTTCATCATTCATATCTGCTCATAGGTTTGGATTCAAGACTTTTAGGGGGCAAGAGGGCTTGGTCTAACAAGATCGATTGTAACATCTTTCATTTGTTGTGATGGTTAGGATATAGTAAATAAAATCACCATCATTAAAGAAATATATTCCCAGTTATAGAGTTTAAACATAATTCATTGAGTTCATATTACACGTGGTTATGTTATAACTTACTCAACAAATATAGCTTAAGTCATTGACAGATTAAGTAATTGACCAATATAACTTAGACACATGTACAATTGTAAATAATAGGAAATCTATAGTATTAGCATGCTTTACTCTATCCTTTTGTATATATATTTGATGTACAACATTCTTAGAAGAAATATTAGATTGAATTTTCTTTCATTTCTTCAAAAGCTCTTCATGGTACCAGAGCTACCAGATTCACTTATCATCTAAATCTTTCTTTGTTATCTTGGTGTTTCTTCTCTCTTCGTTTCCATAGTTGAAAATAATACTCAATCATTAGTCATTTCCTCTCGAGATCTTCTCACTCTTCACATTTATGATAACCCTAGCATCATACTTGTTACTCTATTGTTCAATGGATCAAATTATTGATCTTGGAAAAGTTGACAGGAATCGCCTTAGTAGCTAAGAACAAACTCGATTTTATCACAAGGAAAGTGAAGATGCCTACTAAAGATTTTGACACTTATAACATTTGGTTTGGGACAAATGTTATGGTAGTAGCTTGGATTCTCAACTCTCTTAGTAAAAAGCTTCATGAATCCTTTGTATGCGTGTCTTCAGCCAAGAAATTATAGGAGAAGCTTTAAACACGTTTTTGAGAATCTAATAGACCACAGGAGTTTCAGCTTTAAAAGGAGCTCCTATCTCTTACATAGGGCAACATGTCCCTGTGTCTCTACTTCATTAAACTCAGTAAGATCTGGGATGAGCTCACCTATTTCATGCCTCTTCCTAGTATACTTGTGGACTTTCACAGGTTATTCTATAGAAATATGATTCTGATAAGGCTATGCAGTTTTTAATGTGGTTGAATGACACTTACGATCCTTCTATGGATTAAAGTAGGCTTAATGACAGTGGAATCAAGAGCTTATTGCCAAATTGCATTCTTATGGTTTCTGATGGGTGTCGATTCCACTAAAAATAAATTTACTTACTCTCAAATGAATATTTATATTGTGATAGTGATGAGTAAGGTCAAATTCACAGAGATTGGCAATTCCAACAATTAAGAAAACAAAGAACAACACACAAAAGAATGCAAAAAGTAGCGAGTTTATCAAATTAGAAACAACACTAATAGTAACTAGACCTGAAAAATTAAACTAGTATTTTTAGCATTAGTAACTCAAATTTAAAGTAAATTAATATGAAAGAAACTTTAATGAGAGATAAGTTTCTAACTAAGGGAGGTAGTGTATAGTTTTTCTCAGTTGATCCTAGGCGTGGGTATGACTCTAGATAACTTTTTCTTCTTTCTTGGTAAATAGCTATGATTGTTAAAATGCTTTAACAACCTAGGCTTTCTTAAGTATGTTAGCTAAGAGCAGCTTTTAATCTAACCTTTAATTAATCAACAACTTTAAGTATGCATTTGGAATTTAATTGACCAACCACTTTAAGAATGAAAAGCCATAATTTTTTAACCTACTAAAGCATGAACCATGTTTAGTAAATTATCATTCATATTCCATTAATACAGAAGAAAGTGCTTATCAATCCATACACTAATTTTCTACTTGTATTAATTAAAGTAAACAATTACATATTTACCTTAACCAATTTGCATACAATCAATTATGGGCAAGATAAACAATGGACCTAAATCATTCATCTACCTACAATGAAGTAGTTAAAATAGGAATATAAACAACCAAGAAGAGAATAAAATGAGAGAAAGTTAAAATGGCCTCACAACATTGATGAAACCACACAAAATCTCTTTAGTTAGAATACAGAGCTTAGCTATCCATAATCATCAACATCTAAAATTCATGCTGAAACTCTATTTTCACAGTTGTATTTTGAGCTTTTTCTCACTAATTTCATATAAGAGAGAGAAAGAAAGGAAGAATAAGTAGAAGAAAAACCTTGATCCAAAATTGTGCCTCTCACAAGAAAAGAAAATTACCTAAAAACTAAAATCCTTTTACTCACTTGATTTTTCACTAATTTTCCTTAATAAATACGTGTAAATTCCTCCCCAAAATCTATTTTAGACCCTCCTTATCTCCTTGCTATGTTTCCCAACAACT
The DNA here is from genome assembly GCA_037074485.1 of Delonix regia. Taxonomy (NCBI): domain Eukaryota; kingdom Viridiplantae; phylum Streptophyta; class Magnoliopsida; order Fabales; family Fabaceae; genus Delonix; species Delonix regia. The sequence goes on along the minus strand of CM073456.1, from coordinate 12,448,867 downwards.
AGGAGAGAGAAATTTGTTAGATAAGATGAATTGTCCATTTTTGTTTAAAAATCAACATTCCTAACCGTGCTTATGGCTTATCTTCTTGAATCTAACTCAATAGTAGTGCAAGTGATGCCTTTGCCCTATTTTAGCCTAAATTTCAACAATTTCAACAAAATTGCCTCCTTAACCTAAAAATAATCAAAATAAATATAAATAACTTGATTTCCTATGAAAAAAATACTAAAAATACAATTAAAATAAGACTAAAAACATGCCAAAATTACAATTTAACAATTTCTTTCAGTCTCTACATGATCATTGCCTTTTTTTATCTTTGAACACATGAATATTTATTGGTCATGTCTCTATAGACGATGTACTGCTTATTGGTACTTCTAATTTTGCCATTTAAAAGGTCAAATCATACTTACACCATCAATTCTCTATCAAGGATCTCGATCCTGTGCAATATTTCCTTGGCTTGAAGATAGCATGGTCTCCCACTAGTATCTATCTTAATCAACGTTAATACATTCTTGATTTATTGCAAAATTATAGTCTTTTAAGGGCAAAATGGCTAAAACACCTTTTCTAACGTATATTAAGTTTCACAATGATCAAGGTCTATAACTCCTTGATCCAAAACCATATTGTCGGATTGTTGGAAGACTATTATACCTTGGATTTACTAGACTAGATTTCACATATGCCTTTGAATAGCTTAGCCAATTTGTTCAATCACCTTTTCAATCTCATTGGGAGGCTGCGTTGCATGTTTTGAAGTATCTCAAGGGATGTCCTTTAAAAGGCCTTTTTTATCGAACCCAATAACACTAGTTCATAGAGGCTTTTTCTGATGTCGATTAGGCATCTTGTCTTGATAATAGAAAGAGTTTGACTAGATACTATATATACTTGGGCAAAGCATTGATTTCATAGAAGACCAAAAAGTAAAACACCATTTCTCGGCTTCAGTTGAGGTTGAGTATCAAGCACTTGCTAACACAATTTATGAATTAAAGTGGATTTCCTACTTGTTGACTAATCTTTCTATCACCATTCCAAAGCCTATTAACTTATGGTGTGACAATAGCCTTTCACATCATGGCCAATCTAATTTTTTATGAAAGGACAAAGCACTTGGAGATTAATTGCCATCTGATTAGGAATGAGTTTAAAGTAGGATTTCTTTATAAAAAAACATGTGCCTTTAAGTTAACAATAGTATATTTGTTCACCCAACAACTTACTATTGATCACTTCACCAGATTACTCTTCATGTTGGGAATGGTAGATTACCATTCACTAATTTAAGAAGGGATGAAGGAATAGATTCCTAGTTGCAAAGTTTAAACGTGATTCATTAAGCTCATATTACACGTGATTCTATTATAACTTAACAAATATAACTCAAGTCATTGACAGATTAAGTAAAGGACCAATATAATATAGATATGTGTACAATTGTAAATAATAGGAAATCTATAGTTTTATTATTCTTTATTCTATCCTTCTGTATATATTTGACGTACAACATTCTTACAAGATACATCAAATTGCATTTTCTTTCATTTTTTTAGGAGTTTTTTAGTCATCATCACAATTTATTTTCTTCCTTAACCCTCTGTTTTTTCTTCTTTTCTCTCTTGAGGGCTTTCTAACATCTCTGAAGTTTCTTCGCTTCTTCAACTTCTTGTTTTCTGCAAAAACTTCTTAACCATTTTCATGCTATTTTTACTCATCCTTATATTTGTGCATAATTACTTCCACTTTTTTCGCTATCCACAGATGCCATTTTTTGGCTTTGATCTATTGAAATTCTTCAGTTCTTCAATTTCCTCCTACTCTTACTTTATAAAACTATCAAAACGCTCTTTTGAAGCACATTCATCTAAAGAAAAGCAATAATCTTTTGAACAATTAGAGACAAATCTGCCTTCATCTGGAACCAAATAATCCTCATTTAAATTATTTGAACACCTATTCTTTGACTGAACCCTTTTCCTGAAATTGTGTTTGCTTCTAACATTTCCTCCCCTTACCATCTATTCTTACACGAAAGCAAATAAACAAAAGCAATTGTATTAGAACCCCATTGATGGACAAAAGCATGATTTTTTGTCTTTTAAAAAAATCATATCATGAAAAATTACAAGATTATTCAACTCGATTGCTTCTCATTTAATCCTAACACAAATGAGGTATTAAAGTTATTGCTACCTAATAAGGAAGTAGCATGATTGGGCAAATTAATCCTTATCATGGATCTGATTAAGCATATAGATAAAGAAATTAATTACTAACAACCCATAATTTGTTAATCCCACTTTAGCTAATTTCTTCGTCTTGCTCTCGGATGTATTCCTCAGACTCTGTTGGTTTATTCTCTAGTCTATAGCTGTTAAAGTGGGCTAACCCGGCCTACCCAAGCTGACCCATCCGAGTTAGTGAGTTAAATTAGTCAGCCCGTTTAACCCACCATAAGGTGGTGAGTTGAAAATCTCAACCCACCCCACTTGGTGGGTTAAGCGAGCTGACCCATTTAACCCACCAAAAAATTAAAAAAATAAAAATAAAATAAAAAATTATAAAAATTCAAATGTTGCTTTCTTTAAGCATATATGTCTTGTTTAATCAATCAATTTCTATATTAGTATAAATAAACAAAAAAATAATTAAATAAAAAACAATTTTCAACGGATTAAAACAAGTAGAGTAATCTAATAATTTAATGATTTATTAATAATAAGAATATGGTTATGAGTAGAATATTCAAATTTGGCAAATTACAAAATAATAGAGACAACACAACACATATATTAGGGTTAAATTTTTTAAATAGGAAAGTGTAGTGGGTTGGAGTGCTAGACTGAGTGAGTAAAATTTTTTTTTTTAAAAAAAATAGATAACCCGTTTAACTCGCGAGTTGGCTCGTTTAACTCGCGTGTTAAACGGGCTGAGTTAATAGAAATATACTAAACGAGTTTTTAAAGAAATCCCTCAACCCAACCCACCTCTTCGGTGAATTAAACGGGTTCGACTTGATGAATCAAACCCGTTTTGACAACTCTACTCCAATCAAGTCTCAACTCCTTTTTACGCCCCCACCCCCCTTTATTTCAACTGAAATTGGGAGTCACTGAGAATTACACGATTGGTTTATAGTGAACTATAGCTTAAATGGTGTGTTCTAGATATTTAAGCGTTTTTTGCCTTGGCATGTGCATATAGTCATAATTTAGTGGGTTTGGATTTGTGTACACGGTATATAAAGAATATACAAAATCTAGAAGTGATTGACAAACAAGATAAATTATAAGTAATATATAGTATGGAAGAGTTTTAGGATGCATATCTCCTATTAAAGTTTGGTCTCAGAAATTGTAAATTATCTTTTTGCTAATTAGTATATATTATCAATAATCATATACTTAGGTTTCATTAACGTGATTCATGTTAGAAGGCCTTAACGTCACTTACTGGTGAGGCCAACGTCTTGCTTTGCTATTATAAATGCTCTAGGTTTTGCTGCATTTCATTAATGTAATTAAAGCTAGACTACAAGGCACAAATGCAACGGAAATGAAACAAGTGGCTATTGTGTTCTACTGCAATCAACCTTCCTTAAATAATTAAATAATAATAAATAACGATTTAGAGCTTGCTGGAAACGACGAGAATAAAAATGGAAATACGTTTGGAAATGTATTTAAAAATAGAAATAGATTTTGAAAGAATTGAATTTTAAGCTATATATTATATTTGATATGATATTTAAAAGAAGAGTGGAAGGTTAATCAAATTATTTAAAGATTCTTATTTTAAAAAATAATATATTGATTAATTATTTTTAAATTTTGTAAAGAATGATTTTTCTGGTTCTTTCTGTAGCTTCTCTTTCTTCTCCGATAAAGCTTCGGTGAAGCTTCGGTGAAGCTCTGCTTGTTAAAGAGAAAGGTAGATCAAGATGGAGGAACGCTTAGATCCAATCGACGATCACGATGAGGGAAAGATAGAGGGGAGACGCAGGAGAGAGATAAGCTCCGATGAAGCTGAGAGAGGCAGTGAAAGATGTGGAACGCTTCAGATTTGGTTCTACGACCACGAGGAGAGAGAGGGAAGCTTTGATTAATGAAGAGAGAGGCGGAGGAAGACTAAAACGATCAGATTTGGCCATCGGTGGACAGAGGCAGAGGAAGATGGAGGAGAGATGAACGAGAGAGAGAAGAGGAGGGAACGACAGAGAAAGCCAAAAGAGAGAGAGAAGAGGAAGGAGCGACACAGAGAGAGACGCGATGAAGAGAGAAGGAGACGCAAAGGAGAGAGACAAAGGAGAGGAAAGGGGCAAGACAATAATTTTACGTCTCATTCCAGGAAATGTTGGTGATTCCATCAAATAATGAAGGTAATCTCCCCAACCTTATCTGTGGGAATACTCATTGTCAGGAGAATGGGAATCCAAAACAAAATAGTAAGAATAGGTTAGAGGCCTATTCCCATTCTCTCTCCCTCCCTTCAAATCAAGTAACCAAACGGGTTAAGGCACTTAATGTTTAGAGAATGGAAAGACATGCATAAGGAGGCATTTTTAATAAACTACATGCCTCTGTCGGTTTATGCTCTGGAGATGCAATTTTTTTATAGTTTCCCTTCTGCAACTGACGGCAACTCAAGATGCCAGGGAGAAAGGAGCACTACGTGGGTTGCTAATTCTAGACGATGGAGAAAAGTGGATTCACAGTGCGTGTGGGTCGCTGCACGGCGTGGAAGAAAGCTGTCACTCCAGGTCGGCAAATAAGCATATAACATTCTCTAAACGGATGGACCAACATAGTACAAAATCATTAAGTGAGGGTCTGATTTGGAACTGACATAAGTGAGAAACTATAATGGAATTAAAGTAATACGTAAGGGACCGGAATAAGATTTCTATCGTTTAGGAACCGAATAAAAATCAGATCTTCAGATTTGTGGAATGGTAGGTTTCCCAGCGCTCAATGCTTGACAACTACACTAAAATATTTTACAAGCAAATGGGTATCACTTCCTCAATTTGGATAATAATCTTTGATGAGATGGCATTGTTGTCTCCTAACATGTCTCGTCAGCGCTCGTACCATCTTATAAAAAACCACAACGAACCAAGAAAAGAAATTTTAGCAAAAACATAGAATATAAACACATCAACTGTACCCAATGAGCTCTTTCCTACTTCCCCCACTTTGTCCCACCAAAATCCATATCTCCGTTTTCAGGATAAACCATGCTTTGTCTCTTCCCCTCTCCTTCCTTGCTACATTGCTAAGGGTGACACGTGCAAAATCATGCTGCCACACACAGTTATGCTGTGCAAGACCTTACGGAATCTCTTATTTTAGCCACCAATGAAGCCCAGTCGATAAAGAATGATAGCCAAAATGAGGATGCATATTGCCATGATCAAACCAGGTTTGCCTAGCAGCCAGTTCTTCGTCTTTTTTACACCTTCAGTCCCTCTTTGAATCCTATCTGCCCAACGCATCTGCAATGACACAGTGAAAAGGGCTTCATCTTGGTGCTCTTACGGGACAATGGTGCTACCCAACATCATATAAAACCAGCACCAATAAACTCATAATACGGCGGTGAAACTGAAAAAAATTAGACAGCCACTCAAAGCTTATTATTTAGTGCCGCCATAGACTACGCTATTTCAAGGCACAGACTACCCTATTGAAAAAGTGACTATGCAAGTAAAATGCAACCCAATGTTTCACAAGGTCAAACAATTTGAGATAATGATTGACCATCTAACATTAAAATAACTGGTTACTCTGAGAAAGCATTTTTGTATTTAATCTTAAATATCCTAGTGTTGGCACCCCTCCATCTTAATCTTATCAATCACTACTACATGATTTTATCAATGAATGCAACAAAATAGAAATCTAAAATATAGGCTTTGGAGAACAAGATACCATTTTATCCAAGTCCTTTAGTGATAAGGATGAAATGGCTTGTTGAGCTTTTGCCGCATCTTCTTGTGAAAGCTTAAAACCAAATTGTTCGCCCATGTTTGCCATCATATCTGGGCTCATATTTTTAACCATTGATGAGAACATCTGCAAAAACAACATGCAACTAGAAAATTAAGAGAACAACATATTTATACTGTGGGCATACTTGATCAAATTACCTCATTAATGACATATCAGAAGTGAAATAGGAAAACATATGAACTACATTTTCAATTCATGTATTTGAATAAGTAAACAAGATCACTTCACCTCCTTAACTAGTAATATGAATATACCTGTTGCATAGCCGGATCTTTCATCTGGTTTCTAATCTGTTCTTGAAAATCAGCACTTGAGGATGAGAAACTTGACTGAGATGAATTTCTCACATCTGAAAAAGCATTGTGAGAAGAACTAGATTCACCAAAAGCATCAGTTCCATCAGCACCTGAGGACGATAAGTTTGACAGGGAAGTGTTTCTCACATTCTTGTCTACAGCTGCAGATGATGAAGTTGATTCTTTTCCCTTCAATGAGGATGCCATGTCAAACATCCTCTGAAGATCCTCTGGTGACATTTTACTAAACATGTCACTCGCTGTTTTGAACATGTCAGGTGTCACTTTAGTATTTGATCTTGTGCTAACAGTAGAATCAGGGGAACCTCCTCTTAAAAATTGGTTATCCCCTTGAGACAAAGAAGCCATGTCGAGCAGTTTTTGAAGTTCCTCAGGAGACATCTTGCTGTTCATAATTGAGGCAGTTCTAATCATATCAGGAGAGACATCTCTGGATTGTTTGGTATTCAAAGAAGGCACAATGGCAGGATCAGAATTTGAAATGAAAATTTGGAAGGATCCATAGAATGAAAAATAAAGATTCAAGTTAACTTTGTGAATAACATTAAAAATGAAGGGAGGATGAGGGGACAAAGTAAATATTTTGTATGTTAAGAACTCAAAGATGAATCTGATGCAGGGCTCACAGGTGCGGGCTGAAGAAGCAGCGGGAAGTGAAAAGAAAACCAACAGACCCCATAGACAACCAAATACAGGTTGACTGAAAAATTATCTGAAATTCATATCAACAAAGGACACTAGAATACTGACCCAGGAAAACAAGGACACAAAAAAATGCTTATCTTCAAAAAGTACTCCAAGACAATGCAGCTAAGTTTAAACAGATAGTTCATCCAAATTGCTTCCGACCTGAACTACATAAGGCAAGAAATTATCTTCACAAATTGAACTAAGGCTAATTTTTTAGCTATCTGAAAAATATTAGTGGCAATATTTTGGTTCACCATATATCACACTCTCCATGGTTAGAAATACTTGCAAAGCAGAATTTGTCTCATAACTACCAGAGTAAATCCGTTGTAATTACAAAGAGATTCAAAAACTTAAGAAACATAAGCGAAGATGCTGATTACCGACTTACCTTATAGCTTCTGGGTCATTTTTCAATGTATTTGAACTCTCTGTATTAGATTTCATATCTCCTTCGTTGACTGTACTGCAGCTTATAGAAGAGTCAACAGATCCCTTCGGTTGAGCCATTGTGTGTTCCACAGGTGAGCTTCTGTAGTTTCCAGGTGGCACAATTTCAACTTCTTCAGTTATCTCTTCAATTACCAATCCTACAAGCATAATATCATTAAGGTTAAATCTGACATCATAAAGTGAAGGTGACGGGGGCAAATAAAAGGGAGAAAAGACATACTTCCAGGTGCATGCTCACCACCTTCCTTTAATATTTCCTTGGTGTCCCTGATGTGAACATTTGAAGCCATTAATCCCAATCATTTTTTTAAAACTTAAAATCTAGTAATTGTAATTTCTAATTATTGAAACCAGATGAATAGAACAAGAACATCGACATGCTTTACAATATCAACACCTTTATTTAATGGGCTACATGACAACAGAAAGTGGTTCAAGGACAGAACACAAAACTGTAAGCCCCACATATATATTTAATTAATTCGGCAACGACCGTGCATTTGCAGATAGGAGAACTTGATGAATTTAGAGGCTTATCAATCACAACAACCATGCATATGCAAATAGCAGCATCTATCATTTAGGTGGACAAATAAGTAGTTCTATTCTTGAACCAGGTGCATGTATTTATAAGAGAACAATATCAGACCTTAAAAGCTCCGCAATTTTATCATCATCAGGGGACACTTCAAGTGACACGCTCAAATCAGTAACAGCATCCTAACAAAAGCAAAACTAACATCAAATAAAGTATAATAGAAATGCAATCTCAGCCTAACAATCAAAATGTTGATTGAAGAGTTACTGGAAGCTCACCTTTAGTAGACCTATTTCCTTATATGCTTGACCTCTTCGATAAAGAGCCTTGAGATTCTTAGCATCATATGCCAAAACCTGCAGTCATTAAAGCAAAATAATCCATTAATAGGATAAAATAGCAAATTTATAATAATAATTATGATAGTATTATTATTATTATTATTATTTTCCCATCATTCTTTTCTGTAAGGTTAGCATATAATTTTCCCCCATAATGAGGCTACTTTAATATTGCATTTCGTAAATAAATTTTATAACTAACAACATATTTTGAAAAAGTAAATGGAAAAGGAATGCTGGATACCTCAGACCCTTCTTTTATGCATTCATCATACTGCTTTGTCTTCAAGTAACAGGACATCAAGTTGAGTGAGCAAGCCAAAAGAAGCTTTCTACTTTGGGAATAGGGAATGTCTTTAATGTTTTGCTTAGCCTAAAACATAGAAAGAAAACAAGATATTATCCTTATTTACAAAACTGATTTTCTGCAAACAAGAGTAAAAGGTGGGGAAGACACTTAAACAGCCAGAAAAGGGCACTTACAAGCTGGTATTTCTGCATAGCATCGGGGAACCTTCCTTGATTGTGAAGTTCATTCCCCTGCAAGTTTTAGTATCAGACTGTAAAGAAACACGGCAGACACGGACTGGTTTTACAGTAACTAAGAAAGCCAAGCTAGCGCAGCTGACAGACTTGCTTTTCATGTCTTATTACGCAATAATGCAACTAGATTCTCTGAGCAGACAACTCTACTCTACCTCACTTAAGTAGTATTAAAATTAAAATGTGACATCAGTTAGATCTCTCTCCCCTAATTCTGGAACAGGATTATCCTCAGTGAGTTATTATCCGTTTTTCAGTTGAAGAATTGGGCCTTAGAGACTAATAAATAAACGCCATATGCTTCCACCAGGAAGAATTGCGATTCTTGGAGATTGTTAATTTACAAATAGATCAAGTTGCAAAACATTGGAATCTAGTCCAGCCTTTTTGTCTGTCTGTCAACTTAAATTCACCTTACGTCACACGAATCCCATTGCTACAAAAATAAGTCCGCAATTGTTAATCAATGTTTCACAGTAGCATAGCGGGCTAAAGTTCTCATAACTATTGCTACCCACCTGCTTCTTCAACATTTGAGCTGCACTCAATTCATATTTAATCTGGGCATCTATACGTGTACGCATAGCTGCTATTTCTTCAGGTGTTGTACTAGCCATTTTCTCACCAATCTCAGCCATTTCTTCTGGACGGGAATTCTGTAACTGTTCTGCAGCAAATTTAAGGTCTTCAAGCCTCATGTTCTTCATGCCTTCTGAGGCCATCCTCATCAACTCTGGATTAGACATCATCTGCACTTTGATTCATACAAGATGATCATAAATTATGACATTAAATCAGGAAAAAGGAAAAAAAAGAAGACAGAGCCACAATTTGTACGAAACATACATAATAAAAAAATATTAAAACACTAAGCATCAACTTCAAGAAGACAACAAGTTGAACAAAACAGATACCTTGAGTAACCAGCAACCCAATACATCACGTGACAAGCTCATAGGCCCAAGTATTAAACGAATTTGTTAGCAACAATTTTGGGTTACATTTGTAAAAAACTAACTCATGAAAATCGTTTTTTCTATTAAATAAAACTTCGTCTATCAATTAAATAATATTTTCAGCAGGTCTTGTCTATCACGAAGGTCAAGCCAAGAACTGTTCTTTCCAATGTTCATATTTCAGTGTCCATAGTACACGACACTTGAGAAGAGCTTATTACAACTAAAATAATAAACGAATACGTTTTAACCGCGTACGCATCACGACATCTAAAAGACTAAGGCTGATCACCCGTACGAGCAATTCATGTGCTCCCGCCACCATATTAATCATAAAAAGAAAAAAAAATTTTCCTTCTCGTTAGAATAAGAGCATCAAATTCATAACGGATTGCGCTCATAACGAGTTCAGAACTCAAACACAGTGGAATAAATTGACATATGCAATGGTAGAAATTGCCAAAAAGATAACTCTACTTGGTAAATGAATATACACAAAACGGAAAAACAAACAGAACTAACAAAGAAAGGGAAGTTACCTGCTGCTGAATCCGAGCCAAGTCGGCGGGTGACATGCGACTCATCTGCTCCTGAGCCATTCTGATCAACTCAGGATCCATCATATTCGTACCGTTATGCATTTTCGCTCCCTAAATGAATCAATGAAAATAACCAACTAGGCAGATCAAAAGCCGACCAACAGCAATAACCGACTTCTTCGATAATTGAATGAGAGAGAAAGGGCCGTTTGGATGCAAATGGAGAAGATTAAGGAACCATCTCAATCAACAAATTTAATTTAATGCACGAAGGAAAACAAAGTTGGGTTTGATTTAAAGGTACCGCCAACCAAAAAGTTAAGTGCGGAATAGAGACCCAACGAAGAGTCGAATATGGGTCGTTTCTGTGTCTGTGTCCGTGTCAAATTACCCTCCTGCCCCTGAAGTAGTGCTTACTTTTTACATATTATTATTTTTTATATATTTATATCAAAATTTTTAATTAATTAATAATATTTAAATAATTTTTTATATTTCATTCATTCTCTTATAAATACTGTTAATTCTTATATTTTAAAAAATTATTCATATATTATTAATTAATTAAAAAAATCTTATATAAATATATAAGGAAAAACATGAGATTTCTCCTTTCAAAAATTAGTCTTCTTTAAAATTTTTGAAATCTTTTTGAAACCATAATTTCTAATCCAAATGTTTGTGATTTATAATATAACAATATTGTAGTAATCTCTAGTTAATTTGTTTGACTATATATCATTTTGTTTGTTGGTTTAGCTTTTTTTTTTTTCATTGATGTAGTAGGAAACAAAATAACATGAGATTTCAGTAATAGTAAGAAATAAATTTATTCACTATTAAATAATTTTGAAAGCTCTATGTTAATATTTTTTTGATTGAATAAAAAATTAAAAGTCTAATATGAGAATTTTAAGAATTATTTGCCCGTTAAAGAGATCCACTTATTCCGGTGAAGCTCTATATAAAACTACTCAAATAACAACTATATAATCACATTACATCCTCTGGTCATTAATCTATATCTAATGAATGGCTTACTCTCAAGCGATTCGTTATGGTTAAGATCATATGTCAGCCAGCAAAGGTCTAGACGTACATGGAAGGATACGGATGGGAATCATGCAACGGTGCCTTTTGTATGTGACCAGGGTTCATAAATTCGAAAGGCACATCTTAATTGTATGGATAGATTCAAGGATAGTATTGTGAACAAGCATGATGTTGCACTAATGTAAATGGGATCAATTACATAAGCCACTAGCAGTTTGGGTAATTTACAGTAAACAAATTAATGAAAGGGACAGTGAATTATCAGCCTAGTCCCAGTACATCAAATGGGATCAAAACACGTTAGGCAGCATCTTCCAACAACAATTTTATCTCCAGAATAGACGCCTTTACATTTTGCATTTCCTCCTCTATCTTTTCAAACAAACATGAATAAGACGATGAGGCCAGCAAATGGGTTTTCTCGTTGGCAGCTATGACTCTTGCTGTTTGTAACTCTTCAACTCTTCTATACCCCGTTAGTAATTCTTCCTCCAGGATCTTTATCTCAGCCTCCTTTAAATCTGATTCAAATACATATTGCTGGAACTCAACGATCATATGCTCTATTTCAGTCATTCCGTTGTTTCTAAATTCCAAGAGCATTTCCTTGTCTTTCATCACGCGCTGAAGTGCTAGCTCCTTTTGCTCTGCGTTCCTCAAACCTTCCTGTATTTCCAGTTGAACAGCTTGTATCCGCCCTTCTAAAGTTGCGGCTTTCTTATTTAGATTTCCCAGTTCCTTTCTTGTGATCCCAAGTTTTTCTTGAGACAGCTTCATCGCTCCTTGCAGCTTGGTTATTTCTTCCTCTGACTTTAGAAGCTCAGTTGCTTTACCAGTCAGATGCCAATTTTTTTGCGAAGAGTCTATGTTCTGGATGTTATCAATCGCAAAGAGAACCTTTTCATCCTCTCGCTTGCGGTTCTCTTCCTCCAATTTGGATTTGATGCATGCGATATTTGTCTCCAGTTTAGCTTCAGATTCTTCGTTCTTCTGTTTAGCATTCTCTATCCCAAGCTTGCATGCTTGAAGAACAGCCAATTCCTCTCTCTTCTTGTCAAGACGTCTTCTCATGTCACTTGCACCTGCTCTTGCTTGCACTTCCCGTTGTTCAAAATAAGGAAACGATGAGGCAAAGTTTGACAATGAATATTTGAGTGCAGAAAACTTCTTATCAACTAGAGTTCTTCTTTCTAGGGCTTCCAAGAGTAAGAGTTTTAACGATTCAAACTGCTGAAGCTTAATCTGGATGTCATTTTCTATAACTTCAATTTCTCTGGAGAGCTTATCAACCTCCATTATTGCTTTTTCAGTGCAACCTAGTGCAGCTAGAGTTCTGACAGCATCTGAAATCTGTTCTTCAACTCCTTCAAGCTTCTTTCTAGCACAACTTAATTCATGTGATAACTTCGTCGCAGTCAAATTTGAAAACTCAATGTCCATGTCAGAGTAGACAGGAACATGAACCTCATGATTCACTTGAGATTCCACGATTAAAGCGCTCTCCTCCATTAAAACTCTTTCTTCAACATGGCAAGGAAGCTCATCTGACTTAAGACAGTCATTTTGCCGGGGACTGGTCTGATTTTCCCTGGTGTGTCCACCAACCTCAATACCAGAACCAGATATAGTAAATTCATCTAAGCCTTTACTTTCAACTCCACCCTGAGCTTCTTGAGAATCAGTTTCTATATTTGGGTCTTTTTCCCCTTCATCAACTTCAACAAGCTTTTCAGGGCATTCCATTTCTCTTCTGGATTCAACTCTATCATGTCCACAAGATGAAAGCATTCTTTTAAGCTCATCCCTCTCCTGCATGGCTCTTTCATACAAGCTCATCAACTTTTCATTTTCTTCATTCATTTCCATAAGCTGATGTTGGAGATTCTCAACCACTCTTTTCATCTCAGTCTCAGTCTTCTCTTCTCTTGTTATTTCAGGGGAACAGCCACCATTGTCAACCACGGCAGCAATGTCTTGAGCATTCTCAGCTTTATTATCATTTTCATTGTTACTTTCAGCAGCCGCCTGTTCATACAATTCAATTAGTTTATTGTTATCCTCAATCAAAACTTTAAGCTTCATTCTGAGTTCGTCATTCTCCTTTGATAACAGAATGGCTGTCTCATGAGCCTCTGCCTCTCTTTGACTTGCAGCAGCAATAGCATCCACCATTGCTTTCAATTCCAGTTGGTCATTGATGTTAATGATAGGCATATCACTTGACGATGAGGGAAGGTCCATTTTCTGGCTTCCTTCTTTCATGGCTTGGGACTTCTCTTGTTCAAGTGTTGCTGCGAAATTATTCACTTGGCTGCAAGATAATAAATGATGGATAAATTTGAAGCATCATTTCAAGGCCAAAAAGAAAGAGAAAGAAATATGGCAATAAGCACAATACGAAGGATATAAAATTTCAATAGTCACTCTTAACCACAACCAAAGCCAAATTTATGTCAGGTCCCTGCATTTGTAAATGAAAGATGAGAGACAGAGAGCAAGGGGGGCAGAGAACGTAAGTACCTCTCCAGTTTTCCTTTCTCCTCAAGACACATTTCTAACTTCTTGCAAATTGAGTCCATTTCTGCTTGGTTTTGGATAGCCTGCCATTGGTAAATTTATATGAAGTCTGACTTTGACGTTTTGACTGGTATAGTAAATGAAGTTCAAAATAGAGCACAAACGAGATTTATCTAGAGTCTAGACCTGCATTCGGAGAAACTCATTTTCCTCACGAATAGAAGACTGCCAACGTGATTTCGGTGTTGACTCCTTTGGACAAATATTGGCAAAAGTTAAATTAGCCAGACATAAAAGCAATTTCAAATTGCTTAAAATTACAAGTATTAATCGTACAGCAGTACTGAATATGTTGTAGACAAACATTGAAGGGTAGAAGATAATGGAAGTGAAAGAGCAGCTTACTCATGAATGTATTTCAGTTAGAAAACATGATGAATTGACACAACACAAATCTTATTCTAGCTAAAATTAGCATTATTGGTTTGTCAATTTTAATTGATGACCAATACAGGTTCAGAGAACAACATTCTAAGAAAACTTTATTGTACCTCTTTTGAAATAAGCAGGTTACCATCACTGTGTACCTCTTCCATCACTGAGTCAGAATTTGCTTTCTACAACAGTTGCAAAATACAAGGAAGTCAAGAAGTTACCAAACCACTTGTAGACATATAAACAAAAAGAAAAGATTTTGCGGTAAACACAGAAAATCTGAACCACTACCAGATCTGCTTCATGCATTAGTTTCCAATCTAGTGCTTCTAACAACTGCATGTACAAGTGACAAACAGAATCAACACAGAGCTTGAATGAGAACTTAACGTAAAATTTATATTGATACCAAATAATCTATCCGTACCTTGTTTTCTAGTACCATGATCTGTTCATTCATCACTTCCCTTTCACCTTCCTCATAAAATGATTTCAACCTTTGCAGTAAAGATATAAAATGATAAACATGTAGCAAAATAACATATAAAGAAGGCCTACATATCAGAAATCTTATCAATAATAGTACAGAACTATTTGTTTGCACATGTGAACTGTACATGTTTCTCCATACAAGACCAATAGGCTGTAATCTTCCTCATTAGTATTCTCGCGTTTTGCATATCTGTATAGATATGTATGCATAGCAGCTATATACATTATATTTTTATTCAACTTTGGTCACAGGAATTAGTAAGCGCTTACTTTCTTTCAGAAGGAGTAAAAAAGGAAAAGCTAACAAATGGAGTATTCATGCAGTATAAATAAAGACATACCTTCTAATTTCTTCTTTTAGCCGCAAATTTTCCATAGCAAATCTTGTCACTTCTTGGTTTCTATCCACCTGGGCTCGCAAGACCTCAATTTCCTTCAAATGCTCCTCCTTCTCTTTTAGCAAGTGTGTCTCAGCAGAGATCTTTCCAGAAGCAACTGCCTCTAGTCTCTTTATTCCAGCTTCTCGGAAACGAAGCCTCATCTTGAGACCTTGTATCTCATCTTCCCTTTGTTTGGCCTGATTCATCCATATCACAACCGTTTAATTTCCATAGAATCACACGATTAATTATCAAGAACCATGAGTATTGCAACTGAATATATCAGCAACATGACAATACAGACTACAATCACTCAAAATCCGCACAGGAACATGACCATAGAGCAACATGACAACTACAGCCGAATATAAACAATTTTCAAACTCGTTGCTAAATGTGTTAAAAGCTGATCAATTAGTTTTTCCCTCTCCTTTCTAATCAGACACAACTGATGTAGGAAACCCTTAAGGAACATGATTACTGCATTTTTTGATTACTGCATTTTTGCACATACTAGCTGCATGATTGCTTTATTTTCAGCTGTCAATGCCTGTAATGCCATCTCTTTGTCCTTCTCCCTCCTAAACGCCCCAACGAGGGCAACTTCATAGTCTTTTTTCTGAAAAAGAGAGGATAACAAATCTCATCATGAATAAACACAATGATGATAAACGACCAGGTTATATCTTAGATAGCAAAGAAAATATAAAACTACCTGAGAGATCCTTTTAGTTGAGGTTAATGGACTAAAAAATCCATGCTTTTCCTCCCACTTGAAGGATCCTGGAGAACCTGGAAAGTTTATGACTGAATAGTCATTATCCTGAAGTTCTCCTCCACCAACTAGACCTCGCAAACGGGATACTTCTTTCTGAAACCAAAAGAAAATGCATATTAAAATAACCGATTTGACAGATCTCTCTGTTCAACAGCACATATTACATAAGATAAATTGATCATGCTCTTTATTGATGGTGAGAATGTTGTTGGAGGTTTGCAACTACAATACCACTTCTATAGCCAAGTTCCACTTCAACGTATGAGAAATTAACGAAATTAATTCATACTAAGATATTAAAAGTCAATAATTCAGGTCATGGTAATCAAATTGTGATACATACCATGAATTGGAAGGAATATTTTTAAAATGTGAATTGTATAACATATCAACTCATAAGATTTGGTAATAAGTGAAAACTAATTTAAAATATAAAATATGATATATGCATATGCATAAAATACTCGAGATAGTCACACAGAAGCTCATTAATCATAAAATTTATGTGTAATTAATTCTTGAAATAATCTCAAATTATATCCTTCTTTGCCTCCTTTATAAAAGCATAGATAGCACTTAACAATAATACAACAACATTACCATGCCAATTTATGGGTTCATCACATTGTTGAATTGCAATGTCAAGCTATTCTATCATATTGGCTTGAATTGTAGATTCATGATTGATTTAACTCTTGATTCATATTGTTGATTTTATGACTTGTTATGAATCATAAGATGTAAATTGTATAATTCTTATTACTTTGATTAACTTAAATATGAGTTGACAAAAACAACAGGAGAAAGGCCACAAAAATCACATAATCAATTTAGGCTACCAGATCATGGAAGCTCAAATAAAATTATACAAAAGGCCCCTAACAGACATCAGCGATTTAAATTAAGGGATCTAATCTTTTGCTTTATAAATTGTTATATTTTTTGGTGTACCCCAACCCCATATTCTGTGGAGCGAATCATGCATTCTATTACACTCAAATCAATTAGTCCTTGGTAATGTGCAGTCACCTAACCATGTCTGCATCTTCCCTTTTAGTAAATGAAAAGTAAAAACACTATTGTTTTCACTTTTGCTCACATTTTTACTTTTCGTTTAAGAATTCTATATCTGATAGTATAAAAGGCATAAATATGATTCACTAGTAAGCCTTTCCTTGAACCAAATTATTTAACCGATACCATCCAGTTTTTCATAGCCGAAGAAAAGATTAATCAAAATTTGTCCAAGTACCTTTAGTTGTTGGATTTGCATTCTCATGGTAATGACATCTCCAGATGCATCCTCATTTACAATGGCCTGAAGAAAAGTAGAGAACAATTATATAAAATCCATTGAAACTGCCGGAAAATCTTACTCTCTTAGTATCTCATCAACTTTTCCAACACAAGCATAATAAAAACAATGAAGTAAAACAGCTTCTAGTTTTTACTGCTAGTGTATACTAAACAGCTGACAATAGATACAAGTTACAACTGCCACTTGTAGCTGGCACAAATGATGGTAAATACCAAGATAATACTAAAGACATACATTATTCTTAATAAATTTAGCACGCTGTGCAAACTTCAGTGTGCTTAATGTCTCCAATGAACAACTGCAAGAGAAACCATATGTAACAAATTACATTAGAATAGTCAATGACAAATAAAAGGACCAAAAGCAAAGTTTTTCAAGCAACAAGAATAAATTTTGTATAGCATGTGACTTCAAACCAAGGTTGATAGAAGATAGAAGCTCACTAACCAACTGGAGGGGCTAATATTTGCAATTATGATAGTTTTGGAATTCCCTCCAAGAGAATCCTGATAGCAGGAGACAGAACACTGATTAAAGCTACTGGATTATTTGCTTCACCATATATATAATACAATCAGGATGAAGTATCTCAAGTCTAGTTTGGAAGTCAGCATAAGAAAATATTTTTTTCTTTTTCCTTTAATGTTAAACCTTAGGTTTCAAAATGTTTTGAAGTCCTAACACTGCCTTGCTCATTGCAACCAAGAGTCCACGAAACAGCAACTTTGAAATTTGTGTGAAAAATTATATACTGGAAATATCCCTGAAATAACTCTTTAAAGTACTTCCACCCTCTGGTGTTTCAAACAAATTTTCCATTTTACAATTTCTAGCTTGGCAAAGTAATCAACCAAAGAAACTTTATCTCTGTGTCTTCATGTGCTTGTTAGTATAGATGCATTAAAGTCTTTGGCTTCATATAACTGATATAAGAGCTCCTCTGCTGAAAACATATTTTTCAATGCAATTTCATTGCAAAAGAAACTTCAAATTTCAAAGTTTTCTGTAGAATTATTAATTAAGTGTAGTAATTAATCTATTAGAGAAGTTACTTTCCTATAGTTACAATGAATAATAATATGAGAACTCATAAAAGCCTTTGGCACAATTCATGTGGTAACAAAATATTGTACTTTTGAACCTGATAACTCTCATCTATTCCTTTCTATTCCACCAATCATGGAGATTATAATATGGTTTTGAACTTTAATTTTGACAACTTAACTGATATGGATCTAAATCATGCACGTACCTGAAGCAAAAATGTGAGCTTTGAATCACGGTAAGGAACGTGAAGCGACTTCCCATTAGATATACTTACTAGGTTCATAATTACAAGCCTGCAAGTAAATAGCACCTACAAGGTTAATTTTATCCAGAGGTAGCACCACAACTAAAAGGCCTAGTGTAGATATTCTGCCATATTGATAAACAATAATTCAAAATTATTGTAAGGATAACCCACCCCAAGGTTGAGAGAGACTTATTGATATTAGTGGCTTCCTTGAGACGTTCACCTTCTGCGCCAGAACTTTTTTGCCTATTATCAAATGGGTGAAAAATATTAGCTGCATGGCATATGTGTAAATATAAGGGTAAAATTACCTCTGAATTATATGCTCATCTCACATGTACAAACACACTCTTCGAAGTTTATTTACCTCTCCGATCCAGCCAAATCAACAAGATTAAGCCGAGCAAACCGATGGTGAGTTACTCCTTGAGATTCCCACTAATATCAAGTAGTTGAATTAATTGTATATCAGAATAGAACATGAAATGCAGAATAAAAAGTTATGAAGTATGCATAAAATAACATAGAAAGCATTAGCATTTCTCACCTTACTTTCAATGATGCAAGTAAATACACTATGAGAACGACTGCTAGCACGATTCATATTAGTAGCAGCAACCTTTCTGTTTGCCGAACCCTACATAAAATCATTATACTCAATCAGTAGCTTGTAACCTATACATTACACTATAAAAAGAATAAAGATATTAGTTCATATGCAAAATTCAAACTATATTTGTTCAAGTGTATAAAACTACTAAAATGTGATATAGCCATCTTTAACCAAAAGAAGAAAGAAATATAAAAAATAGCTTAAACAACAACTTTTGGCTGATATGAATTTCTGAAACAACATATCAATATTAATGTTGTTTTAAGTTATAGTCATCTATTGAACAAAAAAATCTCAAAGCAAAGATGAAGATGAATGCATAATATACTTGAATAAGTTGTTGAATAACATCTCGAGCACTTGTAACTTCCACTTCCTTGAGATTTTCTACATAAACTCCTTTCTTGCTGTCTTCTCTTATCTGCCATATGATCATCCAAAAGAAAATGAAAAGTTACTACACAGAGTTGCTACCAAAAAAGTATTCAGAGCTGTATGATATAAATGCCTCTCCTCCTTGAAAACACCTAAAGTATGCAATATTTGCATATTATTCCCATAGATTTAAAAAGAGAACTTTCAATGACAATTTTATCACTGATATATGTTCTTGGGAAGGAGGGTGGATATGCATAGAGAATTGAGGTGATCAAATTTGGAAGGAATGTCTGAATTATTTAAGAAATAGTTACCCATACCTGCAAATTGTTAGATGATGGTTCCAGAAGATCAAGGATCTGTTCATTGTATATCTCCAAGAAAGAACATTTGCATGTAAATTTTAACTTCTCATCTCTCCGGGCTTCTTTCTCCTATTGTATCAGAGTGATTAAACACAAAATTAGATACTTGAAAATATAAATATGAGAACAATTATGGTTATTTCTTGTCCAAAATCATGGATTTGCATCATTAGTCCTGTTTAAATATGAAATGTCAAATTCATGTTTAACATACGGCATATGACTGTACTGCTTTGTAAAATATAAGTGAGTTCACAAAACAGTAGTAGAAAATATTGGTGTCATGGGATAACATGCTCTACCAACATTGTTCATCACCAAAAAAGGAAAATAAAATCCCTGAACAATATCATATGCTATTCAATGGAAAATAATACCTTCTGGATTCTGGAAAATAAGTGCTCAAAAACTCTTGGTGTCATCCCACAGTTCACACTGTGTCTTCGGGTTCCCCCCTCAATGTCTCCAAGCATGGTGTGAGTCTTCCCACTTCCGGTCTGCAAGGAAAAATGATTATCTAAATCAGAATGGCATAACCAAAATCAAGTCAAACGATCGACATACCAAATCACAGTAGCCTTACATGTTTGCACCTTTGAATTTTATACAAGTAGACTTTTAAAAGTTCAGGATTTAAAAATACAATTCAGATTCTTTCCTATCATTATCCATGCAGACTTGCACTTAATTGGATAAAGGAAATCTTCCTGGAAAAATAATGTACTAATCTAATCAGATTAACTAGAATAACAAGAAGAGCTAACCAAACACTCACTTGGCCATAAGCAAACATGCAGCTATTGTAGCCTCCCATACAATTTTCTATCATTGGCAAACCAGCTACTTTAAAAAGCTTCTCCTGTTACAACAATGAGGTTGAATTCCAAGTTTTAAAATCAGAGAAGAAACAGAAATAAGATCAAATACAGTAAAAGAATCAGTCAACAGTATACCTGGCTAACGTTCTCATCTGCTACAAGATCAAAAGTGAATCGAGACTCAGGATGCCCAGTCCAAGTAATTGCCTGACAACTCTCTTGTCTAATGCATTTGTTGTATCCTTGCAATGAGAGTTCGGTATTGCTAAGGGGGCGGATTCTAATAATAACCTAAATTCAAAGAAATGAACCAATGTGAACTTAATTAGCTTACATAAAATTACAACTATAGGACGATTTTCAAATACAACGGTATTGATGATTCAAACTTAGATACGAAGGAAAAATATAAGAAATGACGCAGTCCATCTACTTTTAGTTATTTTTTATTTTACTGCCAAGCATATCTACGACTACAGTTGAACGGTTTCTCTTATGTGACAATATTCTTGCCAACAATTACTTAATTGCTGAAGTAATGAGTTTATTCAATGAACAAAAGTTACCCCAAAACATTAGAAAACTTTGTATTAATTATTTATACACCACCAAATAAATACAACCCGGCAGCTGCCCTGTAATTAAATTAACAGCTCAAAGGTGACACGTATCTCGATATGAACAATCCAAATACTTCAAATTTTCTCTCGTAAAATGAAGAAGGGTGCTTCAAATTGCAAACAAGAAAGTCACTCTCTACCTGCACGTTGTGATCCTTCCAAAAAGATGGATCTTCGCATAATTCGAAGCTCTGACACGACGATACGGCGCTACTGGCGCCAACTCCTCCTTCATCATCCAAATTTTTAATACTTCGAACTGCAGAGCTCTGCACGACGATCTCTTTCGCAGCCGATTTTAGTAGATCGGGAGTACTCTGAACCAGCGAAAAAGAGTCGGAGGAATGGTCCTGGAACCCAAACCGGCTCTTAATGGCACTAGCAGCCTCCGATATGAATGGCATTGTACAATACTCCAATGAGTTCAAAATAATAATACCTACCAATTTAGACGGAAAATCTACTGAAACAACGGGGATATTAGGGTTTCGAAATGAGGAAGTAGGGGAGTAAGGCAAAATTCAGAATGAAAGCTGAAAGTTATGGAATAATTACAGATCAACAGAGAAATGGACAAGGGAAATAGCAATATGAAAGAAAATGGAGGAGAAGCAGGATAATAGGGAGGGCAAGATTCTTTTCGATCGCACGGTGGAGAGTTGTTGAGATGAACGGCCTGTATACGTTTTATTTCAAAGTTTCGGACCGTTTGAGTTCGGAATTTCAAATTTGCGATGGATGGAGCCAACTTCACTTTCACGACGGATACAACCTCGAAGTCCCAATTTTTTAATACCTTCGTCATTTATTTATGCTTTTTGGGTCAAATGTATATCCATTATAACTGGGCTATTGTAGCCCAATAGAGGCAGGATCCACCTGTTTGACAAAGAAAGCAGTTCCGTTCTATAATTTAACAAGTATCCAATGGGCCATTTAACTGCAAATTGCCATAAGCTGGTCATAAACTGGCTAGAATGGGCTGGCCCATTTATTATATGAGCTATAAAATACAGCCTCATCTTAGCTCGCAGATTATGCTCGTTTTGATTTTTCAAAAAATATTTATGAAAATGAATACTTTAGGATAAGTAATGACAACTTATTTATTTCAAAATATAAATTTAATGATATATATGTATTTTTTACAATATAATAGCATAGAATAAAAAGAAAATTCTTTAATGTTTAAGTTCAATGGGCCAGCTCAATTAATGCTTTGTTAACTCTTTTTTAATTTCTCTTTTTATTTTTAGCGGTCTAACCTTGACCTTTTAGATTTGCATTTTAATAAGAAACAAAATTTCAAAACAGGCAGGTTGAACAAATTCTATTTGGCGGTGCTATATGAATTAAACAACCATTATATCTTAATATTGTGAAATCAATGAGATATTGTTAACTCTTTTAATTAAGAGAAATTGATCTTTAATATGTTGGAAGGACTAATTAGTTGAGTGTGAATGTATTAGAATAGGGCGTGAGGCAGACGTTACAGTGCCCTCTCGACCACAAAAAAAGTTGAGATAATCATGCTAAAAAGTTGAAACAAACTCAACTAACTATGTGTAAGCGGCAAAGTAAGATGCTCGGTTTATTCGAGTCCATTTATATTAAGAAGTCCTAATAATATGTGTCAATAATGAATGTCTTAAAACATCTATACATGTATTTTGATGAATATTTCATATTAATCATACAAGCAAAATATTTTATGCGACAAAAACGTAAAATATTAATGGAGTTGTTCCTTTTATTATCTTGACCATCCCTAGTGCAACGTCGAGATTTATTAGGCCCAATCGCTTTCAAAGATCATCTATCGCTTACACTGTTTGTTGCAGTGCTGGTGAGAAAATTTTCCGGCGAGGAAGGGAGGCTGGTTCGGCAGTTAATTCCCTTGGTACATGGACGAAGTGATGACTATGGCGGATGTCACAGCAGCCACAGGAACAACGCCATCTTCATCAACCCCTGCGTCTTTGCTTCCATCCAACGTTCTCGTTTTCTCTGCATTTCTGGCATTTGCTGTCGCTCAGTTTCTTAAGATCTTCACCACCTGGTGTGTTCTATTTGTGCCTCTTTGTTTTCGTTTGTTTCTCCAGATTTGTGAAGATGTTATACTTGTACGTGTCTTTTTCAGTTTAGCTTTGATGGGCTTGTTTATTTAATTTGTTGACCGATGGATTTGAATGTTTAATTTTACAAAGTTCAGCTTTCCATTTGATAAAATTGAAGCTCAATATTCTTCAAGTCATAAGAAGAAGTTATTAACCTTCTTATCAATTAGATCAAAGCGTTTGTATTTGTAAGGGTGGCTTGAGCAACTTACCTTTCTTTGTCTGTGGATGGAAGTACCAGCTGGCGTTCTTTACCTATCTACTTTCACGCAAGGCATGTGACATCTTTTATGGTTCTTGTTTTGGAAGAAGAATAGGGAGAGGAGGGAGGAGGGATAATGCTGCTATTTGGAATTTACTTTTATATGTACAGCCAAATGGGAATTTGAGGCCGTCCCATTTTGTATGCTTTTAGTGATTATGTAACTTTGTTTTAATTCTGAAAAAATTCTTGTTGGCATTAAATTATGTTGTGCCCTTAAGATGTAATGACACCTTTCCTCTCTTTTCCTTGTTTGGGTGAGATTGTGGACATCAATCATGTTTTACAATTATATAAATATGTATATTTTTTTGGAGAGAATTTAGGTATTTATTTTGACAAGAACCTCTTCATGTAGGCTTTTGCTGAGCTGTTGCATGTTTCAGCTGCGAAATTAACTCTTAAAAATCTTGTCTAGTACAAGTTGTATACATACATATGCGTTTTTTGACAGATGAAAGTTGAGTTTCATAAGTATGATCAAATTTGCGGGATTTTAGATGCTTTTGTTGCTTTCTGCTGCCTAACTTGAACAAATTTTTAGTGCTGATCCTTCTAAGACTGGAAATATAATATGAGCTCAAACCTTCAGAATCTTGCTCCTAGGTACTCAGGTATAAGGAACGAAAATGGGATTCCAAAAGGATGCTTGATTCTGGTGGAATGCCTTCATCACATTCTGCTACCGTGTCAGCTCTAGCAGTGGCTATAGGTCTCCAAGAAGGAATAGGATCACCCGCTTTTGCTGTTGCTGTTGTCTTGGCATGTATTGTACGTACTTCATATGTAATCAATTATACTACTTCTTTCACTGATTATCTTAATTTGTAAATTTTTGCAGTTTCACCATGTTTGTATTCGTCATTTTTGTCTTTTTTTTTTTTTTTGGTTATAACATGCTTGGAAATTATTTTTATTCATATTGTCTGATTTAGTCGATTCTTTCTGTCCCTGAAAATGTAATTTTGCTGATAGAGCTCCCTCACTTTGGTTGGATTGATGTGTGCTTACTTCAGTGAAGTGGGATGATTAATTTTTGTGTCACATTCGTAGGTTATGTATGATGCTTCAGGAGTTAGACTTCATGCAGGCCGGCAAGCAGAAGTAAGTTCCCTTACTTGATGGTAATTTCACTCTATTTCTTTGCTTCATTTGCCCATAATTGTTATTTTAGAAAATAAAAATCTTGTTTGGAAACTCCTAATATAACTAAAGTTATCATGTTGCTTTCTGTCATTGTAACGTCTATGTGCACTGCAGTTGCTAAATCAAATTGTGTGTGAACTACCCCCAGAACATCCTTTGTCTAATGCCAGACCTCTGCGTGATTCACTTGGTCACACTCCACTTCAGGTCCGTTGTTCCTTTTCGCATTTATTATTATCACAATACTTCATTGCTTTGATTGCTTTTCTTAGGTCCCTGACATTCATGATCACGTAGCTCAGGATTTATCAGCTGTTATGATTTCTGGGTCATTTAAAATGCTGTTACACAGGTTATAATCAATGAAGGTGACTGCCTGAACTACTTTTTATCTCATTAGTTTTTAGGTCGGTGCCCTTAAAGATAGAAGAGAAAGGAATGATAAAAGAATAAAATATTAACCGATACTAATATATTTATATGACAGCTGATATGATATATTAGGATTTAATCAAATCATTCAAAAAGAAAAGCGAGGGTTATATAAAGAATGATTTGATTGAAACTAGTATATTACATTAGTTGCCACATAAGTGTTATGTTCATCAATATTTTTTCATAATAAAGTTAATCCTTCCTTTACTTGTAATCAATTTGCATGTGAACCTTTATGTGACCATATGCCATGACATCTTTATTGAATTAAAACTTAACAGATTAATCGTTGTTTATTGATTAATTTGCATGTCATTAAGAACCAAGAGACGTGTAGATCACGGAACACATCTACCAACAGAATAAAAAGACATAAGAATAACAAAATTGAAAGAGGCTACATTATTTTAATATTTAGTATTTTGGTAAGTGACTACTATTTTCTTTTGTACAGGTTGTTGCCGGAGGTTTATTGGGATGCATTATAGCTTTCTTGATGAGGGACTCCAATTAGGATGCCATCACAAAAGCCCTCTGTTGATGCAAGCCTGTATGGTGGGTTGAGGGTTCACCTTGGCGCTGGGGTTTCCTGCTTCCTGAGTTATGAGGACTTTATTGATACTAGCTTAATCAAATACCAACACAGTCGGGAAGATTGAATCCAAACTAGCCTTATCAAGAGCCCCATTCCTCGAAGTTCATTAGCATACAAGTTGATCAACCTGTGTTGAGAATTGAGATGTTTCCATTGGGTACAGCAGTTATTAAATTATTGAAGTTACGGGCCATATTTTATATTTAAGACCACATAACTATCTAATTACTTTCTTGCTCGTGCTTGATTTATTAATTTTTTCACTTTCTAATACGCAACTATCAGTGGTTAATGTCAGGACCCCAGTGCTAAGGCAATTTAAAATTTTCGTGAAACTTCCTCCTGATAAATCTCGGGTAGTTTATGAAGCTTGCCCAGGTACTTGATCAAAGGTTAATGCTCGAAATGGGCCCAGAAAGAATTTTTGGCCCAGACATATATATATATATATATATACACATGGTCATTTTGCTAATGCTTTCTGCCCATAGATGGCGGAGATAAGGACCTTCCTGAGAACACAAGGGAAGTATTTTGGGGATCACTATTGGGAAATCAAAGCATAACATTTCTTGTATTATACATAGATAAATAAATCAGAGTTTTAGTATAAATTCTCTATAATACACTGCAAGAAAAGAGACAAAGTGAGTCAAAACAGAAAAGTAATCTCATAGTCTTCGGTTCTCTACTTGATTTTAATGTACTTGCATTTATCTGCAGCATCTTCTGCAAGAGTTGAGAGATTTTCGCGAGCAGAGGACCTGTGCGACAAAATGATTGCGTTTTATCTTTTTTCTCAAAAAAAAATTTTAAAAATAAATTATTATTAATTTTTTTAAAAAAATTGTAAATATTATATATATGATATTAATTTTTTAAATTATAATATATATTAAATTAAACAAAAAGAATAGGACCCTCTATTGTTCCCGCGTGAACAGGAGAGGGTCCTGATTTGAGATTTTCAGCTTTAAACAGGCATAAACGTGGAGTAAATAGCCAAAATGAAGAGATACCAGAGCATGTGCTTGTACACTTGAATGAATACCTTACCTCTACGTTGATATACTACTACCAGCATCGAAAATCACTTAAGTTGAACAGTGAAAACTAAAATGCAAGAAACACTCCTTGAGGCCATGGCATGTTGCTAAGCGACCCCTTCTTTCCAACCTTTCTGGCAGGCTTTTAGTGCCTACAATGTAGTCAACTTCTTTTGTGCCACTAATACAGCCTCTGCTTTGTCCCTGGCTTCCTCGCATGTCTCCAACCCTGAATTGCTCTTGTCTGCTTCCTCTTGTTACTGAGATGTAATCTTCTTAGCCTCAAGCAGAGCCACATCAGCATGTTGCCGATTTTCCAAAGCAACTTTAAAATAAAATTTCATTATTACAAAATTTCATCCATTGAAGTAGCTAGCTAAATAAGATGGACGAACTCATATCTATTTTTCATTATTACAAAATTCCTTAAGCATCACCAGATCTCAAAGTTCCCTTTTTTCTAATCCAATTTATGAACTTGATCGAAACAGGTAAAGGAATGAACAACATGAGTATGCCTTTAAATTGCTGAAGAGAAGTAATGTATGAGATCTTCAACTTAGCTTGTAATATTCATGGAAATCTCGATTTAATAATTTTATCTTAGTGGTACATTTTATAAATATTTGCATTAAAAGGAGAAAAGAAGGCAATACATTTGGTGCAAATATGAAAGTCTAAAAAGTTGGAAAAAGGAAAAATATAGAAGTCTTATATATTAAATTAATGAGTATAAGACTCAAGAATTAAGTTGATACAAGTGGCTAAACCTTATTCATGCAAACCAAGGAGCCTGAGTTTGAATCTCCCTATGTGTTTAGAATTTAAGCTTCATTTTTTTTATCGTGTTGACACTTTTTCCTTGTAGAAAATTACCACATTGCCGTTATATTTTTTTTCTTCTCTTTCATTCCCCGTGCTTCATTCTTTTGCCACCACCTACATCAATTTTTGTCCTTCCTCCCCTAAAGCTCATGCATTTTGGTGCTGCCGGTGTGGTCACGTCATCACTGGTGAAAGCTCGACCTCCTTCGGCAAGTTAGAGGTTGGAAAAACCCTAGAAGTTTTAGTAGAATGTGACTATAGCGTACGGTATGATTTTGAGCTAAATTTCGCATGATCCAAGTGAAAGCTCTTCAAAACTTGTGAGGACTTTAGTTCTATAGTGGATTTCGAGTGTTTCTCCATCAATCTCAACTCTTGATTCAAGTTTTTGGCCTCTGATTTTAAAAAAGCCCTTTTCGGTGTGAATAAGATTAACAATAACAAAGAACTTCAAATTTGGCTCGATTTGGGCAAAATTTTAAATTTCATTAGGGTTTTCATTCCTAGATGATTTTCAAGTAGTTCTATGTCTATTTGAGCTTCCAATTTGGTGAATTAACACTTGGATTTGAAAATCCCTCTTTTTAGGCGAAGATGATGAACAGTAAAGTTAAAATTCAAATTGGAGCTCAATTTGAAAGAGTTTTGTGAAATTTCCTTAGGGGTTTTGATTTTAAGTAGGTATCTAACAATTTTTGTGTGTCAATTTAAGGTTTGGATCACTCAATTAAAAACCCCTTTTTCTTGGTAGGGAATTGAAGTGTGTAAAGTGGTGATATATGAAGATTTCTTAACCCTTTAGTGCTATTGGACCTCAAGGAGAAGAATTTAAGTTGTTGGAAATCATCGTTTGGAGTGGTAAGTCACTTTAAGAAATTTTCTCAAATCATCTTAAAATTTCATTGTTGTTAAAAGGTGTCTGATGAATGAAAGTGAACAACTCAAGAGCTATGTGGAATGGATTAACTGACCTATTTGTGCATATTTAATTTTTCAGAGTTGTATATAAATAATCATGTTGGAAAGTGTGTTTGAATGCTATTTATATGTCAAGAAGCTTTGATGTCTTATGTTAGAAATAATTCCATTAATAGGGTGACATAGCAAGCTATGAGGTCATAATCTTGGAATATTTATGTAATTACATTTTTGGACTTAAACGCAGTTAAATTCCCATTTAGTGGAAATTCTTATCTTTAGGACAAAAGGATATTACTAAAACCTTGGAGTATTTTTCTAAGTGCAATATATATATATATATATATATATGTTGGTCTTAGTCATTGGTGGAAGCAATTTGCGATGGAGGTCATTTGATGATGACAAATTACTTGTTTTATTGTGGGATTGCTCATTATGAATTTATTCAAGCTAAGATGATTATAATGAGGGAAATTAAGGTCATATTTCTTGTTTTTAAGAGCACAGAGGTTGCACTGTGTCTAGTGGGTAATAGAAGAGACAATAAGAAGATCGGTTATGCATGCTTTATCCGAGTGACTAGATAACACTAATCACGTGTATTTTATGGTTTACACAATTTCCTCATGAAAATAATTTTTATTGAATATCTTAGTGCCTTCGAATAGACTTCTTAGAATTTAAAAATTTCATCATTTGTGTATTCTCTAAGTGTTTGTAAGCTTTGGTCTAATTAAAAAAATCTTACTAATCATTTGACTAGATTTTCTAAATGTCTGAATTGCTCTAATTCTGTATTTTCTAAAGCACTTTGGTTATGTACCTCTGAATTACCTTGTTTGGTATTTCTAAATCATCCTGATTATGTATTTTTGAATTATTCTAATTGTGAAAATTCTAAATTATTCTAATTTTGTATTTTAGAATTTCTCTTATTTGAATTTTTGAGTTAAAATGCTTTTGAACTTATGAAATTCTCTGTTCTATAAGTTGAAGTATTCTGATTTTATATTTAGGAAATACCTTGATTATTTGATTATAAAGATGTATGATTATGTATATGCAATGTATTGACGTTGTGATATTTAAATACTTTTATCTATCTTTATGCAAAAGTTTTATTCAGAATTTTTGAAACTTCGCCTTTTGATTATAAATTTACATATGTTAAGTAGATTTTTGGGAATGCATCCAAAATATGACCCTATAGCTAACGATAGTAGACGTTAGCCGTAATGCACTACGATATGTATTCTGATATAACTAGGTATGTTGCTAACGTTATGATATTCTATCTGAGGCCTAAGATCATTATTTTGATTATTCTAGGCTTGAAGCTTGTGATCGATATTCGATCTATTCTGATATGCTAGCCTTGAGCTAGTTTTGTTTTTTTAGACTTCTGATGGTTCTGTTAAATATTCCTAATTTGATTTAGATATTTTTATGATGTAAATAAATTGATTTATTTTTGTTCATGGTTTGTTTATATTTTTGTTTGGGATGTCATGTGAAGATTAACATTGTTTTTTTTTACTTTGGTACTATTTATATTAATTGTTAAAAGTATTTAGATTTTAAGATAATAAATAGTTTGTGAAAAACTCTATTGTACCTAGTCTGTCCCTTCAATTGTGTAATTAGTATTATCTACTCATTGAGTTTTCATTCACCCCTCGTTGTTCAACATTTTTCAGATGGTAGCACTATTTTGGAGTTCCCATATACTAGCTAAGGGCTTAGCAGGTGTCTTTTTGTGTGAGCCTTGCATTGTTTATAAAGGCAAATCCTTCTTTGTTATAAAGTCTATATTTGTGATCTAATGGCTCTCAAATATACAGGCAAATGGTCTTATTTTGTATTGTGGATGATAGTTGTTTGCTATAAACATATTGATGGCAAAGCTCTTCTTTTAGTTGTATATTGAGTTTTCTCATGTTAGACATTTCTGGAGATCCAAATTTTAAGGGAGACCTACTAAAATTTCTACATGAAAATGCTACTAATTTTCTAGTTGCTATGAATATGTTTTTGTCTATCTTATTTGTTAATAATTTTGTTTTCTCATACTGTAATTGGATCTCTTAAGATGTCTGATAGGCTTATAAGAGCTAGATTTATCTCATTCCCTATACAAGTCATGTCCTTATTCATGACGGTCGTGATAAAGCCTCAAATTGCATGTCAATTTAGGGAGAAAAAATGGAAATTCTAGGCCTTAAGGTGGCTATCAAGTAAATAGTGAAGTTATAAATAGATCTGTGAATTAGAAAGAGATGGTGAAAGATCACGAAGAAAGAATCAATAAAGTATCGACATTTTGAAAAGCAAAGCGAACAAGCAAACAAGGACTTCTTCACTATAACTAAGCCTTTATTGAAATGTTAGAGTGATAATTTTGATTTTATTCTTAATTTTTCTCACTAAAAGTAATTGTTTGTGTAAAAGGTGTTTATGAATTTCAAGTCTTCACTCTTAGCATTGTTGATAGAGAAACTATAGGGGATAAATAGATACTCTTAAAATTATTTTTTGAATTAACAAGATATTTGTTTAAAGTCTTTTTTAAACCAGTTAACTGTATTAAAACTAATTCAAAAATTGAGATTATATAGATAATTGTACTTTTAAACTAGTTGATTGTTTGCAAATTGAATCTAAATATATGAATTTTAGAGATAATCAGTTAGTCTTATAAGGAATTCAATTAACAAAATTTCAATAGAAATAAATAAAAGGGTAAGGAAGGAAGAGAGAAAACACTAAAATTTATCCTAGTTTGACATAAGCTTGCCTACATCCAGTCCCCTTGACACTCAAGGCATTTCCTTTAACTCAAATAAAGTCTTTTACAACATAAGGCTTGAGGTTTTATTGTGATCACCTTCAATACGAGTTTTTAGCTCACCTAAACTCAACCTAGGTTTTCTAGTTCACGTAAAACTTTCTTAGAGTCTTCCCAACTCTATCTAACTTCACACCACTCCAATAGAGGAAGTTCAATAAGGAAGATGAAGAAATATGAAACCCTGGAATACAGGGATAATCTTAAAACTCTCTTTAAGAGAAAATATGACCAAATAATGAGTACTCTTATAAGAGACTCACTAAACCAGAAAACTAAACTTAAAGCTCTTTCTTTTTCACACAAGATGAAGCTTGGATGATACCCACAATAAGGAAAGGCTCCCTTTATATAAACTTTTGTAAAATATGATCATTGGTGCTTCAAGAGCTTGAATCTTTAGTCTCCAACATCTCCAACTATGATTTTTGCTATCAATTTCTGTTATCTTCATTGAAGAGCTTCAAAGGAGGGAGAAGAAGGTTTATTTCCTTTCTTGATCATAAAATGTGAGTCAAAAGAAGTAAATAGATGTTGCACAACAAATGAGATAGAGACAAGACATATCCTAAAGGAGAGAGAAAAGTCTGAATTTAAAAAATTATGACAACTTGCATCAAATTTAAAAATGAGACAACTTTCAAAGTAAAATGGGCTAGGGTTTCCTTCTTTGTTTTGTCATGAATTAAACTCAAAAGTGGGCTAAACCCCTTTGGGCCAACAATTGTAACTTTGATTTGAAATTAGTAAACCCTTCTTTCTTAACTTAAGTGTATTAAATCTAAGTGTTTTACTAACTATTTTCCAAATTGGAAGCCTAAGAGAAACTTGGATTCTAACTTAAAGAAATTTGTTCTAATTGTTCACTGCTCAAGCATCCAACCCAATGCCTAAGCATTCAATGCAGTCTCATATTTTGTTTTGGTCACTTAATGCTCAGGCATCCAAAGCAATGCCTAGGCATTCACTATTTTCTAACATGTGCAAAAATTGGACTATAAATAGAAAATTTTCACTTTCTAAGGCAACTTTTAATGGGGAAGAGCTAAAATAGGTTCAGAAAGGAGGAAAAGAATGATAAAAGTTGGTTCCAAGGGATTTTTTTAGCACCACAACCATCTTGGGTCCAAGGAGACTATGGTGTTTGTTTATCTTTTCTTCTTATACATATGTTTTTTGTAGTTCTTTAACCATATATAGCTCAATTTTTATAGCTAGGGTGAAGATGTAGCTTAACTTAGATGATGTTTTCTTAGTTTTTCTTATTTAATACGAGTTTTTATTTCTATTAATTGAGTGTTTATCATAGTTCTTAATGCTTTTTATGACTTGGTCACTCATGGTTGATTTAGGGTTCTTGTATAAAATTGGAAAATTCATGTGTTCTTGCTTATGTGATAAACACCATAATTTTACCTTATCTAAGGATATATGATGTTGATAGCATGGTTTTAGAGAATTTTCCATGCTCCTTGGTAAAGCCTTTTCTAATTAAGATTGGTCTAAGGAATTAGAGAATCTCATTTAGTTAAAGACGACTAGCATTCCAAGGGATTGATTGCTAGTTAAATTGAGAATTTGACCATTAATTATGAAATAGAACTTGATTAAGTAAGAATTCTAGGGTTCATTAAAAGGTTAAGTGAAATTGGATCCCTAGTCATTATTAATACTTGTGTTCCTTTATAGTTTGATTTTTCTTGTTGTTTAAAAAAAAAAAACAAAATATTAACTAATTGTCTTTTGTTACCAGTGTTTCTTGTCATTAAGCTCCCTTTTATCCCAACTTTTCATGGTCTACATAATGTCAAATTCGTAATCAAAATCCTCGTTGGACAATACTCTCTCACTTTTATATTACGTAAGCGATTTGGTATACTTGCTGAGTAGGCCATCACGTTTTTTTGTGACCAGAACACACAATTTAAATAACGGTGAGAGAGTATACCAAATCATTTAAGTAATATAGAAGTGAAAGAGTATCGTGCCACAAGGTCCTTGGTTACCAAATATCTAATTCACTAATTAGACACTATTTAGACTATGAAAAGTTTAGATTAGATACAGCTCAATGAAAATAACAAGAAGCACTAGTAACAAAAGCAATTGGTTAATATTTTTGGTTTATTTTTTAAACAACAAGAACAAACAAACTATGAAGGAATACAAGTATTAATAATGGCTAGGGATCTAATTTCACTTAACCTTCCAATGAACTATAGAATTCTTACTTAACTAAGTTCTATACCACAATTGATGGTTAAATTCCTAATTTAACTAGCAACCAATCACTTGAAATGCTAATCTTCTTTTAACTTCTCTAATCTCTTAGATAGATCTTAATTATAAAAAGCTTTACCAAGAAGCAAGGAAATTTCTCAAAAACCATACAATCAACATCATCTATCCCTATATAAAGTTAGATTATGGTGTTTATCACATGAACAGGAACATAAATGAATTTCCTAATTCTATACATGAATGTTAAATCAACTCATGAATGACCAAGTCATAGAAAACATTAAGAGCTATGATAAGCACTTAATTAATGGAAATAAAAACCTGTATTAAGTAAGAAAACTAAGAAAATATCATCCAAGTCAAGCTACATCTTCACCTTAACCCTAGAAATTTAGTTATATATGGTTAAAGAATTATAAAAACAAAGGTAAAACAAGAAAAGATAAACAAACTCCATGGTCTCCTTGTTTCCAAGATGGTTATGGTACTCTAATCCCTTAAAACCAACTTTCATTATTCTTTTCCTCCTTTCTTAGCTTATTTTTTGCTCTTCCCCTCTAAAAGTTGCCCTAGAAAGTTAAAAATTTCTATTTATAGTTCAATTTTTCACATATGTTATAATATAGCAAATGCACGAACATTACTTTGAATGCCCTGACATTGAGTGACCAGAACTAAAAATAGAAACCATAATGGATGCTCTGGCATTGGGTTAGATGTTCGGGCAAAGAACAATTAGAACCCACTTCTCCAAAGTGAAAATCCAAGTCTCTCTTAGGCTTCTAATTCTAAAATTAGTTAGTAAAACACTTAAATCAAATGCACTTAAGTCAAGAAAGAAGAGTTTACTAACTTGAAATCAAAATTACATTGCTAAGAGTGAAATCTTAAATTCCTAAACACTTTTACACAAACAACTACTTTTAATGAGGGAAATTAAGGATAAAATCAAAGTTATCAAATCCCCTAAACTTAAACCTTTGCTTGTTCTCAAGAAAAATCTAAAAACTAGACTTATGTTGTATAACAGAGAACTCAAGGGTGTGAACACCCCATCTCTAGTTACTTAATCATTTAATTAATGGATTCACTAATTAATTAATAATTAAGAAATTGAGGAAAATAAAATGGACAGAGGCTTAAATGACATTTTTAAATAAAAGCAATTTAAAATTCAAAATGAATAATGGGAGAATTTAAGAAAAAGAAAAAGAAAAGACCAAAATTTGAAAATAAGAATTAATTAATAATAATAATAAAATCATAAAAGACACAAAAATAGAAAAAAAATCCAAAAGTAAATATTAATAGTGATGATGACAAAAATTAAAAAAAATAAAAAATAATAAAAATAATATATATATATATATATATATATATGTATGAAAAGGGGGTTAAATTAAAAGTAATCATGGAACCTATATAATACAATACATATTGGCAAGATATGAAGATGCTAGTTCATTTTGACGGTGGCTACAAGTGGGCGTTGTTTTGCAGGGTGCTATAGTCGCCTCTTCTCCGCAAGTTGCCGTAGCCTACCTGAGGAAGTGACAGGCAGCAGAGAGACAATGATGATGGTGGCCTCTATAAAGAAAGGCCGAGAACTACTGTTGGAGAGGGAGCTGAGGCCGAGAGCTGCTATTGGAGGGAAAGAGAAAGAGGAGGAGCCAAGAGAGTTGGAGGAGGTCGAGAGCTGCTACTAGAGGGGGAGAAAAAATAGAAGGAGCACCGAGAAACGAAACTGAGGAGAAGAACAAACCAAGCTGCAGAGGAGAAGATGACGAGCTGAGGCTGAGACTACCCTCCCCTGTTTTGGATGCTGTGAGCAGGGATAAACAGAGAGAAAGAGAGTCGAGGGTGCCGTGAAGGAGAAGAGAGGGAGAAAGTAAGCTTCTTTGGATTCCTAATGCTTTCAACTTTCTTTTATCATGCTTATATGTATGTATGTTTATGTGTTTATATATATGTGTGTATATATATAGATACATATAGGTGTAGGCGTGGGGATGCTTCTTCTACTTCCTGAAGTTTGCTTCCTCTTGTGTCTACATGTATATATATATAGATGCATAGAAGTATATTATATATGTGTTTATATATATATATATATATGCATGTAAATGGATATATATATATATATATTTGAGCGTATATATATGGATATATGTTTCACTGTTGCCTGATACTTGCTCTCTCTCCTTTTATCATGCTCATATATATACTACATAGGTGTTTATATATGTGTGTGTGTGTGTGTAGATATAGATATATGCTGCTTTCACTACGTGATGCGTTTCTTGAAGGTTTCTACCTCTCATATCATGCTTATATACATATACATGTGTGTTTACATATATATATATATATGTGTGTGTGTGTGTGTGTGCGTGTGTGTGTATATAGATGTATATATATGTGTGTATGTGTATATATAGATATGTGATTTTTTTTTTTCCCGATGGCTGCTCCCTGTTGCTCTCCTCTTCCATCATGCCTACATTACATGTGTATATATATATATATATATATATATATAAGCGTGGGAGTGTTCCATGCGTTACCTGACCCTTTCATATCATGCTTGTATAGATATTACATATATGTTTATTTATGTTTATATATATATATATATATATATATATGTATGTATGTATATATATAGATACATATAGGTATACATATATTATTGTTATCTTTTTGTCAATATAAGATTAATTTTTGGCTTTATAAACAAATTTATGAGAAAGTCATCAAGTGAGAACATTGTTCTCTTCGATTGCATGGGATTATGTGAGATTTTAATCTCCTTAGATCTCTAAAATTAATACACATTTATCTAAAAAAAATATAATAATAAAGAAAAATAATAATAATTAAATATTCACCCTAATTAAACATTCTCCATTATTTATGAAATAATCGTGTGAGAACATTGTTCGCTTCGATTGCATAGGAATATGTGAGATTTTAATCTCCTTATATTCCTAAAATTAATACACATCTATCTAAAATAATAATAAAAAAACAATCATAATTAAATACTCATCCTAATTAAATATTCCCCATTATTTACGAAATTATCATGTGAGAATATGGTTCTCCTCGAATGCTTGGGGTTATGTGAAATTTAATTTCCATAAACCCTGAAAATTAATATGTACTTGTTTTACCATAATAATAACACAAAAATAAATATTTTGATTAAGTTTTTTACAAAGAGATTAGTTCTTCCTTCATAATCATTTCATTTAAAATTCAAAATAAAGTATTCAAAATTCCAAAAATAAACCAAAAAAAAAATAAAAAGAGAAAATGAAGAGATCAGGAAAGTGAGATTAATCAGATTACAAAAAATTAAAACACACAAATCAAATCCCAATTCTGTTTTGTTTACGAAATTCTATTTTTGAACCTTCCTGTTCTCATCGCAAAACGTACAAATCATCACTCAATGAACATGTCTTTTTGGTCGAACTACGTAGACTTTGATCCCTATCATGGGGTACGTAGGCCCTAGGCTCCTGTCCTAGGTCAAGTCTGCCCTTTGTAAATATCTATTTGTTTGCTTTCATTCTTGTTGTTTTGTTTCCTTTGTTTAACAGGCATGCATGTCAATAAAGGATAATTGAAATAAAAAGGTCATATTCTATTTTAGTTGACTAGTTTAAGGTAACTGTCCTTATAGATGGGTGTTGAGGGGTGCCTAACACCTTTCCCACACTCAAATAGACTCCTGAACTCATCTTTGATTTCGCAGATCATATTGCCTTTTTATTTTAAATTGGTTTTCCAAAGTTTTCCGTTAAAAATTTTGGTGGCAACTCCAAATAAATTGATTTTCAAGATTCATTTTTGGGAATCAATTTAAACACTTTTTATTTTATTCCGCCGAAAGGTCGGTTATGATAGTTTGGTGACTCCAATAGAGAGATGTTCGAGAGTCAAGCCTGTTTAATTAGTTAGTTGAAATAATATAGCTTTCCGTTATCTTGATTACCCTTGTCATGTTTTGGCTAAATTATTTATTCTTCTTCGTTGTTTTCGTGTTTATTTCTTTTGATTACATGTTATGCCTACGTGTTCTTATGTATTTGCCATTTATTCTTGCTATATGTATAGGTATATATCTTTTTTTTTATTATCATATAACATGCTTAAAATTCCTCTTTTACCATATAATTTTGTTAGCTTATTTGTAATACATGTGCTAGGATAGATAACATGCGGAATAAAACTTTAGGGTAGACAACTCCTATCTGTATTGTAAGTTCTTGGTTTCTCTTGCAGTTTATCTATTTGACAGATGAGGGTTGGGTAAACTATAGGTTCAGAGGTTTGTATGCTCCCTTCACACACTTAACACACTCACGTTGTACCTCACACAACTTTTGGGCTCTATACT
This sequence comes from Delonix regia, assembly GCA_037074485.1. Lineage (NCBI taxonomy): Eukaryota > Viridiplantae > Streptophyta > Magnoliopsida > Fabales > Fabaceae > Delonix > Delonix regia. Next base: position 12,410,565 of record CM073456.1, on the reverse strand, counting down.
CAGGTCCTCGCTCACTTTAAGTTAGTAGAGGTTTATAATGGTTTCTCTGTGGAGCTTCTCGTTTCCAAAGGCTACCGTGAAGACCTCGCTCAGGTTGTATCTCGTTATGTGAATTTGATTGGAGTGGGATTCTGTCCTCTTTTAGTCCAATTCATGTCGCAAGATCCTCACTCTTATGAGTGGGGGTAATGTGGGAACCAGTAATTCTCTAAGGTATTAGACCTATCCTCAGAATTATGCACATTAGTTGACTGAACTTAATAGACAACCTTCCTAGAGCCTGTCATCTTTTAGGGTAACTTTTCCTCATTTAGGGTTGACCCAGTTAGGACACCAAAGGAGCATATTGCACTCTCATTTTGTATGTTATCATAGCATTCATGGCATAGTTACATATTTTTAAAATAAATTTATTTTTTTAGCTGGTTTTAACTATCAGAATATCTCCATTTGATGCATTATTAACCTAAGAAATGAACTAAGGTTGAAAATATGCTTTGTGTGGAAGTTTGGCCTGATGATGCATTAATGGAGTTAGGAACTTTTAAAAATCAATAACTTTGGCAAAAACGATATATCAATAGATTATCTGGTTCACTTATATGAGCCTCACCCATGTGAAGACTTACTTTTCCCTGGGTTGAGAGTTTTTATCTATTACTCACAATGAATCAATAAGGCTCTTGGTGATTAATAGTGAATAAAGTGCTAAATAATCTATTGATTAAAGAAATTTACGTGCCCATTCCATTTTAATTCTAACCAATGGACTTGTTACAGCTTGAGTCATCATTTTTGTTGATTGGCATAAAGATATGATGGAATCATTGGACACCACACAACCTCAAAACACAAGCCCAGTAGGAATAATCTCGACTGGGAAGAGAGTTAAAGTGAAGGTGGAAGCTGAATTAGTTGAAAGCTTAATTACTATGAGTGGGAGACTCAGAGGGGAGTAGCTCCGCTATTTTCAAAATGATTATGGAGACATCTTGGATTTATTATCAGTCCCTATCCAGCCTGAGGCACTTGTAATCCTAGCCCAACATTAGGACGATTCATTGAGATGCTTCACATTTCCAACTTTCCAGCTTGTACCCACGTTAGAAGAATACGAAGGCCTGATGAAAATGCCTGTTAACAGAGACACTCATGTCTATTTGTGCCTTGGATGTCTCCCTTCCAAGCGCGTAGTGGCTCAAATTCTGGGGGAGGAACCTACATGAGTATAGTTATGCTGCTCTGGGGCAACAGAAGGTTTATCCAAGAAATATTTAGAGAAAAGGTTAGAGGCATTAGCTGAAAAACGGAATTGGGTTGTCTTCAGAAGAGTCCTTGCCCTGACGGTATATGGGTTAGTATTATTCCCATCGGTCGTGGGGGTAGTTGATCTAGTAACGGTAAGTGTCCTATGGATGGTAGAAAATCATCGGTGAACCCAATGCCAGCGCTTTTAGCAAAAACATTTCTAACATTGAGTTTTTGCCATAGAGAGAAGAAAGGAAAATTAAAGTGTTGTTTGCCGTTGTTGAACATATGGTGGGTTAATCATGTCTATGGTAGGGAATACCAACTTGGTACGAGATTTGACACCATCCATCACCCGATCCGAGATTATCCATGCTGTGAAGGGTCAATTCCACTACAAGCAAGAATGAACCGTGATAAGTGGATTAAGAAGATAGAAGAGCTTGAAGATACCACAGTTTGGTGGAAACTCTCTTAGTGGGAAAGCGAGGATATCATTTACTGCTGTGGGAACTTCCCTAACATTCCTCTTATGGATGTTCAAGGATGCATTAACTATAACCCCGCGATTGCGCATTGCCAATTTGCATATAAACAGGACATCCCGTCTGAAGAGGCTATGCAAAGAGTCAATTTCTATTACGGTGATCCATTGAAGGCAGCAATGACCCATAAGATAAGGGATGCATAGAATCATGTGGTGTGTAAATAGAGGTTCGAGTTGGGAAAGCATGTCATGGCAACTAAGAAAGGATATAAGGCTTAGCTCAAGGAGAGGACTGGTGGGGCCCATCCACCCCTGGGGCCTCACAATCCCTTATTAAGTAACAACCTACAGGAGGTTAATGAGTGTCTAGCTAACCAATTAGAGGGTAAAAAGGCTTAGCTACAAAGTTTGGAGGAATTAAGCAAGAGGCACTTGGAAAGCTTAGCTAAGTCACAAGAAGACGAGAGAGCAAAAAAGAGAAAAGAGTCAGAAATGAATACCGAGCTGAAGAGATTGAAGGAGGAAAATGATAAATTAAAAGATGCAGTAAGGAGGGTTCAAAGACAAGCTGAAGAAAGCAATAAGAAGGCCCTCAATTATCAAACTTGATTGTTAAAGGCTATTAAAGAAAAGGATGCCATGATGAGGGAGGTGGAGGAACTTAAGTCTCCTAATGACCTCCAACGAGAAATTGAAATCCTCGCCAAACGGTTGGAAGAAAAAACGAGGGAGGTGGCTAGTGTCAAGAGTGATAATGCGATAGCAGTACAAAACTTAATTGAACAGCTCAACCATCATGCTGAAAAGGCTTGGTTGTGGGAGACTTGCCATGAAGAGCAAGTGATTGAGAAAGAAATGTGGCTAGAGCGCTTCAGAAGGATAATTCTATTTGCCAATGATGCCATTCCTGAATTCAAGTATGTGTATAGACAAGCTGAAGGGCACACCATCCCTATAAAGACTCCTGCAGCTATAATTGAATTTCTCACCTTGTGTCATAACCTTATGGAGGATCTGAAGATGTTGATGAAATCTTAGATAAATGAGAAAAGGAGACGACTTCCATATTTTGTAATATGAATTCGTAGGCTAGCTTACTTTTTGATGTATAACCTCAAATCAAGTAATGTAATCAAACATTTTGTTCTTAGTAAAATGCACATATTCTTCTTTGGGTTATCAGATATGTTCATTACTCATATGTGGAATGTCAGAAATCATGCGAAGAATGAATAGGTTGTGTGGTGCAAAACAGACCTACGCATGTGGACATTAAACATCCCTTGCGTTAGTCGTTAACTTTGATTCATTGAGTGATACAATATGTACCCTCAAGGATTCAAGGGTCCGAGATTCCTATGCCCTTTATGCCAAGTCAACGTATTAACAAATAAAAATAAAATAAAATAAAGACATAAGATAAAAACCTAAGTGACTGCTTTATTATTAAGGTCTATCATTTCTTTTTTTCAAAATATAGGTAAGAAGCCAACATTGCCTGAGGGGGAAAGAATCCGTCTAACCAAGCTTAGCCGTCAAGCCGAAGGTATCTGACCCGGGCATGTGTCAGAGCTATATCTATCGAAAATAATCGATCAAAGTCTGAGCAACGATTAGAAGTTGAAGTGGGAGCATTGAAAGATCAAATAGGGACCATGCTCGCTCAAATGCTAGAAATAATGAAGTTGTTGCAGAATATGAACTCAAGTATGGTTGCAAACAATATTTCGCCGAATGTCACTAACGCCATGAATGCGGATCATGGAGTCCCTAATTTAAGTATTGAGATACCGGGAGTAACTTTGGGTAGTCCCTCAGCCACAGGAGTGCCAGAATCGACATAGAGGCCTGCAGTGGTAAGTCGACCCCCAAATCCCCCGACTTTAGGAATGGAAGGACAAGGGTATCAGGAATGGAATCAGGGGGTGATTTCACCTGTAATCTCCTAGGAGGAGAACTGGCTGTTGCATTCACCGGTCCTACCTAGCCCGTCGCTAATAGCTACCTCAAGGTGAAAGAGGATAATGAAAAGAAAGACTGGGAAGAAGATATAGCGGAGGTGAAGGATAGGCTGCGAGCTTTATAGGGGCCGACTAACTGGAAGCCTGTGGAATTGGAGGAGTTATGCTTAGCCTCGGAAGTACCAATTCCCAAAAAATTTAAGGTACTTGAGTTCACTAAGTATGATGGTAGTGGAGATCCGCACTATCATCTAAAGTCATACTACATCAAAATGTCAGTATGGTCTAGGGATGAAAGGTTCCTTATAAACTTCTTCCATGAAAGCCTGACTAGCACAGCATTACATTGGTTCATGAAACTAGATCACTCAAAACTAAAGAGGTGGAGAGATCTTACTGATGTGTTTATGAGGCAGTACAGGTTCAACCTGGATACAGCTCCCACACGAGAGCACTTAAAGGGGTTGAAAAAGAAAGGAATTGAGACCTTTAAGGAATATGCCCAAAGGTGGAGAGCCACAGTAGCTGAGGTTCAACCACCACTCATAGACTCAGAATTATGTTCCTATTTCATTCGTATCTTGGGGGACCCTTATCGTAAAATCATGTTAGGGACCCATGTGAATGAGTTTGCTGACCTTATCCAGGTTGAGGAAAGAATAGACACTGATGTGCGCAATGGATTGTTTGAAAATACATTCACAGAAACTAAAAAGCTTATAAGTAATTAAAAGAAAGAAGGGGATGTCAGTAATGTCCATGCTACATACCAGCACCCTCGCCCTATGCGTAATCAATATCCCTAGGCACCGTTTCATGGCCAGAACTCAGCCATGGCCTACCAGCCACGAGGTCCAGCTATGAGCAGTCATATGAGTTACCCGACACCACCACAATCCCATCTTGGACTGCAACCAATAATGGTCCAAAGTAGAGGGTTTAGGCCTACTAAACAACCTCGCGATGATAAGCTGTTACTTAACTTTAATGTCAGTCAATTTGAGTTATTTCACGACTTGGTAGCAAAAAAGCTTATGGGCCCTAGGCCTGTTAAGCCACTTCAGCCACCATTCCCTGGGTGGTATGACTCTTACGCTACTTGTGAGTATCACATGGGAGCTACTGGGCACAATATTGACAGATGTGATGCCTTTAGGAGGCATGTTTTAGCATTATTAGACAATAATTGTATTGGCATAAAGGCAGGTGATGACCCCAATATTGTCACCAACCCCTTGCCAAATCATGATAAAGGGAAACAAGTGTCTATGATAGACATAGAAAAGCCCGGCTAAAAAAACTTGACAAATGTATCATGCACCATGTGACGGTTATAAGAAAACTTGAAGGACGCTAACTATATTTCCATTTAAGATAAGGAGTAGAACATACCTAGAAGGCTACAGAACAATTACTGTGAGTTTCATGAAGGAGAAGTGGGGCACGACACTGAAGACTGCGGGCAATTTAAGGAGTTAGCACAGAGAATGATGACGTTGGGAGTTCTAACCATCGAAAAGATTCAAGAACCCACTGAAGGGAACGTGTGTGTCACAGAGGAGGATGGTACCAAGACCAAGGGATTGTTTAGCCCCACAAAACCCAGGAGCTCTTTCCTAGTGGTTAATAAGTCAGTCTATGAAGTTAAGGAGGTTATTCCTACCCAAAGTAATTGCGACCTGTAAACTACAATGAAAGGATCTTTGCTTGTTATACTTGCACCGGTGCCTAGCAAAAATCCAACCACTGTCATCCATATACCGGCTCCATTTCCGTATCAGAGCAATCACGTTGTACCATGGAATTATGGTCTAAAGATAGAATGCCCACATGATAATGAGGCATCAAGAGAAGGGCCGGTCATAGAAAGAGTGCATGCAGAAATCATAGGAAGAATTACTCGTAGCGGTCGGGTGTACTCCAAGGATGTAGAAGGAACTCCAAACCCGAATCAGGAAGTAAGTGAAAGTTCAAACCTAAGGGAGGCCCTTAGGAAAGGAGAATGAGAGGAAACAGAGGAGTTCTTGAAAATTATGAAGCTGAGCGAGTACGATGTGGTTGATCAACTACAAAAAACACCAACCTGAATTTCAATCTTGACCCTTATAATGAATTCAGAGGCCTACCGAAAGGCCTTACAGAGCGTGTTAGATGAAGCCTATATGCATCCTGACATTACCCCAAAAAAGGTGGTGAACATGATAAATGCAGTGAAAAATTCCACCCTGATCACTTTTTCTGAGGATGAGATACACCCTGCGCTGGCCGAAAAACCCAAAGCCCTCCACATTTCTTTGAAATGCTATGGGTATGTGATTGCTAAAGTACTCATTGATGGAGGGTTGGCTCTAAACGTTCTAACCTTATCCACTTTAAGGCAGTTACCGGCTGAAAAGTCATATATTGAGTATAATGACATGGTGGTGAGGACCTTTGACGGGACAAGGAGAGAAGTAATTTGAAAGATTGAGCTCCCTGTGAAAATTAGTCTAAACTTATTTACAGTCAAGTTTTAGGTCATGGACATCGATGCGGCATATACAATGCTCCTAGGAAGACCTTGGATACATGCGGCGGGTGCAGTCCTATCAATTGTACATCAAAGGATCAAGTACATTTATGAAGGGAAACTTATCACGGTAAAAGGTGAAGAAGAGATGATCATTAGCAAACCGAGCACGGTGCCCTACATTGAGAATGCTGAATAGGTTATGGACAGCTCCTACCAAAGTCTGGAGGTGTTAGAGGCTGGAAAATCTACAAAAGGCGTCAGCCAAAACCCATTAGGAGTTGGGGAATCTACTAAGGATGTCAACCAAGTAGTAGCCAAGATCATGATGAATAATGGGTATCAAAAAGGAAAAGGATTGGGCGCTAATCTGCAAGGCATAGGAGAACAGGTTGAGTTGCCTGAAAATCTGGGACGACAAGGGTTTGGATATAAGCTGTCTGTGGAGACTCACGGAACGCGATGGAAAGAGTGTAAGCTGAGAGGAAAAATGGAAATACCCCACATTTGAAAAACATTTCCTGTTGCTGTTGAGATAATACACCCGAGTGACCCAGTTGTAATGGCAAGTGAAGAAGAAAGTGATCACACAAAAGCCATGTGGATCCAGCTGGACGAACTAGGAGAAGCACTTAACAATTAGGAATTTGAAGTGTTGTCGGATGTCATGTCATTAGAGTAATATTTTGAATATCATTTCAAGAGTTTTGTAATAGTTAACAATTTGAATTTTATTTTGAATATTGAATGGATACAACAATTTAATCTTTTTCCCAAAATCTTGTTTATATCCTGTCTTTTCGTATTTATTCTTGCCTTCTCTACCCACTTTCCAGGGAGTTTGAATTCTCGGAACTCTTATTTAAAGCAGAAGCACTCGGGCACTATTTCAATGAGCCACACGTTATTTCGAATACAAATGACTTAGAAACTGGTAATAATGATGAGTTATCTCAAACCTTCGCTAAAATAATAAAATCTTCAGAAAAGGGAATCATTCCGCATAAAGAAATCACCGAAGTAATTAATATAGGTATCGAGAATGACAAAAAGGAGTTAAAAATAGTGGAAAATCTAGAAAGGGAAGAAATGATCAATTTGTTTAAGGAATATATGGATGTGTTTGCATGGTCGTACCAGGATATGCCGGGAATAGATCCTGAAATTGCTACCCACAAAATACCTTTGTACCCTAATGTGGCGCCCAAGAAACAAAAATTAAGAAGGATGAGCCCAGAAATGTCCCTCAAAATTAAGGACGAAGTAATGAAGCAATGGGAGGCTAGTTTTTTAGAAGTTGCTAAATACCCTCAATGGGTCGCAAACATAGTCCCCGTACCAAAGAAAGATAGGCGAGTGAGAATGTGCGTCAATTATGGAGACTTAAACCGGGCTAGCCTAAAAGATGACTTTCCTTTACCTCACATCGATGTTCTAGTTGACAATACAGCAAAAAGCTTCAGATATTCCTTCATGGATGGATATTCTGGCTACAATCAAATTCCTATGCACCCCGATGACAAAGAGAAAACTACTTTCATCACTCAATGGGGAACCTTCTGCTACAAGGTAATGCCTTTTGGGCTTAAAAATGTTGGAGCCACCTATCAATGCACGATCATAGTCCTATTTCATGACTTGATGCATAAAGAAATAGAGGTATATGTGGATGACATGGTCGCTAAATCAACCGAAAAGGGAAAGTCATGTGGCTGTGTTGCGAAAGCTCTTTGAAAGACTGCGGAAGTAAAACTTCGTTTGAATCCTAGTAAGTGCGTATTTAGGGCCACATCAGGGAAAATTTTGGGGTTCATTGTCAATAAGCAGGGAATAGAAGTGAACCCCAATAAAATTAAGGCCATTCGTGACATGTCACCACCAAGTACAGAAACAGAAGTTAGAAGTTTCTTGGGACGTTTGAATTACATAGCTAGGTTCATTGCAAACCTAACTACCACTTGCGAACCAATATTCAAATTATTGCGCAAGAATCAACCAGGGGAATGGGATGAGACTTGTCAGTAGGCGTTTAATAGGATAAAAGAATACCTCTTGAATCCCCCTGTCTTAGTACCACTTACGCCAAGGTAGCCCCTTATCCTTTATTTGACGATCCGACCAGGGTCCATGGGTGCTATGTTAGGACAATATGATGAGTCGGGAAAAAAGGAGCAAGTGATTTATTACCTAAGCAAGAAGTTTAATGAATGTGAGTCATGGTATTCATTAATTGAGAAGACCTATTGTGGACTATAAAGAGATTAAGGCAGTACATGCTATATCATGTCACATGGCTAATCTCTAGGATGGATCCAATCAAATACATTTTTTAGAGTCCTTATGTATTGGAAAAAGTCTCAAAGTGGTAGGTGATACTCTCAGAATATGACATAAAGTATATGACTAGCAAATCAGTCAAAAGGAGCATTATAGCCAAGCATTTGCCAGCTAGTCCTTTGGATGAATACTAACCACTGGATTTCCAGTTCTCATATGAGGATATCCCAGACAGTGGAAGAAGATGAACCAAAGAAGGTCAGGTGGATAATGTATTTTGATGGGGCTACCAACGTACACGATAGTGGATTAGGGGTTGTGATAACATCACCTAAAGGTAAACAGTATCCAATGGCAATCAAGCTCAGCTTTGACTGCACAAATAATGTGGCAGAATATGAAGCTTGTGTCAATGCCTTGCAAGCTGCCTTAGAGTTAAGTGTCAAATATCTTGATGTGTTTGGAGATTCAGCCCTTGTAATTTATCAAGTAAAGGGAGAATGGCAAACCAAAGATCCTAAACTGATACCATACCAAAGGTACCTAATAGAATTGATGTCAAGGTTTAAGGGGATAAACTTCACACATCTGACTTACAACAAAAATTAATTTGCTGATGCATTGGCTACCATCATCGTAATGATCCAGCTAGACTGCGGAGTTAACATGCTACCAGTGCAGATTGAGACCCGGGATACCCCAGCTCACTGCCTAAATATAGAGGAAGAAAGCGATGGGCAACTGTGGTTCCATGACATAAAGAACTATGTTCAAAGTCAGCAATATCCGACTAGGGCATCTGAGAATGACCAAAAGACCATTCGTCGATTGGCAATGAATTTCTTCCTTAGGGGAGAAGTGTTGTATAAAAGATCATGGGATAACACTTTGCTCAGATGCGTAGATGCATTAGAAGCATGAAGGATAATGACAGAAATTCATAAAGGGATGTGTGGAACTCATGCTAATGGCCACACCATGACTAGGCCAATTCAAAGATGTAGGTACTTTTGGTTAACCATGAAGAAAGATTGCATCGACTATGTGAAGAGATGTCATAAATGTTAGATATACGCCAATAGGATTAATGCTCCACCGCAACCCCTACACAACCTGGTGGCACCTTGGCCATTCTCGATGTGGGGAATCGATGTGATTAGTCCCATCAATCCAAAGGCATCTAATGGACACCGATTCATTTTAGTAGCCATCGACTACTTCACAAAATGGATAGAGGTGTGCTCCTTCACCAATATTACCCAAAGGGTCTTCCTTCAATTTTTGAAATCAAACATTATATGCCGATATGGTATACTGGAAAGGATTATCACTGATAATGCCCCTAACCTGAATGTAGCTGACATTAAGAAGTATGCAAGCAATTTAAGATTAAGCATCACAATTCTGCACCCTATCAACCACAGATGAATGGGGCAGTCGAGGCAACAAATAAGAACATCAAAAAGATCATCAGTAAGATGACTATCACTTATAAAGACTGGCACGAGATGCTCTCATATGCTCTCCATGGGTATCACACAACAATACATACATCCATAGGGGCAACTCCATACTCTTTAGTATATGGTATGGAGGCGGTCACCCTAATTGAGGTTGAGATCCCCTCTCTCCGAGTGTTGATAGAATCTAACCTAGAGGAGAGTGAGTGGATAAGGACACGATACGAGCAGTTGAATATGATCGAAGAAAAGCGGCTAGTAGCTATGTGTCATGGGCAATTATACCAGAAAAGGATGGCAAGGGCCTTCAATCAAAAGATTCGTCCTAGAGAATTCGAGCCAGGGGAGTTGGTTCTAAAAAAGGTCCTCCCAAATTTGGAGGATAATAAAGGCAAATGGGCACCTTCATATAAAGGTCCATATGTGGTGATACGAGCATTCTCTGGAGGTGCGTTGGTCCTTGCCGATATGGATGGAAGAGAGCTCGGAGGACCGGTTAACTTAGATGCAGTAAAGAAATACTTTGTTTAAAAATGGGAACGACAAAAGGAAAAAAAAAAAGGAAAAAAAGAAGAAAAAGAAAGAAAGAAGATTTTACAATCGGGGCCTGTTAAATTAAAAACCTGAAAAGGCAGCTTAAGCAAAAGTTAGGGCAATAGATGATGAATGAAGCGAAGCTGCACAGGATTAAATCTCCCGCTTGGAAGGATCCTTAGAGATTGTCTTCATTAACCAGTCTCGAAATATGTGTATCTGAGGCAACACCAGGTTCAAGCGACCAATGTCACCTAAAAGCTGAAAGTCAAAGCCATCCCAGTTGCCATTTTGGCTCTCCTTTGCATTTGTATCCAATCTATCACTTATTTTCCTTTAGACACGTGATCTATTTACAAAATTCGCTTACTCATTTAAGAGACTTGCTTCCTATTGCTCTTCTTCTTTCTTCAAAATCGTATCGCCTTTATAATTGCTCCATTCATTCAATATGCAAAATAAATATTCAAGTGAATGAAGTCGTTCAAAATATTGTCTAATGATACACATATCGAAAACAGCCATGATTTTTAAATAAGTGCTTCCACTTAATTATTGGGATGAAACTTAAAATGTGAAACATATACATGTTTAGGCATTTCTGTTTTTGTCACCTGGTTACTTCATAAAAAGAGATTGAAGCAATTTCAATGTCCCTTGGTCTACCGTAAGGAAAGGAAATTAAGTTTACCAGATGTTGACCCGAAAGGATAAAGTTATAGGGACCATCGGCTGTTGAAACGACGAATTAAAAGTCATGATAGGAGAAACTTGGTTAGACAATTCTTTTACTCTGGGCAATATGGTTTCTTTCCAACCAGCACAAACTATGACTTAATATGTTACCCCTCCAGTTTCCAAAGTATAAGGTAGAAAGTCTACACTCATGTAGCGTTCTCTTATTTCTAATGCCTAGAGTATAAGCATCATTTTGGAAATGTATCAAAGTATACAAAATTTTCATTATCTTTCAAAAACCTACATGTCTCATGTATACATGGTTCTCCACGTTCATCATATATCTAGCTCGTGCATCCACCACATGTGCAGAATTGATGTTTTAAAGAAAGGAAAAACATATAGACCATGCATTTTGCGCACAAACACGTGTTATATCACATCTCATGAATGTCCAAAAGGTGCTTCCAAAAGAGTCACACCCCTCCTTGGTACAAGTATTTTTATTGTTCAAGAAAATTTATCCTAGAGTTTCACAAAATAACGATTTAAATGTCGAGGGCAAAAATTCGATTGAATTTGGATCTATTCACTCCTAAGGAACACCATGGTCATAAAGATGACGAGCTTAGCAAGCGGTCAAATCATGCTACAGTCTGAGCATGATGGTATGTATCTCACATAGGTGCACATATTGCACTGCGTGATAGCATACTCCATACAAGGTGAATACCTTTCTTCAAATCAACGCAAAAGTCCTACATCGTGTCCATGCAATTTGCATTTCTGTCAAGAGCCCTGCATCGTGTCCAGGCAATTTATATTTCTGCAAAAGTCCTGCATCGTGTCTAGGCAATTTATGTTTCTTTCAAAAGTCTTGCATCGTGTCTAGGTAATTTACATTTTTGTCAAAAGTCCTGCATCATGTCCAGGCAATTTACGTTTCTTTCAAAAGTCCTGCATCGTGTCCAGGCAATTTATGTTTCTTTCAAAAGTCTTGCATCGTGTCTAGGTAATTTACATTTATGTTAAAAGTCCTGCATCGTGTCCAGGCAATTTACATTTCTGCAAAAGTCCTGCATCGTGTCTAGGCAATTTACATTTCTGTCAAAAGTCCTGCATCGTGTCCAAGAAATTTACATTTTTACAAAAGTCCTACATCGTGTCCAGGCAATTTACATTTCTTTCAAAAGTCTTGCATCGTGTCCAGGTAATTTACATTTCTGCAAAAGTCCTGCATCGTGTCCAGGCAATTTACATTTCTATCAAAAGTCCTGGATCGAATCCAGGTGATTTATGTTTCTGCCAAAGTCCTGCATCATGTCCAGGCAATTTTCTTTCAAAATCTTGCATCATGAGGAGACAACTTACTGTCCCATTCGGACTCAGATTTACATAAGCTCCCCTTTTACTGGTTTTCCCTCAGCGTGAGGAATGGTGTGTTCACGTCTTTGCTTACTCGTAAGTTGGGTCATCTTTTTACAATTTTTTTCTTCCTTAACTTAAAAGACAAGTAAAGAGAGGCAACTGTGAACACTCCATCTCTAGTTACTTAACCATTTAATTAATGGATTCGCTAATTAATTAATAATTAAGCAATTGAGGAAAATAAAAAGGATAGAGGCTCAAATGACATTTTTAAATAAAAGTAATTTAAAATTCAAAATGAATAATGGGAGAATTTAAGGGGAAAAAAAACCAAAATTTGAAAATAAGAATTAATTAATAATAATAATAAATAAAAATAAAAAAATCATAAAAGACACAAAAATAGAAAAAAAAATCCAAAAGTAAATATTAATAGTGATGATGGAAAAAAAATAAAAAATAAATAATAAATAAAGAATATATATGAAAATGGGGTTAAATTAAAAGTAATCATGGAACCTATATAATACAATACATATTGGCAAGATATGAGGATGCTAGTTCATTTTGACGGTGGCTGCAAGTGGGCGCTGTTTTGTAGGGTGCTATAGCTGCCTCTTCTCCCCAAGTTGCCATAGCCTACCTGAGGAAGTGACGGGCAGCAGAGAGACAATGATGATGGTGGCCTTTATAAAGGGAGGCCAAGAGCTGCTGCTGGAGAGGGAGTTGAGGCCGAGAGCTGCTACTGGAGGGAGAGAGAAAGAGGAGAAGCCAAGAGAGTTAGAGGAGGCCGAGAGCTACTGCTAGAGGGGGAGAAAAAATAGAAGGAGCACTGAGAAACGAAACCGAGAAGAAGAACAAACCGAGCTACAAAGGAAAAGGTGACGAGCTGAGACTGAGCTGAGGCCGAGACTACCCTCCCCTGTTTTGGATGCTGTGAGTAGGGATAAACAAAGAGAGAGTGAGTCGAGGGTGCCGTGAAGGAGAAGAGAGGGAGAGAGTAGGCTTCTTTGGATTCCTGATGCTTTCGACTTTCTTTTATCATGCTTATATGTATGTATGTGTATGTGTTTATATATATGTGTGTATATATATAGATACATATAGGTGTAGGCGTGGTGATGCTTCTTCTACTTCTTGAAGTTTGCTTCCTCCTGTGTCTACATGTATATATATATATATATATATATATGCATAGAAGTATATTATATATGTGTTTATATATATATATATATGCATGTAGATGGATATATATATATATATATATTTGAGTGTATATATACGGATATATGTTTCACTGCTGCCTGATACTTGCTCTCTCTCCTTCTATCATGCTCATATATATACTACATAGGTGTTTATATATATGTATATATATATATATATGTATATAGATGAATATATATATATATATATGTGTGTGTGTGTGTGTGTGTGTGTGTGTGTGTGTAGATATAGATATATGCTACTTTCACTGTGCGATGCGTTTCCTGAAGCTTTCTTCCTCTCATATCATGCTTATATACATATACATGTGTGTTTACATATATATATATATATATATATCTGTGTGTGTATGTGTGTGTGTGTGTGTGTATAGATGTATATATATATGTGTATGTGTATATATAGATATGTGATTTTTTTTTTCCCTAATGGCTGCTCCCTATTACTCTCTTCTTCCATCATGTCTACATTACATGTGTCTACATATATATATATATATATAAGCGTGGGAGTGTTCCATGTGTTTCCTAACCCTTTCACACCTTTCATATCATGCTTGTATAGATATTACATATATGTTTATATATATGTGTGTGTGTGTACATATATATATATATATACACATAGATGTATATATATGTATATGTGTGCGTATATGGGTATATGTTTTTTTTTTCTTTTTTTTTCCTCCCTGATGCCTGCTTTCTGGAGCATTCTTTGTTTCATACCATGCTTATATATATGTCACATATGCATATATATATATATATATATATATATGTATATATATGGATACATATAGGTATACATATATTATTATTATCTTTTTGTCAATATGAGATTAATTTTTGGCTTTATAAACAAATTTTTGAGAAAGTCATCGAGTGAGAATATTATTTTCCTCAGCTATTTGAGATTATGTGAGATTTTAATCTCCTTAGATCCTTAAAATTAATACACATCTATCTAAAATAATAATATATAATAATAAAGAAAAAACAATAATAATTAAATATTCACCCTAATTAAACATTCTCCATTATTTATGAAACTATCGTATGAGAACATTGTTCTCTTCGATTGCATGGGATTATGTGAGATTTTAATCTCCTTAGATCCCTAAAATTAATACACATATATCTAAAAAATATATAATAACAAAGAAAAAAACAATAATAATTAAATATTCACCCTAATTAAACATTCTTCATTATTTATGAAATAATCGTGTGAGAACATTGTTTTCTTTGATTACATGGGAATATATGAGATTTTAATCTCCTTATATCCCTAAAATTAATACACATCTATCTAAAAAATAATAATAATATAATAATAATTAAAAAAACAATCATAATTAAATATTCATCCTAATTAAATATTCTCCATTATTTATGAAATTATCGTGTGAGAATATAGTTCTCGAATGCTTGGGGTTATGTGAAATTTTAATTTTCATAAACCCTGAAAATTAATATGTACTTGTTTTAAAATAATAATAACCATACTAATAACACAAAAATAAATATTTTGATTAAGTTTTTTACAAAGAGATTAGTTCTTTCTTCATAATCATTTCATTTAAAATTCAAAATAAAGTATTCAAAATTCCAAAAATAAACAAAAAAAATTAAAAAGAGAAAATGAAGAGATTAGGAAAGCGAGATTAATCATATTGCAGAAAATTAAAGCACACAAATCAAATCCCAATTCCGTTTTGTTTACAAAAATCTATTTTTGAACCTTCCTGTTCTCATCGCAAAACATACAAATCATCACTCAATGAACATGTCTTTTTAGTCGAATTACGTGAACTTTGATCCCTATCATGGGGTATGTAGGCCCTAGGCTCTTATCCTAGGTCAAGTCCGCCCTTTGTAAATATCTATTTGTTTGCTTTCATTTTTGTTGTTTTGTCTCCTTTGTTTAACAGGTATGCATGTCAATAAAGGACAATTGAAATAAAAATGCTATATTCTATTTCAGCTGACTAGTTTAAGGTAGTCGTCCTTATGAATGGGTGTTGTGAGGTGCCTAACACTCTCTCCACACTCAAATAGACTCCCGAACTCATCTTTGATTTCGCAGATCATATTGCCTTTTTATTTTAAATTGGTTTTCCAAAGTTTTCCGTTAAAAATTTTGGTGGCGACTCCAAATAAATTGATTTTCAAGATTCATTTTTTGGAATTAATTAAACACTTTTTATTTTATTCCACCAAAAGGTCGGTTACGACAAAGGGAATACAAACTTTTCACAAATCCCAAATTTTAGAATTAGAAAAACAAAACAACAAAGACACAAATCTTCTAATGGTTCCTCAAGAATGTTGAGTCAAGAAGCAAAGAGCACATATGACCATTAATGGATCCTCAAGGATTTTCAACAATATGCACACTACTTTTCAACTTTCTAAAGTGCAAGCAAGGCAATTTCACTTAATCTACAAAGACTAAGCATGATGAACCTCACAAGATAGTGTTTTCAAGTCATCTCAACTTTCAAGTATTTAAGGTTAAGTGTTTCGCTCAAATCCCTTCATTAAATTTTTCACTACTATAGACTTGCTAAAGTTCTACTTCTTCACTACGTAAATCAAATGCAAATACAAATCAAAAGGGCTTTATTAAAGGTTGTACTGGGGTTAATGAAATGGAATGGATGGCAAAAAATATAACAAGGTGGACCAAGGGGAGCAAAAGAGCATTGGTGGAGAATTAAGGTTAAAGATAGAAGGTTTACCCTTTATCCATGCATTTCAAAATATCAATTTTAGATTTTCTTTTAGCTTCCAAAAACTTCATTTGTTCATGCAACCAAAATCTTTTCTTCTTTTTTTTAATATACAATTTTCCTTCTTTCTTTCTTTTTTCATTTTTTTTTTCTTCTCTTTTTTTTTTTCACTCACAACTTCCCCAATTCTTTGACATTTTTATATTTATGGTTAAGCACCATACACATTGATTAATGCACACCCCTAAGAAAGACCAAAGTTCTCCTACTCCCTAGTAGAAGCATGGTTAAACAATTTGGGTACATGTTATGCCAAAAAGATAGAAATGGAATTCAAGGCACAATGGGGGTGAGCAAATGAAGTAATGCAAGGTAGGTAATTTGGCTAAAATGGCTAAACAAAAGAAATTCCTTTATTATGCTCATATATGCAAATGAAAATTGCAGCCTAAAAAAGAATTAAAACAAGTTATAGAATAATAATCATTTATAAAGGGAATCACACAAGAAAGAGAGAATGATAAATGATGCAATCATTCAAAGTAGATTCAAAAGCTCACAAGGCTAATGTCCAACATACTTAATTTAGGAAAATCAAGATTAACAACCAAACTTGCGATATACGTAGAAAAAGACATAGAGTAATCCTGTTGGAACCTATAAATTCAATTGCAAAAAGTGTAACTAAACAAAATTCAAGTTATCATTAGAAGAACATATGTCTTGATCCTAAGAGACAAAAAACAACATGTATTTCTCAGGGGTGGACCTAATGTGTCCTACTATACAAAGAGCAACTACCCTCAAGTCGATAAATAATTGAATTACAAAAATCAAGAAAAGCAAACAAATCAAAGCGTGAAATGGATTGCTAACTTTATATAAATGGTTAAAGAGGGAGTAACAAGAAGTAAAATGACTAAATTAGAATAAATATATGTTAAAAAGTTTATTTCAAAATTGAATGAAAGGATAAAAATGGAACTCCAAAACCCTTTTTGTTATCTAAAATTTTTACTTTTATTATCATATCAAATTAGGAGATTAATGATAAAATAGATTAAGCTAATGATGTGATTACTATAATATTCTCTTTAGCTATATATAATATTATTTTAATTATAAAGATAATATTATAAAAATAATATATAAGTCATTTCATTTCATTAATAACTAACTTTTTTCTTTTTTTCAACTAATACATAAGCATATCTCTCATTATTCTGCTTCTTGTCACTTTACTCCTTTTTATTATTAATTATTTCACTTCGTCACCTCATATTCATACATTCCCAAACATAGCCAAGAAGCTGCTTTATGTTGTACTGCTGCTTCACCCTTTATTTTATCTGTGCTATTTATGAATTATCAAACCATACTGCAAGTGAAATTTCTATTAAAAGAATTATTTTTCTATAATAATGTATCCAATGATCTAGATTTATTAGTACATAAAATTATAGAGATCTCTTAGATGATGTCTGTTTTCTTCTTAAGAGTACGATACTAAATTAGTGAACCGCTGGGATTCTTACACTTATGGTCTAGTCATTGAAGTTTCAAGTGCGTGAATCATTCTCTTCAACATATCGAACTATTATGCATTTTACTGCTATCATTCCAATTTTTCTACATTTAATTGGTTAGTTATATTTGAGCAAGCGACACGTTACTTTGTTAGAATTTTCTTTTACTTTTAGACAAATTATAATTTAAGAAATTTAATATATATATATATATATATGCTGCGGCTTTTGTTGTCCTTTAATAATTGCTGATTGCTTTGCCTATCAGACGTAACGATGTCGTTTGACAGCTTTTGCCTTTTCCGTCTGGTTCTGGGTTGCTATGCTGACAAGTGAATCTAATTCATTGTTCATCAGTGAAAGAGAGAGAGAGAGAGCCAGAGGAAAATCGAAATCCAAGCCCTAACAATGGCGTTTGAGATTCCATTGGATCAGATAAAACAGTTACAAGTGCTGCTCCGCAAAGAGGTCAATCTATCTTGGTACGAACCCGAGAAAGAGGATCCGTTTACGCTTCCGAAGCTACCTTCAGTTGCAGAAACCATAGCAGGGCTCGATCCCTCGCCTCCCTACCTTCGCTGCAAGAACTGCAAGGGCAAACTCCTCCGCGGGTTGCAGTCATCCATCTGCGTTTTCTGTGGCACAAATCCCCATAAGGATTTACCTCCTGACCCTATCAAGTTCAAGGACACTGTTGGATATCGCTTCTTACTTGACTCACTTCACCTAGATGGATCGGTAGACTCAATGTTATCTTATCCTAGCATCAGTATATTCTTTTCATCGTTTCTTATTTTGGAAAGCTCTATTCGATATTTAATTCTACTTTCCAATTTTTTAGTAACTGATTTCCTTAATGCTGATAATGGGTGGTATTTTGATATAAGATGATTAATTTTTCCTTCTCTAGTGAGAGAAAAGTCTACCTTTTTAAAACTTGTGGTAGTGTTGTGCTTTCTAATTCTGATAATTTGTTCACTCCATGGATGTTTTATGCATTACTATATAAACTTGACACATTTTTTTTTGGCAGGAGATGGTAGCACCAATTGCTGAAGGAAATGAATCAAACAGTAGGAGGAGTGCTTCAAAAGATGAGATTCCTTTATCTGAACTGCTAGATTTGGAAATTAGACGGCCTTCTGAGTTAGATGGACCTCAAACCAGTAACTCAGACGAGGCAGCATTCCAGAGCAAAGGTTCATTAAATTTGGCTGCTGTTGACCTTGATAGTTTTTTTGCTCC
Organism: Delonix regia; assembly: GCA_037074485.1. Lineage (NCBI taxonomy): Eukaryota > Viridiplantae > Streptophyta > Magnoliopsida > Fabales > Fabaceae > Delonix > Delonix regia. The sequence continues at coordinate 12,391,311 of CM073456.1, read as the reverse complement.
GAGGAAATCTGCTTCTAATGCATTTGAAGAGCAGTTGGCTTCAAACAAAAGGATGGATAGCACAACGGATAATACTTTACAAACGAATGAAAGTCTTAGTTTGTTTCAGAATGTTCAAGTTCCAGAAACAACCATAGGATCTACAGAAGGTCAGAGTGATAATTCCTTTTCCGGTTGGGAGGCAAACTTCCAGTCTGCTAGTTCTGGAGCAGTTCATGAAGAGTCCAAATCATTTGATCATTCTGCACCTGATCTAGATGAGGTATTTGGATCTGGGAAACCTTCTCTTGGTGTAAAGAAGAATGACGGTTTGAACGTTTCAGCATCCATGGAAAATGATTTGTTTCAGGGTGATATAGAAAGAACTTCCAATTCAGAGGTAACTGGTCAGACTGGGAAACCTGAAGTCACGGTCAATCAAAATTATACAAAATTGGCAGAGAGTGCTAACATTCCTTTCACTGGAAATTTAGACTGGATGCAAGATGGCCAAGGGCAAGGGAGCTGTAACAAAACAACTGATATTGTGACGACTGATGAAGTTTCTGATTCATTGGATGATTGGGATGACTTTACTGGTTCAGCTAGTGCACAAGATTTTTCCAGTAGTGTTTCAAACTCAAAGATAACTAGCCAGACTGGGGAAGCTGAAATGACTGCTAATCTTGATAATATAAAAACCGTAGAGGGTACTCATAGTTCATCTATGAAGAATTTTGACTGGATGCAAGATGACCATTGGCAAGGTATCAATAAAATGACAGCAAACACTGTTGATACTGATAAAGTTTCTGATTCAATTAATGCTTGGGATGACTTTATTGGCTCGGGCGGGACACATGATCCTTCCAAAAGTGTTTCCAACTCAGTGATAATGAGCCAGACTGGGAAATCTGAAATTACTGCTGATCTTAATGGCACCAAAATTGCAGAGAGCACCAAGAATTTTGACTGGATGGGAGATGACCTGTGGCAAGGGAGTAATAACAAGACAACTGACACTGCAACTACTGATGAAGTTGCTGATTCGTTTGATGATTGGAATGGCTTTGCTAGCTCAGCCACTTCACAAGATCCTTCTAGTAATGTTTGGAATCAAACTGTAAATCAGACACCTGCTGCTGAGCAGACCTCTGAAATAGATCTATTCAGCTTATCAAGCAACTCACATGGTATGAATTTTGGTGGGTTTAAACAACATGATTTATTTTCAGGACAATTTATCAGTCCACAAAGTTCTTCTGGAGAGACCAATCAGCAGTCTGGAGCTTCTTCAGGCAGGTGGGTTGACAATAATTTTTGTTGCATTATTTTATTTTGCTCCTAACAACTTCAAGAAATTGAGTTCACTTGTTCAGTCACTTTAGTTTACCATAGTAAAATTCTTGAAACTCAACAGAAAGTGCTGAAAGGAAATTAATGCATTTAGGGATTTAGCAATCAAAGACTAATTGAAGGGTGGGCAAAGGGTATCTGTTATGAATAAGGGTTGTTATAAGACAGACAGGTGGATGTCTAACAAATGGCATAGTATTCAGCTTTGCATATCCCTTTGCCCAAAGATAGAATACACTGTTTTCTCAAGATCCATATCGATGCTATGGTTTAATTGATGTGGTTTTTATCTTTGATTCAAAGTAACTTATTGATCCATGTCTTATGATTGACATTTCACTCTTTAAGCAAAGAAACTTATCTCATCCATATGTTGCGTGTTCAGGGTGGCTTATGTGGATGCAACAGGAGGATACTCGGGAGATGTTTCCAGTGCAAAATTAGGGTCAAATGTTGATGATGTAGAGATGTTGTTGTCACAAATGCATGATCTGTCTTTTATGCTTGAGAGCAAGATTTCAGTTCCCCCAAAGTAATATAGAAGTACAGTATTTTCGAGATTCATGTTTAGTTGTTGTTTACTCATGTTCAAATTAATTTTTTAGTTTGTAGCATAGGCCTTCACCCTCCCACTCTTCCGTATTTGTGTTATTTAACAGACAGTGAATTTCTTGGTTGAAGAAATTAAGGAATGCAGTTGGTAATCCTGAGGTGCCTTAGGTGGCTCAAAGGATGAAATTGTTTACAATTCTTCCATTTTATTTGTTGAGAAGAGGTATTTGAATTTAATACAGCACCAAGTTCTGAAGGGAGGCAATCAGGGTTAAGCGGTGGGCAGGTTTTAGCCCCTCGAGAGCGAAGAAAGTATTTCACTAATTCCTGCGATGGAACATCAGAATTTTTCTAGGGCAACCCAAGGGATTTGGATCACCTCCAGTAGCACTGATCCAAATGGATTTTAAGGTCATTTTGGCCTCAATTTGAAATAGTTTTCTGCATCCAATGTAGAGTAGAGGGTTCAGAGTTGGAACTATTTTATCACTAACTGCATCTAACTCAACATTCTGTAGTGTTTAATCATAGTGATGTCTTCAATTGGATAGTGATGATAAAGCGTTGATCATTTTTTAAGTTGGAGATCAGTTCATAGATTTCATTTTTCTTTTCGGCCATCGTTAATGTTCTGAGTCTTCTGACTTCTGTGTAGGGCATTACGTTTCCGAGACACAGATTTCTTTTCCGTTTTTCATTTTCCGTATTCTTCGGACCTCCACCTTTCTGGTAAAGGAACATGTGAAGCATCTTTAGAGATTTCGATTATAATTCCATAAATAAGTTCATGAAGGCTGTCGTTATTATTATTTTTTAAATATAAAGCAAATCATTCAAATGGTCAAGCAGGTAATGTCAAAAACCTAATCCAAAAGTTTTTAAATGAGATATTATCAGATTAAGTTTAAGGACTTACTGAGAGGAGCATGGTTTGAGGGTGGAGTGTGATGGGATGAAATGGTTTGAAACTACTGATTCGATGTTTAACCGTTTGTGGTAGGATTGATTTCGATAATTTAGAAGTCATCCTAACTAATTTATAATTTAAATTTTAAATCGCTTCAAATTTGATGGTCTGGAATGATTTGGTTTTTTTAATTATATTTTGTTTATTTAATTTTTCTTGACTTGTTCTTTTTTCTGAAAGGGTTTGAATTTCTCAATAATGACATTGTAACACTCAATTAGTAGAAATTATGGACTCATGATTTTTTAATAAAATTTTAAATTTCCAATCAATTCAGTTGTTGTTTTTCCAACCCCATGCCATTCTACTTTCTTTACCTCTTCCAGTCATGCTCCAAGTTTTTAAAGTTTTCAAATTAAAAAGATGTCCTAAAAATTTAAGAGTTTTATGTATTTAAGGTTCACTTGATGTTTACTTACAGAGAAAGATTCTATTTTGGCCCCACTCTTGCTCCCATTTCTTTTGGCCCCCTACTTTGAAAATTCAAATTGGGATCCCCCAATAAGCTGAATCTGTCCCATTTGGTTCATAAGTTATCTCACCTTCCATTACCATTTTGATGTGGACAGTTAAATACTGAAGTGGAGCTAACTTGGAAATTGACCTCAACTCTTCCGGCCAAAATTAAACCAACATAACAGGCACAAAACTACTGGAGCTTCTTACCATCTTCAACTTTGCCTTGGGCATCGCCATCTTGCCCTTCTTTTGTTTTTCTTTCGAAACATCTTCAACTCTCCTTCACCATTTCTACTACTCCCACAGCTATACCCTAACACCTTTGACACATTCATAGTCCACTTACTTCAGAAATTTCTCTTCGCTTCTGTCACTCATCTATCTAATCCTCTTTTGTCTCACTTTCTCTTCCCCTGTGATTTATGTTCCTCAGAGACATCTTCCCGTTTTAGGTGTTGGAGATTCAGTGGGCAATGCTGAGGATGATGAAACCATTGAACCATATAGTGAAGAATTTGGGATTGAAAAACAATGATGATGAGGATACCCAAATGGGGATGAGTTTAGATTCGTTATCTTTTGAGAGAAACATGGAAGACAGGTTGAAGTTGCAGAATCTTACTGTGAAGGAAAGGAAAGAGCTTGCCTCATAATATATGTCATGTAGTTTAATTAAAACAGCTCCTTTGAAACAATTTTGGGAAGCAGAATTTTAAAGATAAAGATGAACACCTAAAAGATACATGCAGTGTGTTTTATGATGTTGATAATGCCCTGTGAAGAGGAATTGCTTAGAGTGCAATTAAAGCATTAAGCATATAATTTTGATAATATAAAATTGTAAAGTGACTGAATGATTTAATAAATTAATCTGATCAAATTTGCCTATTTTATTAGATAAATTATTATCGTATCATTTAAGAGATATTTAAATTATACAGTTTTATCTTTGATTTTAAAAACATACACAAACTTCTCTAAACTTTAACAATAATCAAAAAAATTTTAAGAATAATTTTAACAATTTCTATCAAAATTATAATTTATTAGAAAATATGGTTTTATAATTTTATTTTAGTTTTATTTATTTTGTGTTGAAAATTATAAATTTAAATTTATTTTAAAATTTCATCGAAGTTATGACAATGCAAATATTTGTTTATGTATATTTAATAGAAATTATAATGTTAAAGATTCAAGTATTACTTTTAAATTGATTAATTAAAATATTATTTTATGAATTTTTATTTTTAACAATTATTTATTTTATCATATAATTTTATAACTATTCAAATTTAAAAAGTGACTATTTTACTTTAGTCATATATATAATGAAGAATGTCATTTATCTATTTTTCTATTAATTTATGGATATTTTATGAATGTCATTTATCTCTTTGCATCATGAAGTACTCCACTTTCTCATATACAAGTGAGTGACTGACAATGGAACGACTTCAAGTTCCCAGGCTTGCTTTTACACTTTTCATCTTCCACGCTTTCGTCTTCCACGCATCAACCAGACTCTCTCCCTCGAACTCCAACATATTCCGAGAATACATAGGAGCTGAGTTCAAGAACGTCAAATTCTCTGACGTACCTATTAACCCCAACGTTGACGTCCACTTCATTCTCTCTTTCACCATAGACTATGACATGTCATCTTCCCATTCTTCGACCAATGGAAAGTTTAACATCTTCAAGGACACCCAAAACTAAAGCCCCTCCCAAGTTTCCTATAATAGCTAATAACTTTAATTTTAATCTTATTTTTCTTAGTCAAAAGTAGTTGTTTACGTAGAAAAGTGTTTTTAAATTCCAAATTTTCGCTTATACCATTGTAATTTTAATTTCAAGTTAATGAACTTTCTTATCATGATTTGTGTGTACTAAATCTAAGTGTTTTATTAACAAATTTCAAATATGAAACCAAAGAGAAGACTTGGATTATGAAATTTTAAAGAAATGTGTTCTGTTGGTCCAATGCCCGAGCATTTACTGTTACTCTCTTTGTGTGTATTTTGGCCATTCATTGCCCAAGCATTCAATCTTTTGCCTGAGCATACATTGCAACCTTTATTTTTTGTTCTGGTCACTCAATGCCCGAACATCCAATATAATGCCTGGGCATTTGCTATTTTTCTGACATGTGCAGAAATTTGCCTTTAAATAGGATCTTTTAACTATCTAGGGCAACCTTTGCAAGGGTTTGGCTAAAAGCAAGCTGGGAAAGAAGGAAAAGAAAGAAAAAAGTTGATTCCAAGGGATTTAAGAGCTCTCCACTCATTTTGGGACCATGGAGTTTGCTTACTTTTTCTTCTTCTACCTTCATTTTTGCTCTTTAACTATGTATAACTGAACTCTTTTAGCTAGGATGAAGATATAAATTGACTTGAATTATGTTTTCTTAACTTTCTTACTTATTACAAGTTTCTATTTCCATTGATTGAGCATTTATCATGGTTTTAATGCTTCTTATGACTTGGCCACTCATAGGTTGATTTAGGGTTCATGTTTAGAATTGGGAAATTCATATATGGGCTTGCTCATGTGATAGATACCATAATTTGACTTTATCTAGGGATAGATAATGTTGATTATGTGGTTGTTATGGAATTTCATTATTCTTTTGTAAAGCCCTTTATAATTAGGATTTGTCTAAAGGATTGGAAAATCTCAATTAGTTAAAGAAGTACTAATATTTCAAGGGATTGGTTATTAGTTAATTCTGAAAATTTAACCAGCAATTATGGAAAAGAGTTTGGTTAAGTAAGGATTCTAGGATATATCAGTAGGTCAAGTGAAGTCAAATCCCTAGCCCCTTTTGAATATTTGTGCTTTTTCATAGTTTTAATTGCTCATGTTGTTAAAAATCCATAAATACAAACTAATTGCTTTTTATTATTAGTATTTTTTTTAATTGCATTTAGCTCCCTTTAATCCCAGTTTTTCATAGTCTAGATAATATCAAATTAGTGAAATTGGTATTTGGTAACCAAAATCCTCATGGGACAATACTCTCTCACTATGTATTACTTGTGCGATTCGATATACTTACCGAGGGTGCATCAATAGCCATGAAATCCTTATGTCAAATAAGTTATTTTTTGTTAAAAAGACATTTATTTATAATTTTATGAATTAGAGAAAAGAGAAATTGCACTTAAAGCAAGTATAAACTTAAAATAGACGAGGAACCTGGAAAGAGGAAAATTAAGAAATATCAAATATGAGTTTAAATAATATTAAATCTGACTTTGAGTCTAGCATGAGTGCCTAATCCTTATTCTATACATTTCCAACACTTATGCTTTAACCCCAGAGTGTGTAAATAAGGTATTTTCAAAATTTTTCATCTAATTGTGCAAAATATCTGTAGGAAATTATCCAAATATCCTTAACACTATATCTTCCCTATCACTCCTTATTTTTCTCTTGCATTTTTTTTCCTTCCTCAGACGTGTTCACTTTGCAAGTTATTCAATTGAGTTTTCCTCCACCTTCAATCATTGATCATGGTAACTGGCGTTCGTCATTCATCCCTGCACCTTCGTCAGATGGAAGACGTGCCTCTCTAGCCTTTGTTTAGCCAGAAAAGGCAAGGTTTTCAGCGAGCTATGTTGATGAAATTTTAGCAAGAATTCATGCTTAAATCAATGTGTATTTGTTGAATTAGCTTAAGGCATTTCTTCTAGTATGATTTTTGGCCATGTCTCTCTCATTTCCACTAGTTAATTTCATCCAAATAGCTCAAAATAAAAAAATAAAAAATCTCAACTTTGGTACTATTCATGAGCGATTTACACTCTCTATGCACAAAAAGTTTGAAATTGAGCTGAATTCGTGGTAATCTCATCAAATCTTGTTATAGCTTCAGTTTTACAATGAATTTCGAGTAATTTTCTGCCCATTTGAGCTTCTAATTTGTGAATTAACACTTGAATTTAAAAATTCCTCTTTTACATAATGAAAATGAACAGTGAACTACAAATTAAAATTGAAGCTCAATTTGAAGGAGTTTGGTGAAATTCCTTTGGGGTTTTTGGTCCTTAGTAAGATTATAATGTTTCCTTTATGTTAATTTGGCATTTTGATCACTAATTCAAAAAGCCCCTTTTCATGTAGCAATTTGTTGTGTGTAGAAAGGAGAAATTTGGAAATTTCTTGTTCCTTTAGCATCATTGGACCTCAAGAAGAGGAATTCAAATTGTTGGTAGTTGCCATGTCGAGTGGTAAGTCACTTTGGGAATTTTTCTCTAATTTATCTTAAGTTTTGTTATTGTAAGAGGGAGTTTGATGATGGAAAAGTTAATGGAAGTGGCTATTGGCATTAGATAACTACTTAGATATGATTGGTATAATTATCAAGCCATTATATAAGATTGGACAACTCTATAGTCATATGGAAATGATTGATTTACTTGTTTAAGTATGCTTTGATTCTTTGAGTTACTTATTTAAACAATGATAATGGGTTAGCGTGTTTAGTGTCATTCATAACTTTAGGAATTTCAATGCTCTTTCCTATGTTGACAATAGTCCTATTGATAAGAGCTGAGAGTAGGGATTTGAGCAAAATAAGAATGACTAATATTGAACTGTGTATGCATGAGTTTATCTCTATTTTGGGAATTAAAGGCAACTAAATTTTCAATTGGTAGAAATTATTTCAGCTTATAGCCATAAAGGCTTTACCAAAAAACCTCAGAATATTTTTAGTATGAAATATTGGTATTGGTTATTGGTGAAAGAATAAAACTTTAAATTATGAACCATTTGGATTCCAGGAGCATTTTCTAAGTGTATATGCATGTTTGTACTAGTTGTGGCAATTAAAATCATTAAAGGAATAATGATGACCTTATAGAAAGGACATAACATAATGAAACTGCTTGAGAATTCCAAATCACTTATGATCAATTAATTAGAGGTATTGCCATTAGAATTTTACTTGAATTAAGATACTTCCCAGCATAGAATGTTAAAAGTCTATCTCTTGTTTTTGGGGTCATAGAAGACACTTTGTCCAGCGGGTAAGGAAGTAAGTTGTGTATGCTTTGGCCAAGTGAGTCAATAACGCTAATTACATGTATTTTATGATTTACGCAATTTCCTTATGAAATAATTGTTATTGAATATCTTTTTGACTTTTTAGAATTTATAAATTTCATTATTTTTGTATCCTCTAAGTATTTGTAAACTTTGTGTCTGATTAAAATCTTACTGAACATTTGACAAAATTTTTTAAATGTCTAAATTACACTAATTTTGTATTTTCTTAAGCACTATGGTTATATACCTCTAAACTATCTTGCTCGGTATTTCTACACCACAAACCAAAGATGTGATCGGCACAAAAGGTGAACATACCCCACCTTCATGAACTAACAATAAGTCATACAACATGATCAAGATAACCACAAATTTCCAAAAAGGATATACAAAATCATATCTATTAATCAATATAAACAATTTATATAGAGTGAAGATAAATAACTAATGCATTACATGACTTTTATGTGAAAATTTCATAAGAGTCTCCCCTGAAATATGGACTTCCTAAAATTTCCATAGACAAATATGCATATAAAAATTATAGAGAGCTCCACTCCCATAAAAATTCACAATCAAACAATCTAGAACATATACAAAACACACAAACCCTACCTGCGACATATAAAGCTATTAGAGTTCAATATATATAAGATTTACAACAAAAATACTCTTGCCCTTATAGACAATGTAGGGCTCACTAAAAGAAGTCTATCTCGACGCTGCACTGTGGAGGAGGGTCTAGGCTCAGTGCTGCTATCTGAAAAATGTAGTGAAATAAAGGTGAGTGACAACCACTCAGTGAGTAAATACCACTAATTATATTGAGTGGGGAACGGACAAACAGTAGAACTTTTCACAAACTTTTAATCACTTCAATTAAAACTATAAGTGTTGAATTTTAGTAAAGAAGTCATAATGTTTATCCTAATAAAACTTTCCTTGCCCAAACATAACGTACTAAGAAAAAAAAACATTGTAAAAAACATAATTGTTTTAAATACATAATTGGGAGACATCCTATAGAATCGACAATAGATCAGTGATCTAATGCTAGCTAGGACTAGCAATAACAGTTTAGTATAGTGCAATAATTAATAGGGAGCAATTAGGCTCACAATTAATCAATAATACAACACAAGGTCTTAGTACAATAATATAATACATAGTACACCATGACTAATGCCTAATGCCATTAGTTACAAGGTTCTGCGTTAGACGTATTCCCAGAAAAATATTTTCATTATTAACGACATAATAAATTTTGTAATAATTAAGCAATGGTTCGTTAATCTGAAAAGTTTACAATAATAAAATTCATTCAAAAAACATATAGAATTCATATAAAGACTTTTCACTTAAATCTTTATGGGAATCAATCAATAAAAAAAAGTCATTTATCAATCGTAAAGTTTCAAATTTTCAATACAGCAAATCAAATAGTATTTAAATCATTACACAAAAATGAAAGCAATTGTAAATGAAACTTTATGATAAAATCCAATAGGGTCTTAAAGAAAACACAATAATTAGAAAAAAAAAAAAAAATCAGTCTATCTTAGGAAGCTTGTTCCTTAGGCATGAATGTGTTAAGAATTGCTAATTCTCAAAGGAAAATTTTGAAACAAAAAAAAAAAACAAGTATAGCTAGTAATATTTACTCACTTGGAGAGGGATATACCAATCTCTTCCTAACATTGTTTACAATTTCCTTGTTAATAATTGTCATAAACATCTATAACATCAAGCAAAATGCTAACTTCTAATATCCATAAATAACTTAAACCTTTCTACTTACCTATTTTATTTAGTCATTCATTTACTTTTAACTTATAATATGAATTTCCACTATTTAAAAATTCTCGGATTTCCAAATAGGATTTCCATAATTTCTTCAATTCCATTTGTACTTCTTACCTTCCAATATCTTGAGAAATTAAATTCTTTACTTAAATTTATTCATAATATTCCAAAAATGCTTAAGGCCTTCAACCCTCTTTAACATACTTCATTATGCACTTATCAAAATTCCAATAGACTACCATTAACACCAATTTGACCTTAGAGATTATTCAACTAAATTCCAAAATCCTTCATTAACCTTACATTATCATTTAAAGCTACTTAATCAAGCCATATATGGTCTCCCATTCAAATTTCCTCCCTTTTTTCTCTATGGAATATTTAGGACAAACAAGAAAATATTAAATTAACTTACAATTTACAACCATAACTTCTGATAACCTTAATTCACTCCTTAGATGCTTAATGACATTAGATAAGCCCAAAAACTTCGAATTTCATCTCCCTATAAGTATACACATACTCTTCTAAATTGGGGTTTTTCAATCCTAAAGCTAAAACTCACAATTGATCAATGATTCTAGGGGAGAGAGGTGCAAAAATTACCTAGGATATGAATCCCTAACCCAATTTGATGAGACTACACTAGATTGAGCTCAAATTTCTCTTTCGCAGATGAACAGTACCATTGATTAAGGTTTTTCAATTCTAAGTTGATTAAGCAAATTTAATTAGTGTAAATGAAAAAGAGTTGGTCAAAAATCAATGAGAAATGAATGAACCAATTTAGCTAAAATTCCTATTAAATAGCGCCTAGAGCTAGTTCGCTAGAATTCAAGTGATTTTCAATCATTTGGAGGTTGATAAGGGTTGTGTTCAAGCCAGTGAGGATGTTGTGACGTCGGACATCCTTTAACAACCTCAAACAACATCGGGAATGGCTCAGAACTTCAAAAGGGAGATGATCATAGTGAATAAATTGAGAAAGAGTGGAACGTGAGTGAATAAGGGAAATCTTGGGGAAAATATACTGATAAGGACATTTAGGTAATTTCTTAGGGAACACTCAACCATATCAAAGAAAAAAAAAAACCTGATTTTCACACTTTATGCTTCAACAATAGGTATTATGGATGTATATGATAAGGCTTAGGTACTCATGCTAGCTTATAACTCAGATATGATATTATCAAATTTCATATTTAATGCTTCTTTAATTTCCCCTTCCAGTGTTTCTTCATCAATTAAAATTTATACATGTCCCAAGTGCATTTTCTTCCTTTCTCCAACTCTTAAAATTATAAATTATTTTTATTATTTATTTATTTTACCTAGAATAAATTTTTAATATATAAATTTTTTTTGGATATTACACTCCTCCCATTTTAAGAAATTTGATCCCCGAATTGAAACACATACATACCTTAGATTTGGAATAGATAGGGGTATTTAACCAACATATCATTTTTAACTTGCTATGTCATTTCCTCTTAGAAGTGATTACACCATAAAACCTTCATAGATGCAATCTCCTTTAAGCGAAGCTTTTTAACTTGCCTATACAAAATTGCCATAGGAACTTCTTCATAAGTTAATCCAGTATTCAATTGGATATCTTGGGCTTCCAGCACATGAGATGAAGATATGTGGAACACAAGGTGTACACCAGTAAATCTTGGAGGTAAAGCTAAACGATACACCACTGCACCATTCCTTTCTAGAATTTCAAGCATCCCAATATACTTGGGACTTAACTTCCCTTGCTTTCCAAACTTCTTCACCACTTCATAGGAGATAAACGAAGAAATACTTGTTCACTTACTATAAATTCTAAATCCCTCTGTCTGTTATTCATATAAGCTTTTTTCCTACTCTGAGTAGCCAATAACCTTTCCCAGATCAATTTCACCTTGCCCATTGCATCTTGGACCAGCTTAGGCCCTAACTTCTTTACTTCACTAACCTCAAACCAACCAATAGGAGAGCAACATCGCCTACCATATAATGCCACAAAAGGTGTATCTGGATGCTTGCTTGATAACTGTTGTTGTATTTAAACTCAGTTAAGGGCAAATAAGTATCCCAATTACCTTTAAAATCTAACATGTACCACCTCAACATATCTTCTAGTGTTTGAATAGTGCACTCAGATTGCCTATCTATTTGAGGGTGAAAAGTTGTATTATGATCCAATCGAGTACCTAAGGCATCTTGAAATGCTTTCCAAAACTGAGAGGTAAATTGAGGTTGCCAATTGGAAATAATTGAGATGAGCACACATGAAGTTTCACAATTTCACTCAAGTAAAGTTAAGCATATTTGGCCACACTATAAGTTGTCTTTACTGGTAGAAAGTGTGCAGACTTAGTTAATCAATCCATAATTACCTATATAGAATCAAAACCCTGAAAAGTCCAAGGTAAATCAATAACAAAATCCATGATAATTTTTTCCTACTTCCACTCTGGTATCTCTATTTGCTAGTGTAATCTAGTGAGCCTTTAATGCTTGACTTTAACTTGTTAGCACACCAAACATCAAAAAATGAACTCTGCCACATCCTTGTTCATACCTTCCCACCAGTACAGTTGCTTAAAATCTTGGCACATATTTGTTGACCCTAGATGAATAGTATAAGGGTTTAGTAAACTTCCTCTAAAATTTCTTTTTTTCATCACTATCTGATACGCATAATCATTAGTCATACCAAAATACTCCTTTTGCATCTAGGGTAAAAGCATTTTGTTCCCTATTTTTAATTACTTTAATTATCCTTTGCAACTATTCATCTTCACATTGGGCCGCCTTCACTTTCTCATTCAAAAAAGAACACAGCTACACATGCGCAAGCAACAATCCTAAATCCTTGACTTTAAACCTCACACTATTCTTTGCTAGCCAATGAGGTTCTCAAATCAACAATCTCCTTGTCTCAACAATGTGAGCTAAACTTCACATAGATTTTCTACTTAAGGCACCTACCACAATATTGGCCTTACCTCATATGATATTATATGGTGTAGTCATAGTCTTTTAATAGCTCCATCCATCTCCTCTGCTTTAAATTCAAATATCTATGTTTAAAGAAATATTTAAGACTTTTATGGTTTGTATAGATCTCATAGGTCTCACTATAAAGGTAATGACACCAAGTCTTAAGGGCAAACACCACTATAGCCATTTCTAAGTCATTAGTCGGGTAGTTCAATTCATGTTTCTTAAATTGCCTCAATGCATAGGTGATAATATGACCATGATGCATCAAGACACAACTTAAACCTACCCTAGAAGCATCATAATAAAATGCATAACCACCTAAGCTTGATGGTAGGGTTAGAATTCATAATGACCATAATGAGTTCCAAAATTAAATCTTAAGGATATCTTCAACCCTAATTTTCAATTGGTGATACCCAAATCATAGATCAATCTTAGAGAAATACTGAGCACCTTGTAATTGATCAAAAAGATCATCAATCTGATCGAGGGGATACTTGTTATGTATTGTTACTTTATTCAATTGTCTGTAATCCACACACAATCTAATTGACCCATGCTTCTTTTTCACAAACAAGATCGGTGCTCCCCACAGAGATGAACTTAGGCGAATAAAACCTTTATCTAACAAATCCTGTAATTGGTTCTTTATCTCCCTAAGTTCTGATGGTGCCATCCTGTAAAAAAGGATAGATATAGGTTAAGGGCTTAGTAACACATCATTACTAAACTTAATCTCTCAATCAGGAGGTCAACTAGGTAATTCATTAAGAAACACATAGGCAAATTCATTAACCACCAGAACTTAGCTTATATCCATAATCGTTGCCCCTAAGTCTTGAACAAAAGCCAGATAGTCTTGACATCCTTTGCTCAATAACCTTCTAACCTTGATAGCTGTGGGTAAATTATTGGGAGCCTCACTGTTATCTCCCTAGATAAGGAATGCTGACTCTTGTGGAAAAGCACACTTCACCAACTTAAGGTGGTAATCCAAAATTGTATAACAGGATGCTAACCAATTCTTTCCCAAAATAACATCAAAATCAATCATGGTGAGGACTATTAAATTTGCCACTGTCTCATGATTCCTAACAGTAATTTCACAAGATTTACACACCTTATCAACTACTACAATTCTCCTAATGGTGTTGCTACCATAAGGGGATTCTCCATCAAGGTAAGACTCCTACCTACATACTTAGCATTATAAGATGGCAAAAAGGAATACATAAAACTAGAATCAAATAATATATGGGATATATGAGAATAACCAATAAGTGTTCTTGTGACCACGGTGTTTAATGCCTGAGCATCTTGCTTATTCAAAGTAAACACCTAAGCTTGGCCTCTACCTATAAATGTCTGACATTAACTTGAAGATGATTCCCGACCACCACCTTTATTGACAGAAAATAAGAACATTTGCCCTAAGTCTATTCTCTCCAAATGCAAACCTTGTAGGTCATACTGACCTTTGACTTGAACTCTGAGGTAGCTGAGAGCGATCTCACACCAAGTGCCCAATTTGACCACAGCAATAATAAGCTTCAATCTCTTTATAACACATTCCAATGTGTGCTCTCCCACAAAGTGGACACGAGGTCTTAGTAGTTTGAGCAATAGCACTTTAATCTCTGTGAGTCCCTCTCTGGCGATCTGTATTCATAATTGAAGGTGTCTATGAACCTATAGTGGATCAGGAGGGTTTAAGCTAATTGGATGGTCTGGGTCCCCTAAACGAACCACCCAAAGAGTAGCAGCCTAAATTTATGTCCTTATATCTTATCTTTTTCTTTTCTGTGATGAATTATCTTTTTGATCCCTCATTTCTATCATTTTAGCACAGCAATAAGCTTTTAAAAAAGAGGAGAACTAGTTTATCTAAGTCACCTAATGGTCTCAAAAGTCTCATGATGAACCTCATAATTTTATCTTTCTTTATGGGAACTAAATTTGGTGTATACTTTGCAAGCTACAAGAATCAGATTGCATATTCATCTACTAACATTCCTGAAACCTATCTTAAACTTTCAAATTCTCTAGCTCGAGAATCCTTAACACTCATAGGTAAAAATTGCCCATGAAATCTCTTTGAACTCCTCCCACTTTAAAGGGGGAAATTTTATTGACCTACCATTCTAAAATGACTCAAACCACGATCAAGCTATATCTTTTAATTGAAATGCTACTAAAGTTGCAAGCTTTCTGCTTAGACAATCTAATGCAGAACTTATCCTCTCACTTTCTTCCAAAAATAACTGTGGATCCTCTGAACTATCAACACCTTTGAAAGTGGGAGGGTTAAACTTAGTAAATTTCATTAAGTTTCTTTCATAGCTACCTCTTTCATCACTATCTTATACCTCTCTTGCTCTAGTCGGTTCCACTAATGAGACCACTACTACAAGGGAATTATTTCCTGCCACTTGTTGTAACATCCCTAAATAATAACTCTCATTTGGTAATAGGTACCAATTTACTCTATTAAGATGATAATTAAACTAATCAAAGAGGGAAGGACCGAATTGAAATGCCAAAAGGACCTAATTGAAAAGTTTTAGTATAAATAAGGGTAAAAGTGTAATTTTTGCAAAGTTACAAGTATGTTGAAAGTTAAATTCAGAATTATCAGATTATCCAAAATAACATGATTATGAAAATTTATACAATTTTAGATTGGAAAAATACCACTAAAGGGGACAAAAGTGTAAAGGAAAGGTAAAATGTCTAATTTTCACCAAATAATTCTTCTATTGAGTCTTTCCACCACCTTTCGGCCAAATGAGAAAAATAGGAGGCCATAAAAAGTTTATTAAATGCAAATTGACTTAGAAGGTCACTTAGTTAGTGACTTTTGGCTTTGGAAGGTAAAAAAAAATTGATGATAAGGGCATTTTAGTCATTTATAATTTACTTTTAAAGTTTTTTTTTTAGTAAAAAGCTTATCGAAAAGCTTCTCCTACCCTTATCCATGGCCTATCTAGCTGATTAGGAGAGAGATGGTATGGTTTTTCATGTGAAGAAGGAGAAGAAGAAAGAGAAACAAGAAGAAGGAAAAAGGGGTAAGAAATCTTCCTTCTTTCATCTCACTTTAGTTAGCAAACTTATTCTCCTCCTCAAAAGCTCTCTCCTCATGTAAATTTCAGCCTCTAATTCAGATTTTGAAAAGGAATTTTGTGAAAATGAAGGGCTTATTTGGTGACTTTAATAGTAACATAAGAAAAAGGTATGTTAGCCATGCAAAACTATGTATGATTTGTAAACAAAAAAGTGAGGTTTTAGGATGAAATTTTCCCATATGCATATATAAGAAAAGGGTTTTGTAAAACTAATTCTAAGACATGATTTAGAGGTCATTTAGAATGATTTTATGTCTCTCTAGGTCTTCTCATGGTAGGAGATGTAGATTTCTCATTAATTTTCTAAAACCTTTCAAATATCTCAAGTTGTAGAAGTTTTATGGAAGAGAACTTAATAACTAGTTTAAAGGGAACTTTTTGATGATTAAAAGAAGTAATTGGTGGCTTCTCTTGGTTCAAATAACTTGAATAGACTTAGTTTTATGAAATAGACCATCAAGAGGCCACTAGGTCAAATTTTCAAAAAATAAAGTCATAAACTAAGAACAAGTAATAACTAGATCTAGAAGGTGTATATATGGGAGTTTAATCATGAATCCTATATATATAGGGACTTGCTATTTCTAAAAGAGCTATCAAGTATTGAGTTTAGAGAAGATATATTAACATTGCAAGGGGAATCAAGAAAGGAATTAGCTTAAAATAGCAATGTAGCTCCTTCTCCATTCCTCATTTGCTATGTACGTGCTTACTTAGTGATTGCATACCTAATGAATCTTTTTTATGCTTTATGTTGCTTTAAGTTAATGTATGATGCTGTAAGATCACACATAGAACCTTAGTGGCTCATAATTGATGTTATGTATGATGGCTTATAGGGTTTAGACATGATAATCCTACCTTAATCATAATATTTAATATGATGTGGTCATGAACTAAAGTCAAGGGTGTCAACTCTGGCATGATTCTATGATCTATGTTCATGTTATGATTATGTATGCATTACTCTGCTCGCGTGCATCATAGTGTGTGTGAAATGTGAAGTGAGCTATTAAGACTTTTTTTGGTTTCATCCTATCTCGAACTAACCATTTCAAGTGGATCCAGTACAGATAAACAAAAGGATATAGCCTCTTAGATCATTTAAAGGATCAAAGTCAAAAGGCTTGGTTAGTTGGAAGCTATAATATTTTGATGTATATAACAAGAATTTAAGAATCAAAGATATATTGTCATATAACTTAGAAAATATGATGATATAGCACAAGAATTTCTTTGTATATGTATAAACTCTCATATGCATGAAGAAATGACCAACCAAGAGTTTGAGCAAATTTTAATATATAATAGAAAGCTTCTTGTTGCATAAGTATTAGTAAATGAGGCCAAATTCAAAATTTGGTAAGTCGAAACTCATTTAGTTAGTCAAGTTTTAGTTTTATGAAGATGTAATTTCATAAGAGAAGAGAAAATGTGAAAAATTAAGTATATGGCTCTAAAAATTAAGGTCTTTAATAGATTAAATCTTAATATATCAGATTTTATCTACACCAAATTTCATTGAATTTTGAGTTTAGTAGCTACCCCTTTTTCATGCTTAAATTATGGAGAATTATGCATAAAAGTATTATGATATTCATGAGGTTTGGTGACACCTAAAAAACTAAATTGATGAAGGTTTGACCAAAAAATTATTTTAAAGTCCCCAAGGTATTAATGAAGTATTTTGGAAAGTTTCATATCATTTGGATTTCATTTAAGTGGGTTTTGCACCAAATATCAGTAACAAAATTTGTATAATTTTGTACAGCTGCGATCATAGATTTATTTGAAGGGACAAATCAACGAATTTTGAATTGAAATTAGGTAGAAATCAGCTATCGTATTATCCTAGTTTCTTGAAAATTTTCACAACTTTTGGAATTTCCTTGAATTTATTATAAATTTTTTAATTTGGCAAATTTACTATATGAACAGTACCTCTTCACCCAGAATTTACCTTTCTTATTTAGCTACCATATCACCATATTTCCTTCTTTTTTATCATTTGGTTAACTCCAATTTCTTGTGAACACTTGGAATATTTTCCTAAAGGATGCTATGTATTATGGTATGACACTTGTTTAGCCATTAATGATGAGAAATTTTCTATAGCTCTCTGTACGCCTTGTAGGGTGGTTGTTAACTGTTCATTGGTAAGGGTTAAGGGCACTACATTCTCCTTATGAGTGTCAATAGTAAGGGGTACAACGACATGCATGCCTCTAGCATGACCCTTGGTAACCCTCTTACCTTATGGTCGGCTCCTGCCACGGCCTTGAAAAGGAGGATCTATAGGCTGAGCAATAGCCCCAATTGAGGCTTCATCAATAGGCTCCTCAGCATTAGCATTAGATCTTAATGCCATTAATGCTCAATATAAACAAAATGATTAATTTAGCACTATAACAAAGGTAGACATGCATTATAAGAAACAAGGACACAAAAGGAAACAGAACAAATGACATTGGCATCCCATAAGGCCCCTCATAAAGCCACAGTTATGATTATGCCTGGGTTCAAAATGATAACAATAGTATCATTAGGGAACACTTGCTCTAAAAGTCATGGGGTTTGACCTAACCAAGCTCAGACACCAATTTGTCACACCCCAAACCAGAGATGTAATCGGCACAATGGGAGAAGCATACCTCACTTCTGTGAACCAACAATAAGTCATACAACATAATCAAAATAACCACAGATTTTTGTAAAGGATATATGAAATCATATCAGTTAGTTAATATATACAATCTATATAGAGTGAAGATATAACTAATGCATTACATGACTTTTATGTGTAAACTTTGGCAAAGTCTCCTCTGAAATATGAAATTCCTAAAATTTCTGCAGACAGACATGCACATAAAAATTATAGTGAGTTATGCTCTCACTAAAATTCTCAATCAAACAGTCCAGTACATATACAAAACACACAAACCTTGTTTTGGACATATGGAGCTACTAGAGTTCAATATATGCAAAATTTATAATAGAATACTCTTACCCTTGCAGACAATGCAAGGCTCATGAAAAAGAGTCTATCTCAACACTACACTGTAGAAGAGGGTCTAGGCTCATTGTTGTTATCTAAAAAAATGTAGAGAAATAAGAGTGAGTAACAACCATTTAGTGAGTAAATACCACTAACTATACGAGAGGTGTAATAACCCCCAAAAGATGGGTATAAATATATTATGTAACATCATAAAAATGTACGTAGTTAGAGATAAATTATCTTTATAGGGGTATAAATGACAGTATAGCCTCCTAAATGAACCCAAGATGATTTTAAGAATAATATTAAAGAAATAAAATAGAATTTTAAGGACTGAAATGTAATGAGAAAATAGTTTGGGTAGAAATTATAATTTAAGAAGGACTAAAATAAAAATAAAAAATATTGTCTAAGATAAAAGTATAGTTTTAATTTTTTAGAAAATTGTTGATAGAATGCGAATATAGCGTTGGCAAGTCAAAAAGACTAGATTGAAAGGAGAAAATAATGCTTGGGTAGAAATTATAATTTAATAGGAACTAAAATGAAAAGAAAAAAAATATTTTCTAGACAAAATTATAATTTTAACTTTTATAAAGAATTTTATTGGCAAAAATGTGTTGATAGCATTTTGCAAAGTAACTTGCATAGTAACTTAAAAACTTCTATATAAAGCACGAACGATTCTTAATTTTCTCATTTGAAATAAAGAGAAAAGAAAAGAAAGGGAGGTCATGGAAGAAGCATTTTGTAAGAAATTCATATTTGAACTTGTGTGAGAGGTAGATTTGTGGATATCTCTTCAATCGAGGTTGTTCTGTAGGAATAGAGGATTTCTACTATCGACCCCCATTGGTGAGTGTATAATTAGCAAAGTAGTACTTTTTATTTTACCAAATGTATTTATTTTCTTGTCCAACTTTCAATTTCCTTTTTCCATGCTCTATATTTTATAGGGAAACAAATCTATGTTCATTTGAACTTTTCAACTACGTATATATGATGTAATATGTACGGATATAAAATAACACGATGATAAATGATATTATTAAATTGCATAAATTATTGTTATTATGAAAGATACTTGGTATATGAGAATGCAAAGTGAAGGTTATACTATATAAATTAAGGAAGAAATATTATATGAAAGGAGAAAGGTTATGGTAAAACTCTTAATTATAATTGCTTCCTTTACTTTACCTACATATTTCATGTTGGTATTTTATCTAAGTTTATTTTCTGTAATTGTTGCATTATTGTATTTTCCATTTTAATCATTTATATTATTGTTACTTCTCTCCTAACCACTCTTTATTTTATTTTATCTTCAAGATTATTTTTATTTAAATTAATTTATAGTAATAAATATGTTTAAATAAAATTATTTATTTATGTATCTTATTTACACAATTTATTTATACTTAGTGTATTTTATAATTTAAAATATAAATGGAAATTCATGTAAGAACCCCGCAGCCGTTAGCGGGGATAATAACGTTGGTGCACCTTTTTGAAATGAATTATCAAGATCTATCCGGTAAAGAGACACAAATATGAATTATTGAGACGTATTTGGTGAAGGGATATGGGTATAAGATATTGAGACATATCTAGTGAAGGGATACAAATATGAGATATTGAGACGTATCCAATAAAGAGATACAATATCAATTATTGAAACATATATGGTAAAAGAATATGAGTATAATGATATTGGTTCTTTCCTTGATACCCACTTTATTTAAAATTATATGATTTAGAAATGGTGTTTTTATTTTATCAAAAATTGTTTCTTTATTTAAATAAATGTTTGTTAAAAACTCTAAAGCCTTTATTGTTTCCCCTTCCACTTACTTTGTAATTTATGCATTCAGTAAGTCAGTGGTAAACTTACATCTCTCTCTTTAACATTTCACATATTAGTAAATGATAAAGTAAGTTAGGACTTTCTTATTGTTCAAACATTTTGATGTGTCATTTTGGGTTAATCATCATGTATGTTTGACTCAAACATTATGGCTACTAGTTGTCGGGTTGTTTTAGGTTAATAAATATTGTAAAGTGTTGTAAGCCTTACGTAGGCTATTCCCATACTATACTAAATGTAGAATTTGAGAAATTATTAAACTGGTTTATTGATATCATTGTGATATTATTGAAATATGATTAACTGTACAAGTTTAGAAAACATTGAATTTTAAAGAGGTGCTGCCAGATTTTAGGCAACCTCCATGAAACTTCTTTGAATTATATTTTAAAGTGTGTTTAATATATTTTATTAATATATTATGGACTTTTCAAGAATGTTATCTTAGGCTTGCTAGGTTAGGTTGGTTTAGCCTATGCGTCGATCACGACCAATGATTTTAAGTCGTGACAAGAGGGGAACAGACAAACAGTAAAGTTTTTACAAACTTTTAATCACTTCAAATAAAACCTTAAGTCATGAATTTTAGTAGAGATGTAATAAAGTTTATGCTAATAAAACTTTCCCTGCCCAAACATAATGTACTAAGAAAAAAAAAAAGTCAAAACCATAATTGTTTTAAATATAGAATTAGGAGACATCCCACAGAACTGACAATAAATCAGTGATCAGATGCTAGCTAGGAATAGCAGTAACAATTTGGTACAATGCAATAATCAATAATGAGCAATTAAGCTTACAATCATTCAATGATGTAGCACAAGGCCTTGGTACAGTAATACAATACATTGTGCACCATGGCTAATATCTACGGCCATTGGCTATTGGGTTCTACGTTAGATGTATTCCCAGAAAAATATTTTCATTATTAACAACATAATCAATTTTCAAATAATTAAGCAGTGGTTCCTCAATCCAAAAAGTTTATAGTAACAAAATTCATTCAAAAAGCATATAGAATTCATATAGAGACTTTTCACTTAAATCTTTATAGGAATCAATCAATAAAAAAAAAAGTCATTTATTAAAGTAAAACTTCAAATTTCCAATACAATAAATTTGATAGTATTTAAATCATTACACAAAAATTAATACAATTGTAAATGAAACTTTATGATAAAATCCAATAGGATCTTGAATAAAATAAAATAATTCAAAAAACAATCTGTCTATCTTAAAAAGCCTATTCCCAAGGCACTAGAGTGTATAAGAATTGCTAAATCTCAAAGGAAAATTTTGAAATACTGAAAACAAATATAGCTAGTAATATTTACTCACATGGAAAGGGATACACCAACATGTTCCTAGCTCCTTTTATAATTTCCTTGTTGATAATTGTCTTAAACATCTATAACAACAAGCAAAATGCTCTTAACCTCTAATAACCATGAATGACTTAAACCTTTCTACCTACCTATTTTATTTAGTCATTCATTTACTTTTAACTCGTAATATGAATTCTCACTGCTTAAAAACTCTTAGATTTCCATATAGAATTCCTATAATTTATTCATTTCCATTTGTACTTCTTCCCTTCCAATATCTTGAGAAATTAGATTCTTAGCCCAAATTTATTCACAATATTCTATAAATGCTTAGGGCCTTCTACCTTCTTTAATATACTTCATTATACAATTATGAAAATTCCAATAGACTACCATTAACACCAATGTGACCTTAGAGATTATTTAACTAAATTCCAAAATCCTACATTAAACTTACATTATCATTCAAAGCTACTTAATCAAGCCATATAAAGTCTCCCATTCAAGTTTCCTCCATTTTTACTCTATGGAATATTTAGGAAAAGCAAGAAAAATATTAAATTAACTTACAATTTATAACATTATCTTTTAATAATCTTAATTCATTTCCTAGATGCTTAATGATATCAGACAAGCTCAAAAACTTTGAATTTCATCTTCATCAACATTTTCCACTAAATTTCCAACACCTAAAACAACAAGATGTCTCTTAAGGAAAAAAAAATGACAAAAAAAGAGAAAGAGTGAAACAAAAGAGGATTAGAGAGATGAGTGATAGAAACAAAGAGAGATTTCCAAAGAAGTGGAATTTGAATATGTTGACGGTGTTTGGGTGTAGTCGTTGGAGTAGTTGAAATGGTGGAAGAGAGAAGAAGAGGTTTTAAAAGAGAAACTAAAGAAGGGGAAGATAGGCAAAGGCAAAGTTGAAGATGGTAAATTTCATTAGTTGTGTGCCTTTTGTACTGATTTGGCAGGGAAAGTTCAAGTCAAATTTAAAGTTAACCACACCTCAACAAGTGAGTTAATGGAAGGACCAAAATGAAAGAGCTTAAAGGACTAATTTAATTTCTAAAGAAGTAAAGGACCAAAATAAGAAAGAAAAGTGCAGTGGGGATCAAAATAGAGTTCTTTTCATTTACGTATAATTTACTCTTATGCTATGGATATTTTATATAATTAAATGTTTGGTGAGCAAACTATATGTCTGGTGGATCATATTTAATGGTTTAGTTTCCACAATAATGAATGATCATGTATTTTAAAAAAAAAAAGGTAAAATCTTTTGTGCACTCACAATTTTGAGTGAATTGTGAGTGCACTAGTAGACTCAATTATAATATAGGGACATAATTGTAATATTACTATTTTTTGGATTGATAATATTACAATTATATCCCTATATTATAACTAGGTGTACTATTGCACTTAAAATTATAAGTGCACCAAATATGACACCTTAAAAAAAATACAATTTTAACATTTTTTATAAGAAATTTGAATTAAAAGGTAGTAAGTAGATTTTTAACAATTTAACATTAAATAATTTAGTATTAAAAATTTGCAATGTCATATGTTTTAAAAAAACAATTGAAAATAAATATATAAAGAATTATATTTAAATTTAACCTTATGTATAATAAATGAAATTTTTCTTAAAAATATGTGAGTAATTAAATTTTTTTTAATTTGAAAATAGAAATAAAGTTTTCAACAACAAAAAAAAGTTGAAGTGCATCTAAGTCAATGGTCTATTTATATGATCGTATGATATACGCCACTATGTAAAATGTACACTATATGCCATAACGACACCGTATATTCCACATCCAAGTCTATTCCTCTATTATTTAATACTTGTGAAGCATGGCAAACTGCACTTCTAAAAACCCTGCAATACGATGAAAAGATAGTAAAAATCTTAGCGTGTGTTTACTATGCTAGAATCAATTTTGTGGGAATCAAAATAGGAATGAGTAATGGAAAGGAATGGAATCATAACCTTATAAAGTACGTTTGGTAAGTACGGGAATGGAATGGGCTATAATAATTTGTATTATGTTTGGTATGCAAGAAAGAAGAATGGAAAGTTGTACAAATGACAAAAATTACCCTATTTTACCTGTAAAACACGAATAACAAGTATGAACAAAAAAAAATATCCCACTTTTCAGACCATTTGCAAACCTAAGCAGAATGACATTCAAACATGTTGCTTAGTAAGGGCGACATTGAAGCACCACTGTGAGACGTCGGAGAGTAGTGACTAATCAACGGCCTATTCGACAACTTATGCTCAAGGAGTGACGATAATATGTTCAAAAAGCAACTGTGCGTTTAACAATATGTTCAAAAAGTGACAGCAAGCATCATTCCTTCATCGTACAATTGGACGTTCTATTCAGTAGAGGACCAATGGCCACCGTTCTTGTTGTAGGAAGTCAAAACACCTTCCTTCTTGCTTGTTTTATGATTGAAATACCATCTAGTCTTATGTTTTTACTTTTTTCTTCATGCTACACATTTTCTCTTCTGTGCTTGATTGGTATTGGGTTTTATTTGATATATTCTTGCTTTTTGGTTAGTTTCAACATTTATTGAGCAATTGGCATTCCTCATCTCAGTTACAATTGATTCAAAGCAACAATGGTAGTACGCATGTGTATATGGTTTTGTATTCAGGCTTTTAACTTTGGTTTTCGATGATTTACTTTAGTATAATTAAGCTCAAGCATTTAATCTTTTATTTTAAGCATGTTATTTGATACATGGTTTATCTATTTTATATGTTCATGTTGTTGTTGTGTTGTATTATCTGATTACAGGATATTATTATAAGACAAAATTCTGTACATAATGACTCGAAGGTCCAATGAGATTTCTTTTGATTAGAGCTACTTGCTATAATATAGTTCAGTGGAACTTTAACATGGCACTGAAAAAAGAATAAACTAATTATACATGTTATTCTCCTTGAACAATGTCATGTATTGCCTTTACTGTTGTTTAGAAGAGCAATGCTCAGACAACTGGTACTTTCCATGGGGTCTTGATGTATTTATATTCAATTACTGCCCACACAATAATTTTTCATAACCACATAATATCAATGTTGTATGTTTAAATAGTACCCCTATGAAGTTTAAGTACCTTTGTAGTGGTTTCTAATTATCAGTTCCTACATGCTTACAGATTTGCTTCATGAGTTGTCATGGCTATGTCTAGTGTTGGGGATAACAGTGGCTTAATTACTGAAAAAAAATTTCCATTGGTTGACACCAATTGTGGATGCTGATGTGAATAGCAATGGTGGACACGAGAACTTCAATGAAGTGGCAACAGTAGACACTACACATTCACCTTGTTCTCAAAATTTTGCTACAATGAAAATTGAATTGATGAGAGTGAAGATGTTAATCCTAGTTATTGGTTGTGTGTGTGTGGTGTTTATACTTTTGTTGTATATTTGTATCATTAAACTTTAGGGATGCAATGCATGCATTATTTTGGTGTCCATTTTTATTATGTGTTTGTATCACTAAATCTGTCTATGTATAACATGAAATTATATGAAATAAGTTCAATGATATATGACTGTTGCTAAGTGACTTATAATAATAAACTTAATCCATTAATGCATAAAATACAAGCAAATATGTGTCCTGCCTAATTTATTACTATCACAAATTCATATAGAATGCAAGCAAATATGGTTGATGCATAACCTAAACACAAGAAAAAATTGACAGCAATATGGAAACAACTGAAATAAAATTCTAATGCAGAAACTAGCAGGAAGGAAAAAGTGGATAGCAACAAAACAACTGAAAAAATATTGATACAGAATTTGACAGCAAGGAAAAACAGACAATAACAAAAATACAGACAGCAATTATAAAAAATGCATGAAAATCCTAACAGCAAGAAAATAACTGAAAAAAATGCTACTACAGAAACTGACAGCAAAGAAAAAATAGACTACAAAAATACAAACAACAATTATAAAAAAAATGCATGAAAATCCTAACAATAGGAAAATAACTGAAAAAATACTGATACAGAAACTGACAGGAAGAAAAAAAATTGACAGTAAGGAAAAAATAGACAGCAATAAAAATACAGACAGCAATCATAAAAAATGCATGAAAATCCTAACAACAAGAAAATAACTAAAAAATATATTAATATAGAAACTAACAACAACAAAATAACTAAAAGCAAAAACTTATGCACAAACTGACAACGAGAAAAGAACTAAAAGCAAGGAAGCAACAGACAGCAATGAAAATTCTAAAAGCAAGTATACCAATTGAATGAAAATCCTGATAGCCAGAAAATAAATGGAAAAAAATTGATGCATGAATTGACAGCAACTTTTATGTAGGAAATTATCGAATCCAACAAAATCAAGCAATAGCTAAGAAAATGGATACCAGAAAAACTAGCCGCTAGAAAATAAGTGCAAGGATCAACTATCTAATAACAATATAACAGTTATTTGAACATAATAATTTTCAGCCAAGTAATTTCAAAAAATTGCATTTCATTACCACTAGTGCTGCATAGGCACATGTTCATACATCATCAACCTACAATGGGATTTCCATAGGTTACAACACACCCATATGTGAGATCCATCCATTATATACTTAATGACTAATGCACGACTAGTCCTTGGTCAGCAATACACAACATAATACATGGTTAATTCATGTCTAAGTCCCACATACATAAAAAATAACCTAACTTGTGTCATAACTAACATGGACAAAGAAAGTATCAAAAGACTACAATAACATATTATCTACCCAATCACGCTTCAGAGCCAAGCAACCTTGGAGGCATCCTGGACACTTTTGAACATCGCCATCAACTTGTCATAAGTGGATAGCTTGATATAAGCACAATGCGCTATGCCTTTCGTCAATCCTTTAACTTTCAACAACTCAGAATACAACTGCTTAGCCCTCTCATCTATTTCTTCCTCCCTTGCAAGTCGGTCAACACGATTACACAATTTGTCAGTGACCGCATTAAGGGTTTCATCCATCTGCCTAGCCACCTCACGAAGCACTTCAATGAACCTGTCATCACAATCAACAATGGTTCTTCTCCTCTTCCTCGAGGTAGTCAAGGTCTCAACTGCATATTTAGGTGGGAGCTCTGAGAAGTCAAGATCAGCATGCACCTTAGCTCCAAGTTCTATGGTGTCCTCATTCCCCACTTCCATGTTACCCCTCTCCAACTCTTCCACGATATCACAAGCAGATTGTACATCTTTCCACATAGCTCGATTCTTACCCTATACCATGCATAACTCCTCAAACTAGGGAAAGAGCTTGTTTCCAAAAGTTGTGGCCTTTTTCTTTGATTGTGTAAAGGAGACATTGACAAACATAAGTTAGTAAAACATATAAAAATGGGAAATTTTCCAACTAACAAGATGTAACTCTTACATTGACATACTCATCCCACAACGCTTACTTCGAAGTGACACACTTATTCTCATGATCCCATCCAAACTTGGATGTATTTGCTCCATACACCATATCATACACTATTTGCCAGCTTGTTTTGAGAGTCTTCAAGTGGGATTAGATGTGGGGAACACCCTTAATGCCATATCCCAAACATTTAGCCTCAAGCATTCCTTCTATTATTTTCAAATGTCTAGCCCTGAAGTTGTTATCTGTTAGAAATTTCCCCTTCGCTAGCAACTCCATCAAGCACTCCACCAACAATGCATCTTTAGCTAGGGTCCATACATAATGCTTACTTGCTAGCGCGCTTGACTCAAATTGTTGGTCCATAATGGTCAGGTATTGAATGCAAAGCAACACACCTAAAAGTATAGTCATTTAAACACAAAGTAGACCAAGAAAAAGCATATGGTAAATAAATAAATAAATAACATTCCATGACACATAAAAAAATTGATAACACATATAAGTACAATGATCCATGATAAATAAATAACAATCCATACAAACCATACAATCTAGTACATCAAACCACAATGTTAAAGAACAATTAATAAAAACCACGCTGAATAAACAACAACCCATAAAAACCATGAAACTCTGTACTACATTGTGGAACACAAACACCTAAAGTCTAACTATATCCTTTATGCCTTCTAAACTCAAAGAACATGTCTTTTGTCATTATATCTCGCCAATCACTCCATGCATTAGAGGTTTCAATTGTTAAGATAGGATTGCCATTTGCTGGTTATGTATCCTTATCACGTAGTTGGTCTTCCAATGCATCTAATACATTATCTTGTCTTATAAGGTTGTGTAAAAGGCAGCATGCAATAATAACGTGGTTATATGTCCTCACTTGGTAAAATGACAGACTTCGTAGGATAGCCTATCAAAGCTCCAGCATGTCAAAACAATGTTCAATGACATTTGTAGCTGATGAATGTCTTATATTGAAACACTCTTATGGGTTAGCTGGATGACGCCCTTCTTTCCATTCACTCAAATAGCATCTTTGTCCTCTGCAAGGGGCAAGAAAACCTTTATAGTTGGTGAAAACTGTATCAACCAAATAATATTGACTTGTATCATATATAAATTAATGACTTAATGTTGCAACCCATGTAATACATATGAAGTAGTAGTGAATATACTAGAAAAGAACTCACCATGAGGAACCTTTAAGCTATTCCTCCTTGCAATTGCATCTCGTAAGACCCTTCCATTTGTAACAGACCCTTCCCAACCCAGCAACATGTACATGAATTGTGCACCTCGTGAGCATACCCCTAATACATTATTAGTGACTTCACTTTTACTTTTTTCGATATCTTGCTTTGTTTTTTTTCTGGTACTTTGATCTTTATATGGGTCCCATCAAGTGCACCAAAGCATTTCTAGATCACTCAACAACATGTAATAGGTGTGAGACAAACTAAGTCACAACTTAATCAAGAGGACTTAAAAATGGAATAATCATACCTTGAACCAATTCTATTGGTCATCAGTTGAATCATTAGGTACAAGCTTTGGCATTTAGAATAGTTCACCCTCTAGCCGCATCATGACAGTCAATACAACTTTGAAATGTCTATTTACTATCTCCCCCGACCTCCCAAATTGGAATTGAATAACTCTAATTTTAACATGGTGGGCTAGAATATGTAAGAACATAGCCACTTGCTCATCTACTAGCATGTTTTTTGTAGGCCTAGGACTCCTATTATGTCAAGCATAATACAAAGTCGGTCAAAGGTAGATCTATACATCCTCAGTTGGTTGTACAAGTTATGTCACTTGTGTAGACTAAGTTCCTAAGGTGGGCTTGCATGCCATAGAAGTCTAAAATATAAGATGTATGGTAGATACACCTCCTGTGCAAAGCAATGGTAACAACTATAGAGAGGTAATTTTTACGAATCTCTTGGACAATTTTTAACCACCAAGCTAAGAGATGAACAAGCACTTCTCTTCTATTTTGGTCTATAACTATATTAATGGAATAGCAAGGTCAAACATGTTTTCCAATGAGCATCATAAGACTCATTACATAGGAGATGACACCAAGCTTTTAAAAAATGAAAATTTAACAATGCTTAAGAACATGCCATATTACAATATTCAAAAAGAAGCACTGTCAAAGAATAGAGGAAAAAAAAATATGTATCATCTTTTAAATTCTGCCATGTTCAACAAAGTTATAAAGGTCCAAGTACGTTGATAATGACATATATCAACTTTGATGAGCAATATGCTTGTCCATAGTGTCTAATTTGATATTAGTTAGAAAAAAAAATAGAGAATAGATGACTAGATGACTATTCACTAAGCAAACCTTTTTATGAAATTTCTACTTGTTTACTTGTTGAAAGTGGTTTTCATTTTCTATCTTTTCATAAAGGTAACTTCGAAAACAAATATTTATAAGTTACCAATTTAGACTTTCCAAAAGTGAGTATCTAAACCAAAATAAACTTTAAATGGTGTCAAAACACTATCCCATATGATATTAGCTAACAAAAAAATAAAGAACTGAACATCACCAATCCAGCAAAAAAAGAACCATAATATGAAGAACAAAACCACAACTTAGGAAAAAAAGAAATGAACTATAAGTAGGAAGAGGGAGAACATATCAACACTCATCTTTAAAGAGAGATGAACTACAAGCAACATAAGGGAGAACACATCAACACTCATCAAAACAGCAACATTGATAGAAAAACCAGTTAAAAATCTCACGAAAATGACACAAACATTCTAACGGAGATGACTAATGAAGAGGACACAGCTAAACCAGTGAAAAGAGGATGCAAAATCATTTTGACCCAAAAACATACCAAAAAAATATTCTAACGAAGATGTAGCCAAGCTTGTGAGAAGAAAAAAAATATGGAAGTAATAGAACTCATCAGAATGGTTACCAGAGCCGCGAGCGCAATGCCAAAAGGGGAGCTCGAAGACGGAACAGCACACTAATGACGCAT
The DNA here is from genome assembly GCA_037074485.1 of Delonix regia. Classification (NCBI taxonomy): domain Eukaryota; kingdom Viridiplantae; phylum Streptophyta; class Magnoliopsida; order Fabales; family Fabaceae; genus Delonix; species Delonix regia. The sequence continues at coordinate 12,360,367 of CM073456.1, read as the reverse complement.
GTGAGACACTACCACAAGAATATATGGGAGCTAGGACAATACGACTAAAAATGATTGTATATGGGATGGCTAGCAAGGGCATTTTTGTTAACAAAATGTTAATTCCATGGAAAGATATGCAATTCCATAGTGTTTAAGGAATCCTTATTCCCATACTTGAGGTAATTTAGTCTTCCAATAAAATTTCTTTTTCAAATTCCTTTGGCGTACAAACTCCCTAATTTAATGGCCCTAATTCCAATTTCATCACCCACTTTCCTCCATACTTCCTCCATATCAAACAGGCCCTTAGCAGTTCTCCGGTCATCTGCTTGCAGATTCTTCTCTCCAATCCCTCATAGTTCTTCTGCTTTTTCCCTTGCGGAGACCGGTTCACCCTCTGCTTCTCGCTTCTGACTCTGTTCGATGGCTGACTCTGCTTCATCTCCTTTCAAGAAAATCCAGATTCGAAGGGATGACATTGTGAGTGTGCCTCTTTCCTAAATTCTTATAAATGTATTTTATATGATTGCTGATTCTGATTGCATTCGATGCTGATTTGCGAAGTTAGTCATGCGGTTAACTCTTTTTCCGGATTTTGGCTAGTAGATTTCCTAAATATCTAACGCAGCGTATTTGTCCTTGTATTAGCGAAGCTGTAATAGTCTAACTGGGTTTGATTGGGTGATTTCAGCTGTTTTCGCTAGAGTTGCTCTTGGAGAATCTCTAATTAAGGAAATATTGACTTGGTGATGCTGGCCGCTGGGCTTATAGTGCTACGTTGCATTGCTATTCGAAATAGTTATCTGCATAGTGAATTTTCCATCACTTAGTTATGATAACGAATTTTCCATCTGATATGTTATCTTGAACCTATACCAAAATCATCTTTCTAGAATGAGTAGAGTCATTGTTTGTGGGTCAACTTCAAGTTGGGAACTATCTTTACGAAACTGTTCTTGGCACCTCTACCATTGGGCAACATGGTATTACTATTCTAAACCTAGTCAGAAGGCCATGCCATGCCCTTTAGGAGTGTGGAGTGTGCTTACTGTTTGACAACTGCGGTGCATACTACAGTTGCTTCTAAACAACTTGCAACGAAGTGACTGTTTTATGCTATGCTAGTGACCACCACTCCCAAAAGCTTACGTTCATTCTATCTCTAATGTAGTCTGCATAAGCCGATGTTTAAGACCAAATTCATTTTGGTATGATATCACTCCTTGTATGGTTTGGACCTTAAATTTTCCTATGTAATTCGCCATCATCATTTTTTCATGTTTTCAACCTGTTGTGGAACTTCATTTTCCAATTTAGTACTCAATTTCTTTTGAATGGCCAGACATTTGATGCATATGTTGTTGGCAAAGGAGATGCTCCTGGAATTATTGTGCTTCAGGAGTGGTGGGGTGTGGATTTTGAAATCAAGAACCATGCTGTGAAGATCTCTCAACTTGGTTCTGGCTTTAAAGCTCTTATCCCAGAGTAAGATATTGGCGATTCCTAAAATTTCTAAATCATCATCCTTTATTTGTTATATAATATCATTTGCAGTCTTTAAATGACTTACTGGCTTTGCCTACTTTTTCAGTCTGTATAGAGGAAAGGCTGGTCTGGATGTTGCAGAAGCACAGCATTTGATGGATGGCCTTGATTGGCAAGGTGCTGTAAAGGATATCCATGCTTCAGTTAACTGGCTTAAAGAAAATGGTTCAAAGAAAATTTGCCGTAGTTCATGCTTTGATTAGATGAAAAAAGATTTATGCTAAAATATCATGTCAAAATTTTCTGATAATTGATTCTGAAGACTTCATTGTGTTTCATGCAATAGTTGCAGAAGGTTCTTTTGGTATTCGTCAGCCCCTAAACTAGTCTTAGGTTCAAAGCAATTTAGTTGGAGACTTTCATAAGATGTGAAGCACTGAATGATAGTTAATGTAGGCCATGATGGACTGCTTAAATTGTAATTTACTTGCAATATTGCTTTGTTGGAGTTGGATGCAGCTGATTAACTTGCTTATTCCTATACTTGATTAATTCTTTCTATTTTAATATATAATTCAGAATGCTCAACAAATCAACATCTGTTGTCTTTTGAAGCCATGTCACTTTCCTTTTTAATTTGGAGAATTTGTGCATCATAATAATGGATTAATCTCATTAAGTGAAAATTTTTACAGGCATTTTTCTGTCATTTTAACGATGTAAGTTTTTCTGGATTAGTTTTTGGGTGCTTTACAGTCATCATAATTCATTAATTAATTACAGCTTTAAAGTAAAAAAAATCTTATTGGTTAACAGCCTTAAGTCTATATCAAAGTTATGATCAATAGGCCAAAAGTAATGCATTTTGCTGGTTTGTGATTTATTGAAAATTGTTTACTTTTAATTAATAGCAGAAATTGTGGCGCATCTTTTCTTAAACAGAATGTGGCTCATTGCAACAGGTTGGTGTGACTGGATTTTGCACGGGGGGTGCCCTCTCTATTGCAAGTTCTGTTTTGGTTCCAGAGGTTGATGCCGTTGTAGCTTTCTATGGAGTTCCTTCTTTAGAGCTTGCTGACCCTAGTCAAGCCAAGGCTCCTGTTCAGGCTCACATTGGAGAACTAGATTACTTTGTTGGCTTTTCAGATGTTACGGTATTGTTTTATTTTTGCAAATCTCATTATCAGTACCACTGGTCATTATTGTCAGCTTGCTCATTTCTGACTGGGTTGTTTGGCAATTAGATATGTCGTCAGGTTTGGGGGGCAGAGGAGTTGCCTAGCTTGTGAAGCCTATACTTAATGTCTGTTGGTGAGTGTTGGTATGAAAGGACTCTTAATCTCACACCTAGGGTTTAGTTGATAGGGAAATAAAGTGGTGGGGCGTGACAAGAACTGAAAATCATTTCATGCTTGCTTGATAAATATACAGGTAGGAATTACATTAGAGTCAAGGTTGTCAAGATCAATATTTTACTTGAGATCGACTAAGGGGCTAAAAAGATCAAGCTGTGGATCAGAAAAATCCTTCTTCTAAATAGATATGATTATAAAAAGCATACATTTACTTATATAAAAGTCACAAATAAGCATAATATTATGAAAATTATGTACTAAAGCAATGTAAAATTTCTATAAATAAGACCCAAAACATGATAGCAGAGATTGGAGTGAAGGCACTTTACAGAAATGACAAGGAGATTTGCTACACAAAGTTTGGAAACATGGGACTGTGGACCATACTGCAAAACTGGATCACACCTCATGAACCAAGAACTATATCTCTTAACAGCCTCCATTGTGAAGTTTCAACCTTGACCTTTCAATTGCTTCTTTTGTTGTCCATGCATTCAAGATTTAAAATGTTTTTTTTTTTTTTTGTTGATCCGGGGCTTTAGTATTTGAAATCTTAGAACTATCATCAGTTTCTTATTTTCTTGAAACTTTCCTTCGTCAGGTATATTTTTTAAGTACTTCCATTATATAATTGCTACTAGAGCTCCATCGTTTTACTTAAAAACTGGGGAAGGGAGAAAGAGAGCACCTGTGGTTTTCTGAAGTCAGAACCCTTTAATTCAAGCAATAACATAATGCTAATTAGAGATCATTGTAATTTATAAATCCATTAAATCATGAGAATTTGATATTTTGACTCGGAGAATGACATGCTGATGGGCCTGGACCTAGTGGCAGATGGGGAAAGGTTTATTAGAGTAGGGCGTGAAGGGGAGAGTCCAGTAAGGGGGCTTCAGGAGAGGCTTAGCTAATAACTAACTGGGGACACGTGTTGTGAGAGGATAGGAAGGCCAATGACTATAGGAGTCAGAGAAGAGAATGTGAGGCTGGCCGGATGAGAGTTTGTTAGCAGAACACTGGCCTCTCGAAAGCCAGGAGTTGGCCCGTTGTGTTCTTTTGTTATCATTTTCTGCTGTATTCTTAGGAAGGGTCCACATACTAGAGGTCCTTTCCTCTTGTTTTCATTTCAGGCATCTGTAGCCAAGGTCCCCATAACATGCTTAAAATTTTTTAGCTACTTGGGCTGTCTTTTGACATCATTTGATGACTCAGGCTGCCAAGACCTTGGAGGAGAGCTGAAGGCATCTGGAGTTCCTTATGAGGTACACATGCATTCATGAACAGGTCTCCTGAAGGAATTAAGAGGAGGAAGAGCATGGGAATGCCTGATGAAGATGAAGCTGCGGTTCAGCTGGCTTGGTCGCGCTTCCAATCCTGGATGACTCGTTACTTGTCTGACTAAATGATTTCCTTGCTGGATTGACCTGTCATCTACGATATCTATCATGTTATGGGATGTCTCAGCCCCAAGAAGCTCTGACGTGGGAGCTTGCTTGTTCTTACCCTTGGGTAGTTTCTTGATGTTTGGATACATCTTCGATAAATATCACTTGAGAATAATCTTAGAAGGTTGTGGTTTTCCTGTAACTACGTAAATATGGCGTTTGGCTAGTTCCTATTGGTGCCAATGGGTCCTCCGCTCTGTTTCCTTTTCTAGGCTCCTAGAAACTTGTTTACCCATGTTGTTGTCGTAGAAACGTTGATATCATTAGATTACCAGTAAATTAATGATTTGCTCTCAGATCATTTTTTTCTCGATTAAGTATTTTAAAGATAAAATATTTTAATATAGTTTTCCATTTCCCAATCGAAGTGGTCTTCTGTTAGGGGAAGTCACGCGCACGCTTCCCTTGATGACGTAATCATGTGATCGTTAAATTATAATTTAGACTTATATCAGTGTCATATTTCTCATTAGAGCATTGCTTAGCCAGGTCTTACAAATCCAAATAACCCAATAAGATAACATTGTCATTCCCAATTTAATCCTCAATAATTGCTAACTCCTCATCATATTTGAGCTATCTTTCCACTACCACATCCAGTTTCAAACACTAGGACTGTCAAAAAAATAGGCGGTAAAAGTCCTTAGAGGTAAGCCAAGGTTGTTCTCTTGTTGGTTACGTGGCTTGGCTACGTAAAGTTTTGTATTACTTAGGAATAAAAAACACTGGAATAGTTGATGTTGACACTCGAATAACACATCACTAAATTTACTGGGTGTTCACATTTACCAACCGAAGGATTATTATGTGAGGGAAAAAATATTCAAATGATTAAATGGAGGAATTTTATCCTTAAAGAACTAAAGCGGTAAAACAAACAATCTTCAAACGCAAAGTTTTTAAGTTACTAATAGGCACAATGCCAACTAAATATAGGGGCTTTTGTAAGACATAAGATCAAAAATCGGATCAATCTGACATAAAAGCCTGCACTTCAGAAGACTATAAAAAGAAAATCAGAGAACTAAGCGGCAATAAACCTTCTAATTGCAATCACTAGATAAGAACACTTGAAGACTCGCATTACATCTCTTAGCTATTTCTAATCCTTGTCTTCTTAATAGCCTCCTTCTATTTTAATGTCAGGAGCATTCTTGTTGATTTAGTAGGTCTTAAATCTTCTAAAAATAATGATATTATTCTTAGCCACGTAGGGCACGCTATTAGATTACATATCATGAAACTTCCTTTGTTTTCATCTTTTTCAATGTAATTGCTCAAAAACCAAATTTTGATTTCTTTCAATCCGCAAAGCTGGGCAAACAAAAAGTTGAATCAAATGTGATTGTGAAAGATAGGCCAAAAGGACGGGTTGGTGCATGTGTGAGTGTGAATGGGTGCAATGGCGTGGACTGAGGAGTTGAAGGCTTTGATTAAAAGAGAGCATTTTATGAGAATGTTTGGCCACAGCGAAGACTTTAAAATAGAACCCGTGAGGCTGAACACTCACCAATCTCTTCGATTTATCTCCATACCAACCCAAACTTGATTCCGTCAAACAAAATGGACCACACCTCTTGGAAATTTTTTCAGTTCAAGATTTAGACATTTAAAATTACATCTTTCCTTTCACACATGCACGAGATATATACACGAAAAATAAAAGCAAAAATTGTAATTCTGTGTACTTTAATTTTCTTCCTGTAATAAATGAGGCACGGAAATTTGATGTATTTTGGAGTTACCAAAACATAATTTAACATTAGTTAAAACGCAGAAATTTTTATTAAAATTTAGGTTATATGCAAATTATTAATTGATCTTTTAAACTTGACAAAGGATCTCTCTACATTTGATATTATATATGTACTAGTATTTTTTTCTCATTAGTTCGATATGTTCATGATTATTTGCATATAACGCTAAGTTTAAGTAATTATGTGCATAAAAAGTAAAATTTTGGGTCATTCTATCAATTATTAAGAGATTAAAATATTTTGAACTTAAAAATTACTCCAATACTATATCAGTAGAGTCCTATGCCATTTGCATCTTTGGTATAAACTGTAAGATCTAATAATTAATGTTTGCTCACTGAATCAATAATTTCAGCCATTATATAAATCTGACTGTAATCATGACTAAGTTCAAAGTCCATACAATTAGTAATAGTAAACACTAACCAAGCACGTGGTTGTTTACGCGGATAACGAAGCTTTCATGAGATTTAAGGGAGCCCAAAATAAATAAATAAATAAATAAAGGGACAAGAAAGAGAAGAAAAGAGGGACAAGTTGGAAGTTAGGTTGACAACGTATAATGGGGTTCACTCCTTTTATGAAAAAACAAAAAAACAAAAAAACAAAAGACCAATACCAATCGAAATTCTTTATAAGTTCCCACTTCTTTTATATATCTTTTTTCGTGGAAACAATACACAAAAGTGGTCAGACAAAGTTGGTTTGAATGGGGTTGAACATTGACCATAGTGGTTTATTATTATTATTATTATTATTGTTGACCCCTTCTTTATTGAATAAAAGGTTAGTCTCAGTTAGTGGTGTCTAGATCCATTCAGGTTGATTTACTTAAATTAGTTGTTAAAAATTTTAACTCATCTCATTTAATAGGTTAAATGATTTGACCCGTTTAATTCATCAAAAATTATAAAAATTTAAATGTAATTTTATTTGAGTATAAGTTTTATTTAATTAATTAATTTCTATAATAGTATAAATAAACCAAAAAATAACTAAAATAAAAAGCAAACTTCAATATATTAAAACAAGTAAAGTAATCTAATAATTTAATGATTCATTAATAATAAAAATATAATTATAAACAAAATATTTAATATGAAAAATTACAAAATAATAGTGACAAGTAAATAATATAGCACATACATTAGGGTTAATTTTATTTTCTGAATAAGAAAGTGCATTAAGTTGAGTTGCTAATATGAGTAAGTGGGAAAAAAAATAACGGACAACCTATTTAACCTGCAAACTAGTTGATTTAACTTGAGTTGAGTTGATAGGAGTATACTAAACATGTTTTCAAGGGAATCCATAAATCTAACTCACCTCTTAAATGGGTTAAACAAGTTCAACTCGATAGGTCAAATTTGTTTTGACACCGATAGTCTAAGCTTTTTTTCTTCTTTGTACATATAATTTAATATAACTATTATTGTTAAAATCTATGCCTTAACTTGCGCTCAAATGCCTACATGGAGACATTCCTATTGCATCTAAGGTGTGGATGGCATCTCTGGTACATGTAAACTTTGGTTATTGCTACATGGTTTTTGTTTGACGAGTTATCTTCAAATTTTAGTGGTCCATCTTCAGTTTCTTTATATTTAATAATTTTAATTTTTTTCAAAAATAAAAATGGCATGCGTACCATGTCCAGCAGCCATCAACCTCGTATATATTAATCTACATTAAATGTGTTGTAAATTATATTATACTCTATATATATATATATATATATATAGATATAATAAACTAAAGTAATGCTTTAGTTTCTATTCAGTTAGCTGCTGTAATTTTTAAGGAAGGTTTGAACAAACCAGACACATTTAACATACGTAATTGATGATAATATAAAATTTCAGTTTAAATATTTTTTAATAGATATAAGATAATGCAGTCCTATTTTATAATCAATGTTGTAAATTAAAATATAAAAAAGCTACTTAGATTTGATTCAAAGTGTCACGTTTGTTCAAGGCTTAAATGATTGTAATTTGTTAAGAATTGTTGTGAACGCTCTAACCATCTTATGAACAGAAAGGATTCTAAAAGGAAAGTTCGGATCACGATCTTGTAATTAACAAATTAGAATATATAGTGTTAACACTCACCAATGATAATCATTAACCTATTTTAGATGGGACACCACTTTTTATAAAAACATCAAGTACTCCAAAGGCTGATCATCTATAATAAGATATCTTTATTACATATTTTGCAGTACTATAAACAATTTGAGTTCGTACTCCAAACTTAATGTTGAATTGTTAGATATTTTGTTCACTTTTGTATGTATGCCATTTCAATACCAAAAATATAAATATAATAATTTTATGTGTCATTTTTTATGTATTAATAATTTTAAATATATCAATACACTCAATTATAATGTAGGGATATAATTATAATAATATTAATTTTAAAAATTATAATATTATAATTATATCTTTATATTATAATTGAACGCCCTAATGTATTCAAATTTATAAGTACACCAAAAATTTTACTATAATTTTATCATATTGATAAATTATCTTTAAGCAAATTTGAATCATCAAATATAAGTTAATTAGATTAGTTTGTTTCTATATATATAAATAATATTTTCGAAACTCGTAAGGCATGGAATTTTATTATTATTATGAAAATGTGCCATAATCACGAGCTTGACCATTCTTTCGGTTATACGTTGGGGACAAAAAGTGTTATACTCCATTATAAATGTTGCAAATATAATACTGTATAAAATCCTATATCCTACTCTTTTTAATTTGACATGCATGCATTTTTTTTATAATAAATTCATAAACATTTTTCGTTTCATAAATTATTATTTAGATTTTTAACAAAATTACCAAGCACACCCGATGAGTTTTAAATTAGGGTATCAAGCTAGATAATTAAAAATAAAATATGAAAATTCCTCCAAATAAGACATATCTCTAGAAATTAAGTTTTTTTTATTCTAATTTTTATTTTTATGTTCTTAAAACAGTTTTGTAAAATTATTTTTAGAACAATTTTTGAAAATAAAAATTTTAAAAACTTGTTTGAACCCTTTATTTTTAAAAACACTACACAAAATTTAAAAAATTGAAAAAAAAATTAATTCAAAAACAAGTTTTGAAAGTGTTAAGACCTTTTTTTAGTACAAAGAATTAAATTTTTAATGTAAAATTATAATTATAATTCTTATTCCATTAAAATTGAAATTAATTTATAATTTTAAATTTTATATTTGAGTCAAGTAAAGAATTAAACATAAAAATAATAATTTCAAATCTAGTTCTAATTTTACTATTAAATAAAAGATAAATATTTGTTTAATATATTTATATGTTACATATTCAAAATATATATATATATATATATATATGTGTGTGTGTGCGCGCGTGCACATGTGTACGTGTGTATTTTTGTGTGTGCATATGTATGTGCATTAATGTTATATATTTGTTATATATCTATTTGTGTTCAACATATTTGAAATATATATATATATATATATATATATATAAATGGATACTTATATACTAATGCATGTATATATATAAGTGTATATAACAATTTCATTATATATATTTTTGTATTTGTGTGCATTACATGTTACATAGGAGTGTGCGTGAGAGTGCGGGTACATTGTAATCAATTCAGGCTAGTTATTGGGTTCATATAAAATCTAATTATGTAATATTTTTAATATTAATTTATTTTATTTATGACAAATATCTAAAATGTTAATTCTTTTTAAACTTTAAGTATTATATTTTTTATTTTAAATCTTAATTTCTTATTATTTTTTAAAAATTTATTATTTCAGAAAACATTTTACAAATATAAAAGATGACCTGACTTAGCTAGTTTCTAATTTGAATCTTAAAACTTATTCAAACCTAACATACAACCTTACTTAATCCTTTTTTTTTTTTTAATAGAACTACAATTTTGCAAAACCAATTTTGAGAAACCAAAAAAAATTTAAAATTTGTTCTTATTTTTATTCTAAAAAACATTTTTTAGTAATTTAATTTTTTAGAACAATTGATAAAAAACAAATTGTGATACAAATTTTTTTTTATTCTTCTATTTTAAAAAACAAAATACTATTTTTAGAAACAACATTTAAACAAAGTTGAAAGCTTTAGCTATTAATTATATAAAGAAATATAAATAAATGATTATCTATTGCCATTTGTTGCAGCACTATAAAAACTACTTGGTTTTATCACAATCATTGAAAATTCGTTTTGACAGCTTAATGTTTTCAAACCGCAACTTATAGATTTAAAAAGAACTTTAATATTATTCCACCTAACTTACAAAATTTTGTGCAAAACAAAGGATTATATATATATATATAAAAATTTAAGTATGACTTAAGACTACCGTGAATATTTTGTACTGAAATTCTTATATATGTATTAAGTTCAACTAAATTTTTAGCTTTCAATGTTGAAAACTATGATTGAAAGAATTTGAGAAAACAAAATAGAATGGTAAAATTCAAATAGAAGTCTGAATAAATGAGAAAATAAAATAAAATAGTAAAATTTAAGTAGGAGTTAGAAGAGATGAGGGCAAAAATCTTGAAAATGAAATAAGTGTCAATTATAGATGATAACTAGAGTTGTAAAAGATGGAAATTGAAAGGCAAGCAAAGAAAAAGGGTGAAGAGGTGAAAACGGATGTATTCAAATTTGACTGCAATGAAATAAAAATGGTTCACCTGATTATTAATCTAATGATTATCTCTAAAACTATACTAGGAAATTAAATAACAATGAAAGTTTTAATATACAAATGTGAAATTTGGAAACCCACTGGCTACTCCGTTTAGGAATTTATATTTAGATTTTTTTTTTTGTTGGAACAGGAATTGATGGGAAAACTTCCCTTAAGATAATTTGAAAATGATGACAACGATCATGCTTCCCATCTTATAAGGTCATTGTCCCCTCAATAATTTTACATAAATATCTTAAAATTTTTATATACATTTAATAGTGATTTTATTACATCTTTGAGTATGACTAATTCTAATATGTATTGTTTCAATTAATAGTATTAAGTCAAAATTAGATTGTTATTCAAATGAGTTTGTTTTGCTTGATATTTCAAATGCATAAATTTTTGACATACAAAATTAGTGAAAACAAAATGGATTATTATTATTATTTTTGAGTGTTTGGAATTTTTAAGATTTGTTTAGAACTTGACATTAATTTGTCTTAATTTTTTAATTTGATTAGAGCATAACATAAATAAGTAGCTTTTATATTTAATTATATATATATATTAATATTATTATTTTTGTAATTTTCTTTCAAAAAACTTTTAATTTTCATAAAGATTCGCATCACTATAAAAATGAGAATATAAAAAAGTTTCTCACAAAGTAAGGAATGAGGATAGAGATAAAAAAAAAAAAAAAACATTATAATAAGAATGATTTAGGGTTTAATTGCTATCCCTATATACTACAGTTATTTTTTACATACATTTACACTAAGTTCAATAGGGTTTCTTGAAAATGAAAGAGGTGTGAATTATAAATAATGACGTGATTTTCTGAGTTGTATACGGTTCTTTTTATAAACTGTTGTATTTTGTTTTGAATGGAACTTTTTAAGCCAATATATATATATATATATATATATAATTTTAAAAGTACTCATAAAAGTATGGAGATTTTATTATTTTTATAAAAATATATTATGATCACAAGATCATGCTTTCGATTATATGTGTGGACAAAAAAGTGTTTGTCTATTGTAAACTTTGCAGATATGATACTGTATAAAACTTATACTCTATTCTTTTTAATTTGACATATATGCATTTTTTTATAAATTTATAAACATATTTTGTTTCATAAATGATTATCTATATTTCTAAAAAATCACAAAACACATACAGTGAATTTTAGTCTATACAAAATAAATGAAAAATAAAGTTAAATAAAATTTTATAATAAACACTTATAAACTTATCAGCTAGATATTAAAATACGAAATTTTCTTTAAATAAGACAAATCTCTAAAAATGAAGCTTTAGCTACTAACTATCCACAGACATATATATAAATGATATTAAAAAATATTAATAAATGAGTTTCTATTAACATTTGTCGCAGCATACAACAACTATGTGATTTTATCTCAATCATTGAAAATTTATTTCACAACTTAATATAATGGTTTTCAGACCGCAATTTAATAAAGGATAAAGTTTTGAATATGCATAATATACATGCAACCCATAATGTGTATATATTTATTCATTTTGCTTATAGATAAATTCTTATATATCTATTAATATATTATATTATTAAAATAAATAAAATCATTTAAATATAATTATATATATAATTTTAAATTATAATGATGATTATTGGAGATATTTTACTTTTATATTTTATTTTTAAAATATATTTTATGTAAATGGCTTTTTGGTTGAAGAAAAACTGATTTACAATAATTTTCTTCAAAATACTGATCTATAAATTTAATGATTCATAAAAAATTATATTTTTATAAATTCTTTGAGTAGATAAAATTGTTGTAAGTAGTTTCATGTCATTCTGTATATTGTTCAAGATCAACATTTTTTTCAAACAATTTTAAGAGTACATCTCCAGTATATTATATTCAAATAAATAATTTTTAAATATTAATTCCAAAATTTAAATATACATAATAAAAATAAAAAATACAGGGGCCTGTAGCATGACTTGTATCAGAGAAATATGTGATTTGTTTTGTATGTAACTCCTTCGAGAATAATGAATAGATTCTCACTCTTACAGTATAATATATTTAAAATAAAATAATTTTTTAATAATAATTCCATCATTTAATTCCATATTATTAAAGTAAAAAAATATCAACTCTGAAGCATGGCTTGTATACGTGATTTGTTTTGTATACTACTCTTTTTACAAAGTAAATAGACTTACTCCCGTGATGCGATACAACAAAGAGAATCGAATTACAGAAGATTGACAACAGCATTATTATACCGAAAGATGTTACGACCAAAAAGCGACTAAAATACCTGCAAAAGTACTACTATTTAGAAAAAAATATGATCTAATCTTAATATATTTACATAATAATTAATTTAGTATATCAATTTTAATAAAATTATTTGAAATAAAAAGTGAGAGTTATCAAATAAATAATTTCATTAAAATTAATATATCAAATTAACTACCATGTAAATGTATCAATACTAGTTAATATTTTTTTTAATTATTTATGAAAAAGCACTGGAGCTGGTAATAAATGGGCTTCTTCTATTGTCGTACCATCAATTGATTCACGTTTTTTTTTGGAGTCCTACAACTTTTCATACAATGCCTATTAAACTTTTTTGTTTCTTATTTATTAATTATTCAATATTTTTAAATCACTAACATTAATTTTAAAATTTATTTTACATAATTTAATAATTTTTCATATGATAAATTTTGTCTAAAGTCCGTTGTTAAATTAAAGCTTTTATTATAACGACCATCTTTATGAAATTTAATAGGAATATATGTAAAATTATTTTATGCTTTATTACTTAATTTAAAACTTAAATATAATTAGTATATTTTGAAAATAAAATTTTAATATTTAATTATGTACTTAAAATTGTTCAATGTTCATACAAAACAAATTAGATCAATAAAAATTATAATATATAATACGATATTAAAAATGTAATAAAACCTAATGTTAGATCAGTATCATCTGATCACGCATATATCTCGTATCTTCTATCCTTTGAATATGTTAGCTCGCACTTAGACTTCGAACTTTTAGTTGGTTGAATATAGGTGCCTACAAACGAAAATTGTTTGGAGCGGTAAGGAATTGGTTTTTAAAGAAATTGCAAAAAAATATCATTAAAAATCTATTATTTATTATATATATATAAATAAAGTAAGTTTCTTTCAACATAAAAATTTAGTTGATTGATGAGAAGGTTTTGTTGAGTTCTTAACAATGATTTGCTTCATTCATTTTTCTAAAGCAAAATTGTTCGGAGCGGTTAAGATTTGGTTTTTAATGAAATTGCAAAAATCATTTAAAATCTATTATCTATTATATATAAATACAATAAATTTTATTTAACATGAAAAGTTTGTTGATTAATAAAAAGACTTTGTCAAGTTCTTAACAGTAATTTGGTTCATTCATTTTTTCACAAAGGAAAATTGTTTGGAGCGGTTAGGATTTGTTTTTAATGAAATTGTAAAAAAAAATATTAAAAATCTATTATCTATTATATAAAAATAAAATAGACTCCATTTAATATCAGGGTTCCCTTAATTAACAAGAAAATTATGTTGAGTAAATTATCAACTCTTCATGTGATAATTTTTTATTTTTTTTATATATATGTATTAAGAATTTTTTGAAAATGCGTAAATTCTTCGTAATTAATAAAAAAAGTAATAAAATAATTAATGTGTATAAATTTTTTATAATCATCACAAAATAATTAATTAATTAATTACTATTAAATCAAAAAAAATTTAAATATTGTTGATTTAAAATATATTCACACATAATAAAACATATTAATAATCTCTGATACCCGCGGACAAATAAACCAGTTTAATAGAAAAACACTCTCCAACAATAACATTTATTAAAAAAATAGAAAATGCATGTTCTGGTATTTATTATTGCCGTGATTGAGAATGAAACACATGATTTTCGGTTTACAAGTCTTACAAGTAATTAATGACAACGAGGGGGGGACTACCACATAATTTAAGGGAAAATATATGTTCAAAGCTTTGATTTTATCAAAACATATTCTGAAGACAGATTATAGGGCAAATGCAAATTGAAAGACGTCTTGTATTGTACATATATTAAAATGTGTTTCTTTGACATGCGATCTTGAAGCTTCAAACAATGCTGGGGGCCACACCACGGGGTGTCGCTTTTTTATCAACCTCGAACTTTCTTCTTCTCAATATCCATATGAATGAACCCTAAAAAGTTTCATTTATTATATGATTGTCTTTATCTTTTTTTTATTCTTTTGACCCCTTAGATATATCTAAATCTTTTATATATCTTTTTCAAGGAAAGAAAAGAGAAAAATAGTATAGAAATGATACTTAATTCATATTCATTGTAAATTCTATTTATATATAATCTTTACTTCGAAGTAATTCATACAATATATATATATATATATATATATATAATTTATAATTGAATTTGATTTGAATATGCATGCATATCTACTGCTCCAGTTTTTTCCTTTCTTCTCAATTGTCAATGGTATTTTATATATTTAAAATGCTGAATCACGTTGATATTTAATATTTATATGGTGGTGGTTATCATTAATTACTATGTGATTATGAGACATAGAAATTAACTGCCATGAATCACATGCAATTTCAAAATAAAAAATGATATAAAGGGAGTAAAAATATGATTTTTTAAATTACTCTTTTTTATTTAAATAAATAATGCATTTGATTATAAATATCCATCATAAAAGAAACCACATGATTTTAGTAAAAAAAATAATGAAAAAATGACTCATCACGATCGTAATTAACCTCAGTCATCTCTATAAACTATTAATGAAGGGTTCTTATATACAAATTAATTTAAGGTATAAAGTTTTCTCTCTAATTTCAAGGAAAAAAAATTTAAAAAGTTAAGTATGACTTAGGACTACGATTATTTCGTGTTCAATCAGATTTCTGGCTTTTTAGTTACGTTGAAAAAATTTGGTTGAATGAAGTAGAGGGAAAAAAAAAGAAGGTAAAAATGAAGTAGGAGTCACAAGAAAGGAAGGCAAAAATCTTGGGAACGAAACAGTTGTTGGGTTGTTCGTGATGGAGGTTGAAAGGGAAACTGAGAAAAAAGGTGAACAAGTGGAAGAAGAAGACTGAGAGAGGAAAAGATAAATGGACAGATGAACGACAGCGAAAATGAGAAAGAGCGAGGGATACGGAGTCAAGCGAATGATGTATTCAACTCTAAAATTAATATCAGAAAATTAAACCCTTTGAAATAATGGCTCATCTAGTAATTATTTACCTGGTGGTTATACCTAAAATTATTCCAAAAAATTATAATATATATAATTAACTTAATATATAAAGTATTTCCTCTATTAACCAGGACTTAGGACCACAGTTATTTTCTACAGAAATCGTCAGATGTGCATAAAGTTGGCAACGTAGGTTGAACAATGTCAGAGAAAATAAAATAGAAGGGGTAAAACTGAAGTAGGAGTCCGAGTCAGAAGAAAGGAATTATAGAGAAAGACGCGGGGCTATAAAGAAGTGGAAGAAGAAGACAGAGGGAGGGAAGGATGGATGGACAGAGGAATCACAGCGAGGAGCGAGGGATACGGAGTGAAGAGGAAGAGGGAGGCAACGTGTCCAAGTCAATAAGAAGAAGAAGGAGGAGGGGTGGGTCCCACAGAGAGGGGCCAGTGCCTCCATCGAAAGCGTTGACTTAGACTACACTTTCTCACGTGGCTTGCGCGCCGGCCCAATCGGGGCCCCGACCTTTTCGAACGCGTCAGTCTCATTACCCTTCCCTCCCTCCTTTTGACACTCCACTTTTTTTTTTTTTTTTTTGAATAACAATAAATTAATTATTTAAACACTCAAAATTTTATATTTTTTTCACTTTAATCTTTTAAAAATAAATCAAAACTTAATCTTTCGTTATTTTCTCCCAATCAAAGTGATCTTAATTATTCTTGATGACTTGAATTGGTTCAAGTGTTGCTCATTTTCTCGAAGCCTGACAGGTAGAATAAGATCATTGAAGAACTAGATTACAATATTCTATCTTTTGAAGGCTAAATTGGGAGGTGAGTGATATTTGAGGGAATTAAATTAATAATTAATTATAATGATAATGAATTACTTAAATTAATGAAGCCCTATTAAATTTTAAACAATTATGTATATGGCACATATAAGCTTCTTAAATTTAATAGAAAATGTTCTAATATAATAATTTTCTCTAGTTTTATATTTAAAAAAATAGGTATATAAACATATCAAAAATAAATTCATGAAAGAAAAAGTTATCTGTATTTTTTGTGGTATTC
The DNA here is from genome assembly GCA_037074485.1 of Delonix regia. Taxonomy (NCBI): domain Eukaryota; kingdom Viridiplantae; phylum Streptophyta; class Magnoliopsida; order Fabales; family Fabaceae; genus Delonix; species Delonix regia. Next base: position 12,343,252 of record CM073456.1, on the reverse strand, counting down.
ATATAATTTTCATGAACCACCTGAAAATTGTTTTGCAACTGAATAATTCTATTTATTTATTTATTTATCTTTTTTTGGACAATTTATTTATTTATTTATCTAAAGAAACAGAACGATTTTAAAGTCAATTGATTATGTGTTAACTAATATAATAATAAAAAAATTTAGGAATTTTTTTATTATATTAGTTAACACATAATCAATTTAGGACTTTTTCAATGAGCTTTATTACCTATATTTTATTGACAAATAAATATCAATAAAATCAAGCATATTTATCTAAGGAAATAATAGAATAATTGTTTTGATGGTTTTATTCAAAGTTACAAAATAATTAAAGGATGAGAAAACTCCAGCAGAGCTTGAAAGAGGTTAATTTATTCCGTGAATTGCTAGATATTGTGAAAATTATATCTTCGTCAAACTTGGATCTTAAAAAAAGAATACTGGAAGATAGTAATATTGACTTTATTTAAGGATATTCTATGCACATATTCTAAAACCAAAAAATACAGGCCAATTAAACCTTAAATTCAACATTAGTATGTGTTAAACATAAGGCAAACATAAAGGACACTTCTACAAGTACACACTTGAATTGTGGTATACTTCTCCAGTGGACTCAGCTTCCCCTTTTTTATTGCCGAGTCCATTGCATCGTTCTCAAAGATTTGAGTCTTCTCTCTCTCTCTCTCTCTCGCTGATTGTATTGAAATTGAAATTTATGGCCAGAGGGGGTGGACTCTCCATTGATTCAGATCCACTTGGGAGCTTCTTCGTCCACAATCCCATTGTTTTAAACTCTTTCCCAGAAGATAGCATCAGTAAGTGGAAGCCCAGTCCCGCCATGGATGGCTTCAATAAGAGGTCTCCACCCTCTACCCTCCCCTTCCAAGTCAACCTCAACTCTGCCCAAGATCCCCACCGCTCTCCTCCTCATCCCTCTCATGGCCTCAAGTCCCACATCGACGAGATGAACTTCTTCTCCAACACCAAAAAGGATCTGAATCTTCCCTCCTCCTCCTCCTGCTCCTCTGTCTCTGTCTCTGCCTCTGCCTCTGCTTCTGCTCTTTCCAAACATGATCTTTCCTCCTCTCCACCTCTCTTGCCTTTCAAAGTAAACGTACGTGAGTGCCTTCTGTCATTTTTCATTCTGCTTTGTTTATTGTTCCTTTATGATCCTGGTATGCTTATGGAATTTTCGTTTCTTATTTTTAATTCTAGACTGGTCTGAATCTTCTTACTGCCAACACTAGCAGTGATCTTTCCATGGTGGACGATGGCTTGTCAGCTCTTTCAGAAGATAAAAGAGCTAAGGGCGAGGTAAGAAGATCGAAAGTTAGATTCATCCCACGCAAGATTAATCCAATGAAAGTAATTGGTTTTCCTTTTGGAATTAAACATGGGTTAGCTCTATATTTGAGTATGAATGATATGGTGTGTTTTTGGTTCAGCTGGCTGCTCTTCAAGCCGAACTTGAGCGAATGAAAGTGGAAAATCATCGATTGAGGGAAATGCTCGATGAGGTGAATAATAGCTATAATGGACTCCATTTGCATTACGTAAATATGATGCAGAATCAGAAGAGTGATCATGACGCTGAGGATCAGTTTAACGAAAAAGAAACAGGGAAGAAACAAACTGGGAATGGAGTGCTAGTGCCTAGACAGTTCATAGATCTTGGCCTCGCTAATAATCCTGATGCTGATGAGCCTTCTCGTTCTTCCTCAGCGGGAAGGGATGGATCGCCGCCGGGACATAACGTCGAAGTGGCTTCCAAAGAAATTGGCAGCAGAAAGAAAGGAATCAGTGATGAGGGACTCGTGCTTGAACAAGATAAGAAGGAATTTGGCAGGGCAATTGAAGGAGAGGATAGCCCTCCAGCTGAAGCTTTCGCCACTAACAAGATCCCAAGATTCAATCCTCCGGAAAACGTTGATCAAGCCGAGACTACCATCAGAAAGGCTAGAGTTTCAGTTCGAGCTCGATCAGAGGCACCCATGGCACGTTTTAGATTTCACATATTTTTTCTTTCAGAAAAGAAATTTAATTTAGCTAATCGAATATTGTTAATTAATTTCAGATTACGGATGGGTGTCAATGGCGAAAGTATGGGCAGAAAATGGCCAAAGGAAACCCATGTCCTCGAGCTTATTATCGGTGCACCATGGCTGCAGGTTGCCCAGTGAGAAAACAAGTATTACTTCCATTTTCCACCCTCAGGTTGATTGATTAGCATGCTTTAAGGTTATTGATTTGAGGGCTAATATGATCTGATTCTGATATGCCCAAACCAACAGGTACAAAGGTGTGCTGAGGACAAAACAATCCTGATCACAACCTATGAAGGGAACCACAACCACCCTTTGCCTCCGGCAGCCATGACAATGGCACAGACAACCTCGTCAGCTGCAAGAATGTTACTCTCAGGATCAATGTCGAGCACAGATGGACTAATGAACGCAAATTTCCTCACAAGGGCACTCCTTCCATGTTCCTCTAGCGTGGCTACTATCTCAGCCTCAGCTCCATTTCCGACTGTTACATTGGACCTAACTCAAAACCCTAACCCCTTACAGTTCCCGAGGCCTCCGACCCAATTCCAGATTCCCTTCCCACCTCAGAACTTCGCCAATTCTCCTGCATCGTTGCTGCCCCAGATATTTGGTCAGGCGCTATATAACCAATCCAAGTTTTCTGGGCTTCAAATGTCTCAGGAAGCTGAGACTTCCCAATCGTCTCAGCAGGCGGCGCCGCTGCCCCCGCCGCCGCACCTGGCTGACACGGTAAGTGCTGCCACTGCCATTGCGGCGGACCCCAACTTCACAGCGGCTCTGGCGGCGGCCATCACTTCCATCATTGGTGGTGCTCAGCCAAACAACAACAGTAGCAATAATGGTAATCTCCCTGCCAGCAACAATAGCAATGGCAACAATAACAATGCCAGCGGAATCAGCAAAATCAGCAATTCGAATTTCTCAGGGAATTAATTGATCGACATTGATCTGTTCTTTTCTTTTCTTTCATCCTCTTGGGCTCAGAAGGTTGAGCTGATCCTTCTTCAAATAAAAATTATATTTTTATTTATTCCTTTGTTTATTTTGTCAGGAAGAATAGTACAAGAGATACAACTTGATTGATATTCTTTGTTACGTCAAAATTTTGAAGTCTTACATACAGAAGAAAGTTTTTGTAACGATACGGACATAAAGAAGTTTGTTTTGGCTTTCGATGGGTCATTAATTTTTGTATTGATTTTGCTTGTATCTTTCTCATGGAAGAAGAAGCTAAAGCTTGAAGAGAAAAGAACAAAAAGAAGAGATGTGGTAGGAGTTGCGTGTACCAAATGGCAGAGGACATGGACAGGCAGTCAAGAATAGCGTCTGAGAGTGGTTGGAGAGGATGTCATTCCTTTGGACTCGGCATTCAAAAGAAATTTAAGATTAATTGTGAGAGAAATATGAAGAAATGTGAACAGGGTGAGACATGTATCTTCAACATGTCTTCTTCCGTGCGAGTTGTTGGCAGAGAAGACTAATAAGAATCTTTAGCAAATCATGTGTACTACATTCTATCAAAGATGAGAAGTAAGTTGAATCTCATCCTCTATTTCTGTGGGCGGCGAATGCATGTGAAGTAGATACAAGTGTTAACATTCACGAGATGGATAATAATTCAAAAATACAATACACAATCTGAGAGAACTGTTTCTTCATTAAAACGCTGCCTTTAAAAAGGATACTTAATTTCAGTCAATTCCTTATTAATTATTATAATCAATGTATTTATTTTTTAGATCAAAATGGGAGTTGAGTTTCAAGTTGATGGTATCGGCGTGCTTCATCATTTATCTGTTGCATGCCTTCACTTGCAATTTGTAGACTCAAATAAGTACTAAGCTATGATTCTTGAATGGTCAGGCGAACCCAGCATTCCCATGCTTCTCTGACTCATATATATATATATATATATATATATATATATATATATATATATATATATATATTGTAGTCGCAATCAAACTTAATTATGAGCATGAACTTTCTCTCTTTTTTTGTCTTTTATTTTTCTGGCAATGATGACCCAAGATTGTAATTCTATATATGCTGCACGGCCACGAGCATTACATGATCTTTCAATTAAAAGTTGCTTGCAAAATCAATATCGAATACGTTCACATCACAAGTAACATTTATGTATCAAGTGATTAAATAAATTAGATTATTTATAATTTGAATTAAAGTTTAATTTAAATGGATCAACTAATTTAAATTTAAATTATTTCAATTAACCAATCATGTAAAATTTAATGTAGCTAACTGATTGAATTTGTATCACATTTGTTTTATTCAAATTCCAATTGTAGGATTTGTACCGTTTCAATTTCTAGTGTCCTATATTCTTTTATTAATAGAGGAGCTATGGAGTTTTGTGATAAATTTAAATCTCATCTTTAGATGTAGCTGAGTAAAACTATAAATATTTTCTCCTTCTTCTCGATCTCTTGATGGTAATCTTATATAACGGAAATCAAACAAATATTCTTATATATCAATAATCTATTAAAAATTGAATACTTCAAGTTGGTGCCTTTGATGTACTCATGCATCTTAACTAGTTAATTTGGCCATGGAATACACGGCACTCAGAGAAAATTAAGTTTTACAATATGTTGATATATTTTAAATTAACAATATTTGTAAGTGTTAGTAAAATATTAAATTTAGTAACATATTGTAATATAAAAAAATATAATAAATTAAAAAAAGTCCATAAATTTAGTTAAGTGAGATTGTTGATAAGAAAGTGATGATAATAGGTTTATTAATAGAGCACTATAATAAATCATTCAATCATATCTTATTATTTTTTTGTTTTAATTTTAGGTTGTGTCAAATTATATTTATAATTTCTTATTAAATATTTTAAAAGGTATTTATTAATTAATTCATTATTAATTTCGTTCAATTTGAAGAATTCCTAGCTTAGAAAAATTATTCATTAATTTTCTAGTTCATTCTAAAAAAATTCTTACAATTTAAAAAATTAGAGGTAGTTAATTAATTCATGAATTAGTTACTTTATTATTATTCTCGTTAATTATAAAAAATTTACGTAAATTAATAACTTCATTATTTTTTTAATTGACTATAAAGAATTTATATATCTCAAATAATTCTTAATATATGTATGAGAAAGATAATAATTCATCGCATAAGGAATTAAGAGTTTGTTCAATAAAACCTCTTCATCAATTAACGAAACTCTTACGTTAAATAGAACTTATTTTGCTTATATATAATTGATAATAGGTAATAACCTTGTGAATCAACTTTTAATTAATCACCCTTTGAGTCACAATAATCACTCTAAGTTCAAACTAGAATAAAAAATATACCATAACTTATTTATTTAAATTTGACCTAGTTTATAATTTAATATAAATATTTATTTTAAATAATTAATCTTATAATATTCACTAATCATTTTCAACCTTCACATGTGTTTAGACAAAGTTTTTTCTTTGGGTTAAAATAATGAATTAGTCCTTTAACTTTATTTATTATTTTAAAATGGTACCCTAAGTTTAAAATATTTTGAAATAATCTTTTAAATTTTAAATTTGTCTAATTAACAACCTTTTCAAGTAAAAATTATTAATAATTTAACAGTGTTAATTTCCTTACTTACATGGAAGCCACGTGTATAATTTTTTTTGTTTTAAATAATGATTTGGCATCTAATTATTATTTGCAGTATAACCAAAAAAAAAAAAAAACACAAAACACAAAACGTCATTCAATGAAATACCTATAAGATTCCTCACAAAACTTCAAAATCTAGTGACGACACCCAAATGCAACTACTTACTGAATAGTAGTTACTCAAAATATGAATAAAAGTTAGTTTGAATGTAGGATTTCAATCTGCGAGCATCCAAATGCAACTACTTACTGCATTTGTTATTAAATTAGTTTGTCAGGGATTAAACAGATTTCAATCTGCGAGCACCCAAATTAAATTACCTTGTTAATATCCTTCATTAGCACTATACTATTTTAAGATTAAACAGATTGAATAAATTAAAATACTCATTAATGTGAAATGTAAAATAATTAAATAAATATAAACATAGGATGCAAAATGTACTAGACTAACAAAAAGATATACACATATAGCTCAAATTAACAACGCATTTTATTTGATGTTTTATCTTTACCTTAACCAACACATGTGTATAAGATTCAAATAAAATGAGAATCTTTTGGTCCATGTATAAAGATAAACAATGTTATTAAACTCGTAAGTTTAAATAGACTTATAAATGAGATGTAAATTTATAACATAAACTTATAAAACTTGATCTCTATTAATAAATAATTATTAAATATAACCAAATCTAAAAAATATAAATAAAAATTCATATATAAATATAAAATATTATCATAATAACACAAATTATAAAACTATTGAATAATAAAAAAAATTAATTAGGAAAGTATATTTAGATCATAGAACTTTCAATTATAATTAATTGGGTAGAGATTGGGTTTAACATTTTTTGTTGCAAGCATTAAGTATAAAATCTATTAAAGAAAATTAAGAGCAATACTTGCCATTATAATACTCACAAATTTATAAATCCAAATAATTTAAATTTAAAACAACAATAATTTTAATAGTAACAACTATGTATTTTAAGTTATGTAATGGAAATTTTTTTAAAAAAGTTTAAAGTAGAATTAACCATTTAATTACAATGTAATATTTTATTTATTATTAATTGCAAGTAGAATATATTAGAGTTATAACAATGTATTTGTATCTATAAAATAAGTTTTTTTTTTATGTTTAATAGTTGAAATAATTGGGTTGGACTTAAAAGTTTCTTAATTTTTTTTTAAAGAAGTTGATTGGAATGCTAGATTATCTAGATTTGGCCACAAATTAAAAAAAAAAAATTAACTAGGTTGACTCTAGTAAAATTTATTGAACCCATTTGTTGAAGAAAGTAAAATTTTGATGTTATAAATTCTCCATGGAAGTTTTTCATTGTAATAGGTTTTAGTAGTTCTACTTTGAACATATATTCTTAAGACCCACTGTAAGCAATATTAAGCTAATAAAATTTGTCTTTAAGCACTCATGGTCTTTGTTTCTGAGTTCTACAAGTTGAACTAGTTGATATTACTTTGAAAGGTTTCCAACCAATTTTCCTTGTGCCCCGTTAGATGCTAACTTCTATCCTAGTCAATTGGAGTGTTTTAGAAAGATCCCAGTCGACTAGCCTCTGTGCCCAATCAACAAGCATGCTTTTGTGTTGCCCCAGTCAGTTGCTAGCTAGGGCCTTAGTCTGCTAGGAGTTCTTTGTTAGTCTCCAATTGACTAGTATTCAACCACCTTACTATCTCAGTTTAAACCTAGTGAACTATTTGCCTTAAAGCCATTTAATTGAGAGTTCTCTATGAGCGACCAGTTGACTTACTATTGGCCAACAGCCGATTGTCGAGGTCTTGTTTTGAAATTTTAACAAAAATATAAAGAGACTAGTTGACTAGGATTAATCCAGCAGTTAACTAGTATAGTGGTAGAAAAACTATTATTGCTTTTCAATAGTTATTTTTGTACAATTTGACTTACCTCTTGTCTCTAACAGATCTCTTGGACCCTGTGTTATAATATGAGACCTATAAACTCTTAAAAGACATAAGAACATTCTTTAGTGCCTTTATCATAAGAAATTATCTCTCTTGCATTAGCATTTCATTTTTCTATATACTTTGTTATTTGGAGTTTTTTTTTTTTTGTATAACTTTCTCATTCGAGAGTGTAATTTTAATGAGTGTATTTTTTGAGGAAAACAAGTTCTAAGCTTGGGTTAAGGAAGAGTTTTTCTTTGGTATTGTATTATATTGATTGATATCATGAAAAATCTTAAGAAGTTGTTTCGGAATTAGATGTAGGCTTGAATTTAAGTTAAACAAAATAAACATTTGTGTTGTATCTCATATCCCTTGCTCCTATTATATTCTTCATTTAAAGTTTTAGAGTATGTATTTTGTTTTCTACTTGTTTCAACTTTGAACTAGTCTTTAAAAGTTTTGAAGTTTTAGAAATATTTTTTAACACCCAATTCACTTCGTCTTTGAGTGCTAGAATTATTTTTTCATCTAAGAACATAAAATTGGCAAGCTTGGTAATTATTATCATCTTTAAATATGCTTTCATCTATATTGCATCATCTTGGCATCTAGTTAAGCTGTTGCATCTTTTACTTTAGCAATGGTTTCGTCAATATCCTCATACGTAGTTGCATTATATATCCCTTACACCGAAAACCATTTCAGCACCAATTTCAACCACTTGAAGCAACTAATCATTAATTCATTATTTACAATTGCAAACATAATCAACGAATGGGATTTAAGTTTATTTCATATCGTTAATTACTGTTTTGGTATTCCTTATATTCCGTTGTAGGGCTGGTGAGAATCATGATTTCTAGTAGGCCTTTGTTGTTTTGTTTCTAGTAGTCTGGGCCAGGCTTCGATAAATGAAAAAAGCCTATGGCTTGTTTTGAAAGTCACAAAGTCACAGGGCCACATTAGAGAAGGCAGAAGCTCCAAGACGAGCTCAGTCTTCCCAAATGGCATTTAAAAAGTTATTCACTACATTGAGTTTATTTCGTCTTTTTGTTTTTATTTGTTTCTATTTTTTAAGTAAATTTTCACTTTGATCCCGATAGACTTTTATTAAAAAATTTAGTTCTTCATAAAATTTCATATTATATGTGGTTGCATTTGTTAATTTCATTTACAGTAGATTGATAGAAGTATATATATTTTTTATAATTATTTTATTTATGAGAAATATTCATATATATATATATATATATATACATATATATATGAACAAATTGAGAATGTAATTTTATGAAGGACCAAATAAAAAAACACTTTATTTGTAAAGGACCAAATTAAAAAAAAGCAATTATACGAGAGATTAAATGAAAAATTATCCATATTTGAGGGCTCAAATGGGGATTTACTCTACTTTTTAAACAAGAAATGAAAATGAAAATGTGCTTGGTGAATGGTAGAGTTTAGTTAGAATTTTTCAAAGGGAAAAAAGGAAATGTGTAAAAGAATTATAATCTTCCATTTAATGACAAGTCACTTTTGTAGTTATGCTAGAAAGTACAATAACAAGTCATTTTTGTAATTGTGCAATAAAGTAAGCACTTTAACCATATAAACATCGATGTTTATTGATGGTCAAACTAAAAAATAAACAAGATTTATTATCGTTTAAATCAATTTAATTTGAAAACAAGGACGACTTGACACAACAAGCGTAATTCGTTAATTATAAAAAAAATTGTAATTGAACATAACTTTTTAAAAAATAAAATTAAGCATTAGATTCTTCCTCTTTTTTGGCAGGAGTATGTTGCGCTTTATGACGTTTGTTTCAGCCCAGCTTTAAAACTTGGGCTTCATGGATTCAATGTGTTGGGCCTCCTCTGTTCTCTGGTTTGGAGGCCCACTACTTGCCATTTTCCCAAGATATTTGACAAAAAATAAAATATCTACTTCTCCTCCTTTTCTTTGGAGCCTCTGTCTCTATGCTATACCATAATGAATGTAATCATGCGTTCTACTTTGTGTGCGCATGTGTGAGAGAGGCAGAATTGTCCCTCGGAATCTATTAAGGTCCATTCACGTAGTGACAAAACGAGGCATTTTGGTTTATTATTTTTTTATCAGATTATAATGATTAATTATTACAGTTGTACTGATTACTTCTCTAATCCCTTACGTCAGATTATAGTAAATCTTTACTCGTACCCCATAACGGAGCGTCCAAGCAAACACCAAATGTTATTATTTTTTTATTAGTAATTCAAAATTTGTCGGCTAACGAAGCCCATCATTTTTTCGTCCAGCCAATCCAAAACAAAGTACCATTCTCTCCTTTTTTTTTTTTCCTTCCTTTTTCACGTTAAAAGCAACCATCATCATCAGAAATTAAAACTTTAAACAAAAAGAAATAAAAAAACAACAATATTAACATATAAGGGCTGGTTGGGATCAAATATGAGTGAGTACAGAAATTCTTATGATAAATAGAAGTAGACTGACACATAGAGTTATAAATAGCAATGACACATAAATATAATGTTTTATGATTTATGATGTAACATAATCAGTAATGAGATAAGATTTATTACAAAATTATTTCAATGGATGTTGTAAGCTTTTATAATTTGAATTTTGTTAACGAGTATCTTTAATCCTTAAAATATTAATTAAGAATAATTTATTATGCATAACAAATAATCATTAACCAATAAAATTAGTTAAAGATTATTTATTATATTTATTATTAATAATAATAAATACTTGCATACTAATTTATTGGTTAAGATAAATTTATTATGAATAATAAATTATTCTTAATCAATGCCCTTAAGATACTTGTTAAGTAAATCCTTATACTTTTAAGGCGTATGGATCTTTGATAGTTAAGGGTATTAATTGGATTAAATGATTTTTATTAGTTGTATTTAATTTTTTAAATGTTGGTAGTTGATAGATTACAGTTTTAAAAAATTATTAATTTCAAATTTTAAAAAATTACTGCAATTGAAATTTTTTTAAATTATTAACTATTAAATATACAATTTTTAAATATGAACTATTGTGAAAAAAATCCTAATTCAATTCTAACGTAACATAGACATTCGTTAACTTTTTTTATTCATTATTTTGAATTAGAGGATGATTTTTTTCCCCTTAGTTTCACGTCCTTCTTTTTCCTGTCCCAATTAAATTGCTGATTTTGGTGGATGATTTAGAAACAAAACACAAAGTGAGTTTTAATACGGAAGAGAGATGCGATACTGTGCCAAACCCGATTGTAATGGGATCGCATTGATGCTTTTCAGAATGTATGAAATCATGAAGTCTTTATATATTTTCGAAGACAAAACCTTTTGTCTGTTCCAACATGTCATCTTTTACCTTCCAATCTTAGGCTTTGAACTAACATGTGAGCCCTGCACAGCGCGCATACGCCTTTCATGATATTTACTCACAAACGTGTAGGAAACCACGAGAAAATTTAACCAATTTCTCAAAACCACTCGCAGTTTCTTTTGACAGATTTGTGCATGTTTACTATATGGTATATCTTCATTAAATTATTTAATTTCAGTAACACAGTAGGATATCCTAATTATTTAAATAGAAAACATTTTTTTAACTAAAGGCTGAAAGATAAAATTACATAATATGTATAGTATCTGAACAATTTGAATGTCCTATTTTATATACACTCACAAACTTAAACCCATCTGTGGGACTTGAAATGCCTCATAACGGACCTCAATAAAAGCCTTTGTGACCGATCTTTATTTTTGGGTTATTGAATTATGTGTAAAAGCTTATATGTTCATAAGATTGTAAGGTTAATTGATTTAAATAGTGAAAATACCATGTTAATTAAACTAGAGAGTGAATATAGGATTTGTCATACCCGAAATACGACTGCCTGGTACAAGAAAGAATAATCTCGTGTTTCGCTTAAGAAAAATGAAAATCAAAATTTAATAGTTGCCACCAAAATAAAATAAAAAAAACCTTCGAAAATCAATTAAAATGATAAGATGGTTTGCGAACTAGAAATTAAGTCTACGAGTCGGTTGTGCATGAGAAAGGTGTTAGGCACCTCACAGCACTTATTCTTAAGAACGATTATCCAAAGTTGATTAAGTAAAATAAGTATGACTTTCTTTCAAATTTTGATTACTCTTATCAATCACGCGGGAAAAATGGGAAAATAATAAAGAAATCAAGAAAATAAAATAAAGGAAGAAAAATAAAATATTTACAAAGGTAAACTTGACTCAGGATTAAAGCTTAGGGCTTATGTTTTATGCAATAGGGATCAAAGTTCACGTAGTTCGACTAAAAAGATGTGTTTGTTGGTTAGTGATTTTTATTTTTGCAAAAGAAAAAGTTAAAATTAAACCAATTTTTGTGACCAATGGGACTGCAATTTAGTTGGTGTGTTTTAATTGACAAAATTAATATAATATCACTTTTTTTTCTCCTTTCATTTTCTTTCTTTTTAATTTTTGTTTATTTTTTTATTTGAATTTTCATTTCGATTTTGAAAGTGACATAAAATTATAATGAAAAGGGATTTTTTAGGATTTTTTTTTTAATTTTATGATCTTTTTGTATGTTTTGAAATTGTATGTTAACTTTAAAAATCTAAAGAGATTAGAGATCTCACATGGTTTCTATCAATTAACTTTTAAGTGCTTGCAGAGACTAATGACCTCATGTGACAACTACTATTGAAAAATCCAAAGATAGATGATTTCAGTGACTTAGTAGTTATTTTATTTTTTGAGTTTTTGAAAGTTGGATATTAACTTTCAAAGTTTGAAGAGACTAGAGTCTCACATGACTTTTACTTATTGATTTTTAAGTGCCTTAGGAAACTAATAATCCTATATAGCAACCTTCATAAAAAGGACAAATGTATTTATTATCACAATTTAAAAATTATTTGATCTTAATACTATTTATTTGTATTTACTTATTTATTTAAGAAATCGTGTGTTAACTTTTGAAATGACTAAAGTCTTATATGCTCTCTACTTGTTGATTCTTAAATGTTTAAGGATTCTTCCTTCTCTGCTGATTGCTCATCTCTACTTTATGTTAGCCAATATAAGGACGAAGGACGAAATTTCTCCTTTATACTTCACTCTTCCTCCTTAAACTCTCTTATGCTAGATTCTCAACACCTTTTGCTTAGCTCTATTTCTTTTCTGCACTTGTTCTCTGCCCCCTCATCTCTGTCTTGGGCTCTCCTTACTATTGAAGCCTTTGTTCCTTCATCTTTAAGCATGGATGTTAGCTTCCATTTTGCTTCTTGTTCATTTTTCTTTCTCCCAGTTCTGCTCCTTCTGAAATGCCTTTAGCTCTCTTTCTTCTTTAAACTCAACTCTTTTTCTTGGTTTTTTGTTTCTACCTTTTTTCTCTTCACTCTCTTTCTCCCTTCACAGTTCTTCCATTTTTTTCTTCCTCTATTCTCTTATCTTTGTATTCTTTTCTCTCTTTCACGCTCTTAGACCCAGCTCTCTCTCTTATCATGTCCTCATTTTCTGGCTCAGCTGGTCTCTCCTTTTATAGTTGATCTTTGCTTTCATCTGCTTTGGATAGAGCACGTTTGCTCTCTTCGTCTAGCTACCTGATCTTTCGCATTTCTCTGAGCTCCCTTTCTCTACCATTCACTCATCTCTTTCATTGCCATCCTTGAGCCTCCCATCAGATGGAGATTTTATCAGTCAACATTGGCAACCCTAATATTTTCCATACTTGTTCAATTTTCCTAATGAAGGTAAAAGGAATGGTTTGTTTCTTATACGTCCTCCTTGCTGTCATTGAGTTGGTTGTTGTGTAGAGATGCGTTTGTGGCAAAGAGTAGGGTGGTGGTCACTTGGTAGCTTTTCCATTCTAATGTAATTCATGGACAATGAAGATGAATAGCAATGAGCACTTTTGCACATTGATTAAACCTTTAGCTTATTCATATATTTCCATATATATAATTGTCACTTCTTTTTATTTTAAAACAAATAATAGTAGTAAGAAAAAGAGAAAGGTAAATAACAAAAATACAAGGATATAATTGTCATTTAATTTTGAAATCATTAATTTTAAAATTTCACTTTTATTTCAAATTTATCATAGGACTTTATTATTTTTATTTTTCCTCTTCCTTTTTCCTCTTCTTCTTTTTTTAATTTAAAATTTTTTATTAATTGTTATTATATAAAAATTTTCATTTTCTATTTTTTTAAAATTTTTCTTTAAAATAGGGTGTTCACAGGATCAACGGATGATTCAAATTACTATAAATTCTTTGTATCCTTTGTGTTTAAAATCTGGTATACTATCCTTAGGAACCTAATAATTCAATCACCTCCTTAAGAAGGAAGGAATTTTAACTTAAATTGTTAAAATTTTAATTGTGTAATTCACCTTGCTATATATGTGTTAACAGATCCAAAGTATGAAGGAAACTATGATCCCTTTGAAGATGTAATATTCATGGTATAAGCGGCAAGTTGCTTCAAAGGTACAATTTGAGGATTTTCTTTTTCTTTTTTAGTACTTTAAAAAATTTTTAATTATATTTTAAAGTAAATTTTTATCTTATTTAATGTTGTACCGTGTAAAATAACATTTTTTTTTTATCTGAAATGATACTTTTCTTATAGTGTATCATCTAATATTTAAATTTTGTTAAATATTACCGTATAACATATTATCTTATATAATATATCCAACAACCTAAATATTTTATACTTAAAAATTACAGGCGAGGAGAGAATTGATTAAAGAAAAGTAACACGTTAAAAAATTAAATAAAAATCGAAGCATCAACATTGATTTCTACGTGAGGTATGATGATTTAAAATTTTAATATTTAATTGGGCAAGCGAATAAATGCAAGGTAATATTTTAATTTCATTGCACCAAACGCATGGAAAGTGAGAAGTGAGAAGGTTGCGACTTTCATGTACACACATAATAAACGTGCTCTTTATGCTCTCAATTCACACGTGTTAGCTCCCACGTACTCTTCTAATAGGCAACCCCTTATTCTTCAATGTCCCATAACCACGCAATTACCTTTTCACACGCACAAACATAGAAGGAAGCCAAGAAAGAGGACCACGTGACTTGCGTGTGATCAAATCAAAGTCTCTTGAGCCATCGAGTCTTGATCATTAGCCCCATTATACGTGCGCTTCCTTTCAAGCCACGCCATTCATACTCCCAAGCCTTACACTCCTCTCAACCAACTCAAACTAACCTCACAACATTAATTCCACACTTACTGGGTGACTCTACATTAATTCTATATAATAGTTTTATGACAACTTAAACTAAATTAAAATTTTTTAAATATATATATATATATATTTTAATTCATGAAAAATGTATACTTCGACTATAATTCCATAAATTATGAAGACACATAATTTAATTTAAAAAAAATAATTAGTAGCCGTTATTCAAAAATAAGGCAAATATATATAATTCAGAAATAGTAAGTAACAAGTTGACAATTTATAAAACTTGAATTGTATACTTTTAAGATTCAATAATCAGATAGTTGAGACATGTGAAAATAAACTTTATATTTTCAATTTTTAAATATGTTTAATGTTTAACGAATTAATATGCTATTATAAAATTTTTTGAAGTATTATCATGGAAATTTCCTCTTTTTCTTAAAGAAATCTAAATTTTCACTCATAAAATTATTTTTATTTTAATGTTATATATTTTTTTGCCCTAAAATAAATTTCTACCATTCTTGTATAGTACGCTACCCTGTTGCTTCGCTCCTTTTAGCTTCAACATCACACCACTGAGCCCCCTTTTTAAAGGTACTTAATTAGGCGTTAGTTATATTGGATATATAAATATAAAATAGATTCATTAGCTAGCTAGGGTATGATTTATTGTTTAACATGTTAATATATATATATATATATATATATATTAAATGTAATTTTATTTCATGTATGGTCATTTAGAGAATAGAGAGTTAGCGTTCATCTCACGCTTAAGATTTGGACACCCAGGCTCCCAAACGCTGAAAGCTAACACACTTGAGAGAACCAAATGTAGATTTCGTTAAGCTAAAGAGTGTTAATGTCAAACAATACCCACCTTACAATGATTTTATTTTATTTGTTTTTGAAATGACGCTTTTTGATTAGCGAAACTTACATCACATTCAATGATTCACAATCACCCAATCAATCTATTCTGCCGTAGGATGGATAGTTCAAACTTAAATTGAGCATGTTTAGGCCAAAAAGAAACACTAGAAGAATCAAAAAGTGAGGGTACTTCAAATTTGTGCTTGTGGATGTACCCACTATTATCATGATTACTTGGTGGATAATAGATCCGGATTAAACGGGTTTAATTTTTCGAAATAATTTTGATCCACCTTCTAGAACGGGACATGAAGTAAATAGTTTAAATAATTGGTAATGAATTTTTGTAGGCAGATTTAATGTATAATAAATAAATAAATTAAATTAACCATGGATTTTTAATTATATTCAAACATGTGTTTGTAAGAAATTTTATTTATTTATTTTTATAGACTCAACCTACTTAAAAAAAATTGTCATATTACGTTTTGATTTGGAATGCAATTTTTAGCGTCCACAAAGTTCCCACCAACTAGTTGCATTGAAGTACGTGGCGAAAGTGTGAATAGATTATAGCCACACATCATCATCATGGTGTAAATCTCACAATTTTGTAATTCTTTGTTGCTTTGTATTAAATGGGCCAATACAAAAATTTCAAGTACTCCCACATTGCACCTTTCAATCAGTTCCTTCTCCTATGATCCTTCACTTTGGAATGCTGCAAAATATCATCAAAATATCTATAACTCATGCCAAAAATATCGTCATCCCAACAATGGTACTTAATTTTGAAAGCCATTCTATATTTTACCAATTGGAGTATGCCACGAGAAAGTGGTGAAGCTTCAATAAATAAGTCGATGTCAGCAGATAATTTGGATAAAAATAGAAGAAATAAGAAATGGGAAGGCAGAACAGAAGCAAAACGTTACACAATATATCATTCGGGTTTTTGACCTTTAACAAATTACCAGCACCATTTGACTTACACTATTCCTAAACCCAAGGGATTATTAATATATGTCCCATTAGCATTATAAAATTGAAGCTTATACCTGAACAACGATACTAAAATTCAACCCTCTTGGTGGTTCAACCCACCCCATTTACCTTTGCTCTTAAAAACCACAAATTTATTTTCAAAGTTTAGCTAACTATGATACAAAACAGGGAATCTAGTTTTGATTGCCCATCTGATCTAACCTCATCCACACTCTAACCTCCCTACACAAGCCACCAAACTTGATCTAATGCAAATTTATCTACTTTTTGCACAGACTTAAATCTTAAAATATATGTACAAAATTCTTATATTGCAAACTTCAATTCAATTCTTTCGTATGATAGTGTACTTATTTAGCCCACATGCCACGAACCACTAACGTGATTCCATCCAAATTTTGACACCTTGATGCTCGAGGGCTGTGGTTGAAGAAATTGTCAACTCTAGAGAGAGAGAGAGAAAGCCAACCAAGTTACCAACCAATAAAACGAACCTTTCAAAACCACCCCTCAAAGTGTCTCCGTATTATATAAAGCCATCGATAACAAACTCAGACTCTGCACTTAGAAGCAGGGTCTTTTTCTTTTACAATTATGAACTGGAGTAGAGGCAGCATCGTGGGCCATGGCTCATCCGCCACCGTCTCTCTCGCAGCCTCTCCCCAGTCCGGCGAGGTCGTCTTTGCGGTCAAGTCATCGGAGCTTTCTAGCTCGGAGTTGTTACGGAGAGAGCAGAGAATTCTCTCTTCTTTGTCCTCTCCTTATATAGTTAGCTACAAAGGGTGTGACATAACTAGGGAGGATAACAAGGTCTTGTACAATCTTTTCATGGAGTATATGCCTCTTGGCACGCTTATTCAAGAAACTCGCCGGTACGGTGGCCGGCTCGACGAGCCAGTGATCGCGTACTACACACGGCATATTGTGCAGGGGCTGGAGTATCTACATTCAAACGGGCTGGTACATTGTGATATTAAGGGTACCAATATCTTAATCGGCGAAGATGGAGCCAAAATTGCAGACTTCGGATGTGCTAAGCGGATGGCGGAGAAAGCGGCGGCGCCGATCAGAGGCACGCCGATGTTTATGGGGCCGGAGGTGGCACGTGGGGAAGAACAGGGGTACCCTTGTGACATATGGGCACTTGGGTGCACTGTTATTGAAGTGGCTTCTGGGGTTTCACCATGGCCTAATGTAGGAGACCCTGTTTCAGTTCTTTACCGAATAGCATATTCCGGTGCGGTGCCGGAGATTCCGGGTTTTCTATCAGAGGAAGCAAAGGATTTCTTGGGGAAGTGCTTACAGAGGAATCCGAAGAACAGATGGACAGCAAGTCAACTGCTGAAGCATCGATTTCTTGAGGAATTCAATTTCAGTTCAAAGCAAATCAAAGAATCTAATTCAAGTTCACCAACAAGTATTTTGGAGCAAGGCTTTTGGAGTTCTGTGGAAGAATCAGAGAGTCTTGGCAATTCGGTCCATAGTCATACAAGTTTCGAAAATTCTCCGGCTGGTAGAATCAGACGGTTAGCTGTGAGTTCAGGGGAACCCAATTGGACAGAGGACGAGTATTGGATCACAACTAGAGGGATTGGAGAAGAAGCTGAAGTTGAAGCTTCATTTAGTGATGGTTCCGAAGAGTTGGAGAAAAGCAATGTCAATAGTAGTAGAATTAATGACTGTTTTTGTGAGGATTACAAATTTAGGGATGTTAGCATTCTAACCAGTAGTCTCAATTTTGAGAGAGGCATTGATAAAGTGCTACTCCATCCAGTATCGAGTTTTTTATAATTCAATGATCCCATACTCTGTTTACCTCTCTGCCTCTCTGTGCCATTCATTAACTTAACAGAGCTAATTCTGATATAGAAGAACTAATACTTGTGGTTAGAAGTTCCATAGTTAATGTTGTGCGACCACTCTCAACGGCAGGCCTAACTTCAATTATGTTTGATGGGTATTTTGGGGTTAAACTTTAAATGCATCGAGTCCTTTCAAAATTTAAACTTTTTACTGGATTTTAAAAGCAGAATCAAAATATAACAAAAGCCTGAGAACAAGGTGGACAGGTTTCGAGTGGTTACCTCAAATTTTAACCCCCAAGCTCTCTTCTTTATTCGCATTGGTTGATTGATTCCTATGAACCAAAGGGAACTAAAGGTGGGACCTTTAGTGCAATGCCTCTCACTTTCCTCTGTTGGTGGCTCTGCTTGTCTTTTTCCTTGCCTATGGTAGGTTTAGAATGAAAATCTCAAAACCCATTAAGCTACAAGGTAAATCTACTCATGAGTTTTTCTCTCCTGCACCAACTTAAAAATTAAAGACTAAAAAATCGCAGTTTTTGAAAGCCAATTGAATATGCAGCAGATATTACGTTAGGTGGGTTTCTGCCAATTCATCAGGCTAAAGAGAGCGTAAATGACAAGTCTTGTGGTTGAATGACTTGGGTCGCAAAATTTGGTCAACCCCCACAATATTATGGTACCAAATGTGAACATTAGGATCCCAATTCACCCAAATATGAATCAAACTTTAATCATGTGTGGTTAAAGAAGAGATATAGTAGTTAACCCTCTTGAAAATTACAAAAGAAACTTGGTCAAAGAAGGCACTAATTCCTGCCAAAATTCCAACTTGTTAATTTATTACAAAGCTTCCACTCACCGAGTTGACGCCTATCCGCAATTTTTTTCCCAAAAGCCTTTAAGTCATTATTGTGATGCTCATCTTCTGAGGCATATGCGCTACTTGGCCCTCAGAATACAGAACCTAGTCTCTGCACTTTTAAGCACATCCACACAAATGATCTCAAGCTTATATCTGAATTTGCCCTTAGTGCTAATTCTGATCACATACTCTATATTATCAATATGGGAAATCAACTTTTGGTTCAGCCGAATTCAATTTGTCTAATATGCCTGCCTTCTTAGAAAGGTTACCCACTCAAAAAAAAGTAAAAGAGAAGAGCTTTGAACCGTAGGGAGAGCTTTTGAGGCTAGTTGAATCCTTGAAGTTATAAATGACGGTCAACTAGTAGAAGTTTTTTTTTCCTTTTATTTGTTTGTTTGATTTCTCTTTCATAAATATCGATGAAGTTCCATATCATATTATTATATTATATATTGAGGATAAAGCGTTGGTGACTGCGGCTAAAGCTTGACGTAAAATTTTGAAGAGAATCAAAACTTTGCTGGAAAATTTTACAACATGTGGGTCGAGCTTGACGTGTATTTACTTTAGACTCAAGATAACCTTTTTGGTCATTGAATGCACTTTTGGCTTCTTAATTGGAGTTTACAAGTTCATAATGGTAATTCATTCTGGTAAATCCCATATTGCATAGGATATTATGTGGTCAAATTCTCAAAATTAAAGATCCACAATCTTTTTGTTAAAAAAAGTATGCATGTAACTTGCCATCATCAACATCTTCCTCACCTTCTCTTTCCTCCTATTTCCATCACCTTTATTCATCTTTTTCACATCGTGATTTCTTTACTTTCTTTCAAAGCATCTGCATAAGTGTACAGTTCATCGTTTCTAATCTGCTTGGATAAACTTGATCCTTTAGACTAAGAAAAGGTTAACTCTTTCTTCTCCGTTGAGAAAAAGAATCCACTACAGTTACGAAATTGTCTTGTAATTTCATTGAACTGTGCTCCATTTGCAGGCTTACTGGTATGGGACTTATGAAGAGACATGACAGCGTCACGATGAGGAATTGCTTTTTGGTTTTTCAGTGCAGCCAACGAAACATCCACAGATAAAGGCTCTATATTTGGGTCCTTTTCTACCAAGAAAAAAATTGGGTCCCCAAATTTTCACCTGCACAATTGTCCAAAATAATAAAAAGAGAAAAAGTAAATAAAACACCCGCGCAAAATGGAATCGTAGTAAGTATCAATTATCAGGTATGCTTTGCTTCAACTTTAATGTTTGCAGCAAGTAAGGGCATAGGTGACAATACGCTTGAGTACGACAATAAAAACCTAAAAATTTCAAATAAAATGGGCTTTCACGAAGGGAATCTTAAGTTTATTGTCTGTACACCGTCGGTATTCTGTGACCAGGAGAAGGAAGAAAAAACAGAAAACGAATCCACACGAAGCTAAAACAAAAGAAGAGGAAATAATACAATCTTTGACATTAAACAGCATCTTTACGCCATTCTAATTAATTTGGTATAGACGAACACAAAGAATTAATAGAAGTTTTCCTTTTCCATGGCTAATTTACAGCTTTGGGCTGGTCCAATTTTTTTAGTTAAATTTATGAGTACAATATTATTTTAAATATTTATTTATTAGTTGATTCTTAATTTAGTCCCTCACTTATTTTTATTCTTAATTTAATCACTCATTTGTTAATTTATTCTTAATTTAATCCCTCACTATAATCATAGTGTTATCAAATTTAGTTTAAATTTAATTAATATTGATAGGCTAAATGTGTCAATGTTCATATGGGTAAAAGACAAAAAATAATAACATTCTAATGAGTAGGAGATCAAATTGAAAATATAAATTAGCAAAAAACCAAATTAAAAATATATTAATCAGTAAATAATAAAATTTAAAAAAATTAATGAGAAGTCAAATTAAAAACCAAATAATAAATAAAGAACGAAAAAATTTTTATTTTCAAATTTATGTGAACTAGATATGTAAGTTTTTATTAATTTTTATCTAATCTTGATTATCGAAATCTTTAATCAATAATTACTTACTAGATTTTAGGAACTCATAAATTTTCTTATGTTATACAATATATAATATCAACTGAAAAAATAACTCATACCTTGATCCATTGCTTAAATAAGTTTGACATAAACTCTTAGATTCCTAAAACTCAGAAGATGACTGTAAGAATAGGCAAACTGTGTTTTTATCTTTTAGCCTCTCTTAATTTATATGTGATGGATAAGGAGAGAACATGTAACTCCTTTTTTTATAAGAGACCAGTTTCTGAACAAACATTCATTATTGGATAACTATTATAATTATCTAATAACTCTGTATTAT
Organism: Delonix regia; assembly: GCA_037074485.1. NCBI lineage: Eukaryota > Viridiplantae > Streptophyta > Magnoliopsida > Fabales > Fabaceae > Delonix > Delonix regia. Next base: position 12,321,469 of record CM073456.1, on the reverse strand, counting down.
TTGATAATTTCAAATTTCATATCATTAGATAACTACTTATTAACCACTTCCATCAAGTGGTTAGTTAATAAACATGAAAAAAATATTTTTCAATTGACCAATTAAAAATTAGTCCATTTAACCATCATTAATTTAACCAATTAATTACTTGATCAATATTACTCAACCCAAAGCCTTACATTCTCCTACTTAGCTCATGTGATATTGCCTTCCTTTCATGGTTAAATAAATTAAAATACACATAGAAATGACTAATTTCTAATACATTTATTACATTATTTGTTATATATAAGAATAAGAACTAATATGGGTAATAAAAGTATACATTATTTATTCAACATAATCATTTCCATGTCTTACATTATAAGTTCCTTCTCTTTAACATGACTTATAAGTGAGAAGTACATAATTAGTCCAACATAATATTTTAAATAAAAACTAAACCTATTATCGTCATTCTGATTCATTCATGCATATCCTACTTAATAAATAGGTAAATCAGAAACATATTTATTAGAGAGCTCACAATGTTACATGAGACATTAACAATAATGTTCAACAATCCTTATTATCAATAATGCCCATATTTATAATATGATCCTTAAATGCCTTAAGTGTTCTTCTTTAATGGCAAAGTATTTCAATTCCATATACTGAACACCTTGAAATACTTGTCATTCTTAAATAAAGATAGTTGCGATACTATTACAACATACTTTTAGCAACTTGCCAATATTGTCAGCAATTCCAAGTCCTAAAATAAAGTTTCATAGTCATAAAATCATGAGCAGTGTTTTCAAAGCATGCTATAGCTCATATTTCATTAGATGACCTTTCTAGCCAAATACAAGTAGATTCCCTTGTATCTACCAAGTTGAATCTAAATATTTGTACAAGTCTATGATCCTTAATTCCTTGTAGGTTTTTAAAAATTTTCTTTGCATAGATTAAACTTGTAACAACATATGCATAAAGAATTCATTAGTAGCAAACAAGATATTATCAACATACTGAATAACAAAAAATATAAACTTACTCCCATTGAATTTTGAATATATACACCGATTGATAGTGTTTTCTTTAAATCCAAATGTAACAACAATGTTATTGAACTTAAGATTCTATTGTCTTAAAACTTGTTTAAGTATGTATATTCATTTCTTTAGTTTACACACCATATGTTCCTTTCCTTCAACCAAAAACCTCAGTAGTTAGTCCATGTAAATTTCTTTCTTAAAATTTCTATTGAGAAATTTTATATACTATGTTAGAGAGATAAAATCATAAGTTGTCTTCCAATATCTCAGACTTGCTATGGGTTTCTGATATGGGTTGAGAGGGAATGTCCAGACTTACTTATTTTTCTGATGTGAGATGGGCTTGTTTTTCAACATTTGGTTTGTCATAAATCAAACTTGGATTTGAGCCATTCACTTTTGGGCCAACAATCTCCCTTTTTTGATGATGACAAAACCAAATGGAGAAATTAAATAGCTCCATCTGAAACTAAGAATCTCTTTATTTTCACTAAGCAATATATATAATTGCCAACACATAGTGGGTTAGAAATACAGGATAGTAGCATCACAGTAATATCACAATAATAAAACATCACATTATCATTTATTCAAGTATCATTCATCAAAGTCAATAATTGTTAATTTGTAGCAAGATAAAGCATTGTCAAAATGATACATAGTTCCAATAAAAATAGTTAACTGAAATAGAGGAAAGGAAATTAAAGTTAACTAAAATTTTCTTCCCCTTTTTGTCATCACTCGAAAGGAGGGTGCATAAAAAAAAAAGGTAATCACTGGCCATATGTCAATCCAGAGAGAGAGCCGATTTAGCGACGCCTTTGAGATTGAAGAAATTACTGAAAACCTAGATGAAACTGAAGAATAGTGTTGCAAAGGTCTTGAAAGCGTTGAGTCAGTTGGGCTTCTCGTTGTTGTAGAGCAATTTTTGCATCTTGTAGATCAATGTTTATGGCCTCTTATCTCTGATTGGAGGTATTTATCAAGGTCAGTCATTCTGATCCACCTCTTATCCATAAACTTGTATTTCATCAATTTGAAAGAGGATTCATCATAGGTGGCTGTGATCCTCTTGCAAGGGTGTTGATCTAAATCTACTATCTAATCTCTGAACATTCTAGTGAGAAGCATTCCATATGGTAGACTGAAGGATAGATCCAAGTGAGTGCTACTTTCCAGTATGTATTGGATGATCCAATGATGAATGTTGATAGGCTGTTGAACATGCAAATAGATTAACAAGAGCAGTTCCATTTTACTAAGTACTTCTAAGGATCTAATCCTAGATAGGACACATGTAGCAATCATATGAGCTTGTACTCTGTCCTAAAAGGAGATTTCTAGCCCATTTAACTTTTGACCTTGAAGGAATTCACTTTGTTCTACCAATTGATTTTTGACTTCCTCAAAAGTGAAGTTAAAATTTTTAGGCCATTTACTTTTGAAAAAGAATTTATCATCAGCTTGAAAATGCATATTCAGAATGCTAGGAATTGTTCCTTCATCTACTATTATCCTTACTCCATCAACCAGTGATTTTAGAGTTGAATCATCACCCAGCACAGATAAGTCGGTATAAAATTTTTGAACAAGATCCTTATATACAGGTTCAAATAAAGTAAAAATTGGAGACTGACCTAGGTTCCTTATTTCTGGTTCTACTGGAACATGGAGATTTTCCAGTTTTTCAAACAATACAGTGCGTCCATATGCTATAGGTTTAAAGGAAAAAAATTGCTTATATCAAGCTTCATGCTCAGTGGACCTAAACTGTCTTAAAATATGAGAGGATGAAGTACCTTTGCCATTTGAACTTTTAGGGAGAGAAGAAGATGTTATGTTCTTCGCTGAACGATGAGTGACTCAAGGAGGCAGAGGAGTTTCCATTGGTATTTCTTCAGCTACTGGGGTTTCTTCAATGGCTCAGACAAAAAACCAGTTAACTCAAAATAATATAGTCAACTAAATTTAAAGTAGTTAATTGAAAACTTTTACAGTTAACTATTTGTCTAAACTTTAGTTAATTGAAAAATTTATAGTTAACTGTGTTTCTAAATTTAAGTTAACTGAAAAATTTTTAGTTGACTATTTTATAAAATTTCAGTTAATTAAGAATTTTTAGTCGATGGAAAAGACAAAATTCAGTTAACTAAAAAATTTATAGTTTACTGTAAAAGTTCAGAAAAACTTATTTTTCAAACAATACAATTATTCCAAGTTCAGAGCATAGAAATTTTAACCTGTCTTTATGAAAAGGCTTAGTGAAAATGTCAGCAAACTGATATTCAGTTTGAACATAGTTTACCTCAATAGTTCCTTATTGAACATGATCTCGAATAAAATGATAACGGACCTTAATGTGTTTTGTTCTTGCGTAATGAACAGGCTTTTTTGTTAGGCATATAACGCTTGTGTTGTTGCAGTAGATAGGGATTTGTAAGAGGGATGGTGAGTAATCTTCAAGTTATTGCTTCATCCACAAGAGTTGAGTGTAGCAACTACCAAGTGTCATATATTCAGCTTCAGTGGTGGATAGTGCCATTGAGGTTTGCTTCTTGCTAAACCAAGAGACTACGACTTTGCCAAGCATTTGACAAGTTCCACTAGTGCTTTTTCTATCCAATTTATCTCCTACAAAATTAGAATATGCATATCCAACTAAATCAAAGTGATTAGTTTTAAGATACCATAAGCCATGATCTTGAGTTCCTACTAGATATCTAAATACTCTTTTAATTGCAACATAGTGTGATTCTCATGTAGATACTATTCATAATATCAGGGCGACTGACAGTAAGATATAAGAGAGAACTAATTATACCTCTATATATACTTTTTGATCAAAATCCTTACCATTTGCATCCTTGTCTAAGTGGGTGGAAGGATTCATGGGGGTTCCCATAGGTTTGCATTTTCAAACCTGAATCTATGAAGTTCCCTCTATTGGCTTACTTTATTTGAAGACCAAGGAAAAAAGTTATCTCACCTATCATACTCATCTCAAATTCGCTTTGCATAAGTTTGGAAAATTCCTTGCACAAATCATCATTATTACTTCCAAAAATAATATCATCAACATAGACTTGTACAAGTACAGTTTCTTTGTTAGTCTTTCTAATGAATAATGTAGTGTCAACATTTCCTCTTTTAAAATCATTTGATATAAGAAAATTGCTTATCCTTTCATATCAAGCTCTAGAAGCTTACTTTAAGCCATAAAGGGCTTTTGAAAGTTTATACACATGATTAGGCAATTTTTCATTTTTAAACCCATGAGGTTATTTGACATATACTTCTTCATTTATAAAACCATTCAAAAAGGTTGTCTTGATATCTATTTGATATAATTTAAAATTGATGTGAGAAGCATAAGCAAGTAACATTGTAATAGATTCTAATCTAACAATAGGAGCATAAGTTTCATCATAGTCTATACCTTCTTGTTAAGTGTATCTTTAGGCTACTAGACGAGCTTTATTTCTTATCATTTTTCCTTACTATCCAACTTGTTTCTAAATACCCATTTAATCCCTATTATGGAAGCATCCTTTGGTTTTTCAATAAGAGTCCATACCTCATTTCATTTAAACTGGTTTAACTCTTCTTGCATGGCTAGGATCCATCTTCATCATTTAATGCCTTATCTACTGTTTTAGGCTCTATTTAAGATAAAAGAGCCAAATTGTTATTTTACTTGAAGGATGATTTGGTCCTCAGTCCTTCTTGCAAATTTCCAAGAATAAATTGCATAGGATAAGTGGGTGGATATTTCCATTCTCTTGGAAGTCCCTGTTCTGTTCTGGATTTTTCCAATTGATTATGTTCATTTTCCAATTGACTAAAATTTTGATCAAGTTGAGTTTTCTGATTTCCTTTTAAATCAGACTCCTTTTCCTGACTCTTCTAAATTTGGTGTTGAACAGAGATGGGTACAAATTCTTCATCGTCATCTATGACTACAAATTTCTTAGAAGTTGAGTTAGAGTCATCAAATGTCACATGCATAGATTCCTTTCAAACTAGTGTACATTTGTTATAAACTCTATATGCTTTACTAGAGGTAGAGTACCCTAGAAAAATACCTTCATCATTGCGAGTATCAAACTTTCCCAGGTTGTTTTTACCATTGTTGTGAATAAAACATTTGCAACCAAAAACATGAAAATAGCTAATATTATGTTTTCTTCCCTTCCAAAGTCCATAGGGTCTCTTTAAGAGAATGAGGCTTGTTAAGGAACAATTTAAAATGTAACAAGTAGTAGTTATAGCTTCAGCCCAAAAGTATTTAGGTAGATCATTATCAATAAGTATGGTTTTAGCCATATCTTGTAATGTTCTATTCTTCCTTTCTACCATACCATTTTGTTGTGGAGTTTTAAGAGAAGAGAAGTTATGGTTTAATCTATGCTCATTGCAGAAATTTTCAAAGAGTTTGTTTTCAAATTCACCACCATGACCACTCCTAATACTTGATATTAAACACTCTTGTTCCTTTTGAACTTGCTTGCAAAATATTTCAAAGAATTTGAAAGCTTCATCCTTATGACTTAGAAAGTATGTCCAAGTATATCTTGAGTAGTCATCAATGATAATAAAAGCATAACTCTTTCCACCAAAGCTTCTAGTTTAAGTGGGTCCAAACAAGTCCATGTGTAATAATTTGAGTGGTTTAGAAGTAGAGACACAATCCTTAGATTTGAAAGAAGACTTAGTTTGTTTACTAAGTTAACATGCATCACATACATGATCTTTTTCAAAGTTTAGTTTTGGAAGGCCTTTAACAAGGTTAAGTTTAGAAAGTTTTGAAATGAGATGCATACTAGAATGACCTAGTCTTTTATGCCACACCCAAGAGTCATTACAAATGGATGAAAGACTTGTAACATTTTTTATAAATAAATCTTCTAGGTTTAAGATATAAATGTTCTCATGTCTTTGACTAACAAAAAGAGATTTGTCCCTATTGAAGACTTTACACAGAAGTAATTCAAACATTATTTTATAGCCTTTGTCACACAATTGACTTATTCTAAGAAGATTATGTTTGAGTCCTTATACAAGATACACATTTTCTATACATCAATCAGGAAGTAATTGTACCTTACCTATGCCAACAGTGTTACCTTTACTGTTATCTCCAAAGGTGACCACTCCTCCATCCTTTATTGATATGGATACAAACTTGGAAGGGTCTCCTGTCATGTGCCTTGAGTAGCCATTGTCCAAGAACCATTGATTTCTAGAAAATTTTCTTTTGAGGCAAACCTACTAAGAAATTCACTTTGTTTTAGGTACTTAAACTTGCTAAGGTCCTTTCTTGTTATAATAGACAGTAGAGGTGCCTTTATGAATCCATATCATGTTATCATTATGGTATTTACATTTATAGCAAGCATGTCCTCTTCTTTGACAGTGTCTACAAACAATTTTGGAAGAGGATTTTACAAAGAAATTTTTGTATAATTTTACAAAGTTGATTTTATCATACCTAAGACTAGATTTGTCAATGCTACACTTCTATTTTCTGAAAATTAGATTTAAGTTTTCTTCTCCTTTGACAAAGTTTGCTAGGTCTTTAGTTAACGTAAAAACTTTAAGTTCTAAATCCTTATTTTCACTTAAAACCTTTTCATTTTCAGTTTTTAGAGTTTGAGAATTTGTATCAAGCATTTGTTTTTCTTGCTCCAAATCTCTATATTTAAAAAATAATTTCTCAAAGTCATCAAACATTTAGTTTAAAGTATTTTGTAATTCTTCCTTAGAGGGATCAACAGTTACCTCATTTTCGGATATAGACATGAAGCATAGATTGGCTATTTCCTGCTCTAGCTTATCTTTTTCTTTATCTTCATCATCATCGATCCATGCAACGAGTGCCCTTCTTTTGTTTGATACTTTGCTGAATCTTTTCTTTAAGAAGGGACAATCAGAACGAATGTGGCCATTTCTTCTACATTTATAGCAATTTATGATATTCTTCCTTTGATCATCTTTCTTGAACTTCTTTCTTGGAAAATTCCTTTTATTCTTCACGAGCTTACCTTTTTGTTTAGCATATTCCTCAAATTTCTTTAAGAAGAAATCTAGGTCTTGTAAGTCTACTTCACTTTCATCATTGTTTTGCTGTTTAGAGGTTATTGCAGCTTTTAGTGCTATATTTCTTTTCCTTTTAAGCTCGTAGCATTTGAGGTGATTGTTTTGATTAGTTATAAGAATTCCTTTTAGCTCATCATAAGTTAACACTTTGAATCTTGAGCTACTTTCAATGTTGTCCACTTTGGATTTCCAGCTTTCTGGGAGAGACCTTAACACTTTATTTATTGTTTCATAATTAATGTAGGATTGTCCAAGTAGTTTTAGTTGACCCACAATTTTGGAGAGTCGATTGAATATAGCTTCTATGTCTTCATTTTCTTTCATTTGAAATAGATCCATTTCATATTGCAAAGTACTTATCTTAGAATCCTACACATTTGTTATTCCTTCATGTGTGACTTTTAGTTTATCCCACATCTCTTTTGCAGTATCATAAGTTGAAATTTTATCATACTCTTCAGCGTTGATAGCATAGTAGAGAATGTTTATGGCTCTAGCATTTTCCTGAATTATCTTGATGTCCTTCTCACCATATTCTTCTTCAGGTTTGAGTTCCCATTTTTTTGTTTTGGGACCTTGCTTAATGACCTTCCACACTGGGTAATCTATGGCTTGTATAAAGATCTTTATTATGCTTTTCTAGTGTGTATAATGATTTCCATTTAAGTAGGGTGGCTTTGAGGTTGAGTGCCTTTCACTAAAATAAACTCCTTCAAGGTGTGGTAAAGCACAGATCAAGTAAAACCAGGCTCTGATACCAATTAACAGTGTATCTAGAGAAGGGTTGAATAGGTGCTCTTAAAAAATTTGCATAATTTCTGTTTTTAATGTTATAGTTAACTAAAAATATTTTTAGTCAACTATAATTCAAAATAAATAGTTGACTGTAATTAAAATATAGTTGACTGAATTTTTTTAGCAATGTGTTCACTCTATCAAAAGGAAAGATAATTAACTATAAATATTTCAGTGAACTATGTTACTTGAAGATACAAGACGAGTAGAGAAATCAGTTAACTATAAAATATGCAGTTAACTAAAAATAAACTGAAAATGCAAAGTTCAAGGATAAAGAATCAAACACGATAATTTATCTTGGTTCGGTTAGAAACACTGCCTACTTCCAGTCCTCTTGACTCCTTCAAGGGATTTTCCATTAAGAACAATTCTTTTACAATTTCACATAGAGTTTTAATGTGCTCACTTTAAACACAAGGTTTTCAAGCTTAATCTCAAACTTGCTAGAGTATCTCACTCTAAAACACTCCTCTTTTCCACCGAGACAAAGGTTCAAAACCAGTTGCAGAATATGAGTTTTTAGAACCCTTATAAACTGGGTCTTCACTAACAGCTCATAGAATGCTATAATAAGCAAATATACCAGAAACTGAGCTTAACATAGAAGAGTTACATATTTAAATTTTTCTTCTCTTTTTTCTTGGTTCTGTTCTACATATTTTGAATAGTAGTAGAAACACTTATATATAGCTTTCCAAAAAATAGTCATTGGAGAGCAATAAATGCTATAAATCTTTATGATGAGAGAGATATTCGAGTTATTTCTGCTTTAACTGCCATGAGGTATAGATTTTAGCTCCAGCATGTGTGGTTCCTTTTGGTAAGATGAGCATGCCATTAATGGTTGTTTTTGTCGGCAACATAAGGCAAAACAGAAGGCGTAGAAAGGATGTAGCAGAGGGTGTCAGAGAAAGGCTGAGACTCGTTTCTTTAGGATAACTTTTATGTATTGTGGTAGAGAGATAAAATCATGAGCTATTTTCTAATATCTTAGATTGGTTATGGGCTGAGAGGGAATGTCTAAACTAGCTTATTTTTCTAATGTGGGTTGGGCTTGTTTTTCAACATTTGGTTTGTCATAAATTAAATTTGGATTTAGGTCATTCACTTTTGGGCTAACAATTTTGACCCACAGCCCCATTTTCATCCATCTTTGTTCTCCATTTTCAGCGTATGCATGCTTCGTTGGTGCATAACAAGTACCCGCATTCCATCTTTTTTTAGAGAGAATTTTAGATTTAAGAATGCCTAATGCTATTTGCTTGACTAGAATTGCATAATATGGCTAGAATCTGTCTTTCTGATGCATATGGTCCTATCTTTCAACTATCTTAATAAAATGTATAGTTCTTTGTAGCTTGAATGTGAAGAGCTTTCATATCACATCAACAACTCTTTCAAAGTTTGCTGATGTATTGGACTTTAATTCTCTACTTGTACATCTTTGTGTAGGATATAACAATCTTGTGTTGAGAAATGCTATTGTTAATTATGTGTTATGGAAAGGGTTTTAGATTTAAGACTGCCAATGTGCTAGTTCATGTCAAAGAAATTCTTCATTGGCCAAATGCTAATTTTTTTAACAACTTTCAATTGCTATTGGTATGGTAAAGCACTTGTAAATACTTGAAATCAACAATAATGGTTTCTTTGCTAAAGCTACAAAAACATTCTATAGTTCATGGTTATCATTTTTATAAGCTGTTATAAGCCAGAAGCATATTACAAAGGGGATTATTCATTTCTCAATGAAGGAAAATAGGTGTTGCAAAGTGAAACCATGCTTCAAGAAGGATTGATCTCGTTGCTCTTATGTCACTAATTACTGAGTGTATGTCACATTAGAGGCTAAAGAAAGATCAGGTTAAAAAGATGATAAGGTGCAGGAAATAAGCTTTTATCTTAAGAGTGGATACAACGAATGCAAGATATTCTCAACACTACCTCAAAGCTAGCAAGTCCAACCATATTTCAGCCACAGTTTGTTCACTCTGCATTTGCAACAACTTAGTTCAACCCAACCAACCTTTTGGACATCAATAGCTTCAAGGAAGTTTCTTTTTGCTTACTTTAAGCTTACTTTATTTACACATTGAGGACAATGTGTTGTTTAAATATGGGGAAGGAGTGTATAATTTTGAGCTATATTCATGCTTGATTTTCTAGCTTAGTTTAAGTTGTTGTTTTTGTTCTTTCTTCCATATTTTAACTATGTTTTGTTGCCTGAGTATTTCAAAACTTTTTTGTTGAAATTTGAATAGCTTACTCAAACAACTTCTCTTATGTCTTTGATGCATTGATTATAAGTGCCTTTTTCTTTTTGAAATTTTTGTTGTGAATGTTTATGGTTGCTTTTCAACTTTGAAAAGATTCAATGTGGTTCTTATGTATTAGTTTGAACTTCTCTAAGTCTTAGAAATTTATTTGATTATGAAAGTTTCATTGAAAAAAATTCAAATTTATATGAATATACAATATTTTAATTTTAAACATATTAGTATAGTTCAAATCTTATGTTTAGATTTATATAGAGTATCAAACAAAGTAGTGACATCAATCTGCTATAGGCTGTTGAGAAAATCCAACCTGGAGGTACCATTAAAATTTAAAACCAGGAACACTTTATGACTCTTAAATGGTGTAAATTCATAGATATAAGCCTAGAATTAACCTTCACATACTATTTAAGCTGTAAGCACACCCATTCCCAAACTTAGATGAAGGTCATTTTTGTTATATAATATTTACCATTCTTTCTTTATTTTTTGGTAGTGTTAGCATCCTTTTTAAATGTGCTTTCTCATTTGTCAATCTATATAAATTTTTTGTTTTATTTATTCATATATTTCCTTTTTGAATTGTATTAATTATAAAGTGCTAATTGTTAGAAGGTGTTATTTGTTATTTAGGTGCTTGTGGCATAGTCAGATAAATTCAAGAACCTTCTAGCAGAGCCCTGGGCTAAATTTGTTCATTTGGTTCTACAGAATGGTGATTACTCTTATATTATTGCTACTTCAAAAGGTATCTAACATAAAGTATGTTCTATTTTTGTGTTTTAAAGTCTGTTAAAGTATGAACTATCAATGTATATCTATTAGCAAGAATAATGGTAGGATGAGATAAAGTATCTTTTCACATAAGTACTTTTTGATGATTCTAGCTTTGAAAACTCATAGTATCAGTTACCTAATCTTTTTTACTGATATATCTGCTTCCAAGTGTGTATCTTTGGGTTCGCCTTTTTCTAATATGTTTTTGAATAATGTTTGTGTTTGATGCTAAAGGAGAACAACGAAGAAGAAAAGATAAAAACAAAAAAAAGAAGAAGAAGAGGCTAGGTGGATATGCATTGTGAGGCCTGTGCTAGGAAAGTTGCAAGAACATTAAAAGGATTTGAAGGTCATTAATTTCTATATAAACTTTCCTGCTCATTAAATATGATATTGTAAATGCACAGTGAAAGAGAAGCACTGTTATATATTATGGTGTTATTGTTGACACGTAAACCTTTTGTTTCATATTTATTTACACTTCTTGGAGGACTTTAACTTTCCTAGTAGGTATGTGGAAGTTCTTTGTTTGATTTATCTTTTCTTAATGGCTAGTGAATTGCATTGAGATGATTGTTGTTTAGCTGAATTGTTTCAAAGTAAGCTAAATATTATTTTAAGTTGTATTATTGAAACATGCTTAAGGACAAGCATGGTTTAAGTGTGGGGAAATTTGTTAGGTTGTAATTTTGATATATTTTTAGTCTTATTTTAATTATATTTTTAGTGTTTTCTAAGGAAATCAAGCTATTTATAATTATTTTGGTTAGTTTCAAGTTAAGTAGGTGATTTTATTGAAATCATTAAGATTTGGGCTTAAATAAGGCATGGGCAAGGTTTATAGTGTAGTTTAGCTGGATTGAAGGAGATAAGCTATGGGCACCGTTAAGAATATTGATTTTAAAACTAAAATGGACAACTCAATGTTTTTAATAAATTTCTCTCTCTAGGACGTTGGAAAATGTAACAAGGAGCATGGGAGGTTCCATAACAAATTTTGGAAAGTAATTTCCACTTTTTTATTATAGAAAATAAGTAGAAAATTGAGGGAGTAGATAGATTTTAGTTATTAAGGCATTTTATTTTCTTTTGGAGGCACACTTTTAGATATAGGTTTTTCTTCTTCTTCTTCTTTTTCTTCTTCCTCTCTTTCTCTCTCCTCTGTACTTAGTGAGAGAAAGTGACTCTGTTCAAATTACATATGTTTATATGGAATTTCAACATAGATTTTGGATGTTAATAGTCATTGATAGCTAAATTCTATATTCTAACTAAGGGATTATGTGGTTTATTCAATATTGTGAGGTTATTTTAACTTTCTCTTTTCTTCTTGGTTATTTATATTCACATTTTAATTGCTTCATTTTGGGTGGATGAATGTTTGGGTCCATTATTTATCTTGCATAGAATTGCTTGTATTCAAATTGGTTGAACTAAATCCGTAATTATTTATGTTGACCAATATTAGTAGAAAATTAGTATAGAGATTGTTATAACACTTTCTTTTGCATTAGTGGAATGTGAATGTTGATTTATTGAACATGCTTAATGCTTTAGTAAGTTAGAAATGGTGACTTTATGTTCTTAAAGCGATTGGTGAATTAAATTCTAAGTGCTTACTTAGGGTTGTTGATTAATTAGAGGTTGAGTTAGGAGTTTCTCTTAGCTAACATACTTAAGAAAGCTTAGGTTGCTAAAGTTTTTTAACAACCATAGCCATTTATGAAGAAGGAAGAGGAATTTATCAAGAGCCATGCCCATGCCTGAAATTAATTTAGAAAAACCATACACCACCTCCCTTAGTTAAAAACTTTTCTCTCATTTAACTTTCTTTCACTTTAACTTGCTTCAAATTTGAATTGCTTATTCTGTTAGTGTTGTTTTTAATTTGATAAGCCTTTTTTTCTTTTTTTCTTTCTTTCTTTTATGTGTTGTTCTTAGTTTTTTGTAACCATTGGAATTACCAATCCCTGTGGGTTCAACTTTACTTATCATTATTGTAATATAAATATTCACTTGTGAGGTTCAACTTTACTTATTATTATTGCAATATAAATATTCACCTGTGAGTAGGTAATTTTAGTTTTATGGATTTGACAATTATAGAGAATATCAAAGCCTATAAGATAGTTATGCTTAAATAAACTTCAATTTCCATTATAAAAATTAACAGAATATCCAATAACATCAATTTAGACAATGGACTTAAATTCCAAGAAAAATAGGTAATAAAAAATATAAATTTAAATGATATCCAGTATCTAAGATTAAATGATTAGTCTCAACAACTTTCACTCTGTTCCCCACGAAGATAAGCTTCTCATTTGGGATTATGGTTCAGATTAAAAGAAATGCTTACATCATATTAGAAATATGAGTAGTACATCTTGAGTCAATCCATTAAACATTATGAGGAACTTTAGTTAAATTTGATTTGAAACATATATAAGCATTAAACTTACCTTCCTTTTCAAATCAAGTTTTACTTCCAAACAATAAGTGGTGGAGCCACATTCATGTGTCTATATATATATATATATATATATTATGTATGTAATTTTATTATTTAATTTTTGTGTACATTGGATGCATTTTTGTAAGAAATAGTTTTACAATAATTAAGTTCAAATGTTAATATGTTATTTTTAGTTAGATCTCAAAAAATTGTCCTTAAAATGCTAGAAAAGTTTTTTAAACATTGATGGATAAAATAATATTTATAATACTATATATATATATATATATATATACAAATTAACAATTATAAATTTTAATAATATATTTGATAAACTTTTAAATTTCCTTCAAAATACTATTTTGGGCTATTTAAAGAACTATTATGGTATTGTTAAGTGATGATATATTTTGTTTAATATACCTTTGTAATACATTATATGAATAGTGAGTAGATATGTCTTCATGGGTTCGATAGTGACATTAATATTAACATGAATAGTAATATAAAGTACAACACTTATTTAAATCTAAAGTTACCTTTAAACTTAAGAAAAAGAAACTCAAGATATTGTTAGTAATCTTATTTAGTTTAATTCAAAAGTTTAAATGATAGAATTTTATTTTAAAAGATATAGTATTAAATTAAAAATTTTTAAAAATAAAATATAAAAAAATTTTACAAAAATTCACACCTCCTGACTCTGCCACTATAGACAATCCTTTTTGGAAAGGGCTATAGCTCTAATAGTAATGAGTTCATAATAAATTGTAGAAGGAAATTCTCATCCACATTCATTCCTAACCACTATAGTCTTGTTGCTATATTTGTCATCTTAATGACATGTTCATGCATGATACGTGAACCATCAAATTTCATGGTACTTAAGATATCTATTAATGTCATATCAAGATATTTGTTTATTGTCTGAGAGCGCTCTTCTACAAATTTTAAAACTTTTTTTTGGTACTTTCAATTTTAGGAAGAGCTACTTTAATATTATTAACTATTCTCATTTGCATGAACATTAAGTTTAATATGTTTATCCTTCCTCAGTTCTTTTAATGCGCATTCTCTTCGTTACTATTGGCATCAATAATAGTAGCAAGCTGTTCAATTTGCAGTGCCAAATCAAGATCCAATATACCAATGTGAAATTAGACTTGTTTGCTCTAGTAAAAAAAAAATTAACCCATCAAAAATTAGAACAAACAAACATGGGAATGAAGCAAATTAAAAATATATATTGTAAGAAATAATATGCCTAACATTAATGTTTTGAGTCATATTATATAGATTCTTAAAACATTTCATTTAACAATCAATTGCATATTAATGTTTACCTTTGGATAATACACTAGTATATAACTATAAAACAAAATTAATGCTGAATTTCAAATTCTCATAATTATCAATTATATATACTTTAATTAGACCTTTTATTATCTTTGGATATGCTAAGCAGGTCTATATAAATTAACTATAATCATGATCATGATTATAAAATGACTAATTAACCTTTGGACAATCCTTAAATATTTTACAATCAATGGATTTCAATATCCTAATAAAACAACAATTATTAAATCTTTTACTACATCATGTAATTATGACTATTTGAATTTTACTTATTTCAAATCTATCAAAATTTTTTAATTTGACCACTTTGGTAACTAACAAATTATTCACAATATAGATATCAAAATAAATCATAATACTATAAAGTTTGATAATCAAATTTTTTAACTTAGTCATTTGTTAACTAATAAGTCATCCATATAATATAAATAAATGTAGTAATTTAAAATAAAACATAATTTAAATATTACAGAATATTAATGTATTAACAAAGAATGTATATAACTTAATTTTTCATATACAGTTGTCAAAAATTCAAATGTGGCATGAATCTTTCATGATCAATCTACTTTAATTCCATTATTTGCCATGTTAAAATATCTAATTAAAGATAACCTTTTCATTTATAATCAACAAGAGTCACACATAAACGTAAAAGATGTAAAATATAGAAATTATGGAACTTGAAGATAAACGTCATATAATATTAGTATCATTTTTTTGAATATCTATATTGCAGACAATACTCAATTCATGAGTACGCACCCTAAATTCATCAAGCAGTAGTTTTTAAAATTTCATTGCTACAATGGACATAAATTTTAAAAACTTCATAATTGATGGAAATAATAATTTTTTAATGGGGCATCATGAATTATTAAATTTATGTAATTTTATATTTTTTAAAAATTTAAAATTCATCATTAGAAGAATAAATTTCTTAATAAAAAATTATAAATTTCTAAAACAGGCTCTGATACTTTATGTAAATTTTTTTAAAATTTTTATCTAATCCTAATTGTAGAAATCTTCAATCAATAATTATTTACCAGATCATAGGAACTCATAAATTTTCACATACCATACAATATACAATATCAATTTAGGAAAGAACCTAGTCCTTGATCCCTTGCTTAATTATTTAAGTTTGATGTGAACCCTTAGATTTCTATAACTCAAAAGAGAAAAAGAATTATGTTTTCATCTCTTAGCCTATCTTAATTTGACTGTATATCAGTGATGGATAAGAAAAGAACATGTAACCCTTTTTATAAATAGAGATAGGGACTAGTTTTTAGATAAACAATTATTATCAAGTAACTATTATTATTATCCGATAACTCTTTATTTTTTGATAATTTCAAATTTCAAATCATTAGATAATTTTTTATTAGCCACTTTCATCAAGTGGTTGGTTATTGATAAATATAAAAAAAAATTAATTTTTAATTAAATAATTAAAAATTGACCTATTTAACAATTATTTATTTAATCAATTAATTAATTGATCAATATCACTTGCGCCACTTAAATCTTACAAGATAACCCAAGATGTCAAGTACATACAACAGTGAATTTTTTGGTACAGAAATATAAATAGAATACCATTTGAGGCACAAGTGAAGAATTGATGTTGATGGCTGCACAATTTGGTTTTACGTGTGAGAAGATGCTTGGGTAGCACGTAATAAAGGAATATGAGTTTTGAGAAGAGTGACGACCATTAAGGACAGAGACACCAAAACTGAGAGTGAGGATAACACAAACATAAGGGTATGGGCCGTAAGTCCCTTCACTTGTTGTGCGTAATGTGTAGAGGCAAGTGCCAAAGTTGTGAGAGGGAAAGAATAAGCCCACCATGCCACGTTGAATTTCTTCATCGCCCTCTTGAATAGCATTGGCCTGGATACCTAATTGTTCGTACATATCAAACGCACCAAAACAAAAGTTAGCCAATAATATTAATGCATCGTATGAATTATCATATTATCTCGTGTTGGTAGAATATATTTTTTTGTGTGCATTAAGTGTTTGTATATTAAATTATTAAGTATAATTATATCTAGTACACAAGAAAATTTGCTTGTATTATTATATTATGTTTTTAATTCACGAATATAAACGTTTAGCGTTGTGTTGTCTAATTTATGGAAAAAAAATATAAGAAAATATTCTTTTAAATTAATAATATCTTATGTCATTTAAAAACTATGAAAATTAATCTGACACCTATGAAGTTTTAATTTTGAAAATTTTCAAGATTTTATTTTTATTCTTGTTGTGAAAATGTTGAACTATCATACTAAACAAAGAAACTTTAAATTCTATGATATTTCAAACTACAGTCATATTTAGTACACACAATACTTAAGATAACAATGTATTAAACTGCTTAGCTTAATTCATTTAGTAACACCTTTTCATTGCTGTCAACCCAAATCTTTGTACTTCTGCTATTTTTTAGAGTAAGTACTAAAGACACAATTTCATCTTTTATGTATTTCTCAACTTTTAATAGTTTTGTTTGACCAAATTATATTTTTTACTCTATATTATAAGATTAATTTAACGTATACATATAATGAATAATAAATTTAAAGAATTAATTTACATAAAAAATTAATCCAAGCACTAGAAAAAAAAAAAGTATAGCTTAAAAAACTTGTATATTTATACAGTTTTTCTAAAATTTCCCTTGTGCCCGTGTACCTAATTAATAATTAAAATTTACTCTATATTTTATATAATATATGATACATATTATTGTGTATAGAATAAATTTGACTGTCAAATTTACATGTACGCCTTATGCACACAAGAATTTGTCTTTTCTTTGTGATCGCTGAATCTTAAACTTTTGAATAAGGTGATTGGTTACCAGGGACATGAAGAGGAAAAGCGAGAGGAAGAAGAGCAACTTGGAGACATCATCGAACTCGCCGGCAATGGAGTGCCAAGCCAAGCTAGCGGCGCTGGGTGCTGCAAAGAACAAGAAGAATACAGGACGCAGCATCGCAGGGAGGCTTTCATCCCCTGATAGCCTCTGATACAGCGTCACAAACAGCACCAGATAATGAGCCATCCCCAACGAAAACATGCACAGACCCACTTCTCTCCATCCCATTCCTGCAGCCGCCTGAGCCCCCACCATGTTCCCTATCACCGACAACTGACTCGCCGGGTTAGCCACTATCGACAAAAATCGCTTCCCTCTCGTGAACCACTGCCCGTAGATCTTCACGTCCAGCACCACCACCGGCACCACCAGCACCCACCACAGTACTTGGTAATGAACTGTGGTTGAACCCAGAAACGGTGATGATTCAAGCAGGAGCAGCCAGGAGATCCAGGGGGCAAACAGGTAATTTACTTCCACATGGTTCAAGAACTCTTTCTTAACCCTGTCGAAGTGGAACAGACACCTTAGGATGTAGAGAAGAGAGAGGGTGACCAGTGTGGCCAGCGCTATTGACCATAGAAGAGTTAAAACCGTAGAGGGTACGGATGAGAACAAGCGTCTGAGAGCATGCGCGTCTTGGACTGGCTGTAACAGGATCTTCCATAATAAGGCTTGGCTGGAGAGAGACAGAGTAATCCTGAAGTACCCTGCATGGACATTCGTTAGAATGGGAGATAAACAAGACTGGATTAGGATTATAGACTTGGGATTTGATTGAGATTTTGTGACTGGATCATCGATTGGTAGTACTACATGTGGTTGTGACTGTTTCTCCTGACTCTCACTCATTAGCGACATGTTTCAATACGCCACACTTGTACAAATTTCCGGTGCCATTTCTGAAAACACGATGATGTATTTATAGATAAAGAAGAACAAAGGGAAATGAATGTTTCTTGGGTAGTTCATGCATATTAGAGCCACTTGGCCACACTTAAATAATTCTTAATAGCAACCAAACTTCTGCTCTGTTTGAAAAATCTGAATGAAAATTACCGAACTCAGGTTGTGTCTCATGGAGCATTGAAGGCCTGATAGATATGTCTTTATCATCTACTTTGAAAAGGGGGTCATTGTAAGGAAGTAGTTTGAGGGAATTTGATTCATGATGGAACAGAATAATTTATTGATTATCTTAAGAGGTTCCTATCAATAATTAAAAAGGAAGTTTATTGGCCACTAGTAATAAAGTGCAAACTGGTGACACAGGGGACTCTTGTTTAGGTGAGGAACTACCATCAAGATTCAAGAGTGGGGGCATGAAATAATTGGGGACGCGTGAGATTGTAATTAAACCTTTGTCCCATGAAATCTGAAAAGGAAGACAACGAAGCTTGCCAATGCACCTGGTGTTTAGTCGGGAAGAGCCGAATAGGGAGGTTTCAGCATTCATGAATCTTTCAGTTTCAACCTCACGTGGTAGGGACTTTGATATGCATCATTTTTAGCCTTGTGTTTAGATGAATGGCAGCAAATAGAGTAGTTCAAATGGGCTAAATTATTTCTTTTTATTGTTTTAAATAATATAAGATGACAGATGAAGGATTTTAAAATTTTGTAGTTTAAAATTCAAAATTTTTTAACTCATTAAATTGTGAATTTTGAATGAAAATGTTAAAGGGTAATATTAAAAATTTAATTTATAAATCATTATATTCTATTAATGATTTTATTATCTCATTAGATTCTCAAATAAGAAGATGACATATGATTAAATTGTTCACTTCTTATCTATTTATTTATTTTTGGAACTTTCAAACATAGCACCTTTTTTGGGTCATTTTTGCGTTATATTTGTGGTTGGGAAGAGAACAAGGCATTGCGCGTAAGGCCGTAAGCCTAGTGGGCTACACTGATAATAACACAAGATGATTTGCTATACAGGTCAGATAGCCTAATAAAAACAATTGTATTAAGGTGTCCATTACCATTTACTTGTGCCCCCACATAACATCCACTTCCATGCACCTGTTCATCATCTTCAAAGTTAATGAAGCATTAAGATGCATGAGAGCCATGATTGACCTGCCAAGAAGGATGAAGGATTTTTCTTTTGTTCAACCATTTTCATGGTCCCAGTGAAAGTTAAATCATTTGCCTCGTACTAGAGTTCACCTACCCTATACATGTTTCCAATTATTGTTAAACCAATTACACTTAATTATAGGCAATAATTTTAACTGCGACTAGGTGTTCACTCATTTGTTGAGTAATTCATATTATTCAGGAATTGATGATTTTCTGCTGTGTAATGTATTATCTGTCGGAGAATGGAGAATAGAATGCAAAACGACACAACACTCCAGCTCTGTCCTATATATAACAAAAAATTAGAAATAAATCTCCTGCAATAAATATTTTACAACAGGGTTGCTGTGTTTTCTAAGAAAACAAAACTTTTTAAATTTTTTTTTTTTAAATTACTCAACCTCCTTAGATGGGGACTAAATTTGCTTATAGCATCCCCTGATATAATACAACAGCAGGAGATCCAAGTTCCGAAAAATCTAAATTTTTATCTAAAAAGAAAGTACATTTAAGGGGAAAGTCAGACAATTTCAAATAGGTGAAAATTTTTTATGAATATTATAAAGACATCTAGAGCAAGTAGTGCACCAAAACACAATGCCGAGTATGGGAATAAATCATGCTACTTTAATTATTCATTTAAATTATTAAATTAGTTGATATTTTAAGTAATTACTTAATAAAATATTTTTTATATTTAATAATTAATTGTAAAGAATATGGTGTTTACAAAAACATAAGATCGTTGTTCAATATTTTTTCACATTATATTCAAGTTATACTAAGTTCTAGATTGATATCAATCTCTTTTTTAAGTTAAAAAAAAAAATGCTTCACTTTATAAGTGGCACTAGCAATGGCATGTTCATGATTGGAAGCTCAAGTAAATTAACCCATTGAGATGATAAATATTAAATACCATATCATATATTGGGACGTGAATCCACAAAAAGGCAAAGGATGAGCAATTTGCACGTCCGTATATAAAATATTGACTAAGATCATATGTAATAGACATAGAATTTCAACCATCTCAAGCTTCAACCAAAGTAATAGTCAAGTGGATGACAGAGTAAGTAGTTGCTGGATCATAGTACAAAGTCTCCAACGCAACAAATCCCCTGGCAAAGCGGAACTTGCCAGTTCCAGAAACCACAGAGACCTCTCTATAATTCTGGAATTGACAGCTAAGGCCTTGGATCTCCAAGGTGCTTCCATTGTACTACAAATTGTTGAACACAATTGAGATCATCGTATTCACATTAGACCTGTGCAAAGCAGATGCTGTAAGCAGACCTTGAGCCCTCCCCACTTGGATCGAGTTCCTATTAGGGGCCAATATGACTAGGTCATTAACCACATATAAGGTTCCAAATGTGTTATAAGATCAAACCTTACTTGATGCGCCTGTCACTGGGGCAACTGTTGCATTTGGTCCTGTTGCCACATCTTGGAGGATGAACAAAAATGGTTTGTTGAACCCTTTGACCATTGTCTTCAAAAGGGATCATAGTTATAGCTATTATAAGCAATATTGAGAAAGACATGAATTTGGTTGGGTTTGAAAATAGAGGAGCCATTATGGATTGGAAATGAGAAGTGATGAACTTGGTTTACAGACGGGTGCTACTTATGGTTGTGAGAGTGACAGGGATGACTATTAAAGTAAGAAGTTATAACTATCTTTTAGTCGTTAAAGTGGTCGTGTTTATAAGCTGGTATCAATTATCATTTGAGTGACAATAAAAACACGAGTAGCTGCAAGTGGAAGGTTAGTATTACACTTTCATTAAAGAAAGAAAAACAGAAAGTGAAGCCAGTTTACTCAAAATACGCAAATCAGTCTAATCTTTATTCAACCGTAACCTCCTCATTTTGTTTGTTTTAAACTTAAATCATTTGCAAAAGGATAAAAATAACTAAAATTATAGGACAACTTGGCTTTTTATGAATTTGAAATACCCTCCCACGCTTTTTTTTTTATCACTCTCCAGCTGACTTCGAAAACTCTAGTTGTCTGCCATGAGGCGATCATATTCCATAAGTAAATCCTTCATATTGCTTTTTAAGGGACTCAACTTCACTTCTAAAGCCTTAGCCTTGCCTTCTTTCACCTCAGATTCTGACTCCAGTTGCTTGATTTTGGGCCTCAGCATGGCTACCTCTTTAGCCAATGGTTTGTGCTCCTCTGTACCCACACTTTTACCATCCTCTAAATTTCGAACTTGTTTCTTGGCAGCTTACATGTTCTTCCTTAGCATCCGAAGCTCTCTATGTAATGGTTGAATCCATCAAACATCAAAGAGAGGCACAGCACAAACCCTGAACACCAGATGTCAAAATATCAAATTCAACATGTAAGATGCATTAAAGAATGTATACAAAATTTAAAGTCAATTCATTTATTAGACAACGGTATTTAGTCTGATTAATACTTATGATTCGTAGCAGGTTCACGAACCCTTCAAAAGGTTTATCTCTTTATGGATAAGTGATGGGCACTCAACTTTAGGGACAATTCCACGTTAATTTTCATACTACCTACAGCAAATTACAAATTAAGTTTGGTTTTTTAATATGTGTGGTGAATCTGATAACATTTTTAGGAATTACTAAACTGCAATATTAAAATTGAGCAATGAAGAATTGACTCATGATATTTACGTAAAAAAACTTTTTCGTATGATGGAAAAACCATAAACAACAATAGAAAAGACTTTCACTAACTCAAGAGATTGTACAATTATTTTTTTTAATATAAAAAAGAACAATTAAACTCTCTTTCTTTGAAAAAAGAAATCACACAATTTTCTCTCTCTAGAGCCAGTAGTCCACAAAAACACAATGCTGAGTATGGGAATAAATCATGCTACTTTAATTATTCATTTAAGTTATTAAATTAGTTGATATTTTAAGTAATTATTTAATAAAATATATTTTATATTTAATAATTAATTGTAAGGAATATGGTGTTTACCAAAGCATAAGATTGCCGTTCAGTGTTTTTTCACATTATATTCAAGTTATACTAAGTTCTAGATTGATATCAATCTCCTTTTTAACTTTCGAAAAAAAAAAAAATTCCTTCACCTTATAAGTGGCAACAACAATGGCATGTTCCGTTGGCCTAAATCATGAAATGGCTCAAAACCCATATTTGATAGATGACAAATTAAATGAAGAAGAAAGGCACAATCCATATTAGAAAAGCAAATCTGTAGCATCTTAAACTTAAGCCCATTTCTGTCTAAGTGCAAGACAGCTCATACTAAAGTGCAAAAGTTGCTGTGAAGTGAAAACCATCAGTATTTTCTTTGAATCTTCTCTGCCACACTCTTCTTGTGCCTCCTTCTTGTCTCCTGGAAGTGCTGCAAGCAACAACCATTAATGGAGCCTCATTAAAACTCGAAGCCATCGTTTTCATTGGAGCCAAAATCTGTACATCAAGGCAGCCAAAAAAGAAGCAACGAAATCTCTCTCTCTTCATTCAATATCTTCTGCCATTAATGCACTCCAACGTCTCTTTGTGGAGAAAGCTATAAATATCAAGCAGCTTCTACCATCGAAAATAGAGCAGAATCGAGAAATAGAAACGAGAAAAAGCTGAAAAAAAGACGCATTCTGTAACATTTTCTTTTACTTTGTTTTTATTGAGCTTAGTCTATGGTTTATTTGCTTACTAGAAGCATTCTTGTACTGTTAAAGAAAACCCAGCTGTGAAGGGTTCATAAACTTCTTTCTTATTTATTGATATACCTCTGTCTCAAGTAGAAAAGAGGATTGTGGTGATTGTAAAAGTTTGAGGTTGAGGTAGAAAACCTTGCGTTTGGAGTTAGCACGTGAAAACTTCCGTGAAAGTGTAAGAAAAACTTTTCTTCGTAGAAAATCCCTTGAAGAACACAAGGGGATTGAAAGTAGGCATTATGATTAGCCGAACCAGGATAAACTTTTGTGTGTTTGATTTTTTTTTTTTGATCTATGCCTGTTAGTATAATTCTCAGTCAACTTGAAAGTTTACGGTTAACTGCATTCTTCTTTTGTTTGTTCTTTTCAAGAAATTCAGTTCGCTGAAACATTTACAGTTAACTGTATTTTTTTCTGTCTCAAATCTTTCTGTGTTGAAAAGTTCAATCAACTTTAATTTATTACAGTTAATTGTTAATGCATTTGTAACTATCTAAAGATACCTTCAGTTCACTCTTCTCTCCTTCCTTATATTCTGGTAAAGTGGACATATTATTAAAATTTTTAGTCAACTGTATTTTATTTCAATTAATTAATTATTGTCAATTACAGTTGACTGTAAAATTTTTTCAATTAACTAAAATTTTCAAAACCAAATTTAAAATAAAATTTTTAAGTACACCTATTCACCCCTCCCCTCTAGGTGCACTGTCATGTTCATGATTGGAAGTTCAAGTAAATCAACCCATTAAGATGATAAATGATAAATATTAAATACAATATTATATATTAAGATGTGAATCCACAAAAAGGCAAAGGATGAGGGATTTGCACGTCCGTATATAAAATATTGACTAAGATCATATGTAATATTCATAGAACTTAAGGTCGTCAAACTCACAATTCTAGGTAGACTCGTGAGGGAATGTATAGATTTGTAATGTAAAATTGTAACATAAATTCGTAAGAGTTTACCTCTATTAATAAATAATTATTAATATTCTCAATAAATATGTTAGTTTAGTAAATATAAAGAACATTATTGATAATGATTTTATTTATGAAGAACCAAATTGACAAAAATCCATATGTGAGAGACTAACTTGATAAAAAATTCTAGGAGGGGCTCAATTGAAAAATATTTTATTTGAGGGACCAAAATGAGAAATAAATTTTATAAAGAATCAAATTAATAAATAACCTATTAGTGAAAGACCAAAAGAGATTTTATTCATTTGGCCAAAATAAAATTCAAATTATAAAAAAATATAAAGGGCATTATTAATAATGATTTTATTTTACCTGTGAAGGATTAAAATGAAAATAAATTTTATAAAAAATTAACTTATAAAAATACCCTACAAAGGAGGGACTAAAAAAGAGTTTTTACTCATTTGATCAAATTAAAATGAAGACTTGTTTATATATAACTTGTCTCACTCACATATCAAATATCCATCACGGCCAGGTAGTTAGGTGTTAGTCATCTTTTCATCACATTCACATTAAACCCATCTAAAGCATATATGCCTGTCACTGGGGCAACTGTTGCATTCGGTCCTCTTGCCACTTGTTGGAGGAAGAAGTGGTTGTGTGAGTGACAGGGATGACTATTAAAGTAAGAAGTTATAGTTATAACTATCTTTTAGGCATTAAAGTGGTCGTGTTTACAAGCTGGTATCAATTATCATAAGTGATAATAAGAACACGAGCAGCGCCAGACAGAAGGTTAGTATTACACCTTCATTGAAGAAAGAAAAACAGAAAGTGAAGCCAATTTACTGAAAATACGCAAATCAGTCTAATCTTTATACACATAAATATATTCAACTGTAACCTCCGCATTCTTTTTTTTTTAAAACTTAAATCATTTTGCAATAGGACAAAAATAACTAAAATTATAGGAAAAATTGGCTTTTTGTGAATTTGAAGTACCCTCACATGCTCTTTTTGTTATCACTCTCCAGCTGACTTCGAAGACTCTGGTTGTCTGCCATGATGCGATCATATTCCACAAGTAATCCTTCAGATTGCTTTTTAAGAGACTCTACTTCAACTTCCAAAGCCTTAGCCTTGCCTTCTTTCACCTCACATTCTGACTCCAGTTGCTTAATTTTGGGCCTCAACATGGCTACCTCTTCAGCCAATGGTTTATGCTCCTCTGTACCGACACTTTTACCATCCTCAAAATTTCGAATTTGTTTCTTGGCAGCTTCCATGTTCTTCCTCAGCATCCGAAGCTCTCTTATGTAATGGTGGAATCTATCAATCATCAGAGAGAGGCACAACACAAACCCTGAACACCAGATGTCAAAATATCAAATTCAACATGTAAGATGCATCAAAGAATGTACACAAAATTTAAAGTCAATTCAATTATTGGACAATGGTACTTGGTCTGATTATACTTATGATTCGTAGCAGGTTCATGAACCCTTCAAAGGTTCATCTCCTTATGGATAAGTGATGTGTGCTCAACTTTAGAGACAATTCCACATTAATTTTCATACTGCCTACAGCAAATTAGAAATGGAGTTTGGTTTTTTGGTATGTGTGGTGAATCTAGAGTGTGCCCTAATAGGTTAAAGCAGTTTCGCTGGATTAAGTTCAAAGGTTTTGGCAGAAGAAGGAGGATAAGGTTTTATAGAACAACCAACTGACAAAACTCTTGATTAAATAGAAGAGCAAAATGCATATGCAGAGTGAAAGAAGAGTTAATATAGAACTAATTTTGACACAGGACATAGATTGTTATCCACTACAAACCAATCAACAGGAGTTTACCACAAACTACCCAGCAAATATGAACAATTACTAAAAAGCAAATTTTGAATTGACCGGCATGTTCCGTGCAAAGTTAGCTTGCAAATCAGATCTAATACACTGAACTTACTATAATGAATAGCAGGAGAAAAGATATAAAACATGTGTTAAATAGTTGAATCGGTGAAAAAAGACAGCGAACACTAATATGCGATACCACTATAAGGAAGGGAAATGAACTATCAATACAGTTTGGAACTCCTTGTTATCATCGTATACATCCTATATCACAAAACTTTAGGCTAAACATTCTGATACATAAGAAACTTATATCACTTTTGCTGGTTAGTCTTTTCAAGTTACGTATCTCCTTACTTTCGACAATTCAAATATCAATAAGGAGACACTATAAATTGAATTATCGTTTAATTACAACTTTGGTATGCAAACCTAAAACTGTAACACTTTGCTCCAGCGAAGTATTACAGAATAGCTAATCTTACATATCAGCTAAAACTAACATCTAAAAAAGACATAATTGCCACATGATATTTAATATCTCTATGACCTTTTCCAATTTTAACGCCTGTAGCATCATTTTTTACATGCATCTATCCCAAATTTTCAATTTCTAAGATATTAATTATAACATTATGTAACATTTTTATAGTTAGAAGGCAAATCATTACATTTTAAAATATGTATATATATCAATACTATAATTAAGTTATAGTTGAGAGGAATCATACATAGTCCTTCCTAAAATTAAAAACAATCATATGCACAATGAACATTTCGTTTCATGTAGCTCAATGTTAAGACATTTAATATTGGTTATTACATCAAATCGGAAGAAAGATCCAAGTGCAGAATTGAGAAAGTTGCAGCATGTGAAGAGAAAACTCCAATATAGCTTGCAACACAATGATTCATTCTTGTAGTGAGAAGATGGGCCGAAGCCCAACAAAAACTACAAATGTTCTATACCGGGCAAAGCAGCCCGTGGACAAATCACATCACGTGAGAGACTGCATTTTATTAATTGAAAACACCGTTGGCCAGAAGTAATTGAAAACTTCAAACTCGTAAATATAACATCAAATCGTAAATGAAAGAGGGAGATGGAAAAATTACCGATAACTGAAGCTTCAAGCAAATGCTTATACAAAAGGAATTGATCGGTGGGATTGACAATAGTAGCCTCCTGATTACGTTGTTGGATGGAGATGACATTGTAGAGGCTGGAAGCAAGCACGACGAACAATGTGGCATTCACTGTCTTCACGATGACGGGGCCCCGTCCTTGCTTGACCCGATCCAAGCTCATTATCACCAGCTTCCTCAGTGGCGTCTTGAATAGAAGCAGTACGATCACTATCAATTCCCCAGCTATCACTGAGTAAAGTGGCACCAACATCTTCTTCTTCTTCTTCTGCTAACAATAGTAATATCGAAAACCCTTGATCTTCAGGAGCGAAAAGATGAACGAGGGGAAGGGATTGTTTCGAATCGCACTTTGTGAGTGAAATAGATGGTTGGGTTTAGCATGTAAGTCGGGCGTGGGTTTTGGGTCTGTGCTGGCCCAATGACAACCCGCCATGTCGACATTAAAGTGACTATTGGCCGATGTTAGTCTTTTTCCTTTTCATTTTATTTTTAATTTCAACATGATGTTTACCTCCTCAGTTTCTCGCCATAAGTTTAGCTGGAGATTCGCCGCTTAAATCATTTTCAAATTTCTACTTTTGGTAAACAACAATTATTTTCTAATTTTAAAACGCATTTTACTCCCTCAACGCCTTAACTGCCCGCCGTTCCAGAATAATTGTCGTGCATGAATCCACTTATAATAACTCCACCCACACAAAATAATTTTTTTAAAGAAATACCAATTGTCTAAATGAAAATAAGTTCTTTTTCATTAATGACATTTTATGAATTCAAGTTTTTATTGGCCATTAAGATGGAAACTTATAATAATTGTAAATCTTTATATTTGTCATGCCCAGAAAATTTTTAGTTGTAATCAAGGTAGTAAATATGGTTGTCTTAGACTTTTTGTAATGGGATTTATGTGCATTCAAATAAAAAATAATGACACGAAAATGTGTATGAAATTAATTTATTTTTTTCCCATTCATTCTGTTTGGTCTCTTTGATTCTCTTTAAATGTATAGTGTATAAAATTATGAAAAATTCATCCTCAAATATAATCTTGTAAAGAAAAAATAAATTAATTAATAACAATTTTAGATTTAAATATTTATCTGTCATATGTGTAAAAGCTTACCCTGTAATCATTCAATTTCATATTAGCATTAATTAAATAACTATTCTTTGTTTCACCAAGATATGCGAGCATGCCATTTTGGTGGAGCAAAGAAATGAGTAATAAAAGGTACGCATAAAAGGTATTACATGTGTGAGCCGTAAAGTATTTACTGACATTATGTGATTATTATAAATAATTTTGATTTGATGATTTATAATGCACAATACATGATGGTGTTATCAACTATCCAAAAAGAACAAAAGAAGACGAATAATGTTACTGTCATATATATTAGTGCCACGCCTCGGCCTTCAAGCTCATAAAGGAAAAATTTGCATTTCATTCTCTTCTTAGTAGCAATTCAATCTCAGTATTAGAAAAAGCACAATATGAGAGATCCCCAGAGATACGATACTGATAATGAGAAGTTGCAAACCAAGTCACAAACATTTGAAACACTAGTAAAAGCCTCAAAACACAATCTTAATGTCCACCCCCACCTCCACTGCCAGAACCACTACCAGATCCATGATCACCACCAGCTCCCACGCCTATCCCAATCCCAAATCCTATACCAAATCCTCCACCTCCACCTCCACCTCCACCGTGACCAACACCTCCTCCGGCTCCTACTCCGCCTCCGCTTCCTACACCACCACCCGCGCCAAATCCTCCACCGTGACCTGACCCTCCCCCCAAACCGCCGCCACCACCACCACCACCTCCGCCTCCTCCCCCACCACCACCACCACCTACGCCGCCGGCACCTCCTCCAGCTCCGAAGCCTCCACCATGTCCCGAACCTCCCCCCAAACCGCCACCACGTCCTCCTCCTCCCCCACCGCCACCACCTATGCCGCCAGCACCTCCACCAACACCACCTCCCGCTCCGAAGCCTCCACCGTGCCCTGAACCAGCACCCAATCCACCGCCACCGCCACCACCAATGCCTCCTCCAGCGCCACCACCAACTCCACCTCCAGCTCCGAATCCTCCACCGTGACCCGCGCCACCTCCGAGGCCTCGGCGTCCAAAACCTCCTCCTCCTTCAGCTCCACCCCTGAAACCACCTCGACCACGAGGCCCGCGACGACCAAACCAACCCCTGCAGCGTGGTCCACCTCCAAATCGACAATTATCGCCTCCGAACCTAGCTTCCTCAAGTTTGCTTTCATCTCCAACAGTGATCCAACTCAATTGAAGAACAATGCAAAGAACGAGAACACTCGCCGAAAGCCATTTTCGATGGACAGTACCCATGGCTGGCTTCTTGATGCTACTTAAACAAGTGTCTGAAAGAACACCAGTAAGTATAGGTTTGCAGTTCCTTGCTGTTAAGTCTACGCTTTTTATAGGCTTCGTCCACTAGCCTTCCACCGGGCAGCCATTAATTGGTGCATGTTCTGAACAGTTAGTGATATTGGACGTGGCATTAAATGAAGCTATGAAATTCAAAGCTACGTACAATGCTCGTGAAAAGAACTAAAAATAAATGAACATGTTTAGAGTAGAATATTTATATAATTTATTTTTATCGTGAAAGCTTTGTGAAAACTAGCTAATATTTTGGAGCAAATGAAATATTTATAATATTTTTTTTAGTACGTCTTAAGTTTTTATTTTTTTATATAATAGTTTAATTTTATTTATAAAAGGCTAATTAGAATTAGTGTTTAATAGTAATTTTTATAATTACTATTTTATCTTTAATGAACACTTACTTATAGGTGAATTCTGTATAATATCTTAACAAATTTAAATTTTAAATATTATATAATATTAGATATGATGTAATTACTAGAGAAAGTACTAAGCTCATCCCAAAGAGGCGTATATACTAATTGTCACCAACATTGAAAATTTTAGGTATAATGCAACTAATTAACATATATATATATATATATATGTGTGTGTGTGTGTGTATATGTATATATGTTAACATGGAATAAGATTGTGGTCAAAATGGGTAGTGGTGAGTGTGTAATTAAGAAATTACTCGATTTCACTTGTTTCTTGGACTATGTTAAACTTTCTAGAACTCTAAATCTTTTGCAAATGGAGGAGCAACTAGATAAGGAGATCAACCATGAGCAATTACTAACTAGACAGAGAAGTATGCAAGTGAAGGGTCCTTCATAACTGCTGTACAAAGTCCACTTCGGCATTGGGCAAACTGGAGATCTGGTCAACTCGCCAACGCGGCTTGCTTTGCTACCTCTTTGTGTGGAATTAAATTCCAGACAATTCTGAATGGGCATGCTGGAAAATTAATTGAGAGCAGGTGGTAGGTTCAGTCAGTCTTAGCAGAAGTTGGACTTTTTAGCTTGTAATACCATTGGCTTTCTTTACAACAGAGGCTTCTAAATCAGTATTACAAAGGCATGGTTCATCCATGTCAAATTGCACCATTTTGATCATCAATCCTTTCAACCCATAGGAAGTTACTAGGACGGGATCCACTCCTATAGCGTGATTTTACAGGAGCGGATCCTATAAATGATCGTTGCCATCCGTGTGATCCTATGATCTCCAATAAGCCACACCAGCCACGCTATCAAAACGCATCGTTTTGGCATTAGTGAAACGATGTGTTTCGGGAGCTAATTTTTTTATTATGATATTAACCAAAATGAGCAGGGCGAATGGGATTCGATGGAGAAATCCTGAGGGTTTTCTTGCCTTCATCTTCGTTGGAAAGTTGCAGTGTGGCGTTGGAAGTTGAGGTCGCTGGTGAAGAGAGGGTTTGGCAGTGGTTATACTTTAAGCTCCATGATGGAACTCTCTCCCTCCATTGATGTCCCTATCTGATCGATTGGATCTCTGTAAGTCACACCTTTCTTCATATGTGTTATTTGCACCCTTATGTTCATTTGGTCCGCTGGAATAGGTAATATGAGACCGTTCCTTTTCCTGTTAGTCTCTCTTTTCGTCAACCTTTCTCTTTGATGGGTTCGTGCTCTGTAAGTCACTCTCTTTCGATTACATGTTGTTATATTTGTCTGTTGATTTACTCTTCAAAGTTGGCCATATGTTCTAACCTGAAATATGAAATCAATTTTTTTGGGTAATTCACTTAGCATGTACTTCTTGTTTTACTAGATCATTTTTGAGTTGAGCATGTCGTAGAAAAAATGTTATTGAGATTCCCAAAGTTCTGAATTAGTATGATGTTGGGGAAAAGAACTTGGTGATTCCTGATGAGTTGGTTCTGTCTAGATACCCTGTGGATGCCATAATGCCTGATAAATATACTGTTATACCGTTGAATGCTTGCTTCTGTAAATTGTTGGTAAAAGTTTTATTTATTTTGATCATGCTATTTTGGTTTTATTTGTAAGTTAAGCTCTTTACATAGAAGTTTTAAACATATCTTTTATCTACTTCTTTTTGGTGCAAATAGTTAGTCAAAATGCATTATAATTATGACTTATCTTTTGACTTATCAGAGAATTAAAGCATTTCACTTATACATCATTGCATCAGACTTTACAAAAATCTCCATCATGTCATGACCTCTAATGATTGAATATGTCAGAATTTGGATGTTCGCAAGCTTTTTACAGTGCATCTGATGTATGACTTCTAAAGGAATATAAGAAGTGAGACTGAACTCAAATTAATATTTGTATTGCTATATGTGCTGCCTTAAAAACATGTACAGTAGCCCTCAATTCAAGGAGAACTTAACTTATTTTCAGCAGCTTCTTGCGGAAGGTGTCTTTGATATCTCATTATCAGGGGCAAAACATAAAGACTGCAAGACTTTTAAAAGGCTTGCATTATCCAATCTATCAAAATCGAAATGGGTGGAACACTACAATTGACTTAAGGTTTTTCCATGTTCTTTACTTGACATCATTAACTTTGTTAATAACTTAATATTATTGATACTTATTGGCATAAAATCCTTCTGTGGATGCAGAGATTTAAAAACAGAGTTGGAAAATCTGTTTCTCTAGGATCCATTAACATTGCATCTAGTAATGCTACAAATGTCAAGAGATATCATGACAGCCAAAATCAAAACTTTTCATGTTAGCTTAAAATCTCGTTCATCTGCTGTCAATCTAAGAATCCCTATAATAAGACTTCCTAATTACTGTATCAGTTTGTAATTCAACCATACACTGATGTAATTGTTAGCAATACTTTGTTTAGATCAGGTTGATAAAACAATTGTAATGCATGGTAGATGAAATTTATGTCATAGATCTTCCCAATGTGCTAAAATGTATATTGTAAACAATAACCTATTCTTGTGTACATTGTGACTACTTTCATTTGCTATATGGATGAAGTTAGGGATTAAGGATGAAAGAAGGAAGTGATGTGGATGAAGCAAGCAGAGTGCAACAAGATAAAGTTGTCTCATGCAAAATGGAGGCAAGATGCAGTAAGATGGGCAAAGATGGAGGAAAATAAAGTATGATGCAGCCACATAAAGCAATGTAAAGATGAATGAAGAGTAGGGTATTGAAATGATGTAGTAATTGTATTTCACAGTAGAAATATCATAGATGTAAAAATGTCATGTACTTGCCAATGTGCTGTACTTGTTCATACTCTGTACACAACTTTCTCAAAGTAATAAACTTGCATTTGGCTACTCCAAAATCATACAGTGTGTAACATATTCAAACTACTCCTTAGTTTCATTACTTATATATTCATACAAGTATCAAGGGATCCAAAAAATTACTAAATAACTAAAAAAATATTGCGTTGAATATTCTTGCAGAGATTTGCACATTGTCATAACACTAAATGTCAAGGTCATTAAGTGATTGTGTGGGGACGTCCAATTGCTCCTATGTAATTGAACAATTGAATCAGTCACATGGTTGACATGCAATAATATAATTGAAGGCATGTTCTAAGCTTTGTATGTACCGTTAACAGTTTGGTAAAACTAAACTGGCTCTCTTGTGTTTGATAGTCACCATGGCATATTGGAGGAGTTGACTAAGACACATTGACTTGTGTATTACTTGATGATTCGTTTTCCTGCATAAAATTAGTTCATGTCAGTAAGTACATATAAGAATACTTCCAGTTAGCAAATGCACTAAGTATTTACCACATTGTGTCAGATTTATGATCGAACGATAGGCAGAGCCTTTCTTTTACTGTGACGTTGAAGTTCAACCTAACTTTTAAGTCGTTTTTGTCTCTTTGTCCCACTCCGTTGTTTGAACCCCTTCGTTTGACCCACTCTATCACCTATAGGTATTATGACTTTATCAGTTGCATTATCTAGGGCACATTCTCCTGATTGAACATTTATAACTCTCTTCAACAAGTCATCCACCTCTTTTTTTATCATAGCGTACAGGTCCTGGCACGTGGCAACCTCTGATGCCAATCTAACCATCTTTGAACAAAGTGTCTTATACCGTCATGTGCCAGCCAATTTAGGGTCACCTTCCACTTCGTTCCCTTTTAAATCATGCACAATACCATTGTGTGCATTTCTCGTCCATCTCTTCAAGATATACTGATTAGGCACCTGGTCAACGTCCATCATAATAAAGACTTTTCTGTTCTGGATGAATGTTGCAAAAAACATATCAAACTCCTTTTGGAATAAATCAAATATTAGTAACGTGTATATCTTTGAAGCTTGATGTAGAATTGTTGAGTGTGGATGATTCAACCGGGCCAACTTATGTCGAGCATCAAACTCACTTTTCAGCTCATTATACCATTTCTCTGCAACCATTCGTTCATACACCTTACAAAACTGTATTAGGTTTAGGTTTGGTTTCATGCATGCTTTGAAGTCAGAGTTCAAGCTCTTGGGTGCTCCTAATTCCCAATGTGAATGTATGTTTCATATGACACATTGCCCATTTTTCACATAGTGCATACACTGCTTTTAGCCAACTATTATCATGAACGTTGTAATCAGACAACATCTTTGCCTAAGATGACCTAAGCTGACCCTCTTCAATGTAGCTATACATGCACCTTTTGAAATCAGTTAAAAAGTTAGATCCATCTTTCATCATATGGCCAAGGTGTTTGATCCCATTTTGCATTAGGTGCCACGTACAAAGTCCATGGCGCGTATCAGACATCACCTCACCTTTAAAGGCCAAGCAACCTAAACGAAAATTAAAATTATTTGAAATGAGAGTATGTATTACCAGCTATGTGCAAAGTTTAATCACCTATAGCTTTCATCATTGCAGCATTTTGGTTTGTGAATATAGTCAGTGGTCATTTTTTACAGTAAGCTTCCAAAAAGGTCTCAAATAGCCATCTAAATGACTCAGATGTCTCGTTATACAACAATGCAGCACCAAAAATAATTGTTTGCCTATGTTGATTGAATCTAGAGAACAACGTAAGTGGCCCGTGTGCTCAATTTGTATAGTAAGTTGTGTCTAGCGACACAACATTGTCAAAATATCTATAGTCAATAATCATTCGCGTATCAGTCTAGAAAACATTTGTGATATGCTCATTTGCATCAACCTGATAAGCATGGAAAAAAGATAGGTTTTCCAACAACTTTCGTTGAAAATATTGCAGCAGGCAACCAACATCCCCATACACCATATGGCACTGCCTTTTTGATTGTAAATAATTCTTCGCATCTAACCAGGTGAACCTAAGATTAGTTCTACCTCCTGCATGTGTGCTCATCAACTGAAATGATGTTTTTTGATGCAACCCAAAGTCCTTAGCCATTTCAATTTCATGTCCTTAAACTACAAATATCTTTTGTTGCAAGGCTAGCATATGAGTTGTCTCTGGAAGTTGAAGAGGGTGGTTGTGCAGCTCTACGAACTCGTTGATTTTTCATTAATTATGACAAGGTTAATGCAGGCTTCACAATTAGTTTTAGTTTCAAGCCTGGGGTTCAAAATCTCTCTGTCTCTTTTGTTTACTTTTCGTACTCCCTCCTTGCAACATACAAACCTACAAGATGTCATTTATCCATCTTTCTTATTCTTGTTCAGGTATTACTTCCTCACCCCAAAGCCCATCTTCCTAGTTCCCACCATAGTTAATCCAGATTGCCATGCATTCTCAGCACTATTAAATTGCATACCAATACACGGCCTCGAGTCCATCACTAACAAAGCACAAAACAACCATATGAATTCATTTTAAAGATTACAAGCACAACAAAGCATCACTTAAATGGCGCACAAATAATTATCTAAGCTTCTAGAATATGTCTTCATTTCCTTTTGAAAATATCTCCTGGTGTGTCCATCTCCTTTGTTTAAATTCCAAATAATTATCTAATATATATTGCGCCAACCCTCACACACAAAAGATAGCTAAACAATAACACCTGGTCAACAAAAACCAAGTTTCCTAAACAAAAATTCCTTTGTTCTTCAATCATAAATAATGAAATATATATATATATATATATATATATGAAAGAAAGAGAGAAAACCCTTTCTAAAAAATCACTAAGGAATTCATGCCCCAAATAAATTTAATTACATGTTTTTAAAAATAAACCCATTGGATGCTCTTAATGTATTTTTTGGGTTTTCATTACTACAACATGTGAATACAGTAAGTAAAACTAATCTGGTTTAAAGAAATTTCAAATTATAAATGGGTTGTACAGTATAAATGGCAAAGGCTTCCTATTATGATTCAACTAATTTCATTCAAACCTGGATAACTCTAACCTACATTAAGATGATTCCTTCCCT
This sequence comes from Delonix regia, assembly GCA_037074485.1. Lineage (NCBI taxonomy): Eukaryota > Viridiplantae > Streptophyta > Magnoliopsida > Fabales > Fabaceae > Delonix > Delonix regia. The sequence goes on along the minus strand of CM073456.1, from coordinate 12,285,283 downwards.
CTATCTTTTTTTTCATTTTAGTTTTCCCCTATTCTCGTAAACACATAAACACACATGGCTTCTCTTCTCTATTTTTTTTTTTGTGGTCACTTCCCCTCCTTCCTTTCCCTATTTATTCAATGCTTGTTCAGATCATTCAAAGGAGCTACGAAATGTATCATTTCAACCTCAAGACCTGACACTGAATGCATCATTTCATGCAGAACACTCAACAAGAGAGCCTCCACATTTAACTGCACTTTCTTCCATTGTTGCACTGAGATGAAGCACTTTTACACTACAATGGTGGAAACACGTTACTTTCTTCCAATTGGACTCTTGTTCCTCTTCAGTTGGCTGTCGAATGCACGCGAGTTGGTGGGAATAAATCACTCTATAACAAACACACATGCAGCATCCAGAGCGCGAGTAGGAAGATGATCCATGCAAGCCCCCCAAAACAACGTTATCACTCTTTCTGGCACCAACTAAAATTTTCTTGTCGAAACACACCGTTTTGCTTAGGTAAAACGGTGCATTTCTGTTAAATACAATTTCATGCTTAAACATCGTCATTTTGGTTAATAGCGAAATAAAAAAATTTGCCCCTAAAACACACCGTTTTGGACCATTTTACTAATGCCAAAAGTGTGCGTTTTAGGGGGCGCAGGTGGCGTGGCTTATTGGAGACCATAGGATCGAACGGATGGCCAAGATCATTTACAGGATCCGCTCAAATGGCACCATTTTGGTTAATAGCAAAATAAAAAAATTTACCCCTAAAATGCACCATTTCACTAATGCCAAAACGGTGCCTTTCAGGAGTGTGACTGGCGTGGGTTATTGGAGACCGTAAGATCACACGGACAACAACAATCATTTACAGGATCAACTCATGTAAAATTGCACTACAGGAGCGGATCCGCACTCGAAGTTACCATGTTTACACAATACCTAAATAGCGAAGTTTGCTTTTGCACTAGTAATTAGGGAAACACAAGTGTCTTCCTTGTGTCAATCTCTCCCTCTCTCTTATGCCTTATTATCCAACACTTTGTGTGTGGTTTTTTTTTTTTTTCCTTTTTTCCATTTGTGTTGACTTCTTCTCAGCCATACTATTACTAATTGGGAAACACAACAATATACTAATCCGTTTTGGTTGAAGAACCACAGTACCTAGTGTTCTATAGTAGTTAGAAGGCACACAAATATTCACCGTGTAAGACGTTATTGAATGCGTGCACCCTCAGCATTTGATTTAAATTATTAAATGATAATAACTGTTATCAGTATCGAGTCTTATGTAATGTATTAAATGCCAGAGAAAGAACATCTTGTTTGAATGTACAAGATCTGAAATCACACAAGCTAAAAGATGATTATTACTAAGAAAATTCCAAGATCATCAAATTTTGCAGATAAACCCAAACAAGCACCCACATTACAAGTACATATAGCTTCAAACCGTTACATTCTGCTGCAAAGGGCAACACGTGAAGGTAAAAGTTAGAACGCTCATAAGCTGTTACAATACTACGGAAGTGATAAAATGCAAAAACTCTTACTGCTATGATCAAATTTACTGTCCCAAAATATCGACTTGGAAGAAAATAAATTTTTGAAGTTGTCTAGGGGAACTCTTTTTAAGAGTGTAAGAACATAGGATCTCAATGAAGCTCATTAGTTGAACGTAGTAGTAATCACTTCAACTTGTCCTGTTGGCTTGAGATTTACAGAATAATGCTTTGCTTTTGATGACCATTATCATAGAGCAACAACAAGCAGTATTGTATTTGTATGACGCTCACAAGAACCAAGTCCCAATATATGATTGCACAGTATGCAGTTCCATGCTCATCACCATTAACAATAGCCATCGTCACTTGCTTTCTCTTAGTCTTCTCTTTATGGATGCCACGCTTCTCAACCTTGAGATCCTCCCTGATCTCATGCTGCCAGAGGATCAGTCCAGTGCATGAGTTGTGTCCAATTGAAACACACTCTTCACTATGCAAACCGCACATGGTCTCATTCATGGCTTAAAGAACTTCTGTGCCTTTTAAAAGGGTTGCTCCATCATATAAGTGGCCTGAAATCTCAGCAACGTCAAGGCGAATGTTTTAACTTTTAATAACTAGTTTTAGTTCTAAGGTATTTGATGTGATAACTTCATAATTAAGCAGTATAGAGTTCAATTTTTGCCTTCTTTATACTAGATTAACAACAAAGGTCTTGCAATTAACTACAAAGACAATATCTAGAAGATAATAGAAGAGATCTTAAACCGAAGAATACTTGATGGGTTAAGTACCTGAAAGCAACAGCAACTTGGCTCTCCTTGCTGTGAAGGGTTATGCCCAACCCAAGATCCTCCAAAGTAGTATTACTGCACTTTGATAAGGTGGGCCAAATTAATCAACCTCCCCAACCAAATCGACTAATAGACGATTCTTCTTCTTCTTCTTCTTCTTCTTCTATCCAAAGCCGCTCTTCCATCAAAAACATTGAACACATAAACCAATCAATACACCGACAAATTAATAACAAAAGTTTGTAACTTGTGAAATTTAAGAGCTTCTGAAAGGTTCTACAGGAAAGATATTAGTCTCCCTAATTTTTCTGCTAAGGCAGTAGAAGACAGCTTCTGTAAAACCTGGCCAGTATCATATGCATGATCACTGAAAATATAAAAAGAAGATCTTTTGTTTGAAGATGAAGTAAATGAATTATAAGAAGCAATGAAGAGTGAGGGAAGCATACCATTTAGCTGAAAGAGAGAATATTGAAGAAGTAAATGAAGGAGGTGCAGGAGGCAGCCAGGTTTATATATGACAGAAAGACGAGGCCAAGTTGGCCCTGAGCCTCACGCTGAGCCTTCTCTCTTTAAAAGGAAGGCTTAGGGCCTTAATCGTGTGGTTGGAAAATAGGAAAAGGGCAAGTTTTATATTCATTGAATGTAGACGCACACTGGAAACTGAAACAACCGTATGAATACAGAATATGGCTCCATGGTCGGAGCTGTAAAAGGTTTTGGTGTGTCTATCATGTGTGGTAACTGTAGGCAATGTACTAATGTTTTATTTACGTAAATATATGCGACGAATAGTACTTAAATAAAATAATTATTATATTATGGAGAACTAATTATTTAAAAGGAGAATTTAAAAGAAAGAATCATGACCGCATTTACGAAGTGTCAAAGTGCACTAACTTAATTAAATGGTCCATATAACTCCTCTCGTGATGCCTGATAGACCGATAGCGGCATACAAGAATTTTTTTTAGATAATAAGAAATTGATGTTGTGGGTTCTGATTTCAATAATTATTACATAGATTATACCTGATGAAATTTTAATGTGCTAGTAATAGCTCTTGCAGGTGCTGGTAATTTCACGTTATGATAGTTCCCAGCAAACAACTTTTCATTGTGTTATTGATGGACTTTTGGACAGTTTGAAATTTTATGAAAATGTTAGCGTTAGTTGTTATTAACATATTAGTTGAACGTTATCATCACGTTAAAAAAAAGTGCTTGAGTAAGATGTTGATAATTGCACTGACATATTTAATTACTTAATGTGTACCACCAAAAAGTATCATGATTTATTTTTCTGATACATATTGGTCAAATAATCTGTGGATTGAGTCGATTATGTTTTTTCGGGACAATTGTTTGGATCATAGTCCATAAGAACTTCGTGCTTAAAAATCTTTTAGTGGGAACTCTAATTTTCGCTTTCACGCGATGTAATAGTCCAAATTAACAATCTTTGTGATGCAGCAGCATCATTTTTCTTTTATTTCTCTCTCCTTTACTTTTTATATTATATACTTTTCGAAAACATATTATAATCAGGACTATAATGAACTACAACATCATACTGTTGCGCCTACGAGAAAGTTTATGATTATATGAGCTGGCCAATATTGAAATTGAAAGTTAGGCTCAAAGTCAGAATAGATTTGACAGTCAGTCGAATTAGAATGGGTGGAATTGGGAATCATAATACCAAAACACAGAAGGCCAACCATCATCAAGCTCAGTGTCACACGTAATTCTCCACATAGATTGAGTAACTCGCATGAAATTAAAAATATATTAAAGTAGTTGATCATGTTCAGCTAAGCTTTGAGCACATGTCAATGACTTCCTTGTATTGTACTTGCTCCATTGGATTTCCCCAGTTTCTTTTTTAATAAATTTAAAAGTTGATATTTAAATAATTTCCATAAAAGAGAAAAGCAAAGCGAACTCACCATGTTCTTGTTTTCCACGGGGACTGCACTGAGAAACTTTGTATTAGCTGCATATTTTTATTTTTCTTGTTTCTTGTGTTGGGTTTGACATTGAGTGGCTAGAACCATATACATAGGACCATCCTTCTTGATATGGATTTCAGTGACTATCAAATTTCATTTGCATCCTCATGAGATGGATCAAAGTAGAAATACTTCTTAATACCTAGATGAATGATGATCGTCGATAAAACCACATATAGCTATATGGTTGCACCCATGGGATAGCAACCCAGGACCCGCAGAAATGCAGCAAATTCCTGCAGGCACAAATAATGGTTCTATATGATAAACAATTTTCTGTAAGCAGAGATGTAGGATTAAATTTTACAGCTATCCATGTACAAGTGTCAACGTTACAGCATAGGACAGAGAAAAGTGGCTTGCGGAAGGTAGCTCCTCTCAGCTACATTATTATGAATGATTAGCTGCTAATTAGATATCCAGTGGATTAAATTGAGCAAAACAGGGATAGGGCTTTATTAGATTACGTAAGCACTTTAAACACCAGTTTCAAACAGATTTTGGCACTCCTGAAGACTTTCAGTCGGGAATAGATCAAACAAAAAAAGTCAAAGGAATACAATTCAAATAGTTTCTAACTAATTTTTTTGCAGTGGTAATAAACTTAGTATTTGATGTTTAGGCTCTAAAATGTTCTATGGTCAACTTTTATAGTAATTGGCATAAGAATAAGTAAACAAAACAATAGGCTTTGCACTTATGTAGTTTTTGACAATAAACAATTCAGTTTTGGGAAGATTTCAATTAAAAATATCATAACATTTGAACCAAGATGTCTCCAAAATTTTCAGTTTGGCTTTTGTTCAAAGGGAAATTAAAATGATATGGAAAACAAAGAGGCAAAATTAAAAAGACATAATTTTAATAGTAAGAAAACACCAAAGAACAAACCTGCAGATGTCCTAAAGCACTTTGCGCTCGTGGCTCAGCCATAGAAGCCTCAAAATCAATATAGAAAAGGTAGTCAAAATACCTGAATCAGAGAATGACACAGGCTATCTCAATGGTTGCATTTGTATATAAGAAAATGCATTACTTCAGAAATCTGAGGGAGACTTTAGCTTCAGTAATAGCATTCGACATAGGTAATAACATACCAACGACAAAATGAAAGCCTAAAAAAAACCAGGGGAAAATTCAAAAAAACAGGTGGTTAAACATTTAACGTAGTAGTTAAAGAAGTGAACACTATCTTGAAGCAGCAATGGTTATGCTGCAGTAAGATGCAAGATGCAGATAGTTGCAGTTATCCAAGATGAGAAACCAAAAAGCATTACTTACTTGGCAGTACCAGTGTTAGAGTCATCAACAACTCTTAATGGCCGGTTTCTTTGTGGTCGACTTTCAATCTGATTGGAAGTAATGTAGTTTAACCTTATATGTTGTAATTACGTGCATGTAATGAGCTAAACTAACAGGAAGCTTTTACAGGATGCTGAAGATACCTTTGTCAAATTTATATCCCTTAGTGCAAACACTGCCAGGGCCTTAAACAACACCCCCGGACCCTCATCCAGTGTAAACACAATGCTTGTCTGAAAATATTGAATCATGTTTGACCCCTGAGAATCTAGTAGTGTGAATATGATATGATAGTCACATTCTAAGAGTATTATTACCTTAAAGGGCTTCTTATTAGCCATTGGAATTATTGGATCTCTTGCAAGCACTAGATAACGATTGATAATATCAGATTCATCCTGTACAAGACATTAAAACTGACACATGAGCATTTACTTACATTCATTAAAGAGGCATAATATTTGCCTATGACTGAAGATAATCGGTTAGAGGTTTTACTTGGATTCTTTCTGCAAGTACATCAAGCCCATAGATCTCAGCAGCTTGACTGCTTGCAATCACACCAGCGTCATACAGGCCATTTGACGCTACATACTAGTCTCAATTGAGCATTAAAAGAAAAAAGTAATTATTCTCTACTACTATATTAACATAACTCAAGTGTCAAAAGATATATACAAGGATTACCTGAGCAGCACCAGCTGCATCATCAACATTTTCTTTGGCAGCACCCAATTTATTCAGGAAGATATGACTTAGCTCAAGTGCCTACAAGAAACTTTCAATTTTCCACATGCAATGAGAATCTAGTGAATTATTGATATTGTTTCCTATGAACAGCTATTGACACTGCATCTCAGAAAGAGTGGGAAAAGAGCAAAATGAAGCCTGACCTGGGGATGACTTAGAACACGTTTTAAGTACTCTGATCTGACACCAGGCAGAGCTAGAAGGCAGAGGTTAATAGCCAACTGCACCTCACCAACAATATGAAGCCTATGACGAAGGAGTAAATCATAGTTTCGATGGATGCTTCCCCCTGAAGAATTTTCAATTGGAATAATAACTTTGTCGGCCAGCCATAATTCAACAGCCTGCCAGAAAAATATTCCTTTTAAACATGACTGGGGAAAAAGGGTCAGGATGAGTACACAAATTACTTGAGAAGATTATTAAAGTTCATAAATCATTGCTTTTAGAAAACCATATAGTCTCCTAAACCAAGTAATAAACATTTTAGTCTATCAAATTTTGTTCTAAGTCTTGCCTGGAGAACATTAATTATCATATCAAACCTTGAAAGCATCTTCAAAATCATTGCAAGGAACTGTCTTGCAATTAGGGTAGGCTCTGAGAGCTGCTTCCTCACTGTATGAACCCGGTATCCCCTAATGCAGTAATCAGAGCAGATAAGGAATCATGGGGAGCAAATTACAGTTATAGCAACCATCACATACATCATACCTTGAATGATATTCGTACTTTTGTACCATCATCACGAGCAGCCAAGATATCAGATACGGACAATGGCTCTACATTATGTGATAAAAATAGATAGCTTAGTCTGAAATTAAGAACTGACTCCTGAGAAAACACGGTTCTTGATTACAATTACTCTCATCATAATGTTACGTGTCAGTTGTAAGAGAAACGGAATGATAGTTAGGCAGTTAGGCTAACTAGATTAGTTGGGAAATTATGACAGCCAAGATAGTATTAATAAGAGATTAGAGGATTCAATCAGGGAGAAAAAGATTCATAGAAGAAGATGAGTATTCCTCTGCGTACCAAATTGGTAGCAGAGCCAGCAAACGTGATCATGACTTGCAAAACACGTTTGATGCTAGTGATCGTCAGCGCGAGTTTGAGCAGGAGCTCAATCAGAATAGAGCGGAAGTCAGAGAGATTCAAGGTTCCCTTTTGAAGCTAGAGGGATTAGTAGCTGATATGGCGTCGAAGATTATTTATCTAACGACGATGATGAATGATGGCCACAGTGCGTCGAATTCCAGCAGCAACCATGCAGGAGAAAATCAACCTCAATTTGATAGCTACCAGCTGTTGCAATCTGGTGGATACACATTACCAACAAAATATTCTTGGATAGATTTTCTGAAATTTGATGGACAAAGGTTCAAGGGGTGGGCTTTCTGCTGTCAATAGTTCTTTCAGATTGATGGAACTCCAATCGACCAGCAGATTTGTATGATCAGCTTGCACTTGGAAGGACGAGCATTGCAATGGCATCAAACATTCATGACTACCAGGAGGCTGAGCGAACTTTCTTGGACAGACTATATAACCGCATTTGGAGTAAGGTTCAGGGACATTAAGAAGGCTGATCCATTAGCTCAGTCAAAGAGGTTGAAACAGGATGGATCAATTCTTGATTATCAAGAAAAGTTTGAAGATCTCGTGGCTAAAGTTGTTTTACCAGAAGAAATGCAGTTTAGCTTGTTTCTTGGTGGATTAAAGAGTGATATCGAAGCATATGTGCGGCTGTTTCAACCATCAACCTTAGAAAATACAATGTATTTGGCAAGGTTGCATGAAGATGCAACAGGCGTATACCAAAGCAAGACTCCTGTTACATATTTCAGGACTGGATTTTCCCCATACTCTAAAGCTGCCATGGGGAATAATAAGCTGGAGGATACAAGGTTGAGCAAGTCTGTTATAAGTGAGAAGGCACCTGAGAAAAGCAATTAACGAAAAGAGAGATGGATGACAAAAGGAGGAAGGGACTCTATTATTGGTGTGATGATAAATACACTTCCAGTCACAGATGCAAAACTACTCAAGCCTTTTTGATACATGTGGAGGACGAGGGTGTTGAAGACGGAGAAACCATACCCATTGAAGTAGAAGATGTTGAGAATGTTAGGACAGATGATGGATTGCCTTTGCTGTCTTTGCATGCTATTAATAGTCCAGATGATTTTTCAACCCTGCGATGCGTGGTTTTAACCAATCACCATTTTGGTTGACACAGGCAGCACTCACAACTTCATTCATAGCGGATTAGTGAAGAAATAACGTCTTAAAACAGATTATACAATATGGATTCATGTTTCTGTAGCAGGGGGTGATAGAATTAAAGTCTCCAACATCTGTACCCAACTGAATTGGAGTGTGCAAGGTAACAAGTTTGTCACTGATTTTTATGTAATGAATCTTGGTGGGTATGATGTTATATTGGTGGTCCAATGGCTTGCTTCTTTGGGAACAATTCAGTTTGATTACCAACAGCATACTATGACATTTTCACTCAATGGACAAGCCTACAAACTCAGTGGAATGGGCAGTCGTCAGATCACTCTCCATGATGAATACCGGGAAGACAAATAGCTTTTACATTCTGTAGGCATATTTTTGGTGCAGATGGATACGTCAGATGGGAATAAGTCCATTTTGAATTCCCAACAGCAAGAAGAGATACAAGCTCTGCTAAAGGACTTTAAAGATGTGTTTCAGATTCCAAAAGCATTACCTCCTTCTAGAAAATTTGATCACAGCATACATTTGAAGGATGAGAGACCAATTAGCTTGAGGCCCTATCTTATGGGCCTGCACAGAAAACAACCATGGAAGAATTAGTGAGAGAGATGCTGAGCAATGGAATCATTCAGCAAAGTTCCAGCTCATTTGCTGCCCAGTAGTGTTAGTTAAGAAGAAGGAAGGTACTTGGAGATTTTGTGTTGATTATCAACAGCTCAATAACCAAACAATCAAAAATAAATTTCCCATTCCAATCATTGAGGAGCTTGTAGATGAGTTACAAGGAGCAAGTTATGTTTCTAAGTTGGATCTTTGCGCGGGGTATCATCAAATATTAATGTATCCAATGGATGTCCACAAAACAGCCTTTCAAACTCACGAGGGCCTAAACGAGTTCTTGGTTATGCCTTTTGGGCTGACCAATGCCCTGACTACATTTCAGGGACTTATGAACTCGGTTTTCAAATCTTATCTTCGGAGGAGTATACTGGTATTTTTTGATGATAGTTTGGTTTATAACAAGACTTGGAGTGATCACCTAGTACATTTGCGGGAAGCTTTACTGGTCCTTAGACATCATGCTTTATTTGCAAAGAAAAGCATGTGTGAGTTTGGAGTGAGATTGATTATTTGGGACATATAATTTCTGCCAAAGAAGTGGAAGCAGATCCTAAGAAGCTGGCAGCCATGAGGTCTTGGCCTATTCCTAAAGACCTCTAATCTTTACAAGTTTTCTTAGGACTTACAGGTTATTATCGTCGCTTTGTGAAAGGGTATGGTTCTATTTGCAAGCCTTTAACAGATTTACTTAAGAAGAATGCTGAATTTGTATGGACTGCAAAAGCTAACAGTGCCTTCAACTCTTTGAAAGAGGCGATGTGTTCAACTCCAGTACTAGTTCTTCCGAATTTTGCTCTTCCCTTCACAATTGAGACTGCTGCATCTCAAGAAGGAATTAGAGCTGTCCTATCACAAAATGGTCACCCTATCGCTTATGTTAGTAAGTCACTCAGTCCAAGCAAGCAGAATCTGTCTGCTTATGAAAGGGAAATGATTGCTATAATTTTTGCAGTACAACAGTGGAAGCAATATGTACAAGGTCATCATTTTGTGATAAAGACTGACCATCTAACTCTGAAATACCTGTTAGAACAGAAAACAATTTCTTCGGAGCAGCATAAATGGATTCATAAATTGTGGGGGCTGGATTATACGATTGGGTATAGGAAGGGATCTGACTATACAGTAGCTGATGCATTATCCAGACGAGATAAGGAAGAAACTGAGGAGTGTTTTGCTGTTACATAAATGTTTTCAAGTCTGATAGGAGGGTACGAGAGTCTTGGCAAGAGGATGATAAACTACGTTCTATAATTGCTACTATGCAAACTGACCCTACATCTTCTAATAAGTATACTTGGGATCAGTACACTCTTAAAAGACAAGGAAAGGTGGTTGTGGGAAATGATGTGCAGTTACGAGAGGACCTTCTCAACAACTTCCATAGCAGTCCCTATGGGGGGCATTCAGGAGTCACCTCCACTTACAAACGTTTATCATCTATATTTTATTAGAAGGGCATGGAGAGGGACGTTCGAAGATATGTGCGAGAATGTAGTATTTGTCAGAGATTTAAATCTGAAACAGTGGCTTCCTCGGGCTTATTGCAAGCTTCACCTACACAATGGATTTCATTGTAGGGTTGCCCACTTCTTACAATAAATACGTCATTTTAGTGGTGCTGGATCAGTTTACCAACCAGCCCACTTTATGGCCCTTAAACATCCTTATACAGCAATGGATGTTGCTCGACTCTGCTTCACCAATACTATCAAGTTGCATGGCATGCCTCAGTCTATAGTAACAAATAAAGACCCCATCTTTTGTGGCATTTTTTGGAGAGAATTGTTTAAACAGCAACAAGTGAAGTTACTATACTCCTCAGCATACCATCTGCAATCTGATGGTCAAACAGAAGTTTTAAACTGATCTATTGAATGTTATTTGAGGTGTATAACTGGTGATCACCCTAAGCAGTGAGTGAAATGGTTACCAATGGCGGAATTATGGTATAACACGTCATTCCATTCTGCAACAGGAATGTCACCATTTGAGGCTATGTATGCGGTACCTCCACCAGCACACCTACCCTATATCATGGGTGACTTTCCAAATCAGTGTATAGATTTTGAACTGAAGGAAAGAGAGACTGTGATTCAACGGCTCCACCAGAATTTGTTAAAGGTTAAGAATTGGATGGTTTTGCAAGCTAACAAAAAGAGGTTGGATAGAATATTTGACATTGGAGACTGGGTTTACCTAAAATTACATCCTTTTAAGAGGAATACCTTAACTAACAGCCCTCTACATGAGCTGTCAGCAAGGTACTTCGATCCTTTTGAAGTCACACAGAGGATTGGAAAAGTGGCATACAAATTAGCATTACCTTCAGATTGCCGCAAACATCTGGTTTGCCATGTTTCCTTGCTCAAGAAGCATGAAGGTAACAGAGAGGTGACATCTACAGCCTTGCCTGCGGTTGACAGTTATGGTTATTTTATCATGGAGCCAGCTAAAATTCTAGGCAGGCGTGCTGTCAAGAGTGGTAACTTGCCCATGACTCAAGTCCTTGTGCAGCGGCAACATGCAGGACCAGAAGATGCCACATGGGAACCCTCGGCTGCCATTCAACATCAGTATCCAGAGTTTGATACTACAACTGATCCTTGAAGACAAGGATCTGTGGAAGGGGGTGTGTCTTTGTTACGTGTTAGTTGCAAGAGAAGCAGAATGATAGTCAGGCAGTTAGGCTAACTAGATTAGTTGGGAAATTATGACAGCCAAGATAGTATTAATAAGGGATTAAAGGATGTAATCAGGGAGAAAAAGATTAATAAAAGAAGACGAGTATTCCTCTGCATACCACATAACGAGACAGTTCTTAAAATTAGTTGATAAGCCTTCTTTTTTTTCCTCAAGATGCTTGTTAAGTATTCCCAGAATTGAAGAAAATGATAATAATGAGAGATATAAGACTAGTTGCAGAAGGACAAAGAAAGCATAAGTACAGATATGTCAGGCACTTATTTAATTTGGAAAATGTTATTTTTTTCATCTATAATTTGTGATAATTAGGAACACATTTTATCAACGAGTTCCTTCCTTTTATTAATATCACCAAATCCTTAACCAACATTGACTCCTGCCTATTCCCTTAATTCTGTTAGCAAATCATCTTCCAGTAATTTTTCAGCTTCTTTAACAGTTAGAACAGAGGAAGAGGACGAACAAAATAATTTCCACCCACTCTGGCCAAGGCATATTAATATAATCCTTACTTTGAGATCATGCTTTTACTAGCATAAAAGATCAAAACGGCCAAAAAAATCTTGCATTATCTGCACTCCGTGATAAAAATTCAATGCTCATATTTTAAAACACTTTCACATCTTTTTTTAATGGATCCCTTCCATAATGGAGAAGAAAATTCATAAACCATGATTACACCAAGTTAAACAACTAGTATGCACTGAGCCAGCTTAATTTTTCTCTCATTACTTGTAGCAGACGGCATTCTTGGTCCCCCTAATCACCATTGAAAAGTACAGAATTCTATTGCAAGAAAATGCCAACCACAATCTTGCAAGTGAGTTCGTTCAATTGCATATTTAAAATCAAGCAGAAAGATATAAAAGTACTTGTTCAGCAATATAGAGTTATGGGCTGAGCAAGCAGCAATTGAATAAATTAATTCCAATATGCAATATCTATGTTCTTTAATAAATTGTTCTTTTGCGTGGATCAAATATTGACAAATATCACAAAGAAAAGAAATTGCAGAAAATAAAACACACTTGGAAGAGAGTTCAAATCTCTACGCAATCCCACGGAGACATCACGACCCGTCTGATCAATGGAACATCCCATTATCCTGGCTGGCTTCGGTGGATTCTCATTATCTGCAACCCTTATCCCTCGGCCAACCCCTAACCCAGAAATCTCAAACACCAATTTGCGGGATCTCTTCTGACGATTTCCCCAAGTCAAAGCAAAATTAGACTGTTTGGTGCTTGAGTCATTCCAACTAACTCGAGAATTTGTAAAGCCTGGTCCAACTATTGATATCACTGCCATGGCTTTTCAGTTCACGCGGTACCATCTGACATCCAGAAACAACACAAATAATAGCGAAGAGCAAGAAAGAGATGAAGACAAAATTTGGTTAGGGAAAAAACTTTGCTCGTTGGATATGCTTCTCTCGAAGACGATTTGTGCTGAATCAATGTAAAATGTACGCCTCTCTGCACTTTGACGTAGTCCATATAGTATTAAATTATCTGATCGGTACATTTGGGGGCAAAGGAAGGAATTGCTCGACGAATGGTTGTATATTCAAATTTCAAACAGAAAAATCATAATCAGAATGAAAAATAAAAAAAGTGACTTTCGACGAATAGGATCAAATGCGTTTGCCCGAAAGTCATACGCAGCTGAATTTCTGGTAAAAGTCATTCACGTGCGAGGGTGACAGGCTTATAGGACCCGACCCAGATAATGCATTACGCTGACTTGGCTGTTTCACTAGATCTCGTACTCACTTGGACTGAAAATCAGCACAACTGGCTATAAACGATTGAGGTTGTAGTTGTGGCCCTTGATGGAATGCTTACAGAGTGGAAAGATTGACTTAGTTTTAATGGAGTCAAAGTGTCCGGATTAGTGCTTTAAGCTGTACACATTAATTTTTTTAAAATACAAGATATTAAAAAGTAATACAAACTAATGTTATAATTTAAGGGAATGGAACCAATCATTTCAATTTACCAATAATTGCTTTTTTGAAAAAAATTGTCACAGAAAATCTCAATTAATGGTTCCGATTTCCTGTACACAATTTTTTAAAAAAATATAATGACTCAAAAAATTACATTATGAGTTTTGTAGAAAGTTTAGAAATTAAGGGACGTGAAAAATATCATTCCAAGTTCCTTAAAATAATAAAATAAAATTGAAGGAATTCCTGAATTTGTTCTTAAATTTGTTTTTTTGTTTTGAATGTATTATATAATTTCATATCAAAGAAAAAGTAAAATTAATGTAAGAAAAAAAAATTATGTTGTGTAGTGAAAGAAAAACAAAACATATATGTGTGAATAATAAAATGCAAGTTAAAAAAAATATGAAAAGTAGAAAAAAGTAATTAATATATTAGATAGGCTAGAGAAATGATACTAGGAAGTACATTAGTAAAAATAATAATCCAAAATACAAGTTAAGAGTATAAGTTTTTTGAGATAATAAAATGAATAAGATGTAGATGCCTATTCATTAAAATAGTGGCTACTGGTTCCACAACAAGGCTTTTTCCTTGCGTATTGCAATCGTCAGTGCTCTAACTGTGCAACATCTTCTTGTTGTTCTTTTTCTTGTGCATCTTATTATATAATTGGTGGCGTATTTAATTCCAAAATTGGGGACTAAATTGAAGGAATTTCCTGTTGTGGTGTGAGGAACCACTATTGGGATGAATCACCAAATTTGAAAAAAGCATGGCCATACTCAGGGATAAATGTTAAATAAATGTCAAAGGGCAACGGCTATAGGGTGAATGAGAATGATGATGGCGGAGTACGTGTGTCACTTGTTGTCATTGGAGATGGAACATAATATGATAGTCCAATGCTATCAAAAGAACCATATTGACAGGTGGTTGTAAGTGTGGAAGGACCAACAATGTTGAAGTATTGATGTGGTGCGACTGGGGTGGAAGAAGAGAAAGATGTACCTCCAATTATTGTAGATGAAACTGTAGCTTTACTTTGGCTATGTCCTTGGCCTTCCTAATCAATAAATGGTGACTGAAATGACATGTACACGTGTGCTCACTTACTGGGCCTGCCCATTGGTATGTGATCGATCAGGAAAGCTTGGAGCTAGTGGTGCTGGCTAGTTAACCATTGAGACGTGTTGTTCCTTAAGCACTTTCAAGATGTCTTGGCAATACTAGCCAACAGTCCTACAAAATTAACAATACTACATAGGTGGGGGTCATGCAAGCTTAACCTATAAAAGTTCTTGGCACTGTCAACTTGTAAACAAAGGCACATAATTAAAATTTGAAGTTTAGTTAATGTTGAACAAAACTGAAAAAGACCATATGAGTTACCATATAGCTCACAACACTGCTTGTAGAATGGATCCATTAATATGTACATTGCTAGTACCACCGCAAAGAGAAGTACCAAATTAGTCCTCCACTTTTACACTTTGTGACAATTTAGTCCCTCATAAATAACTATGATAAATTATTCCCTTAAAAATCTTATTTTATGCAAAATTAGTCCCTCATTAATACATATAGAAGGACTAGTTTTGTATAAATTTGAATATCTGAAGGACTAGTTTCGTAAAAATTTAAATTTGTGAAGGGCTAATTTGTCATGATTAATTTGTGTGGGACCAAATTGTCACAAAATGCAAAAGTGAAGGACCAAATGTGTACTTTACTCTACCACTGCATGTATGTTGAGTTATGATTGGTGGGTGCAGTAGCCATCGGTGCTTGCACTAAAGCATCTCGCCATCACCCCACATGTCCATAAGTTGTACTTGCTCTTCTTACCAATTTTTCATGGTTTTTCATTTTAGTGGTAATGTGTGGAAGGAACCCTTTTGTTAGACTATTAGCAATGAATTATTACTAACCAAATTAGCAAAGGATGTGATCTGACTTATGTCACTCAATAATATGAAAGTAAGTTAGAGGAACCTTAGCCATTTATATATCGAAGATGTTTAGCAATACTCTGGAATTAATGCTTGAACATTGTCTGGTTGATATAGTTGTCTTATAATCTATCATTTTCAACAAACAAGGTTACCCATAATAAATTACAACAAAAAAGAGCACATACGTATACAGAAGTATGGCAATAAACCTCATTGTCCCTCATTTGGCCTAGGAAAAACTTGGTACTAACGAAATGCGCGTTCTCAAAATCAAGGAGGGTAGCCAATGTTCCTCTACCTATGAAATTTGAAAAATATAGGTTATGCATTGTATGTGGTAACTAGAGGAGGTTTGATGTACTTATGCATATCTAAAGCCCAATAGTGAATCAAAGGGTAGACATCAGTGTAAGGCTCTGGGACATTTTGTTTTTCTGGTGCTAGCATTAGAAAACAATCCCAAGCTCAGAGATACAACAGAGTCAAGCATCCACCTATGTCATGCTCCTCAAGGTTTGTAGAATTAAAAAGCTCCTGATATAAGTGGGCTAAAATTGTAGATCCCCAACTACACTAACTAACCTCTTCGAAGTTTAAAAGTAAGGGGAGGTGCATTAAGTAAACCCGATGGTATGAACTGTCTAGGAAAAGATACCACATATAAGTCTAAGGATGTATGCACAGGCAAAGCAATAAACTTACTCGTTGTTTACATCATCTAGGAGCTCATTGAAGTGTTGTGCCAATCACATCATGCTTAGTCGTTATTGATCAAATTGGTCAGCTGGTGGTCTCACTTCAAGTAATATCTCACATATATCTAGCCACATGTAGCTTATGGGCCTCGTGATCAGCAATCCTTTACAAGGTAACCGAAGTTGCACGATAACATCCTTTAGTGTTATTGTTCACTCCCTACGGGTCATGTGGAATATTTGGATCTGTGGCTGTCATCACTCAACAAGGGCCGACACTAATGCTTGATCATATTCAAATTAACCAAGTTGAGACACACCATAGAAACTAGCTTGACAAAGCTATGGCTACAAGCGGGTCACATAGTTGATTTGCATATAAAACACGTCAAGTATGAATAAGCCAATCTCCCTACACATTGAAATACATTAAGAAAAACAAAACATAGGTTGTGAGTTAATCAACTACAAAATAATGTCATACATGTCTAAGCCATATGGCTTGTGAGATGTGTTGCGTCAGAAGGTACAATTGAAATTGGTCCTCTAGCCTAGGAATAATGACTTTTTGCTACTCAGACATTACTTAACTATGAATACAAGTTGTCAATTAAAATCGATATATGCTGAAACATTGTTCGAAATGCATATATGGAAAAAAAAATATGGACATATAGCATATAGTGGGAAAACAAAAATGTTATTAAATTGTTTAACACATACAACACAAATGCTAGCAAATTAATACGCCTATTCCATATACTACGACATTTATGCCCGAGGTGGCAAAGGCTGCATAAATACGACATGTGATCATAAAGTGATCCAACATCAGTGGATTATAGTTTTTTTATTTATTTAAGCTAGGGGTAGCAATTTCTAGGTTTATCCTTTTTTGGTTCATCGAATCATACTTACACAATTATGCTCTATTTAATGTTTTGCATGCTTTTGGGAGGGGTTTTGGCACAAGTACTCATGCACAATTTTTGTTAACCTTACATTGAGTAAGTGTTGGAAAAATGTATATTTTCCCATTTGAAGCAGTGATCCTTTCCATCATGTTATCCTTTATTAGAGCATTAAATGCACATTTGTATGATTAGGCAGGGTGGAAATTAGTAGCCCCTTTGTAGGTACCTTCAACATTAGAACAACGTTAGCTATAGCATAATGCCGTTTTGTTTCTTTTATGTGATAGAACACTTAACCTAGTACATTCTCATGTTCTTTATCAGAAAATTGGTACATTATGTTCAATGGGATAAAATTTTGAAATTGAATTGTTATTTGTTATTTTGCTCATTTACTCTGTTTGTAATGATAGTTTTTCCATTGGGTTAGAAGTTTTTTAACTTTATCTAGTTAAATACTAGTTATGTGACTATCCGTGAAGTTCAAAAAGTTTATAGTACTTACCATTACAATACTTTTGATGTTCACAGATACTGGTAGAACATCAAACATAGCACATACCATACTAGTATTCTAACTTTTAATCTCAACAATTATGGCATCTCTAATAAGTTAAAAGAAAAGCATCTTGGTTAAAGTTCACATTATAGATTTTTTTTCTTTAAATATGGCTATTACACCATCATTCAGTCCTTGCAATCATAAATGAAAATTATTGTTATACCTATATTACAGTGATGATTGAGTATCAATATAATTTAAGGATATGTGGTTATTCAATTCCATTAAATTGCCCACCTACCACCAAAGTTCTAATGCATGAGAGATTGGTCTAACATTCTGTATCTCAAAATTTGCCTCCAAGCTAAATTTAGGTTTTGGAAAGCTAGAATATGTAGTTAGAATTAGTTTTATTTGTAAAGTATTATCAAGTAATCACCTCTTGGAAATGCTCTGGCTCAGGCTTGACATTCTAGGTCAACTGTGGATGTCATAGTATTGATGGGGAAAATAAAAGACACATATTCTTACTTTTTATACCTATTCTTATATTACTTGAAGTGATTGCATGAACAATTGATGCTTTGTTTGTTCTCTTACAAGCATGATGATATTTGAAAGTACTATATTCTCATTTTCAATGCCTTTGGGAGATGCTCCTCATCTTGATGGTCAGGTGGGAAAACTATACCTGCTAAACATTATTGCAAAAAATTTCCTCAAATGGCATAAGGGTGACTCTAAGTGGGTTGTTCATTAGTAGTTTTTATTTGAAGTTTTTCCTTTCTAGTCATATTATTTTATTAAAGGCCTCAAAATTTGGATGGATTGTCACATATACATACGCACACACACACACACACACACACACATACATATATATATATATATATATGCTTGTTGTTAGGAAAATTTTATTTCAACAATTTATGTTCACCCCCATACGAAAAATATAATATGTATACTCAATTTTGTGCTTTAGATATCATTTGTGTTGCCTTGACAAAATAGTAGCTAGAATTATGAGAACAAATGGTTATTTGACCTCTTTTTATATTGTGCAGGCATAAACATGTAAGGCTACATCATACTAGCATGATAATGCATATTGTGCCTCCCAATGTGAATATATACATAATATGGACTAAACCATGTAGTGTTATAAGTGGCATAGGATGCTATATATTGAAACTGCCTATTATCTGCTTGTATGATGTGCTTGTATAGTGATGGAAATGTTAATATTTTAGTAATCCAAAATTTTGTATAACTCATGTTTGGACTACTTACTTTTATTATACACATATGTAGACCCACATCTCAATTGCTAGAATAGAGTGGATATTTTAGGTGCTTGATTATTTTCTCCTAAAAATAATTCATAAGTTTTATGTATTGATAAGGAGGAAAAAAAGGTATGCAGTGAAATACTGGTAAAGTGGATTTGATGTCAATTCAGAAGCTTTTGTTAATCACAACAGTCATCTAGCCCATCTCTATTGCAATTGAGTTTTGATATGTTTTATTGATAGGTAAATTTATATGCTTTTGTAAGCAATGATGAGGACTATAAGATTGTGCACACACACTTTTGTTACTGTTAGTAATTTAACTTATGCATATAGGTAGTAAACTAACAAGCATAGTAATAAAATTTAGTGTCTAAAAACTCTATTTTATTCTTTCTTATTAGGACTTTTGAAACTATTACAATAAGAAGAAATTGATTAATTGCATTCTCATAAGATATCTTGCAATATGTGAATGTAGAGACACTAAATAAATTTCATATATTAAAGCAAATGTTGGCATTTTAAGATATACAATAACATAGCTTACCTTCTACCAAATAAAAGTTTACAAATTTAAGGCGAAGTGATTGTTCATTCCATTAAATAGGCATATATTTCAAACGCAATGGTAATATCACATATAAAATATCTATATATGTTTTGTGAAAATTATTAAATATCTTATTGCCAATGTAAAAATCCCTCTTTATCGTATCTATGATTAAAGGATTATGCTATCTAATAAATCAACAAAAAATTACTTGTTATAATTGTGACAATTAAAGAGTTTAAATAGCAATAATTATCAATATATTAATTAAATTGATGTTGATTGTCAATTTCTTCATCATCAGTAAACATAAATGAATTAGAAAGAAGCTTGAACACTTTCTTATATGCATTCACATATCCTGATAGGACATGTTACCCAGTTGCTTCAACTAACACCAAGGTAGCAATTCAATATATTGATTACTAAACTCTTGTTGTTTCAATATGAGAGCTTAATATCCAAAGAAACAAGAGATGGACCACTTCAGCTTTGAGGGGTTTTTCTTCATTCACCAGTAATGGAATTTAGGGAAAGGTTTTCAAGCTCAACAATCTGCTCGTGCTTGCAAAAAAGGTGATAATGGCGATAGGAAAATACTTCAGAGTGAAACACTGTCATTTAGAAGATTTCCCCAATGTAACGACGTCATTTTTAGGTAGACAAATTAAAAAAAGAAAAAAAAAACACATGGAAGCAATGAAACCAAGAGATAAATCAAACGACTATGATTGATAACAGGAGAATCTATAATAAACTTGTGATATTGCAGGTGATTTATTTCCCTATATTTATATATAGTTAGTGTGTGTGAGGTTGGAACAAGTTAATAGGTACAATTGTATCTTGATGTGTTTTTGTTAATAATAATTATGAGTATGGATTAAACTGTAAGTGTTGTAAGTGTAAGGGTCTGTTTGGTTGTTGTAAAGAATAGAAATGGAAATGGGAATGTTCTTTGATGGAATGGAAACCTAGGCCCATCAACTATGTTTGGTATGATATTAAAAAAAATAGTAAGAATGGAAATGAAGATTAATTAGACTATAATACCCTTATAAAAATTCATTATTATTTTTACTAAAAAATATTATTATTATAAATAATTATTTAATAAAATTAATATTCTTTATTATTATTATAAATTAATTATTCATTTAAAGAATTAATTAGTATTATTACTATTAAAATATTCATGATTATTTTTTAATTTTGAAAAGATGAAGAGAAAAGCATCTATCACTCAAGAAGAAGAAAAAAAAGATAAAGAAAGGGATGGCTAAATGGTAATTTTCATCTTCATTCCTGGGAATGAATCTCATTCCATCATATATTGGAGGGTTTGCCCATCCCTTCAAATGTGGGAATCAAGGATTCAAGTTAATGACAATACCTCACTAAAATTGTAATCAAACATGGCCCATTCTCATTGCCGCTCCCTTCCATCAATTCCCTCCAACCAAACATGCCATAAATATTAATCATATGCAAATAAAAATAATTTAAAATTGATCATGTGTAGTTAAATATTCTTTAAAAAAAATAAGCTACAACATGTTATAATAACAAGTGACCCATGAACTCCTCAACACTGGAAAGTTGGAAGTAGCCAAAGTAACCTATATCGAAAGCATTCGTAAGTATTATCGGATTAGATCCATCAAGGATGGATTTAAGTACAATAGATCCGTGATCTTCATCTCTTTTCTTTGTTTCCTCTCTATACTCTTTAAAGTTTCCTTCTTTTTTATTACGAGTTGGTAATGAAATCACAAATTAATAAGATCCTGTACAAATCTGTGTCTATCTCTAACTGAATTGGAAAAATGTTTGACTAGAAATAAATCAAAGCCTTCTTTTCTTTCCTTTGCATGACACAGTTTTTTTTTTTTTCATCTAAAGGATTAACAATGACTTGAGCCTTTTGAAATCAAATATGAAGCGATCAAAATTCTTCACTTATAGCTTAAATAAATTTGTTCTCCTCATCAACTTCTGTTCAAAATATTAACCAGTTTTAGAACCACGACATTTTCAAAGGAAACGTGATGCAAACAAGATCTGATGCTGATGATAATGGCCTTAGCTACAACTTGGTTTCTTGGGATTTCTAAGTGCGAACTGTAATCGACCTGAAACAGAAGATAAAAGAGTCCAAATTTTGGTTGAGAGTTGTGCAAGTAGATAAGCTGAGCAAGGTTCTATAGATCTAATCGAGAAGCTATGCAGAATTTCCATAGATTCGGTTGAGAAACTGTGGCATAATTCAGTGTTAAGCCCATTTGCTGAAAACCAAGGTTTTGATTATAACAAACATAAGAATAAAAGTTTTTCTATGTATTACTTAGGTCCTAGATGTTTTCAATATATTATCATATACTATGAACCTTTGTAAGTGATATTGAGCTGATAGGAATCTTTTAAAGTGCATGTACAATTGATTCCAAGTTTTAAAGGTTAAGAAAAAGATGATTTGAGGAATTCTGGAAGTCCCTAGTCAAGTGGCCACAAGCCAGTAGTTGACTGGCCCCCATGCCAACCAATTGCTAGGCCTTTTCTAGTCGAATGAAAGCTTTTTGCAGTGAGCAGTTGACTGGCCACTAAACAGCAGTTGACTGGTCACCAACAAGTTAGGGGCACTTAATATGATCAATGAAGTTCCCATTGAAAAGCCCAACTCTTATATTAATGTCAATGACCTATCCTCAGAAAATAGTCTATTGCACTATGTCATTTCCCTATGGCTGATCAACAAGTCAGGAAAATTTTCCTATTTGAGCGAGTTTGAGTTATTCATAGTGAAATGCATCCTAGAAGGAGAAAGCTTCAGGCTTACATGGTTTATTACTTAGAGGATGGCAACAAGCAGAAAGAAGATATCCTCTCCTCTGCCATATGGGACTATTATAACAACTATTCTTCATTATCATGGCATATCCCCTCTTGAGGATGATATGGAATCCCCTCTGCTTATTGGTTAGAATAATTTACAATGTATAGGCTTAATCATGACACCTTAAGGCCAGTGGGTTAGGAAAGCCTTAAAAGCTCAAAGGCCCTAACCAGATGTAGCCCTTGATATTCTTCCTTCTAGTTCTTCTCAACCTCTACCTCCATCCGAAGCTACACAAGAAGAAAGCCCTTTTGCTCCTATGCCTCCATCTCCACCAGCTCCTGCTCCGACTAATTACATTCCGGCTCATCCTAAGACTATGGTAATCCCTAAGTTAATCTTACTTGTTGAGATTCGTGTCATGCATCAAACAATAAATTCTTATAGCCTCAAGATGTAGAATTTCTAGGAGACTTTGGAAGATATGAATACAAGACTTAAGTGCATTAAGGCATATTATAAGCAAAATTTCTAGGCTTTGATCTTTAAGCAAAACATTAATTCTCTTAATCTCTTTTTGATGTGATAGTAGTCAACTGGCTACTAGCCAGCAATCGACTAGTCACACTTAAATCAAGCCTAATCTACTGCCAGCCTTAAAACCATCAACTAGAAGGTGAGTGACCATTCGACTGCCCAAAGGTAAACAGTCAATTGTCAGGGTCCAAAATTTGAATTTTTGATAAGGAAAGCAGGAGTACTTGACTAGTCAAGAGACAACAGTCGACTGATTGATGACAAACAAGACATAATGGATTTATAATGGATATATTTTGAAATCTCTGACTTTCCACTCACTCCCAACGAATCTATTGGACTTCAGTTTATATAAACTTAACATGTGGACTCTAAATAAATATTAGAAACATTTAAAAGTGATTATATCATTAGTTTCTATCATCTTATCAGTCCTTTATCATATTAGTGCTTCATTGTATCATATACTTTATTTCAAAGACTTTATCTTTTGTAATTCTTTCTTTCTTGTGAGAGATAAGCTCAATGAGGTTCCTTAAGGAAGTCAAGCTGAGAGAAAGCTTGGATTGAGGGGGAATATATCCATAAGTGTATTCAAGGAGGTTCTTTGATGGAGTCAAGTTGTGAGAGCTTGGGATTAAGGAGAGGTTCTCTTGGATTATTGTATTCATTTACTGAGATAGTAAAAAATCCCAAGAAGTTACTTGAGGACTAGATATAGGCTTGGGTAGAAGCCAAACCAGGATAAACCTCTGTGTTTACTCTTCTCCCTTACTCTTTTTACATTCTGCATTCATTATTTCAAGTTTGATTTGAATGTTTTACTTTAGATTTAAAAAGGAGTTTTTCAGTAAAATTTTTATAACACCTAATTCACCCTCTCTTAAGTGCTAGCATTGCTCAACATTTAGCCCTGTGAAGAGAAGATTGAAGGCCATAAGTTCTGGTGAGAGAAAATAGTTGTATGAGAATATATGTTGATCTCAGCAAAGAGAAAATGGATGGGTCATCGTCGTCATCACTTGCCAAACCTACTCTTAGCTCTCTGAACCATAGTGTGGTCTAACTTTTCAAATTAGGTGACTGATCTTTGTACTCTTTCTTTCCTATAATAAAGATCTACTAAAACATTTAGACATAGACAACAACATGCAATTATCAATGGGCTTCCATTTCATTGATCAGGCTAGTGTATCTATTTTGACAAACTTTTTAAAGAAGATTTTAAAAGTTGAGAAATATTGTTTTTTTAATGGTTTGTTTGTTCATTTATCTACTCTTGTGGCAGTTATTGACCCGATTTGGCTTGGTTTCAACTTTCTAGTTTGTTGATATTAAGACCTAAAATATGAAAGAAGAATTACAAAACCAGAACTTATCGACTGCGGAGGAGGAAGAATAGGCCTATCGGAATTTATAAGCCTCCTTAGCTAAAATTGTCAAGGTTTGGGCAATCCCTATGCAGTTAGGGCTCTTTAAGAGCTTAAACGTAAACAACAACCTAAGGTGATTTTCTTAATTAAAAATTTTGTTAATGAAGGGCAAGCTAAGGAAATCAGTGGACATATTGAAATGGCAAACTACTTTGTAGTGGATGTTGTGGGAAGAAGTAGAGATCTAGCTTTGTTATAGGGCAATGTAGTAGATGTGGTTTTACTCAATTACTCCAAAAAATTTATTAATGTAAAGATCAATCTTAGTGGTGAAGCTAAGTGGAGGCTCACAAGATACTATGGTTTTGTTGAACACCAAAGAAGAAGAAATGCCTAAAGTATATTAAGGGAACTAAGTGCAATGGAAAACTTACCATGGCTATATATCGACAACTATTGTGATCTCTTATATGATGAAGAAAAGGATAGGGGAGCAAAGCACCTAAATTATCTATTTACAGGTTTTAATATGATAGTCTAAGATTGTGGCTTAACTGACATACTTGCCTTAGGTTATTTGTATATATGGGAACGAAGGAAAAGAGGAAAGGGAATTATACGTGAATGTCTAGATCACTCTATGGTGGAGCTTCGATAGATGTAATGTTTTCCCCATAGATTGTTTAAAGTACTCATGGCCACATATTTTGATCATTCCCTCTACTGGTTACAACATCTCTTGATAATGAAAGGAAGAAGAATAAAAGATTTAAATTTGAAAATGCATGGTTAGCTCAAAAGGATGTCATGGAAATAGTTAATAGGGGTTGGAATATAGGAGTTAGTGCTTTGGTGACTAATAAGTTGGATTTTTGAATGGAGGATTTAGAAAATTAGAGACAAAACATAAGTGAAGATTACAAAGCTCAGATTAAGGAGATTGATAAAAGATTGAAAGAGCTCCGTTCGCTGTGCAACCCCAAGCAGAATATAGAATACTTGGACCTATGAGAATGAAGAAATAAATTGACATAGTAAGAAAAGGTTAAATGGAAACAACCTGTAAAAACTCAGTGGATGTTGGAGGGAGATAGAAACACCAAGTTCTTCCATAGTCAAGCTTTATCTCATTGTTGGATGAATACTATAAGAAAACTTAGGAATGAGATTAGGGAAGAGATAGGTAAACCAGAGAGACTTAAAGCCATTATACTTAATTATTTCTCACAAATGTATGAAAGGAATGTGGCTAACCTGATAAAGTTCTAAACCTTATCCTAACATATCAACACAACAGAGACCTAATTAGACCATTTATATTAGCTGGGTTTAAAAAGCAATTTTTCATATGCATCTTGATAAGTCCCTCAGACTTGATGGCCTTAATCCAGTATTCTTTCAAAAATTTTGGGGAATCATTGAAGAGAATTTAGTGAAAAGTTGCATCGATTGGCTCAATAGTGGACGACTTCCTTACGAATTAACAAAAACTTTAGTCGTTCAGATTCCAAAAACTGATGCTCTTGAAATGATGAAAGATTTTGCCCCCATCTCTTTATGCATTATGATATATAAGATAATGGCCGAAGTCCTAGCTAACATATTGAAGCAAGTACTCCCCTAGTTAATTCTTAAACAGCAATTAGCTTTTGTACCTAGTAGATTGATCACAGATAATATGTTAGTGGCTTTCAAGCTCATCCACACAATGAAGAGGAAAGCTAAGGGTCATAAAGGTAGGGTGGCAATCAAAATAGATGTAAGTAAGGCCCATTACAAGGCAGATTGCACATACTTGAAGTACACTATGACTAAGCTAGGTTTTGATGAGAAATGGATTCAATGGATGATGATGTGTGTCCAAAACATCATATATACCTACTTACTTAACAGGAAGGAGATTGGACCTATCTATCCCTAAAGAGGGTTAGGGTAAGGATATTCATTCTCACTATATCTCTTCATCCTTTGTGCAAAAAGCCTGTCAACTCTTCTTAAATATGCTGAGTAAAAAGGATTCATTCAGGGTTATAAAGCAAGTGTTAGAGGTCCAAGAGTATCCCATTTACTTTTTAAAAATGATTCTTTGTTCTTTTGTGAAGCCATTGACACTGAATGCAACAATATCAAATAAATCCTGCTAACATATGAGGCAACTTCAAGACAATCTATCAATCTGCAAAAATCTAGTATATTATTTAGCTCTAAGGTCCTTAGTACTAAACAAAGTAGATTATATGATATTTTAGGGATACATGCCTCACTTAATCATGGTAGATATCTTGGCCTCCCCTTACTCATAAGAAGAAACAATAAGTCCACTTTTAGATATTTGAGGGACAGAATGTGAGGACGAATGCAAAACTGGAAAAATAAATTCCTTTAACATGCAGGTAAAGAAGTTCTAATTAAATCAGTGGCTCAAGCTACTCCCAGTTTTTGCATGAATGTATTTCTCATCCCTAGTTCTCTGTGTGAAGAACTTCAATGCATGATGAATTCCTTTTGGTGGGGAAAAGCTCAAGATGACAATAAAAGCATTAATTAGTTAGCTTAGGATAAAATGTGTTCCAGTAAAAGAGACTGAGGTATGGGCTTTCATAATCTTCACCTTTTTAACATTTCTATGTTAAAAAAGTAGGGGTGGAGACTTGGCACTTCACCAAACACACTAGCCTTCAATGTCCTCAAAGCTAAATACTTTCATGAAGGGGATTTCTAGTTAACTCGTTAGGGTTCCAATCCGAGCTTTACTTAGAGGAGTGTGTGGTTATCCCTTTCCTTATTAAAACAAGGTATGAGATAAAGAGTGGGAGATGGAAAGAAAATATGTATCTAGAATTATCCTTGGCTCCCAAGAGATGGAATTTCGTCCCTCTTGATGTTATAGGAATTGGGAACCCTATTGACAAGGTTGAAAGCCTTATGACAACATGCAAACAGAAATTGGACTTGATCAAACTCAAATAACTATTTCTTCCTAAAGATTACAAAGCAATCTTGCATATTCCAATCTGTATTAATAGGAAGAGTGATAGAAGAATATGGCATTTTGATAAAAGAGTTAATTACACTATTAAATCTACCTATTACATGGCTTTTAATAGTAGATATGCTAAAATTGGCTCTGTTAACTCTATCCCTTGGACACGAATATGGAACCTGAATTTACCCCCCAAAGTAAATGACATTATTTAGAGAACAGGTAGAGATATCCTCCCCGTACATGCCAACTCATATAAAAGAGGCATCCAAGTAGATGGAAAGTGTCCAAATTGTGAAGAAATAGAAGATGTTTTCCGTGATTTAGTAAGTTTTCATTTAGTGAAGACTCATTGGGATGAATGGAGACTTCTTAGATAGACCAGTTCTAATACCAGTTTTAATGATTATGTTATCAAAATGCTGGCAAGTAACCAAAATGAACGTGTAGAGCAGTTTTTTGTTATTGCATAAAGAATTTAGGGAAGGAGATGCCATCTCATCTGGGGGCTTAGGTCATAAAATATCCTAAATACCATATATGAGAGTCAAACCTTTGTAATATTGATTTGATTCAATAAAATAAGCTCGTATTAGTTCAAAAAAAAAAAAACAAGTGATCCATTTTCGAACATTACATATTATTCTCCTGTTCTATAATTTAATTATAATTTTGATATACAAACTTTTAAACATAAAACTTCATTACTACAACTATTACAAAAAATGTTTGAAAAATTATATACTAATTGAAAATTAATAACAAAAATTGCTTATCTGATTATATATCATTGAAAAGGTATTTTAGAAACAGATGATAAAAAATATAAACTAAGACACTGTAATAAGATCGATTTTAGCCACTGCATCTAATTGATGTGTAATAATTTTATAATTTTTATAATAAATTAGAAGATAGAATTTTGCATTATTAAATCTGCGTATTAAAACTATGACTGAATTTTGTATGTAATTTTTCTAATACTAATTTTAGGATCATGGATCAAATTGAAATTGAAAAAATATCATTTTGGTTCTTTATATTTGGATCTTATCTGAATATAGTTCTTCACATTTATCTTGTTACAAAATGATTTTTCATTTTTTCTAATTAAGAAAAACATGGTAAGTACATGAGTTTACAATGGTTGAGTTAGAAGCTTATTCGTTGAATGAGAGATAAATATTTTTAGAATTGGAAAATGTGATAGATTATTTTAAAATATGACAAATGTGGAAATCAAATTAACCACAAGAAAAAAGTCAAATAGTAGGATACCAAAATAGAATTTTCTCAATTCAAAATTGAAGTAGGTGGTTCACGTAGACTGGAAAATAGCACACATTCTTCTAAATTAGAGTAGACTCAGTTCCATTACAAGGGAGAAAAGAGACTTTGAATTGGGTAAATTATATAAGGAAGGAGAAAACCTAACATCTTTTGGTCTTGTTATTACAAAAAAAATTAATAGCGATCATGATCCTCAACAATAAAAAGAAATACAACAGTATATTATAAATATACTGTTGGGCACAGGGGTTCCTGAAAATACGGTAGGAAGTATAAGTGGGGGAGATGAGAGAGATGAGAGGCTATAATTATTTTGGAAGTTCTCTTATATTCTGAAAAAAACTATATTTTTGGTTTCTATAATTTTAGTTAATTTTCAATTTAGTTTCTATAATTTAAAAAATTATAATTAAATCTTTATTATCTACAAATATTTTAATTTAGTCATCACAATTAAAATTATATAAGTATTTTATTTAATTTTATTAATATAACTAATTATATAATGTTATGATATTCTAAAATATTATTTTTACTAACAATAAAAGTAAATATAAAGTAAAATTAATTCATACATATAACAAAACATTGATCAAATATAGTAATTGGGACTAAATTATAAATCATTTAAACTATGAAGGTCTAATTATAATATTCTTAAATATAAAATAATAATAATAATAATTAAACCATCTGAAATAACTATTTATATAATTTAAAATTATTTAAGTATGATGAATTTTTTAATTATTAATAAATCAAAATCTAAAGACTGAAGTAATAATAAATTATTGTATTGCTATAATTATGGGAAAGGCCATTTTCACCAATAGTGTATATATGGCAAATTTTATTTTTAGTTTAGCAGAAAGAAAGACTCACATACCTTATTGATCTCTTGCCATTATAAGAACACATTAAAACAAGGTAGAAATTTCTTGTCATTATACCACTAAATATGAATATAATACCACGTCTCAAAAAAAATAAAGGAGAAATTTATGTGTGAGAATCCTTAATCACTGAACTATTCTTTTTATACCCAATAACTTATATTTAGTGGTATAAATTGTTCCATTTTTATAAACCTTTGATTCTTGTTTAATTCATACTTATTTATTTAAAAAAACTTTAAAATAAATTAATTCTCCTTACGTAAATTTATACATATAAAAGAGTAATAGAAAAAATAAAACCATCTCAAATAGATATATTTATATAATTTAAAATTCTTTGAATTTGGTAAATTCTTAATTATTAGATATTCATTCTCGTTAAATACTATTGTAGTGCCCATTTTTACTATTAGAATTCAATGAACATATTGTTGGAATAATTTTAAATTAATTATAGATTAGCATTAATCCAATTATTAGAACAATTATGTGTAATTATTAATCAAGCAACCAATATTAATCTAAACCAATCTATAGCCCAGTGTTAATCCATTATTATCCCATCAAATAACTGATTACGAACAAAGAAAGAGAGCTTATTTTATTTAAAAAGATAAAAAATAATTATTTTAATGACTATTTTATTATTATTTATTTCTATAAAAGGAAGGTTTGTAAACCTTCCTCAACACACCATATGAGTTCAAATTCTTTTCCTTTCTATTTTATCTATTCAGCTTTCTAAGGGCATTGGGTATTGTAGGTTATTAGTCTATGTTATTGATTCAAATTATGGCTAGCTCATTATCAACTTCAGGTCAATATTTAGTTATATGTGATCTCTGAATTTTGGATGTTATTTTTGTATAATGTCATTTCAGCAAATGGTATCATAGCTTGAATTATAGATTTGTATATAAATCTGAGCATGAAACTAGAATTTTTTCTTAGATAGAATTTGCCATAGATCTTAAGTGTTTTTTTGGAAACAAGCCTATGACTCTTGTAGATATGAATATTGCAAACAAAATGGAGCCCATTATATAGCCTGAAATGAGCTGAACATTCTCAACCTATTAATGCCCAAGGACCCGAAAATTTTGAGCTAAATTACTCGATATATAGACTGAGTTTGCCAAAATAAACTTGAGGGTTTTGTGTTGTGAGGTGATTTCAAGTAGAAAGACACCAATATCACCCATTAAAAGTCATGATAACTCAAGTTGCCATTGAAGCTTGAAGTGATTTGAAAACCCTAAATATTTCAAGCTAAAATCTTGAATTTTGCTTTGTATTTGGACAAAATCATCATAAAGGACTTGTAGATCGTTGAACAATGATCATTTTGATACAAAAAACAGCCCCTGAAATGCTATAAAATGTCATATCAAGTTCTGGTTAGCGATACAGGTCAGGTTGAGCCATCTAGAGGAAGAAGAGGATGAACAGTACAAGAATACAAAGCCCACTTGCTCCCTTGGCACATCAGGGCACGTGGGCCCACTTCCAAGGCCCATTTGGACCTAAAATTTAGCTCCTGTATTAATTTTCCATTTTTGATTTAATGGTGATTTTCTTGAAATTTTATTGAAATCCAGAAATATGAGTTCTGAAATTTCTTGGAGATTTATAGCCCTAATGTAGTGAAAAGACACAGTTTTGATTTGAAAAATTTATGAGGCAAATATAGACCCTAAAAATGCTTAGAGGAATCAAAATAAATTTGTTTATGTAATTAGTGGATATTTTTATTCCTAGTTTTGCATGAAAAAGAAAGAATGAGTAAACAAACTCTATCTTAGACCATATTTGATCATTTACACCTAATGTTGTGTGTCCACCTATTGTCAGCCCAATCATAATGGTGTTAAGTTTGTGAACCACCAATACTGTGGTTATCATTTGTTTACTCTTAAAATACATGCTAAATAATCATTAAGTAGAGGTTATTGTTGAGGTAACTGGTAGAAAAGAGTATGATTACATTGTCAATGGACATGCCTTATCGGTGTGACATTGTCAGTATAATTTTGTGAATAAGGCTTATCTGTGACCTGTCAGCAACTATTCATTTATTGATGTGGTTTTGGATTCTCATATCCTATCGATATGGAGACTATGGGTACATTTTATGTTGTTTCACTTTAAAATATGCTTTTATGGTGTGTATGAGTTTTCTAAGTTTATTATAATCTGAGCTCTTGGGCAAGATCATAAAAAAAATTTTGTTATACAATTACAAAGTTAAGTTATGTTGTGGAAACTTTGTTTTATAATTATGTGTCAGATAAATAATTAATATTTCCTATTTATTTTTCCCTTAGCATCTCTATTATAGAAACTGTTAGTGGTGAAGATTCTTAACAAAATAAATTATGATGATTGCATTGAGTCCTTTGATATGTATTTGATGATTACCAAAGAAAATTTGGCTATAAGACTGCTGATAAGACATACCATAAACAGTGGTATGAGTCTAATAAGATTTTTCTGACTATCATTAAATACATAATTGAAAAGATCATCAGACAAAGCATCCTTGAAAAGGACAACGCAGTTGAGTATCTGAAAACGTTTAGTGAGAAATTCAAGAAATATGACAAGACTTAAAAGCCCTATTGCATTTCTCTGCTGGATAACACTCACTACAGTGTGGATTTAGGTAAAACCTACCAAAAGAAAAAGCATGAAAAAGAAGGTATTTCCTTTTGTATTTTTTAGCTCTAGTTTGTTTTGAATCCAATAGTTTTGAAATCTTTTCAAATTCTTAGTGGTTGTACTTAGGAGCAATTTTTCATGTAACTAATTCCTTACGGGGGCTCAGAAACAGGAGGAGCCTAAATGAAAAGGAAAGAACCATCCTTAAAGTAGAAGGAAGTTTGATTGCAATTAGCTGTATAGGAACTGTAATCTTAACCTTACATTCTGGACATTTTTTTACTCTAAGTGATGTGGTTTACAAACCTTCATCAAGAAGGAATTTGAATTCCGTATTAGATAAACAAGGTTATTCCTTTTGACAAGGAAATGGAAGAATTGGTATTTATCTTAATTCTGTCATTGTTTGGTCTACTTCTTTGATAAATGGATTATATCAAATGAATGTGAATGTTGATCCAAATTCTTTACTCAGTGTGACTATTAATGCAGTAGTAAGATGCAAATGCAAAAGAATTGATAAAAATTCTTCCATGTTATAGCAACAACATTTGGGTCATATCTCTATAAGGAGATTAGAAAGGATGGTCAGACAAGGAATATTATTTAACTTAGATTTCTTAAGTTTCGAATTGTATAAAGGGAAAACTTCCCACTAGAGCTAAGAATAAAGGGGCAAATAGATCCAAGAATATCTTGGATTTGATCCCACACTAATATTAGTGGGCCCATAACACGTTTTGCCATGGGTCATTATAAATACTTCATCACGTTCATTAATGACTATTCCAGACATAGATAGGTGGATCTATCGAATGAAAAGTCAGAATCTCTAGATGCCTTTAAGGCATTTAAAGCTAATGTTAAGTTGAAATCTAGAAAGGTGATCAAATGTGTTAGATCAGATAAAGGTAGTGAATACTATAGCAGGTATACAGAGACAAGTCAGAATCCTAGACCATTTGCCCTCTTATTACAAGAATATAGGATTGAAGCCTAGTAAACCACGTCTAACACTCCTCAACAGAATGGAGTTACTGGAAAAAGAAATCAAACTTTAATAGACATAGTCAGAAGCATAATCATTCACTCCTTTTTACCAGAGTTTTTATGATGTGATGCCCTTAAAACATCAGCTTATTTCTTGAATCAAGTTCCAAGTAAATTAGTTAAAAAGACTCCATATGAACTTTTCATTGGAAAGAAACCTAGTTTGAGGCATTTTCGTGTCTAGCACTACAAGGCAGAGGCGAGACCTTATAATCTGTAGCTTAAGAAACTTGATTCAAAGACCATCAGTGGATTCTTTATTGGGTATTATTCTGAATCCAGAGGATGCAAATTCTTTTGCCCTATTTACACTACTAAAGTCATTGAGTCTAATAGAGTATTCTATTTTGTGAATGACTAAGATAGTAGGAGTTATATTTCTAGGGCTATCAATTTGCATAACAAGGATGTGATGTTACCCTTGTTAGTTTCGTCTTATCCTTCAACTGTTGTTTATACTAGAAAAGATGATATTTTTATTGATAACCCAACTAATCCTATCTTGGGACCTCTTGTAATTATTGTGGAGGAACCGATTGATGAGTTGAGACAGTCACAAAGGATACATAAGCCCACAATTCTAGACGACTATATCGTATATTTATAGGAATTTGAGTCAAACATTGTTGATGACATAGATCCTACCTCATTTAATGAAGCTATATTAGGTCTTCATTCATCTAAGTGGTAGAAGGTTATAAATGATGAGACTGCCTCCACACATCGTAACAATGTGTGGGAACTTACTGAGTTACCAGATGGATGCAATGCTGTTAGTTGCAAATGGGTCTTTAAGACCAAAAGAAGGGTCGATGGTAAAGTTGAAAGGTATAAAGCCAGACTTGTAGCTAAAAGACACAATTAGAGAAAAGGAATTAATTATATAAAAACCTTCTAACCGGTATTTACTAAAGATGCTTTTAGAGTTGTGATGGCTCTTGTTGCACACTTGAACTTTAAACTTCACCATATGGATGTTAAAACAACATTTCTAAATGGAATTTTTCACAAGGATGTATACATGAAACAACCAGATGGATTTCCAAAATCTAAGAAAGAACACTTAATGTGTAAATTGAAAATATCCATTTATGGGCTAAAACAAACCTCAAGGCAATGGTACCTGAAATTTGATGAGGTAATCAACTCACTTGGTTTCATGTGTTAAGCAAGGCTAAAACCCAAGAAGGGGTGAATTGGGTTTTATAAATATTTTACTAAAAAACTCTTCTGTAAAATTGAAGTAAAGATAAATACAGAATGTAAAAAGAGTAAGGGAAAAGAGTAGACACAAAGATTATCATGGTTTAGCTTTTACCCAAGCCTATTTCTAGTCCCCAAATAACCTCTTAGGATTTTTCACTATCTCAATAAATCAATGCAACACCTAGAAAAACCTCTCCTAATTCCCAAGCTCTCACAACTTGACACATTTAAGGAACCTCCTTGAATTCTTTCTTAGGGATATACACCCCTTGAACCCAAGCCCTCTCTTAGCTTGACACCCTTAAGGAACCTCCTTAAACTTCTCTTCCAGAAGAAAGAAAGATTTACAGAAAGAAAGATTCGTTGGTAGTGAGTGGGGAAAGAGATATTTCAAAATATATTTGTTATAAATCCATTATAGCTTCTCTGCCACTGACCAATCGATTGTTCACCACAAACAAGTTAACTACTCCATCTTTCCTTCTCACAATTTACAAATTCTATACCCTAACAGTCAACTGCTAACTCTTGACTAGTCGACTGGTCATTCTTATAGAGCTCTCAGTTGAAAGTCTTAAGGTCGATAACAAACTGATGCTTGATCTGGGTGTAGCTAGTCGACTGCTAGCAAGTGTCTAATCAACTGCTCACTCACAGAGGGCTCCCAGTCAATCAAGGCTTGAGTTGACAGATGACTAGTGCCTCTCAAAAGGTGACCAGTCGACTGCTGGCTTGTGCCTAATTGACTATTCACTTACAAAAAGCTCTTATTCGACTGTTTAAGGCCTAGCAGCTAGCTGGCAAGGTGGCCAGTCTACTAGGGACTTCTAAAGTTTCCTAAATTAACTTTTCTCAACTTTTAAAACCTAGAATTAATTAGACATTCATTTTATAAAATTCTTATCAGCTTAATATCATTTACAAAGGTTCCTAAGACATGATTAAGCATTGAAAACATTTAAAACCTAAGTGATACATTGAAAAACTTTTCTTTGAATTTGTAATCATCAAAATTTTGATCTTTAACAAATGGGCTTAACATCATGGAGAATATTTCTGATTAATGCATTTATCATAAATTTGAAGGAGACAATTTTGTGATTCTTGTGTTGTATGTGGATGACATCTTGTTAACTAGTAACTCAGTGAACTTACTAAATGAAAAAAAAACACATTTTGTCCTGGCACTTTGACATGAAAGATCTAGGTAAGGCAACATTTGTTTTTGGAATTCAAATTCACTATGATAGATCTTGTGAGGCAACCTATATTGATCGAGTGCTAAAGAAATTTAACATGCATTCTTACTCTCTTTGTGTTGCACCTATGTAGAAAGGTGATAAGCCATCGAAAGAATCATGTCTTAAGAATGATGATGAGAGGACCTTAATGGACAAAGTTCATTATGCATTTGCTATTGGCAGCTTGATGTATGCCCAAGTGTGCAAACATCTAAATATTTCTTATGTTGTTAGTATGCTTGGCAAATTTAAGTAATCCTAGGCATGATCATTGGAAGGCTGCGAAAAAAGTCATGAGGTACCTTCATGGTACAAACCATTACATGTTAACTTTCAGAAAGTCTGAACTATATGAATTAGTGAGATATTCTGATTCAGACTATACATCATGTGTTGATGATCATAAGTCCACTTCTGGTTACATCTTCATGATGTTTAGAGGAGTTGTTTCATGGAAAAGTTATAAGAAATCAATAATAGTTACCTCAACTATGGAAGCAAAGTATATCACTTGTTATAAGGCCAACTGCCAAGCCATATGGTTAAGGAATCTAGTATCTGGCATGCATCTTGTTGATTTTATATCATGAAATCTAACCCTATATTGTGATAGTTTGTCTACCCTTAGCTTTTCTTAGAATTATAGGAACACCAGTCGTACTAAACATTTTGATATAAGGTTCCTATTTGTTAAATAAAAGATACTGAATCTTAGACTCATTTAGTTCACATACTAAGTGAATGTATATTAGCTGATCCATTAACCAAAGTCTTACCCATAAAAGTCCTCAAGAATCATGTAACTCACATAAATGTTATTGAAAATTTTGATGTAGCCTTGGTTTAGTAGTAGTCTGAGTTGAGTCCTTAAGGAACTTTTGTGGTGTAAATGTGACACTAAAATATTATTTTGTAATCCATTATATTTAGATATTGGAACAAAATCAATAATAATGTTGATATCACTTGTTTCCCTATCAGATTCAGTGATCTTATGTGATTTCTTTTCTAAATTTGGTATGTTTTAGTTTATTACACACATTTGTGTGTTGTGATGAGTATTGATTGTTTAATTTTATTGATTAATTTGATTGTCTTGATAATTGATTGATGTTATTCAAGTGGGAGATTATTGAAATAATTTTAAATTAATTATGGATTAGCATTAATCTAATTATTAGAAAAATTATGTGTAATTATTAACTAGGGAACCAATATTAATCTAAACCAATAATGGATCGGGTCCCTATTGATAATGTGGGTAATTTGTGATAGGTTGGATTAACCTTAAGCCTATTGGGTAGAGACCCCAAGTTATAGCCCAGTGTTGATCAGTGATTATACCATTAGATCACTGATTAAGAGCTGATAAAAAGAGAGCTTATTTTATTTTAAAAAAATAAAAAAGGAAAAATGATTATTTTATTATTATCTATTTCTATAAAAGGAACCTATAAGAATATGCGACCCCAATATGGCAGGGGCTGACTCCTAGCATTCGAAGGCCATCTGTAGATATGAACAACTTTAAGATCAAGTCCACCACTATTCAACTACTGCAAGCTAATGGCCAATTGGGGGATTGCTAACTAACGACCCTAACAACCATATTCTGAACTTTTAGAGATCTATGACACGCTCAAGTATAACATGATGAGTTAAGATGCAATTAAACTGAGGTTATTCCTATTTTCATTGAGGGACAAGGCCAAGGCATAGCTCAATTCATAACCTCTGGGATCTATTACTACATAGATGGAGTTAGCACAACAATTCCTTGTTAAATAATTCCCACCAGGCAAGATAGCTAAGATAAGGAATGATATTACTTTATTTCTTCAATCTAACAATGACAATTTATACAAGTCATAGGAGAGAATTAAGCATTTGTTAAGGAGGTGTCCATATCACGGGCTTCCCAAATGGCTTCAAGTTCATACATTTTACAATGGGCTATCTCTTTCATTCAAAATCACTATCTATGTTGCAACTAATGAAGCTCTAATAGCAAAACCCATTTATGAGGCATATAAGTTGTTAGAGATTATATCTTCTAAAAACTACCAGTGGCATTAAAAAAGGATGAGGCCTACAAGATTTGCTAGCATCTATGATATGGAAGTTGTTTCTTCACTATCCACAGATAACAGCATTGACTAAAAAGGTACAAGCATTAGGTCATAAGGCACCAATTAATCCAATAAGTCCTCTTGTTAATAGTTGTGAATTATAGAAAGGTAATTATCACTCTAATTATTCTGGCAACATAGAAAGCATTCAATTTTTAGCCAACAAGAGTCAAAATAACCCTTATGCTAATACTTATAATCCAGGTGGAAGAATCACCTAAATTTCTCTTGGAGTAACAACTTGGAAGGTAGTTCTTCTACTGCATTGAGAACTCATAACCCATATGGATTTGATGTTACTAGGGTTAATCAACATGCCAAATTCCCTCCACCACTAGTTGAGAAGAAACCATCCTTGAAAGACATATTCAATTATTTGGCAAAGAATTATACCATCATTCAGAGCCAGAATGCATTGATCTAGAGACAATAGCTTCTTTAAGAAATATGGAAGTACAAGTATATGAACTTGAAAATGCCCTTAGCAACAGACCCTAAGGCAGCCTACCTAGTGATACTGAATAGAATCCAAGTAGGGAAGGCAAGAAGCATTGTAATGCCATTTCATTAAAAAGTGGGAAGGAGATTGAAAGGAACTCAAAGACTATTGAATATAAAAAAGAGAAGGAAAAAAAGGCTGACCCAAGCAAAAATCAAGTTGATAATCCTCTAAAGCTTAAACTCACAGACTATATACACCCACCTCATTTTTCTCAAAGATTCCATAAGCAAAAATTAGATCAACAATTCAAAAAGTTCTTTGATGTGTTTAGAAAAATACATATCAACATACCTTTCGCAAGAGCATTTGAGCAGATGCCTAGTTATGTAAAGTTTATTAAAGGCATCTTGTCTAAGAAAAGAAGGCTAGAAGAATTTGAGACTATAGCTTTAACATAGGAATGTAGTGTCATATTGCAAAATAAGCTCCCACTCAAGCTTAAAGATCCAGGGAGTTTCAACATTCCCTGTATAATTGGAAATCAGTTTAGTAGTAAGGCTTTGTGTGATCTTGGTGATAGCATAAACTTGATGCCTTTATCTGTCTATTGTAAGCTGGGGTTAGGGGAAGCGAAACCTACCACAGTTACATTATATTTGGCATATAAAACTCTAGCTAATCCAAAGGGAATAATTGAAGATGTTCTAGTAAAGGTTGACAAGTTTATATTCCCACTAGATTTCATTATTCCTGATTATAAGGAAGACAAAGAAATACATATAATCCTTGGGAGGCTTTTTCTTGCAATTGGAAGGACCATTATTGATGTCCAAAACGGTGAACTAACCATGAGAGTTTAAGATGAAAAGGTAACATTTCAGGTTTTTAGGGAGATTAAACTTCTTGGTGGCCTAGAAGAATGTTATAGAGTTAATGTCGTTAACAAGACATCTAGTTCTTTGGTAAATGATGTCTTCACAAAGAGTCACCCATATAAACTTGAGCACAAAGCATTTAAGGTAATGCAAAATGATTTGAAAAGACTTTGCCTCTAAGCTTTGGGACAACTAGGCCTTATAAGCAAAAGAGAAAGAAATAAAATGTTAAGCTCATCATCAAGCGTAAATTCTTGTCAAGCCAAAAGGTGTTACGCTTCAATTCAAAACTCAAACATTTCCCAGTGAAGTTGAAATCTTGTTTGCTTGAACCATTTCTGGTGGCTCATGTCTCTCCTCTTAAAGCCATTGAAGTTAAAAATAAGAACACCAACACTACATTCTTGATGAATTGACAGAGGCTTAAGCAATACTGGTGTAGAAACTTTAATTGCCAAAAGTCCTCCATTGCGATTACATAGCATTGAAGGAGGGAGTCTGGCTAAAAAATTAAAACTTAGCACTATTGGGAGGCAACCTAAAAAGTTTTTTTTTTAGTGTTCTTTGAGTTATTCCAATTTAGAACATTTTTTATTGTATCCTTTAGTTTGATTTAACTGTATTATCTGCAAGTTGCACAAGATGAGCATGGAAAAGGCAAACCAATAAAGAATTCTTAAGACATGCTTGCATCACCATCTCAACTAGACATAAATCAGGAGGATGATATTTAGCATACACTCTATCTTTAGGAGTACTTCATCCTATCCTCTTTTACCTTGCATTGTTTTTTGTATAATCTTTTGGCATGACTGGCATAAGTTTGATGTGCATGACTAATTATTTATGTGAACCATATGACTTGAACTTAAAATGCTTAACCTCTAACTTTGATTAATTATTTTCCAACTGTGCTGGTCATGAGTGATTATGGTTGCATTGGTTGCATTGCTTATTTTCTATCCCCATTTGATCTCTATATTGTTGAACATTGAGGACAATGTTCATTTATAAGTTTGAAGGGATATGGAAATTAAAATTTTGATGATTAGGAATGTGTGTTTCGTGCTAGTTATTCATGCCTATTCTTGTAAAGGCTAAATTCCCATGATGAAGTAAATTGTATTTTGGATTATGGTTTCGATGAAGTACTATTAATGTTTTTCACTGTGTGGATTAATGGTAATACATGTTTCTCCTGTATTTTCTTTAAACATTTTGAGCACAAGATAGCCTTGCATGAATTGAATGTTTGTTTTGCATCCTGATTTTAGGTAATTCATTGCATATGGTGTTTTCAATTTTAAGCTTTAGAACTTGCTGTATACTCTCTCGAGGCAAAATCCTAGGCTTTACATGGATTAGAGATATGATTTAGGTTTTTTTTTTTCATAGTTAGGCCTATATAATCCTTTACCTACTTATGCATATATATCCTTAGCACCCTTATGTGATATTCATTCTTAAAGACACCCTTATAATGTCTACCTTTTGTTATCTTCATTATGACACCAATCTACCCATTTCAAAAGAAAAGTATAGGCACTTGCGTGTTTCAAGATAATTATAGGGTGACTAAGAAGTTGAGAAGTCAACTACAGTCAAAGACTGTGTGAGTGAAAAAAAAGGGGAAAAAAAAAAAAGAACAAGAAAAGGTATAGACAAGAGAATGAAGGTTCAGGTAAACTTTGGTTTTGTAGAGTTATGAATGATGTAGAAAATGGCATTATTTGTGTTAAATAGAAAATGATTGAGAAAGAAAAAATTAATGTTGGTGAGAATGAAAGAAATGATGGAAACTTGTGTGGTGGTAGTATTAAAGACTAAAGAATTCATACTTTTGTCACATTTTGAGTTATCTTGCATTGTTTCTCTTGTGTTTGAATTTTAATCCTTATCCTTTGCTTGGTAGCCATAGCCCTTGGCCCTGTTATAAGCTATAAAGACCTAATGATCTTTAGTTTGTGTATAGCTTACATTAGTGGAGAAAGGGTAAACAAGCAAGCATATAAAGCAAATTATTGAAATTTATCATATATTCTGGATTGCATGAAAGATGACTTCATTACATACATGATAGGAATGTAAAAGCTACCTTACACACACATATTCCAAGAGTTTTGGGAGACATTTGAGATTATTTATTGAAATTTGCAGTGATTTCATTATGTGGTAATTCTTGTAAGCCATAAATCTATATGCAATTGTTGTAAGCCTTTCATGAAAGCTTGTGAAGAATAACTAAGTTTTATACAATCATCTTTGTTTTGTTCAAGGATGAACAAAACTTCAAGTTTGAGGGTGTGATAACTATATGGAAATAGAGTTATTAGAGTCATTTTCATGCTTTATCATGGTGTAATCTTGTTAGTTTTAGTTAAGTTTAAGTCATTTTTTTAAAAGTTATTTTAGTGTTGTTTTGATGATTCACGTGCTTAAATCTTAGCAAATTGGAGTTTCTCATATTGTCTCCACTTTTGCTCAGGCCTTGTGTTGAAGATAGGAGTTTTTTGGCATCAATAAACTGAATATCCTAAATTTGAGGTAACTTTTGCACCTATAGGTTTTAGAATTTGGAGATGTTATTTCACAAAAAGTTGTAGAACTCTTTGTGACCTTTACAACAAGTGGCAATTCATTGAATTCCGACATCAAAGTGAAAAGTTAAGGCTAAAATAGTGAAGCATGTCTAATAGGCTACAATCTGACACCTAGGTGGCAGAATGTCAGAAAGTTAGCGCCTGGGCGCTAGAATGGCCAAAAAGTTGGTGCCTAGGCATCAAAACGCAATAAAAGAGGGGTAAGTACGTCTTCTCTCAGGGGGAGCCTGATATATCAGTGCTGGGCTAGGGTTTTCAAAAGGGAGACTCTGGAATTGAGAAGGAAAAGATGGAGAACAACTAAGAGGGTAATTTAAAGCTTGGAGAAGGCATTATAGGCAGAGAAATCAAGAAAGGAACCGATTAAAGCAATGAAAATGTGTTTTCTTCTCTTCCTCTTTTTTTTTCCCCCTTTTTACTATGTTTTCTTATATGAGTTTGATTATAACTCTAAATATGCTAGGCTAGGTTTTCTTTCTCTAGGATTATGGCTATTTGGCATATAGATTAATGATTATTATTACTTTTCTTCTTGAATTTCATTGTGAATGAATTTATTCAGTTTGATTTTATATTATACCCTCTTTGCTTGGCCACCAATTAGGATTTATTGAGGATTTAAGGATTTTTGAAAGTGAAGCCCAAATTTAATCATAGGACTGAATATCGCATGATTGATGTTGAATTATTGCTTAAATTTAACTCAATTTACCTTTAAGATAAACATACACCTATCAGATGTGCGGAGTCGTGTTAGTCATATTTAATGTGTCTCTCTACGTGTTTCTCATAGAAATATAAGAAAGTAATTTAGAGCGATAGAATTTACAAAG
The DNA here is from genome assembly GCA_037074485.1 of Delonix regia. Classification (NCBI taxonomy): domain Eukaryota; kingdom Viridiplantae; phylum Streptophyta; class Magnoliopsida; order Fabales; family Fabaceae; genus Delonix; species Delonix regia. The sequence goes on along the minus strand of CM073456.1, from coordinate 12,242,554 downwards.
GATCTACAAATTCTTATAACGATATTAGGGGTTAAGACTAACTCATAAGCATTGAATGCAAGTTAGGTAAGTAGCCATATTGCAATTGAAATGCCAATTAGATCATAATCCTATGGAGTTCTCTTTGATTTATACTCATATCCCTTAGTCTCACTCTATTAGTTCTTTTGCTTTATTTTCTTTCGTGATTAATTTGCATATTGTGATTAGCTAGGATAAGGTAACGACGATAGCATTAATACTTAGCAAAAGTCTTAACAAGAGTTCCCAGAAGATAATACTCATTTCTCCACCACTGTATTACTTGTTGACGGTGTACACTTCCGTTGTGGTATTTTGCTCGTAACAAAGATGAGTAAATCCAATACATATTTTCACTTTTCTTCACATATTTTATCTTTAATTGCACAGTTCAATTGAATGCAAAGGATGTCATTTAAGGGTGAACAAATATTTGATGACTCAACCAATTTGATTTAATCCAGTCATATCAAGTCAGTTTAAGCTCAATCAAAATAGTTAAAAATTTACAAATTTATTGAACCGGGCCAAGTCCTTAATTCAACCTTTATTTGGTTTGGGTCAGTTATAGTTTACTTTTTTAAAATATGATATTTATAATTTTAATTTTAATTTTTTATAAAAAATTTTAGTAATTAAAAATAAAATTTTCAGATAAAAAATAAATATAAACCCAGCCAAACGCTCTCTTTGAACACCCTTGTCATTTGTAAGCCAAGTTGATCTACTAGTTAACTGCTTCCACCTAGCATGTCATTCCTCTGATCAGAAATGAATATTGTATCACACACTTCAGTAAAAAATTGCAATATGCACGTTCTTCTCTGTGTCTTTGATCACTCTATATCCACAAGCAATCTTCATCTCGTACTGTAAAATCTTCAATTTCATTATATTTTTGAAAACAAAAAGAAGGTAGTAGCTAGCAAAACCACCAAATCAATGGAATCCTAAGCTGAAAAGAAACCACTAAGAGGATCTGCAATTAATAATCAGGGACAGTCACAAAGTTTGTCAAACCTGAAAGAGATTGTTAGGAACCTATTGATTTTGTGTGACTGAGATGTCTCACACCCACTCGGCTCAGAATCCACACAGAAGATTAAAAGGTTACCTAAGAGTTAGGTGAGTAGGTGCCACCCTCCAACGGATTTGTGACAATAAGAATTCAGCTAATTGCGGGTCTCTCCATTTATAGCTGGTCCGTGACTCCACTAATTATTACTATTCTTAACTTATCCATGTATATAATATGAATTTTTGCTAGCAAGTACGTTAGAGTATTTGTTAAGAATTAATTATTACACATAATAAATTATTTTTTACCAATAAAATTAATCAATAATCATTTATTGTACTCACTAATAATAATAATAATAAATGTTTACAAACTAAATTTATTAGTTAACATTCATTTATTTTGAGTAATAAATAATTTTTAACCAATACTCTAAAAATATTAGTCAGCAAAACCCATATAATATAAACAAGCTATATTAACCATTATCTTTCATTCAACAGTAACATATGGAATAGCTCTTTTTCAAAACTTGTCCATCTAATGTTAACTAATCCAGCTCTTTTTTGAAATATACATATACGTGTTTGAGGCAATGAACTCCCTCTAATGAATATTTATTTGAATAATTTTTTGTTAGTTCGTTGTATTTATAATTTTAATTTGAATACAAAGAATACACTAAAATGTTTTTCTTATATAATAAAGTGGATTTTTGTTGGAACTCATGGCTAATCCAATGGGATAGGAGGAAGGGGTATCTCGGTAGGAGAATTATAAATTCAAAGACCTCAAAATATATAATAAAATCTTTGGTGTATTAATGCATTTAGTTGTTAGGCATATAATTGTATTATTATTATTATTTTAAATAATAATATTATAATTATGTTTTTATATTATAATTAAATACACTAATATATTAAAATTGTAAGTATAATAAATATATCACCAATATATATAGATATATATATATTCTCCAAGAGTTTAAAGCAATGTCATTTTCAGTGGTCCAGGTCCAGAATGCTGGGTTCATTTCACGACATTTTATATAAAGTAAAATATAAAATAGTAAAATTTTTAATTAATTAAGTAGTGGAGGGTATGGACATCGATCAAGTCTACTTTCTGCCAGATGCCAGTGCATTCCGATGAAAGCCTACGCTCTATTTCAGTAAACTTATTATTTGGTTATATAATTTTTAATTAAATTTTATATCAACTGGTATTCAATCACTCATCCAGTGATTTTAAAAATATACTTTTTTCTATCAGTGTTTGGAAAACTAAATTGCATATGTCAAAATTTAGACCCTAATAAACATAAGTTCTTTTAATACGTTTGGTTTAATATTCAAAATATTTAAAAGTTTATTTGTTTGTCAAAACGAAATGTTATTTTACAAAACGAAATACTTACTTTTGTATTTAGTTGACTACATTAACAACAAAACTTTCAAATAAAAATTTTAAAACAAATATAGCCACACAAACTTAAATTTAATTAAAATTAAGTTTATAAATCACGTTAATTTAAAATTAAATTTATAGGGCTTGGATCCAAACAGTTCCTTCAACTATTGGGCAGTCCTTGCTTAAACCCATGCCTTGTAACTTTGTGAAAATGAAATCCAATTTTACGCCATTTTTAACAGTGGGAGTTTCGAAAATTTCAAACAGAGAGCTCATCAGTGGCGGTAGATACCATACCTCCGCCAGGTAGCCTATGTGTATTAATTAATGCAAGAGCATGATGCAGATATATAGTTGTAAATTTTTGGTATGTGTATTCTGTCATAATGAGCTCTTCTACTGTATTATTTGATTGTAGAAAGATTCTTTTTTGTAATTGTAACTCTTATATATACACTGTCTCACTAAGGCAGAATTCATTTTTACTCGGAGTTAAAGTCTTTTCCTTATCTATTATTTTTTGTAAACGTAAGAAAGAGGAAAGGAAGTTGTAGTGCACTGAAAATAAGGCGCCAAAACCAAAGGAGCCATTAATGCAAAAGAAAAACTGGTCCCTACGTGCAGGTGGCGTTGGTTTCGTGGAAGATGGAAAAGCGTAGTCAAACAGTGCATACGTACATAAGCACAAATAAGCCGTTTCTGATGATTCAATCAACTTTTGGCGCAGATCTCAGGGAACAAAACGCACCTATAGCCATTAATATAGCCACCCCCGAAAAGGGTTTTCGCTGTAAAGGGACTTTCGTTCTTCTGATCATGAACTTCACTTCTCTGTCTAGATTCTGTGAGTAAGCCTTTCTTTGTTGCAGAAGAATACGGTGCTTGAGCTCTAACTTGAGCAGTGGTGGTGATGGGGAAGTGGTAAGCAGAAATGAAAGAAAGGTATTGACGCGCCTCAATTTGAAGACATGGTTATATGTGAAGAAGTAGCCATGTATTTTAATTGAGCCGCGTCAATATCTCATTTTGCACTTCTTCCCATTTCCATTTCCATCCCTTCAGACCGGTATGTATTTTCTTAATTCGTCTCTTTTTCGCTGCTTCTTCCTTTCATTCTTCTATTTATTGTTCTTTTTCTCCTTCTTCTATCTGGCTTCTTATATATGCAGAGAACGTCTTCTCTTCCCGTCGCTTAATTGTGCACATAACAGAAGCTCTCTCTCTCTCTCTCTACATGCACACAGATATAGTCATATCTAGATCATATTATGCAGCCATAACATATCATAGTGGTATTATTAATGATACTAGCGATATGTTTTGATCTCAATCAAAACTAAGCAAATACATATTAAAAACCCTAAAAGTTGGAGTTATTGGAATTAGCTTGGGCGTAAGACAGCTAGGACTTAAGACATTTAATTAAGATTAATGTAGGATTTCATTTAAGTATAAGAAGGAAATTAAGACTGAACGCCTAGTGATGATTTTATTGGTAGAGAATATATGTCATTCCTTGTATAGGGTCCTTGGTTTGGTCTATGGCTACCAACTTTCTTACTTTTTCTACCTAAATATAGGTATACTGTCTCCTTCTCCCTCTCTTATAATTTTCTCTGTACACTGATTTTCAGGGTAACAAAACAAAACAAAGGAAATGTGATTGACGTGAATGGAATAGAAAGGATAATCCTAGCCAGATTAGATCAAATCATCACTGGAATTATATTCAAAACTGATCTGCTCCCTCTTTGAGGGTCGAGCTAGCTATAGCTAGAGATATAGCTTAACAATATATATGATGAGAAACGCACGCACATATATATAATAAATATATAATTAGCCTCAGTTGGAGTGGGTAAAATGGCGTATCATATTGTCCATCACAGCTTGCGTTGCACCAACCACTATCTTAATGCATTTTGATTAAAGATATAAATGGTAAAGAGAACGACGTAGAAAAGGGACAAAGAAAATACAGGTCCACCTTTCAAAGAAGATGGTACTGAGAGATTCTTAATTTGATGCTCATAGGAAACTTGGATAATACTAAAGTGGTTGAGATAACACCCACACTGGATGATGATCAGAGAAAATCATCACTACACAGGTCATCAGAGTGTTAGATTAAGTTCGAAATCAATGGACCATATTTGTACATAAATTCTGTACTGTGCAGACACATGATATGGAAGCGTGAGAAGAACCATGAGAGTATTAGAGACTCATTTACAAGGGAGGGGACAGGCACTGGAAAGTGAATGAAGGGAATCCTTCATTGTTGAGCCCTTAGTTCAGAAGATATATAGCTATATATATATATGCATTTGAATCTACAAAGGGTGCTTTCTGTTGGGTCGCAATAATTTCTGTTCCATCAGATCCTGTCCAACCTGCTGGACGTTTCAAACTGTTTATGTTCTCCTATGGTTTCTTTCTCAATTATTTGCACAAAAAACGGGAAATTTGCAAAGGAGGATGAGGTTTGGCCTTCTGAGGGAGCAGGTGCGAGTAATGACTTTGACACCAAGGTACTGTAGAAGCCCTTATCACTTAATGGTGTTCTTTGCTTCTTTCTCGGGGAATATATATAGGATAAGATAATATATTCTAACCCAGTAGATTCATATATAAAGCCAAAAGCTGAGACTTTACGCTTTTGGTATCTGTCAATGTGTCAATCCATGCAGTACTCATCACACATTTTTTCAAGAAAACCATCCGTTGATTTTTCTGAAGATGTACTTTTCCACACACAGTTTGTTGATGATAACAAATCTAATCCCACACTATACTGAGCTTTTGTCTTGACTCTTGACAAAATCCAAAATCAGTTGCCACTCTGAAATCCATAATCCCATTCCTCCATATTCATGAAAAGCTAACTTCTGGAAATCCATAACACCCTAGCTACCTCATGTTTGTACTTATTTACAATAACTCTCTTACTGTGTCTGATTGTGCCTCCAATGATGTTAATTGAAGTGATTTATGTATAGAATGTGAACTCAGTGGATAATTATAGGAGACTTGTTGGTTGAATCGGATTGTATTTTAACCCCACGGAGTACGTGCAAAGCCCACCCTAAGCACACACCAAGGACAGATTAAAATTTGATTCTAATAGAGGCAAAAAAAATTTAGATTAAGAATTAAATCAAATAGATAAATTCTTACAAAGTAGAAGAACGAATTTTTATTAATGATGAAGAATCAAATTATGAATATAAAAGCAAATTTACATATAAAATCAAGTTGAAATTTTAAATGTTTAAGAAGACAACTACATCTCGTGCGCCCTTCTTATATCTATCTGTGGCACACACTATTAATGAAATTTAAACAAACTATCAAGCTAAATTATAATTTATGGGTATGTTATTGTCTTATGAAGTAAGTTTAGAAGCTCTTAATATATTCATACGTAGTTTGTAAAACTCCCTCAACTTTGACGGAATCTTATTAAAGCTTATAATTAGATGACTGCACTAATTAAGAGTCATCACCGAGACTATGAGTTTTCTTTACTTTATTTGTGGAAATTTAGAGGCCTCTTATTGGTATCTTATACAAACGAGAACGTCAAGTGGAAGCAAGACACCCATGGCCATGATGCACTTTTGCGCACCCTTAGACTTTGCCCTTTAAATCTAGTTGAAAAGTGATGTTAGATGTTCTCTCCTCTCGCAGGCAAATGTTGTTACAAGCCCAATACTCTAAACCATAGATATATGTATGTGGCCACTTATCATTTCAAAGTATGTTTGAAAGCACGAATCATATGTAAAAGCAAATTTTGGCTTCAAATGAAGGTTAAAACTTAAAAAAGAAAACTTAGTTATCATGTTACAATGATGATTTCAAATTAGTCAAAAATCCAGTATATATAAAAAGGCTAAGTTCAAATTAGGGACCGACTTGAAAATTCATATAAACTCTACGATCAAATTGAAAACTTGGACAAATAAAAACGACAAGATATACACATAAATTTTAAGTCCATGTTAGTGTTTTTGGCAACACGTTATCAATAATTCAAATCAATTTTAAAGTAACAATGTCGTAGCAATTATAATGTGGAAAATCAAATGAAAATAGTATCAAATGTAAGAACCACTTTTGGAAAGAAAAATTGTGGACACACTTGAAAATTCAAACAACCTATATAGCAACTAAATATTTAATTACCACTATTTGAAAGAAATTTGGATTGAATATCCTTATACTTGTTTTGTCATTTGGTGAAAACTCAAACAAACAAAAAAATTACTTGAACATCCTCATACTTAATGTCATTTACTGAAAAAGAAAGAGTATTTTAGTCCAAAACGCAAATGTAAAGATTACTGTAGCCTTCAGAAATATTTGGGTCACTTTATATCTCTTACATTTCATGTGCATTGGAAAAAACCTCTCAACACTATAATTTTTTACAATACACCTAAAGAGAATGAATATGTGCTTAAGAAAAATTTAAAATCAACGTTAAGTTTCAAGTAAAGCAATGTAACACTCAAAAAAAAAATCTACAATGAAATTACCCTTTTGCCCCTTGACCCATTTATTTTCTTCCTCTGCGGCTGTCACCAACTAGTGGGTGCCGTTGTTGCTAACTCTCTTTCGACGAGGACTGGCCGCCGAATATCTTATTCCGGTGAGAATTCTTCTTATTCATTGTTTTGTGGCTATCACGAGTGGAGAGTTTTAGGAGGAAATGGTTGAGGTATGTTTTAGCCTGAAACTTCTATATATTTTTGTTGTTTATGATTCAAAGCATGATTTTTAGCCTTTCCCATAAGATTTCAGTGGCTAACACTTGAAAATTTGGCTTCCTATTTAATAAATTTCATGAACAGTAAGGTTAGGTTTGATTTAGGGGTAAATTCGAATTTTGATATGAATTTGGTAAACAATAGGTTTCAAGGAAGGAATAAGGTTAGGCTTGAGAAGTGAAACATTGAAGTAAGGATTGTTATGGTAAAATTTGAATTGTTTCAATTCTAGGGAGCAAGGATTGAATAATGGAAAACATTATGGTATAGGTTATAGTGTAAAGGAATGTTGAAATTGTGAATTTGATAGAGTTAAAATTTGGTATGAGGTTAGATTATTTAAGAGTTATGATAGAAAAGTGATATAGTTCAGAATGAATGTTTTTGAAAGTAAGTTTACAAGAGTATTGATATAAACAACACTGTTTTGGAAACTAGAGTGCAAGAATAGACAAATGGCCTCCAATCAAGTTGGAATTTGGTGTACAACATCATATCATACTAAGTATGTGATCTGAAAAGTTTGAAATTTTTCTGAATATAACTGATAGGGAATATAATATGCAATTCATGGCTGTTCAAACCCAAATTTCATAACATAATAGTTAGCAAAAACTTTGTTGTTGGATGCCCAGAAGAAATAATCTGTACTTGAAATTTTTACTGTAGGTTTAAAACATGTATAAGAAGCTAGGTTGTCAAATTTTATTAAATTTGGAATTTTTCCGCTAGGCAAAATACTGTCCAAACAATGGTGAATTAGAATTCTGAATAATATTAGGCAGCAAAGGAAGTTAACTAAAAATTGGTATTTAAGGATGTGTTATTTTTCTGAAAGTTGTATGGTGATAATTTGACATCTTAATGTGTTAGCTCATTGGCAAAAACTAACAAGTATGATAGTATAAGTGTTATTAAAGATTGAATGTTGAAATGTGATATACATGGATTATGGTGGATAAATAATGTGGAAGGCTTTTTATTAGCATATACTTGGTTTATATAGACATGTATGAAATTCTTAATATTTCTAAGTCAATTAGAGAGGCCTTAAAGCTTGTAATTAGAGAGTTATGGTCTATTTTGCAAATAAAAATAATACCATGTGATTCTTTGTTATAGGGACTTACTTTAAGAGCACCTTTCAAGGATATAGGGAGAAATTTGGAATAGCTAAAATTATTCCATCAACCAGGTAAACAGTAGTACTCCCAACAGTGTTATATGCTTTATTGTTTATGTCACATGAATCTATGCATATGGTTTCGAAAAGGGCTATGTTTAATCATTTTATTTAATTGAATGGTTTACAAAAATCTAAAAATTGATTGTAAATCATGCATAGAATTGTACAACTGTGAAAAGAGAGGATGGATAGTTTAAACACATTTGACTGAAATGAATTAAAGAAATATGGTTCATTTTCTTTTACCGAATGAAAGATAATGTATTTTGAGCAAATAGCAGTTCCAAGCTGTTACTTGAATTATCCTTATCAATCTAATTAGAAGTGTTCATTTGACACCTTTTTATAAAAATTCCTTTTATGGTCCTTTTCACTATAAAGGATTGGAATTTATATGGAGTTAAGTACATTGTATAGAAAAGGGTATTGTTTCAATAGAGATCGCAAAAGTTTCATTCTGATAGCATTGAAATTGAAAGAAGAAAACTCATGTATGGCAGTTCCTTAGATTTAAGGAGGACAATTATAAGACAGATGATTTAGCGTGGCTTGCGACTCACGACCGTATGGGTGATTGACCCCAAGGGCTGTGTGCTCTCGACCAATTGTGAATAACCCGAGGGATACATACCATCGACCAATAGTGATTACCCCAAGAGTTGTGTGCTCTCAACAAATGATTAAACTGCATGGGCTGAAAGTCCATGACCGATGCTTGATATCTTTGATAGTCCTCCTTCGGGTCTAGGTTCTGAGCTAACCATATTTTGTACAAAAAGGAAGGTTTTTACATGTGTTTTATCAAGAACCATGCATATTTTGATAACGTATAGTATTCCACATTCATGGATACTATTAAAGTTTCGACAAATGGATATGATATTGTGGGTTGTGTGCCTACTACAAACAAATTATATTCTGTGATGGTCCTCTCAATCACCGATTATAATTTTAAAGAAAATGTCTTCTTATCATTAATGTTGAACAAAAGCTATAGCTAGCGATTTTTCCAAAGCTTATGCAAGCTTTGATAGCTTATAAAGTTTCACCGTGGATATTGTTTATAGTCATTTAATTAGTACAGAAATAATCTTGTTTATGCTAGGCTTATTATATAATTATTCTTTGATTCCTCTCTGCTTGGTTACATTATGTTATTATATTTTCCTGGGATGTTACCTGTTTACTTTTACTTTTTTAGACAGTCAAACTGGAAAATGGGACGTAAGGTCACAAGTGAGCCCCTACATTATTTTGCGAAGGCTGAAGGTTCTTTGTATGTTTTCTGTTCTGATTCATGGTTGATGTATCACAATGACCACATGATCACTGATAAGACCCCCCAATCTTATGTAATTATAATTGATTTAAATTGAGAACTAAGCTCTCTTTATTATTGATTGTTATAAGCTAACAGGCACATCGTAGAAATTTTAGGAGGTCTTATTTCTAGGGGAGACTCTGCTTAAATTTCAACAAAATTTAAGCTGATAAATACTCTTAATGCCTATGGTTGTTACCAAAGGAATTTATTATGGTGAATATTAGAGCTTTAATTTTAATGATTGAGATTAATGCTGAATGTTTAAGGCTTACAGAAATATGGTTGTCCTTGTTATCTGTGCTGGTCACACTCCAAGTTTTGGGCTGTTACAAGCAACTTAATGGTTAAAGATTGAAACTTAGGTGCTTGAAAGTAATTTTTAGTGACTTGAGAAAATCTTAGTGACTGCAAGTATTTTTCAAAATACAATAAAGAAGAAAAGACACAATCAATTTATCATGTTCCGACAACTTCTGTCTTACATCCAGTCCCCTTCTATCAGAAGAGATCTTCAACTATAATGGGGTTTTAACTTGAATAAACCTAAACACTTACGCTAACAGGTTTTACAGTGTTCGCCCTTAACACATAGTTTAAACTCATCTCAAACTATCATAAGTGGGTTTTCACTCAACTTACACTCAGGAAAGCTTTGAATAAGATAGAATGATTTAGGTTACTCATAAAGGGGTTTACAATTTAGGCTCAATAAAATCATACTCTTAAAAGCTAAACTCAAGGAAATTAAATTGGGCATAGATGAATAGTGATATGATTTTCTCTCAGATGATTTTTAGTTTGATTATTGTTCTATTTTTCATCTACAAAGCTTGTTAACATGTAATATGGAAAAATCTAAAAGTTATGGTGCATGAAATCAATTGGTCGGAAAAGAAATGTTTGAAATCTAAACATTATGGTGCATGAAATCAAGTGGTTGGAAAAGAAGTGTTTAAAATCTAAAAGTTATGGTGCAAGAAGTCAAGTAGTTGGAAAAGAAGTGTTTGAAATTAAGTGATGTGATAGGGTGCCAAGCAAAATTTTAAATCCTTTTGCATTATTCATTCTCTCCCTTCCATATCACTATCTTTATTAATCTAAATGTGAGTCATAACCAATTAATTACAAAAACCATCAACGGTATCAGAGCTTTGATCCTAAATCTTTAGTCATTTCTAGCCACCTTAACTCCACATTTTTACATCTCATATCTTATTCCTTATAGCTTCCACTTCTACCTCCAACCTAACTACCTTTAACTATGTCCAACATTCAATCCCTATATTTGAGGGTGAAGCTTATTATTTTTGGAGCACAAAAATGAAAACATTATTTATTATACAAGACTTGTGGGATATAGTAATAGAAAGTAGAATCAACCCCAAAAGAGCAGTCAACATGGATGACTACAAAACAAAATGAGTATAAGCAAAATATGCAAAAGGATGCAATAGCCTTACTCTTTATCCAACAAGGGGTAAGCAACATGATTTTTTCCAAAATCATGAATGTTAAGACAACAAAGAAGACATGGGAAATCTTAAAGAGCAAGTATAAGGGCTTAGATAAGGTAATCACTATCAAACCTCAATCTTTGTAAAAAGATTTTGATACTTTACTCATGAAGAAAGGCAAAAATATATATATCGAAGATGGAAAATAAAAGGTAGATGAGACAACTTATCGAAGTCTTGTTGAATCATTGATCTGCCTCACAAACACTATGTCAAACATAGTGCATATAGTCAATATCGTTTCAAGTTTCATAAGTGAGCCTAACAAATCTCACTTTACAGCCACAAAAAGAATTTTGAGATATATCATGGGCACAAAGATTTTTTTCGGTATAATGTATCAAGCATATGACTATTGTAATTTGGTTAGTTATACAACTAGTGACTAAGCCATGTTTCGAATTAAATGGATCAACTCCAATAGATTAATTTACTAGACAATCTCCAATAATTAAATGTGGGCCGTCAAACGAAATCTTAATGGCTCAAATTTAAAAATAAAAAAAAATTATTTAAGATTGTAGGCAGTAATTACTTACTGCACTCAATCTTCAATAAAAGATTTCAACCATTAAATTTTTATCCAATTATTTATATCTTACAAATAAAAAAAAAATTCTTCTATAACATAAACCGGATTGTTCCTTTCCAAGAGTTGGTCTTCTAATGTCAAAGGAAGAGGACGAAGTAACCCGACCGGACGACAGCACTCCTGCAAGTTTGTCGGACATCTTTCTTCCTCGGCTGTATTTCGAAGATGATGAAGCTCATTTGTCTGCAGCCCTTTTTCTATTTGTTTCTTATGTGGCTTGTACTTGCATCTTTTCGTCTTGCTTTTTATGATAATAGGCGATAGTTTTCTTTGCCTTTTTGTCTTTGACTTTGGTTTTTTATAAAAGCTAATATTTTGCTTGTGAGCTTTGGAAGTCTTCTTCCAATACCAGCAGAGAGAATATTCTTCTGATAATTGTTAGCCTAACACCTTTTGGGTTTTGTAAAGCTATTATAAACTGGACCATATTTCGGATAAAAACTGATTTGGATCTTTACTGGACCTTGTTGCTTTTTTTGGGCGGAACAAATGGAGCAACAAATTTTTGAGCAAACTATTTGGGCTTTTTATTTAAATATTATAACTAAAGATTAATATTCAAAAAGTTAGTCTGACAAAATTATTACCCTTAAATGCTTAAAAGTACACCGTGACTCGCCGGACCTGGATTTCCTCTAATAACCAAGTCACAGGATGTTCTCTAGTATTGTTTCAAAAAAAATTTATTTTAATAAAAATTAATTTTTTAAAAAAATTATATGATAATATATAAAGATTAATTAATATTTTAAATTTTTTTAATACAAAATAATATCGTATAAGAGAAAAAAAAAGAATGAACCATTTCTAATAGTTTATAGTTTGTTTTTTACATCTTAAGTTTATTCTATTAAAAAGATTGTTCCTTACATTTTAAGTTTATTTTTTTTATATCATGTTAAAAAGAAAAAATATGAACAAGTTCTAATCATTTATAGTCTATTATTTACATGTTATAATTTTTTTCTCAATAAGATATCATTTTGTATTTAAAAAAAGATATAAAATATTAATTAATCTTTATATATTATCATAAACTTTTTTAAAAAATAAAATTTTATGAAAATAAAAAAAAATTCAAACAATTTGAATTATCAGATTTCATCTAATAATTCAGATCACTTTATTGGGAAACCTCCTGTAACTTGGTTACCGGAGGAAATCCAGTAACTCGCCTGTACAAGTGAAAAAATATTTGACACTATCTGTTTTAAAAAAATTTGTTATCTGTTATTGATATTATGAATGAAGATGTAACAGTTAGTAAAAAAAAAAGTACAAATAAAAAGTATATATTTAGATATAAAAATATAAAAAATTAATTTATAAAAAGTAGTAAAAATTTTTAATTTAAGATATTTATAAGAATAGTTTTATTTAGTTAATTTGTTAGGTCAAATTAATAATTGTATATTAATATTTTTTTAGTTTTTGTTTGATTAGATATTATTTGAGTATTTTAAGTTTGAATTTAATTATTTGATATTTGATAATTATTTATGAGTGACATTAAAAAATTTTGTAATCAAATTAAGTTAATAACTCGGATTCTCTAAAGGATAAAACTTATAAAATGCATCCAAAATTAGAGACAAATGCAAAGAATAAATAGTTTTAATTTTTGTATATATATTTTTAAAAGTGATTCTCTAAATAATATATTTTTCATTGTTTGTATAGAGTATTATTTAATTGAAAAAAATGCAATCAAATTATGTTACAATTTTGATAGATTATATTAATTAATATGTTACTTGCAATTTTGAAGTGTGAAAATTATTGATTTATTTAAAGTTGTAGTCGGTGATATTCATGTGTAAATGAATGTGACTCTTGTATAAATTTATATTAGTTACATTAATTTAAAGTACGACGAAGTATTGATATTTAAAGTTATAATTGATAATATTTATATATAAATAAATGTGACCTTTCATTTTTGGTGCTTTAAATATATCAGTAAGTTTTAATTTTTTATTTTTTATAATATTATAAAATTTTCAATTAAATAAAGTTAATTAGTTTTATAATAAAAAATTAATTTTCACAATTCTCAAAAGAAAAAAACTATTACATCCAAATGTTTAACTGTATATATAGATTGGCCTACAAAAATGGCAAGTTGCTTCCAAATTTTTTTAATTAATAATAACAGGCTCCGGCCTACAAAGTAAAATGTATTGATAAATTAGAAATAATAGTTGATCAAGTTTATTAAGGATGAGTTATCACAGTATCTTTCTTCAATTGTCTAATTGAGTTAAAAATTTTAATTTATTTAAATATGGTGGGTTAAATAAGCCAATTCATTTAATTCACTTTAATTCTTCAAACTATTTAAATAGGATAATTTACTACATAAATAATTTTTATGCATTTTATTTCTTATAATTTAATTACTTAACATATATAAAAGACAATATTTAAGAATTGAAACTTAAATGATAAAACAAATATAAATAAAATTGATAAATTTATTTTTGATATAATTGTTATTAAATTAAATAATTTATATGCAAAAATTTAAAACATATGGTTTAAGAATATTATATATAATAGATATTAAATTATATTATATATTACATTTAAATTTATTATTAATTAATAAATATGTATTAATTTAATTTTTTATTATATATATAACAGCCCGACTTTAAAGTCGGACACCATTTATTACCCAAAGTGGGGCGAGTCACTTTACTTTATATATGGACGAGTCACTCAAATTTTTTATAGAAAAAATATAAAAGTACAAATTAAGTATTTAGATGTAATTTTTTTTGTTAGATTTTAATAAATATTATTTTTTATTGTCATATTATTCTCAATTCTCCAAAACTATTTGTGCTCTTTCAATTTATTTTGGGTTCTTCTAACTGGACTTCTATAAAGTTTGATTAAATAATTTTGCGCTTAAACAATTTTGTAAGCTCTTTCATTTTGGTACAGCCATCTTTTGTTCAAGAATTTGCCAAATAATAATATTTTTTAGATTAAATTTTAAAATAAAATAAATATGTTATCATAAAACTTAATTGAGCCTAAGAGTGCAATTATTGAGCCAACAACTTTTACATTAATCATCCATTAGGCCCCTTTGTTATAAAGGAGTGATTTTGTGGAATTAAGAATATGAATAAGAATTAGAATAAAATAAAAAAATATGTTTAATATGTTATGAAAAGAAAGAAAAGAATAAAAGAGAAGACCCATAAAAAGACCAAAATATTGTTAAATTTAAAATAAAAAAATAAAACTTTGCCTGGAAGGTTCTGCTTCTCTCTCTTCCTCACTATTCTTCAAATCTAAATTTCATCCAATATTATTAGAGGGGACTGTTTTCTCTAATAGAAAGTAAATCATTGGATTTAAATCCAATGGTCCTCAATTTTTGTATAAAATATATTTTTAAAAAATAAAAAATAATTTTTTATAGATAAATATGTATTTATATTTTAAATTTTTTTATAATAAATGATATATAGTTAAAAAATAAAAAAATAAATTATTTTTAACATCTCACATTTTATTTTATATATTTTAAAGTCTATTTTTTAAACTAAATATTATTATGTATAAAAAAAAATTAATTATTAAAATATATATTTATTTATAAAAATAATTATTTTTAATTTTTAAAAATATATTTTATATAAAAATTGAAAGTCATTAGATAATAAATTACTGCAGAAAACAGTCCCTCCAACAACTGGAGGGGATCCGCGCGCCGTTTCTTCCCCACGCTACCATCGTCTGTTTATGCCATTGTTGTGTTTGTTTCGTCGTCGCCATCGAAACACTGAAGATCATCGCTGGTCAGTCTAGAGTGTGGAGTGACGCCAATCCCTTCATCTTCTTCACCAATCACATGTCGCCCTTCATCTTCGTCTCCTTTTTCTGACGCCAATCCATCTCCTCCCTTTTGAGATGAAAAGAAATGAATCAGATCATCGACGAAAATAGCAGTAGAAACTAAGAGGCTACAAGGCAACGACGAAATTAGAGCACCGACGAAAATAACGACCAAATCATAGCACCGATGAAAATAGTGACAGAAACTGACGAAACCCCGTTTGATCGGAAGGTGGGGTTTGACCGGAAGGTGGGGCTTGATCAGATGGGCAAGCTTGGACCCTAAATGGATGTTTCAGGGACAAGCTTGTCATTTCGAATTGTTACCTAAACAATTTTGGAAAGCACTATACTCTCCCTTAATTAGCAGTCTCCGCATTAGTGGAGATTTTCAAATCTCCACAAAATAAATAACTTCCTTATACACATTGTGTCTTTTAGTGACAAATAAGTGTTTTTAAGTGTAAAACACAAATGTAAAGATTGTTTACATTCCAAAGTGTTTAGGTCACTTCCTAATACTCTTGCATTTCTTGTACATAGGAAAATAACCTAGACACCTTTCCATTAATTATGCATTAGCAATCTCCACACTAGTGTACCAAAAATATCTCACTTTTTCATAAAAAAAAAGAAAAAAAATCATAAAGATATTTAAATTAATAATTTGTTCGCACATACATAATTAATGCAAGGTTGTTTAGGTTATTTTACTATTGGCAATAATGCATAACATTGCATATTAATATTTTAATTTTTTGCTTTACAATTTTAAATACAATAGTGTATTTAATTATAATATGAAAATATAATTATAAGTATATTAATGTATTTAAAATTATGAGTATAAAATAAATAATATTATTTTTTAATTTAAAATAAAATTTAAAAATTATTAATCTCTTATTAGATTTACGTGCGCGCTTGTGTATATATATATATAAAAGCAAAATATAATATTCTGGACTTAGATTTGCAAATGATGTAATAAATATGGCAAATAGACGCATGTGCACTTCATAAGAATAATTATTTCAGAGTAATACTTGCTAAAATTGTAGAAGGTGTTACAGAGCTAAATCCCCCACCAAACCATATCAATAAATAAAATACCGCATTTTCTTTTTTTTGTTTTTGTTCCTGTGGGGTACCGAGCTGGATTAAATTTGGTCCAGTAGTTTTTAACTGGATGAAACGCCACTTATATAACAGTGACTTTGGCTGGTTTTTGTGGATAAATATTACCGACTCATGCAAATCCAGGTCGGACCAACTTGTGGAAAATAAGAGGGAGACATCTCACTCACTTCTCCTCCACAGGTCCCAAAAAAGAAAAAAGCCATGAATTATCCAATACCACTTTCTTTGCCCTTCCCCCTACGAACCTCACCCCCAACCTTCTCCCCCTTATTACCCTTCTATTTTCTCAGGAGCCATGGTTATAAATCTCTCCTCCTCGCCTCCCTCGTATTCCAGTTCCATTATTAGATTAACCAAGTCTAAGTCACCAATCTCTCCACGTTCTTTGAAGTTCAAAATTCACTTTCCAAAACCTCACTCTTCTTGTTCTGTATGCTACTCATTTGCTGCACCAAACGTTAATTTCACTTGCAAGAACCGGTTTTTGTTTGAGAAGAGTAGATGTACACATGGAAATAGGGTGGATTTTAGGACTTGGGCTATCGCTGGACTTGATTATGGGAACTTCGAGGGTCCTCAGTCTGTACTGGAGGCAGCTGCTGTTTTAACAGCGATAATTGTTGTTCACGAGAGCGGTCACTTCCTTGCTGCCTATCTCCAAGGCATCCATGTAAGTAAATTTGCAATTGGGTTTGGTCCTATTTTAGCTAAATTCAATGCAAAAAATGTAGAATACTCTCTTAGAGCTTTTCCTCTCGGTGGGTTTGTGGGGTTTCCTGATAATGATCCAGACAGCAATATCCCGGTTGATGATGAAAATTTGCTAAAGAACAGACCAATATTGGATAGAATAATTGTAGTTTCTGCTGGTGTTATTGCTAATACAATTTTCGCATTCGTTATTATCTTTGTTCAAGTCCTATCCGTTGGTTTGCCTGTGCAAGAGGTCTTTTCTGGTGTGATTGTACCTGAAGTTCGTCCCTTTTCTGCTGCTTCTCGAGATGGCTTGCTTCCTGGTGATGTCATCCTCGAGGTTAATGGAAATGATTTGCCAATACCAGGCCCTAATTCTGTTTACGAGGTTGTCGATATTATCAAGAAGAACCCCAAAAGATATGTGTTGCTCAAGGTTCAGAGAGGAGGACAGGACTTTGAGATAGGAGTCACCCCAGATGAAAATTATGATGGAACTGGTAAAATTGGAGTTCAGCTATCACCAAATGTAAAGATAGAAAAGGTTGTGCCCAAAAATCTGTTGGAAGCTATAAACTTTACTGGAAAAGAATTTTGGGGTCTGTCTTCTAATGTTCTAGATGGGTTAAAGCAGACATTCTTAAATTTCTCACAGTCAGCTAGTAAGGTTTCTGGTCCTGTAGCCATTATTGCTGTTGGGGCCGAAGTTGCAAGGTCAAACATTGATGGTCTCTACCAATTTGCTGCCATACTCAATCTTAACCTTGCTGTTATAAATCTGCTTCCTTTACCTGCTTTAGATGGGGGCACATTGGCTTTGATCCTCATTGAGGCAGCCAGGGGTGGGAGAAAGCTCCCTCTGGAAGTGGAGCAACGGATCATGTCATCAGGAATTATGCTTGTCATACTTCTGGGGTTATTCCTTATAGTTCGTGATACCTTAAATCTTGATATCATCAAAGATATGTTGTGATTAATTGGGAGTTCAGTTGTCTGTGGGCTTCCAAAAATGTTTCATCTGAAGATGCTGTTAAACCGGTTTGGTAGCTTGTGATGTATCAAAGAGGAGACATGGTCATTGTAAATGACTGGCTTAAGTTCCTTCCTCCAAGGATGCTATTTGAGAGGTGATAGTGGGTTAGAACATATATAAACTCACAAGTTACGAATACTAGTTTGGATAATGATTTTAGAATCTGCTCTCTCTGCACTTTTATGCAATTCATGAAGTTATTGGTTAACAATTTAAAATTTAATTTGTAGTCTGTACGTTTTCTTGGTTGCTATATGATGGAAATTCTGTCTTTGGAGATATGATTGACTTGGTAATGCTTCCCTAAAACATTTTTAATACAGAGCGAAATTCATTTTTTTTATTTAATTCCATTCATAGGCATTTTTAATGCATCATAGTAATCGTATTGTATTAATTTTTTACCATACATCTGAAGATCTAATTTTATTTGATGTTTCAAACATGGCGTTGTTGAGATTCCTTGCTCTCACTTTTTAGCATAACTTAGCTATGAATTTTTTGGGACATTATTGTATTTGATGTTCTCTTTTCTCTAAAGAGCGCTATTAGCTGTGGCATATAACGTGCGATTTCTTCAACCAATGGCGAAATGAGATGGGGGATTTTTTGAACGTGAGGCATTTCTTCAAAGTTTCCTTCATTTGCCAACGCTGTGGGCAAAAATGAAGATGGAGAAAACTGAGAAGAGGACATTGTTGGAAGTTGATCTTATTATTATAGTTTTAACTGTTTGGAGCGAGGATTGAGAGCAAAACTGGAATTCGTAACTTTTCCATAGCCCCTCTGAGAGAAGAGGGAATGAAATGTGAAACAATAATTGAAACTAATGTAATCTTCCTTTCATATTTGCAGGATTAACAGCCATAGACAGTAGTTTACTTTGACAAATTCTTTGGGTATGTTGTGTTTCAAAATTTTCTGTGTTCTTTCTTGAGCCTTGTATGAATATGTTTCTTTTACATTCGTATTATTGATGTGTTTGGCTGCTAAAATGTTTGGCTAGCTCCCGTACCTCCCACCTTGGTGCCGAAATATTGCCATTTGCAGCTCGAACTGTGGAAGTAATATTATTTTTTTGCTTTTGGTCAGCTTGTGTTTTTCCTTTGAGATAACGTAATCATTTTCAAGTTCACGTAAACATATAAAAGTAATTCATTGAGGGAATTCTTCTGCGTGTATTTTATTTAAATATAAATGGCTTGCGAAGAAATTGAAAAGATGAACCGATGTTTAGTTAATCTGATTTTTGGGTAATTCGAATATGCAGACACAAGGTTCCAATCGAATAGACAATTATTCAGATTTTGGTAGTTTGACTAATGTGAACCCAGGAGCAAGAGCTATTAGCCAATGAGCCAAAAGGTTGACGAAAACAAAATGGCTTTTGGAATATTTCTGACTCTTTTTCGCTCATTTGCGATAACAGAGTGCCGCTGCTAGCTTGTGCGCCAAAAATTAAATATGCTTGTCACTTGAAAATTTGTACAGAGCTTTCAAGGATGCTTCAAGCAAAACTCTTCTGGATCAGAAAATTTCGAACGAAAGACTTTGATCACAATCACAACATTACCGTAAATTAGCTGGCTAGCAAATTGAACCTCTAATTCTAAAGCTTACGGATCCAAATCCTCGCCAACACTGGAGAATATCCTGCAGGAAAAAACAAAACAGAGGTGGTGGGACCCACTTGGGTGGATCCATACAGATTCCAAAGTAAAGATGTTATTCTAAGTCTCGGCCTATATTGACTGTACTCTGTAGCCTTCTACATTCTAGTATGCCATATAGATATCATCTAGCTAGTGCTCTCCTTATTTGAAGAAGCGATTTAGTACATTTTAGGCATGTCGTTCCAGCAATTCCCGAGAACCCAAGCAAATTCCTGAGCAGTGGGGATGGGTGAAGTGTGTGGTTGACTCTCAAGTTCTAATGATTGCTTTTCTCCTCCACCGTACGAGCTAGCCATTGACAAGTCTGAGGAAACATTTTTGAGCAGGCTAATTAAGTCATCGTCCTTTCTCAACAAATCCTCATCACTTGGTTTCTTCCCTGTGAATTGACATACAGAATGATGGAAGTTTAACTTACTTGAGTACAAGTAATAGTTCAGGAATGAGAGAAAGGAGCCAAATTTATGTAATGCATTAAAAAAAAAAGAAAAAGAATGGTGCACCTGTTGACAATGGGAAAGAGAGAAAATCTTCCCTCTGGGTTTCAGTATTAGTGCCTTTACGATTCGTCATAGCTGACTCCATTGTCACAGTGTCTTCTTCCTCGGTGGCCAGGGATTTCCTCTTGTTAGATAACTCCCTTTGTGTGGTTGAATCCTCACTGCGACAAAGGGCCTGAGCCTCCATCACGACATCCTCCAGCAGGCCACTGTTCGGTTGAGGTGAGAATGGTGCTACTTCATAGTAGTCATCATGCTTAGCAATGCTTGAAGCAGGAGTCGCTGCTGAACTTCGTGGGGTCTGGCAGGAAGAGGTCTCAGTGTCCAAACCATGCACCAAAGGAAGGGGTTCATAAGGATGAGCAGCAAAACTATGATTAGGCAGAGACGAAGATGAGGACAATGACCCATATGGAGAAAGAAAGGGCAATGGAAGACCCAGATTTCCATTAATTATACTGCTTGCTGCGTTGTGAAAATTGAGTTGCTGGAGTGGATTGGTGTAATTGTGAAGAGGATTTGGAGAAGAAGAAAAGGATAGGTAATTATGGAGGTTTGGATGATCAGGGTGAGTCTGAGAGGAGGAAGAGGGAGAAGAAAAAGAGAAAGAGGAAGAGTGAGAAGGCAGAATGTAATGGAAGACAGAGGCTATGTCTTGGGATTGGGGAGGATAAAGAGGCAAGCCGGCTTTCATGCATCTTTTGGCTCTGGTGTTCCAGAAATTCTTTATTTCATTGTCTGTTCTTCCAGGTAACTGAAATGCCACACAGCATAGAGATTAACGTTAACCGTGGTCAGAAGAAACCACAACCAAGCTCCCTCTAGTAAGATAAATTCTTTGGTACCTTACATGATTTTACTTTATTTATATAATAGCCAGTAGCATCATTCGAGTCTTATCAAATTAATCAAATTTTTGTGGGATTTTACACTGTAACCGTACATCTCTTGTTGAACGTACATGAATTCAAATAGAAAGAGACAACATGAAGGAAATGAATATTGCATTTTTTTTTTCACTCACTCCTTTTTTTAGTTTTTTTTTATATATATTGTATTCCGCCATAAAAGAATTCGATATAATTAATTATTGTGTAAATAAGATGATAGAAGTTTTGAAATTCACACCCAATGTACAAAAGTAATATAAAGAGAGAAAATCAAACAAAACATGAGTGTTGGTGTACAGTATATATATGTTCAGTCAAAAAAAAAATTTCTATAATTTTTTTTATAATTAATGCCCTGTTACAACGTATATGTTGAGCAGCATGAGATCAATTTGGACAAAAAATTAGGTTGACCATCTGATTCTGAGCACAATTAGGAATTAGGAAGTCAGAAAATAATAAAGAAGTATTTAGAACAGAAAACGGCAAAAAAAATTTAATGAAGGTTCAATTAAATAGCACGGGAAACACAATGCTTTTATTTTCTTCCTGTGGTGGATTTAATTGGCAGAAACAGTTTAATTGTTTATTGAAAGAACTTTTATAAGCTTCAGAACAAAAATGGACGAACAATACAGATAACGCACAAAAATGGACAGACACAGAGTACATGATGAACCACCGTACTTATTTTAGTCGGCAAATCTGGAAAAATGGACAGACACAGAAAACATCTACATCATCTGAACCGAAAGAAAGAGTCAAAACTTATTTTTTAGAAAAAAAAAAAATCAGCAGAGAGAACAGACAGAGACAAACACAGAAGTGAAAAAAAGCATACACATAAAAACAAGAGAGCAATGAAGATGAAGTACCAGAGAGGCCATGCGAGCCCATTGGTTACCGATCTTAGAGTGAAGGTAGACGATGACATGGTGTTCGTACTGAGAAAAAGAGCCTTTCTTGAGATTAGGCCTGAGGTGATTGGTCCATCTGAGCCTGCAACTTTTGCCGCAGCGAGCGAGGCCTGAGTTCTTGTGCACGTGGTTCCAGTTTCCTTCTCCATGCTTGTTCACGTACTCTCTCAGCATCGCATCTTCTTCTCGTGTCCATTGCCCTTTCCTCATCATCTTCTCACAGCTACAATCGCTTTGTTTTCTCAAAATGTGAGTGTTTCTGGGAATGCGATTGATCAGAAACTCATAAAATGGAGTTTGTCTCTGCTTTCTCCCAAAAACTGAAGAGAAAAAGTGCGTAAGAGAGAGAGAGACAGAGATCAAGGCTTTGTCTTCTCTTTGCTTCTCTTTTGTTTTTTGTTTCAGACAGGAGCGAAGGGGTGTGGGGCCGAGGAGGGAGAGAAGAAAGAGCGAGAGCGGGATTTTATAGAGTAGTGACGTGGTCAAGCAAATAAAATACTATTAATTATAGATTATAATAATGAAATAATAGCATTAATTACTTTATAATTAGAGTTATAATTAACAAGCAAGTATTCGGGTTGGTAGTATTGTACGTCCGTACTACTACTCCTTTTATTATTTAATAGCGAAAATCACACCCTTAGTAGCCACTCACATTATTTTCATTCATTTTCAAAGCAAGTCCAATTCAAGCTGTTTAATGTAAACTTGAGAAAAAATTAATCTGGCTTTACCATTCCTGATAATTTCTCATTGTAGACATCTTAGTCTATTTTTATGTCATATATCATTTAATTATCTCATAATCAGATTAGAAAATATATAAATGACTTTCGATAATTTGACATATCAATGGCAAAACGGTCACATCTTAACAAATATAAGAAAAATAGATAAAAAATTAAATAAATTAAGGAGTAAAGTTTGATGTAATTTTTTTTACATTTTTAAATAAAATCATAATGAAAAAATTTATAATTTTATTCGTGTGATATTAAGCTACAAAAATAATATATTTATATGTAAACATTATGCACCTAATATGTTACTAATGAAAAATTATACATTTATAAAAAATTGTATGAAAGAAATGCATGTAAAATAAGTTGGATGCGTCTTTTGCTACAACTAAAAGTTGTCTCTCATGATTATCTTCAGCTCCATCAATCTTAATAATATTTTTAGTTTCAATTTTGAAATTAGTGTTCCTATTAATTTTTCATTTATTTATTTTTGGTTTGTAAATAAATATATCTCTCATTAATTAATGACCTACCACTAGATGCAATCTGCCTTTTGATTATATTAATTATATCCTCATGAAAAATATGCTCTTCTCTATTATTTTAAATTCTACATATTTTTTATTATAATTCATATGCCTTGTTATTTAGATTGTGGCGTCATGACATTTTTTCCTTTTTCAAAATAAGCAACTTGCTGATAATTTAATTAATGTGAATTATAGTTTAACTTGTACCTCAACTGCTATTAATTTTTTTTTTTTTTATTGTGTATTCATTTCGAAGATACTGACTATCGTAGACAACCACACCTTTTTGGATTGACTTGTATTTAATTTTATACAAAAATTATTTTTAATACAAAAAGTAACATCAAACGAAGAAGTACAAGAAATTTAAGGTCAAGAATGAAATGATAGATGGACTCAAGTAGAATAGAAGGTTAATATCATTAATTCGAGTTCAAATGAAGTAAGAATGAGAGTCCATTGACTAATATTTGAAAGTTATAAATAAAATTAATAAAATAAAGTGACTTATCATTTTTTTTAATATTACTCTTATAAAATAAAATACATCAAGTTGCACTTTGTTTTTACTTTTATTTAATACCATCTTTAATATTCTAATTTGAAGTATTAACAAAAATGAATTTTTAAATAACAGGAAAAATTAATAAAACTAATATTTTAACATTTCGCTCCATTTTATTTAAAAATAAGCTTATATTTAACTTATTTTAATCATTTTATTACTTAATATTTTATCTCAAGCCGACCATTCAATAACCTAAATATATATCTAATATGACATAACAAACATTTATAATAATCATATTTTGTTTTATACGCACACTAAAGGACCACCAATCAATTTCTTACATAATTTTGATTCAACTTCATCGGTCAATATAGCTTATGATTGATGATCAACATTAGGTTGTATACAATATATATATATATATATACCTCATTCATATTGACATCACATATATTTATAATTATATTTTGTTATAAATAAACGCTAGAAACTAGTGTTATATGGCTCGAATGGTAAGGACACACCCTTTAAGCAAAATCTTTGATTTAATCTTTACCTTATATATAGAGAATGCAACATTAAGAGAACTACTCCCAATATTAAGTTTGATCATGTCTGATTTTGAATTAATCAGTTTTGTGACTTAAAAATCAAAACAAATACCAAGAAATAATATAAAAAATAAATAAATAAATACACATTAGAAGACCGCGAACCATGTACATTTATAATAGTCAACTTGACCTGGCAATATAACTTATGATTGATAATTAACGTTAGATAATATATGATTTTTTAAGTATGTGTCTATATATATGTGCACCTCATTTATATCGGCATCGCGTACAATTTATAAGTCATTTTTTGCTCTAAACGGCACACTAAAGGACCATCGAGACATCACATACATTTGTAACAGTCATATTCATATTTTGTACTATAGGACCACGGACCATCTTATATAATTTTGACTCAACTTGATGGGTCAACATAACTTATGATTGATGATCAACGTTAAGTCATATACGATTTCCTAAGTATGTGTCTCTCTACGCGTGTGTGTGTGTATATATATATATATATATATATATATCTGTGTGTGTATTCGTATCATTAACTAGAATACAAATTTTGAAGTTAAGTCCATTCAAAAAAGTTTCATACGAACTAGGAAGAACATAAATGAGACAAGTTTCAAACATCATACAAGTTGAAGCTTTCTTAGACTATAACACAAACACACGAAGCATACATCAAACTTATGGCTTGACCTGAACAACCACTTTTCCAATATTAGAGCTGGTGAATAAGGAGGCTAAGCTCTCCAAAAAGCTCTCAATTCCCATGTTGATTTTAGTCTTTGACTTCACTTTCCCTTCTTTGATGTATCTTTCCATTGCTTCGGCAAACTCTCCAAAACGATGGGAATAAGAAGCGAGCATAAAGCCCTCCATCCTCACTTCCTTCCCCACCATGTTCAGCAGATTCCTCACCCCTTCTCTTTCTGTCCATATCTGCATATTCACATTCGCATTTAACAGTCTAATGCAGAAGAAATCACAGATTGGCATAATATGATAATCTGCGTATTAATGAAGATTTATTGATTAATTGATTACCTTATTATATTGAGATATCATTCCACAAAGTGGTATGCGTGCGTACTTGTTGACATGGTTAAGTACAGCTTCAAGCATCCTGCCTCCAACATTGTCCAGGTAAACATCTATGCCGTCTGGGAAATACCTGCAATATTGAATGTGCAACTTATATAATTAGTTAAGTAGGCAAATGGAGAAAGATAATAAAGTGTGCGGAGAGAAAAGATGAATTAATTACCTGCTTAAGGCAGCTTCATAATCTGTTTCTTTATGGTAGTTGAATCCGTCATCATACCCAAATTCCTCTTTCATGAGCTTCACCTGAGAAACTTGGTTGTTGAAATTAAATATTAAATAAAATTGTTATTTATAAGAAACCAATCCATGAAAATTGAAATGAAAGGCTAAGATAATTAAATTTTTTAGAAGGTCTAGTTGCAATGTCCATTTTCAAATTTATTTTGGATTTTGGCTGTCTCATCTTATTAGAACTCCAAGGTATGTTTCAGCTTTAGGGGACGAAAATAAATTTAATTTTAATTTCCTTTCTTATTTGAGTGCCTAAAATATATAAAGGAAGGGAAACAGAAGATTAATTATATGGACAAATATATGGGTTATGTGGATATATTAGTATGCAAGATATATGCATTATGGATGATGAAAATTAATCGGGAAAAAAATCATCAAAATTTTAAATTTTCTCCTCCCTCTAAAAATTTAACTCTCAAAAAAAAAATTATCATATTTAATTCTCTTTTCTTTATTTTCCTTTCCTTTGATTTTTTTTTTTTTATTCTCCCAAATACACCGATAGACTTTACTAAGTAACCCATGCAGGAGACAGACTTGTAGCTGTGGGCCGGTGGCTGGGCTTACATTAGAAAACAGTACACTCATTAATCACCGGGTCCACATTCTCCTACACGTTGGCAGCAGAAGAGTATGGATCTCTCTATTAGAGTAACATTTTCCATTCTTATTTAGAGTAATCTAAATTCAATGGGCTTCAAATTTAATATATATAAAAAAATTTATAATATAAAAATAAATATTTTTAAAAATAAGATATATTAAAATTTTAAATTTTACTAAAAACAATTTAATCTTTCTAAATTATCTTGTAAGATGTGTGAAATAAATTATAAGATATCAAAAATTATTCTATTTTTTTCTCTTAATTATATTGTGAGATGTATAAAATAAATTATAAGATACTAAAAATTATTTTAATAAAATTTAAAATTTTAATATATTTTATTTTTTAAATATTTATTGTTATATTTTAAATTTTTTTATATTTATTAAATTTAGAGTGATTGGTATGAATTCAAAAACTCTAGATGACACTAGAAAGGATTCATACTCACGACAGAATGAACAACACATCTACAAATCTTGGTAAATAGAAAAGGATTTTGTTTTATATTTCATATATTCGATTAAAGTCTATAATAAAATTAATATGTAAATTTTTAAGAGAAGACAATTATATTAAAATTCAAACTAAAATTAAAAAAAAATCACATCCTAATTAATTTTAACAAATGAAAAAGAAAACTTTTCACAAGTTCAACATTAGCCATTATCACCATAATCCAAATCCCCTATTATTGCGATGGTTCTCATGATTCCGTGCAATAACTAATGAGTTTAACCTAAAATTGTATATAACAATTTCAAGATTATAAATCAAAATTTTGGATATACATGGAGCATTACCTTATCATCGGAGCCGGTGCTACCAATGACCCTACAGCCACGGAGCTTAGCGAGCTGGCCAGCATACATTCCGACAGCACCAGAAGCAGCAGATACGAACACATTTGATCCTGGCTTTGGGTCTCCCAGCACCTCTATCCCCACCCATGCTGCGAAACCTGGTACTCCTGATTCATCATCCCATCCAACGCCAACCCACTTCCGTCTTAATTCCTCCTTTAATTATTTTGCTTATTTCTTTTTTCAAAAGAACTTGACACTGAAAATAAAAAAATATAATTTATTAAAAAAAAAAAAAAAACCCACCCAAGGAGCTTATGTAGTCCGGCAATGAGATCCCGGAGCTGGGATCAAATTTTCTGAGCATCTGAGTGGATGCGACGCAATACTCTGCAACCGGAGAGTTCGGATGCACCACAATGTCTCCCTCCTCGTACTTACTATCCTTCGATCCAATCACCCTTCCAATCCCAAATGCTGTTATCACCTGCATATACATTTATATAGTTCATTATTTCCTCAATTTCATCTTGGTTCATCTTAATTGAATCAAGACTTGAAGAGTAAGAGAAAGGAGTAAAAAAAACCCCTACCTGGTTAAGCTCATACTGGTTCGCGCTGTTGCCGTCGGAGGGGCCACTCATTCTGGTGCGAAGGTATGGATCCACCGACACAAACAGGAGTTCGATGGCGACGTGGCCCTCTGGAATTGAGTCGTGGGCTCCACATAGCTTGGAGGATCGAAGCTTCAGATGATCGGAGGTTGGAACTCCCTCCGCTGCAAATGCTGCCATGTACCATTCTCTGCTTTCTACCTCTGCTTTCTCTTCGATTCCTCCTCCCATTCTTTCACGCTTCCAAGTCTAAGCCCTGCTTCACTCCGTTAAGGGATATCACCTTTTTTTTTTTAATGATCAAAATCAACCAGCAACATTATACAGTGGGTCTCCTGTTTCAATTGTTATCATTATCCTCCCGACAGCATTTCTCGTGGAAAACACTAAAGCGATAAAGTTCTAATAATGCCATCGTGACTAGACAATTTATTTTATATAAATTAATTTTTTTCATTTGTTTTTAGTATCATTTTTTAAATTAAACTTTAACATAGAATATTCGATTTGTTATCGTAACAACTATAGATTATAAATTTAAAATATTTTGATCTTTTTATTGTATGTTTCAACGTTAAAATATAAAGTTCTAGATCTTAAAACAATAATGAAATTTAAAATATTTCATAATTAATAATTTGAACTTATAATTCTTAACCATAATTTCTTCTTCAAACTATTGACCGAAAGATGTAACGAATAAATGAAACAGAAGGACAATATTAAACTAATGGATGTGGGACATGCCTCCAACCGACTTGCTTAATTCTCCTTGGCCCATCATTTTATCTTTATGTACACTCTAACAACATCACTCCAAGTCCAAAACAAATGGAAATATATTAAATATGACTTTTACTACAATAAAAGATGAGATTAATTTATATCCAATTCTTTTTTTTTTTGTTTTGCATAATTAGAGTCGTATGGTTGCATTAAGAAGTGGGTGAAAGATTTTTATACGAATTTCTTTAGACTTTGACTTTAACTTTGTTTGTTTGAGTATCATATGTGATGAACTAATTTATATTGTGAAACGTTGAAGTGGGTAAAACGAAGGAAGAAGGATAAAAATACCCCGAATAAATTACGAAGTGAGTGAAATGTCATGTAACTAATTAGAGATAATCAGATTGATGATCCATTTTCGCATTCTCAATCAATAATTTTTTTCATTAAATGACTTATTTCTATTAGAATATAAGAGAATTTAGATTATAATTTATTCAATTCGAATTTTTTCACATTTTAGCAAGAATTTAGCATCATATTTAACAAAAATTTAATGGCTTAAATTTAAATAAAATTAATATAATTACAATTATATATTTTTTATTTATAAATTTAGATTATTAAAATTTTATTTAGCAAGACTTTATATTTCTACTATAACACAAGAGAATTTGAATTGTTATATATTAAACAAGTAAAGCTTATTCTATTATCTTTTGTATATTACTTTAATGAACTTTCTGTTAACGTCAAATAAATTTTAAACTGATGTATCCAATACTCATAATTACGTTTAAAATTTACAATAGTTTAAACCAATATCTTAAAGTTACTATTACATAATATTTTAAATAAATAACAATTTTAAAAAACATATAATTTGATTTCATTAATATATAATATCAGTGGCGAAGTTTAGGGAAAGCCATGTGCCATGGCCCCTCTGAGCTTTCAGCTTGTGTATATAATATATGGGATTCAAATCCATTCCTGTAGGGGCTCTCTAGTAGCTTTCTCTAGTAGTTGATCGTGGCCGTTGGTTTGATCTGGCGAATAGAAGAACATCACGTCACAGAGGGTTTGAAACGCACCTTTCACTTAAGTGAAACGGTGCATTTTGAACCTTAAATTTTTGTTAAACTCAGCAGGTCAAAATGACGCTGTTTTGAGGTTTTTTTTTTTTTTTTAATCTTGGTCGTTCGTTTGATCTCGTGGATAGAAGAACGCCACATCGCCCTGGGATCTGAAACGCACCGTTTCACCTAAGTGAAATGGTGCATTTTAGACCTTAAATTTTTTAAAAGTTAGCCGGTCAAAAACGGAGCCGTTTTGATTTTTTTTACCTGTGGACAAAAATGGCGTCGTTTGCAGAAGGCTTCATCATCTCGTCTTCAACCTTCGTTTATGTTGCTCTGGTTCGACCTTTGCAATGGCGGGAAATAGGGTGCCGGTTCCAGTTGACGTGGGCGGCTCAACGAAGAACGATGGCAGCAAAGAGACAATCGTTTCAGGCAAAGCGATCATTTCCAGGCGTGCAGTTGTGGTGTCTTGCTCGTTTGATGCAGCCGCAGAGATAGAGGACAAAGACAGCCATGGACGTTGCAGAGTGAGAAGCAACCTTGTATGATGTCCATTTTGCACAGAGGGAAGCGAAGGACCATATTTGAATGACAGAAGCGGCAAATGGGTATATCGATATTCATAACGTGTGAAATCCAGCTGAAATGGCCAAGTATTTGCTTGTCCAGAAGAATGTATCTTTTAAGTGAAGAACAAGCATAGGTAGTGTAGAAAAACGCCAATGGCTGTAATGTTCTTCATTTGTTTTTTTGTAACTGATGAAGATTGATTGGGTTTTATGTACAAAGCATACATTTTAAGCACTGTTGATTCAAACTGAAATTGCAACAGCAAATGGAGAAAAAAGAATTTTTGCCAACTAGTCTTCAATGAATTTTAGGTGAAGAACAAGCATAGATAGTGCAGAAGTGATTAATGGCTGCAACTTCCTTTGTTTTTTCTAACTGATGAAGATTGATTAGGTTTTTTGTCCAAAGCATATGTTTCCTATTAAGTTTATTCAAACTAAAATTGCAACTGCTAATGGAGAAAAAAAAATGTTTCCAAGAATTTAGTTCTCAATATTAGGCTCTCATGCATGAAAATGATGAACAAAAAACCAATATTAGAGGCCAAATGGTAATTACGAATAATGATTGCAACAAATGGTATTCGTTTTATGCTATAAGTTTGACTTCCAGATTAATTTTATGATTTAATGTGCAACAATTCAAAATTGAAATGTAAATGAGTCTTACTTATGAATTTTAGTAATTTTACCTGTTTCTGTGGAATTTACATTCAACTTATTCCAATTTTAACAATTGTTGTGGATAGGGACAATTACAGTTGAATAGAGTATAGCTAGAGACATTAGGATAGACGAGCCTTCGTAGATTTGGAAAGTGACAATGGAACAAGCAGTGTAAGGAATATAATTTTAAATGGAAGAATTGCCTTGCTGGACATGTGTTGTAATTTCACTTGTATTGGCCATTTTGCAGGGACTTAGGTACCTCTGATATTGAATTGACTAGTGATGATAGAGTCAAAGTTAAAGGGAAATTGGTTGTTGGTATGGTATTTGACAATGTAGAAAACACTTGGCAGTTTTTTTCTAACTACGACTTGTAGGTTGGATTTGGAGTTAGGAAACAGTAATTGAATAAAAACAAGAAAGACGGAATAGTTACATTGTGTAAGTTTGTTTGTTGCAAAGAGGGATTGCACAAGACAGACAAGAGGGAGACCCTAGCTACTAATCATCGACCTGAAACTAGAATAGATTGTAAAGTTAAAATGAACCTTGTACCAAGGAATGGAAAATTAATGATCAATGAATTTGTAGAGATCCATAATCACCCTCTTCAGCTTCCAGAGACTACGCATATGCTGGCATCCTATCGTAGTATATCTAAAGTCACATGAGATTGAATTGGCAGAGGACTTCAAACTGAAACAAAAAGTTGCATTTCAATTGATGAGCACACATGTTAGCGGTAGAACTAATCTTGGATTTACCAGATTGGATGCCAAAAATTATCTCAGGTCTAGAAGACAACGTAGTATGGTTTACGGAGAAGTAGGGTGTTTGTTGCAGTATTTTCAACAACAGTTATTAGAGAACCAATCTTTTTTTTCATGCATATCAAGTTGATGCTAATGAACAGATAACAAATATTTTTTAGGCTAATGCACGTATGATTGTTGATTATGGGTATTTTAGTGACGTAATATCTCTTAACACAACATATTGTACAAATCGTGCACAGAGACTATCAAGATTCAACCATTACAGGCAAGCAGTTGTCTTTGAAGGGGCATTAATGTACGATGAAATTGCTAAGTCATTTAAGTGGTTGTTTGAGACATTCTTGTCAGCCCATGGGAACAAGAAACCACTGACCATTTTCACTGATCAGGACCAAGCAATGGCCAAAGCTTTAGGTTAGCCTATATTTTTCCTATCTTATGTGCATGTAGAAACACTACATTATATATTGAAAATTAACACCTCACTTTCTTGTAGGCGAGGTGATGCCCAATACTCGCCACAGCCTATGCACATGGCACTTGATGCAGACCGGAATCAAACATATGGGCAATCTGATGAAAGGTGGTTCTTCATTCTTAACTGATTTTAAGAAATGTATGTACCAGTATGATGACGAAGCCCAATTTGAGGCAA
The DNA here is from genome assembly GCA_037074485.1 of Delonix regia. Lineage (NCBI taxonomy): Eukaryota > Viridiplantae > Streptophyta > Magnoliopsida > Fabales > Fabaceae > Delonix > Delonix regia. Next base: position 12,209,812 of record CM073456.1, on the reverse strand, counting down.
CCTGGGCAAAGAAGATAGTAGACTACAATGTCCAAAAGAATAACTGGTTAAAGTCCATATATCACCTTAAGGCAAAATGGGTTGCGTGCCATATGAAACAAGCTTTCACATTAGGCATGCGTAGCACACAACTTAGTGAGAGCTTAAACTCTGATTTTAAGGCCTCCATGAAGGCAGATTTGAACATCACACAGTTTTTTAAACTTTTTGAACGAGTAGTGGAGGAGAAACGGTATAATGAGTTGAAGAGCGAGTATGATGCACGCTATAAGCTTCCACGCTTGAGTTGTCAACGTTCATCTATTCTTAAGCAAGCTGCCCAAATATACACACACACAATGTTCAACTTATTTCAACAGGAGTTTGACTTGCTATTTATTTTATCAATTAGACATAAGAGTGAAAATCCACCTGTGTATTCATATATTTTATCAATGTCTAACGAAGAACGTTTATGGCAGGTTCTATTTGATCCAACGCAAAAGTTTATCTCTTGTACATACCGAAAGTTTGAGACATTTGGTATTTTGTGTAGCCATGTTTTGAAGGTGTTTGTTGTTCTAGAAGTTGAACAAGTGCCAAAGCAATATATACTAAAATGGTGGACAAACAATGCACATAATGGTATCATGCATGACATGAGGGGTAAGGAGGTTAAAGGGGACCCTAACTTGGCAAGTACGCGATGGTATAGGCAACTATGTTCTAGAGCTATCAGATTAGCATCTGAAGTGGCTACTTACGAAGAGTTATACTCCTTAGTTGACAAAAGTTTAAATGAGCTGTGCAAACAAGTGATGAATGTTTGATTAGGACAACAGTACCTTCATGGGGAAGCTAATCAGCCTACTAATTTAACTAGCATCGACATAAGCCTACCAAAGCGGTTGAAGCCGAAAGACGGGTTCAAGTGTCGAAAACGACCAAAGAGTTGGGTAGAGCTTTAAGGGCATAAGAAAATATATGCTATGAAAGATAGACATCCATACTATCCACCACATCCAGTATTTGAATTTTACGTTTATTACAACGTGCCTATTTGATTTGCATTCATGTCGTGTGATGATACTTCTAATTTTTCTTCCTTACAGGCTCATGAACCATTAAGTTCATTGTTCTGCGGAGTGTCCTATTCAGCACCTCCTACATCTTGCAAGAATCTTTCCAAAAATGAAGACTCATTTAGTTTTACCAGATTATTAATGGTAATTGCAATTTAAGATATATTCATATGTATTCATTGTTATATTTCTAACCCTATGTATATGGTTTATCATTTGTAGGACCCATTTGAGATTGTCACACAGTCCCAGTCGGATCACGCTGTCTAAGAATACATGTGCAGTTGTAGGTCTTTTGGTAACCACAACACTTGTTTTTTGGGTTGTTTGAAGTGCTCACATTTTTTGGGTTGAGTTGCTTCGTATATTTTTAGGAAACATAGCACACCATTTTTTACTTTTTGTATGCACCTGTATATAGTGGCAGTTCTTAGCCTATGTATTTTTTTGGGACTATGGGCAGCTGTACAAAGTATGCAAATTAGGAAACAAACAAAAAACTCATTTATATTATTACTAAAATGTGAAATACAACAGTGTCATTCGAACAGACTCTCCAAAATGATAGTGTCATTACAATAGAATCTCCTTTTACAACATTGCCATTACAACAGAATCTCTTCATACACATATTTACAACAGCTCACAGTACATAACAATTAAATAACAATTACAACAATATTCAGAGCATTCCTATTCCTACTGTTGCTTTGGCTGCACCCACTAATTTCAAATGTATTCTTGTTGCTTCATGTTGCCTAGGCTGCACCTAGTGATTTCATGTGTATTCTTGTTGCTTCATGTGTCTCTAAGATGATTTGGTTCCTTCACTTGGCTTCAATTTGCTTTGGTCCTTCATGTTTCCTTAGCCACCTAATCAGATATGTTAAACCAATCAGCAGAAACAGCAATATGGTAACAAATCAGATTTTACAATTTCACCATGCATTATTCGTATGGTCAATTTCAGATTTCTACATATTTGATAAAATCAATATATAAGGTTAAGGTTCCTGTTGCCCAATCATACATACTGCTTTTGCAGAATTTTCTGAAATTAGTACCAGATATGTTAAACCAAGCAGTTGTCAGTGAAATATGGTAACAAATTAGATTTTGCAATTTCACCATGCACTGTTCATATGGTCAATTTCAGATTTCTGCATGTTTGATAAAACTTGAAATGATAACTTGTGCCAAGGATGAGCTTTTATCTGAGGGAATTTAAATTCAGTATAGTTAGGGTTCATGGATTTAATCTCTTCTCTTGTAGGAGTGCCTAGAACCTATTAGAACAATCAACAAATGGGTCAGTCACTAAATTGTTCAAGAAAATATCCAGGAACTGCACAAAAAAGCAATGCAACCCATCAAATATACAAAAAATCTAACGTACCGACCAAAAAAGGCCAAGTTAATATGAATTCCAGTACTTGTCATTAATTAATTAATATTAATACAAAATATGTACTCCTCATAAATAATTTAAGGCAGTGCTCACAAAATCCACTACAGTAAAAGAATTCATTGACATAAGTTATATAGTTGAACTGAAGTGTGACTTGGCTTCATATTTCCCTAGATTTCTTCATACTTTAGCCAACTAGTCAATCAAGGGTTCATAATTCCCTAGATTTCTTCATGGCAGCATCACACAAGTTGGTTTATATATATTTTGTCCTCCCATTCTTTTCCATACACAATTAAATAGCTCTACTGGATTATAAATATTCAAATACATGTGTATATTAATTAGTTCCATCCATATAACTTAATAAAGAATGAACTAGAGGAAGTACCTTGCCAATAGCCATAAGACATATATACTAGTACTAAACCTAGACCACATAATGGTTATTTAAAAAGGAAACAAAAAAAGAAAAACTTTTAACGACTAAGAAAGACCTTCAGACACACTAAAAAGCACAATGCCTGAAAGTAGTTCCTTTTATTCTATACATGTGTCAATCTAAACTAGTACCACTACCACCTGTTTTCAATACACTAAACCAGTAAAATGCCTCTTAACTTCTCCTACTTATCCTCCCATGGAAGTATTGGTTTACCAAGTTATAAAAAGCCAAAGCCTCCTTTATCAGACATTTATAAGTAGGAATGTTTCATTTTACATCAATTTAGGAACAAAGCAATCCTTTTTCTATTTCCAACTTGTAACATGACTTCCACACTCCAATCATTAATCTAATCTAGAAGAAATAAATATAAGACCACACAATATAATTTAGTCTGCCAATAAATCCAACAATATGACTCATGTTCCACGTGGCTATACAGTTTGGTACCTATTCTTAACCAAAAAGAGACATAATCTTCACATTTAAAGCACGTCGTTGAGAGTTTAAGAGCATTAAAATCAAATCATTTGAGGCTTCATAATGAGATTTTTAACATAACAGCTTTAAACAATTCAAACCATCTAGTTACTAAACGGAATTACCAGATGAAAAAAATAAGTAGTAAATCAGAGATGTTGCTTAATGCAAACCTATAGCAAAAAGATTGCATACTGGAATGCAATGTAGAGACAAGCAGCCGGTACTTGCTCTAATTTACAACCCCCCGTGAAATTTCGTTCAATTGCTATATTCACTAAGACATATTTCATAGGTTAAAAACAAATCATTCTCACATGAATATACATATATAAGAAACCAAGCCTACAATAACGATTGAAACATACTTTATAAAAAGCCAATGCTTGTGAGACCAAACTAGTATCTTCCACTCCAAGGCTAAAACTTAGATATCTTATATCATCAAGTGCTGTAAACCCAAAGAAAAACACCAATAAGAATGTAAACAATTAAATTATTAAATTTATACTAGTACTCTCCACACTCATCTTTCATACATGTTTTCCCCATGATTGTCATCCACCTGCCCACCATTAATTACCTTAGCTATTACGAACACTACTAACCTGGTGTTAGCATTAATAACAAATATTAGTGGGGTTGTCATGATTATCAATATTAATTATGTCTATCTCCCTCATTTACCCTCCTCCTTTTAATCAATGCAAATCATTAGACACTTTTTTTTTATTATTTGATTTGGTAAATTTAAAATTTTAAATGTATGTGAATTTAATATAATTTGAGTTATTTGATAAGAATTTAATAATACAGATTTGGAGAAGTGGTTAAAAGTTATATATATATATATATATATATATATATGATGAGGTTTGTTGCTTAAACCTGTATCTTGTGTTTAATGAATGAAGGTGCCAAGATGCCATGTGAAGACACCAAATACTATGAAGATTTATGTGTAAGTGGAATTCAGCCTAGTGTTTGGAAGTTTCATGTACCTACATTTGTTTAATGAATGTTTCCATGCCAACTTGGTATATTTTGAACAACATTTATGGATAATGCTTCATCCCTTTATCATTATTATGTATTAAAAAACACTCAACATATTGAAGGTTCAAGAAATTATTGAAGCAACAAGATACTGTGGGCAACTATGTATAAATACTAGTTTTAAAACAAAAATGATTACATTGTAAGACATGAGATCAACTTAGTGATCACCCTTAAGTTTTAATTTTATTTTATTTTTAGCTAAAATTAAATAATTTTCTAGTTTTTCTATGTTAATTTATTGATTGATTTAAATCCTAGTATGTGATAAAAATGGTTCACTGGTTTGAGAAAAAAAATTGTAGTGATATAAGAAGTTGCAAGTTTACATGCTGATGTCCAATTAATTGATAACATTATCTATATTCATAGATAAGCATAGAATCACCTAAACTATAACTATAATTGATTATATACTTATAGCATTTGTATGCATATCCAATTTTAATGATGTGTGAATATGATAGCTTTGCACAAAATCAAAACCATTACGAAAAAAAAAAGAAAAGAAAATCCTATTGGCAAGTAAAATTGAAAAACAAGGAACAACTAGACAAGGCAGCTTAGAAGATAAAGGAAACATAGTAGTACTTTTACAACGTTTTGACATGAAAAGACAAACAGGAGCTAAATGATCAAGACTTAAAATGTTTGGTTTATTTATGTGTTCCCATTTCTAAAAATACTACTATTTTCCTTTCCTTAATGTAATTATAAATATTGTCACAACATACTACTATACTTAAAACAATTATAGGATGAATATGCACAAAAACTGTGATATGCCATATAAGGAAACCAAATTTATATCAGACAGCAAAAATTTTAGAAACCATTCTTTCTACTATAGTGATACGGTAGAACAAGTAATGAAAATTAACCAAGAATACCTCTATCCAACGTCCTTTGGTGTGAAGCAGAGTACTCGCCTTAAATTGTTCTTACAAAATTGCCATATAATTTGCTCTGCCCAGATGCATCTTTTACAAAAGAAGCCTCTTGAGAAATACACAAGTCTTCCAAAACCTTACCACAATATTCACAACATCTGAGACCAAAAACGAAAAACAAGATAGGTAATCAGTTATTTTTCTTCATATTCCACGAAAGAACAGCCCAATGTTAGAAAATACTTTAAAAATTAAAAAAAAAACTTTTACACGAACCATTATTATTAAACCAAACCAGGTAACCTTGAATCGACCATTACCGAAGTAATTTCGTTACAAAAAACGTACCTTCAATCGGCCAAATCAACTTACACGATAGAGTTCGGTAACATCGAAGAGGAAAAGACGATTTGTCACTGAATATGGCTGCATCAAACAATTCTGGTTGGCACAGACAGTGTTGGAGGCCACGGAGCAACACCCTCTGCCCTACCCAAAGTCAAGTCGAAGGGAAACAGAGAAGGCGAATGATGTAAACCCTACGCTAAAAAGAGAGGCGCAAATTTTTTGACGCAAAACGACGTCGTTTTTAGCTGCTACCTTAACAACAACAAAAAAACAAAGCAACGTGGCAGTACGGAAACCACACGATGAATCGAACGGCTAAGAGCAATTACTAGAGGCTCTTATTGGAGTAAATCTGAATCCCTAATATATGTACGTAGTGATCTCCTCTGCAACTTTACCAATGCGTTTGTGGTTTGAGGCTTAGTACTCTTTGGTCTCTGCATTATATATATATATATATATATATATATATATATATGTATGAATTGTTAGAGATAGTTAATTTAGAAACTATGCTAAAAAAATGAAAGAAAATTAATTGTTATTAAATTATTTAAATTTAGAAAGTACTTAACACTTTATGTATACGTTTGCATCGAATTGAAAAAAATCTAACAGTTCTAATTTTTAATTTATTATTTATTTTATTTAAATAAATAAATTTTATACATTTATTTTTTTCTAGCAGTCATAATTTTGAATTCAAACTTTGAATAAATATAAACTTTCACATGAATACAACTTTTCATAAAAAATTATATTCGTACAAATTCTGGCTATAAATTAGAATTTAGGCAAATTAAAAAAGATAATATATATATATATATATATCTCTCTCTCTCTCTCTCTCTCTCTCTCTCTCTCTCTCATCTTCTCTTATACATTCTACTTTCTTTTCCAAAAGTTTCACATAGAGATTTCTATATAAATTGATATTTATAAATCTCTAAGTGCTTGGAATAACTTCTATGAGTGATTTGTTATTTAACCATGTAACAAATATGATGGGGGTAAATATTATCTTAAGGACAGTGTGATAAACACAAGCATTGTTTTTATCTTCAATACATATATTAGATTATTTTCCATTACATATATAATATCTGTAAATCAATTTTGGTCTCTCATAAAAGAAAATTTTTTCATTTTGGTCCTTATCACTTAATAAAACAAAGTCAAAATTTCCTTGATTTTCTTTATCCTATTTTCTTCCTTATATCTAGCCATACTTTTTTTTTTATCATTTCCTTTCTCAGTGTATATTTACACTTTTATGTTAGTATAAACTAAAATTTGAAAGAGCAAAAATCACAATTTTTTCTTGATCCTTTTTATGTATTTTATTTTCAATTTCTCTTTTTTTTTCATTATTTGACCTCCCTTTTCTAACTTTTTAAAGATATATTCTCTCTTTTGTTTCTAGTGCCTCCCATAGAGAATTATTAATTATAGTAAAATCTTTTATACAACTATAAATGTAAATGCATTGATGCAATTATTATGTGACACATTAAAAGGAAGACACACAGCAATGATATATGTCAAAATATGTTGACTTTTTTCCATTTAAAATAATATCTTGTACTAATATTTTAACTCTCAATATTTTTTAAATTTTATATTTGAGCCCAATATTTTTTGAATTTTCAATTTACCCCCTCTATTTTTTATTTCCTTCAACTCCCACAAAAAATTAGTTTATAAATTTATTATGTAATCCCTTGATGTTTCTAATAATTCCCCATATCCCTAATTTATCTTTATTTTTAATCTATCTACTAATATTTTTATGGGGTTACTAGGAACTAAAAATATAGAAAATAAATAAGAAATTTCAAAAAAAATTGGAATCATAAATGAAATCTAAAAAGTATTAGGGTTAAAATATAAATAAATAAATTATTTTAAGTTAACATACAATCAGAATATTTTGACATATTATTCATACATGTATTCATTTTAGTGTACCAAATAATGATTGCATTAGTGTACCAAATAGTGAAGAACTTATGTATGAATTAGTATAATTTGAATTGTATTTAAATAATTTTATATTGTATATAATATTTTAATTATAAAATTATATATTGTAATAACTATTTACTAACTAAAGTAAATTCTTATAAGTATATGTTACAAATTTACATTACGAATTTACTTATTCCTTACTAGTTTATCTAAATTCTCAAATTTGAGAACCTTGATTATATCGGTCTATTATTCCATACTAATATGTGATTTTGGGATCTTAAAAAACATTAAAAGACCCCAAAATTATATATACTAGTGTAAATGTGTATGGTAAAAAAATTGTCCCACGGGGACATTTAATAAAATTAGAACGACATGGAAATGGTGGTAAAATAATAATCATTGTTCATTTTCATATATAAACCAATCCAAGATGTTCTGTGCATAAGGCATACGTTTTAAGATTTAAAGGTTTAAGTAGCTGTTTAGCAAAATTTTACTCTTTTTAATTAAAATCTTTTTAGAGTCACCCTTGCTACACAACAGGAATCCTCTTTCTATGTTTTAGCTATTTGGGTTGGTTTTGACAATATAATCCATATCCATGTTAGTTATTAGTGCAGCTTTTCAAATAAAATGGAATTATTTTTACATATGATTTCATATAAAATGAGGTGAAACAAAAGTTACACAACAATATAAGCTCCATTTAAGTTTCAAATATATGGCGTCAAATAGTGAACTGAAATGCAAATTGTGAAGTTAAATATATCTTATCTACTCGTCAGGATTTATGCTCACATTCCGTGTTCGTGTTTGTGCGAAAGTAACAATTATGGAGGTTATTAAACTCGATAAACTCATAATGTAAAATTATAATGTTAATTCATAAGAGTTTATTTCAATTAATAAATAGTTATCAAAATATGTAACTTTATAGTTTAAATACTACATATATTAAAAAATTATTCAAATATAATTTAAATTATACTTAATCAAATAAAAGTTATTCATATTTCATAATTTGTAATACTCAACATGAATATTTTAAAATAATCATACATAAATAATTATTCAATATAAATAATTAAATAATATTTATATTATTTTTTAATAAGTACATACTAAATGTAATTTTATTATTTTTTATGCATATTCAAACTTATTATAAAATAAATTGTAAAGACTTCATGGAAAAGAAGTTTGTCTATATCTTGTTTCGTTTTGAGTTTGAATTATTATGTTGTTAACTTTACACACGTTAAAATCGTAAACTCAATAGATTCAATATGTTAACTCACAAGTTTATTTGAGTTTATACTAAGTTCAAGTTTACATTAAGTTAATTAATTTTCTTTATATACAATCGCAAACTTAAAAACTTGGATAAAAAACTCTCGAGTTCGACAACTATCAGGACACTACAATTATAAAGAAAAACAAGATTGATTCTACAACAACCCATTATATTATACTTGTACTTCAGACTTGAGATGTTTCATTTCATATAAAGGACGGACATAAGAGATATTGTTCACACAGCTTATTCTTATATAGTGGAAGACTTAAAGTCTCACAAACACGAAGCATGTATTAAACTTAAGGATTAACCTGAACAACCACTTTTCCAATATTGGAGCTGGTGAATAAGGAGGTTAAGCTCTCCAAAAAGCTCTCAATTCCCATGTTGATTTTAGTCTTTGACTTCACTTTCCCTTCTTTGATGTATCTCTCCATTGCTTCAACAAACTCTCCAAAACGATGGATATAAGTAGAGAGCATAAAGCCCTCCATCCTCACTTCCTTCCCCACCATGTTCAGCAGATTCCTCACCCCTTCTCTTTCTGTCCATATCTGCATATTCACATTCGCATTTAACAGTCTAATGCAGAAGAAATCACAGATTGGCATAATAAGATAATCTGCATATTAATGGAGATTTATTGATTAATTGATTACCTTATTATATTGAGATATCATTCCACAAAGTGGTATGCGTGCGTACTTGTTGACATGGTTAAGTACAGCTTCAAGCATCCCGCCTCCAACATTGTCCAGGTAAACATCTATGCCGTCTGGGAAATACCTGTAATTCTAACTTATATAATCAGTTTGTTAGGCGAAGGAAAAAAATAAAAAATAGTGTATTGTGAGAAACGATGAATTATGTACCTGCTTAAGGCAGCATCATAATCTGTTTCCTTGTGGTAGTTGAATCCGTCATCATATCCAAATTCCTCTTTTATTAGTTTCACCTGAGGAAGTCATTAATTTTTTTATAAAAAAAAAAAAAAAATAGCTATTATTCTGAACTTATACATGAAATAAGCGGGTACGGTAAGCAAGACTGTTTTGTGGGTGAGCACAATCATATATATGGTGTATTTAGAGAAGAAAAAAAAAAGTGAATAAAAGAAAAGAAAGAATTCTACGTATATCATCTCTTCTATTGTATCATATTTTCTCTACATACACAATACTATCGCAAAAAAAACCGTACCCATTCACGTAAGTGCCTTTTACTCACCCATTTAGAATTCAAACACGTGGCTCAAAATCAGTCGTTGATCTAAAACTCTTTACATAGAAGGATTGAGATGATGAAAAACATATTTGGCCAAAAAACAAAACAAAGAGATAATGGAAAAATGAGAAGCTCTCAATTTTCTAAAAAGAAAAGTATTACATGAGTCCTTCACAAATAATTGTAACAGATTAAAACTTCAAAAATTTTATTTTATTCAAAATCAGTCTCTCATTTATCTAAATAAAGAGATTAATTTTGTACAAATTTAAATTTGTGAGAGACTGATTTTGTCATGATTAATTTGTAAGAGACTAAATTGTTATAAAATATAAAATTAAGGGGCCAATTTTGTACATTTCTCATTTCCCAAATCAATGGTGAAAATGTATTTTTGGTCTGCTAATTTTCCTCAAGGTATTACTTTCATTCTTTTACTTCTTTTGGTTCTAATTTAATTTTTTAACTTTTCATTTTCATCTTTAAATTTTATTTAGTTTTATTTTAGTTCTTTAATTTTATTTTAAGTTTCATTTTCACCTCTTAAATTTATTTAATTTCAATTTGATCCCTTGACTTTACCTTAAATTTTTTTTTTCTTCTAATTTTATTTTGTTCCAGTTTAACCCTTAATTTTACAAACTTCTCAAATTATTTTTTCTCTAACATAATCAAATTAAAATGATTTAAATATTTATATTTTATATAAATTAATAGTTGTTACGACACAAAAAAAAAATTGAATAAGGAATACTAAAATAAAAAAAAGACTAAAATAGAATCAATTACTAAGTATTTATCAATGAATTTAGTTTGTGGAAGAAAAAGAGAAGAATTAAATATTAAAATAACAGTTACTACAAGTTACATAACTTTTGCATATCAATAAATAAATAAATAAAATAAAAAATGAAAGGTAAAAAAATATTTGAGTAGCTTTTAAAAATTAAGGCTAAACTAGAATAAAATGATATTGAAGGACAAAAGTGAAACTTAAATAAAGTTAAAGGACTAAATTAGAACCAAATGAATTTTAGGGATAAAAGTGAAACTTGAAGTAAATTTAAAGGATGAAATAAAAGTCAAATAAAGTTAAAGAATGAAAATGAAATTTAAAATTAAATTAACTAATTAAATTAAAACTAAATAAAATGAAGAGATAAAAGTGAAACCTTGAGATAAATAAGGAGAACATAAGTACAATTTTGACTAAATCGATTGAGGAGATATGATCCGTAATCAAGGGAATCTAATTTTTAAAATAAGCCTGTCTCATGGGAGTCTAGATTCTCTGCTATCACAGCAGCTGTCGTGTGTGTAAAAAATGACCACGCATGGTCAAATATAATATAAAAATAACCTTGCGATCATTTTTTAAAATATACAACAACTGTTGTAATAACAAAGGATCCAAATTTGTCTTATGGGCACATGCCCAACAGGACAATTCCAAAATGGGCATTTAGGAGACTTTTTCACATAGTTTTCATATGGTCCATCTTCATCTACATATACATAATTTTTTTTTTCTATGGTCAATAAGATAGCAAGTGACAACTAATCCAAATCAATATGTTTTGAGGAAAATATAATCTCTCACTTATTACAAAATTATTATTTTAGTCTCTTATTTATTGAAATGCTTAAATTAGTCCATCACTCATTAAAAAATGACACAATTGGTCATCTATTTTTTAAAACATTACCAAATTTAGTCCTTTATCAAACCCTAAACCTTAAATTTAAGTGACTAATTTGGTACCTTTTAAAAAATGAGAAATCAAATGTGACATTTTCTAATAAATGAGGGATTATTTTGAGCATTTTAATGAGGAGACCAAAATGACAATTTTCTTATAAATGAGAGACCGAAAGTGTATTTTACGCAATATGTTTTTCTCCCAAAATAATGTACCAACCCATAAGAATTTTTTAAATATAAAAATATAATTTATCATGAATTTTGGTAATAAAATAACTAATCATTCGAACTTTGGAAATATAACCAATGTAATGCCCGATTTTGTAAACAATAATACTTTTTGGACTAAAAAAATTATTTTTTTAAAAATTCAGGCATATACAAAATTATTATAATGTTGAGATGAGTGAAGATCATATGATGTCAAGAATATCATGTTAATTAATGATTAGATATAAATAAATATTTTTTCAATATATTTATTATTATAATTAAATTCACTAATTACTACACATAAAATATTTTGATAGAATATGATTTAATATTTAATATTTAATTATATCGCAAGTGAAAAAAAATGGTGTTCTTAAGAGCTTATGATCACCACTTTTCTTCTCTTTCTTTTTTGTTTAAGGCAAGATAATAATATAGATAAAATAAGAAACTATCAACTAAGGTGCTTGATACATTTTTAGGGTCCCAGATTAGGTGGATCTAATCTGAAAGATTTTTAAAGATATTTGAAAGGACAGACGAAAGAAGGCAAAAAGAGAAAGCCAGGAAAAGTAAGAACAAAGGCCTGTTTAGTTGTTAGAATTGATATAAGAAGAATGAAAATAAAAATAGGAATGAGAGTAGGAATAAGAATATTAAAATATTATTTGGTTGAAAAAAAATGAGAATGTAAAAATATAATTTATCATAAATTTTGGTAATAAAATAACTAATCATTCGAATTTTGGAAATATAACCAATGCAATGCCCAATTTTGTATACAATAATACTTTTTGGACTACAAAAAATTATTTTTAAAAAAATTCATGCATATACAAAATTATTATAATGTTGAGATGAGTGAAGATCATATGATGTCAAGAATATCATGTTAATTAATGATTAGATATAAATAAATATTTTTTCAATATATTTATTATTATAATTAAATTCACTAATTACTGCACATAAAATATTTCGATAAAATATGAAATAATATTTAATTATATCGTAAGTAAAAAAAATGGTGTTCTTCAGAGCTTATGATCACCACTTTTCTTCTCTTTCGTTTTTGTTTAAGGCAAAATAATAATATAGATAAATTTAAAAACTATCAACCAAGGTGCTTAACACATTTTTAGGATCCCATAAGATTAGGTAGGTCTAACCTGAAAGATTTTTAAAGATGTTTAGTTTTAAAGAAATATGTTATTCAACCCAGCCTTTTAGCATCAATGGATCTTCTTAATGCATTATTTGAAAGGACAGACGAAATAAGGCAAAAAGAAAGCAACAAAAATAGGAAAAGTAAGAACTAAGAACAGAAGGAAAAGGAATATTCCTTCGTTTTAGGTAAATGAACAAGGAACGGAGTGGGAGAGATTGAAAATTGGTGCGCCCCACCTTTTGACGCTATTCGCTTTGCGCCGGTGAAAAGGCAAGAAAATGAGCGAAAAAAGTATACGAAGGATTAGAATGCAAAAGATTAGTCTAGATACATCTAACTAGCTAAGCAAAGCAACACTGGAAGCTGATTTCCAAGTTTATTGGGATCTGGAAAAAATGAATTTTGTTTTTTTTGGTTGGGCCTCAAATGGTTAAAAATGAGGAATAAAACAAACACAAAAAAGGAAATTAAAGGATATCATGATCCAATGATAAGGATGTACTCGGAACGCAGATTTTCTACAATAACGTATAGAATCTAAGTAAAATTTTGGATCCTTAAATTTTGATTTTATAATTCATATTTTTCAATTTATTTTAATTGTGTTTATACGAAAAAATTATGGACCCTTGACTCGGATTTTTTGTGGTGAGGATAACTTTGACTAGTCGGTCGTACCTTATCATCCGAGCCGGTGCTTCCTACGACCCTGCAACCACCGAGCTTAGCGAGCTGGCCAGCATACATTCCGACAGCACCAGAAGCAGCAGATACGAATACATTGGATCCTGGCTTTGGGTCTCCCAGCACCTCTATCCCCACCCATGCCGCGAACCCTGGTGCTCCTGCACATTCATCATCCAAACAAACACCTTTCTAATTAATCCATACCCACCTTCCAACTATCTCTAACCACCAACTCAAAACCCACCCATGTAGCCCAGAAAATCCGGTAATGAGATCCCAGTGTTTGCATCAATTTTTCTCAGCCCCCGCGAGGATGTGATGCAGTACTCTGCAACCGGAGAAAATGGATGAACCACAGTATCATTCTCCTCATACTCACTGTCCTTCGATCGGATCACCCTCCCAATCCCAAAGCATGTTATCACCTGCATGTATATTTCATTACGTCTTCAGCTTCATCTGGGTGCATGTCCATACTTGAAGAAGAAGAAGAGGAGTACCTACCTGGTTAAGCTTGAACTGGTCAAGGTAGAGGCCGTCAAGGTGGCCGCTCATTTTGGAGCGAAGGTAGGGGTCGACGGACAGATACAGGAGCTGAAGAGCTACGTGGCCGTCGGGGAATGAATCGGGGGCTAGAGAAAGCTTGACGGTTCGGAGTTTGAGATGATCGGAGGTTGGGACGCCCTCCGGGGCGTATGCTGCCAAGTACCATTCTCTGCTTTCCAGCTCCCATGTCTCTCTCATTCTTCCACCTTACTCACTCTCAACGCACGGTGCTTCGATGTTATATGTCTTTTGGACATATTGCTATTTTTATAATGATAATAATCTACTCACCAACAGAAGTGGTTCTCCACCTTGACTGGCGCGTCCATGGAAAAAAGTATAAAGTTGATTTAAGGGAACATTAAATAAGAAATTTATTTTAAATTTGGTAATGTTAACACATTTACTCCTGCAGTCTTAATCCTGCTCAAATCAGTGAGTTCCAAAAATAGTAATATTATGATGTGTGACAAATCACGTTGAAAATAAAAATTATTTAAAAATCAAATTTATAGTAAATTAATAAGTAAGAAACAAAAATGTCTTAAATTTATATTATTCTAATAAATCCAGGGATTAAATTTTTAAGAATTTTGTTAAGGAGTGTCCTTTGAAAACTAATTAAAAATTATTTATTGTACATAAAAAATAAATTTTAACCAATAAAATTAACACATAAGGATTTATTATTATTGATAATAGATATAATAAATAATTATTGACTAATTTTATTAGTTAAAGATATTTTATTACATGCAATAAATACTACCTATCTAGTATCCTAAGGAGATTCTAGCAAAGCCCAACTTTTAATTTTGATCTGTGAAAAATTTTACTTTTGGGATCTTTTATTAATTTTAGGGTTGGACTCTTCAAAATGAAAAAGAATAAAAGGAAAAAAGTTCCTCTGTCTTTTTGAATAATTTTAGAATATAATGTCCTTTATTGTAATATTTTATATTTGTGGTTCTCAATGATATTTTTTTTTGTAGTGAGAATTACATTTTTGGTTCTATTTGACAAAGGCAGACGTAAATAGTTCTTTTATTTTGCATAATTTTCTTCTTTTGTTTTTTTTTTTTTCCGGTCTTCTTTTCTCTAACGTTTACATCGTGAGTTGTGAGTACCGAGGATGATATGACTCCAGAAAAAATCAAATCTATTTAATATAATTTTATCTTGCATTGAGGAGAAGGATAATTTATTTAATGTGCATCCTAAAAGAGACACATTTGGATTCTAAAGGTTCATACCTTTCTTTTTTCTTAAAAAAATTAAATTCTAATTAAATATCTTTCTATCTTTGATTTTTCATCTTTTTTAAAAAAATATCATCTTTCCCAAAATTATAAAAATTAAATAGTAGAAAAAATATAATAATCAAAATCATTTCTTTTTATTTTTATTTTTTATTTTATAAAAATCCATACTTCACGCTATTTTCATTTAAAATCTCAATTTTTTTCATTTACCTTCTAATTTTATAAAATTAAAAAAAATAGAAAATAAATAATAAAAACAAAAATATCTCCTTTTTGTTCACTTCTCTTTTAATCTCAAATATAAATATTGAAATATTGTTTTCCAAAAGATTCCAAATTCCTAGAAACAAAAAAAAAGAAGAGATCTAAAAAGTGAAATTATATACATTTGGTAAATTAAAACATACCAATCAAATTTCATATTCATTTTATTTATGAAAATCCATTTGATTATAAGTATCTTGTTCTTCTAGCAAAAATAAAAATCATCAACTAACCGATACTCTTTTTTATTCGAATTACGTAGACTTTAACTTTATGACAAAGTACGTAAGTCATAAGCTTTGATTTTATATCAAGTTTGTAAATATTTTATTTTTTTTTATTTATTTTATTTTCTTAATTTCTTTCCTTTCTTTATTATTTTATTTTTTTTATCTTTTACATGTGATTAATAAGAGTAATCAAAATTAAAATTAAGGTCATACATATTATGTACAATCAAGTTTAGATAATTATTTTTAGAAGTAAGTATTATGGGATGTCAAACACATTTTTTTATGTAAAACAAATTTTTGAATTTGATCCCTAATTTGCAAACTATTTTTGTTTAATTAACTGATTTTCCCAAGTTTTGGCTTTTAAAAATTTTGATTGCAACTCTTAAATTTTAATATTCGTTTTTTAAATAAAAATTAAAATTTTTCTCTCTATCCATACCATCGCGGATGTCCCAACATAGCTTTCTAAAACTTTACCGAAGCCCATTTTATAATTTAATGGTTGACATATTCAAAACCTATTATAAATTCTGTTCGTTAATAAAAGCGACTTGCATCGACAAATTCATTATAAGCATGCAGTAAAAATTAGAGTAATTTGCACACGTCCAATTAGGAGACAATGCCTGACCATATCACCATGAATTAACATTATTCGTACATGTCACTAATTATTATAAGTGAAGTTGTTAATGAATGATTGAGATTCGAGAGAATTAAAAAGAAAAAAGCTGCATGTGTACTGAACCACTTTGTATTTTTATGACGCAAATATATTCGAACTCCAATCAAGGGTCTTTCTGAAACGATAAGGGCTATACGACACCTAATGATCACTTTTAGAATAGTCTCTTTATTTTTTCACACAATAGAATAATGCTATTTATTCCAGCAAATTTAAAAAAAAAAATTAGTCTTTATATTTTACATAAATTTATAAATAGATCCTTAAACTTTAAATTTTTTAAAATCAGTCCTTACATTTTCTCAAAACTTCAAATCCATCTCTTAAGTTAAACTAATTTGGATCTTCTTTTTTTTTTTTATACGTTGTTATCACACTAGAGAGATGGATATAGAATAGATAGTATCTAACTCTATTTAAATATATAGAATTCATTTAAATAGTAAGTATCATTCATTATATATTTATTTTTTAATATGTTAATTGTAACATGACAAAGATGGACAGAGGAATCCAAATTGAAGTTCAATAGAGAAATAACGCCGTTTGGGCCTAGGATAATTTTACAAACCACCTCAGATTCTTAATGTCTTTATTTTTTATTGTTATCATGTTGGAGAAAAATAGATATGGATGATATTTACCTTTATTTAAATATGTAAAATTTATTTAAATAATAAACATCATTCATTATTATGTCTATTTTTCTCTAATATGATTATTACACGGAAACGGAGATGAGAATAAATAACGCTGTTTGGGCCTAGGCTGACTTTATAAACCACCGCAGGTCCCATTAAAATGCCAGACCAGAGTTTGGATTACTGGGGTTTGAAAAGAATATCGGGTATGAGCTTCTCCCTGATTCGGATCCTTGCTGCACTTAGATCGGGTATGCGATTCTCCTTAACTTCGATTTAAGAATCTCGACTTGCAGATGAACGAGATCGAAGAATTTACAAGCCCCATCTGATTCGGATCCTTGCCATGTCGATCAGGTATGAGCTTCTGCTTGAGTTCGATTTAAGAATAGGTGAATGCTTGAATGTCGACTTACTCTGTTCGCCGACAAGGGTCCCTTCACACACCATTGGGTATTGACTTACTCTATTATTTTCTCCCGTTATTGTCGATTAAATGTGAGAAATTGTGCTTCTTTCATAATGCCCATTATGTTCAGCATTTCTCATCTTCTTGAATCAAGTATCACTGCTTAGCTTTTCTCTACTTTAACCAGTTTCAAAAATTCAAGGTAAGCGAAACTTAAATTTTACAGTGTATATATAGTTTTTCAACAGCATATTACTCTATATTACTCTGTAGAATAAGATCCTCAATACTAAGAACTGTTCATTCACATATTATGCTCATTGCATTTGCTGGTATTAAACGTCAAACTTAAGAAAAGGTCCTCATGAATGGCCGATTTTGGAGGAGGCTGAATGTCCATCCTATAGCACCTTCAATGTTTTGGAAGCTATCATGAAAAATAGAGGCTCATGGGGAAGAAGAAATAAAAAGGGGACAGAGCTATGTGAAGGGGAAGAAGAAGCACGTGAGTTAGGGATCCTAGAGCACTTTCAATGTCGGCTTTTGGGGAAGAAGAAATTAAAAAAAAGGAGAAAGAGCTATGTGAAGGAGAAGAAGAAGCGAGTTGGGGGAGAGAAGATGAAGGAAAAGAAGAAAAAGATGTTGCTATGTGAAGAAGTAGCAGTGAGTATGGGGCGCGAAGAAATGTAGGAGCTCATGGGGAAGAAGGGAGAGAAGAAAAATAAAGGAGGGAAAGGGAATAAGCCACGTAATCCAAAAGCGAAGCCAGGTCAGCTATGTGAACAATCCATGTTAGCCAAAATCAAGTGGTGTTACGGGTTGGATAAGGGTAGGGATCCGATAAATTATAAGTATAAGGAGTGATTAAAAAAAAAAAGTATAAATTTTCAAACTAATGTAAATTATAAGGACTGATTACTTAATTTTTTAAATTTACATAAACTTGTATATATCAATTACCGAGATTTGCATTGGCAGAATCTTTTCCTTTTGAAGAGATTGCCAGAAATATGTAGAAAGCCAAAGAAATAAAATAAATTTCGCTAGAAGGAGGGCTTGAACCTCCGACCTTGTGGTTAACAGCCACACGCTCTAACCAACTGAGCTATTCCAGCTATGAGTCATGTTTAATTAATTATATTTATTTATATGTTATCATCTTAAACAACTTCAAACCATTTAAGTTGGTTATAACAAGTCAATGGTTCTAATGTTGTTGTATTTTTATTTTACCTTTCAAGGTTATTTAATATTTTAATTTAAATAAAGATGATAAGCATATGATTATGTCTTATGTCATATCTAAGTGAACTTTTTTTAACTTGATCAATTTGGTTTAGTCCAATCACTAATCAAGATTAATTAGGGCGGGTTCCAAATCTAAAAAATTTACTAGAGCTTTAACTAGGCCAAATTATGGGCCTTGTTCAAAATGTGGCCTGATTTAGCTCATCAATACTCTTATTTATTACATCATTAATGGAAAAAATATATGATAATTTTTTTAATATAAATACTTCTTCAATTTTGAGTTACCATTCTATACTTTCTTAATTTGAAAATTGATATATATATATATATATATATACATATAACTGATTTGAATCATTTGTTTATTTTTTTTCTATAGAATATCACCATAGACTCTGTTATTTATTCTTTAGCACACTTTTATTTGAAGTAATATATTCAGTAATGTATTTAACAAACGATAGAAAATATAAATTCTAAAAGGTGAAAATTAAAGTTATTTTTTTAAATTTCCAAAGTTAAATAAACTATTTACAAATTTAGTTATGGGAGAATAACTATAATTTTTACAAGTATAGCAGAAAGTGATAGGATTATTCATGTTTATTGAAGTGATTTCATGCTTAAATTTTAATAAATATAGATATTATAAATTATGATGTAATAGTGAGTAAAAAAATTATTATAATTTTTTTTACTAAAAAAACTATAATTTTTCTTAACATAGAAGACGATAACTACCTTAAATATTAAGATTCCGTAGCAAAAAACTTAAAAAAAAGAACAAAAAAGAAAAGGATTACGTAGCGAATTGAAAGCTGCGATCCACTAGAAGTAGCACAAATGAGAAAGGAATGAATCATCGAGGAAGGCAATAAAAGCCAAGACTTATTCTCTCCCCATTTATTAATTTGTTTTCCTCCAAACGCCAAATCGATTCCTCTCAATCGCAATTCGCACGAACACTTCCTCTGGGCCCTCACACCGCCAAGGTTCTCTCCCTCCTTCCATGTCTCCCACTTCTACTTTCTTTTTACTCTGATTATAATCGTATTTTTACCCTATGCCTGTTTAAACAGTTCTTTTTAATTTTCCGTTTTTGAATTTCCTGCTGTGTCGTCGATGTTCTATTGTTCTTGCATCTTTTCTTTCCGTTTCTTATTTTGATCTAAATTTGTTATTTACCCTAATTAATCTTATTTAACCATGGGAGAGTTCGAATTTCGTGAAGAATGTTTTCATACCTAGACAACTCCCAGTATGCAATCCACAGAATGGTAAATTGGTTTTGGTCAGTAGTAGATCCCATGTAAAAAATCGTATAGATCTTCTTACGAGTTCGAAACCCCATATTTTTGTTTCGGCACTGCGAAAAAAATCTCGTTGATTTCTCAAATTGACTTTCACAATCCATGCCGAAGGCGTGGACTTGGTATTTTGACTTGTTGGCTGCTATGCTAATTGCAGTCCAACTTGGCAAATGGCGAAGTTCTAGATGATTATTTATTTAACTAGCCATGATGTCATTGTCTCTTATCTTCTTCTATTAGAATTACTAATTACAAGATTAGCATTTTTCTTTTTGAATTGAAGAAGAGGAGAAATCATGGGAAGCAATTCTGCAAATTGGGCTGACCAATGGGGAGCGGGAGGGTTTGGGAGTGAGGACGAGAATGAGAATGCGAAGAAGGGTAGCAGCAGCAGCAGCAGCAGCAGCAAGAAGATGGCAAATGCAAAGGCAAAAGCATCAGCAGGAATGGACAAAGCGAAAGCAGCTGCAATGGTAGGGGCCGTGAAAGTCAAGAGTGGCACCTCTGCGGGACTCAAGTGGGTCAAGAATCAATACCAGAAGAGGACTTCTTCCTCTAAGTGAACCATCACTATCAGCTTTCACATAAGCATATTTTGATTAGACAGTACATAAAAATGCTTCCTACTTCCTTCTTGAATACTGTCTTAGTTTTTGTTTTTTTCGCTAGCTTCATGGAACACTTGTCCCATACCGACTCTCTTTAGCCTTTTTCAAATGCAGTAGAGTTACTATATAGTTTAGAGTTTATTTCTCTATGATTGTGCCGTCTCTTTTGTTTTTTTTTTTTTTCCCTTTTCTTTTAAATATTAAGACATTCAAATTATACTAATTTGAATGTCAATTTATAGGTTACGTTAGTACAATCATCATATAGTACTAGTTGCAAACATTAAAGATGTCTATACTTATTGAATGTAAATTTATGTGTGTTCTCATAATTACAATTAAAAATGCACCAAAAAATTTATCTAAATTTATGCAAATTATTGCAGAACTTTAACTCCAGTATCAGGGATGCAATATAATCCCCACTTTATCTCCTTTCCCACTTTTAACTCCGACTTAATGTTATACACTTTAGTTTCATCTAATGTATCTGCAATTTGATAACAAAGCACATGCATACATGTCATCATATTATTGACGAAGCAAATCAACATTACTATCTTGATCTATCAAGATTTTGCATATAAATCATTTGAATCATTATTTATTGATCCATTTATATTTTTCACTGCATATTTTATTTTATTCTTTGAGTTTGGTGAATCATTACTTACAATGTAACATGATTTTTTTACTCCACAACAGTCAATTCTTTTAGTTCAATCTCTAATATTTGATCTAAATCCTTCTACAACTATTAGCATACCTTAACTAGCAAAAGAGGAGGAGGATGATAATGATAACATTTCACCATGTGCAACACATAACTCAAAGAGTCGCTAGAAAACCAATAGTCATTATTTTCACAATTAATTGACATGTACATATCGTTTTTTTCTTTTTAAATCATACTTAAATCCATGGTTGAAGAGGTAATTTGTCTAACTGGAATCGCACTCATGTTGGCAGAACTTTTTTTCATATCAATGCTGCCAAGTTCGTCTTTCAATTGAAAAACTAAGGTAATTAGTCACCATAGGTGACAAGTTTTTCAAAAAATCTTAATTAGTCAACATCGGCAATGAGTTATACAAAAAAATATTTAAAAAAATCCTTATTTTGTGGTCAACAGTAGCCTTAGAAAATAGTAATAATTAAAAAAAAACCCTTGTCATCAATAGTGCCGAGTTGCCATAAAATATTTTAAAAAAATTTAAGCATCTTGAACAAGTTATTTTCTCAGAAGAGGATTACAATTTATAATTATTTTATTCATAATATTATAATACAAAAACCAAGATCCTTAATTCGAGTAGAGGGATGCATCTAAATTTAATCCCCACTTTTAACTCCCGCTTAATTTTATACACTGTAGTCACATATAACCTACCTGCAATTTGGTGACAGAATCACGACGGTCACTTTAGAACAAGTTTCGACATTCATAAAAATGGCCATCAATAAGATTATAAACATTTCAAAGACATAATTAAAACGAAAGAATTTACAACTAAGCTAACTTCTTCACATTATTTATTTTTTATCTTTTGGAAAGTTGTATTCACATAGATTGCTGCACGGAATCATTTCAGATCATCATCCCAAACGTGTTCTCTCCGCTATAAGTCATATACAGGAATCCATCTTCATCCTTATTTTCCTCATAAACCGCAGACATGATAGCAGCTGCATCAACAAAAACCCACTGCTCAGACTCCGAATTAACAAGATAATCACCATTCGAACAAAAAATTGAATAAAAATCCCACTTCTCTTACCTGTTGGCGGTAAAATATTCTTTACAAATATGAAAATGGCCTTCTCAGGACTCAACTTGATTCTCTTTCGAACCACATACACAAACTGACCAACAGTCAAATCAGCCGGAACCAGATATCTACAGGGAATAATATTATACACAATGAATAAAGATGAAAGATGACAAGGAAACGAAACAGGAAAGAGGGGGTGAATGTTGGTGATCCAGATCCAAGCATACAAATTATACCAACCAGATGATTGTCAATAGAATTTAATGCATCTAAGATTGCTGTTGACGCTAGACACTGACACAAGAAAACATAAACATGCACATATCCACTAGAGATATGATTTCCAGAACCACTTTTCTGCGTTATCTATCCCATACTATTTCACAAATATTTTTTCTCTAATCTTGGCCAGTGGATTTAAACAAAATACTAATTCCTTCATGTTACAAGCAGGCTGGAGACAATTGAACTTCCCACCTTTGGTTGAATTAAATCAAAGATCAAATGTGAAGCTTCATTCATTTGTATGAAACATGCTATGAAATTTTTAAGAAGACAGTTCATTAGAGGAAGGATACATTAAGACCAATGCCAGGTGGAAACTAGTGAAACCAGATGTGAACATTCTAACTAAACTGTTAAAAGTGAAGCCTCTTCCAAAAACCCCAGTCATTGTTGATAAAATTTAAAAAAAGAGTTCTCAAAGCTCCTCATATTAAACACAGTGAGAAGCCTATAAGTTGACCCTTACAAAAACATCCATTGCTACGAGTCAGCATAAAAGTGATCCTTGTTTAATCCAAGTCAACCAATAATTCTGGTTTTGATACCATCCTATCCTACCACACTATTGAGAACCGAATAGAAAAAGTTGACTTCCATCTCTGTCTAACATGTTGAAAATGAATCAAGAGCTTGTCAGTCATGCTTCTAATCAACAGTTCAACCAAAAGAAATTAGAATTATTAAGATTTGCAAGTTCAGGAGCAATTAAAATAGTGCCACAGCTAATATGAAAGAAGATTAATTACTCTTCAAAACCTGTTCCAGTCCAAACCCAACAAAATAAGACCATAATGGCTCAAATCCAAATTAAAATAAGTATCAATTTGAAAGATATTTAACATTCGGAAAAAAATACATGATAAATTTAATGTAAATACAGTTACAGAAACAAAAAATAATACTCGAACGAAATTCAGGATCATAGAACATGCCAAGTTAAAGTGCACAAAGACGAAGGAACTAACTTTTTCTTATCAATTTCAGGAACATCACTCTTTTCGGCCCTTTCAACAATCACCTACGGTGAAAGATTAACGAATTAATAAGCAAGAAGTGTAATTATACAGACATATGCACACAACCAAAATGAAATCTCACTGGTATTCTATCTGGATATTTTTCTCTAATGCGAGCTGCTTCAGCCTGTCTCCTCTCTGTCATAAAAGCTTATCTGCAGTTAGGTATAATGTTTGGTCCACACTGACAGCTTTTAGAAGGCTGTATAAGTCGCATATTAACAACTAATCCCATTCACCTTTACATCAGGTATCAAAAGCAAAATAAGTAGATTTAAATGCTGCAACTTAATGGTTTCACCCAAAACTAAATGGAAATAATAATAATAATAATAATCAGCATAAAGAAAAATTTCCCTGAATTGAATAAAAATTTCTATCTAAAGTTTTTAAAACAACAAAACAAAAGAAAGGATGAACAAGGGGGTTAAAAAATACAAATTTTGGCAAATCAAATTTCGCACTGTAATAGATATATTCATTGATGAGTTAGACCCAGATTTGCGTATTTCAATTAATCCCAACTACGAAATTACAAAGTCGATGTTTCATGCCTGTCCGATTACACATCTGAAAGGATGAGCAATGGGGTTTGAAAACACAAATTTGGCAATTCAAATTTCTCACTTTGATAGGTATATATCATGGATGACGAGTTAGACCCAGATATTTATATTTCAAAAAAACCCAACTAGTAAATTACAAAATCGATGCTTCATGATTGTCCGTTTACACAAAATTCAGATTTCTCGCATATGACATACTATCCAAAATAATATAAGGAAAATTTGATAAACGGAAACAAAGTAGAGATAAACACAAACCAAGGGGGTGTTCCATCTTGAATGAACTCTTGGCCATGGCAATAATTCTGCAAGAATAAAAACAGGTAAATACCTAACTACGGAGCTAGGGTTTTCTATGAGGGTAGCGATTGAACAAACAAGCAATTCAAGAACGAACAGAAAAATTACTTTACAATGAAAAGGAAAATCAGATATTGCTTACCAAACGAAAGAGAATAACGGGAAAATAGGGAGAAAAAGATAATGTCCAAGAGCCCCAAAATGAAGCACAAAGAAAGGGCGAATTTCGCAGTAGGTTACGGAAACCTTGTTTAAATATTTACGTTCTATTTCGTTAACGCTCTAGGAACGATGAGCCCACTTCGCCTTTCTTTACGACATCGTTTAGGGGACGAATCATAAAATAAATGTTCCTCTTAAAAAAAATTATGAAATAAATATACAAGAGTATCTTCTTGAAAATACTTAAAGTATGAAAAAATTATTTTAAAATATATTAATTTAACTTATAAAAATAATATATATTAGAAATATTTTTAAAATTCTTATTTCATTATTATTTATTTTCTATTGAGAATCACAAATTTAAATTATTTTTAAAATGTACATTAATAATTATGTTTATTAATATATTTACTGACAGTTTATATATCAAATTATTATCTATAAATTAGTTAAATTTAAAACATTATCTTATCAGTATGCTCTTTGTTACTAATATTTTATTTTTATCAATACTTTTATCATTTGATAAATTAGAAAAGTTAATTATTTATATTGGTTAAATATGTATGTTTAATATTTTTCATATTATAGAAGTAGTAGATATAGGAGTAATTTAGTCAAAATAAGTGTAATGTGTGTTTTCATTGGAGTTCAACAAACTTGATTTGGGATGAACAATATTTAAAGAGTTATTTAGTCAAAAGAGAATTTTCTTGACTGTAATTATATTTTTAAAAAAAACTATTCGAAGAGGGTGCATTGGTAACAACATAATTCATTTAATATTAAAGCAAATATTTTTTATTTTTATACAAAGAGAGGTTAAATGACAAATATTATTTTGAAAGAAAATTTAATACTAAATTAAATTATTAAGATTGTTTGAACAAATAGGTTTTTATGCCTTTCAAACATTAAACTAAACACTAAAGTAGTAGTTATAGCTTATCTTTTGGGTTCCTAGAATGATAGTGTATATTCTCAACTATAAAAGAAAAGCAGTGTAATTTTAGCATATTTTAGGGTGAGGAAAATAATTTACTTGTAAATAAAACTATATCATTTATAATTGATTTTAGGGTAAATTAATAACCCTCTCCTCGTTTTAGAGATATCCAAGTTTCATGACCTCACGTCTCTTATGAAATAGTATGCTCCCCTTAAATCAAGATATCCAAACTATACTTAGTCTAACTCTTTGCGGGCACGTTACTTAGTCTGAAATTCAATTCTAAATTGCGTTAATTCAAATTATTATTAAAAAAAATCTTAGATAATGTTTTAATATTTCAAATAAAAGGGGAAAAAATCTCATAATTTGTAGTATATGCAAAATAGATGACATTTGTTAATAGATTTGTAATCTCACGTAGCACCAATTTCAACTTTTAATTAAGATTTAAAATTAAAATAAATATGATATCCATATGCTTTTTTTTTTTTTTACTCTCAAAGCCTTATACTTTACATACATAGTGAAACTTAGGTTATGTTTAAGAGTTTAAGGGATGATAAAATGAAGTGATTGTTAATGGAATGGAATAAAATAAAGTGAAATTATTTGAGTAGATATATTATTTGAAAATTTCAATAAGAAATGGAGAGATACCTATCAATTTTGTTTGGAAGTTATAATAAAATAAATGGAATGAAATAACTCATTAATTATTTATTCCAATATTATCTCTATAACATAAACACATGATTAATAATTTGTGTCATTGTTCACTATATAATGTTACGTCATGCTCATGTCCATATATTTTTTTAATTTTTTTACTAATTATACTATTCATTTTTCATGCCTAATACATTTATTACAAAATATTTGTGTTACTTCAAAATATTTTAAATGACAAACTTAAAAAGTCAACAAAAAAATTATTGACAAAAAAATTAAAAATAAAATATGAAACTTTCTTTCATTCTCTCTTTTTTATTTTAAAATTTTAAGTTAAAAAAAAAAAAGATCATGACCATAATGATAGAAATTAAATAAAGTTATAACCATTACAATAGTTTTTCCTTGATGGGTATATTAATTATAAGATATATGTATATTAGTAATTTAATTTTTTAAATCACTCCATTTCATTATTGACCTTTCAATTTAGAAGACACTAAAATTAGAATTTTATATGACAAGGAGGGGTTGTGTCCGTCTTCTACCTTAAAAAAAATATCTAAACATGAATTTAACACATTTCAACTATTTTATTCCCCTTAACTTCCTTCTAAGCCGCGTTCATCTAGCCTCGGGGGAGCACAACCTCATTCCTTTCAGTTTTTGAGTGATATTTTAATTTTCTCTTAAGAAAGAGGCATGTGTCAATAGTTTGAATACGTAATCATAGAGAAAAATCCAAATAGAGACACATGCATCTGCATTTGAGATGTGAGATAGCGATGTCGCTGTAGCGTAGCCAACTGGTCCAATACAAGCCCTAGGTCTTGCCAGGAGTTTCCACGCGTACGGCTCACAAACAAAGAACGGATCAAGCTCGGAAGCAAGCCACAAGGCACGTCTATATTGAACTCCTTCCTCATCAACTCACCCTGATATTCCTTTGCATTATGCCTTCTGAGGCAGGCCAAGTGTTGGGTCTTCCTTTCTTTCACGTTTGGTCACACTCCTAAATTGACCCTTCATGGTACACTCACGTAATGAATCGTCCTTTGCATTTTTCTCTGTACTCGTCTTCACCTCATTACCCATATCTCATTTCTGGTTCCTTTGAGTTCTCTATATAAACCTGTGGTGCACGAGGCTGCAGAGCCATGGGAGAAAGCCCTCTCTCTCTCTCTCTCTCTCTCTCTCTCTCTATATATATATATATATATATATAGGCTATATATGGCAGCAAAGAAGAAAATGAATAGGTTCTACTCAAGGAAAGGTGAGGAAGATGAGGAGTCGAGTAGCTGTGGGAAGAGATGCTTGCCATTGTTGAAAGAGTATAGGGGCAGGTTTTACATACTGAGGAAATGCCTCGTCATGTTGTTATGCTGGCACAAGTATGGATGAATCGACAGTACTATTGTCTCCATGAAACTTTATACGAGCAGCCTTCACTTTCTTATCTCTATACTTGTACGTACGTACAGACAGGTCTTCTCATCCTCTTATATATATATATATAAAAGAGGTTTCAATAAAGTCATCCTCAATATGTATCGTCTACTACATGATCTCATGTATCTTTCTGATATCAATCCAGAATACGTATCAAGCACTAAGGGCTACTCTGTAATGTCGTTGTGGCCCCAGAGTTACCATAACTGTATATAAATGTGTGTGTACGCGCGCCAGATGATAATTCTTCTTCCTGAATATGCAACTAGAGTACGTCGTCTTTAACTTATATATTTAATTGTTAGATTTTTATGAACTCTGCTTTAATAATATAAAAAAATCAACCTTAGTGATGAATTTACGACATAACTCTCCACACTGTAAAGTAAATATTCTTTCCCGTCTCTTAATTAAACTGATCCGAAGATTCTGAACGGTCTGTCTTGTTATGTCCTACTTTCTATGTCTAACAAAACTCTCCAGGAGGAAGTTAGTGATTCCTACTTCTTTATGTTCCAAACGAGTATATAGCTAATAGATGAAATAAAAAATTCAACAGTTGCACAAGCTTGATTTCTTGAAGGGGATCCAGCTATTTCTACAAATAAACAGACACAAATAAGATTCTTCCGAAATCCTTTAATGAAAAGACTATCTTTCTATACACATCAATGCCCTGTATAGTATTCCCGAAAAGGTTTAGCGATTATGAGTAGTTTGTGCATTTTATAGTCATCTATCTAATCACAGAATTCTAGAGTGAACACACATGGCAATATACTTACTCTACGTCTCCCTTCCTTCTTTATCAGTTAATCCCAAACCTACACAATAATTGGAACCTAAAGAGAGCTTTTGCTACGTCACTATGCAAATGTGTAAAATATCTTTTTTAAAGACCCAAGACTCTATTAAAAAGATCCAAAGCTGCATAGCATAATGCCGCTTACGTTTGATTAAGATAGATCCTACCTTGATCTATGAACCTTACCTTTATCCAACGGTCTAGGTTATATAATGTTGTAAAGCACAGAGTCCAGACTTAGACTTGATATAACTTGATTTGACTTGATAAGTGATTGAAATTGGTTACACTAAGTGTGAGCTAGATCAATATATTATTTTTTTAATGTTGTTTTATTGAAAGCCTTTTTTATTAATACATTAAATTTTTAAGAAAAAAATAAAAAATTAAGATTTGAAATATATAAAAAATAAAATGAAAAAATAAGATTTGGAATAAAATGTGATCAAAATTTGAAAATAATAAATATTTTAAAATATATTTTAAACAAAAGTTATTATAAAAATAAAAATATGACACTGGATTGGGTCAAGTTGGGTCTTTGCATACTGAGATGTGATCCAATTATATGATCTAGTCCAACTTGATTAAAATTGTAAATTTTTTTATTTTGACTTGACCAACCCAATTCGATATAATTGAACAGATTGAGTTGACTAAACCAACTAGATTTATGAATATCTCTAATGTTTATATATTTTATATGTGAGACTAATATCATTTGAAATTGCAGCTATCTTTTCTCATAAGCATACACAAATGTCTATATTTAGTATAAAAATAAATCAAGTTAAAATTTATAGATATTAGTATATAAATATAGTAATTAATAATCCTAAAAACATATCAAAATATAATTTTTTGTAAAGAAATTATATCCATTTTACAATTTGAATGACTCTACTATATATAGATTTTAATATTTACATGTTTATGTTTTGAATCGTCTTGTGATATAATAATAAGCGAAACTCTCTTCATGAAGTAGAAATATTAAGGTCCTTCTAGTAAATATACATCTAGTAAATATCAAATACTAAAACCAAGAAAACAAAGCCAAAAAAAAAAAAAGTGACTTGGCTAGTTTTGGTGGAACTCGTCAATATAAGTGCCTAGTTCTTAACCATAAATTTACACTTTTTCCAAGAAAAGAATTGCAGGCAGCAGAAAGCCATGTGAGAAAAATTACAGAGATGCATCAGCTGCACAAGCGAGCGAATCACTGAACCAACCAAGTGCCTCATGAGAGGTTGGTTGGGTTGGGTGCGATGACAATTTGAGTAACAAAAAATAAAAATCCATAAAGCAAATTAAAGGTGGTTCTTTCTTCTTTCTTTGCTTTTCTCTGGTTTGAAGTTATGCTTGTGTTGGATACATAAATGCTGATGAACAGAACCAACATCCCTCGTCCCTCTCCCCCATAACCCATAAATGCGCTCATTTAAAGCTCCAGATTCGTCTGCTCTGAGCTATTTCACGATTCCTGTACCTCCTTAAATTAATATTCCAACTTCCTTAGTTGCTTGGTGGTTGAGAATTTAATGCAACTTCTTCAATGCTACCATCACCTGCCATGTTTCGTGGTCTCTTATGTTGGCCCCGACTCCTTTAAAACTTCATAACATCTATCTCTCTCTCTCTCTAGCTCTCTGTCTTGTACATGAACTACTCAACTCAATATGTCCATCCCAATATTATGTTTCTGACTTTCTTCTCCATTCATAGATCACTGTCATTCCCATCCTCCCTCATTCTCGTAAAAATGGTATGTAAATCTTTCATCATTATGAGCACTTCCCAGCCGAAAAAAAGGCCCTTTATGAGTGGAGTATATGTGAATCTGGGATTATCTTATACAGTAGAAGATGGGTAAGTGAAGTTAAAAGTTAAAGATGGCAAGGAGGGGTAATGGACACCGGCTTAACGGGATATTGGTGCGGTTCAATAAGAAAGCAATGCTCAAAGCTTTGAGGGCCCTGTTTTTTGATTGAGCCGTGCCAATATCACGTGCCACTGCTCCTAACACCTCAGAGCCCTCCTTTCTGCATTTTTACTCTGCTGCTTTTTTTTAACATCTTGCCTGTGTTCCTGGTTCACTCTTTTTCGTTTGTATAGTATCTGTTTGATTTGAAGTTATTAGTTCGCATGCTTGAAGTGATGAATCAAAGTCCAAGGAAGAAGCTAGTGGAGATGAGGCACCAAATTCTAGTGTTTCATGCATCTTCCAATGGATACTTGTCGTTCGTTCGCACTGGGCCTACTGTAGTTTGATATTGAGCCCAAATCGTTAACTCAGTGGCTGCAGTTCTTCAAGCATTCTATGTCTTATGTTATTCTCGCATTTCATCCTATATAACACGTCTCTTTTTCACCATAGGCAACCACTTTGCATGCATGTCCATCAAAAATTGAGTATACTAAAGTTAAAAACAAATTTGAATACAACTTATAAAGCAAAGCCCTTTTCAAATCTATGATTGTTTTATAGGTAAAGGTCATAGTCCATTTAAATGTACATGTATTAGACATTTTAAGGCTAGATTGACCATATGAAAGAGGAAAAGTCAACTATCTCCATATTTATTTGTTTTGAATTTTGAATGATATGGTAGCTGATGCCTCTTGAGGGTAGTGCCAGCAGTAATGGTCTCTGAAGGAGGAGCATAGAATAAATTACTTAAATTAAAATCTCATATAAGATTATATAAAAAAAATAAAAAAAAATCCTCATTCAAACATTCCGCTGTTTATTTTTGTGAAGTCTTGCTAAACTTGGGGAACTACATGAAATTTCAGATAAAATCATTTTATTCCATTCGTCCAGTTAAAGGAGGTAAAATTATTGAATATTACTAAATGCTGATATGTTTACTGGAAGTTCACTTATAGCAGTATGAAGGAATACCATTTGAATGTGCTTTACTTTTACCAGAAGTTAGCCTCGCTTGGCAGTTGATGGGTTCCTGAGTTTCTTCAGAGTTAGTCACTGAAGAACTGAAGTTGCTCAAAGCTTACATTAGTATATTACATATCATGCTTATTAATTTTCTTTCCAGAACAATGCTTTGAGTACAATTTGTGGGACATAAGCAGTTGAGGAATCCTCAAACTGCATGCTATGGCGATCTCTCCTCATTTAATATTCCTTTCTGTACATGCCCTGCTACTTGCAGCAATAAATATGTACCACATCCACAACCACCTTATAGAACACCATTTCTCTTATTTCCGTTTTTGTGCCTTCTTGTAACTCATAACTTCACATAATTCCATTATGTTTTCCTTCATCAATTGGCCCCATCTTCTAGGGAGCTTAATTGCTAATCTACCCACCAAAAGTGGATTTTACTGGTAATAATCTGAGCATTTGGACCTTTCTCACTAAACTCAGCATCCAAATTAGGGTTTCCAATCCTACCCTATATTATGTAAGATTGGATTTTTCAAAACGGCCGAGTCATCAGGTGTGCTTTTTTCTACAACTTTAAGAATCACCAATGAAGCTGGCTTTTATTGACCTGTATAACATGCCCTAACATAGAGAAGGTCCAAAGAATTTAGGAAAATGGGACTTTCTGTCATAAGGGAGATCCAAAGAATTTTAGGCATGCATGCATTGAATGGAAAAACAAAGTGGACGGGCATATTGTCTCTGTCCAAAGATCTTGGCTTTTCCATTTTCATAATCGCTCCGGATCCATGTGATGCATTTTTACAAGGTTTCTGCATATATATTTGCTTCAATTAAATTGATTTTAGACAAAATTATGCAATGTTTATTGAAAGTGTGTTACCCAGCTTTAAAGCTCATGTAATCATGTTGTCTAGTGGAATTATATTTTGAGTAGTTCAGTACGCTAGAAGAGTATTGAGGGCACAAAATAAGTAAATCTAAATAGTTGAAGAAGCCTGCCACAAATACAAAAGGAGGTCAATGAGATTAACTCCGAGGAGCTTCTACGTCGACAAACAGAAAAATCAGTTCGGCGGAAGGAAGGGCAGCAACAGCCACCCAAAGATATTTATATTTATTAGGAGCTTGATTAGCCTTGCAACTATTGACATACAGTGGCCCTTCAAGCATCAAAGAATGGGGGGTGTAAGTGACTATCTCAGTTTCCTCCTCTGGCTGCTACCATGGTCAATCTCCTCTATTAAAATGCAGAATGTCCATGGGATAAGCTCTCTCTCTCTCTCCTGCTTTCTCGTGTAAGCTGATATTTTACTCACAAAAATATAGTAAAATAATAAAGAAAAAGGAAAATCATGTAGGAATGGTTCATTGCCGTAGTAATAATCTTCCAGAGTTCGGAAGATATCCAAGTTGCTTCCTAGAAAGAGGCACTCCACAAAGCCTTCTCACCCTCTCCACACCGCCTATGAACCTCTTTGATCCTTTCAGCAGACCTGCAAATTCCACTGCAACTCCAATCAAATGAAGCAACACAGACGTTTCCTGCCTGTGCCTTCCATTCACAATCTGCAAAAGTAATTAACTCAGGAAATCAATACTCTGTGCTGCTCATAATAATCCTTAACCCTGATAAATAATGATGTGATCCCATTATTTGCAGATGACAGAAAAGTATATATTCTATA
Organism: Delonix regia; assembly: GCA_037074485.1. Classification (NCBI taxonomy): domain Eukaryota; kingdom Viridiplantae; phylum Streptophyta; class Magnoliopsida; order Fabales; family Fabaceae; genus Delonix; species Delonix regia. The sequence continues at coordinate 12,176,066 of CM073456.1, read as the reverse complement.
TTCAAGAAAAATCATCACCTGGTGGAGTGCCACAGCAAAGTCTCCGATCATCTATATGCTCCACATCAAGTCCAATAAACCAAGCTCCTAGCGAGACATCCTCATTAGCATACTTGTGAAGAACTTGCCTGAGACAGTCATGTACACATAAGCTATCAAATGGCAGGAACTTAATTTTTAACACCCTTTAGTTCAAAATTTTGTTTTCATTCACACTCGTCTTTTTCCTTCTCGCGAGTGTGGTAAAGTACGACTTACTGGTTAATTGATATATATGTAGCCAAATCTTTTGAAATGGCATACAACTGTCCTGTGGCATGACGGAAGTATTTGTTTCCGGTCTCACCAAATTTCCAATATTCAGGTTCATGGTACCTTACACCTCTGTGCAACAGATCTTGCAGGTAAGAATCAAGAAATGAAAGCAATTTCAGTATTTCCTCAAAGAAAAGAAGATACAAACATTCTCACTTTTGAGAAAGGACAGGCCCAGATTTCATGCATCCGATGTATATCCGAGGTTTTGGCCGGTGTCTAATCAGAGTTTCTCCGAGTGTTCCTGAAACAGATAAAATAGAACACTAAGATAAAGATTACATCAAACAAAAATGATGCATGCAGAAAAAAGAGAAACAGGAACAGATCTTAGAGGTCTATGGAGGAGTATTCATATGCTTGGAAGGTGAATATATTCAGTAAGCCAAGAGCTTCAAAAATTGATTTGTTTCTCATTCTTTTTGTACTATTCGCTGAATTGTCAAGTGTGACAATTACTAAACTAAAAGGAGAAAAAACAGCAGAATATAAAGCTAGATAATTTCAGCTTGAAGAAGTATATATACCTATATTTACATGAACATCGTCATCAACTTTGACATAGAAGTCTGCATCCCATAATTTAACAGCAGTAGCAAAGTATGTCTTTGTCTTTGCTGACAATTCAAGATATCCCTCAACATGGTCCTGCAGTAACAAGGTACACAGATTTGTAAACCTGTGATTGCCTTTTTCCCTTGAAAATGACATAGTAGATGACACTACAACTATCTTGTCAAGTGATTCAAGTAGAACAAAAGTGAAGATGCGGAGTCTGTGTAGGAAGCAGCAATAAGACGAAATATAGCATAATCAATACCAGCCTCAGGAAATCGCCGTGCTTGTTGTCCTCTGCTTCAATAGCTCTATCTAGGATACCCCCTGAGGTAGCACTAGATAAAAAAGGCGGAAAAACCAAGTCAAATCTATTATTCATTCAGCATACTTTTATGACTCATGCGATGACAGTTTATTTTAACTATTGGAGGACATCAAACATCGGAATTGCAGAAGTTGACACCTGACAAAGACAGATAAACATGACAGAAAAACTAGAACTCCAAAGAATAAAATTCAGCTCGAAGAAATGGGGATCCAACTAATTTAGTCTTTATTCCTAGAATGGGCCAATCATGTAACAATGTCGTAGATAGAAAGATAGAATAGTTACCTGTGACCGATCACAAAGCGAGCAACAATGCCCTTCTCTTCCTCAAGCTTCTTTCTTTTTTCACCTATTCTCAAGGTTGCCGGAAGAAGAAATCATCAGAAACCACACCCAATAAGGTGTACAGACTGACATGAGAAACTATCCAAAAAAATAAAATCATCAAGGGAAAATGCAGGAAGCAGAGTTTAGATTATGAACCTTGTGGCATCCAGGTCGCACGAACTGAGTCTCTTCTTTTCCGGCTGCTAAAAGCAGTATTTATTCCTATGACCATTAGGTACCTTCTCTTACCAGATGATTCAGCCATCTTAACATCTTCTGATACAGGAGCACCATTTCTTATAGACTCTTGAGCCGCTCTTGCAGCAGCTAATTCCATCTCTAAGTTTGAAATTGTCTTATCCAAAGTTCTACATTCAATTCAGCCCAATAAGTTTGGCATGCGGACTAAGTAACTGAATTCTGACTTAGAATAGCATCATGAAATTCAACTTACTGTATGGCATTATGAGTCTTGGAAACTTCCCGATAAATGTCCTTAGTTTCGCGCTTCACTTCCTTCTCTTGTAACTAAAGGGAGGCCAACAGATATAAATATATTGCTCATACGAGTTACAAGTACGATATGCTGATTTAGGCTATGCTTGCTTGAAGTGGAAATGGCCGTATGGGCAGGTAGAAAATAAAGCCCATTTTCCCTCCAAGCAAGCATAACATGAGTGTAATCAAGTAGGGAAAAATGAAAGTGATGCTTAATTGCTTACATGTCTCGAATTACAACCCTCTGAAACTAAATTCAATTTTTCAGCTTCCATAGCTTTTGTCCTTGCAAGTCCTTTAGGTTCAGGAATAGTCCAAATCCTGTAACACGTGTAAATTTCTCATTAGAATAGTGCCATTAATACTATATCACAAACTAGTTGCCATGTTAACGTTTAATCTGATGCAAAGTATAGATACATTATGATCTTTCTAACCAAAATATTTGAGTCGTTTTAAAACTTCAAGCCGCATTAAAAAAAAAAAATTAATACACCTCCAAAGACGTTGGACTATGCTTAATAAATAACAAGGCAGTCCAAAAATTAGAAGTTCATCCTTTGAAGTAATAAATCTAAATTAACAGCCTCAATTTCAACCACCTAAGGATAAACTGAGAATGCCAATTAATAATCAGATTTCAGATGTATCTTCCTCATTGAGGAAATTGGGGGAATGGTGGATGATGGAGGAGACATGTAGCAATTTTACGATTTTTTTTCCTTTCAATCTTTTTTTTTTTTTTTTTGCATTTATTTATTTATTTTTAACCAAATGAGCGGTATTTGAACTTGCAGATAGCTACCTAAAAAACAGTAATGACCAAGAATTAGATTATCACGATATTGGCAGATTGAGCAGAGCTATTGGACCAGAGTTGACTGGTCTTTATAGCCAATTACTGGATGACCAAAGGCATGGCATCTCAAACCCAAAATTTATATCGCCGATATCATTCATCCCAATCGATATCAGATCTTATCCCGCTTCCGCTATGAATTGTGATGGACATATAATAATAAGTATAAAAAGCAGAGGTGAATCCGAAATCAAATGTTTCTGAATATAAAAACCTAAATTCATATTAATTGGAAGATGATCCAAATTGGAACATCTTAAGTTCAAATCGTTCAAATTGAGAAATATCCAGAACTCTGAAGTCTTGTAAGTCAATCAATGAAACAATTGAAAACACAGTAACTAATTAATTATAAGAATGAAGTATTATGAAGATCTGAGAACACAAAGTGTAAGATAGACCGTCCTCAGTAGACTCAGAAACCCACGAAAGGATTGCTTCAACGCATTTTCAAAAACAAAATTAGTCAAATTCTCGAAAGCCCAGAAGAAATTCTCTTTCGAAAATAAAAAGGGCAATAAAAGACAATACAGAGGAGTTCGAGACCTATTGGTGAAGACCATCCCAGCACAAAAGCTTCCCAGACACAAGAAAAGAGCCCATTTCTGGGACACAACGCTTCTGGAAGATTGCTCTCCTTTGCTTTTCCAAGTCATTTTTTCCTTCAAATTATACTCCAACTTCGGACTCAATAGACAAAGGCCATGTGAAATACTAGGTTCACCAACCAAATCGAAGAAACTCAAGAGCAGAGGAAGCGCAAGCAATCAAGTATGCAGTAAAGAAAGCAAATACGAAAGCAAGATCCTGAACTGAAGTACAAGAAGAAGAAGGGCCAGAAAGGCGTAGAAACTAGAGAGAGAAAGAATCAGAACAGAGAGGTGCTCTCTATTTGCAGCTTCGTGTTTGTTCCTTTCTTAAGCCTTCGCTTTGCTTTGCTTTCTGCTTTCTCTCTCTAAACTCTCTCTCTTTGCAGGTGAGGGACGTTGAACAGAAGTGAGAGGACTCACTAACCGCCCTCTCTTATATTTTCATATTACCAAACTGTCCTTATCGCACCACCTATCATTTAATGAGCACCCAGTAACAGTTTAATGCAATGACATTAATACCCTCACTCATTTTTCATAATTTGGAGTTTGTCTCCGCCCAACGTGTCCATGTTCTCTCTTCACTGGCAGTCTCGTAGAGAATTTGTGCTACCGTATCTGTACCTTGACACGCGTGCTTTTTCTTTCTTTCTTTTCTTTTATACAATATTTTTTACATTAGTTTGCACGTCAGAGTAATAGTTTTTATATTACATTAATCTTAAGATTTAAAATCAAATAGTTAAGGTTAAAAAAAATACATATATGACCATCAAACTAATCCTTAAAAGATAACTCATGAATTAGTGTCTAGATGTCTTCAAATGAATCCGTTTAATATCTTTAGAAATAGAAAGGTAAATTATACATAATCCTGGTTTCTTTATTTTTGGTTGCCTCAATAGGTTTTTTATTTACTTTAATGATAAATTAAAAATAAAATATTTGGCGCGTTCAGTTATAATATAATTACATAATTTTAAAATTATTTTTTATTAATATTTAAAATTACAAAACTATTATAAATTAACGTATAAATTTAAAAATTTATATACAATTAATATTTAATAATTAATAAATTTATATGTCAATAACATATAACAAAATTTTGATCAACAAGTACATAAAAAATGACACATAAATTAAATTGATAAAAATTAAGTCTTGGCATCCCCATTTATAAATGTTTAAATCCTCTTAAACCAGAAGCTTCATATTGTTTTTAACTCTTCCTAACCAAAATTAATTAATGAAGTGACCAATTGAATAGTCTCCTTAAAAAATCAAGGATATTCGAAAATAATGTTTTGAATTAGATCTGTGTCTATTTTTCTTAGATCTAGGCATGCCATTTGTGCTAAATCATAGTTCTGAAAATTTTTAATATCTTGTTTTCTAAAAAAAAAAAAAATTCCGTTTGTGATCTATATAAAATGAAAGGTAATTCTATATATATTGGTTGCCTCCATTTATTAAAAGGATTTTGCTTTTATGGTAACCAACCTAACTTTTTCCATGACAAGGATATATGTATCTATCCTCGAATTTGCATATCTTTTGCTTGAAATTTTTGGATAAAAGGTTGATATGGTTAGAGAATAAAGAAAAATAAAAGATGGAGAGTGACATATCTAGAAAGGTTCCCAAGTTGCACGACTTGGGGGGTAGGGAATCTAAGTGTATTCTTTTAGAAAAAAAAAAATCTATAGTATAAATCATTTATTTATTTATTAACTTTAACATTACGAAGTCATATAAAAAGGTTTGAAAATAAATAAATAAATAAATAAAGGTGTATGGTTTAAATTTGGAGTGCAAAGCAGGAATGGAATCAAGTGACAGACAAGCACTGCATGGAAACAGAGTTGGCTTTAATTTACTTGTTGTCATTGGTTGGTAACAAACGGAATCTTATCCTCCACGCTAATTGTGATTAATTAAGTACTTTCACTTATTTAATTATCATTATTCCTCTTTCACTAATGCATTAGGCTAATCATCGTAATTAGTCCCAGACTTCGACCATTTCAACTAGGTTTGTCTAGTTTGATTTGGATCTCAATTTCATTTAATACAGTTTCGTCTAATCTAATTTTATTTTTTTAATATTGTTTTCAATTATTCATGTTTATTTCTTTAATGTAAGTATTTAAAATAATAATTCTTTTTAAATCTTAATTCTTTTCCATTTCATCTATTTTTAAATATTTTTTTATTGCACTTTTAAGAAAGAAAATTTTGTTTTCTAATTAAAAAATTTTATTGCATAGGTCAATTTATTAATTTGCCAAAAAAAAAAAAAGACACGACTCTCTGGTATTTAAAAATGGTCCAACTATAAATCATGCAGACGTACAACTTGTTGGAAATAGACATAAAATGATAAAATAATAATAATGATTTTCTGAAATCACTATGGCATGGTATTGGATAGACGGTTGGATGTGATAATACTAATGATTTTTTTAATCTTTTTTTTTTAATGTTTAATAACGGATTTATCACTAATGATGGCGTAAATATGGTAATAGCGATTTGCTAGCTAAATCAACTATTCAGAAGATGTCTTCATTCCGTTAGATTTTATTATCCCCATCTTCTTTCAATTTTATCTTAGTTTTCAATTTTGGACCACATTTGCAGATGGAAAGCCAATTGAAAATGTAATAAGAAAGAGAAAAAGAATATAATGAAATAGAACAAAAAAAATTATTGTAAAACTTTGTTTGATATGATGAAAATAGAGGGTAGAATAAAATTATAAAATATATTTGGTATAATAAAAATAATAATAAAAAAAGGAATTGTAATAAAATAGAATAACCAAAATACCCCTCAGTTAATCGGTAGGGAATATGTGAACAAGGGCAAAATTATAATCTCCACTCCATCACATCTTTCCTTCACATGCTTTCCATGGATCAAAGGCAAGAAACCACCTATCCATACCAACAAGAATGCAGCTTCCATCGAAATCCCCTTGCACCAAACATTCTTCCAAGTTTTCCTCATACATCTTCTCTTCCCATCGCAAAAGATTTAAGCATACCAAACATGGCCTTAGTTTATTTTCTTGTACTTCATACATTTTTTGTCTATTTTCATTGTATTTTTTTTATGAATTTAAGTATGATTTCTCAAATATTAATTGATTAATATATTATGATTAAATTAATATTATATATATATATATATATTCAATCTAAAATGTCATCCATAATATACTTATAATTTTAAATGTATGAGTACATCTAATTATAATATAATAATATAATAAAAATAATTATATATCTATATTATAACTAAATGCATTATGCACCCAAGATTTTATCTCAATCTAAATAAAAAAAGTACTAAATTGGTTATTTATTTTTACATTTTAAAACAATTTAGTCTCCCATAAATAATTGTAACAAATCAGTCTCTCAAAAATAAAATAATTAATTTTGTACAAATTTAAATTTATGAGAAATTATTTTTGTATAAATTTAAATTTTTTAAAAAATAATTTATCATAATTAATTTATAAAAGATTAAATAATCACAAAATATAAAAATGAGGGATCAAATATATATTTTACTCAAATATAAACATCTAAACATATTAATTTAAATTGTGGGCGTTCAGTAATTATCCGAAATCTTTTTCACCGAACAGTTAGTTGGCCCAGTGCACGTGGCCACATCTAAGCACCGTGCAACGCGGAGCGCTTCTTCGATGAGAGACTCGAATATGGGGGCCCACATCACGAGGATATCTGACACGTGTCATGATGCGGTGAGTCCCACTCTCAATCTGACGTCTCCTCCGCCAATGAAAAAGGGATATCTCACCGTTAGTCTAAGGAGGGCAATTTCGTCATTTAATATGGGGTCAGAGAGGCATCGTACTGACGGGACTCCTCAAGTTTTGGGATAATTGTTCTCGAAAACATGCCTTCTTCCTAATTTAATGTTAATGTTGGAGTTTATAGATTTACTAAAATCCGACATGACAATAATAAAAGAATAATTTTTTGAAATTAATTGTAGTATAAAAGTTCTGATGTACTATTGAAGTTCATTAGTCGGCTCCAAAGAATCTGCTCCCCTTAAACATCGAAAAATTATAAATAAGCGGTTAATAATAAGTAAATGCTTAATTATAATAATATTTATAGCCGAAGAAAGCTTAAGCTATAATGTACTTGTAGATTGGTTATCACTTCTATGAGATTCCATGCCAATCTCCTTTCTTCTTCCTACGCAAATGCCTATTCTAATCAAACTTCAAGGAGATTGATTAGAGATTTCAAATTAAATTTTGAGAATTTTTGAAGATATAATTGAAAATTACTCCATTGATGAAAAAAATTAATGTTTAGAGTAAATTATATATATGAAAAAGTAAATAACACTTAATCTCCTTCTCGTATTAAAAATATTATCAAATTCTTCGACCTTTTACATACTACAAATATTTTTTTTAATTTGTCCTTTTATTAATTAATGAAGTGACCTTTTTATATTATATAAAACTATTATTTTATTCTTAATATAACAATAAAATAAAGACAACTAAATTGATATTAACTTTAACATTAGAATGTGATTTTATTCTTAATATTACAATAATAATGAAGTAATTTTAATTATTTTTTAAATGATCACTTATTGTGTAGAAAACTAATTTTATTGATATTAGTGAATGTTTTTGCAATATGTATGAAATGTCCAGAGAGTCAAATTATATATTCAAAACAAAAATATGATGGTGTAATTCAATCAAATTGCAAGAGAAATTGGTGTAATTTAAATTAATTATTTTTTTCCAATTAAGATTTTCAAATGTGAAATTATACATTTCTCAACTAAAGCAAGTTTCAAAATACATTAGACATACACATTAAGTAACATGAACATACAACTAATCAAATTTAACTTCAGAGTTCGTGTATTAATTATAGAAATAAAAGAAGTAAGTACATGGAATCAATGATTACGTGTATTATGAAGCTCATATGAAGACTGTAGGCATGCATGTGGTTCAAAGCATGAAAGCACGTTAACAAGAAAGCAGTGTATAGGGCACTGAGCAAGGATCCACGTGTTCCCATAATTCAAAACCAGGTTGAAGACAACCCTCACATGTTATGTATTAATTGGTGCTGGTCTCTCAGGAACAGTTTCATTATATTCAATATCTATATATATATATATATATAGAGAGAGAGAGAGAGAGAGAGAGAGAGAGAGAGAGAGAGAGAGAAAGAGAGAGAGAGAGTTGTGTCTGTCCACCCCAGTTAAGGGACATATATATTTAATATGAATTCGATTTTAATTTGAGGAAGTCAGTATTACGTTGTATTGATAAACTATAGTTTATGGTGAACATTCATGCATGTGATTTCAAATTAATCCACATGCATGCATTTAAATTAACTTATCTCCATGTTATGGAAATTATGTTTTGCAAATTAATTTATGCCTGTGTTTTAGAATATATACATCATGTAAGTCTTTCGCAAACCTCTGAAAGCTTCTGGTACTACCAAATTTGCGTAGAAAAACGTAATTAAACTCTATTACATTTGTTTTTTTTAATTAGAGCTCATTAATTATTGAACAGGTGATTACAAATTTGACATGAGTTTTGAAGGTAACAAATTTAAAACCCTACAAAGAGTTAGATGCTCAAGCTCAATATAATTGGAAAGCATACAAATGATTAAGTTTGATATGTACTCACAATGACAAATAGTTATGCTCAATAATCATCATGGAATGAAAAATAGATTATCAAGAACGGATCTAAAATTGATAAGTTAGGGGCATAATCGCCCTCAAGGGTAGATTTTTTATATATGATGATATAATAATCTCTTGTATGACGTAGAGATTAATAATTTTTATCACTATATGTAATTAATTATTTTCTCTTTAAAAGATGGTATAATATATTTCGCCCCAAGCTTTTTTTTCTAGTTTCTTCGTGGTGATCATTATTCATGATGAACGCAGAAAAAGGGTGAAAAGTAATAAAACCACAAAAAGAAAGAAAAATTAACCTCATCATCGAAGTGTTAGTTAATATTTGTCTTGACATGAATATTATTGGGGTGGGTGGGGGTGATGGTAGGTATTACAATATCCAAATTAAATGGCATTAATTTGAGGGACATGGTAAGCTTGTCTCCAGTCTCCTCCATGAGACTTTTGTATTTAGAATACGAACGCTTATAAGAGAGTGGGGTCAAATTGAGCATTTGTCATTATAAGTAAGGACGAGATTTAAATTCATTATTCAAGACCAAGAGACAAACAATTCCCAGAAAAATCCAACCCATTTCTGCTCTTGAGTTGAGACGCATTCAGTTTTGCAGTTTTTCGTGTGAGTACCAATAAGAAAGAGATAATCCTTTATGGGACTATAATAAGCATAATAATAATTAAAATTTTAGTTAATTAATGTCCTCTTTTTTAATATAAATCTAAATTACACAACTCTCCCTTTATTTTAAAAATATACACTTCTCTTTTTTTTTATGAAATTAAAAGATGCATTAGACTCGCCTCCTTTAGCAAAAATAATAATAATGTACCAAGTATTAAATATGCATTTGACTAATATAAAAATAGTTACTTTTTTAAAATCAGAATAAATTAAATTTATAAGTTTTAACACAAAATAAATAACATTAAATTCAAAGTAAAAAAAAAAAATTTAGAGAGAGAAGTATAGTTGCTTGGAATAGGAATCTTTCTCACTTTGTAAGAGTTTAGTACCATCCTTCTTTCTCTCTTGAAGCAACCCAAAGCTGCCACTACACCCCAACCACCTGTGGGTTGGTGGCTTTGTGCCCTCTATTCATTGCTTTCTCAGACAAAGCTTCAATGCCTTCCCTCTCACTCTCAAGGTTTCCTTCTGTCTTTCTCTTTAAATTTAACCCCAAAAAAATACAAAAAACAAAATCAAAGAAAAAGCGTGATATCGTCCTCAACATACCCTACAGTGCACAGTCAAAAAGCGATCTTGTTCTTTAAAGAATTTGCCAAATTGCAACTTCAGGTCCACCATTGTTCCACTCTACAGAAATAATTACACTTTTTAAGCAGACATTGGGCTTATGATAAGATCATCATTGATTGTCCACATTGTTCTCATCATATTTTCACCTTTTTAAGAGGCAGATAGATTTTGAAGTGCAATATTAAAGATGATACCTATGCCTATGAGTTAGATCTTTGGTGCTAGAGGTAAACTTTGTCTCATGATTCAATTTTCATAAAGATCTGCCATTTTAAAACATGGAGGAGCACTGAAGCTGGGTCTCTAGGACCCACTAAATTTACTTTCCACACCCTGCTTTTTCTAAGATTTCCTAAATATATTCTATAGACATAAGGAAACCTAAGTTGCTCTGCTTTCACATGTTCACACTCATGGCCAAACAAAAAGATGTCCCCTTCTAGATAATTCCAATAATACTTTATGCAATGTATTGAATTAGTTCAACTAACCAAGAAAAAAAAACTAATCTTTAGAGCATTATGTCCCACTACAAATTTCTTCTCTTCTCTGTTATAAAAAGTAATTTGCATTATTTTTCTTTTGAGACAAATGAATGCCCTTATCAAGGGAAAGACCCATCCGTGAAGTGCAATGTGACCCACAGTACAATTTGGGCCTTTCATCAATGACACAAATTAATGCCCTTATCAAGTGGCCTTCACCTTCTGCCACTGCCTACCATTTGGTCCATTTCATCGTCCCCACCACACCATTTTGATTCTAAGGCAGAGTCCTAGTTGGGAGGACCACAGTTGATTCTATGCATTCTTACAGTTAGGGACAGTAAGGAAATTTACTCACTTTTAATGGAGTGGGAATAAATGTAGAAGTGAGTAAAAAGTAATGTCATTATCAGTCACTGGCATGAAAGTGTTGAGCAATTTTCAGGAATGACCTTCACTCTCTTGCATTGCAAAGCAAAACACTTCTTTAATTGACCCCTTCATGCTGAGCCTGTTGGAAGGAGGAAAATGAAGTACTTTTCATAAAGCAGGAATTTACTTGAATTGAATTCTGATTTCAAGTATCATATATTTTACTTAGTAGCCTTAAGACACTCCTATTTCTCTGGAAGCTTTCTCTTTCATTGCAGGGGTTCTCATTGAAGGATCTTCTATCCTCCACTTCTACGTTAATGAATATCATTTTTCATTTAGTATTTTCACTAATTCAATGTATGTATGTACTTCTTCCAATCCTCAGCCGTTTATTAATTCACCATATCATCTTCATCATCATCTTTGTTATCATCTTCCTCCAATTTTAATTTCTCTTATGTATGAAACCAAGCTTTGATACCATTTTGTAGGAAGGAGAAAATAAAGGCATCAAAACAAGTCGGTTTGAGCCCATTTAACTCATATAAAAGGTAGGTTGGATTGAAAGATTCTTTGAAAACTTGTTTAGTATATTCCTATCAACCCGACCTATTTAACCCATAAGTTAAACAAATGAGTTATCTATCTTTTTTTTTTATATTTTCTACTCACTTAATCCAACACTTTAATCTACTGCACTTTTTTATTTAGAGAAAAAAAAATTAACCCTAATATATATACTGTATTAGCTCTATTATTTTGTAATTTGTCTGACTTGAATATTCTGTACATAATTATATTCTTATTATTAATAAATCATTGAATTATTATATTACTTTGATTGTTTTAATATGTTGAAACTTGATTTTTATTTTAGTTATTTTATTTATTTATTTATACTCATATAAAAATTGATTGATTAAACAAGACATATACTCAAATAAAGCTATATTTAAATCTTTATAATATTTTTTTTATTTTTTGGTAGGTTAAACGGACCAATCCACTTAACTCACCAGATGGGACAAATTAAAATTTTTAACCAACCATTTTATGGGAACCCATCAGTTCAGGTGAGCTAAACTGACTCACTTTAACACTTGTAAGAGAGTAAAAAAAAAATATTTAATGAGATAGAAATTCACTTATATTTAAACTGACTTACTTTACTTCTATTTCATTTTCTTTTCCTTGAATTATTTCTAATGCTAAGGTACATCGGTTATAAATGAAAACATAAAGTGACCTTCTAGTTACATAAACCATTACTTAGATTCTCTTACATAAATCATACTTATCTTTATACACGAACCACATTAATCTTTGTATAACCAAGCACAAAAATATACACACATATTAAAATTAACCATTTAAATATATATATTGTAGCGAGTAAGAAATTTAAAGCATTCCCAGTGCATATGATGTTAAACTTCATCATTACGGTCAAAAGGTTCAACTTTCTTTTAGGTTTCATTTTGGAGAAGTATGTATATGTATGCATGTGCCGACAAACTACAAGGAAAGGGTTTTCTGATCGCTAATCTCGGAAAGTTTCCTGACTCATTCATTATCTAACATGAAAGTGACATTTTAATACAAATTAGCATCGCTTACATCTCCATCATAGTTCCCAGCTTACTAAGAAGTCATCCTCACGCTTCAATGGCTTCCAGCTGTGGTCCTGATGTTACTTCTGCTCTAAAATCAACTCCACAAGGAGGCACTGCCACAAACACTGCCTCTTTCAAATTACTTGTAATTCCCTTATCATATGGGTTTTTACAGCCCACATAACGTTCCCGGAAATTTTCATAAGCTGTCTGCAAGGAAAGAAGAAAAAGATAATGATATTTTTAACCCGTAAATTATTAATTTAACTTTCACTTATCAATTGACTTTTAATTTAAATTTTTATTTTTAATTTAATCTCTTATTTATGAGTTTATTTTTAATATAATTTCTTGTTGATCTCTAATATTAATTTAATATTTCACTTATGAGTCATCCTTAATGCAATCGTCCAATTATCTAAATATCATGACATTTAGTCCATCAGTATTTGACTAAATTTGGTCCACATGGGTCAATATTTAAATTAGTAAGAGACTAACCAAATTTAGAATGAATTGATGAATGAGGGAACAAATTGAAAATGACTTAATAAATGATAGACTAAATTGAAAACAAATTAGTGAGGGATTAAATTAAAATTTTATTAATAAATAAGGGACAAAATGATGTTTTAGTCTAATTTTAACCCACAAAGAAGGGAGCAATAATTTTTTATTTTTTTTGGCTTTTGTCATCATTATGTATTAGTTGCTTTTCACATTGCAATCAACAAGATGTGAGACTCAAACTGACCTCGTTTATGGCTATCAAATATACATGGTAGATAGCAAGGCCTCCTAAAAACCCAGAAGCACTCAAACAAAATGCAGCCAATGCTAATGTTTCTGGGCAATTCTTTACCATTCCATAAAGTCCATCACGGTTCTTCAACATTCTTTGGTTGAGTCTCCAGCAAGAGAAAGCAAATATGTATACAAAGAAAATTAAGGCAACTATCACAAGTGCCACATAAAACTGATGGTTCCTCTGCATAATTCAAGCATCAAAGTTAGAGTGCTTCAGAGAGGTATGTATGTTAAGGTAGTAAATTGTAATCAATCAACTATACCAGTGCAATACATTGACCAATCCAAGGGCTGTGGTGGTCGAATCTCTCAACACAATTGTCACAGATAGCACAGTGGCAACTCCTGGGTGGCCGAAATATCTTACATATTCGACAGTATTTTAATTTCATTTCTACCCCATTGATCGTTACTTTCTTGCTTCTAATGTTATCACCATCACCAGCCAGGAGCACTCAAACAAAATGCAGCCAATGCTAATGTTTCTGGGCAATTCTTTACCATTCCATAAAGTCCATCACGGTTCTTCAACATTCTTTGGTTGAGTCTCCAGCAAGAGAAAGCAAATATGTATACAAAGAAAATTAAGGCAACTATCACAAGTGCCACATAAAACTGATGGTTCCTCTGCATAATTCAAGCATCAAAGTTAGAGTGCTTCAGAGAGGTATGTATGTTAAGGTAGTAAATTGTAATCAATCAACTATACCAGTGCAATACATTGACCAATCCAAGGGCTGTGGTGGTCGAATCTCTCAACACAATTGTCACAGATAGCACAGTGGCAACTCCTGGGTGGCCGAAATATCTTACATATTCGACAGTATTTTAATTTCATTTCTACCCCATTGATCGTTACTTTCTTGCTTCTAATGTTATCACCATCACCAGCCTCTTCTGAAAGTTCTTGTTGATTTCTAGGAATAATTCCTGGGTCAATTGCGCTAACCAGAATCAAGTTGACAAGAACCTGCATCGAAGGAAATTGATTATATGACTTCAACTAGCTATGTGACAAAATCCTTGTTTAATGTCACACTCAATGCGTAAAGCAAACTTAAAAATTTTGGATACGTGGTCCATTTCTTAAACTACCACTACTTTCCTCAACGGAGAAAGTTCAGACTACGAAAAATTAACAATGACGTGGGTTAGGGGGACCAACGATGAATGTCATGATCACAGAGAACGCAATAATAAGGGCAGAGGGACGAGGAAGATCTTCCCGAACATATCCGGCAAAAATCCAACTAGAAAGAACTACAGAAATAATTGTCAACGTTAGCCCCTTGAGATCTGGACCACATATAAGTCGCCCATGCAAGAAAAAATTCTGCATGAAAAATAACAAATTTCAGTGACAGTCAACAAAACCATTGGCACGTTGTGATATTAGCAATGCGAAATGTACGTTTTTCCCAGGCCAAATTTGGTAAGCTCTAATTCTATCTGATTTTTCACTGGAGCCGTATTGAAGCAGTTTATCCTGAATAACCCTCTTCATTGCAATGCATTTCGCATTTCGTCTTAAGTATCTACGGAACTCCCAATGTTACAAGCATAGTTCTGTTCACCTTTTTTACTGCCACATCTTTCCAAGGTTTCACTTTCACCAGCGTCGTCCACTTTCCCAGATGAAGCAACGGGTTTCATCACTTCTATTGTAATTTCTCTTGGTTCCATTTGTAAATCATTGCCTTTTATAAATAACCAACTTTCGGTTTTTTTGGGACAGATATTAACCAACTTTTGACAATAGAGCAGGCGGTTACATGCCTAATTGCAATTGTTTAAGGAGCCATAATTGGCCCTTTGATTCTTAGGCCCAATTTTATCGGACAGTCGTCAACATATAAATTTCCTACATAAGCCCACCATCATGAAACGTTGAATAGATTCTTTATTGCAGAAGAGACATTTTCATAAGAACATATGATCCACGTAATAGGGAGGATTCTTCATTTTCACATCTAAAAATCTCTCTCCTTCTGTCCCTCTGAGTCTCTCTATCTGAGATCCAACAAAGGCATTATATAAGAAAATATCATTCAATATGACAACGAGGATACTTCTTTTTCATATCTAAATCTCTCTCCCTCGAGCTCTCTGTCTCTATCTGAGATTCATATCCGTAACAAGTTACAAAAATTCCGTATCAAACAAGAATAAACCCGTTCCAACTAACAAGTGCAAGAATGCCTCAAAGGTGCGCCACAATAGGTGCAAGGAAACCACAGCTATAGGAGATTGCCACTCCATTGGACCAAGAAATCTGCTAATAGAAATTGAAATCAGCCCCGTTTGATATTGTAAAGCGAGTTGCATCCAAGAGGTTATGAAGTCATTTCAAAGTATTACCGTTGTACAGTAAATTACAGTGACAACAGCTGTGACTTATGATCAATGCCATTGAAGATGAAGGTCCCAGACATTGGTACAAATTGCCTTGTTATAAGCTGCAAGGAACGAAGTAATGTATTTCCAAATCCAAGATTTTATCATAAGAAAGAACACAAACAACATGAATAATTAAAAATATTACCAAATTGTAATGGCTATTCGGAATTCTGAAACTTACAATATGGAAACTTTTCTTTTCAAGATGCCAATTGGAATTTTAACGCTTCCTCCAAAAGGTTACTTTGTTTTCATCAAGGAAAAAAAAGGACATCTTTTAGTTGGACAGCATTGTTCATTAAGAATAGTACTAATTTGGCTTTTATTATAATTATTATTGAATTTGATAGAGTTAGCAAAGAAAAATGAAAAAGGTACTCTAAATTTACAAAATTAAAGTCTACATGTATTTTTGAATAACCCGGTATTTAAAACCCGGCTCCTAGATGCCGGATATTCCAAGTATGCTGAGTCTTGCCAGTTTTCACTGGTCCAAATTTCAGAGATTCAATAGGGTGACCAATACTGTTAACCTTGCTGAGTACCAATTCATTCGCTCAGACCAGTCTAGGTAATAGATCATTGCTTTTATGTGAACTTTCCACGGCTAGAGACTGTAGAAGTTCAGAATGGACAGAACTAAGAATTAAGCCCATTTCTTGTATATAAAGAAACCTAAGCTTCGAAGCAAACAAGCCAAGCACACTTTTTCATTTTTATTTTCTCTTTTGGCAATGTGAATTAGATACATAGCATGACTTTCCTGACAGAAGCAAAGCTTTCAGACTTCACTTAGTTTAGTTTTCCCAAATCACATAATTTTTTATAATATAAACATAAAACAGAACTAACTGTTCAAGATTAGAGGTAGAATTGCATACCTTGATCACTTCTTGCGATGCAATCCCTCCAACCAAAGCAGCAACAGCATGGAGCTCTGCAGCACCAAAACGGCACATCTCATTTATAAGGTCCTCTGCCAAAGTGGCGCCATTGCATCCCAGGTCACTAAGTAGGCCACTAGCTGTACTCTTCAGTCTAGGTATGTCCTCATCCATCGCACTGCAGAACATTAACCGTAAAAGCAAGAGACAACCTCAATAAACAATCCCAATATAATATAAACAGAAAAATATTTAGAACTTCAAAAGTAGGTCTTACCTGTCAAATTGCCCAGGAAAACTATTGTAATTAGCAGCAAACCGGTCAACAGCACGAAGCAAAATATAAATTCCAACAGCAGTGCTGCCACACATATAAAAAGGACACCAGTTTTTCAGCAAGAACAGTCCTCACTTGTTAATGTTTTTCCCCTTGTCCAGAAGCAACAATAATAAACATAGACTAAACCTGTAATCCTCATCAGTTAGATACTTCTGTAACTCAGGTAGGTTTGGAGAATTAAACTCATCCTCAATCAAGCGGTACCTGCAAACCTACAAAGTAAAGATTAGTATTCATTCGAAAACTTAAGCAAACGTCCCTCTGCCTGCAATTACTCACACAAAATTCATTATCTTTGATTAATATTAGACAAAGTTCTATGGGGGAAAACAGAGGGT
Source organism: Delonix regia (assembly GCA_037074485.1). Lineage (NCBI taxonomy): Eukaryota > Viridiplantae > Streptophyta > Magnoliopsida > Fabales > Fabaceae > Delonix > Delonix regia. The sequence continues at coordinate 12,158,343 of CM073456.1, read as the reverse complement.
CTCCTTGCAATATACTCAACAACATGCGTTGAACTCATCCACATCAACAACAACAATAATAAAAATCTCTACCATGAACAAAGACAAAGAGAGCCTGGAGAATTTTGTATTCTTTTTTTGACTCAAAAATTCAAAATACAACACAGTTCTATAAAATGTATATTAAAGAAATCAAGAAAAGCCACAAGGTTATAATTTTTTTAAAAATAAAATTGAAAACTATATCCCCAAATAAGGTTATTACAACATTCAGGTGTAATTAAGTAACAACATATGGAGCACTGAGATTGTATATTATGCATGCAGAATCAAGAACCTAAGCAAACCTGGAAATTTTGGTCACAGAACAAATTAAAGCTGGTCATTCTTATAATACTTTCATTTTTGCAATCTATAATCAATTTGACTTCACAGTTTACACACTTACCTTGAGCTTTCTTGCGTTTTTACAGAAGCTTTTAATTGTTGTCCTTGGAATGCTATTTGAATCTCTTCCAATTTTTTTCAAAAGGCTTCTCACCACTCGCTCAAGTATAACAAAATCAGCCTCAGCCTTGGCTTGATAGATATTCTGCAAATTCACATACTGCCTGCAGGAGGGTAGATACGATTCTGGTAAATAATTTATCTTCATTTTAGAGGGAAAATAGATAATATGAAGAGATTTGGCTACTAACTCAGTAGTAGACGTCATATCTGGTATAGATCCTTCAAGGGGCGTCTCCCCACCACCTTCATTTGCAATGAATTCCTGCAGAGCGATAAGAAATGTTCAATCATGCAACTAACTCATAAGCACACAAACAGACAGGGATATAAATTCCTGCAAAACAATGAGAAAAACATATATCCAGTTACCAAACTTCTATTAATCTTCCTGTCTAACAGTTTCACAGGCTTTACTCAATTACCATCTAATAATGAAACTTATTGCAATATAAAACAAGATAGAAAGTGTGGCCTTGTCAAGAGAAGAAAATTATATGAGGTCAAAGATGCAGTCCCAGGAGCACAAACCTTTAGAGCTGCCACCAACACCCAAAAATCTGATGAATTAGAGTCCAGCTCAGTAGAGCTGTCATTGATTAAGTGTTGCAAATCTAAACCTGAAAATGTACATGACATGGATTTTTAGTCTAATATAACTTCAATAGGAAATGGGGCTGTAAATGTTCAACATAGTTAAAAACTCACAGTGAAACTAATTATTAATTATTTTATGAAAATAATTGAGAACTTGAATAGAGTTTACCATAATAACCCTCACCTCCAACCAATGATCATAGACACTTTCTTAACAAACATTTAAAGTTTAAGATTGTCAATTTTCGAATATATAGAAACAAATGTCTCTGCCCATAACTTACATACGAAAGCTCAAGAATTAGGAGTTTAAAACCTGAAACTTGCCATTCAAATGATTTCAACAGTTCTTTATTTTGTTCACCTCCCACTCAAACCCTCCAAGGTTTTCATAAGATTCTAAGCTAAGAGATTATAAAAGAAAGTATTTGTCATGCCATCCAAAACTGATTTGTGAGGTGCTAAGACTTCTTTGTGAATTAATTCAAGAAAGTGGAAGTTACAACAAACTAGCTTTTATTTGTTCTGGTCATCACGCTGAACTAGAACACTTTTCAATGTTATAAAGGAGGGACAATTATTTTCTTAAGCCTTAACATGCCAAGTACTACCAATAAATACAAAAAGATTATTCAAGCAATATTTGATCCTGTCAATAGATCTCAAGCTTCTTCTTGAAGGGAAGAAAAGGTCAGAGTATTGTTTATACGCAGCAAATATTGGATGACAAAAAAGTTACTGGAGTTAAAATAATATACTTACTAATTCCTCGAGGAGCAAAGACTTTGAACGAGGCCTCAATAGCTTCTTTATAATTATCTTCATCTTGTCCAATCATCCTAGCTTTGATAAGCTCCTAAGTTGATCACGTTGAAAATTAGTCATATAACAAGAACACCAGTATATGAAAAGGATATAAGAAAACAGAGGCAAGCAACAAACCTTGAACTCCTTTTTCTCTTCCCTGGTTGACGGAAGTGCACCTCCGTGGCTTTTGGCCCACTCATCAGCCATCTTGACAAGTATTATAACATACGGTACATGCTTGTGGACTACAGGATCTTGTACATTCAAATCAATGCCTTCTGCAAAGCTATAGCGGGCAAACATGAAATGAGAATATCAAGTGGAGGACCATCTCTATGCTCTCAGCAAAATAGCAATGTCGGTTGGCAAGTGAAAATTTTGAACTCTAAATGAAATGAACAGCTATTACCTCTTGAGCTCAGGCCATGGATTATTCAACCGGAGATCATCCAGAAAATGCTCAGGCTTTGATTCAATCACAGTATGTTCCTAGTAAAACCAACAAAAAGTATATTAGCCTTAGTATAAGAAATAGTTTGAAATTGAAGTATACATTGATACTATCTAGGACATAGACTTTTAGTTTTCTAGTTCAGATCTATAACTAGAAAAGCAAGTTACCCAAACTGACAGTCCGTGTATTGCAGTTCCAGCCTTCATATCCCTTGTTATAATTAAAATCAACTTCAAATTAGCCACATTTAATTGTTTTTGTTTGCTCTCTCCTTTACGTGTCAAGTATGAGATTAAAGTAACTATAATGATAAAACTTGATTGTATGTTTCCTCACACATCTGATCCCCCACCAGATGATAAGTTTTTTTTTAAAACAGGATAAGCCAAGGAAAGAAATTTTTTCTTTCTGGGTTATACCCCAATCTTCTGCTGTCTTTGATTTGAACAGCTGGGATTTCCTCTGGGGGTTAGATGTCTCTCTCTGAACCTATTCCTTGGCAGAATGGGGATTTAACATTCCTCTAACTGAAAACATAATGTATCTGATGTTGCGAACATGACAACCAAAAAAGAAAAAATGAAAGAAATATTCATCTAAAACACAATACCTTCAAACTAATTCGAACAAACCCCGTAAGCCCATACGAGCGAGCGAAGATCAACATAACATTTGCCTCCCTACAAATGCGATCAAGCTTTATCATTGAATCTTCCACCAGCTGAAACGTTGATTGAAGAGTTCCATTTAATATATTGCACTTGATTTGAATAAGCAAGGCAAAATACTTATCCAAAACGTAGATTATATAATAGAAAATAATATAATCTGTTGCCAGCATTGTACAAGCATACCTGTGTGGCAACTACTAAAGTAAACTGAGAAAAGAATGAAGGATTTGTCTCAATTAATTCCTCGGGAAACTCTTCTATAAATTTTGCTTTAACAGCATCATTCAGCTCTTGAAGAAAAGAGCATACGCATTTTGCCTTTGACTGCCCAATGCTCAATTCGTCCACTACAAACATGAGACAGAAATGAGGAAAAGAAGAGAAAAGGAACAAAACCAGAAAGCAATAAGAAGATACCGTACCCATAAAATTGTTTCCTAGGTCACCCTCTTCAACTTTAGATCCGTCAACTACAGTGATGCTTCCAACCCCACCAAGAACAAGATTTTTAAGAGTTTCAGAACCCGTTGGACCACAATTAAGCAAGCAAATACTAGATTTCTCAAGGGCTGCCTGTCCCTGCTCGCCCCATATTCTGCATATTCGAATTAAAAATGACGGGTGATAAGATATCTTTAAAAACGCGCCAAAAAACAGGATGGAGAGCAGATAAATCTGAAGATATTAGTTCAAAATTTGAGAACATTTTACAACTACGGAAGCAAAGAACTGAGAATTACGAAGGAGATGAGGAATACAAGAGCAGATAAAAGAAAGGTCTGAAATAAGAAATTTGGGCGATCAAGTATTCGACTTTCTCCAGTGACGAGATAGGAACTAGGACATACATACATGTTACAAGCAAAGATTTATTACAATCACCTTATCACAGCTTCATGCAGTTACCAAAATTATCAATTAGCTGGCATCTTACCTATTTTTATGAGACTGTAAACAATATGGAACTGACTTCCAGCCATAAACACTCTACAAAACCCTTTCAGTGTTCACAAAAGATTTCTTCATCCTCCTTCTTTGACAAGTACGAATGATATCAACCAATTCCAAACATGTTAGGTTTCGAGAGAAAAAGAGAATAGAAAATTATCACATGTAGTCTTTCAGAAGAGCGAGGGAAGATGAAAGATGAAGAGTGGACACGTTTAAGTAGTTCAAGCACACAAAGTTAGGGCGGAGTGGAAATATTAACTAAATGTCGGAAGGCAAAAGAGGAGTTGAACGAAAAAGACAAAGTGGAAGTGAGAGGCAGCACCTGAGCTGGCGATCGTATTTGACCTTGGGTTCGACCATTGTTGTGAGCTTTTTTTCTCCGGCAAACACCACTTTGCTTGCTTACAACGCTGTGCGGGATTGGATTGGAGTAGGACTGGGGCACTGAGACTGAGAATTGGAATCCTCAAACAGGAAAATTAACAGAGCGGAACTCCGGTTCGGGATTTTGACGACGTCGTATTGTCATCTCTACGGATTACTGGGGCTTTTCTATATCAACATTATGGGCGGGATGGGACAGAAATCTACCGTTAAACCCGACAAAAGCCCACGGTGTTTTTTATCTTTTTCACGATTTTTTTCCCGCATAAAATTTAGGCCTGGTTTTTAAAATTTTTGTTATCAAATTTTAAATATTTCTGTTTTCATATTTTTAAATAATATATGAAAAATGGGTTTCCTTTATAACCAAATCACATAATTTCTTTGCTCAATTTTTTTTATTTTAGAGCTAAAATAATTTTAATAATAAATACTTACACATCTTTTAAGGGATGGGGACTAGAATATGTCATGGCCTCCCACCAATGGCAAAGACAAGACTAGAGGTTTAAGGTCCAGGATTAATGAGACTCTATATGCTTTTGAAAAAATATTTGTAAATAAATAATAATAACTAATATTAGATTAAACTAAATATATAAATGTTAAATCATATAAAAGTATACTAAATTTTGTATCTTACAATTGTCCTTTATGAGATTTTATATTTTAAAATTGTTCAACAATCACTTTATTATTAATATTATTGAAAACATCATTTTTAATATAAGTCACTAGACAATCATTTATCCATACATCTCTCGCTCAACTATGTAGTTAATTTTTCACAATCTTAATAATTAAAAATATTTTTTTTATAGTTGTTGTAACTACAGGCAAAATCATTGGTAAATTTAATAACAAATATTTACACAATTTTATAAGGGATGAAGATTAGGATATGTCATGGCCCCCCACCAGTGGCGGAGCCAAGACCCGGGGCTAGTGGAGCGTTCTATGCTTTTGAAAAAATATTTATAAATAAAAAAATAATAACTAATATCATATTAAACTAAACATATAAATGTTGCACATAAAAATTCACTAAATTTCGTAACTTACAATTATCTTATATGCAATTTCATATTTTGAAATTATTCAACAATTACTCAATTGTCAATATTATTGAAAACATCCCTCTAATATAAGTCACTAGATAATCATTTATTTATGCATCTCCCATTTGACGGTGTAATCGAGTTTTCATAATATTCATAGTTGAATATACTCTTTTTACAATTGATGTGGCTACAGTCAAAATCAGTGCTAACTTTAATAACAAATAAACTAATGGATAAACATGTCTTTCAATCTTAACTAACTCATTTACAAGACAACTAATTCCTTTTAAAGATACTAATTTAGCACTACTACGTCTATCAATGATGTAAGCTCAAGTTGATTATCAAGCAACACTAAATTAGTTGAAGAAAATTCCCATAGATAAAACCTTACAAAGTCAATTAACTTGTTCTTATCAAAAGCTGAAAGCAAATTACATGGATTCAAACAAGCCATACAAAAAAGCAATCTTGTATTTATCTAAGTAAAATGATCATTTAGTTATTGAAATTTCATGTCTACAACAATGTAAAATATTTCAACATGATAGTAAACCTGATCATTAAGTCAAACTTTTAAAAATCGGGCTAAAAAAAAAGGCTCAAACTTGTATTTTGATTAAGTTATTTTATTTGAGCTTTTATCATTATTTTTTAGGTTATGCCTATTGAGCCAATTAAACTTTTTAAAGAACAATCAAATCAATTTGTTACTTAAGACTATAGATAACTAAAATAAATAATTGTTATTATTACATATAAAATTATATATAAAAAAGTTGTTAATACAAATGAGTTAATGTATTAGCATAAATTTTTTAAATAAAAAGTATTGGTTTTCATTTCTTTATTAAAATGTCACGTTATACTAAAATTTTATTTAAATAATAATTGTTTACTTACTAAAAAAGTATTCATTCAATCTTTTCAAGCTCAAGCCATATATTAAAAAATGTTGAATTCAGCCTGTTTTATAAATCAGGCTTTTCTAATAAGGTTTTTTGAGTTTAGGCTTTATTTTTTTGGGTTATATAGGCTTTTTAACTTATGATTAGGTTTATATGATAATGATATTCTATTGTGATATCATGTGTTTTTCCTCCATGTCGCAATCTGCTTTTAGACAAAAGAATCTCATATATATTAAGAATGCTAATATCATGCATATTGCAAAATAAAGTTACTTCATGTAGTAAAAACTCATAGGCCAAAAAAATGTAGTAAGGACTCTCATATACTATTCTTGCAATCTTTGTTTCCAAATGTTAACCAAATTTATGACATTTATGATACATTGATCTTTCTTTTGTAATACTTATGACAATTCACTTGAGATGCCTAATACATTTTTCATCAGATTTAATGTGAAATTAAAATCTTGTATCAAATGCAATAAACCATTAGCTTTAGCTCTTTGATTTGCATATGATGTATCTTCCTTTCTAATTTCAAACACATTAATCACCAAAGACTATATCAATATTAAATTTATCAAAATTGCATAATGTGAACGCCAACGATTATCAACACTTTGTTTGAGACTAGTTTCTTGATTTAAGCCTTGTCCATTAGAAATTTTTCCTTTTCTCAATGCTTCTCTAACTTGAATTTGTTTTTTACTAATGACAAATCTTTTAAATTAATATTACTTTATTATTGCTCAATATTTGAATCATGAGGTTAAAATGAAGATTGTTCCTTTAGTGGCAATTTTTTATTAAAAAACTTCCCATTTTCTATTCAAAATATAAAGAATTTGCAATTCACCCATCATAAATCATATTTTAATACAATAAGAAAATAATCAATTAATTAAAACACAAGTCCATTTTTTATTAAACATATGCATATACCAACACTAATATCTTAAACATATTCATGTCTTTATAATTTTTTAAAATCAAATAATTAATAAATTTTGAAAACTACAATATAATGATATAATATTTTAATAATTGATATTCAAAATATAAAAAAAAAATTATATGATATTCTAATACTATTTAATTAATATTACACTCATTTTAAGAATTATTTAATATGATATTTTAAGCAACTTCACTACCTCAAAATAATTATCCTACACAACCCCACTGATTCTAAAATGTTATTAAATTATCTTAAGCGACCTCAAGAAATGTAAAATTTCACTTTTAATTGAACTTTTTATTTCTTACACATGATCTTACTTGCAATGCTAATTTATTCTTTATTTGTTTATTATAAAAATATAAAAATAGAAGAAGGACAAAAAGAAAAAAAATGTGAAAAGAAAAACTTACCTCATCAATAATAATAATATGGCCAAGATGAGACTTTAATCTTTAAATCTTTAAACTTGCTAATGTCTATCATTATAAAGGAACTAAAAGAGAAAATAATGAAAAGATTAAAAATTTTAGAGAGAATGATAGAAATGAAAGTGAGATATCTAATACACACATATATATATATATATAAAAGAAGTATAAAAGATGAGCGTCCTCGAGAAAAATGGATGAAGAAGACAAGAACAAATTTTTTTGAAGGTGATGAGTGCTACGTGGCCAGTAAGGATGAGAGAAAGAGGGAGGCTGATTGGTAAAAAGAATGATAAAATAAGTACAACTAAAAGAAAAAGAGAGAGATGTGTGCTAATATGATGTTGATGGGAGATGAAGGAAACGTGAAGAGAAGCTATAAGGTCAGAAAAGAAAAATTTATTTATAAAAGTTTTTAAGATATATATAAGGAGAAAAATGTATATGTATTTCTTATATATTTATATTAAGTTATTTAATTAATTAATAATATTTAGATAATATTTTACATCTCATTTAGTTTTTTGTTAACATATTTAACTCCTACTTTTTAAATCATATCTTTTATATTTTTAAAAAATTCACTTCCTATTCCAATTATCGTAATAAGTAGAAAGAGAAAGGAGAAATCAAAGAGAGAAAAATGTGACTAGCAAATGGAAATTGGAAGTGGTTTTTTTTTAAAAAAAAAATGATTTAAAAAGTGGGAGCTACCGAAAAACTTAACGAGGTATAAAAAATTATTCATATATTATTAGCTAATTGAGTGAAATTGACATAAATATATAAAGAATAATATATAAATTTTTTTTTATATATAATACATATGTGAATTTATTGCGATCAAGTTAAAATATTAAATAAAAAAACAAAAAATAGTTTATGGCTCTCCCCACACGCATAAACGTGCCTCCTCCCCTGCCGCCATCTCAAACCCTAAACCCTAAACACCATAAATCACATGTATCAAAATGAAATTTTTATTTTGGCCCCTTAGCTTTTTCTTATGTGTTTTTATGTTCTACTATGGTCCTTATCCTTTTAGAATTTTTTTCAGGTTATTTCATTTAATTTCAATTCAATCATGTCTCTATGCTCTTGTCTATTTATTTACTATAAGCATCTAATCAACTCTCTCTAGTCTCCACTTAATAATAGACATAAGCACAACATTAAGTAGATATTTCAACACTTTTCACATTTCACATTTTCACGATATTTTCTTCTATCTAGTTCATTTTTTTATTGTCTAAATTTTGCATCTTTCTTAGAGACTTTGACTAGATAGGAACTTCATTTATTAATTTTTATTTATTTCTTTATGGTTCAATTTTATATGCCAAATACCGTCATTTCACATGGTACAAAATTATTATATGTACACACCTTATCAATGATTTTCTCTCCTATATTTCATATCTCTTTGTTTAAAAATTAATTGCTATCTATAATGATTTACTCTCATTATATATTTCTTATTATAATATTAGTTATGTTTCGTCTATGTTGTGGCAGTAAATTTAAATAAAAATGAATGTGTTTGACTTAGTTATTTTATATTTTTATATCTACATATGATCATTTTTTCTTTTGATAGTTAAGAAAAAAATTGCACATCTACAAATCGTTCTTTAATATTTGATGATATTATCTTTGAATATATTTAAGTAATGTATATTATTTGATCAAATATCAAATTTGTTTCATATAATCTATTGACAATATTTTTTTTAATATGTCAAATATTTTAATTGATCATTGACCCTTGACCTTAAATTTTTGCCTCCACCACTGTTTAAACATATTAGCAATTGCCCAAAAAAGCGGCTAAAAGAATCCTTATATATGATCCAATTGTTTCTCATTTATTTTTTGCTTGTTTCCTTTTGATCTGGGGGCGGGGATGAATTAATTGGAAGATAGGTTTTGCGAGTATCTTCTAGGACTACATTCTCCTTTCTATAATGAACCCATTGTGATATAAATCCCAATCACATGTTTTATGGTTTGCCATTTCTCAACTTGGATCGCATCTTTCTAACTCCCACTAGTAGTCAGTGCTTATCTAAGTCTACTTTTATATATAATGTTAAGTTCATAATCATGTTTGAAAATTCAATTTACACAATATTTATCAAGTGAGGGAGTCAAAAACAAAAAGAAAATGGGAAAGAAAAGAAAATGGCGATTTAAACTTCAGGACTTGATATACTTGACGGCGCTTACTTTTACCCATATGCCGCGTACAGCAATGCTATGGAGGTTCTACTCACGCCGGCCTTGAGACACGATAAACGCTATGTCTCTTCCGACATGAATATTTCCATGTGTCTTCGTCCCTGCAAATTCTACTTATTATTTTGCTCCTTCTCTCGGAACAAAACACAACCACTATACCAATTTATCACAAGCTTGTATTGAAGTATAGCTTATGAGTAGTTCGGTTGAGACAAGCAGCTTGAAGCTGGTTAAAACTCTATCAGTAACCGCTTTCCAAATGAAATCCAAACCAATGAAATTAATGATACAAAGAACTTCATGTACTATGAGCCAAATTAGCCAATACCAATATCCAAAAGAGAAGAATAATACAACTGAAATATGTGAGAAAGGACTGAATATCATATTGTGTAAAAAAGAATATTGGCGCATCAAAAGTGACCAAGCAGGCTACTAAATTACAGCTTCTCCACACAAAGTAATGCATACTGGTTATAGTAGCATAAAATATTGCTATGCTTAGAACTTCCCAAGTGATGCCAATAAAAATCAGATGCAAATGAAAACATCTACATAATTTAAACAACTGACTAAGATTAGCCCAGAATATATTTGGTCATAAGTAGTTTTTGCTATCTCAATGAACCAACAAAATGTCACACAGCCCTAACCAACACTTGTGGCTAGTATTAGTAATACAGGAAGTTCAAAGAATGCGTACACAATTGGCCAAAACCAGTTTACATTTGAACCTAGTACATACCAAAAGCACATTGTAATCATATAAGTGGAAGCCAAACCTGCTTTTTTATTACTGCATTTGTTCAAGAAAAACATTCAGCTTGCACAAAAATATCCAACGGAGGAAAAGGCAAGTGATTACTGACCACACAACTCATCTTATACTAAAGTTATTTACTCATTACGATTACAATAGATTTGCAAAGTATCAAACTCAGATGATTTTCCTCATAAAAATGACTTGTCAACAGGAAGAGAGAACTTCGAACATGCTGAGATGTTAAGAGCATGGAAGAAAACTCGTATATCTCAATGAAAAAAAAGATCCTTTCATATATCAAGCCATGGCTTTATTAATTATTAGGCGTCAGAAGACATTGTCTAAGTCTAACCTGCCAAACAATCATCGACTTCAGATTGGACGGAAAACTAAAGCAACCATTTCATTTCAAACAATTAAACCATGTTTTAAGGTGCTTGGTCTCTACTAAGAATTCTACTAGTTCCTTGTACTTTCAAAATCAAGTGAGCAGCTAAAACCTCCACAATACAAAAACCAAATGAGATACAGATGGATCCTCAATTTGTTCATTGGTAGAGCAAAGTTATTTAAGATGTCAGCAGTGAATCACTCACAGAAACCTTAATGAGAATCTCGAACTAAGACTAAAATTTCACTCATCCTCTCGCCTTATCTCCAGCCTTAGCGTAGCTTGCGTACCATGAAAAATAATGAGGCAAAGACAAAGTCAAGCAAAGGACTTTCTTTTCGGCATTCCAAGCACAAGCATCACTACTTTGAAAGATCACCAGCAGGGACACAAACAACTATTAAGGAAAAAAATTTAGAATATGATGCGTAATAGTAGTAAATTGAACATTTATCAATATGTGCAATAAAATAACATGCCATGAAAGGGTTAATAAACAATCTCATAAGATCACATCTCCTTCATAATGAATTAATCAAACATGTAGAAGTTAATGTTGGAAGCAAGTTATTGTCTACATTGTTGCATAAGTAGGAACCCTATGAGGATCTAAACTGTACGACATACTCGTATTGGAGAAAGCTGTTTCCTTTCTCATGAGAAGTAAATAAACTAGCAATGATACCGCAAATGAAAACACGGTACTTGACATGAAATTTGGAAATTCTTATTATTAATTTAAGTTCTATCGGAGAATTTTTTTTTTCTCACGTAAATGAAGGAAGTGCTAAGAAAGCACAGCCATCTGCACATCTAAACTGCTCTATAGTCTACAACAACAAAAAATTCCCACAATTTTCAACAGAATGAACAACTACGTTCAATTAGCGACTAGAATGTCATTGCTAAATGAATCAATAATGAGATCAGAGGAATCCGGAGCTGGATTCGAAGGGCTAGCATTTATATACAAGACAGACTTGGCAGCCATGAGCTTCTTCCTTTGCGGACACCGAGGACCAAAGATCCTCCCGACAAAGCAAGGAAAACCCTCACCGACGACGACCTGAGGTTGACCGTCGTTGGAGCGCGGAGAAGACGGTGTTGAGGCGCGTTGTAGAGAGATCTGCCACAGTGAGTTGAGGCGGTGGGATCTAGCGCTAATCCGCGAGTCTCGAATTCGGGCGAGCGCACCGGGTTTAAGGTACTTGTGAAACTGCTCAGCTCTGGTTGCGGGCGACTTGGTAAGGCCTCGGGTTCTACAGTTCATTGTGAAGCGAGGAGTGAGAAACTCAGAGATAGAGAAATTTCAGATCGATAATGGAGGGACAAATGGAGAAGGAGGGAAAATAGGGGTTTTAAGGAGGGCGAGAAAGAGGCGGGAAACAAGGAAGCGTAGTGGGGCGAGATCAGAAACAAATAAAGAGCGGGTTAGGTGAGGATTCAAGAGAGAATAACGCGCGCGACAAAAGAACACATCTAATTTCACTTTGTAGATTTTACCTTTACCTCAAATCTTATTGTTCTTTAATCTTAATTTTATTTAATTTTTTATTTAAATTTTTATTGTTATCTTTTAATTTCTTTTAGTTATAATTTGGCCATTATTTTACCTTAAGTTTTATTTTCACTTTTTTAATTTAATTTCGTTTTAATTTGATCTCTCAGTTTTGCCTTAAATGTCACCTTTACACTTATTTTTCATTTTATTTTAATTTGACTGTTAATTTTAAAAAATTTTACAAATATTTTCTCCTTGCATTTTTTATTTTTTATATATCAATAAATATGAGTAAGGTCCATGAATTGTAATAATTTTTATTTAGAGGTACAATTCTATGTGTCATATTACCACAAAATAAAGTGATTAGTACTTAGGGTAGCCAAATTTGTTTATGTCCCTCATTTTAATGCTACTAGCTAAATTTATATTTCAATAATTATAACTTTTAATTTATACAAAATTTAAATATCGTAAACATTTTAAATTGATAGTGATAGAGGGAACAAAATTATTTGAGTAATTTTTTAAAGTTAACGACTAAATGAGAATAAAATTAAATTAAATAATAAAATTAAAACTTTCAGTAAAATTAAGACATCAAGTTAAAACTAAATATATTTAAATAATGAGAAGGAAACTTAAAATAATGTAAAAAACTTAATTTAGAATTAAATGAAGTTGAAGAACAAAAATATAACTTAAGGTAAAATATAAAGATTAAATTAACATTAAAACATCAAAGTAAAAAATGAACAAAATTAAAAGACCGAAATGAATATTTGTGTTTCCGAATTTTAAGAGTTGAGACCTTTTGGGCTCAGACTGCTCTTACCCAAAGGCGAGGTGTGTCATAGTTTTGAGCAGAAATTTAGGTTAATGGCTAAAAAGAAACAAAATGACATTTGTTTTTTTTTTTTTTTAAGTTCGGGTGATGCAAAAATATAGAAAGACTGGCCCAACAAAACTGATGGAAATACTTAAAGGCTTTTATATTATAACTGAATTAAAAATATAATTAATGAATTTTAATATCCCAAATTTTTAGGAGAATTTTCTAAGTAAAAGTTTCTTTAGGGAAATTAGATAATAGAATTAAACTATAGAAGTTAAGTCCATTCATAAAAATTAGGAAAAATGTTCTAATATGAAATAATTACTAAAAATAAAAAATTAGACCCAACGTAGGGAAGTCCAAAGTTTTAAAAATAAAAAAAAGGTCCATAACCAATACTAAGCTCATGGACAGCCTAATCCAGACCCAACCCCAATTCTTCAAAAAACATTAAAAAAAAAAACTAATCAATACAATTTATGCAACTCATTATCTCTAACTCTCTTCTCACTCAATTCTAAAGTTTATTTGGTTGTTAAAATTGATATAATAAAAATAAGAATGAGAATGTTAAAATATTATTTGGTTGAAAAAAAATGAGAATAAACATATCTTCTTTTAATTCGTTTGGTTAAATAATGCGCATATTTTATCATATTATCACTGACTATAAAACAAAACAAAAAAGACAAACATCTTTTTAAATTATTAATTAATAATATAATTATATATTAATATATATATTTAATTATATTAATATAATTTTAATTAATAATATATATTTAATAATATTAGTAACAAAATAATAATTTATTCATAAATAATAATAATATAGATTTTAATATATCACAGGAGTATTTTTGTCCAAAAATTATTATAAGTAGAGATACTTTTATTAATCATATTTTTATTTTTATAAAACTAATCTCATTTTATAACTTTTAACTAAAAAAAAATTCTTCAAACAAACTCCTTCAAAAATATATATAAAAAATTAATTTATCAACTAAATATAAAAATAAAAATATTTCTCATATTCATTATCGTACTTTTACTTTATTCTCATTCTTTTACTTTGATTATAACAACCATTCAAGCAATCATCTCGTCGCTAGCCATCGTCATTCATTATCTCTCGTATTCATATGTCAAGCCCGCTTTAGTCACTAGTTGACGGTCGGTCGGCCTTTGCATCTCAGTCTCACGCTTTGAATCTCAGCTCTACGACTTCTTTACTTTGAGTCTTGTTGGCCGGTTCACACTTCGCTCCTCTCAGATCTATAACTGGTTCAAGCTACGTTCAACTTCCATGCCCGGTCAACTCCTCCCTTCATTCAAGCTCAGATTTGTACTGCTATGTTTCAAGGCTTCCAGATCCATTCAAAAGCATTCATCTAACCATAAAATTTTATTTTAATTATAAAATTATTTAAAATTTTAAATAAAATAATTCAATTATTTTATTTTTATTGTTAATAAATTAATAACAAAGAAATAGAAAAAAAATATGAATTATTAATATTTATTAAGTGATCCCCTCTCCTTGGCTAGCTTTTTGTTTGTAATTTTTTTAGAATTTTTTGATAGGCTAACCAATTAGATAAATCGAGTTAATATTAACTCACAAATTATTAATAAATTTAACCCACCAATCAAAGATAGTTAGGTTGTCTGACTTTTATATTTCTAATTTTGTTGTTTTATATACAAGTCAAAAAAGATTTGAGTTTGGGTTTAGATACTCAAATAATATTTAAATAATATGTATAAATAGTTTATAATTATTAGGGGTTAATATATATATATATATATATATATATATATATAACATGTTGGTACAATTTTAAATCCTAGCATTTTATTGTGCACATGCTTGACCAGTCATTACTTACTGCCACATGACATCTTTCTATTTGCAACACCTCACCATGGTACCACTACCTTCAGAAACTTCAAAGCACCCAAGAATTTACTAAAATTCTTACACCACGTGTTTCACGTCATTGACATTGGATCCCACAATTATGTAATTTGGTTCTATTTTATTGAATACTATACACATCATGTACATGTAAAACTTTTTCTCTAATCAATGAAACTTTAATTCAAACCCTCGTGAACAATTATCTTAATTCTTTCGCAAGTCTTAAGGTTGTTTGATCGTTATAATTAATACAATAAAAATAAAAATAATATTAAAAATGAGAGTGAAGGTAAGAATAAAAATATTAAAATATTATTTGAATTGAAAAGAATAGGAATTGACATGTTACCATTTATTTCGTTTGGTTAATAGATTATATATAAGAATCAATTAGATAGTGTATATATTTTACTATATTATTCCTTATCATAAAACGAAAAAAAAAAAGGCAAATATCTATTCAAACTATTATTTAATAATATAATTATATATTAATATATATTAATTATTAATATAATAATATATATTTAATAAATTATTAATAAATTAATATTTTAATGTATTACAGGGATATTTTTGTTCAAAAATTATTATAAGTGGAGACATTTTTGTCAAATATATATTTATTTATAGAATACCAACCTCATTCTATAATTTTAGTTAAAAAGATAACTCTATCTTATATAAAAGAGAGTAAGTTTTTTAATTATGAGAATAAAGACCCAATATGTCAATCAAACATAAAAATGAGAGTATCTCTCATTTTTATTTTCATTCCCTTACCTTAATTCTAACAACCAAACTGATCCCTAGTCATTATGAAATTTTGGATTTAAGGATTTTTATTACAAGCATCTGTCTTTACAAATTTATGATGGATTAAAATTTGGTCATTTGACCTTAACGAACTGACTAACTAAAATTGTGTTTGGAATAATGATATAGAAACGTAATTTTGTCCTACTTATTTTGTATCAAGTGGGATTTAGACTTACTACAACATTAAAAGATCTTCTTTTTTTTTTTTTTACCAAAGAGCAAACTCTCATATAAAAAACACATGTGGTAAGCAAATGAAAACATAAAATGGTATCATATCTTATAAATTCACTTTCGGTTTTCTTAACAGAGTTAAAAAGATATGATATTTTATCAACAATAAAAATGTTTTTCAAACAGTTTTTGGCAATCAATTTTAAATCTCTACTTGAATAATTTTTAAAAGGCACCCAAATCATCTTGGTATATTTATGAAATTTATCAACGCATAATTTTACTCTCTCATGAAATTTTCTCTCTCTAAATTCTTTGGACTTGATTTATGCTCATGTGGATCCCTTCAAGGAGACTGTTTTCTCAATTAATGTACGAGGGTTATTATATCTAAATTTAATAGTTTTTAAATTTTTGTATCAAATATATTTAAAAAATTAAAAATAATTATTTTTATAAACAAATATATTTCTTAATATTTTAGATTATTTTTCATATATAATAATATATAGTTAAAAAATAATAGACTCTAAAATATACAAAATAAATTATAAGATGTTAAAAATAATTTAATTTTTTTATCTTTTAATTACATATTATTTTTTATAAAAAAAATTAAAATATGAATATATATATACTTATCTTAAAAAAAAATTATTTTTTATTTTTTAAATATATATTATATAAAAATGGAGGCTCATTCTACTAGAAAAAATCTCCTCCAATAATACTAGTGGGGATTAGGCCATCAATCCACGTAGGATTGTCAAATCAAATTTTCAGTTAAAAAATTGTCAGGACATATTGAAATTCTTCATTTTTTCCAGAAAAAAAAAATAAAAGAAGTCCCGTTTATATCTAGAAACGAATCCTTGTAATTTTCAAGGTAGTTAAGTTAAAAATGCCCTGAACAAGTCATCTCACAAGATATTGTATCTAGAAGATTGGAAAAAATGTTTGATTGGTTGACTTTTACACTAAATTTATATTTTGATATCAAACAAATAGACTATATATTTTTTAAATTAATCTCTCATAAATTTGTTATTCTTTAATTTACTCTTGTATACCTTTTTTTTTTTAATTTGGTCAATCTAAAAATATAAACAATTATTCATAACAATTGAATTTGTGTGAAAAATTATATTAACAAATATGTATATGATTAAAAAAATAATTTTGTTAGAAATGCAATAAAAATATATTTGCAAAAGATAAAATTAAATAAAATAGTTCAAAATTAAACGCACAAAAGACCAAAATAAAGTGTTCTTGAACGACTTTTATAGTAGTATAAAAAGCAAAGAAGGAATACAGAACTTCCGCCGTGGAAAGTTCCAAAAAAATTAGAAAAGCGCCACTTCAACCGGTGAAACTGAAACTGATCCAACAAATTATCAAATTAAAAAAGAAAAAGAAGAAGAAAATTAATGTGCTGGGAATCGTCAACGTGTATTGGGCCTACCTTCCTGTGAAAGGTGCTTTTCATGGGAACCCATTCTGATTCGGCTAGCACCCTCACTTTACCGGCACACTGATCCCTTGCATCGCAGCTGCATCATTCCGTATCCAACCTCACTTCGTCATAGTCACCCACTCTTGATTGATATGCAATAAAAAAATAAAATTAAAAATTGAAATCCAATAATATACAAAATATTACAAGAAGATGCTGTAGATTTGTAGGACTCAGAATGAGTCCAAATCTTTTTTTTTTGGTTAAAAAAAAGGATTTAAAATCATTCTTTCTAAATTCCTATATTTTTAAATAAAAAAAGATAAATAAGAAGTTGGAATACTTTATTCCAAATTTGGCAGAAGGTGAGAGAATGTACACATAAGAATGTAGATTTCAGGCTAACACAATGGGACCCATCTTAGGCTTCCATCAGTTAAGATTTTTTTTAAAAAAAATTTAGTATTTCTATCAGATTATTAGTGATTTAAAAAATTAAATAAAAATATGTATACAAATACAAAATTCAAGATATAATCAATACATTATAAATATTTACATATACTAATAGAGAAAAATATAATTTTTTCCTTAATTTTAGAACTCTTCATAAAATAAAGATTATCTAAAGATCCTTGAGAGATATGTACTCATTTCATTTCTTTAAGATTATTTTAATATTTTTATTTTTAAAGGATCAAATTAATACTTTAATAAAAAATAAAAAACTAAAATTATATTTGTTTCAACATTAATATGATAAAATTGTAATATCAAACTCCTGTAATAATAGATTAATACAAATTTACGCAAGTTTAAAATTTCCTATATGACCGAAGTATTCTGACAGTACATATTATACCCCGCAGTAATAACTTAGCATCAAAGTTTTTTTAAACAGTAGCAGTGACAATTTGTTTAGGTTGCAAAAGTGAATATAATATATTTCATGTTATTGGAAGAAACCAAATATATATATAAAAATACAAGATAATAGAATATAAAGTTTCACCTTATTTCCTGACGTTAACAAATTCCAAACGAACTTATGTTTTTGGCCAACAAATTCCAAATGAAACTATTGTGGGTGCTAAAGAGATAATTTATACATTGGTTATAAGTGCAACTCTTAATTTTTTTTTCTTTTTAATGTTTAATATGATATTTCATTTTTTTTTTTTTTTTATATATTTGGGAGGCACTTCTTGGAATTTGAAAATTTTTTATAATTATCTTTAAATATTTTATATTCTTTTATATCTTTAATTTTTAATTTGTATATGTATTTTTATTTATTTTTTTAATCACTAATATACAAGCTTGATAGATTTATTAAAATTGAATGCAGAACAAAATTTATAATTGATGGAAGCATGAGGTGGGTCCCTATGTTGTGTCTACTTGAAATCTATATGTCTATACGTACATTTTCTCTTTTCTTTTTTTGGTTATGTTATATTCGAATTCATTGGGTCCAAGTCCAACATATTGAATTAATTTTATGAAATAAATTAAAATATTGTGGATTAACATTAATTTATTATTAGGTCAATTCATTGGCTTAATCAATTAATTATACAACTAAATTTTGACATAAATCAAGAATAGATTGAGTTTGAGTTATTTGTGGATAATTAGTGATAAGTTAAATTACCCACAATTCTATTAGGTAGAGAACCCCAACCTGTAACCCAAATCTTATTAATAATTATTTTATCGTATTGCTAACTGAGAGAATAAGAGCAATATTTTATAAGCATATCTAATTTAAAATATGAGTAGTTGAGAAGTGCGAAGTTACCATTTTAAATAATTTGAATATTTTATTTATTAAACATAAATAAGTATTGAAGTAACTTCCCATATTCTCAAGACTCATCATCATAACCTTTTTGGCTTATTAAACTCCTTTGTGTGTGACTCTCACTTTAACGTACAAAAAGATTTAGGCAAAGTATACTGTTCTCTCCACTTGAATTATCATGGTTTCGTTGGGTGCTTTATCAAATAAGTACAATTTTATTGTTATTATTTGATTCATTTATCTCTTACTATGATATGGAATTTCATTCATTCAATTGGTATTAGAGTCATGAGTTACAGATCTGTATGATATTATATTGTCGTTGTCAAATCTGTGTATAGACCAAGAATAAACTTAGATTTTTTTTCAGATAAAATTCATCACATATCACGGAGATTTTTTGAAAATGAACTTAGGGCTTTTGTAAATTTGATAATTTCGAACAAAAATATACCCATTATGTACCCATAACTGAGATGAACATACTCGACTGTTAAAGTTTAGTTCCAAAAATTTTTGAGTAAAATTACTTGGTGTATAGTCCAAATTTGTCTAAAATGAGTTTAGAAGTTTCACTCCTTGAGAAGTTTTGAGCAAAATAAGACCTATTTTGAAGCCCAATATTAGTGAAAGGTATATCTACCATTGAAGCCAACTCATCGAAAAAACCCTAACCATTAAAGCCAAATTTCCCCCAAATGCTACAAGTTTTGTGAAAATTAATCAAAGAGTATTGTAAATCATTAAAAAATGAACAAAATGACACTAATAGTGTCCCTTGAAATTGAGTAATTTTTCGGTTAGAAACCAAGTTGGGCTTACCTGGTCAAAAAAGTTGAAGGAGATGAACAATGGCGTGGGGCAAAAGCCCACGTGCACCATCGGTGCGTGATGAGCATGCGCCAATTATCTGATATCCAAACTTACATAGTTTTGCTCCACGCACCCTTTTCTATTTATTGATGATTTTTCTAAACTTTTTTAAACCCTATAGATAGGAGTTTTGAAATTTCTTAAAGATTTAGGGCCTCAAAACAGGATGTAACTGAAGTGTTTTGGCCTGAGAACTTTTTCTATACTCATTAAACATAGTGAGTAACAAAATATAGAGTTCACTCTCCCTAATGATTTCTTTTGCATAATTAGTTGGTTTTCATTTTTATTTTAAATTGTGAAATTAATCTATGAATGATAAAGGTACTCCACCTAATAGTTGAGTATTCACCTCTCGTGAGCCCTACTATGATGGTATCAAATTTGAGGCCCCTTTTATTAAAATCCATAAAACACAATTATTGGTATATACCCTTAAATAATTATTAAGAGTAAAATTAGTCATCAAGTAAGGTCTATAAGAGAGTTTTAGTTGTATTAACAATAGACATGCTTTATCCCGACAGCCAATTTGGCTAAATTGCTCAACCGCAATAATTCATGTCACTCATGATAAATGAGTATGTTGCCTAAAAGGTTTTAAACAATTAGAACAATAATTTTCATTACTAAATTCACTAAAATCTATATGGGAATTAGTCTCAGAAGTAAATTTAACATTATATTAAATTTATAAAGGCATAACTTTGAGTATAAATGGAAATTTTGGGCTTATAATACCATTATAGAAAGCACATTAGGAGCCCAATGGCTAAATGAATTGCTGAATGTGATTTGGTCTAATTTCATGCCAAAGTTTATTGTTTTCATTGACTTTGATACCTTTAAATTCAAGAAACTTGTTTTGGCCTTTATATAAAAGACTAAGGATGATTGTTTGAAGCCAATATTAGCTTCAAGAGAGGTAATTATACAAAGTCAAATATTATCTATTTGGATATTTTCTAATTTAAATAAAATTAGGGAGGAAAAAGCATGAATAATTTTATATTCTTAGCAGTCAATCATGCATCATTTGAAACAACATAAAATCCAAAGTGTTGGCTTTTCCTTGCACTTAGTCATGATCAGAATAGTGGATAATGAGTTAATATAATATTTAAGTTGGCTATTTTGAGACCTAGTAATGGGTTATAAGATAAATTTAAAAAAAAAAAAAAGGTTTTATGCCTAATATGATTATAATGATTGTATTAAGGTAAAATGAATTGATTGTTCCTAAACCTTTTATTAGTATCCATTAAATGACACTCTTAGAATGATTATAAAGTTAATTGGACTTTTAATGACAGATTAACAAAGCTCAGTGGATAGTTTTATCATGGATTAAACACTTAATGTGCAAATTGAATGATCAATCTTGAGTTAAAACAACTTTTTGGGAAATATTATCTCAAGTTTGACAAGGTTATATACAGTCATAGTTTTGTTTTTGTAATGTATATTAAATGGCTTACTATTAGCTTTAAGTGACATTAACCTTTTTGTGATATTAACCCCTTAACATTAATCCAACATGATAAATATGAGTAAGTCTTATTGTGCTATTGGAATTCAATTATGTTATGATAGGTCTATCATCTTTCAGTTTATCCTAAGGAACTCCTATTGATTGAGTCCTCATAGAATTCAGAATACACTCTTATTCCTTTTGTGGTATATCTATACTAATAGGTGACAGATATGTCATTTAAACTTTTTGAGTCCTTAATGTAACAAGGAAAGAACTAAGATGGAAAGAAATTTTCATTTACTTCCTTTGTTGGCAGTTTGGTGCATGCTCAAGTAGACACTTGAAGTTGTCTTAACTTGTGTATACATTTACATGATTGTTTGGAGGAGTTGTTTCATTTAAAAGTGTCATATAAACACTTATAACTACCTCAACTTTTGCATCCATCTTTATGATGTTTGGAGAAGCTGTTTAAGAAGTGTCAATTAGACACTTACGACTACCTCATATATATGAGTGAAAAGTGTGTTGCTTGTTTTGTGATGGCCATTTGCTAAGGAATGTGGTTAAAGGAATGAACTTTTATTATGCACATATGTGAACACCTCATCCCTAATTACATGATTATTTAATTGATTCACCAATCGATTAATAGCTAAGCAAATGGAAAAAATTAAAAATGACCAAGACTCAAATGACATCCTCAATTGGAGACAAGTTGAAATTGAAAATAAATAATGGGAGAAAATTAAATAAACTCAAAACCCAAAAATAAAGTTAGCCAATATATAATAATAAAAATAAATAAATAAATAAAAATAATAACGATAATAATTGAGAGCAAAATTAACCAAAAAATTGAAAAATAAGACTATGAGAATAAAATTAGCACAATATGGGCTTCCAATAAAAACATCAAACACCAAATGAAAATGAAAGCAATAAAAATAAACTCATTATCCGATATAAAGAATATGAAAAAAAAAAATCAAAGGGAAATTAGAAAAATCTTTTTAGTTCACTAATTAAATAAAACAATTAAGGAAAAACTAAAAATAATAATAACAACAAAATAATAAGAATCATAATGACAACAAAAACAAAAAATCATCAGAAGTGGCTTTGAAGCATTACGTCCTACTACACCAAGCTAAAGCCTATCACTGCACCTATGGAATTGCTGCAAATACCTTCAAGGAATTTACATCAAAATGAACTCTATTTATCAACTAGAAGTAAAAGGAAATGGAGTAGAAGTTAGGTTGTGGAAATGTTGACCCTATGTTATTGCCACCAGAAAGCTCGAGGTGAGGGAGTAAGGGATGTGAGTTAATAAGAGTTGGAGAACAGAGGAGCAAAGGGAAAGGAGCAGAAGGAGAAGAAGAAAAAAAAAAAAAAGGGAAGGGAGTGGCTCTGGTGTAAAGGCTATAAGACAGAGCTAAACAGGCAACCAAAAGGGGAGGGAAGAAAAAGTTTGGAAGAGAAAAGAGGAATGAGAGAACCAAGAAAGAAAAAGAAAAAAAGAAGATAAGAGAAGAGGAAGAATAAGAGAAGAAGAGAGAGAGGGAGTCAACAGGGAAACGAAGCGGAGAAAGATGAAAAGAGCATAGTAAAAAGAGAATAGGAAGAAGAAGGGAAGAAGAAGAAGAGGTCAATGAGGAGAAGATAATTGAGAAAGAAGAAAAGAAAATGAGGAGAAGAAAAGAGGAAGAAGAAGATAAGAGAAGAGAATAGGAGAGAGAAGGAGTCGACGGGGAGACGAAGTTGAGAAAGAAGAAGAGAGCCAAGGACTACGCTCCCTGATTTGAGCTTCGAAAATAGGGCTAAGTAGAGGAAGAAGAAAAGGAGAGCTGAAGGTTGGGGATAGAGTCTGAGGTCGAGATAAGGGCAGTAGAGAAGAATAAGAGAAGAGGAAAAACCTTAGGTTGGAGAAAGCAGGAAGAGTGAGAAGCAATCGAGAAAAATAGAGGGTGGTGTTGTGAGGGCCGAGAAGAAGAATAGGGGAGTGAAGTAGCACAGCACAATTGAAGAGAGAGAGAGAGAAGTAGAGAGAGAAAAGAGGAAATGAGGGCCGCTGGAGAGAATCCCTGTTCTATTAGACAAAAAACAAAGAAGGAGAGGCAGTCGAAGTTGATAGGCCTGAGCGAAGCTATAGGTATGGAGCAGCATCGTATTTATTACATTCATAAGATGCATGAAAACACTCTTCATTTAATCTCCCAATCTTGAGTTATTCCTAAACCATTTAGTATTCAAGTTGTTGCATGCATGTATTAGTACACACTAAGCAATGTTTATTTATTATTATTATTATTGGATTATTTGGTTATTGCCTTTTTTTTATTTATTTTTGCATTAGATTTTGTTTTCTTATTTGTTTGCATTTTTTAAAGTTTCAAAATGAGAATAATTTCGGCATTACAAGGAAGGTTTTAAAAAAATCGTCGTATGAGAATATTATTTTCCTCGAGTACTTGAGGTCATATGAGACTTTTAATCTCCTTAGGCCTAGAGAGTTGGTACCATATTTTATGAACAAACAAATAAATAAATAAAACAACTTAGATATAAGAATGTTTTACGGTGCCTTCTGTTAAATTTGTGGGTTGCAAAAATAACCTGTTAGTCTTATTTAGAAGTTGTCACATGAAATTGTTAGTCCCTTTCGGTATTTTAAAAATAACAAATAGAGGCCATATGAGACCCTTAATCTCCTTAGGCTTTGAAAGTTAGTACATAATTCTTAAAAAATGCAACAATAAATATCTTAATCAAATAACCTTTTTTTAATTACAAAATGATTAATTTCATCTTTTATAAAAATTAATTAATCAAAAAATGTCGCGTGGGACCTAAGTCTTCATAGGCTTTGGAAATTGATTTTTTTAATAAAAAAAATTAAAAGAATTCTAATTTCGAAAACCCCAAAGAATATTAATTCAAAAGTTGTCGAACATTTTCCATTATAATTTCATTTCAATTTCAAAATAAATCCTAACTTCAAAAAATTGTTAAAAAAAAAAGAAAATTCAAAAATCCTAAAAATATTTTTACATCATAATTCTACTTCAATTTTAAAATAATAATTTTAACTTCGAAACCCTTAAAAATATATAGAAATAAAAATACCAAGAAATCTCAAATAATTTCTTCCGTATTTTGGGTGCCCGCATGAGATTGTTAATCTCCTTAGGCACTCAAAAGTTAAATAGTAGAGGTCACGTGAGATCCTAAGTCTCCTCAGGTTTTGAAAGTTAATGTTTATTTTCAAAATACAAAGTGATAATAATTCCAAAAGAAGAAGGGGTTCATTTTACCTATTATTCATAATCAATAATCCTAAAAAAATACTTTTTATTATAATCTTGCTGCCAAAATTAAAATAAAATCCAGAAATCTGAACATTTTAAAAACCCAAAATTAAAGATAAAGATTACTTTTGCCTATTGTTGATAAAAAAAAAAAGGGAAAATCCTAAAAAAATACTTTTTATTATAATCTTGCTTTTAAAATTAAAACAAATTCCAAAACCTATAAATCAAAAGATAGAAAATGAAAAGAGCAAGAGATCGAAATCAAGCTGATTTTGTAAATCAAAACACGCCAATCAAATTCCAGTTTGTTTTGTTTACGAAAATCGGTTTGATGTTAAATATCTTGTTCTTCTCGCAAAAAAATAAAATCACTAGCTAGTAGATACATCTTTCGATCGAACTACGTGGACTTTGATCCCTATTATAGGCTACATAGGCACTAGGCTTTTATTCTAGGTCAAGTCCATCCTTTGTAAATATCTATTTGTTTGCTTTCATTATTGTTGTTTTTGTCTTTTCGATTTAACGAACATGCATGTTAATAAAGGGTAATCCAGATAAATTCAAGGCCATATTCTATTTCATTTGACTAGTTTAAAGTAATCCTCCTTATGGATGGGTGTTGTGGGGGTGCCTAACATCTTCCTTAAACTCAAATGGACTCTCAAACTCATCTCTATTTTTGCAAACTGCTTTACCTTTTCTTTTTGTTTTAAATTAGTTTCTCAAAGTTTTTTGTTAAAAATTTTGGTTGATTTTTAAGATTTATTTTGGGAATCAACTTAAACACTTTTTATTCTTCTCGTCAAAAGGTCAGTTACGATAACATAATTTGAGCCTTTACCACTTTTATTGTGACAGTCACTTTGTTATGGGTCTCTCTTAAAATTGAGATTTTTATTACATTAAATATTTTGATTATCAATGCATGTTCATTGAAGAGAGAAGATTAGTGAATCTTATACTCATATTGAACATTTGGTTATCCGTTTACCGAAAACTTACCTATTAGAGTTTTGAAAACTTATTACTCTTGAGTATTTTTTAAAATTTTGATGTCTTAATTTAGTGGAAGTTTGAATTGGGTTATTGAGGGACATTCTGATATATTTTGGCATTTATAACATTTGTTTCCTTAACGGATTCAATGTTCTTAGTTGTGTGAAAATTTTAATATAATTTAGAATTGAAACTTTCTCGGCATTTATAACATTGTTTTCTTATAGGATTCGATGTTCCTACTTCATTTTTTTATTTCTAAATTTTCTCTTTATATCAAACTTATGTGGTTCACATTCTTGGTGAACATTTGCTTGTAGATCAGTTAATCAAAGGCCACCCATAGGAGCTTATATAGGTCTTGCTCAATCCTTGATGTTGCCTTGGTCTAATAGGAGTATGAGTTGAGTCCTTAAAGGGATTTTTATGATGTAATTTAACATTTTAAATGTTCATTTAGTTTAGATATCAACTTCATGTTATAATTATATCATTTCTTTCTCTATTGGATTAAATGATATTTCGATGTTTTATTTATGAACTTTGTATGATTTTTGATGTATATTTTAATTGCTTAATTTTTGATTGATATTTGTCTAACTAATTGTCTAATAATTAATTAATGTAATCCAATAGGGAGATTGTTGAATTAAATTGATGAAATAAATTAAAATATTGTGGATTGACATTAATTTATTATTAGGTCAATTCATTGACTTAATCAATTTATTAAGCAACTAAATTTTGACATAAACCAAGAATGAATTGAGTCCGACTTATTTGTGGGTAATCAATAATAGATTGGATTACTTACAAACCCATTAGGTATATGCTCTTGCAATCTAAATCTTGTCAATAATTATCCTACCATATTGCTAACAGAAAGGATAATATGAATATTCCAAAAGTATATTCAATTTAAAATCTGAGTACTTAGTAAGTGGAAAGTTATCGTTTTAAATAATTTAAATATTTTATTTATTAAACAGAGACAACTATTCTGAATGTGAAGTAACTTCTCACATTCTCAAGATTCATCATAATAACTTTTTTGGTTTATTAAACTTTTTTGTATGTGACTCTCACTTTAACGTATGAAAAGATTTGGACAAAACAGACTGCTATCTCTATTTGAATTATTATGATTGCATTGGATACTTCATCAGATAAGTATAATTTTATTGTTATTGTTTTATTCATTTATTTCTCACTATGATTTGAAATTTCGTTCATTCACTACAAATCTATAATATTTTCTTATAATACTTTTTATATTATTGGATGTTAACTTTTTATTTTTTATTTTATTGCAGAACAATAAAAAAGCTCCACTCTTTCTCCCCATTTCAAAACATGAAATCTCGCTGTAAATATATGAAGCCACGGTTGGCCAAAATATATAAATAAATGAAAGAATATATGAAACCTCGCAGGAAACAAATTTTAGTTTCAGTTTATTAATATTTTAAATTTATTAGCAGGCATTTTAATAATCTAGGAGAAATATACTATTTTTATCATTAATTTATTATAAAATTGTGATTTTCATTCCTCAATGATTTTATTTTAAAAATTATTAAAAATTATTACTTTTGAGATCATCACTCTATGTAGTTTATCTAGATAAACATGGTTAAGTTATATAGAGAGATAAAAAATGATAATTTTTAATAAATGAGATATTATTTTAAGAACTAAAATAAGTACTGAACCAAAATAATAATTTAATAAGAAGTGATAGATCAACATGTACATTTTTCCAACAAACAAGTCTTAAATTATGATAAATGAAAAAATAAATAATATTAATCCCTTACTTTAGATTTTAAAATTAATTTAGTCCTTTAAATTATCAAAATGATCATTTAAAAAATAGAACTCTTTTTAAGATAAAAGTTGCCTTTTGCGGCAAGCAAGACCAAATTTATTTACGTTTTTACTTTTATAAAATAATTTTAATATTTTTTATATTTAGAGAATTATATTAATTATAAAGCCAACATTGAGAGATTAAAATTATATTTTGTTCATAATAAATATATTGGATTGTGAAATAAAAAGTTGGGTCATATTTCATATAATCTTGGCAATATTTTAATTATACATTCTTCAAAAGTTGACGACAAAATAAATTCTTACCACATGATTTGATATGATTCTTAATAATGAAATCCCAGTCATTAATTACACTGATACTTTAGGTATCAATGATTGGTCTAAAACGCGTACTTTGTAATCCGTCGCCACATGACAAAAAGAAAAACTATAAGATTTTTCATCAAACCATAAGATAGATGAAAAATAAACGAAAGTGACTAGAGTGAGTGAGAGAGTATGAGGGAGAAATTGTAGCTCCACAACACCATAGCATTCCACAGCATTGAAGGGATAGTTGAACGATACAACTTGACCACGCCACTTGCGAAACTTCAGAAGAATTGCCTATTTGTGTCACGCGAAAGGGTATCAGATCCGCTACTGCTATTCCTCACTACCATTTTGTGGACTACGATTACAAAATATCAGCATTATATGGCATAATATATTGTAATTAGCTATTTCAGAGTTTTATTTATTGGTTGACTTGAATCCGAGACATGGTTTAAATATATATATATATATATATATATGAGAAATAATTAGTTTGAATAGTTAATTAATGAAAACAATACGCGAGAGGTGATTGGGGAGGAGCACGGCAGAGCGTAGGATAATGCACAGAGAAATTTGTCCGCATCGTTCTATCGTGGAAAAGCCAAATTGTAGAATCAGGCACGCAGCCCTAGTTCATATTGGCTCGCCACACGCCCTCATTTCTTCATCTCTTCTTATAGTTGCATAAGAGGCCACAAATCCTTAGAGCTGCTCCATTTCTCCATTTGCATTCAATCAATCACTCTACCTCACTGCCTCTGTCCGTATCATTCTTGAACCCATCGTTTGCTTGAATGCGTGATCGTCACCATGTATATAGCATCCTCTTCCTCAGCTTCTTCGCTACTCAGAGCAGCCAGAGCGAAGGTGTTCTCTCCCTCTCTTTCCAGAGCCTTCGCTTATCCTCCTAGCAGACCTTCTCCTTTAACTGGCTACCGATCTCTCAGCTTCTCCTCCACGCTCCGATCATTCCGCAGCTGCGCTCCCCGATGGAGCCACGGCGTCGATTGGAGGTCTCCCGTCAGTCTTAGGGCTCAGATCAGAGCCGTGGCTCCGGTGATTGAACGGTTTCAGCGCAAGATCGCTACTATGGGTACTTTTCTGTTCACTCCGAGAATTTTGGAGTGTTTCTTTGATTCCGTAATCCATTTCCAAAATCCGTTTCGTTTTATTGGTGGAGCTAAGATTTGATATTTCCACTATGATTTTCACTTTCTTGCTAAACATTAATTTTACTTTTGTCGCTTGAAACATCGAACTTTATATGAATCTGCTCGCTCTCTGTCATGTTAACTTGTTATATGCCATTTGTTTTTGTAATTGGTATCAAGTTATTAACTTTCGAATATCTGGCCCTGAAATTTATTCACTCATTGTTCATATGTCATTCCAGCCGCTGAAAATCCTTTCAAGGGGAACTTGACGAGTCTCCCCAAGCCTGGCGGTGGCGAGTTTGGAAAGTTCTACAGCCTTCCCTCTCTCAACGATCCAAGAATTGGTAATTTCCTATTTTGGCTTGCCGTAGTTCTTTTCTATGATTTAAATCTTGTCATTTACTGATTACTCCAAAATTTTGGCTGCGATATATCAAATTGCTATTTTCATTTCAGTATATCATTTGTCTAACAAAGGATTGGTCTCTCCATCTCCAGATAGCACATTATTCTTTCAGCTAGTTCATTTACTAATGCTATCAACTTAATGCGTGTATAACAGATAGGTTACCTTACTCTATCAGAATTCTCTTGGAATCTGCCATTCGGAATTGTGACAATTTCCAAGTTAAGAAAGAAGATATTGAGAAGATTCTTGACTGGGAAAATAGTTCTGTCAACCAGGTTGAGATTCCTTTCAAGCCTGCTCGTGTACTCCTGCAGGTACCACATAGCTTTTTGTACAAAGTGTAATTTTATTATTATGTCTGGGTGATTATAAGTTATGAGTATCCTCCTTTTAACCTCCCTTCCCCACTCCAGGATTTTACAGGAGTCCCAGCTGTTGTTGACCTAGCTTGCATGCGTGACGCTATGAATAAGCTTGAGAGTGATTCTAATAAGATCAATCCTCTGGTAATCATTGTGCTTATTACTTGCATCTGCATTTGTTCTCTATCATTCATTTTTCAAATTTTTAATTATACATAGCGGAGTGGCATATGTACCTTGAACTTGTTATATTGTCTGGACTATTACATCTTATTTATTAAATTTTGCTTCCGGTCATGTATGATGCTATCAGAAGTTAGCTTTACTTCTGTAACTTTATTTGAATGTGATGTAAATAATGTAGTCATTTTGACCTGCTTCCTTTATAACATAGAAGAGTACTGGGACTATTACAGATTGACAGGATCAAACATAGCATCAGAATTTGCAAATATATTTAACTGTTCTGGTTCACTGTTTTGACTTGTACATATATTCTCGTTATGTCATATTATACTACAAGTAATTTTCAAAAGTATATGCTTGGCAGGTACCTGTGGATCTTGTCATAGATCACTCAGTACAAGTTGATGTAACACGGTCAGAGAATGCAGTCCAGGCCAATATGGAGCTTG
This sequence comes from Delonix regia, assembly GCA_037074485.1. Lineage (NCBI taxonomy): Eukaryota > Viridiplantae > Streptophyta > Magnoliopsida > Fabales > Fabaceae > Delonix > Delonix regia. The sequence goes on along the minus strand of CM073456.1, from coordinate 12,127,353 downwards.
AATTCCAGAGAAACAAAGAGAGATTTGCTTTTCTTAAATGGGGCTCATCTGCTTTTCACAACATGCTAGTTGTTCCTCCTGGTTCTGGTATTGTTCATCAGGTACATTTAAAAGCAGACATGCTAAATGACTCAATTGGATTTAAAAACAAGACTTCTATTTGTTGATATGGTGAACTTATAATGTCTTGGTTTCCAGGTCAATCTTGAATATCTTGGGCGGGTTGTTTTTAACAATGATGGCGTACTCTATCCTGACAGTGTGGTTGGTACTGATTCACATACTACTATGATAGATGGGCTTGGGGTGGCTGGTTGGGGTGTTGGAGGTATTGAAGCTGAGGCAGCGATGCTTGGCCAGGTACGTCAAATTCCAATCTTGATGTATAAATATGGAATGTAATGACTGTTCAAGGAATATTTAACTTTTTTTGAATTGGATGCTTATTTTCTTTTTCTTTAAATGTACATATGGAGTACTCTAGCTACAGCGATTACCCTAATGCTGTGTGCTTATAATATTGACAGCCAATGAGCATGGTCTTGCCTGGTGTTGTTGGATTCAAGTTATCTGGAAAATTGCACAATGGTGTTACAGCAACTGACTTGGTTCTAACTGTGACCCAAATGCTGAGGAAGCATGGCGTTGTTGGGAAATTTGTTGAATTTTATGGTAATTAAGTTATCATAAGGCATATGGTCAACTGTTTTTTCAACATATGTTGATTTGTCTCAGCTAATTGGAAGTGCTCTTGCCTTTTGTTCTTTAGGTGATGGTATGGGTGAGTTATCATTAGCTGACAGGGCCACTATTGCTAATATGTCTCCCGAGTATGGTGCCACCATGGGCTTCTTCCCCGTAGATCACGTTACGTTACAATATCTTAAGTTGACTGGAAGAAGCGATGAGACAGTAAGTACTGAGTACCGTAGCTTTTCATTGACTTATTTACTTTTGCATAGGATATGAATTGCTTATGAAATTAATTGACCTTCATTTGGGCAAAAATATAGGTGGCCATGATAGAGGCATATCTCAGGGCAAACAAACTGTTTGTTGATTATAATGAGGTAATATTTACTAGAATATTCTTTGTTCTAGTCTCCATCTAAATTCTTTTTCTGAAAACTTGTGGTATACATTTGTTTGAGGTATAGAATGTTAATTTGCTTTCCTTTCATTCAGCCTCAACAAGAGAGAGTTTATTCATCCTATCTTGAATTAAACCTTGCCGATGTTGAGCCATGCATCTCTGGACCAAAGAGGTAAGTTATGTGTCCTTTCTCATTTTGCCTTTATGTAATTATGAGTTTCTAAATTTCTATCTAAAATCTGTATGTTGATTTATATTGACTGATACTCTTTCCAGGCCTCATGATCGGGTGCCTTTGAAAGAAATGAAGGCTGATTGGCATGCCTGTCTTGACAACAAAGTTGGGTTTAAGGTTAGTCATGCTGTGATATAGTGATAGCACAAAGACCACTTTTCATATTCCAGTCCTATTCTATATGAAGGAAACATGGTCTATTGGTCTATTTCTTGAATAGCTTTCAACAATCAGTAACCAGTGAAACTTATCTTTCTGTACCTGTCCTGTTTGATGTTTTTGTGATAAAATGTTCATTTGAACATCACTTATAATTTTAGCTTTCATCTGTTGTCTAGACTAGCTAATAATGCTGCCCATGATAAATACCTGAGATGCTAATTGAAATGAAAAATAATTGTAATTGTTCTATCTGTATAGATTGGTTTACCAAATTAATTCACTTTTTATCTCCCTAGACCCGCCAAACATTAATATTTCCTGTAGGGAAAAGAAATCAGTTCTTTGGTTTCTCCAAACTAGGATCTGAAATTGATAGATATCACCTGAAAGTTCTGAAAATTATTTTGGAACTCTTTCTGGAGAACTTGTTCATATGTCTCTTGCCACTTTCTCCAATCACTTTATGAGGGATCTAGAAGCTTCAGAATAATTAGAACGCAAGGAACTCATTTTCCCCTTATTCTCATTATGAATGATTGATTCTGATTCATATTGTCATTCAGAAAACTCGTAGAATACTAGGTCCATGCTTATGAATATGATGACTTTACTGCTGTAACTGTTTCATCAATTTGCTCAATCATTGATACTGTCATCATGATCAATACTGCTCCATTCACCTGTGCATTTTAATTATATGTTGATCACTGACACCAGCACTAACTGTCTTCAGTAACTGCTCCAATCTTGCTTGCATTCATGTATCCTTTTGTTGCAAACTTGTGCTTTAGGTTAAGTGCCTTAACAGCAGCAATGATGTTAATAAATCTATTCTGTTACTTATGTGTATATATTTTAGCTTGTGAGTAAATGCCCTAGATATCCTTGACCATGGACTAAAGGGCATCTGGATCAGTATAGGATCCTTCCCTGCACTACTTTTACTTTAACATGCAGTAGTAAAGCCATCCATGTTTCAATTGATGTTGCTTGATATGAATCCTAGATGAATATAAGATACCTCATTACTGGATTGTTTTATTTTATTTCAGGGATTTGCTATTCCAAAAGAGGCACAAGGTAAAGTTGCAAAATTTCAATTCCACGGGCAGCCAGCGGAGCTCAAGCATGGAAGTGTTGTGATTGCTGCAATCACAAGCTGTACTAACACATCAAACCCAAGCGTCATGCTTGGGGCTGGTCTTGTAGCAAAAAAGGCTCATGAACTTGGTCTGCAGGTTGGGCACTGATATATATCAATCATGATTACCGCCACATCATTTTTTTTGTGCTTTACCACCTGATGTCCCTGATTTTATGTGGACAATTTTACTCTTTACTGTCACCACTAGAATATGCAAATTGTATCTGCAATGTTACACTATATATTTTCTTGATTCTAATTGTAGCTGTTTTCACTTTCTTTGCTAGGTCAAGCCGTGGGTAAAAACAAGTCTTGCTCCAGGCTCTGGAGTTGTTACAAAATATCTGCTTCAGAGGTATTTTATGTTTTTCATGAGAATATTATATTATTTCTGCATTATGATGTAGTCACTGTCTCTCTGCACAATGTTTGCAAAATATTCACTAAATTTGGACTTTTTTACCCTTTGGCAGTGGACTGCAGAAATATCTGAACGAGCAGGGCTTCAATATTGTTGGATTTGGCTGCACAACATGTATTGGCAATTCTGGAGAATTGGATGAATCAGTTGCTGCTGCCATCTCAGAAAATGGTTACATTGAAATTCTATCATTCTTATATTACAACTTTCAGATAACATCCTACTTCCTTGCCTGTTCTGCATCATATTTACCTTACTGATGCAATACTCATGTGGTCTTATGCAGACATTGTAGCAGCCGCCGTGCTATCTGGGAACCGTAATTTTGAGGGTCGTGTGCATGCCTTAACCAGAGCTAACTATCTTGCCTCACCTCCTCTAGTTGTTGCTTATGCTCTGGCTGGCACGGTATGCATGTCTAATTGATAATATTATGTGTGTATTGTTTTTTATGCTTATAATAAAAAATCAGATTTTCATATCTCGAGATTAATAACCATCTTACTCATCTTAAGATAATAATATTAAGACCTAAGACTTTGGTTGGATGTACATACAAGTATACAGAAGTTGAATGTAAAAGTGCCCAGTGATTTATCAAAAGCATGGGTATTGCATGCTATTTTACCTCTTCATTTTGTATGCTTAAACCTCCCAAGTGAATAGTTTCACACATATAGAAGTCTGGTTATTGTTTAAAGCTTAGACACACTCCCAAACACAACTGCATGGGTGCAAGAGCATAGGAAATATTACTTTTGTGGCCTTGTTTTTGTGGAATGAAAAGTATTATCTATGGAGTAAAATAGTTGTATTTCCCCTGACCCAGAACCTCATGTCATGCACTAAATACTAATATTTTTAAGCAATATAAAAAAACTTTATTGTAGTTGGTAAGATGCATATTACTTTCAACTTTCTATAGCATTGAAATTGAAATTTGTTGAACCTTCATTAGATACCCTTTGGTTAATTTTCCAGGTCAACATTGATTTTGAGAAGGAGCCAATAGGGACAGGGAAGGATGGCAATAGTGTATTCTTGAGGGATATCTGGCCGTCCACCGAAGAAATTGCCGAGGTAAATAATGTCTAATTTGCTCCACATATTAAGTACTCTAATCTAAAGCTTAAATGGTGTATGACAAATCTACTTTGGGTGACTTGATGTCTAGGCTGTCCAATCTAGTGTGTTACCTGATATGTTCCGAAGTACATATGAGGCTATTACGAAGGGCAACCCTATGTGGAATCAACTACAAGTTCCTGCTGACACCCTTTATGCATGGGACCCCAAGTCAACATATATTCATGAACCTCCATACTTCAAGGATATGACCATGGATCCTCCTGGAGCTCATGGCGTGAAGGATGCATATTGCCTGCTGAATTTTGGTGACAGTATAACTACTGATCACATTTCTCCAGCAGGAAGCATTCACAAAGACAGTCCTGCTGCAAAATACTTGCTTGAGCGTGGAGTGGACCGCAAGGACTTCAATTCTTATGGAAGTCGTCGTGGCAATGATGAAATAATGGCAAGGGGAACTTTTGCTAACATCCGGCTTGTTAACAAGCTCCTCAATGGGGAAGTTGGCCCCAAAACCATTCACATTCCAACAGGGGATAAACTCTCTGTGTTTGAGGCAGCAATGGTGAGTAATGCTCTACCCTAGTGTGTTTGATATTATTTCATTAGAGCTTATGATTTTTTCTTGGGGCCAAGCAGGGCAATATGTGTTCTATGATATTTTCACGTGGTGGTCTTTTTCTATTGTTCTTTTCAGGTTAGGTGGTAGACATTGTCCATGACAAATTAATCTTTTCTTTGCTAAACATTCTACATTAATTTTACAAGGATTTTTTAAAATTTTATTTTGGCTTAAATGAGCTGCCTTGCTCATTTAAATGATTGTAGCAACTTACTATTGCTAGCACTGCTAAGTTTCATTTTCCGATGACTTTTGGGTTTGTGGGACCTCCACCTTCACTTAGGACATGATGGAGGTTATAATCGTGGTTCTATGTCCACTGGGTATTATTATGTAACAGTCACATCACTATCAATTTTCTGATCTGCTGGAATTTATTTTGTCAGAAATATAAAGTTGCTGGGCAGGACACCATCGTGCTGGCTGGTGCAGAATATGGTAGTGGAAGTTCTAGAGATTGGGCTGCCAAGGGTCCGATGTTATTGGTTGGTCTCCTTATACATTTATGACCCTACAATGGAGTTGTGTTTTCTTTGGTTTTCTTAACATGTCCTTATGACTTTTATATTTACGACAGGGAGTCAAAGCAGTGATAGCTAAAAGTTTCGAGAGAATTCATCGCAGTAATTTGGTAGGAATGGGCATTATTCCTCTTTGCTTCAAACCAGGTGAGGATGCTGACACACTTGGATTGACTGGTCATGAACGTTATACAGTTGATTTCCCAAGTAAAATTAGCGACATAAGGCCAGGCCAAGATGTCACTGTCACAACTGATACTGGAAAATCGTTCACTTGCACAGTACGCTTTGACACTGAGGTAACTCCTTAATGCATGCTTGCTCATCTAAAAATCATTGTTTAGAGAGAGTGGAATGTGGTATGTTTGTTATCAGGGCTTGCTTTTGATTGAAGCATTTGTTTAGCGTTTCAAAAACTTGCTGGTTGCTGCAGATTTTTCCGTGGGTTTAGTGTTGTAACGTTGTTGTATTTTCAGGTGGAACTCGCTTACTTTAATCACGGAGGTATACTTCCATATGTCATAAGGAACCTTACTCAGCAGTGAAGTCACTGATGTGAAAATCAGAGGCCTTTGCCCAAGTCTGCACTTTTCGAGTTGTGAAAAATGTCAGAATAAATTTCCAATAATTATGAATAGATCCCTATTGAGGGAGAGGGAATTTTTTTGGGTACAAATTTTAATTATTATTAGGCCTGTAAACAGTCGGTAAATTGATTCTAGATTTCCTGTTCTAGCTGATATTCCTGTGTTGGCCCATTGAACAATGGAAACGATTGTATAAGCCTCCGTAAACCTGCCTATCGCATGTGGCTGTCGGTTGGTTCAGGTGTCACAGCAGTGAATATTCTTTTGACCTATACTCAAAGCCAACCCCCAACATAATGGAATGAGGACAAAGGAATGAGAATGCAGTGATTTTGCCATTTTGTTCTTGCACTCTTTGAAATTTTAAAGAACGTGCGAATATGAAAGGAAAATCAAATTAATGTTAAAAACATTTAAAGTATTGTACAATCTTTTAGTGATTTTATTAGCAGTATTTTAATATTTTTTTAAATATTTATAAATATTTTGTGCAAATTAAAAATAAATTTATATCTTATATTTTTATTAGGTAGTACTGTAAAAAAAATTTCAACTGATTATATTTAAAAGAAATGAATGTTTAATATTTTTTTACCAAATTATCATGATCACTTGTTTATTTCTTTCTTACATTATTTTCGTCAGTCATAAATATACTTAGGGTTATCTTATTCCATTTCATTCTTACCATAGAGAGAGGATGCAGCAAAATAATGCGATATATTCTTTTCGACTCTTCCCGAGTCCCTAGCAATTTAATTCTCATAGGTCTGCTGCCACTTATCATGTAATTTAAATCTAGCCATCTTCATATTTTCATCACGCCGCTGCTTCTGTTCTTGCCTCAGTAGATAGGTTCTATTGGTGGTTCATATTTTCTGATAATTTTACTCAAATACGGCTAAATATCAAGCAGTTCCACATTCTAGTGAGATGATGAAGAATAACCCAACGAGTGTGTCCAAAGTGAAATATAAACAGGGTGGGAAGAACAGAGCACATGGATTATCCAGTTGTTGCGCCGGGTAAAAGATTAAAGGTTTAGGATTATCTGGTTGTTGCACATGCATCTTTTGTTTTACATTGCACAACTTTTTTTTTTGGGTACATTGAAGGGTTTGAACTCTTGACACTACCTTGCTTTGCATGACTAATTTACTTGGTGCTTGTTTCACATATTTTACAGAAAATTTATAAGTACGATTAATTCTCAAGACAGATTTAATTGGAATTTAGCTTGTCATTATCAATATATAATACAAAATTCGGGATATTAGTACCTATGTTTAGAATGAGTTCTATAGATGGTGCCAGTTATTAAGTGTCTTATTATACTCCAAAAAGTCTACCTTAATGCCCTCCATTCTGCTCCAGTTGCGGGACGTTTCTCTGGCCAACGTTGATGGCACACACGACAACGTTAAATATTTATCTGATAGCACATTCTTTTTATAAATTAAAAAAATTCAAATTGATATAAAAAATAATTAAAGTTGACCTTCTCCATTGAAGAGTTCAATAACAAATACATGAATTAAAAATTAAAAACAACAGAAATATAAAACGCTAAGATTAAAACAAATACAAGGGAAATGATGAGAAATATTGGGGTCAAATCTTCACAGAAGAAGGTTTCTTAATTGCTGAGTTCAAGCACGACAACAACTTGAGTACTCTTTGTATGAGATGACAAAGAGTCCTAGCTTTGTAGTTCCTCTGACAAACTGATTTGGGATCAATTTTACAATAATAGTCTATTCTCAGGTGAAAAAACGGCTTTAATGTCCCATTGGACTTTATGGTTGATCGAAGGTGAAGAGACTTTCATAAAAAATGAAGTCTTTTGCTCTCAATGTGTGGCGAAAATCAAAACATCATCTGCGATGGTTTCTCTACGTACAAACACGAAACAATGACAGCGGGTGAGGATTCAGATCAATGATGGGTTCATCTGACTTCCAAAGATGAATACATCTAGACAGAAGAAATTGCGAGGGTAGAAATGGTGGATTGTCAATGACTTTAGTTGTATTCAAATAAAAAACTAAAGAGAACTATAGATATTTATTATAAAATGATGTTAAAATTTTAAATTATTTTAAAGAGTTCAAAGATTTTTTTAATTGTAATTCTCTCCCATAAGAAACTCAAGCAACTAATATGCTGACAAGACTGAAAATGGGGGGAATTCAGCTGAAGAAGAGAGATTGTTCAAAGTGCCTTCTAATTGGGTGTATTTGATAGCACAGTTTAGAAGAGGTGCTTACTATGGAATTTGAGTAGTTGTTATGGTTTTCAAATGGGTGTTTATTTCTATTAAGAAATTGCTTTGTGTGAACGGCACAATTCTAATATCTGATCCAAAAAATGCTTTAGGTTTACTGTGTCGGCAATACTTAAAAAAAGAAAGGCTGTATTAACATGGTTAGCATCTAGCCCTTTAGTGAGATACTATCAAATGCTTTGATTTAATTATCCAACTACTTCAGCTGAGCTCAGGGAAGTTTAGTCTGTTTGTGATTTGATATTTTGATATACACAGACTATTCAATAAATGATTTCAGTTTGGGAGCTGAGAAAGATAGCCAGTTGCTCTAGAACCATCAAAACATAAATGTCAGCCAAGGCAAAGAAGGAAAATTCATTTATGGGTAGGTTATAATTACCTGCCATAAACGAACCCATCCATGAATTAGAAGTCAAAGCAAATTTATGTGTATTTGATGAGTTGGCTCTCACGTGAATGCGGAGTATATTGTGGTGCAAGCAAGAGAGTTATCAACGATTTACACCTTCAGTTTCAGGGCATCATTTATTGTAGTAACACTGCTTTGGACCCATTTTTTATCAGAGTACAGAGACTCAGGGTCTAACGTGTGGAAACAGTGGCTAGCAGATGGGGACATCTCTTCACATGGGACAAGTAAAAATGTATATTCCATCGCGTAATTTTCCTTTTAGTTTCGTACGTAATTTGATAGAACCTTGTACCTCTTTGTACTATACAGTAGACAATCTTCACTGTGCTTCCAACTTTGAATTGTTTACGCGTTTCATTGAAGCTTCTTCAAGTTCACATTTCAGCAAACACCTTGGCTACATCCAGAACTAAAGACAGATTATGAATTCCAGACGTAGCAACAAAGTCATCAGGTATTCAATAATACTTCTCACAAAAATCATAATGACAGAGAGAAGAGAAAGGTTGATGGAATCTATTAATTGCAATGGAAATTGAGTGCTCTTCAATGTTTTGGTTTGAAGTCATACTGAAACGTGAAGCCTTATCCCGAAATTGATGGTACATGCATTGAAAATATTTAATTGTAACTTACTTAAAATTAGTAGTATAATACATCTTCATTTAATGAAGGCAATTTGTGGATAACTTAATTATCTGCATTATTACACGCAATCCCCTTTGTTTCAACTTTCAATTCTATCTTCATTAATCTTCACTGTACAACAATGGCATAAAGAAAATAATTATTATGACATTTAGCCTACCTCGTCTAACTTTCTCTTATTTTATTGGCTTCCGTAAAAAAAAATAGATACGTAAATTTTAAATCATCTGATCATCTTAAAATCTTTAATAAATGATATTTTATGATTATACCATTGCATGAAAAGTTTAATCTTTTAAAAGACTGAGATTTTCATATTTTTTTAAAAAAAGATATTAAAAAAGCAGTGTGTTATCTGGCAGCATCCAACGGTTCTTCTAGTGTATGACAGTGATCGGACGGGTCAAAAGGCACCATGCGTCCATGCCAGCGCTTGAGGTAACACAGGATTAACTAACCAAGCAACCTCTCAAGTGCCTTCTCCGCACGCATTGAATTCATCACGTGTTTTGCACGTGATCATCTCCGAGATATTGAAACATGTCCCTCCCTCACTCTAGTCCTTCCCCTCCCTCCTGTCTGAATGAAGAAGAGCGAAGACTCTGAAGTCCGTAGTGGGTGAAGAGGTGCAGCGTGTGCATCAATTTCTAAATGCTTTTTATGGCATTCATTTTCAAGCTGCAAATATGAAGGGAGCTCTCTCTCACACTCTCATTTTTCATGTCCTTCTGCTTCTTCTTCTCTGTAAGTCTTATACTCATAACAATCTGTTTTATTGTTTTAGCTTTGGTTTCATTCAAATTATAACTTAGCTTAAAGTTGCTATCTTTTTTGCATGTAAACTAACATTCGTGTTCCGTGTATCCATCTTTGAGATTTGTTTCGTTCACCGCTAAAACAATTACATGTTTTCCTGATATTCTTGTTCGATAAATATGTCGGCGTAGTGGCGTTTCAATGAACCGAGAATTTGTGTTTACGTATGTTGATAAATATAGTAATTATTGTGTGAGGTTTATTTGGTATGAGCATTGCTATATTCTTCAAATCTGAGGAGACTGTTTTGGCGTTTATCTTGGGGGAAAAAGAATGCTGAAACCGCAGCACCTTATTTTTGGGCAAAAAATTTGGATTTGTTTGCAACGGCATTGGAGGGTATGAATATCTAGATATCAATGATAATTATAGTTCAGTTGACGTGATAAGCTTTGGTATAAACCGTGGTGAAAAAGGACATCCTTCATCCAATATTCCTGGATAATATAGTTATCTTTTGCACGCTGCTGATGCCAATGGGGGACTGCAGTTATAACCGGGTAAAGATGCGGAAGAGCTTTTGAAGTGCATTTTAGAGAGTAAAGTATACTGCTGATGGAAAAAATTATTTATCTAGATATTGAAGTGCAAGCAACTGTAAAACAATCTATAAACAACCCACGTCCTTGTCAATGTAGGGTGTTTTCAATCAAAACTTTCTATTGTTGATCATGATACTATTACTCATTTGCAACACTCTAAATATGTCATTTAAGTTCAGATGCTGCACAATGTTGTCTATTTGATTCCACATATAGTACATTGTCATAAACATCATACCAAATTATGCATATTTCTGAAAATGAGTTGATTAAACTGAAAACTATCTGCTTGCAGGTATTTACATATCTCAATGCTCCTCATTCAGTGGTACAAAAGTTTTCTTTTCTAGGACAACTAAGGTTGATGTGCTGTCTCCAGATATCTCACCAAGTGTACAGCCGCAACCACTTCTTCCTCTTTTGGCACCTTCCCCATTGAGGCCATTCACAAATAATTCAGTGCCAAAATTGTCAGGTAAAATTTACTTCTTTTTTTGTTTTTTTTCTCAGTTTCTTTGTGTCGGACCTTATACTTTGAATTTCTGCACATTTAGGAACAATCCTTTGACACATTATGGTTGTTAACGGGGAAGAAATGAGCATATGCGGACACATAATTACTGAGTTTCTTTTGTAAGGTTATGCACAACATATTTAAGCATCTCTACTTTCAGAGTGTGCATGTCATAAATCTTAAAAATGTTTTGACCTCTAAATTCTTCTGTTGGATTTGGATGTCCTTGTATACAGTGCAATAGCAAAAATTTCTTCCTTTTCTGTCATAAATCTTAAAATTTTTTTGACCTCTCTTAATGAGAGAGTGAGAGAGAGGCTTGGTTACCAAGCTATTTCAGCTATGTAACATCTATCAGATACCCAATCCCTGTCCCCAGCACCTCATTGTTCAATCCAGTAATAGAGATAAGAGATACAGGAACGTTATTATCACTGAAAATGCTTTTAAAGGCCTAACATGAAATGCTTTTTGTTGTAAATTTGTGTGCTGAGATGATTTGGAATATTATTTCACTTTCCAGGCCTATGTTCATTAAATTTCTCAGCTGCTGAACATATATTGAGCACAACTGCAACAGATTGCTTGGCTTCTTTTGCTACATATTTGGCCAATGTAGTATGTTGTCCTCAATTTGATGCCATGCTGGGGACACTTATTGGGCAGTCAAGCAAATACTCCGGACAGCTAGCTTTGAACATAACTCATGCTAGCCACTGCCTCTCAGATGTTCAGAAGATTTTGGCCAGTCAAGGAGCAAATGAGGACCTGAAAAATACATGTTAAGTCCATCCAGCAAATCTCACTGAAGCATCTTGTCCCATCATAGCTGTTGATGAATTTGAGAGTACTGTAGACACTTCAAGACTACTGACTGCTTGCAGAAAGATTGATCCTGTACATGAGTGTTGTGACCAAGTTTGCCAAAATGCAATAAATTATGCTGCTAGAAAAATTGCCATAAATGATATGTCAAATATGGATCAGGAAAATAGTTTGCCCGAGCAGACAGCTAGGATCAATGACTGTAAGAATATTGTCCTTCGTTGGCTGGCTAGTAAGCTTGACCCTGCTACTGCAAATGGTCTTTTTAGAGGACTTTCAAATTGCAACCTAAATACAGGTGAGCAACGAAAAAGCACAGAAAAGAAAAGGAGATATGATCTCATACATTTTGTTTTATTATATACATTCTTGGCTAATTGATTGAGATATAAAGACGATATCTGACTTGTTGATGTTCAATGTTATTATATTACTTGGTTCAGTCTGTCCACTGGTTTTTCCCAACATAGCCAATGTTGTGGAAGAATGTGGAAATGTAATAAGGAACCAAACAGCTTGCTGCAAAACCATCAAGAGTTATGTGTCATACTTGCAAAACCAGAGCTTCATAACCAACCTCCAAGCCTTGAAATGTGCTGTATTGCTTGGCAAGAAGTTGCAGAAAGCTAATATCTCCTATAATGTATATAATCTTTGCCATATAAGCCTAAAGGATTTTTCTCTTCAAGGTTAGCATTATTATACTTCCCTTGCATTGCAAACAACTATTTCACTCCTGCAAGTACTGATACTGATATTTGTCCTTTTCTGCTATTTATTGTTAATGGTTGTTCGATTTTCTCATGGATGGATCAGTTGCATCTCAAGGTATCATTTACAGCATGAAAGTTTTTTTAATATATATTTTATTGCTTAACTATGCTGCTGAAATGATAACAAAGTTTGTAGTCTTTCCTAGCGCCCCCTTCTCATCAGGGAAACTTTCCATTTTATTTTATTAATTTCACTGGGATGCATTTAGTTTGGTGTCAAATGTGTGAAACGTTGTAAGCTAATTGCAATAGCTACTGGAACCAAGTGGTTGCACACTTGTTACTCTAGCTGAGATACTATAAGTGGATATACTGCATTTAACTACATGGTTAATACATTAAAAATTTCCTGGAGATTTTTTAAAAAATTTTCCTTGGTGTTTGTAGTGTCTAAATATTGATCAATTATTTCATCTAGAATCTGGTTGCCTTTTGCCAAGCCTGCCTTCAGACGCAGAATTTGACAGTACTTCAGGGATTGGATTTATTTGTGACCTTAATGACAACATTGTAGCTCCATGGCCTTCAGTATCGTATGCGGCTGCCTCTTCTTGCAATAAAAGTATGTCTAATTTCCCATCATATATCACTTGCTTTTCTATACTACTGGATGGGGCATGTATGCCCTTCTTTGATGGCCAAATAAATAAGTATTATGTCTTAACACTTTGAATTATGTCTAACCAATCTGTTCATGGAATTCATGGATTTGCAGCTACAAAACTTCCATCTCTTCCTACGGCAACATCTGCACAAAAAGGTAAGAGCCATTATTCTTGTCTCATCTCTTTCATCTTCAAACCAATAATACTTGTTTGCTACGGAAAAAGAAAAAGTGTTTTCCCCTCTTCTCACATCTATGATAAATTTTATAATCCAAGGGGCTGATGTGCAAATTGTAGGCCAGTAAACCATTTAAAAAAAAAAAAATTCAATGCGAAATGAATGCTTGCCCCCTCTTTGTCACTTAAAACTCATAAAAGAGAGCGGAGGGGAAGAAAAGGTGGTCTAAAATGGGGAAAATTCTATCCTAGAGAGGAAGTGGAAGTTGGAACACATTTTTGTTTTTTATTTCTTAGGCTCGTTATTTGATAAAACTTCACTAATGTCTGATGTGGTGTATTGACTAATGCATAGTTGCTAGTAAGCCTTCCGCTAATATAAAGACCTTAAAGTAAGTCTATATGGTGAAGGATTAATCTACGTGACCCGCTTTCTGCACAAACTTCAATAAAACAACATATCCTGAAACTTTCTATGTAATATTATGGACAAATATTATGTCTGTGATATCAAGAAACCAACTATTTAAGTGTAGTAGGCCTAGGAATGATTTAAATTACGTCTCTAACATGGTTTTTTCACTCCGAAGCCTGTTGATAAAGCATATGCCTCCAAATCTTGTATACTGTCTCTTGACCACTTGATCGAGGCGGCTCATATACAATACTAAGGATCAACTTTAGCAAAAGTTTAAGCTGATAGGTGTAGACTTAATCTTTTATTTTCTCTAATAACACCTAATACTAGTAGTAACTACTTGAAAGCTTTTTAATGGGCATGAGGAACAGAAATTGAACAAACTTTAATAAAATTTAGTTTGCTCTACATCTCCTCAGCTGTACTGTATTACCAATACCAGCATGTGGAGCTTCTGTTAGGATGGATGGGTTGCTAGATATAAGCCTTGAATGAAAATTGAACTCATCTATGGATTTTTATACATTCAAATAAATGAGTATCTAATTTTCTTTTTCATTAATGCAGGTCTTTCCATCAAGAACTTGGTTTTACCTTACCTCTTCACCACTTTTGTTCTTCTCAAGATGCTTTTTTGAATCTTGGCGTTCTTTATTTTTGAGTTACTTTGGCTACAAGGGGACACTCGAGTTCTTCAGATATTTTGCAGCTTCTGAGACATTGCTGAAGAACTTCTATAGAATTCCTCACGAAGATCCAATCATTCAAAATGTTCATATTGTCACTACCTCACTGTTACACGAGAATAGCAATCCTAATTTGAAATTGTAATCCTATTTACCTTCTTGGTAGTATTGTATTACCATTATTTCATTATCTGTTGAAAATGTAATAAGTTTGCATTAAGAATCAAAGGAATATTGAATGACATTATCTTTGACTTCCCTCATTGAACATTTCACAGCATACTGTTTTTTTCTTTTGAAGTTCAAATGTGACAAACTACACTTTACAGCTTTCTCTTGTTGTATAGAGACATAATGATTCTTGCGCACGACAGAAATAATTTAAATATACCCGTACAGGCTTGTAGAAGTGATGTAGATAGCTCTTATTCCAAAAAGAATTGTTAGATGATATTGAATGAAGATACTTTAGAAAAAGGAAACTTTAATTTTGGCGCCTAAAAAACATATTTTAAATATTTTTTAATGAGTATTATAAAATATATGTCATATTGTTATGCATAATTTAATAGAAGAATGTTGAATTTCTTTTATATATATCCTATTATAAATAAATTTTCAACATTTAAAAGATTAAAATACTTATCAAATGATAAATTTTTAGGACTATGGAGATTTTTATTTTAAAAAACGTGCATTAGTTCCCATTTTATGCAAGATAATATTAGTATATTGTTTATAGGAACATATTCTCTCTTGTCTTGCAAGATAATATTAGTATATTGTTTATAGGAACATGTTCTCTCTCGTCTTGGTGAGAACATGAGAGCTCCAATCCTCAATATGAGTATCTTTTAAAAAAATAAATTGTAAAGAGTGGAGTAACATGAAAAATTCTTAAACTCCACATCTTACATTTTATTCTTTTAAACACAATGCCTAGGGGACTCTCTCCCGTCAAAAGACTACAAGTTGGGTTGTTTCAACTTGGGAGGAAAGGCCATTGTTCCCATGTAAAGGGGTATAGTGGGACAATCTCTTTTTATTATATTTTATTGTCTTCATTCAATTGAGAAAGAGTATGTTGAAGATCCCTCTACCTTATTAATAAAGTTATTTGTGTAGAGAAAATAGACATCGAATAGAAACAAAATTATAATAAATAATTTGAGATGACACATAGAATTTAGCATGGAGAAACTCCAATTGGGTAAAAACTATGAATGAGAAAGAAATGACTTTACTATAAGAAAAAATAGGAATTGCACATTCTCTCTATATAACAAGGATAATACAATATTTTTATATCTCTTGCTAATAGGAGAATACTAATTTCACAACTCTCTATATATCACATAAGTTTCTCTCTCTCTCTCTCTCTCTCTCACAATATAGGATTGCTTCTTTCTTAATTGTAAGAAATGAGGGAAAGATGAATGGCTTTAATACAATTTTCAAAGGATTAAACTGCAATTACCAAAAAATTTTCTCCCATTTTTTCTTTGATTGTTTACTAACTTCACCAACTAAGATAATTAGTCTTGGTAGAGGCACCAAATTTTGAGAATCTCCCACTTGAAGATTTAATTGAAAATCAATCAATCTTCATACCATTCTACTTTCCTTGCCATCTCATGTTACTCATGTCTTTGTTAGACCAATAGAATTTCTACACCATATGAACTTATTAGTGTTCACGGGCTTTGTCAATGCACTTGCTAGGTTATTTAGTATGGATTTTTTGCATGTCCACACTTCCTTCTTCCACCTTTTCTCTGACAAAGTGATATTGAACTTGTATGTGTTTAGTCTTAGAATGAAATGCCAGATTCTTCGCCAAGTGCAAAGCACTTTGATTATCACATAATAGTGTAATCTTTGGGATTGTAATTAAGCTCTTCCAATAGTATTTGCAACCAAATTGCTTCTTTACTAGCTTGTGTAGCTGCAATATATTTTGTCATTGTCTTTGAAGTGGTGACTATAGGTTGCAATTTTGAAACCCAACTTACAACTCCACCTGCAAGAGTAAACACATAACTACTGGTGGATTTACTATTGTTAAGATCACTTGAAAAATCTGAATCTGTATAACCTCTGATGGTGAAATCTAATCCTTCATAACGTAATGCAACATCTGTGGTTCCTTTAATGTATCTTAGGGCCTTTTTTTACTGCATTCCAATACTCTCAGCCAAGATTCACCATATATTGACTAACCACTTCCACTGTTTGTGCAATGTTTAGTCTTATGCAATTCATAGCGAACATTTGGCTACCTACTGCTAATGCGTATGGTACTTGAGACATTTCCTTTTTCTCTTTTTCATTGTTAAGACTCATTCTTAAGGATAACTTGAAATTAATAGGAAGTGAGGTAGAGATTGACTTACAATCTTGCATATTAAAGCATTGCAAAATCTTCTTTAAATAATTCTTTTAAGAAAGCTAAATCTTCCTGTTATTTCTGTCTCAGTAAATTAACATCCCTATAATCTTGTTTACTGGTCCAAAATCCTTCGTATCAAATTCACTAGCTAATTGTGCCTTCAATTAATTGATGCAATCTTTGTTGGGGTCTGCTACTAACATGTCGTTTACATACAACAACAGAATAATAAAATCATTTCTACCAAACCTTTTGATATATGCACAAGAGTTTGCATTAAGTCTGTTGTATCTAGGGCTTATGATGAAGGAATCAAATCTCTTATACCAGCATCTCAGCGCATGTTTGAGACCATATATAGATTTGTTCTACATACAAACCAAGTTCTCTTTTCTTTTTTCTTCAAAGCCTTTTGGTTGGAGCATATAATTTCTTCCTTAAGATCTCTATGAAGAAATGCAGTTTTTACTTCTAACTACTTTAGATGTAAGTTAAATGTAGCACACATTACTATGACCATTCGAATTGTAGTGATTCAAATAACCAGAGAAAATATCTCATTGTAATCGATGCCTTCTTTCTAAGAAAATTCTTTTACCACCAGGCTAGCACGATATAATTCAACTTGATCATCACTAGTTTTCTTGATCTTGTACACCCATTTGTTCCCGATGGCCTTCCATTCATTTGGTAGTGGAATAAGATTCTATGTCTTGTTCTTATGGAGGGTTTCAATTTTTTCTTGCATTACTACCAACCACAGAAAAGCTTCTGAGCTTTCTATAGCCTCTCGAAAAATCAAAGGCTTTCCATCTTCTGTGAGTAGATAGTACACAATATTCCTTTCCATAATGTAATATGAGTTTTAAATTAGTTCTTTCCTCTCTCGAGTTGATTGTTGAACTTATGGAGTCACAATATCATATTGTTCTTATTTATTGTACTCTGGTACTGCTTCAAAAGAATTTGGTACTTCTATTTTATTTTATACTCCTTCAACCTTTGAAGTGCTATCACCTTCATGTATATGTTGTTTTTCTTTAGGAAAGATAACATCTCTGCTGACTATAACCTTATGGTTAGTGGGATCCCACAGGCGATACCCCTTTATTCCATCAGTATATCCTAAGAATAATCATCTTCTGGATATCAGATCTAGCTTTATAATTTCTTGAGTATTGTACATCACATATACTAAATTTTCAAACATATAAAGATTTGTATAATCAGTTGCTTTCCTAATCCATATCTCTATTGGGGCCTTCAGATCCATTGCAGTTGATGGTGACCAATTGATCACGTAGCAAGCTTCTTAACTGCTTCTGCCTAAAATGACTTAGCTAATCCAACAGTTCTTAACATTGCCCTTATCTTTTCCAACAAAGTCCTGTTCATCCGCTCTGCCACTCCATTTTGCTGTGGAATGTATGCCACCGTGAATTGCCTTTTGATATCTTATTGTTGATAGAAAGTATTAAATTCATCACTAGTTTATTCTTCTCCATATCTATTCTTAAGCATTTGATTTTTTTCTTAGATTCATGTTCCACAAGCACTTTGAAAGTTTTGAAAACTTAAACACATATCACTTTCTCTTGATTGGAAACACCTAACATCTCCTAGAGTAGTCATCGATGAATGACACAAAATACTTTGCTCTTCCCAGTGATAAAACTGGTGCTTGACAAATATCAGAGTGCACTAAGTCTAAGATAGCTTTATTTCTCTCTTTAGAATTGTTGAACTTCAACTTATGTTGCTTACTTGTAACACAATGCTCACAAAAATGTAGAAAAACCTTTTTGAGTCCAGGAAGAAGTTATATTCTATAAGAACTTTTAATCCATGTTTTGGCATGTGGCCAAGCTTACGATGCCATGATATCATTGATTCCTCAGTTGCTGGATCAATTGATGCAATTGAGACTTTTTCTTGTTGTTGTGTTTCTCCTTTAAGCATATATAGGTTGACCGTTATCTTTTCTGCTTTCATAACTACAAATGTGCCTTTAATGACTTTCAGAATGTCATCCTATATCTGGGTTTTATACCCTTTGCTATCAAATTGTCTTAAAGACAATAGATTTTTCTTGAGATCATTCACATGCTGCATTCCTAAATGGTGCAAGTTATACCATCATACATCTTTAGTTTGATTGTGCCTATTCCAGCAATATCTAAGAAATGATTATCTTCAATAAATACATATCCTCTGGAGACAGGTTTATATTGGTGGAACCATGCTCTATGTGAGGTCATGTGTTATGTTACTACTAAGTCTACAAGTCAAATATCATTGAACTTTTTTTTGTATTCAGCAATTGTTATTGCCTCACTGTATAAGACTTCTCTATCAGTTGAGGTGCTAGCAACACATCCTTAAGCACTTGATGACTCAGTATCTTTGCCATTGACCTCTGTGTTCTTCTTCAAATGCCAATACTCATTTTCGTAATGTCCATTTTTATTACATTTGAAATACTTGATATTCTTCTTGCTCTTCGATTTTAATCTACCTCAATTTTGGCTTCTAAGCCAAGTTCTATTGATCTTCCTTCCATCACTGCCAATGCTTCCATTTGCTGTGAACAAATTAACCTATCTTCGTTGTTTTTGTGCCAATTTTCTTCTTCTAGAATAGCTAGTGTAATGTCATAAAAAACTAGGTAATCTGCAATAACATTATTAGCACATGAAGCACCCATCATTAGACACAAAGGTCTTCTTCCTCGCCTTAAACTTGTCTTGGCCCAAGCTCTTCTCTCCTCCCTTAAATGAAGTCTTGTGTTGGTTGTCTTTCCTCATAGCCTCACATCTTTCTCCTTCACCTTTAGCCAACTTTCATATGCTCCTTCATTATACTTCCTGCTTAGCCTAACTTTTCATCCTATCTATGAAGTAGAAGAGTAGGTCTTCCTAGAATAAGTTGGGAATTTGAAGCATAAGGGTTATGAATTCTTTCACATAATCACGGATCGTACCTCGTTGCCTTAACTCCCTTAGCTTCTTACGTGCCTCGAAGACGACATTCTTTGGGTATAAATGCCATTTAAGGTCCGTCTTGTGGTCCTCCTATGTATCAATTTAAACAATGCCTTGCTTTATATCGGTATGCCTCCTTCGCCACCATAACATTGATGTGTCAACAAGGTAGGAAGTGGCGGTCTTGATCTTCAATGTCTTATCCATTGAGTTGAGATTGTCAAAGTATTACTCCATTTGCCAAAGGTAGTTCTCAACTTCCTCGGTGTCCCTAGCCCCATGGAACTTTATTGGCTTTGGGTAGTCCACCTTGGACAGATTATTAATGATGATTGTTGCTCCTTCATTAGCAGTGACCTTTTTGCATAACGCCAAATCTTCCATCATCCCTTTGATGCTAGCTTGCAAGAATTGGATAACATCCATCATCTTGGTCTCTAATTGGATGAACCATGACTCCATGTCTCCTACATAATCCTTGACCTTTCCTGGTTGCTCAAACATATAGTTCTCCAACAAGGTAGCGTTGTTCTTGACCCTGTCGAACTTTTCTCCAATCTCCCCTACGATTTGTTCCAAAGCAACATGCTCACAAGCCTTACTTTGGTCATGCTTCTTCTTGTCGCCTTAGTGGACAGGGATAACTTCCCTTCTACGCTCATTGGTAACGAACGAAGTGGTATCCTCAGTGTTTCCAGTCATACTCATAAGTATGTACAATACTAACCTAAACCTTGCTCTGATATCAAGTATCACACCTAAAATGTGTCTGCAAGGCATGGGAAAAGAATTGATTTTAATCTTTGCATAAAAAAATGAAAACCAAGATTTAGGAGTCATCATTAAAATTTCTAAAGGATAAATTTTGGAAAACCAATTTATAAGATAAGGTGGTCTGCGATTCAGAGATCAAGTTCAGGAGTTGATTATGCATGGGGAAGGTGTTAAGCACCTAACAACACTCGTTTTCAAGAATGATTACCCAAAGTTGCTTAAGTAAAACACGTATAGCCTCAATTCAAATTTTGATTACTCTTATTAATCACATAACAAACAAAGAGAAATGAATAATAAAAATTAGGACAATAAAAATAAAAAAATAAAATATTTACAAAGGCAGACTTGACCTAGGATTAAGGCCTAGGGCCTACGTATCCTGCGATGGGGATCAAAGAGTTATTTTTTGAAGGGTCATTTTCATAAATTTTTGCTTAGCATGGGCTTTTTCACAAGGATTATAATTTTTTATCTTTTCCATTTCTTTGATGCTAATTTTCACACTTTGCTTATTTTCTTCCTTTAAAAGGAAATCATTTTAACGCCAAGAGAGCTCTTACATTGAATTCTTATTAGTTTTTAGGTTCAATTCATCTTAGGTGTTCGAAAGATCTTGAAGGCTTAAAGTAGGTGGTAAAGGTTGAATTGTGTTTGGATAACTGAATGAATTTGATCCTCTCTTGATATGTGAATCATCAGTATAAAATCATCTTAGAAGGCAACCCTACCCAGGTATTCAAAGTTATGAAGGAAAGAAACTCCCCTACTCTTAGCTCACTTAAGGTGACTGGGTTAACTCATTTATGTTTTGGGTGACAAAGAATGCCCTGTATCCTTGGCACAACTTGTTTTAGAGGCATAAATTATCATTTATATTTTTTATTTTCTTGAAATCTTTTAAAGCTTTCAAACTAAATCTCTTTAAGTATGACCAATTCCCCATCAATTTAAAATTTTCAAAAAGAATACTGCATGATTTTTTTTTTCATCATTATATTGTAAGATGGTATGCATGGAAGGTGAATTTGTGACGGAAATGATAGGATGCACCAAAACACATGCCCATTGCATTGATGATGCTAAATAAGATAAGGTCCAATAAATGAATTTGCTTCTACAAGTTTTGGTCTGCAACTTGATAAAATGGGCTGACCAAGCAAGCATTATCTAATGAAAAAATGATAAAAATGGAATTGCTTCTTACTTCAAGGTGATCCTATGGTCTATATGATGGTTGGCATGAAGACTCCCTTCCAAATTTAATCACAAAGATAATGCCCTATTCTCTAAAGTGCTTAATTGTTTCTTAGTGAAATCATAACCCTAGTTTAATTCATGCCGATGGAGATTAAGGTAATAATCCTATTAGAGCTAGTCATGTGAAAGTTTGGTGGAAGGTCGTTGATTCCTTGTGGATAAAGTAGTTATTGACTTTGAAAATGGAGAGTGGATTTGATAGAAGTTGACAATTTTTGGAATAGTTTAAGATTCTATCAATTGGTTAAGGTTGATAGTGGGAGGGAGGTAATAAGTTGAAGTGAAAAGTGATACGAAAGTTCATGGACTAGCCACTTAAGCATTTTATCTCAATCAGAATAGGCATTATCATTTCTTAATGTTGAACTTGGGACTCACATCAATTGCTTTGCCTACTAGACCACCACTTATTTTATTTTGGACATTTTCAAGTGCAACTTTTGATCAAGACCTTGATTTAAGCCTAAAGTTTCCATCACAAATGAACAAAGAAAATCCTGAGATTTTCATGAAATGCACCACATGTATGCATGAACGCAATTAATTAATAACAAAAATGAAGTCTTTGTAAGGAGAAACTATCTTTTTCCCTTTTTAGATGCTTTTTCTATTCTTAAAGAAAGAAAAAGAAACGACACTGGTCCTTAGAAAGGCAATGTTGTATTCTTTTGACATAGGGGTGTATTAAAATTCCTTTCCTCAGGATGCTCATTATATCATGGGGAAGTGGGAATTACTAATTGACTTAGGAGAGAACAAGGTCTCTACATGATTAATGCTGAGGAAACTTCAGATACTAAAATAACAAGTGTTGGCTTAATGACTTGTTAAGAAGGTGACACAGTAAGTTATTTTATCTTTAGACTACCTTGTTGTCCATGACTGATTTTGAAGTGAAAGTGAGCCTATAAAAAAATGTTTTGTCTCCTTTAAGGGCATGTTGCTTCTAAGGGAGAAGAACAATGATTAGTTTGTGAAAGGTTTGGGCCTATTCACAGCTAACTTTTCAAAATTTTGAATTGAGACTCTATCTTTACCCTATGTCAAAAAGCATTGGACTTGCCAATGTCCCAATTGATACCATGTTAATAGCATGAGCTGAAAACATCATAATCCAAAGGATCAGTAGAGTTAGACTTAGGCTTTAGAGATGAGTGCTACCTATTTGTGCCATTATGCTTGGTTATACCTAGAAAATCTTTTAACAAAACAACTAAAGGAAGAAGTAGGAAATTTTTTTATTTGTTCTTATAGTCGCTTTGTGTTATTATTTTTTGGTTCTTTTGTTGCTTTTCATCTTTTGATTCGTCAGCAGATTATCAGTACTTGTCCCATGCCATTCTATGACTTATTTATCCACGGGAAGTACATGCTCAATAGTCCATTTAATAAGGAATAAATCCTTTATTGCTTGAAAACTGGACATATGGGTAATATAATTTTTCTACAAATGACCTGGCTATAGCTTGTACTATTATGTTTCACCATTTGTTTAAAGACCAATGATTTAATTATGAAACAACATTCAACGTAAGTTAAAGAACACTATGCTAATAGTGCACTAATGACTGTGATCATTCCATTATTAGACTAATGTATAATAAGTTCACACGACTCAATTTCCTCGAGAGATAAAAAGTCTCACAGGGAAAAGGAGTTGACCATTAACTTAAGAGAGGAAACAACCTTCCATACAATCAACAGTAAAGGTGGTTTTTCAAGTCTAAGGTTGCATTGAACAGTCATTGGTGCACCCTTGTGCTGACCTTTTTTTCAAGTAATAATGAATTTTAAAAGTTTCCCTTTTCAAGGAAATTTCTATGTAAGAGAATGCCTATGTAATGTATGATTATGAAGCCTTAAAGTTTGAAATCCCCTTACAGGCTATGGACAGTTATGTCAATGCATACTTTCATGGTAATTAATGTGTGTCTTATAGTGCAGTGACATTGCATCAACCACCCTAGTGAGGAGCGACACTGAATCCCCTACTTATAAGTTTGATCATGACATGATAGTATGCATGTTATGGGCCAGGGAAAAAAAAGGATGTCATCCTATGTCCTAACTCAGGGAAACCTTAAGCTGAATATGCTAAACTTTAAGATGCTAGGTGCTAACTAAACAGGTAGGGTCACTAAGTTTAACTATTATAGTGCAGGTTGAAAGGGTGGATCTATCTTCTTAGAGGGATAAAAGGCCCTCAAAATGCCTCCACCATAAGGATGAAGATCTTGTTGTACAAACCTAACCATAAAGGGAAGAAAATCCCACATAAATTAGGCCCATATAACAAGGAACAATTTGAGTGAAGTCTTCATGGTAACCTTAGGAGGTGTAAAGCCACACACAAAAACCAATAGAAACTTTGACTAACCTAAGGCATACACAGACCTGGGTATAGGGCCCAAAAGAATGTGTGTAAGGTAAGGTGTATTCGTGAAGTGTGCAAGGAGAACAATCATACCTTTTGCCTAATAACTTCCCATCCCTTATCAGCTAATCATATTATACAAGAAATGAGCAATCAAATATATAAGAGTTATTGATCCTATGGTTTTAATCTGCATATTATCTAGCCTAGCACATATTTTTCATATAGCCAAACATTATTAAAATAGAAACAAATATACAATGCACATAGATAGAGCATCTATATATTGTCTATTGTAAATGTATACAAATGTATTTAAATAAACACCTAGGTACAAGTGTTAAATAAGGCATGTGAATTAAAACATGTCATCTAACCTAAGCATGAAAGGCAGACAACACGTAAAAGAGTAATCAAAATAAAAGAAAAGGGTTGTATTATTTTCAACAATTAACTTAAATAGGCTTGACTCTTAAAAGTCCCTAGTGGAGTCGTCAAACTGTTACACCTGAAATGTGACCACAAGGAGCAAGAAAAGAATTGGTTTTAATCTTTACTTAAAAAAAACGAAAACCAAAATTTAGGAGTTGTCACCAAAATTCTTAAAGGATAAATTTTGGAAAATTGATTTATAAGATAAGGTGGTCTACAATCTAGATATCAAGTTCGGGAGTCAATTATGCATGGGGAAGGTGTTATGCACTTCACAACATTTGTTTTTAATTTTTACGAAATAAATAGGATAATTCAAGTTAAACAAATTTTCATAAACAAAACTGGATTGAAATTCATTTTATGTGTTTTAATCTACAAAACCTGATTGATCTCACACTTATGCTCTCTTTATTTTCTTTCTTTTTAATTTTTTGTTTGAAATTTTAAATTTTCTTTTGAAATTTAAATGAAATGGTAATGGGGAAAGATTTCTAGGATTTTTGAAGTTAGAGTTTTATTTGTAAATTAGTGGAAAATGTCTTTTTTTTTTTTAATTTTTGAATTTATGTTTTTTTTTGGACTTTTGAAATGACGGTTTCTTTATTTTAATTTGAAAGAGACAAGATTATCTAAAGGGAGTACTTCTAGATTTTTTATTACAAATAACGGGTAAAATAAACTACAATTTTATTTTTGGAATTCTTCCAATTTTTTTGTTGCTTTTTGAAAATAGGTGTTAACCTTCAAAACTTTAGGAGAACAAAAAACTCACGCGTTCTCTGCAAGTTAATTTTTGGGTGCTTGAGGAGGTTAATAATCTCACACGATGAATCCAAAAATTTCAAGAGTGGGATAATAACCATTAAAATAATTTTTTCACTTTTTTATTATTATTTTTTTAAGAAGCAATATCAGTATTCAAAGTCTTTACCTCTGTGCACTCAACGCTGCATTTTCCTGGGTGCTGAATGCTCTCAAATACAGATCTTTATTGCCTGCAACTCTTCTAATCCTAGCTTGCTATCTACTGTGTTGGTGATGTCTCGTTACTCCTTGATATATGAATGCAACACGAGAAAATGCACTACTCTTCCTTCTAAGTGACGCTACATACTCTTGCCTCGTCATGTGTTTCATTTCTTCCAATTCCTTTTCATAGTTACTAATAGGAAAATTTGTAGTTGTAGCGGTTCCCTAGTATTTTAATGCAACTAAACCGTAAGCTTGAGCTGCCTTGAGATATCATACTCCTGGGTTAGCTTAGCAGTGGGAGAAGTGCTAACAAGGACCTAGAATGCCATAGTAAGTAAGGACCCTCCTTTTATGCTCTTCTCTTCCTACCTCGAAGGGATCACCAATGGCTTTATTGCCTCGAGTCCATAAGGGAGAATGGAGAATCCTAAGGAGGGAATGGATACGTTGCTCGAGTCACAACCTATGATTACAGATTGCGTCCATAGGAGCATACACCACTATTGATTCGTAAGCATTTGTGCAGTTATCTTGCAAAATCCACGTACTGTTGCTGCTATATCAGCTCTTGCTGAAACTTACTCACATTTGCATCTTCATTCAGACTTCCTTCTCTAATCTTCCCAAGGGTTGGAAATTTCTCAGGGCAATTAGTTCTGGGTTAAGGTCTAGTGCGGACAATGCTTCCAAGGTGGTAGCCTATTCATCTCTGTCAGATACGAAGGCGGATTGTATCATTGTAGAGCTTTTTCACTACTGCTACAATGAATGAGTGTTCATATTGTGATGTCGTATATGATGACCCCTTTTGCTCCATGAACAACTTTCCTCATCCTAGCTACGTCATCTCTTTGTGCCTTCATGTTGTCTCTTCTTCCTAGTTTCATGTTGCATGGGCTCTGTTTTGCCATTTCGTACAGCAAATTCCTTTGGACCTACCGGTCTGATATTGTATACACAATTGTCCAAAGTTGTTGCATGGTTCTTGGCTACATTGCTGGAGATGTTAGCCTGAGAGTTTAACTACTGCTGTAATTGCTTTCACTGAATACTGTTATTGTTAAAGTAACGATGCTGAAACATATCTCTATTAACCCTGGACTCAGAAGCAGATCTTCGGAGCTCAGCATTCTTCACTGGTTCAGGATCTGAAGCCAGTAAATACTCTAGTCCCATAAGCCTAGCTATCACACTTATCGATTGACGTTGTCTCTTACCATCATTGTTCATTGCTTCAGCTATATTCTCGTAACCTCTTTCTCCTTTCACAGTTTGGCTACCCCTCTTATAAACTCTTGGTCCACTCTCTCCATCTCTCTTTTTCATTATTTTTTCCCAGCTATTTTGGTCCTAAATGTCTCTTTCCCTTTAAACTCTCTCTCACTCTCATATGCTTTCTCATGCTTTCCTTCTTCTTCTCTCTCATCTTGCCGTTCTTTCTTTGGGCCTTCCATTTTCTGCCTTATGGTTGTGGAAATAGAGCCTTCAAACCGCATTCTCCTCCTCTCCCTGAGGGCTCCTTCTTAGCCTTGACGACACTCCCTCCTCATTGGCTGCCGCTCCTCTCCAGTTTCTTCTTCTCTTTCATTATTCTCCACGAAACTCCCTGTTTCACGTTACATGAGTTCCATTCTTTTCATGTTTTCTTTCACCCTTATCGCCTTTTGTTCTCCTCTGGTAATTAGCAGCAACTCTCCCTTTTCATGAGCTCGTGCTTTAGGGTAATGGTCATGCTAGAGGAAAAGATGATCTAAAGGGGCTCGTCTTAGATCATGGTATGCCAGAAAGTCCCTAGAGTTAGGTTTGCTGGGTTTGAGTTAGAAGAGTCGGTCATGATGTGGATCTAGCCAACTTTTTCGGCCATGGTATGGCTGCCAAACCTAATGCTGCAGTCCACGAGCTTATGCAAGTTTGCTACCCAATTCGGGTCATACTACTAGCAATCGTCGACAGGGTTTCCGATGAGATAGTTCATGCTCTGGTCCTTTCTGGAGCCAACAAGGAGTTGTCGCTGGGAAAGAGACACATTAACTCCCCTTTGAGCTTCATTAACCACAGCTTCATGGTAAGGGTGCTGGTGGGGCAAGGTGAGGTTGAAGGAAGCTGAAATAGGTGGAAAGAAAAAGCCCAATAGGCACATGAAGAGCATGCAGATGATAGGAGGAAACATTCTTGAAGGAACCCCCTTTTATCTCGGTTCCTCTTTCCTCGAAGGTCTTTATCTTTTTTCTCTTCCTCTGGCACTTCGGGGTACCGAAAGAATGCCCCCTGGACCTGTCTTTGTTCACCACTGCCCTCCCCTTCTATAAGGCTGCGAGGGCATCATCAACATAAACCACAAAGGCATTAGGACCGGTTGGAATAGTGTGCTATCTATTGTCAGTATAAACAGTCCGACTTGATCTCGGTACAGCACGATGAGTGAGATATGGGTTTTGGCAACACATGGAAAGTTGCAGTGGCGTGAGTGTTAGTATGCATTAGGTATGGGGTTTTGCATGACAGTTGCAATAGCATGGGTGTTAGCATGCGTAAGGCGTGG
This sequence comes from Delonix regia, assembly GCA_037074485.1. Classification (NCBI taxonomy): domain Eukaryota; kingdom Viridiplantae; phylum Streptophyta; class Magnoliopsida; order Fabales; family Fabaceae; genus Delonix; species Delonix regia. The sequence goes on along the minus strand of CM073456.1, from coordinate 12,099,049 downwards.
GGTTCCGCACAGGCACATATAGGTCTTGTATCCTTTTCTTACAGTTTTTGACATTTTGCTTTTATTTTTTTATTTTTTTATTTTGTTATTTTGTTTTTTATATTTTGGTTATTATTTTATTTTTTTTTCATATTTTTTTATTTTGTTTTTTTTTTTTCATATTTTTTTTTGATTTTTTGTTCTTATTCTCATTCTTTTTTGTATTTTTATATTATTTGATTTTTATTTTGTGACTTACCTATTTTATATTTACCTAATTAATGAATAAATTAATTAAATAATTAAATAATTATTAATTTTTATTCTTAAATTTATTTTACGATGGTGTGTTTACACCATGTGACACAGACTTATTTTCTTAACAAGCTCATATGCAGTCTTAAAATAAGAGAGAATGTAAAAAAACTCTTTGAAATACTTAGAACTCTTTCAATGCTTAAAATTTAGATGATTTATAAATGAGAGATCTTATTCTTATTTATATACCTCTATCTCCTCAATGGATGATGTGATCAATTTGATCTAACGATGAAGATTGGTTCTTTAAAACCTTTTATTAAAATATCTATAAGCTAAAATATGCATAGAATATTTACAAGAATATTTATAAAATATTTACAAGAAGACACATAGAATATTCACGAAATATTCACATATCTCTACACTATTCTATGCACTAAAATATATAAACCTTAGTTTTGATACAAGACAAAAAGGCTGTGACAATAAGCTTTCACGCTTTTTGCTTTTTGTACCAATTTTGTCTAGCTAAGACCACATCACTTTATTAGTTTATACTAAAAAAAAACTAAATCAAAGTAACGTTTGACCATGGAAATGGAATATATAATATATTATCATTTCTTTGTCTTCTCTTTGCTTCTATTTCCCCACCATCTTTAAAGCTTTTCAATTTAAAGATTAAGTTTGTACTATTAAAACGTGATTTATTCCATTTCCATGGTAAAACGCTACTTCGATTTAGTTCTTTTAATAGATTAGTTTTTCATTTAGTACAAAAGTAACGTGATCCTAGTTAAAAAAAATTGGTACAAAAAGCAAAAAGTGTAAACATCATATAAAGTATAAAAGAGAGAAACATTTTTGGCCAAAAAATAAAAAAAGAGAGAAACATTGACATTATTTAAAAAAATCCAATTGGACGGCAGACGTCTTCACTTTTTGATGGTGTGCATCACTACATTCGAGCCGGTGTGTTGCATTTGGTAATTATAGTATATTTTTTCCCTTCAAAATAGTGGGTATGCATTTTTTTTTTGTCTCAGTAAAAAAATTAACTCAGATTTCATATATGACTTTATGTGTCTTTATTTATTTTTATGTGTTACTTTTTTGTCAGTAATTTAACATATTTATTTACGGTAAAAGTTATTTGCATAATAATAAAAGATTGAGAGATTCATAGTCAAATTTTAACATTAAAAAAATTTTCTGTAAATAATTTAAAATTCAAGGAAGTTATGTGTATTTTAACCTTTTCTTAATAAATAAGAAAAACAAAAAATTAAAGAAAAAATGGAATAAAGACTTTATATATAAATTTATCTTACAACATATATATATATATATATATATATATATATATATATATATATAAACACAATTCATTTTGAAAAATTTTTGAAATATTTTATTTTTTATCCGAATCTGGAGACAGAATCATATATTTCAATGAAATACCATATGCCATTATTATTTTTTTCGGTTGGTCCAAATTAGGTAAATCATAAAAGGACCAAGCTGTGAGTCCATGACTGCTACCAGATCAGCGTACTTTTCACTCATGACACTTGCATATTTTACTGATAGCTGTTTCACGGTGAGAGAATCGTGAATAAACCATAAGGATTAGTTTAGCATAATCAAATTGTCTTATGTCTTGTTAGGTCAGATTTTATAACATCTTTTTAACTTCGGTTCATTCTAAAATCTATCATTAATTATTCAAATATCTCACCATTGAACCATCATGTCCGTGACACATTTTAATTAATTTTTTTTTTTCGTTTTGCTTATTTTCTTAAGGCGAATAATACTTGCAAGTTTCCTAAAGGCCAGCGCATACTCTTAAAAAGATAACATGTAAGTTCTTTTTTTAAAGGAGCGAAAAATATTTGAGCGATCAAAATATCAACTTAAATTTTAATTAAAGTTATACATTTTTATTTTATAAAATATAATTAAAATATATATAATCTTTGGTGCACTTATACTGTTGAGTGCATAAAAAATTTTACCTTAAAAATATAAAATAAAATTATATATAAAAATTAAGATAAAATCTTTGGTACAATTATAAAATTAGATGTACTAGTGTAATCATTATATGATACATTAAGAGAAAGATATGTAGTAATGATAAATCATATTATGTTGATTATATGCCAACTTAAAATAATTTATTATATTTATATTTTGACCCTATTATTTTTTAAATTTTATTTATGAACCCGAAATTTTTTATGAAATTTTGAATTTACTTCCTTTATTTTTTATTTTTCAGTAACCCACATGTGAATATTAGTTTATAATTTTGTTAGCTCACTCTTTTACTTTCTTTACTTTTCAACAACACTACAACTTCTTAATTTTATTCTTATTTTCAATTTATAAACTAATGTTTTATGAGAATACAAAAAATATAAAGTAGAGGAAATAAATTCATAAATAAAATCTAAAAATATTGGATTCAAAATATAAATACAACAAATTATTTTGATTTAGCATACAATTAACATATTTAAATATATCATTGTCATATATTGTATTCTAAATATCACATAATAATTACATCAATTCAATCAATTTTATAGTTGGCGACACGAAAAATTAAAATTTAAGAAGAAAAACGTGAACACATGAAACTCATGTCTAAGTTCCAATTTCCCCCCATTTCTTCTTAAACCGAAGGCTGCTGTGCATAACGTTATTTCAGGACATCCTAATTCATGTAACTCTTTCTGCCGCTATACTCTAAAACTGATTTCTTCTCTAATTTGACCACCCATGGCGTCTAAGGCTTCATCTCAACCTCTCCTATCTTCATCTCCCTAATCACACTCACACCATCAACTCGAAACACTATTATCAGACACTGTACTTCCCTTGTTCCAACGTCTAAGACTCGCATCATTCATTAAACTGAAGCTCCTTTTTCACCTTGCTGCGCCTGCCGTCTTTGTTTGCATCATCAACTATGCCATGTCCATGTCTGCTTGCATCTTCTCTAGCCACCTCGGTAACTCAGAGCTTACTGTTGCCTCCCTTGGCAACAATGGCATCCAAGTCTTCGCCTACGGCCTTATGGTTATATCATCAATACTTCTATATTTCTAGCTGGTTTTCATCGTGAAACTCTTTATTGGAATATCGTATAATATCTAGGGTTTAAATATGTTAAGATATTATATAGAGTCCACCCATAAGGGGTGCTCATTAAGTAAGGGTAAAATAGTAATTATAGGAAATAATACTAAACCCTAACCTTAGCTAGCCTTTTATAAATAGGGCTAAACTATTATACAATAGACAAGAAGAAAAATATAGACTGTTATAAATGTTCTGAGAAGAATACCTGTGAAGTATTCTGCAGTAGCATTCGAGAGGGAATTTAGGCTGTGAAAACTTGAGATACACCTAATACATTATGGGTATCTTATTCGATCAGTGATCTCACCTAGAATTTGATCAGCTTCCACAATTGAGAGAAGTATGTAAGTCTTTGACTCTAAATCTATGAATGTGTTCATTATTTTTATTCCTTTCATTGGTATCAGAGCTATAGGTTAGTTTTCTAATCATTTGCATATTTTATTAGGATTAGAGTCTTTCTTTAAGGCTATTTTAATTAGGGTTCCAAAAAAAAAATTGATTGAATTCCTTTTGAGTATTTGCTTTTAAGCTTCTCCCTCAGCATTTAGAGCTTTTCTCTTCACCCTTTCTTCATTATTGCCAGCGGCAGTGGTGCCTGTTGTTGCCGGCGACCACGTCATTGGCACCTCTTGAGCCGTTGAAAATAATTAAAAAAAGTTTTTAGAATTCATCACTGTTTTGAAATCTGGAGAAAGTCTCTGTTTGCCACCAGACTTCAAAGCTTCTCCTTCTTCTCATTGCTGCCACTAGCAAGAATGCCCAAACAGTGGGAAGCCGTTGGCAACTACATTACCGGCACCCCTGATGATTTACCTCGTCGCCCCTACATCGTGTGAGAGAGAGCAACTCTCTCTGCCTCATCATTGATAAAAATGGCTGTTGATGATCTTCCCTTCCAGGCGACACTCCTACTAAGCCAGAACCAGTCGCCAACGTCACTCATTGCTAGAAGAAGGAACAGGAAGGAGCAGTGTTGTAGCATTTTTTACAAAAATTAAAAAAAATATTCAAAATTTTTTTTCAGAAACCCTAATTTTTTTTTGGATCTAAAACCTTAAATTTTTTTTTTTTAGTAAATGGGCTTATAAGGTTTGATATGGGTTTATTGCTTAAATTTTTTGTTTTGGGCCTTTAAAAATTTTTTGAAGAAGATATGAGTCTTTAAAAATAGTTTTTTTTAGGCCATTCATTTTTATAAGAGTTGGGCCATGTTCTTTTAATTGAGCATGTGGCCTATCCAAAAATAATTATTACAGGCCTAATTGTTAAATTCCTAATTAATGAGCATATAAATATGTTCAAAAATATAAATTGTGTATTTATATTTAACCTTAAATAAATGAAAATTTTTTTTTTTTGTGAAAAATTAATTTTTTATATCCCAATAAATTTCAGTCAAGTAAGTGATTACTTGTCATTATGTTAATTAGTTTAACATTGTTTTTTATTTATTGTTTTGTCAATTTTCTTCTAATAGAAAATTTAGACATATAATGCTAATTAGCTTAACATTATGCATTTAATTGTGTTAATTTGTTTAACATGCGTAAGTCCTTACACTTTGGATTTGTGTATCAGCTAAAAACCTAAAACTGCGGACTATTGGTTTTAAAAGATCTATTTTAGATCTATATTCTTGGTCTAACAATGTCATGTATTGGATCCTCTATTTGTTAAAGCATTAAATGCATATATTAAATATGTTGATTAGTTTAACATGTTTATTAATGAATATTAATTAGTTTAGCATTACATAATTGATTTATTAATATGTTGATTAGTTTAACATAGTAGTTAACAAATGTTAATTTGTTTAGCATTCGAAAAATCATGATTTACAATTTGTTTGTAGCATGATTAGGACACTTAGTTATGTTTTGATTTTGTTGATTTACATCTTGTATAAAACCTTAGGATGATGATTGGTACTTTGTGCTTTTTCGACTCCAGGTTATGTATGAGTTAATTAGCTTAATCATACGTCACTTAGTGTCATAATTTATAAGCATGGTGAACATTAAATCTTGCGTGTTTTTTAATTATTTGATCCTAATTCAAGTCTATCTTTCTTTTTATGTAAAGAATGATAATAGTGTTCAAAAGTATTATTGCTGAACTCAATAAGGGGTTGAAGCTAAATGGTGACAATTATGAGATCTGGAGTATGAAAGTCCAATATCTCTTGGAAGAGCAAGAGGCTCTTGAGGCTCTCAATAATTTCATGAAACAGCTAGAAGTTGGAAACGTGGCCAAACATAGGCGGAATTGTAAGGCTTATGACGTTTGGAAGAAAAAGAACTCTATTGCTCGCATTACGTTGCTAAGCACTCTGGATGATGACTTCTTAAGAGAGTTCAATGACCACCAAAGCACTATGGGGCTTTGGAATGCTCTAAGAACAAGGTTTGGAACTACGTCAGTATTTAAATTACATTTTTTCATGATCAAATTTGACTCATATAAGAAACGCCCAAAATATTCGATGAGGAAACATCTGAGGCTGATGTCAAATATAAACGTTGAGCTAAAAGATGCTGGAAATGTCTTAATAGACTAGTAGAGATCCAAGCTATCATTCGTTCTTTGCCTAGTTCGTGGGAGCATATGAAGATGCATCTCACTCATAATGACAAAATCACAACTCTGGAAGATGTTCAAAGACACCTTGAACTCGAGGAAGAAAGACTTGAATAAGCTAAGCCGATACTTGAGTTGCACATGGTAACTTTAGGTGAAAAACGTGGTTTAAAAAGAAAGAGCTAGGCAAAGAACAAAGAACCAACTCTACCTAAGAGAATGCCAAAGACTAATAACTAAGACAAAAAGAAGGAGTAAAAGGTGAATGTGGCAAAATTTAAGTGCTTTAATTGCCTAAAGAAGGGACACTATGTGAGTGATTACCTCGAGCCTCCTAAAAAGGTAACCTACACTGCTTGTGCTAGTGAACTTTGTGTTCTAGCTCTATTATGCTTATTGAATCTTATCCTATAGCGATTGTAGACTCAGGAGCCATAGGCCATATAACGAGGGACCGTGAAGCCTTTATTGACTTCCGGCGAGTTCCCTATGGAGCATTCTGGATATATGTGGGCAACAACACTAAGGTTGCTATCAAAGTGATTGGAACATGCAAGTTAGTCCTGCATGGTGGTCGAGACCTAATCTTACATGATATCCTTCATGTGCCTTAAATTTTTCGGACTATTATTTTAGTTTTGGTTTTACTTAAGCTAGGCTATGATTTGTATTTTCATGACAATTATGTTAAATTGAGTTATGACTCAATTTTTTATGGTTTTGGTTATGTAATCGGAGGTTTTATTTCTATGAATTTGGATGACGAATCTTACATTAATAATAATGTTAGTTTTTCCATGTTTGGCTCTACGCATGATTATGATCACGATGTAAATATATGGCATGCTAGATTTGGTCATATTGGCTAACAAAGAATGTAATGGTTAGCAAAAGAGTGTTTGCTTCACGACATTGAACAAGTAGATTTGTCTACTTGTGAATTTTGTTAAGCAAGAAAATCTATAAGAAAACCCTTCAGTAAAGTAACTAGAACCGATTTTCCACTGTAATTAGTTTATTCTGACATCTGTGGGCTTATAAATGTCAAGGCCAAGCACGGAGTGAATTATTTCATCATATTCATTGATGGTTATACTCGTTTCGGTTATGTCTATTTGATTTCTCATAAGTCAGAAGCATTGAGCTGCTTCAAAAACTATATGAACTTAGTTAACAATTAATTAGATAAGAAGATTAAGGCTTTTCAAATTGATCGAGGTCAAGAATATTAATCGGTTCAATTCAATGAATTACGTGATGAGAAAGGGATAATTCATCAGTTGACTATTCCAAATACTCCACAATAAAATGGTGTTGTGTAAAAAAGGAATAGAATGTTCCTTGAGATGGTTAGGTCCATGATGGCACATGCTAATTTGCCAATCACCTATTGGGGTGATGCATTGATGTATGCAGCTTACGCACTTAACCGTATGCCTATGAAATCAGTTGCAACCATTCGATATGAATTATGGATTGGCAAAAGCTTGACCTAAGTATTTTGAAACCTTAGGGATGTGTTGTCTATACACATGATTCCTTTCACAAGTATAGCAAATTGGGCCCGAGAGGAAAGAAAAGTATCTTTATTAGATACTTAGAAACCTCAAAAGGTTTTGTGTTTACAGGTTAGCAAGACAGTGGGAGCATAACTGAATTTAAATCTAGAGATGTCACATTCTTAGAGAATGAATATCCTAAGAAGGGTGAGATTGGTCAAGACTTATCCTTATTTGAGATCGAGGATCAAAACTCATTAAGACCACTTTATTCGAGTGAGAGGATTATAGCAGATGATGAATTAGTTTCTCATTAGCAACCTTCTTCATCATTTGATGCGAATGAGAGTGTTCTTGAGCTAATTGCTCCAAATGGGTGTGACTAAATGGATCTCATTCCAAGTGGGAGTGGGACCAATGTTCCTGATCCAAGTGAGAGCAATATTGATCCAAATGAGAACAATGAAGCAAGATTCAATGAATCACAACTGAGACGTGGTTCACATAAAAAAACTCATCACAAATGATATGAGATTAAAGGTGGCGAGCTTTTTACAATGCTCTTGCAAAATGAAGATGAACTGAGAAATCTGAAAGAGGCTTTCTTATCCCCTTCTAAAGATAAATGGACTAAAGCTATGGAAGAGGAAATAGAGTCTATGACAGTCAACAATGTTTGGGAACTTGTTAATCTTCTAGAGGGATATAAGACTATTAGGAACAAGTGAGTTTTCAAAATCAAGGAAAGAGCTGATAGCACAATTGAAAAATTTAAGCCTCGACTAGTAGCAAGGGGGTATACATAGCAGGAAGGAATTGACTATGAGAAGACTTTTTATCTTGCTGTATGATTTACCTCTGTTCATTTACTTCTAACTATAGTGGCTTGTTTCTATCTTGAATTACATCATATGGATGTAAAAACTGCCTTTCTCAATGGAGAATTAAATGAAGAAATTTATATGAAATAACTTAAGGGTTTTATTTAAAAGGGTCAAGAAGAAAAAGTTTGTAAACTTTTGAAGTTTATCTATAGCCTTAAACAATCTTTAAGGCAGTGGTATATTTATTTTCACAATATAGTAATCTCTAGTAGTTTCACTGTGATGAGTGAAGACAACTATGTATACACCAAAAGATCTAAGGACAAGTATGTGATTATGACATTATATATTGATAACATACTCATAGCTGGAAATGATATGGAGCTGATCAACGAGGTAAAGATCTAGTTGTCATCTTGCTTTGAGAGGAAGGATATGGGTGAAGCTGCATACATTCTTGGAGTTAAGATTTCAAGAAATCATTCTAAGAAACTTTTGTATTTTTTGCAAGAGAATTCATCAAAAAAGTTTTGGAACATTTTAGTATGAAAAGTTGCAACTCCAATGACACTCTTATTAACATAAGCCAAACTTTGAGTGCTGAAATGCGTCTTAAAACTGCCATGAAAAAAGAGCATATGAGCCGAACTCCATACATGAGTGCAATCAATTGTCTAATGTATGCTTTGATGTGTACTAGACCTAATATCTGTCAAGCAGTTGGCTTGGTGAGTAGATATTAAACCGACCCAGGTCCTAGATATTGGGAAGCTATAAAAAAGATCTTAAGATATCTGAAGGGGATTACTGATTAGAAGCTCTGCTATCAAGGTGGCAGAGATCTATGATTGGTAAGATACATTGATGCTAATCATAAAGGGGACTTAGATGAGCGAAAGTCTACCTTAGGATACGTTTTCTTACTCAATGATGGTGCCATATCATGGAGTAGTAAGAAACAATCCTGTGTATTCTTGTCCATGATAAAGGTTGAGTTCGTGGCCCTATCTTTAGCAGCCCAGGAGGTTGTTTGCTTGAAGAGGTTCTTAGATCAATTGTTATGCAAAGCAAAAAACATTGAACCAGTGTTAGTGTACTGTGACACTGAGGCTGCGATTGCATACACCAAAGATCCAAAGTACTATTACAAAACCAAACACATAGATATCAAGTATCATTATATGAAGGACATGGTTACACGCAAGACTATGAATGTGAAGTATGTATCTACGCATGAAATGCTGACTTATTCGCTGATCAAGCCTATTTCTAGATATGTGTTAGTGAGACACATTAGGTCTTTAAGATTGTGTAGAATTTAGCATACTTTATTTGTATTTTTAATTTTTCCCATTGTTCACAGACAGAGATGTTTTAATATTCTTTGATAATTAATAAATTTTAATTTCCATGCTTACATATCTTTATTTAAATGTTGTATACATTTTTATTTGTTGTTAAGTACGTCAGGTAGACAAAAGGGTTAGTCTTCTCACACAGGTAACCGCCTCAGTGTCTTCATGAAATTGGAGATGAGACAAGATTTTAAGAGAAATTATCAGGAGGATAATTTGAGAGCAATGATGCTTAAAATCATTTATGTCGCTTGATTAATGACATAGGGTCATTAAAATTGATTTGATGAAATAAGTTTATCATTTATAGTCTACCTTAGTTGTCAAATGTGAGTTCAAGACATTGTGTAGATCTAGAAACTCAATTTTAGACTTTTGGTGTCTAAAATATCATCTGTACAACATTATATGTGAAATAGACATATATTCCACGGGAAAATGATGAATGTTGTAGCACATGTCTCATACCATGTGTACAAATACTGACCATATGGGTTAACATGAGTGCGATCTCAACTTATGATTGTGTGAGACCCTTGAGCCTTTACGTTGGCTTTATATTTTTACCCTTGGACTTCGATCAGGTATTTAAGATGTAACTTGTTGTTTGCTATCTTAGCTTGTTACCTAAGGACTATGAGTAATGATTCAGTCTGGTAGGATATGTTTAGAAAAGCGAACTAAGTCTGTGTTGATAGGAATGTAAGAAGAAGAAGATCATAAAGAGAATCTTATTATTCTTTATTCACTGGTATATCAGTTATGACTTATGTGTTATAATTATGAATACAAGATATTAGGATAGATGAGATCATTGAGAGATATCTGAATGTGATTCTTATGATCTAGGGTGCATGCATACTTTATGATCTATATTCAGGTATGTTTTTTTATGAGAGACTATATATTTGTAACTGATGTATAACATTGATGCTCTTATAGTATGTTGGTTGCATGACCTACTTTACTTGTATGAATGACTGTAGATTATAAAGAGAAAGTGTTCTCTTGATTTACCGAGAATATATTTGTTAGGTTTAGAGTGTATGAGCACTCTCATTATGTGTTTGTAGGACATGTTAGAATATCATCTAAAATTTATGGTTTAAATATGTTAAGATATTATACAGATTCCACCTATAAGGGGTGCTCATTAAGTAAGGGTAAAATAGTAATTATAGGAATTAGTACTAAACCCTCATAACTAGCCTTCTATAAATAGGGCTAGATTATTATATAAAGGTGAATAAAAGAACACAAGAATATAAATTTAGAGTTACGAGTAGGAGACTTACATTGATCTCCTAATTGTGGAAGCTTATTGATCTCTAGGTGGGATCACTGATTGAATGAGATACACACAGTATATTGGGTGTATCTTAGGTTTTCACAGTCTAAATCCCCTCTCAAATGCGACTACAGAATATTCGCAAGTATCCTACTCAGAGTGTCTCAAGTCTCACTCTCTAATGAGTTATTCACAATGTACACTAGTCTAACCCTATTTATAGAAGGCTAGCTAGAGTTAGGGTTTAGTAGTTATTCTTATAATTACTTTTTTACCCTTATTTAATGAGCACCCCTTATGCGTGCACACAATATAATATCTTAACATACTTATTTTCTAGATATTATACGATATTCTAACATCTTCCATTTACACATAATGAGAGTGTTCATACGCTCTAAACCCAAGAAACATATTCTCTGTAAATTAAGAGAACACTTTCTCGTTATAGTATGCCATCGTTCATACAGGAAAAGTAGGCTGTGCGACTAGCATACTATGAAAGCATTAATGCTATATATCAGTTACGAATATATAGCCTCTCGTCAAAAACGCACTTGCATGTAGATCATAAAGTATGCATGCACCCCAGATCATAAGAATCACATTTAGATATCTCTCAGTGATCTTATCTATCACAATATCTTCTCACAATCCTATCAGCACAAACTTAGTTTGCTTTTCTAGACATATCCAGCCAGACTGAATCATTACTCATAGTCCTTAGGCAACACGCTAAGATAGTAAACACCAAATTGTATCTTAAGTAGTTGATTGGAGTCTAAGGGTATAAATATAGAGCTAACGTAAATGTTCAAGGGTCTTACACAATCATGAGTTGAGATAGCACTCATGTTAACCCATATGGTCGGCATTTACACACATGGTATGAAACATGTGTTACAACATTCCTCCTTTTCCTGTGGAGTGTATGTCTATTGGATAATGTTGTACAGATGATATTTTAGATATCACAAGTCTAAAATTGAGTTCCTAGATCTACACAATGTCTTGAACTCACATATGGCAACGAAGGTAGATTAGAAATGATGAACTTATTTCATCAATTCACTTTTAATGACGCTATGTCATCAATCAAGCAACTTATATGATTTTAAGTATAATTGCTCTTAAATTATCCTCCTGATAATTTCTCTTAAAATCTTGTCTCATCTTTAATGTCACAAAGACATTGAGGCGGTTACCTGTGTGAGAAGGCTAACTCTTTTGTCTATCCGACATACTCAATAATAAATAAGAATGTACACAACATTCAAATAGGGATATGTAAGCATGGAAATCAAACTTTATTAATTTATTTAAAAACATCAAAACATCTCTTGTCTGTGAACAATGAAAAAATAAAAAATACAAATGAAGATGCTAAAATCTACGCAATCCTAAAGACCTAATGTGTCTCACAAACACATTTCTAGAAATTGGCCTGGTCAGCGAATCTGCCAACATCTCATGCGTAGACACATGCTTCACGTTCACAATTTTGTGTACAACCATGTCCTTCACATAGTGATATTTGATATCTATGTGTTTGGTTTTGCAATGGTACTTTGGATTCTTGGTGTATGCAATTGCAGTCTCATTGTCACAATACACTAACACTGGTTCAGTGTTTTCTACTTTACACAACAGTTGATCCAAGAACCTCTTCAACCAAACAGCCTCCTGGGCTGTTGAAGATAAGGCTACGATCTCTGCCTCCATCGTGGACAAGGATACACAGGATTGTTTTTTACTACTCTATGATATGGCGTCATCATTGAGTAAGAAAACGTATCCTAAGGTAGACTTTCACTCATCTAAGTCTCCTTCGTGATCAGCATCAGTGTATCCTTTCAATCGTAGATCTCTGTCGCCTTGATAGCAGAGTGCATAATCAGCAGTCCCCTTCAAATATCTTAAGATCCTTTTTACAGCTTCCCAATGTTTAGGACCTGGGTCAATTTGATATCAACTCACTAAGCCAACTGCTTGACAGATATTAGGTCCAGTACACATCATGTCGTACATTAGACAACCGATTGTATTCCTATATGGAGTTTGGCTCATACGCTCTCTTTCCATGGTAGTCTTAGGACGCATTTCGGTGCTCAAGGTTCGACTTGTGCTGATAGGAGTGTCAGCAGGGTTTCAACTTTCCATACTAAAATGTTCCAAAACCTTTTTGATGTAATTCTCTTGCGAGAGATACAAGTATTTCTTAGAACAGTTTCTTGAAATCTTAACTCCAAGAATGTATGTAGCTTCACCCATATCTTTCATCTCAAAGCGTGATAATAACCAGGTTTTTACCTCGTTGATAAGCTCCATATCATTTCCAGCTATGAGTATGTCATCAACATATAATGTCATAATCATATACTTATCCTTAGATCTCTTGGTATATACACAGTTGTCTTTACTCATCATAGTGAATCCATTAGAGATGACTGCATTGTGAAAACAAATATACCACTGCCTTAAAGATTGTTTAAGGCCATAGATAGACTTCAAAAGTCTACAAACTTTTTCTTCTTGGCCCTCTTTAATGAAACCCTCAGTTGTTCCATAGAAATCTCTTCATTTAATTCTCCATTGAGAAAGGCAGTTTTTACATCCATCTAATATAATTCAAGATCCAAACAAACCACTATAGCTAGAAGTAAGCAGACAGAGGTAAATCGTACAGCAGGAGAAAAAGTCTCCTCATAGTCAATTCCTTTCTACTGTGTATACCCCTTTGCTACTAGTTAAGCCTTAAATTTTTTAATCGTGCCATCAACTCTTTTCTTGATTTTGAGAACCTGCTTATTCCCAATAGCCTTGCGTCCTCAAGTTCCCAAACATTGTCGATTTTCATAGACTTCATTTCCTCTTCCATAGCTTTAGTCCATTTATCCTTAGAAGGGGTTAAGAGAGTCTCTTTTAAATTTCTCGGTTCATTTTCATTTTGCAGGAGCATTGTAAAAAGTTCACCACCTTCAATCTCATATCGATGGCGGGGAGTCTTTTTACGTGAATCACTTCTCAGTTGTGATTCATTGAATCTTGTTTCATTATTCCCATTTGGATCAATATTGCTTCCACTCGAATCTAGAACGTTGGTCTCACTCCCACTTGGAATGAGTTCCATTTGGCCACTCCCACTTGGAGCAACTGGCTTAGGAACATTTTCATTCGCATTAAATGATGAAGAAGGTTGCTGATGAGAAACTAATTCATCATCTGTTATAATCCTCCCACTCGAATGAAGTGGTTCTAGTGTGTTCTAATCTTCTATCTCAAATAAGGATAGGTCTTGACCTACCTCACCCTTCTTAGGATATTCATTCTCTAAGAATGTGACATCTTTAAATTCGAATTCAGTCACGCTCCCACTATCTTGCTGACCTATAAACACATAACCTTTTGAGGTTTTTGAGTATCTAATAAAGATACTTTTCTTTCCTCTCGGGCCCAATTTCCCATACTTATGAGAGGAATCATATGTATAGGCAGCACATCCCCAAAGTTTCAAAACATTTAGGTTAGGCTTTCGCCCAGTCCATAACTCATATGAAGTAGTTGTAACTGATTTTGTAGGTATACGATTAAGTATGTAGGCTACAGACATTAATGCATCACCCTAATAAGTGATTGGCAAATTAGCCTGTGCCATCATAAACCTAACAATCTCAAGGAGCGTTCTATTCCTTCTTTTCGCAACACCATTTTGTTGTGGAGTACTCGAAATAGTTAACTAACGAACTATCCCTTTTTCATCACATAATTCATTGAATTAGACTGACAAATATTCTCGGCCTCGATCGGTTCAAAGAGCCTTAATCTTCTTATCTAATTAATTTTCTACTAAGTTCATATAGTTTTTAAAGCAACTCAATGCTTCTGACTTATGAGAAATCAAATAGACATAACAAAAATAAGTATAATCATCAATGAATGTGATGAAATAATTCGCTCCGTGCCGGGCCTTGACATTCATGGGCCCACAGATGTCAGAATGAACTAATTGTAGTGGAAAATTGGCTCTGGTTGCTTTACTGAAGGGTTTTCTTGCAGATTTTCCAGCTAGACAAGATTCACAAGTAGATAATTCTACTTGTTCAATGCCGGGAAGCAAGCCTTCTTTTGCTAACCGTTGCATTCTTTGTTGGTCAATATGACCAAGTCTAGCATGTCATATATTTACATCATGATCATAATTGTGCGTGGAGACAAACATGGAAAACTGACATTATTATAAGATCTGTCATCCAAATCCATACAAATAAAACCTCCAATTACATAACCAAAACCAAAAAATACTGAGTCATTACTCAATTTAATACAATTGTCATGGAAATTCAACTCATAGCCTAGCCTAAGTAAAACCAAAACTGAAATAACATTCTGACAAATTTGAGGTGCATAAAGGACATCATGTAAGATCAGGTCTTGACCACCATGCAAGACTAACTTGCAAGTTCCGATCCCTATGATAGCAACCTTAGTGTTGTTGCCTACATATATCCAAAATGCTCCATTAAGAACTTGCCGGAAGTCAACAAAGGCATCACAGTCACGTCCTGTGTGGTCTGTGGCTCCTGAGTCTATAATCCACATAGGACAAGATTTAGTAAGCATAATTGAGCTAGAAACATAAAGTTTATTAGCATAAGCAGTGTAGGTTACCTTTCTGAAAGGCTTAGGACAATTACTCTCATAGTATCCCTTTTTGGCAATTGAAGCACTTAACTTTTGCCGTATTAACCTTTTGCTGCTTCTTTTTGCCTTGCTGATTGGTCTTTGGCTTTTTGTTAGGTTGGGCTGGTTCTTTGTTCTTTCCCCAGTTCTTCCTCTTTGAACCACGTCTTTCACCTGAAGTTGCCATGTGCAACTCAGGTATTGGCTTGGTTGATTCAAGCCTTTCTTCCTCAAGTTCGAGGTGTCTTTGGACATTTTCCAGAGTCGTGATTCTGTCATTGTGAGTGAGATGCATCTTCATATGCTCTCATGAACTAGGTAAAGAGCGAATGACTACTTGGATCTGCTGTTCATCTGTTAAGACATTTCCAGCATCTTTTAGCTTAGTGATCATATTTGACATTAGCCTCAGATGTTTCCTCATTGAATGTTCTAGGTGTTTCTTATATGAATCAAATTTGATCGTTAGATAACACAATATGGATACAAACGTAGTTCAGAACCTCATTCTCAGAGCATTCCAAAGCCCCATAGTGCTTTGGTGGTCTTTGAACTCCCTTAAGATGTCATCATCCATAGTGCTTAGCAATGTAATGCGAGCAGCGAAGTTCTTTTTCTTCTAAGCATCATAAGCTTCACAGTCCCGCCTATGCTGGGCCATGTTTCCAGCTTCTGGCTCTTCCATGACATTGTTGAGAACCTCAAGAGTCTCTTGCTCTTCTAGGAGATACTGAACTTTCGTACTCTAGATTTTATAATTGTCGCCGTTTAGCTTCAACCTTTTGTTGAGCTCAGCGACAATACTTTTGGAAACCGTAGTCATTCTTTACATAAAAAGAAAGATAAACTTAAATCAGGATCAGATAATTAAAACCACGCAAGGTTTAATGTTTACCATGCTTACAAATTATGACACTAAGTATCGTATGATTAAGTTAATTAACTCATGCATAACTCGGAGTCAAAAAAACACGAAGTGCCAATCATCGTCCTAAGGTTGTATGCAGGGTGTAAATCAATGAAATCATATCACAACTAAGTGTCCTAATCATGCTACAAACAAATTGTAAATCATGACTTTTCAAATGTTAAATAGATTAACATTCGTTAACTAACGTATTAAACTAATCAACACATTAATAAATTAATTATATAATGTTAAACTAATTAACATTTATTAAATAAACATGTTAAACCAATTAACACATTTAATTGCATAATGTTAAGCTAATTAACATTATGTCTAAATTTTCTATTGGAAGAAAATTAAAAAAAATGTTAAACTAATTAACATAATGATAAGTAATCACTTATTACTTGGACTTGATATTTATTGGGATATATTAATTTTTCACAAAAAATTAATTGCTTTTATTTTGGGCTAAAATATTAATACACAATTTATATTTTTTTGAACATTTATAAATGTTCATTAATTGGAGATTTATGGATTAGGCCTTTAATTATTTTTGGATAAGCCACATGCCCAATTAAAATATAAGGCCAAACTTTTAAAATTAGCCAAAAAACTCTTTTAATGGGCTGAAAAAAAATTTGAAAACCCAAAGTCATTTTGGTAATGAGCCCAAATTAAATTTTATAAGCCTATTCAAAAATAGGGTTTCAAGAAAAATTTGGAATTTTTGAAAATATCTTTTATTTTCAAAATTTTAGAATTTGTCTTTTTTTGTTTTTGAGTTTTCAAATTTTTTGAAATTTTTTTTGTTTGAATTTTTTTAAAAAATGCAGATCTTCTTCTTCTTCCTGCTTCCATCCTCGTCGCTGCTCTTCATCACGTTGCTGCATCTTGCCGGCCACCCACTCATGGGCTTCGGCGACATGGCACCTGTCAGTGAGCTGGCCGGCATTAATTGCAGCAATGAAACCGTCGGTATAAGTTCTTGGAGGGACACGTTTCAGAGCTCGTTTTCGAGCTCGCCCTCCTTGTTCTCTGATCAAGGGTGCCGGCGGTTCCCTGCTATCTGGGAGTGTCATTGGCGACCACTGTCACCGACAGCAGTGAGTAATCTTAAGGGAGAAGACTCACAACACTTTTTGAAATTTTTTTAAAATTAAAATTAAAATAGCCCCAAATAAAAATATTGATCCCAATAAAATATATTAATGATAAAAAAAACCAGCCTAAGGGCTCTGATACCAATGAAGGTGAATAAAAGAACACAAGAATATAAATTCAGAGTTACGAGTAGGAGACTTACATTGATCTCCTAATTGAGGAAACTTATTGATCTCTGACTGGGATTACTGATTGAATGAGATACCCACAGTGTATTGGGTGTATCTCGGGTTTTCACAACCTAAATTCCCTCTCAAATGCGACTACAAAATATTCGCAGGTATCCTACTCAGAGCGTCTCAAGTCTCATTCTCTAATGAGTTATTCGCAACGTACACTAGTCTAGCCCTATTTATAGAAGGCTAACTAGAGTTAGAGTTTAGTAGTTATTCTTATAATTACTATTTTACCCCTATTTAATGAGCACCCCTTACGAGTGCACACAATATAATATCTTAACAAACTTATTCTCTAAATATTATACGATATTCTAACGTTATACAATAAACAAGAAGAAAAATATAGACTGCTATAAATACTTTGAGAAGAATATCTACGAAGCATTCTGCAGTCGCATTCAAGAGGAGATTTATGTTGTAACAAATCGAGATACACCCAATACACTGTAAATATCTCATTTGATCAGTTTAGAGTTTGATCAACTTTCACAATTAAAAAAAGTATGTAAATCTCATGGTCTGAATTTATAAATGTGTTCATTATTTTTATTCCCTTCACTCTTAATCATTACTAACCACTCCGTTTTGCTCTGTTCCGAGTTGGGAATGGGAAGTGCAGTGGAAACTGTGTGAGGGCAATCATTTGGAGCCCGCAACTACGAAAATGCTGGGCATATACTTGCAACGAGCAAGCATCGTTCTCACTCTAGTTGGTGTACCTCTAGCCATCTTGTACTTTTTCGCCAAACCCATTTTGATACTCCTGGGCGAGTCACCAAAAATTGCTTCTGCAGCTGCAGTTTTTGTGTATGGCCCAATACCCCAGATCTTTGCCTACGCTATAAACTTCCCCATTCGGAATTTTTTACAACCATAGAGTGTGGTGGCTCCTAGTGCTATTATATCCACAGCTACGCTAGTTTTTCACCTTTTCTTCAACTGGCTTGTTGTCTACAGATTCGGGCTAGGCCTATTGGGGGCGTCCTTGGTGTTAAGCTTGTCATGGTGGATCATTGTGATTGCACAGTTCGTGTACATCGTGAAGAGTAATAGGTTCAGGCACACTTGGGTTGGGTTTTCTGTGCAAACCTTCTCGGGGTTGCCGGAGTTCTTCAAGTTGTCGGCGGCTTCGGCGGTGATGCTCTGCCGCGAGACATGGTACTTCCAGATTCTGGTGCTGCTGGCTGGTATGCTTGATGATCCTGAATTGGCTTTGGATTCACTTGCAATTTGGTAGGTGTCAGTAATTTGTTAGTTAGTCAATGATTCGATCATGTTCGTCATGTTACACACCAATTGGAATCTTATTTCACAAAGACAAGATGTTGTGGGCGAGTTTTTTTTAATCTCGAGGGATAGAATTATTTTTGTATATTTGCTTATGAATATTTTGAAAGCACCAATGCAGGGAACTTATGATAAGAATCACAGATCTGGACAATTTAGTAGATATTTTATTTAATTAGATTAGACAAAGGATAGATAATATATATATATATATATATATATATATACACACCCACACACACACACAACACTCAGACAAAGTAGGGATGAATTAATATATATTAAATTCTTAATAAAATATCTAAAAGCCTTTTATAGTTAAAAGTATTTGAAAAATATGTCGTATCTTAATTTATTAATAAGTCAACAAAGTATCAGCCATCGTTGAATTGACGTAAAATTAACATGTGCAGTCCGGGGGAGCATAGCAAGTGAGAGGTGAGAAGAAGAAATAGCCACTCTTACATCGCAAATTAATTAATCAAATTAATGCAAAAATTATCATAAGTTTATAATAAATACTTTCCTTTATTTTAGATAAGATTTCCACACTTCCACTGGAGATATTTGCTTATTATCTATTTCTAGTTAGTTTCTCCGTGATAAAGTTTTATTTCATTTGAGTAAAACCCTTTCATTTATGCTGAAAACAATACCAAAAAAAAAAAAAAACGACAGTAATTCTGAGAATTTGAAACCATGCAGAGGCATGATGATGAAGGAACTTATTTCTTGCTAGAATGAATGATTTGCTCAGCATTTTAGAGAAAACTGAGGAGTAAAAACCAAAGGAAACCAAAAAGAGAAGCAATGTACGTAGCAACTTACAAACTCTGCCTTAGCCTGCAGAAGAACACAGGAAATCAGTCTCAACTTCATGTTCATCATCGTATAAGATATTGTTAGCCAATCTGTAATTATAAGATCTTAGCAGATATACTTACTTTTTGTGACTGAGTTTGTTAGAATAATTTTGATATTTTATAAATTAATAATAATTATTCTATTAGATTAATTTTTTGTTATTATTTATTAGGCAATTGATACTATAATTTATAATATATGAATGAACTGAATTTTTATTTTTATTATAGATAATCGGTGATGAATTCGATAATCCATAAGTCTACTAGACAGAAACTTAACTCACAACTTAAGAGTATTAGTAATCATTATATCATATTACTAACTGTAGATTGGTTACTCAGAGAGATTTGATTGGCTTATTTTTCTCTAAATAATTAAATAAGAAATTATTTTAAAGATTTTGAGGATTTTTCTCTAAACTCTAAACCTTAAACCCTAAATCCTATAGATTGTACTCTGATGTCCTATTTTTTGATACACACAAAAAATTATGATAACTCTCTTTGGTTGTCTAACACTCAAAGTCTTTCTTAAATATTGGGGGCTGAAATTATTCTAACTCAAATAGTATGCATCACAATTATGACGTCTTTATTATATCAAATCTTGATTAACTATTATCCCTATATTTTGTATTCATGTATTATTCTTAATAATTTCATGATCTATTTTGTTTTCAGAGTTGACAAGTACAGCACAATGATATCTGCATGGGTATTCAAGATCTCAGTTGGATGCAATGCAACTGTAAGGTGAGAAACCCAGAAACTCGATCGCATTCCCATTCTCTGTACATCTCCGAACTCAGTGAAGCAATATTTTCCTAAAATGGACATTCTGAGCTTGCAATCAAATCGGTATAAAAATGTTGTGTATTTGGATGTGCATGCAGTGTGAGAGTGGGGAACGAAGTCGGAGCAGGACGTCCAAAATCTGTAGCATTTTCTATGGTGGTTGTGACAGTGATCTCATTCACCATATCAGTGATAGCAGCAATAGTTGTGCTTGCTCTGCGAGATGTTATAAGCTATGCCTTCACAGAGGGTGAAGCCGTGGCTGCTACTGTGTCAGATCTTTGTCCTCTCTTAGCTCTTACCGTTCTTCTTGATGGAGTTCAGCCTGTTCTTTCTGGTAAATTTCAAATCTCAACTACTATCAACGAGCAAAATTCACTAATTTAGTACAAAGTTTGAAACTAATATCTCTTGCTTCTTGTTTTGTTTTGTTGTGTTATATAATTTACATCTTAAAAAATTGTGCACATGAATTTATAATTATTTTAAGAATAAAAGGTGAAAATATACGTACATGGATTTATTCAATAAATAAATAGTCGAATGCATTTCTTTATAATATATTGGTTTTATATATAAACTAATAAAAGATTGTAACTCGAAGGGTTAAAGACATGTCTTGACGTCTCATATTAAAAGTTATGTAACTCCAAGGTACTTCTAGTTCAATTTCTTTCTTTCTTCTAATTACTTGGAGTTGCATCATTTGACCTCAACTTAAAAGTCAAAACATGACTTTAATTAAAATTTAGTTAAAGGATAATTATATATATTTGACTTAGACATGAAACATATGGTAATGCAATCATTTTAAAGTAATGAATTAGTTGTTAAGCTGTATACAGTGGCAATATATATGAAGTTCCTTAGAGAAAACTTGTCTAATATATGGATCACATAATGATGCAAATTAATGTGTGATTTTGAATAGGGAATATGGTTGGGAATGATAGGAGGCACATTGATGCAGGCCATCATTTTAATTTGTGTCACTTTTCGTACAGATTGGGATAAGGAGGTAAGGATTAAGAAGGTTGACGCTATAGTTAATTTTGTCCTAATGAGATCAATTCTCTCAATTTTAAAATTGCATAATTTTTGAGTTTATTCATAATTTTTATTTTGAATATAGAAGTTGATCAATGTGATCTATCTTAAAACATTTTGCAGAGAAAAGTATTGAACTAATTCCCTTTTTTTATATTTTGTGGCAACCTGTTGTTTCGTAAATTGTTTATATCAAATTAATTTTTCATAATTCTTATTTTGTACAAAATTAATCTCACATTTATTCCTTATCAATAAATCAGAAAGATAATGAAGGGACTAGTTTTATATAACATAAGAATTGTAAGGAATTAATTTAACATAAGAGACTAGATTGTCATAAAATGTAAAAATAATGGATCGATTTGATACTTTTTTTTTTTAACTCAAAATCCTAATAATACTTGTTTATGTTGACAAAATTAAATGAATATCTTGCATAAAATTAAAATTTTAATAGCTTTTAAGTGCCAACTTTCATAATCCTAACAAATATTTTAGAAATTTTTTATATGGAGAAGTACAATTAAACTTTTCATGAAAATATTTACATATAATATATATTGCATAAAATAAAAAATTTCATATATTTTTAGTGAATTTTTAAAATTGAGAAAGATTGAGTTAAAAATGGTATTTGCATTCGTAGCCTTAATAAAATGATCATGCTTAAAAATGTGTTAGGGACAATTTAATATAGAAATTGATTAACATATATGTTTGTTTATATAAATTTGATTTCAAAATAAAGATGAACAGATTTT
Organism: Delonix regia; assembly: GCA_037074485.1. NCBI lineage: Eukaryota > Viridiplantae > Streptophyta > Magnoliopsida > Fabales > Fabaceae > Delonix > Delonix regia. The sequence goes on along the minus strand of CM073456.1, from coordinate 12,076,418 downwards.
TAACTTTAGAAAACATATATATTTTGTAAACAATGAAAATTGATATATAAAAATAAATAATACAAGTTAAAAAATTTCACAAACCCAATTGACCCTAACATTTTTCTTCTCAATTAAAAATGTTTGTTCCTTGAAATAATAGTCCTATTTGATTATCATGCGACAAAAGTTTGTAGTTGATGAGAAGTGTAGTTATTTAAAGGAAAGTATATATTTAATATAAATAAGAACAATTGGATTTACTTACTTTAAAGTTGTACACATCTTTTTTTTTATAAAAAAAAGACAATAAATGAAATTGAGCCCCTTTTTTTGGCAGTTGAAATGAATGCAAACAGTTTTAATAGAAATGTAATTAAATGGGTATATTAATATATATAACGACTTATTTAACATACTCGATAGTCTTGATAATTCTTTTATTGATTATTAATATTTTTTAGGTACAAGGAATATTGATTTTTTTGTTGAGTTATCATGAGTGAAATATAGATAATTTTTTACGATACTCTGAGATAGGAATGAAGACGTGCGTACTCATAATTGCTAGTAAAATGAATTCATTGAATTGCAGGTAAAAGAAGCAAAGGAAAGGTTGAGTAGGTGGACTCACCAAGATGAAAACTACTTTTGAATGATTAAGAAACATGCTCATGCAATATTACTTTTCATATGATTTTCGTTTTGTGAACCTAAATTTGTTTTTCTCGCCAATATTGGAAGAAAACGAAGCATTAGCTTAAATTAATTAGAATAATAAAAAAGCTTGGGGATGGATTGAATATTGGATTTGGCCCTCATTTGGTTTACTGAGCTCCTTCCAGGCCTTCATGTCAATACTTCTCTTCTCACCATTGTTTCTTCATGGCAGTGTCAGTGGGCTTCAATCTTGCACCATGGAATCGAGACCTCAGATGCCAGCTCCATGGGAAGAAGATTTTTATGTTGTTCAAATTATACAGTGTAATTCCATAATGTATTTTATCCATTTTGAGGCAATATAATATGAGTTTGGCTTTCTTGGTAAGCCAGTTGTATCAGAATATGAGTTTGGCTTTCACATACTTTCTTGAATTTCTTAAATATCAGATTTCATTATATATAATAATACATCTGACAAACGCAGTAAAATATCAGTTTTGGTTATGTGCATTTTACAGCATGATATATGGATTAATAAGTTCTGTCACAACCCATCAGGTGCTATGCAAATAAAGGTATATATATTATGTTACTGATATAATATCATTGAAAAAGAGTCAATTGGTTAACATATATTCTGTCAGAACCCATCAACTCCTGTGCAAATTGGTGACTGACATGCTATCTTTTTTACTGCCTTCAATTTTAGGGTTAAAACCAAAAACTTCAGCCAACATGGAACTAGATAAACTACTATGTTTTACTACACTTCCACCTATCTATAAGTTGCTTAGTAAATTAGTGTCTTCTACTTCACTTCAACATAACTAGAATTTCCTATACCAACCTCAACATAAAGCAACGTAAAAAGACAACATATAATGAGAAGACCCAATGTATAAGCCACTTTAATGAAGCATAAGTGCTTTTATGGACTATAATAAGGCAATATCTAAGGACCCACCCCATGTATCAGCTTAAGGCAACATAAAAACAACAATAAACTAATATATGTTTTCGACCATAAAGGACCCAACATTTATTTCAGAAATGGACAACCATAAAGGACCTAAAGAAGTAGTAGATGAATCGTGAAGAAGGTGGTGGAAACAAGAGACGAATTATGTGGGTTGCGAATTGTAGATGAGAGTCAAGGTTCAGTGCACCAGCAATAGTGTATTCGACTGTGGTTCTACATCTTTAGGGTTCCATTATTCAGCCTTCAAGTTGGAATGCCATGTAAGCGTCATATGTGGCACCAAGCTGGAGGAGAATGTTCCACATAAAGACACCACCTTTGCTCCGATAGCCATGTCATCACATTTCAAATGTTGTTATATTAGAATGCAACGACAAAGATTAAATCTCAAACCGTGGAAAAATGTAGGGAGTAAAATTTTAAAAAAAAATTATAAGGACTAAATTAAAAATTGATGTAAACTTTAAGAACTAAATGATTACTTTTTCCATACATAAATATATACTAATTAATATATATTTTTGTTAGTAATTGATAATATATAAATATATATAATATGTATTATTTAATATTTTATATATGGGGACACCGTAGCGTCCCCTGATATGGCAATGTCAAGTTTTGAGATATTTATATCTTGCAACCTGACCTTTTTGGACATCTCTTTTTATCATAAAAGTTATAAATGACTCTCAATTCATTTATTTACTTTTGTTAGAGGAAGTAATTAATTTAGCTCACTTTAGTAGTTATGCCAGATCTGTTAATAATCATTAATATGTTACTAGTGTAGTTTTGGGAAGTGATCCAAATGATAGGCGTTCAAGTTTAGAAGCTTGTATCTATTTTGGCTTAAACTTAATTTCTTAAACTGCTAAGAAGAATGATTTGGTTGCTTGTTTTGTTACGGAGGCTGAGTATCCAAGTCCTGCGACACAGAAATTACTGCTTACTGACCTTACTTCACGAGCTTAAGATCAATATATAGTAATATTCTATACCTCCATAACCTCGATATTGTACTTTTATCACACAATCCAGTTTTGTACAATAAAGCTAAGCATATAGATTATTAAAGACCAAATTTCTTTACTTGAGAGATAAACTTGGGGGTTAATTTGCTGAACATAATTGCACAATACCCCAAGTTTACGAGGAAATCTTAGAAGAAGGAGTTAATTTAGCTTACTTTAGCTGTTATACCAGAGTTGTTAATAAGTCATTAATCTATTACTAGTGTAGTTAGCTCCACGTGACATGTATTCACTTGTGCATATATATTGTAATACTATACTAATATGAATATGATTTGTTTATGAGCATTATTCTTTCCTAGCTTTTGTTCTGCTCTACTCTAGTTTCTCAACAATTTTTACCAGTAAAGTTAATTTTTTACATAACATATACATATATATATATATATATATATATATATATATATAAAACTATATAATTACTTAAATGTCTTTACCATCACATTATAAATAAAATCAAAATCTTATGTTAAAACTTAACGTTAACTCAACTGCTCTTAATGTTATATTAAAATTAAAATTGCAAACAAAAAGTTAATTTTGTTCACAAAAAATAAACTAGAAGATATATATATATATATATATATATATATCTATATATATATATATATATGTATCAAAATATCACCAAAATTTGACATAAGAGACATTAAGTATAATTTAGTCGAATCTTAGAGAAAGTTAACGTATATTAGTTCATATGTTACATAATCATAATAGTTTCATAAAACACTTCAAAAATAATGTAAACATAGATTAAAATAGAAACTATCAACTAAAGTTTGAACTCATAAAAAATATACTAAAATGAAAGAGAGAAATAATTATGCTTAAGGACCATAAATTAAAAATATTTATTATAAAAAATTTTAAATTTGAAAATTTATTAATTCTAAAAGACCTCCCAAAATCTCAGGCTAAAATTATTCACTGTAAATAAAATTGGATCCTAGAATCATTTAAGAGTAATGATTTTTCCTTTTCATAAAATAGTCATGATAGCCTTGTTAGTAATTATATAGGTAGCTAATCCTCGCCATCTTGAGTAACAAGCTACGTTTGGTGCCAAAGATAAAACGACCCTACCAAGCACCTCCTTTTCTTTTAAAAAAATTAGAATTTCTGAAATGCTCATTAATTTTCTGTTGACTAGATTTAAGTAGTATTTATTATATATTTTGCTAATTTTTTTTAAATAAAACTATGACATGTGCAATTTTTTTAAAAAAAGCTCTAATATTGTAATATTGAGTTATGGAATCATATTTTATCTTTAAAAATTATATATTTATTTATGAATAAAAATTATTTCGTCATTATATATGAGATAAAAAAATTAAGAATAAAAACATAAAGAACTCACATATAAATATTTCATTTTCGTTAGAAAATTGTGGACCTTTCCTTCCACTTGCAAGCTATAGAAAATGACTGTTTGGCCAAGGAAAAAACGCTATGCAAATGAAAGGACAAATTATAAAGATGAAGCCAAATATGGGACAATCAGAATACATTGACAACTTGCCAAAACTGGAATAATAATAAATTTCCTACACGAAGCCCACGAGAGAAAGGTGGTAGAACGATAGAGCTGCACAATGTTTAATCCAAAATAAAAAGAACAGTGACAATAACAATATAAAATATTATTAGCGAGGTTTCCGAGTGCAATGGAAATGCCAATCCAATGCCCACGTTACATCTTTCTCTCCCGTGGATTTACATTTTAATATTGTGTTTGATTTAATGTTTTAAAATTATAAATATCAAGATTATTTAATTTTATTAAAATTATACTTATATTTATTTTATTTTAAAAATATATATTCAAATTTAATATAAAATTTTAACTTAAATAAATTCTATTTAAAAAATTAGGAAAAATGTAAATAAAAGTTTTTTTTAATAAAAAGTTTATAAAATGAGTAACTTTAAAGAAAGTTAAATAATTAACTATAATTCTTTTGTATATTAAAAAATAAATTTAAATTTGCTTTTAAGGAGACCCATATTATCCTTCAGAGCAACGGGTCATGTGCCGAATCACCCCTTCGTCCCTCCCGCTACACCTTGCTTGCTCACGCAGAACGCTCCTTTAAGTGTTGGTGAGGTACAAGGGCCTCTTCTTCCTCCTCAGAAAAACCAGCGTTAAGGCTTCTTCAATGGGTTCTGTTGAGGACGATGCTCATCAACCATTGTTGCCTCGGAGCGACCTTCCGCCTTCGTTGAATCAATCTTTCAGCTCCAAGCACGGATCAAACGATGAGCTTGAGAAAATACTCTCCGACACTACTGTGCCTCTACGACGTCGTCTAGGACCCGCCACGCGGATCGAGCTAAAGCTCCTCTTCTTCCTGGCTGCTCCCGCCGTCGTCGTGTATTTGATCAACTACGTCATGTCAATGTCCACCCAAATCTTCTCCGGCCACCTCGGTAACCTTGAGCTCGCCGCTGCTTCCCTCGGCAACAACGGCATCCAAGTCTTTGCCTATGGCCTCATGGTACTCTGTCTCTCTCTGTTTCATCATTCATCGTTCTGTTTTAAAAACAATGCTACATCTCCAATTAAGTGTCGGTTTAGTTTCCGAAGGCGGGCAATCAAATGAATCAATCCACTTCTGTGCTTCTGTTTCCAACCTGGCTTACATTTTGGGTGATATGTTTGTGAAATCTAATACATATGTTGGAATAAAGTGGGCATGGTCTTTATGTTTGCTATTACAGCATCAATTTTGTTTTCTAATTGGTAATATTTTGACGAACAGTTGGGTATGGGGAGTGCTGTTGAGACGCTATGTGGACAAGCATACGGTGCCGAAAAGTACGAAATGTTAGGCGTCTACTTGCAGAGATCGACAGTCCTCCTCGCAGCGACAGGTGTTGGTTTAACATTCATATACATTTTCAGCGAGCCAATCCTGATCTTACTGGGAGAGTCGCCACGAATTGCATCTGCTGCTGCGCTCTTTGTATATGGTCTAATCCCTCAAATCTTCGCTTACGCTGTGAACTTCCCTATCCAGAAATTTCTCCAAGCTCAGAGCATAGTGACACCGAGTGCATACATATCAGCAGGCACCCTAGTGATTCACATTTTGTTAACCTGGGTTTTTGTGTACAAGATTGGGCTTGGTCTATTGGGTGCGTCGTTGGTATTGAGCTTGTCGTGGTGGATTATAGTGATCGGACAGTATGTGTATATTGTCAAGAGCGAAAGGTGTAAGCAGACATGGCAAGGGTTCACAATGCAAGCGTTTACGGGATTGTGGGATTTCTTCAAGTTATCGGCAGCATCGGCAGTGATGCTATGCCTCGAGACTTGGTACTTCCAGATTCTGGTTTTGCTGGCGGGCTTGCTGCCTCACCCTGAATTAGCCCTCGATTCCCTTGCCATTTGGTGAGTGATTTCATTTCCACTTCTTCACTATATATTCTACATTCATCTGTTTATACAGTTCCACCAAAATCTACATGTATACATATTGTAATGTATCGTTGCCTATTATTCATATATTAGTATTGCTGCTTGTTAACAAACACAATATACCCTGTTCGTCTTCCTGCGTGAACATCTCTGTTCTGCCGTAGAATTCGAATCAAATTATTGAAGATTATATTACTTCATGGTTTTGGTCTTTTTCAATTTTTTTTTCGAGTCAACTTATTTAAATTATATTTAACTAATACTTTATTTTGACATAATATGTTATATGATATATTCTCTTTTTCCAACTTTTGAAGGTAAAAGTTTATCAGATGTAACTTTGTTTTTTTAGAATGTATAAGATTTAACAATTTAACTCAAAATGAAATGTATGATAAATAAAATCAACAAACAAATTTTATATACCAGTGGTTCGGCATGTATTAGAGTGAGTTTTTTTTTAAAAATTATTTTAATATAAAATTTAATTACAAATTTAATGGAAACTTATTTAACTTCTCAAAACCTCAGTTTTACATGCATATTAATTAATTTATTTTTATATTATAAAGTATATTTATTTTTCATTATATTTATGTTATTGATTTTGAACGAATTTTTAAGAATTCTAAAAAATGTACATATATTAATATAGGTATATCTAAATTTATAAAAATATGTATACGAGTTGATGGTTTAGTTTAGTTAATCCTCAAATTGATATATAGCACAATTTGTTATTTTTATTAACCTAAAATCGTTCAACTTGCTTGAATTTTGATTTTTTTGTTTTTATCATTTGATTTGATTTGACTAATTCAAGTGGAATTTGAACCGCTTCACTCTACACTTATTGAGTGTGGTTCGAACATATCCTGAAAGATCTTACAAAGGGACAGAAGTGTGTGATTTAAATTCGTTTCATCCGCCTCTCTCTCTCTCTCTAAATACATTTTATAAACAATCATAATTGCTCATGTCTAACACTGTCATTGCGTAGGAGCTTACTTCAATGGATATGGTCCCTTGAATCTCTACATTTTATCCAATGGTTTAGCTTTTGATATATATTCTTTAAATAAGATTAACATTTCTATAAAAAAATAATTTAAATATTAATATGTTTTTATGTATTATAATAAAATTTTTTGAAGAATTAATATTTTTTAAATTTAATTTAAAATTTACATAACAACCATTAGATATTTCGTCTAAGAATTCAGATTCTAAATGCAAAAGCAATATAGGCATTTCCAACTGTACTTACTTTAACATATACATGTTTTGTTTTTAATCATTTTTACATCAATGTGGATCTGACCTAGGGGATGAATGACAGCGAAAGAGCTTGTGTCTCATGGCCATTAATGAACCAGAAGTTAGATAGTGTAGGACTTGGTTGTTGGCACTTTCCATAAAAGAGCAGTTGTGGGAAATCACAAGAAGATTGGAAAGTTTTGGATAATTTTTGTTGACTTTGTGATTCGGCGATTAAATGGACGCCCATAGCTAACTACCCATTGACTCGGCTATCTTTTCTGCTTTTTAGCATCGTCCTAGTGAATTTGGCCCATGACCTATCATTGTCCTCTGCTATACTGGCTCACAGCTCGTGGCTTATGGGTTTATCAACACTATTTTTGACCTCTTTAGTGCATGCCTTCCCCACAGCCACGGGCCCACCATATTGGTCCCATTGTTTCTATTCAACCACGAATTAAGAGTTAAAACTTTGGCGACACCTGCCACGCCAAGATTCCCCTTAACATCTTCTAATTAATTTATTTAATCTCTTGTGTGTTACTAATTGCAGTACCACAATATCTGGATGGATGTTCATGATATCAGTTGGATTCAACGCTGCTGCTAGGTTGGTTCTCATATATTTACTGTTTAGTACTTCTATACCCTGAAACTGGTTTTTTCTTTTCCGGTGTGCAGTTAAATTTAATTTCTTTTCTATGAATTCATTTACTTAAGGAAACAAGTAAAAGTACCTTAATGTGAAATGTTATTTAGTCTCTCATTTTGCACGTTTGAAGCTAGCTAGTGAATGATAACAATGAGTAAATACATGGGGTGAGAATGATGCAGTGTGAGAGTAAGCAACGAGCTGGGAGCAGGAAATCCAAAATCAGCAGCATTCTCTGTGTTGGTGGTGACAATCATTTCTTTCATCATATGCGTGATTTCAGCAGTGGTTGTCCTGATTCTACGGGATGTGATCAGCTATGCCTTCACAGAAGGTGAAGCCGTAGCTGCTGCTGTCTCAGATCTTTGCCCTCTCCTCGCACTTTCCATCGTCCTCAACGGCGTTCAGCCTGTTTTATCTGGTAGGTAACGAGTTCACTTAAAGAGCTCAAAAGTTATAAACCCAGAGATTTCTTGTGCTTCAGTCATCCATGTGTTTCCTCTGTTATACACATATACAGCGTTTAAAAACTAATGCATATATATATATATATATATATATATATGCAAATGTGGTAATCTATAAAGGGGTGGCTGTTGGTTGTGGATGGCAAACTTTCGTTGCATATGTGAACGTGGGCTGTTATTATGGAGTTGGCATACCAGTGGGATGCATCCTAGGCTTTCTGTTTAACCTTGGTGCTAAGGTATGTTGGCTTTCTCGTTACTTCATTTTGCGACCTAGACCGATTCTGATAGAAATTTGTTGTGTTTCAAGCTGAGAACCATGTCTGATTCATAATCAGCTTTGCTTTTGCTTCTACATAGATTTGTCAAAAACTAAATAACTTGATATTGTGCTAATTGAAACTTGGCCCTTTGAATAGGGAATATGGCTGGGAATGCTAGGTGGCACGGTTATGCAAACAGTCATTTTGATTTGGGTCACAGTTCGGACGGATTGGAAAAGAGAGGTAAAACAGTCACTTTGATTTGATCGTTTTCAATGGGACTATGCAGGATGAGCTAGTTATGGTTACTTTTTTATTAAACAACGTAATTTTGTGAAGTGCAGGTGGAAGAAGCGGCGAAGAGGTTGAACAAGTGGGACGAAAAGAAGGAGTCACTCCAAGAAAACTGAAATACTAACAGTTTTGTCCATTCAAGAGAGGCTTCCTGGCCTCGTAATTTTTCACTCGAACCACTATTTATGTTGAGTAATGTCATTAATGACATGGCTATAAACAATTTATTCAGTCTTGATTCCTGGGATAGAATTAGAATTGCATATGGTAATAGATGCATCAAGAGCCTGGAGCTTCTCTTAGTATATTCTGTACTTTTAGTGATCAGCAGTATTTATTCACTCTTCAATGGCACGGCTTTGCAAAAAGGACTCTTTGCTTCCAAAGATCAAATAAATATTCCACTCTAAGCCTCTAGAAGAGTACCAATTAGGTTTCTTAATTTTAAAGGATTAACTTTTAATTTAAGAAGAGTTTCAGCCCTTATTACATGTCCACAGAAAATTCTTTCGAATTTTGTCTCATCCCAACTAGGTTTATAATCCTTTGTTTTCTAGTATTTTGAGCTGTTTTGATTTATTTATTTATTTATTTTTTTCATTTTGTATTCTCTGTTATTTCGATGGGTTCCATTATTGGACTATAATATTTGGGCTACCCAACATTTACATGTCCACAGAAAATTCTTTCAAATTTTGTCTCATCCCAACTAGGTTTATAATCCTTTGTTTTCTAGTATTTTGAGCTGTTTTGATTTATTTATTTATTTATTTTTTTTCATTTTGTATTCTCTGTTATTTCGATGGGTTCCATTATTGGACTATAATATTTGGGCTACCCAACATTTATAGACCTATGAATGCCCAAAGCATTTAGCCCAACCCCTCAAATTGGAAAAAGAAAATTCCTGCTTTTTAAATTTTAAAGTAAATTAAATTTTCTTCCCTTAGGAGATGTTTAAATTATACGGTCATCCATTCTATTATGAGGATATACACAAATCTCCTAAAGTTGAAATATCTTCAAAATACCTTAAAGAATAACATTAATATTTTAATTAAAAATAACACTTAATGAAAAATTTCTCAAATTTAATTTATTTTGTTGGTAATTAAATTGTTGGATACGTTACTCTTGCAATTCCAAGTGATGAAGCATTATAACTGTTCACTCTCCACAATATCGACTCTTGGACTTAGAACTAAAATATTTGATCTCTTCTTGGGATTGTAAGCTGCTTACCACCTCATTTAATCAAAATTTTTATTTCAATGCTATCTATTTTGTATTGAGAATTATAGATTAAAATTATTTTAAAATTATAAATTATCTATTTTTATATTGATTATATATATATTTAACACTTATTGTATCATATAAATAGTAGACACAAAAACATTTTAATTAAAATAAGGGAAATAATAATCCATCTTTTACTATAAGGAAAGTTAGTGTAACGCAAATTTTAGTCAATAATAAAAGAGAATCTAGTTTTTAAAATAAAAATAACACTAGTGTAATTTACAAATCTAATAAAAAGATATAAGTTACTTTAAATTCTAAATAATTTTTTTTTTAATTTTTAAGCTGAAAATGAAGGAAAAGAAAGTAACCGAATAGAATTGGTTGTCGACACTTAAGAAAAAAGGTTAAAGATTCTCTCTCAAATCAAAATTAAGTGATATCAAATAATTATGATCACTTTAATTCTTTTCTTTCTTTTGAAGTGAGTGGGTGTCTTCTTCCCATAGTGGGAGCTTCATCCCCCTTTGATGTGAAAGTCATAACAACCTTTTTTTTTGTTGCTTTAACTCAGCGTAATTTTTACTTTCAGCTACAATGTTTGAAAATGTGCTTTATAACTCATGGAGGGTGAGCTTTTAAAGTGTACTACGACACCATGCAAACAATAATTAAACTTTTTTTTTTTTGGAAGAAAAAAGGCCAAAGCTGAGATCTATCTTCTTTTATGCAATTAGTTTAGAGAAAAATTCTACTTTTAAAGATTAATAATAGTTCTGAATTAATCAGTATTCTTTCTGTACCAAAATAATTGCGTAATAATCTAAAGTGGAATTAAAGTCAACAGGAGAACTTTGTTCCCCGCCATGTGCGCCCTGCACTAACTTTTGAGCATCTGGAGTTGGATTCTCACTGTTTCTAATTATCAATAATTAATCATCATTAGTTTCATAAATCCAATGATTCCAATTTTACTTAGCTCAGTTTCATTGGTATTTACAATAGTCATTTGTGGAGTAACACGACCTTAATTTCATATAATTAGTTTTTGGAATAATATTTAGACTAAAAGGGGCATTAGGTTCCTTGCAAAAGCAAATCAAGAATCAATTTATATTTCTTGAGCAACTTACTTTCAATATTTTTTGGTTAATTTCTTTTATCAATTTTGAAAAGTGATAAATAGGATCTATTATTTTATTTAGTCTGGTAAATTAACAAAAAAATTAAAATTATCTAGATTGGGTGACAAAAAAAAAAAAAGATTAGTCGTTTTGATGTGACATGTTCGGCGGGCTCCAATTTCTATTGGGAAAAACGAATATCACATTTTAAGGGAATGGTGTCTCTTTCATACTAAGGAACAAAAACGTACTTTGATTGTTTTACCTTCAACAAAACATTTCACATGGATTTGGTAATATTAATATTTTAGTAATTTTTAATATTATTAATTTAAATAAGTTTTTTGTACTTAATGAATAAATTTATTTTAATATATTTTACTAATATTGGTTAATTAAAAAAATTGTAAACAACATTAAAAATTAAACATCTAAATATATATATTATTAAGAGTAGTTAACAAGATCTTTTTTCATATTACAACAAAGCATATTTTTATTTTTTTTTATAAAGGAGATCCTGTTTATTTGTATGATTTTTTTTTTCGTTTCTATTAATACTTTGCATCCAACTAAATATAGAAATTATATGAAATAATTACGAAACACTTAAAGTCAAATTTATTCCCCAACATCTCTCGGCTATAATATATTCAGAGTGGAGTAAGATGAATTTCGAAGTCATAAGAACAATTTTTAATGAGATATATTTTTCCCTTGATATTCCGAAAAATAAAATGTTATTGTATTCACAGAAACTCTTTTTTGGGTGAAATTTATTTTTGGTTCCTCTTGAAGTGCCTTCTCCCACGTCTGCATCCTCTTATCCATCTTCCATTCATAATTACTAGAGGGGACTAATCAAAGCAAAAGACAAATAGAACAGCTTCAGAGTCGCAAATTGAAGAGAAAAGGACAAGCGGTTGCTCACAAAATGATATATTAAAAAAAAAAAAACTATTTGTGCTTTCTTTTTCTCTTTTATTATTATTATTATTTTTCATGTTCTTGCATAATTTTAGTTTTAGATGTACGAATTACATATCGAATAGAGTTAAATCGTCATTGATATTCATAATTCACAAATATTAAGTCAATAAGAATATTTCATCAGCGTCAGCAAAAGTAAAACTTTAATTGCCATCAACTTTTTCCTTTATTTTATTTTATTTCTGATCAATCTACTTTGCTAAGCCTGGATACTATGTCTCTAGCCAAAATCTATTAACTCCTATGGAATTCTTAATTTGACACTGTATGCTCATTTTTATTTTATTTATTCTTAGCATCATATAATCTCGGTATTTAAACATCTAACCAAACTTGTACTATACTGTTCATTGTCTTGGCTCTGTTTTTTCTACACGACTTCTTGTAGGACGGTATCTGGGTTTCCACACATCATGAAGTAGACTTATTGGCTGCTAGGGCATGATTTCTGGGTTTGTTCATATGGGTTCCGACATTTCGCAACCTTTATGCCGTTTCTCATATCTGGGTTTGGACGGGCTTGGTTCTTTAATGGGAAAAATTAGTTAGTGAATTGAAGTTGGTCAACGGAGAACGGTTTATGGCTGTGCCTCTAATGATTTGGATTTGGGTAATCCTTGGTGGTGTTGCCCACTGCCAAAGGCCTGCTTCTGTGAATATTGGTGCTGTTTTCACTTATGATTCGGTCATAGGTAGAACTGCAAAGGTGGCGATGCAAATGGCCGTCTCTGACATCAATGCAGACCCCATAGTTCTTAATGGGACGAAACTGAAGTTGATAATGGAGGATGCCAGTTGCAGCGTCTTTCTGGGAGCGATTGGAGGTATTGAGAATCATCCTTGCTTAAACTTCGTCTTTTGAAGACATCTTTTCTAGTCTATCACATATATGCTAGTTCATATCAGAGTAAAATTTTCAGAAAATCAAAGAATGTAACTTTATTTTGATTTTTGGTTATCTCTGGTTTTATTATTTATTCATTCGTTAGAGTTGCAAGATATATCTGTAAGCAGCGTTATTGTCTCTCAAATTCTCGGCCAATATCAAAATTATCCTTGTATATTTTAATTTCTCGCGGCAGCTTATCACCTAGTGAAGTTACAATTCTTGTCAAAAATTTCAATATGCTGCACTGCTTACTAACCAAGCATCATTTTATAGTATTGCCTATTGGATATCTAAGTATTCAAATTCAAACTTGGAGTTTTTGTACTTAACACTTCGAGTTATCTGATCTGAGCCTTTTCTTTCCATAGCGTTTCGGGCACTTGAGCAAGGGGTTGCAGCCATAATCGGCCCGCAGTCATCTTCCATAGCTCATATGATTTCTCAAATTGCTAATGGTCTCCAAGTGCCTCTTATTTCATACGCTGCCACTGATCCAACCCTGTCCGCCCTCCAGTTTCCTTTCTTTTTTCGTTCAACACCAAGTGACTCTGAACAAATGACTGCAATGGCTGACTTAATTGATTTCTATGGATGGAAAGAGGTCATTGCCGTCTTCTTGGATGACGATTATGGAAGAAATGGAATATCTGCTCTGGGTGATGAACTTGAAAAACGGAGAATGAGAATTGCTCATAAGTTACCTTTAAGTGTTCAGTTTGATCAGGATGAAATCACTAACTTGCTCAATCAATCCAAAACATTTGGTCCTCGTGTCTATGTTGTTCACATAAACCCAGATCCCAGATTAAGACTTTTTAATATAGCCTACAAACTTCAAATGATAGCTAGCGATTATGTCTGGCTTGCCACTGATTGGCTCTCTGCTACCCTAGATTCATTCTCCTCACAGAATCAGACCTCTCTCAATATCTTGGAAGGGGTGGTTGGACTTCGTCCACACATTCCAGATTCTACCCAGAAAAGAGCTTTCATTTCTCGGTGGTTAAAAATGCAGAATGAAAGTGCAGCAAGTGTCGGGTTGAACACATATGGATTTTATGCCTATGATTCAATTTGGGCTGTTGCACGGTCAATTGATATATTCATTAAACTGCACAAAAATATTACATTCTCTGTCAATAATAACTCAAAAGTACTTGACACAGAAGCAGCTGATATTCAGCTTGACAAGCTCAAAGTCTTTGCAAGTGGATCTGATCTGATTAACATATTGTTACAATCAAATTTTACTGGCGTGTGTGGTCAACTTCAATTTAGTTCAGACAGGAATGTCATTACTGGTGGCTATGATGTTATCAATATCAAGCAGATGAAAATTACCATGGTTGGATATTGGTCTAATCATTTAGGATTTTCAGTGGTGCCTCCTGAAACCCTTAAAAAGAAAGGACCTGGTAGGGTTGCCCAAGATCAAAAGCTTCACAATATTACTTGGCCAGGTGGAAAGACTGGAAGACCACGTGGTTGGGTGATTGCGGATAATGCAAGACCACTGAGAATTGGAGTGCCTAGGAGAGCAAGTTTTGTTGAATTTGTCACTGAGCTGCCTGGTAATCATCAAATCCAAGGATACTGCATTGACGTCTTCAAGAAAGCACTGGAGTTCATACCATATGATGTTCCTTATGTATTCATACCTTTTGGGAATGGTCAATCAAATCCCAATTATGATGCACTTGTGAAGATGGTTGCTGAAGATGTAAGACATGCCGTAATTTAGAAATTCTCAGATTTATTAATCTATGTTTGTAGTCTGTTTATCATTTCATGAAAGTGAAGCTTTAGTGAGTTATCAGACAGAACACTTGTGCTACTTGAAAAAAAAAAACTCAGATGGCTGACTGGTTATTTCTAGTTGAAGCTAGCATAATGGTTTGCAAACCTAGATGGTCTGTAAAACCAGACCCAAAAATACCTTTTCTTTTTCTCCTTTTTTGTTTTCCTAGGTTGAAGATTGTTGGGTGGAGAAATGGTAAAGGCATGGGGGTGGGGTAAAGAGTGAGGGGAGAAGGAGATGGAAATGAAGAAACTGTAGTTGCTTGCAAGTTTGTCACCATATGTTTTTGTTCACAATGCTGTAGTGTCCCAATATAAGATCATTCATTGAGTTGTTCCTTGATATTGGAAGGCAGCCATACATCTATTGGTTATTAGAATGTTGGGTGTTTATGAATTTGCTTATGATAAAATATTTGGTTCAGTTATATGATGCAGTTGTTGGAGACATAGCAATTGTGACAAACCGTACAAGGAATGCAGATTTTTCTCAGCCTTTTGCATCAACTGGCCTTGTTATAGTGGCTCCAATCAATAAGGCAAAATCAAGTGCTTGGGTATTTCTCAAACCATTTACAGCGGATATGTGGTGTGTCACTGCAGCTTCATTTATATTAATTGGAGTAGTTATATGGATTCTCGAGCACCGAGTCAATGATGATTTTCGTGGTCCTCCTAAGAGGCAACTTGTGACAATGTTTATGTAAGCCTTCATTATAAAGTAATGCAATTTTTTCATAGTAAATTTTCTAATTGCTATTACAAGTTTACAATTATCACTCGTAGCTCAATCGTTGTAATTTAATTACCTTTTAGAGTTGCATGAGTGGACCATATGTTTGTCTAGTGCTATTGATTATAACTCCATGTTGTCATTTGTTTTGTAGGTTCAGCCTCTCAACACTGTTTAAAACAAATCGTAAGTGAACTTTTGGCTTTAAAGTTGGTAGTTTTTTTAATGCCTTTTGCTTTCTTGTGGTTCTCATATATTTTACTGTTTTCAAAACTTATTGCTTCAATCAGAGTCGGTCAAATTATATCCAAGAAAACCACTTATTTTTTGTGGCCTTTTCTGTTTGAGTAGTAAAGAATCTACATTCTTGTAGTTCTAGACGACTGCTAGTTCTGAAAAATTTTGAATGATTTGTCATCAGTTAATATCAGTTTCTCACAAAACACACATAAACTTGATTTAGTGTACTTACTATCTTTATAGAAACTTCATTTACAATGTTGGTATGTAGCAATGCAAATCAACTGATATCTCTCACTTGTTCTAAGATTATCTAAACCCATTTTATGAGACTCAATTTATCTCTTCTGCTAAGCTGTAAGTCTATCATTTTCTGTTGTCAGTTTGGGACTTTTTTTTTTATCCATTTGAATAATGGCATGGAAAAAACTTATGTGCAGTCTGCCCCTAAGTCTAGTTCTAATGACATGAAGTCACCATGTGAAAGTGACAAAGGGAAACCAGAATGGTTATGAACCTTTTCTATAGCCACCTCCTTTTTAGGGGTATAACTTGTGGGATCTGCATTATCTTCTACTTGACAAAACTTTACTTTTTGTTTTTCATGTATTCAGAGGAAAGTACAGTAAGCACACTGGGTCGAATGGTGATGATAGTATGGCTTTTTCTATTGATGGTAATCACAGCTAGCTATACGGCAAGCTTGACTTCAATCCTCACAGTGGAGCAGCTTTCATCACCCATCACAGGAATTGATAGCTTGATTGCAAGTAACTGGCCTATAGGGTACCAAGTAGGGTCATTTGCTTATAACTATCTGACACAGAGTCTTTATATACCAAGGTCAAGACTTGTTCCTCTAGGTAACCCTGAGGAATATGCAAGAGCTCTGCAGCAAGGGCCTACTCGTGGAGGGGTGGCAGCTATAATCGATGAGCTTCTATATGTGGAGTTATTCCTGTCAACACATACTGATTTTGGTATTATTGGACAGCCATTTACCAGAAGCGGATGGGGATTTGTAAGTAGCCTTCTGACCAGAAGATTAAACTCAATAGTGATTAGATATTAGCATACATGATGTAATGATTGACGTAAAACAAAGTGACGCAAAATTCCCTACTCAGTGACAGTATATATGTTAGGCAACACACTTGTTTTTTTTAACCAAAAAAAAAAATTCAAGTATGCTTTCGTAAAAGAAAACTTTTGAACAAGTAACACTTTCTCCTGTATTTGAAAGCAAATTCTTAGTTTTGTGGTATGCATCTATTATGATCTTGGATAGCTTCGCTTGACATGCCATGGTAGTGCTGCTGTTAGTACAATACAGAACTGCACTCTTGTTATTCGGTTTTGCATAATGTACATCATGAACGCTGTTTGACAACCTCATTTTCTGTCTTGTGCTATTCATTTTTGTGGGGGTTTCCTGACATAGTTCTTGCAACAATTTATTAGGCTTTTCAAAGAGAGTCTCCTCTTGCCCTTGACATGTCTACAGCAATTTTGAAACTCAGTGAGAATGGAGAGCTGCAGAAGATACGAGAGCGGTGGTTCTGTAAGATGGGTTGTCCTGAAGAAAGGAAAAGCAACTCAGAGCCTAACCAACTTCAATTGATCAGCTTTTGGGGCCTATATCTATCGTGTGGTATTGTCACTCTTGCTGCTCTTCTAGTGTTTCTGCTGCGAACAATTCGGCAATATGTCCGATACAATCAAAGGCAAAGAGATGTTTCTTCTACATTCCTGGGGGCATCGGAGAGTAAATGTTCCCATGTTATTTATAGCTTTTTAAACTTCATTGATGAGAAGGAAGAAGCCATCAAGAAAATGTTCACTCACACTGAAAATCCACAACAGCAGCAGCAGAACTGACCATGATTGTGCTGCTGCTTGAACGGATGATGCTTACTGCAATTTTATCATTCCATGAAACATATAGGACAGAAGTAGTTTTGCTTGATACGACCATGCCTCAGGATTATATAGTCTTGTATAGTTTTGAAAAAATTAAAAACAAAAAGAAGTTACTATCACGTTTTAGCGAGCCACTTCTGTTAGTAATACCTGTAATTGTATCATTCTTCTCTATTATCTTTTAAACTGCTAATGATGTAATTGTAAACACACAAGTTTCTTTTTTCCTCTTGGCAAACTATTTTATTTATTTATTATTATATCATAATTTATAATATTTATTTCTACTCAGATTTAAATTTAAGACTACCCAAATGAATGTGACACGTACTATCCCTAAACTGCTGCTATGCACTTTTGGCGAACCATTCTTAGCTCCCCATAAAAGTGTGTTTAAGCTCAAAAGTTTAAAGTACGGCCACGAAAATATCTAGCAATTTGGAGTACTATTGCAGTCCCCAGTCTCCACCGGCTGCTTCAATCTTCAATGTGAATCAGATTGCTTTAAAGAGAGAAGCAAATCCACGTTTCTGCTTTTAGGACAATACTGGTCCACCTGTTGGCACGTAGGTCGGATAACTTTTTATGTGAAAAAGATTAAATAATATAATAAGTTCTTTTTTATTACTGTAAATTACATTAATCTTTCTTTAAATTAGATTAGATTATAATTAATATTTTGTTTAAAAATTACATTATATTTTATCAACAAAATTAATTTTCAATGCAATGTGTTTGTTTTTAAAAAAGATTATTTAATTATTTTACTGTCATAAATATGAGCAGTCACATGTTATAACTTAATATTAACTTAGTTATTTTTATTTTTATATTAAAAAAATATTTTTTTTACAAAAATAAAATTATAATATCATGTTTTACAAAAAAATTAATTTTTTTTGATAAAGTATGAATTATAGATGATGTTTTTGAGTTCCATGTGATAGATGAGTCATTTTTTAAGAAAAAAATATTAATTAATTTAAATATATTTAAGTAAAAATTAATTTAATGTATTAATTTTAATAAAATTATTAAAAAAATATAACCTATTAAAATTAGTATACTACGTTAATCGTCGAAATACACCCGCCAATATCTTTCTTTTACGAGGATGGCACATTTTTGGGAGTTACACTGAAAAAGATATATGGATCTGTTTTCTAGAATGATCTCTCTATTGGATAAAATAGATTATATTATTTTCTCTTAAGAACAAGATTATTGATAATAAATTATGCCAAGCAATTTTCAGTAATTTGTTAAATTGTGGCTGGAGATATTCCTGAAATTAATAATAAAATTATCTAATCACAACAAAAGAGGTCAGAAATTGTCCAGAGATTGGTGGGACCTTAGGAACCTTCACCCTTGAATCACCTTAGATTGTAATAGGGTAATTTAAAATGATATTTTTTAATAATATATAATTTTAAATTTAATATTAATACAATATTAATATTTTATTATCTCCAGATAATCCGAGCTCAGGAACCTTCGTATATTTAACAGATGGAGTAGGCTTCATTCCCATGTTGAAAGGCTAGAGATAAACATAATTTAATAAATATTGTCTAACTTGTAAGATATTGAATGAAAAAAGAAAACAAAAGACATTGTTTAAATTTTTATATGATTTTATAATTTTTTTTAGAAAATAAGAATTTAAGTTAAGAGGATTGATATTTATTTAGAAAAAAGAGAGCAGACAAACATCTACCCTCTATTGGACGTTAGAGCAGAGCAGCAGGGAAATTGATCCTCTGCATCACGATTATTTACCACAGATTCTCTATTAATGATATGAAGTATTAAATTTAAATTTAATGGTCCACACTTTTTATATATTTTTTAAATTTAATATTTTTTAAAAAAATATAAATTATTGGATTAAAATTCAGTGGCTTATATTCTTCTACGATAAGATTCATATTGTAGAGATCAGCATGCGACAGAGTGGATTCATTCCCTATACAATGACGTCTATTAGTGTGTTTGGTTAAATTTGTTTGCATAATATAGTCATTTAATTTAACATTTGATTTTTTTATAAAATTAATTTTGTTCTCCAAACTTTTATTGATATAAAAATAAAATAATTATTTTTACATTGAATAAATTATATAATTAACAAAAAATTAATTTTTAAACAAAAATTACATTAAACAAAATCATATTTGAGTAAAATTAATTTTAAAAATAAATTAATCTAAAAACATATTAACTCAACGTGAATCTAAACATTTAGTATATTCCTTTTAAAAACTACAAATATCAACGGTACTTTTTTGTTATAATTAATCTTAAGTTTTTCTTTAAATTCATATATAGTTTCATTAATATTATGTTAGCTACTTCAAAAATCTTCTTTAAATGAATGAAAACAACAACTGGAAAAATAGAATGAATTCTAGCATCCCACAAATTAAATACAAAAAGTTTGAGCAAAAAGAACAAAATAATAATTGTTAATAAAAATTTAAACTAAATGTATATGTTGATAAAAATTTTATAAAATAACCTTCGATATACATAAAACAGCGCATAACTAGTTCATACCACTGTCTAAAAAAAATACGGAAAATTAAACTATGACACAATCATGTTCATAATCATAAAGTAGTTAGTTTTTGTCTTGTTTGTTTAAAGATTGAGAATGACAATATAAAGAGAATCCACACAGGTCTCACTCATCCCAGCGGGATCCACTTGAGTAGCCACTTGACTTCTGCTATTTAATTAACGGAAATGAATTCTTCCGTTTAAAAATTTTAAATGTAAGTGAAGTTAATAAAATTTAAATTATTAGATAAAATTTTAATAATTTATATTTTATAAAATTAGTATATATTATTTAATATTTATTAATTTTTAAATTATTAAATAAAAATTTAATAGTTAAGATTTTAGATATAAAAAAATATAAATATAGAGAATCTAAATTTTTAATTAAAGCCACATGGGGGCGCTGTCCGTTTTCTTTTTTGGGAACGAACTTGGCAAAATTCAATCCGTATCCTACGTGTATAAGATTATGGGCATGTTTGGTAGCCCAAAGGAGAAGGAGAGGGAGTGACGTGAAACTGCGTTTGGTAGTCCAAGGGAGTGGGAAATATCATTACCTAGGGTGACCCTATTCTTACAAAATTGGGAATCGAGTCTCCTTCGCTTTTTTCGAAGGAGAGGCCTTTCTTTATTGAGAAAGAACTTGTTTCAGACCAAATTGCCCTTCGTCCATCTTTAGCAAATCTGCCCTGGTAGGACTGTTGGTAACCACAAACCCATCACCACAGCTCGTCGATGGCCTCAGGGAACAGCGGCCGTCGAGCTTCCTTTCCTGGCCAAATCTTTGTCTCAGTGAACTGACACACAAAGCTAGCAACGCCGCCATGGATGGTGACGATGTGGACCAAGCCGTCGCCATCAAACAAATGATGGCTGTAGGTCGGTTCGAATAGTGGGCTGTTGTCATTTCGGAGATAGACGCCATCGACGGAGTCGGTAATGCTGATAGATCTCAACGCTGATGGATGTTAGCTTGAACAAAAAAATGCCAAAAGCCCCTCGTTCTTCATCCACAGCCATGGGAGTCCATTAATCGATAGTTATACAAAGAAAAAGCCTATAGAATATAGCTTTAAAAAGCTCATTCCCTCACTGTCCAATCACCTTCAATTGGTGCACAGGAGCACACTTCCATTTTCTCCTTACTGTACAAGGGAGTGTAATGGTCGTGAAAAAACCAGTTGCGATTTGCAACAAGCTTCAAAGGAAAAAGCTGCTTCTTTCCTTCCCAAATGGTGCCATGAATTTTTTTTAGAGGGTACAAGTGTCTTTCTAGATTCATTGCATTCCATTATTTTGTTATTTTTTTCATACCAAACACATGATATAGTATCATTTTCGTTACTTTTATGATCATACCAAACACAACTATAAATTATAAGATTTATTTTTATTTTTATTTTAAGAGATTTTATGTACCAAACAAATCTTAAGAGATCACGTTTAATTATAATAAATTATTTAATAAATTTCTAATAATTTAAATTATAAATTAAAAATATAATAACAAATAATTATATTAATTTAATGTAAATCTATTTTTATAAATTTTATAAATTTTCAGTATGTTATTAAAATTGCGCAAAATTACAATGCAGTTCGTGGAAAATGAGGTATTCGACCTCTAACTAACCAGAAAACGAAAATTGGATAGTGTTCTTCTCACTGCTCTGCCTTACGTTGTGTTCGTCGTATGCATTCTAGTAATTTATTCTATACCATGTCGGAGAAAACTTTGTAAATGTTCCTTTACTGTGAAGCTGTGCAAAATTGTGGAAATGGGAATTAGGAAAATGTTTGAAAGCTGAGTGAATGATTCTTTCCTTGAGCTTCCAACACCGTAACTTTTTCTTTGGGCTGCGTATTTGAGTGATCGAGTCTTTAATCACATGCATGCTTATTTGGGCTTGAGGTAATCTTAAGATACCCTGCTTAACTTCTTCTCCAGTTTTATGTTGCATCGTAAAATTTTTTATTATATTTTATAAATAAATCAGGCATGTGGGTTATTGCTATTTCGCCAAGATATTTATATGCTTCAATGTTTCCTCTTTAAAGTTCCAGAGTTTGATTGAGTTATGACACTACACTATTAAGCATATTTACGACAAAATACTGGGGTTTGCTCATTTCATTGATTGTTCATGTGGATTTTAGGGTAACAACTCTAAAAAAACATTGAACGTCTGTCTTAAAAATTGTTTATCGGTAATTCTTGCTTCTAATTGAGTCCTTAATCTTGTTTTTTGGGTCTACTTTCTAAATTTTCTAAACTTGTATGTTGTAGTCGATCATTCATGAAACAAAATACTCGTTTATTTTCCTTTTTTCAATTGTTTATCTTCGTGTTCCTAAATTGGTTGATGTTCGACAGGTGTCTAGTTATCTCAGATTGATGCTGATCTAAAGTCTAAACAGAAGAGCTGGTGGAACCGTGAATTGCAGGCTTTTCAAGTATGGTTAGAGCATTACTCCTCTTGGCTTTCTACTTATGGATTCCCACAGAAGTTATGGGTAGGACAGGAAATAGTAGCGTAGTAAATAATACTGGTCATTTTAGACCAAATTTTGTGAGATTGGGAGCCCTTTTTACGTTTGATTCAGTCATTGGAAGATCGGCTAAACCTGCAATCTTGGCTGCTATTGATGATGTTAATTCTGATACAAGTATTCTTAGCGGGATCAAACTGGAAGTTGTTTTACATGATACAAAATGCAGTGGATTTCTTGGAACAGTGGAAGGTACTTGTCACAACTTGAAATTTCAGTTGCTAATTGAGGACTAGGGATTTCAGAAATCAATATTCACAGAAAAAAATAAAAAATAAAAATTGTCATTCATATTCTTGCTCACTCAGGATCTTCGACGGTCCTTGATTGCTTACATGTTCAATTAATGGAGTCTTCAGTGAAGAATTTGTTCAAATTATATTTTTATTTTCTCTTTTTGTCCTTCTCCCCTTGGATTTGTTCGAAAGCTTGATTGAGTTTCCTGATCATGTAGCTCTGCAATTGATGGAGAATGAAGTGGTTGCTGCTATTGGTCCACAGTCCTCTGGAATAGCTCATGTCATCTCTCATGTCGTGAATGAACTCCATGTACCTCTTCTGTCATTTGCGGCAACCGATCCTACTCTTTCTGCTCTGCAGTACCCATACTTTGTCCGCACTACCCAGAATGACCATTTTCAGATGTATGCAATTGCAGACTTGATTGAATATTACGGATGGAGGGAGGTAATTGCCATTTTTGTGGATGATGATAATGGAAGAAATGGAATTTCTGTACTGGGTGATGCCCTGGCACAAAAACGTGCCAAGATTTCTTATAAGGCTGCTTTCCCTCCTGATGCTTCCAGAGCTGCTATAAGTGACTTGTTAACTGGAGTAAACTTGATGGAATCACGGGTCTATGTTTTGCATGTAAATCCTGATTCAGGTTTGACAGTTTTTTCCCTCGCCAAGAAGCTAGGGATGATGAGCAGTGGCTATGTTTGGATCGCAACTGATTGGCTTCCTTCAGTGCTAGATTCACAGGAACCAGCTAACGTTGACACAGTACATGGGGTTGTTGCATTTCGTCATCACACTCCTGATACTGATCTCAAGAAGACTCTTCTCTCTAAGTTGAAAAACCTGAAAGACAATAAGACTGCAGGCTTCAATTCTTATGCATTATATGCATATGATTCTGTTTGGTTAGTAGCCCATGCTCTGCATGATTTTCTCAGTGAAGGTGGAAACATATCTTTCTCCAATGACCCTAACTTGAATGACAAAAATGGAAGCTTGTTGCATTTATCATCACTCCAAACTTTCGAAGGTGGCCCACAGTTTCTCCAGTCAATCCTGAGAATGAACTTCACTGGTGTGAGTGGCCAGATTCAGTTTGATGCAGACAAGAATTTAGTTCATCCATCATATGATATTCTAAACATTGGCGAATCTGGACCCCATATTATTGGTTATTGGTCTAATTACTCTGGTCTTTCAGATTTAGCTCCTGAAAATTTATATACAAAATCTCCTAACAGTTCTGCCGGCAATAAACATCTGTACAGTGTGATATGGCCAGGAGAGACAACAACTACACCCAGGGGGTGGGTATTCCCCAATAATGGAAAGCCTCTGCGTATAGCAGTGCCAAACCGAGTAAGCTACTTGGAGTTTGTTAGCAAAGACAAGAACCCCCCTGGGGTAAAAGGCTATTGCATTGATATCTTTGAAGCAGCCTTAAATTTGTTGCCCTATCCTGTCCCTCGGCAATATATATTATATGGCCACGGTGATAGAAATCCTGACTACAATGAACTCGTGAATCAGGTTGCACAGAATGTGAGTTTCTAAATCTAACTTACAACCTTACTTTAGTAATCCTCTAACTTACATCTGTGCTAATCATGTTGGTCTTAAAAAGACTGTGAGAACAGTAATATGGCACAAATTTTGGTAATTATGATTATTTGGTCCACTTCTTCTTCAGAACTATGATGCAGCTGTTGGAGATATTACTATTGTCACAAACAGGACAAGGGTTGTGGATTTTACTCAACCTTACATGGCATCGGGGCTGGTTATAGTTGTTCCTGTCAAGGAGATAAAGTCAAGTCCATGGTCCTTTCTCAAGCCATTTACTGCACAAATGTGGTGTGTCACTGGTGCCTTCTTTCTTTTTGTCGGAGCTGTTGTGTGGATTCTTGAACACCGGCACAATCATGAGTTCCGTGGACGACCAAGGAAACAACTCATTACAATTTTTTGGTTAGTAAATTTTTACAATTTGAAGGACACTGTTAATGTCATTGCTGCCATTATTTATGGTAGCATTTAATTGTCAATTCTCATGCATCGAGGTAAACATTCATGTGGTGTGCGCTTTAAGGATTTGAAGTGAATATGATTTCAAATTTTCCAGTTATTTCTTCTGCTTCTTTCTGTTTTTCCACCTGAATAATGGGCACTAAGAATAAATGAGTCTCTGCATGTCTAGGCTTATATCTTCTGCTTTTGCTGTAGGAGGTGCATGGTTGACTTTAAGATTAATTAAAAGATTTTTTTTGTTTACTGAAATTATTCCATCTTTTGCAGGTTTAGCTTCTCAACAATGTTTTTCTCACACAGTAAGCACTTTGTACAGTTTTATTCATCTCTTTTGTAACTTTCACCTGAAAGCATCCTTAGTTTGTATGTTATTCAGTATCTGGTGAAGTTTCTGACATTGTTGCTGCTTTGGGATGGCGCAGGAGAGAACACTGTGAGTGCGCTGGGGCGATTGGTGCTAATAATATGGCTTTTTGTGGTGTTAATTATCAATTCAAGCTACACAGCTAGCTTGACATCCATCCTCACAGTGCAGCAACTTTATTCACAAATTGAAGGCATTGAGAGTTTGATCTCAAGTAATCAACCAATTGGAATTCAAGATGGGTCATTTGCACGGAAGTATCTCATAGATGAGCTGAACATAGCTGAATCAAGGATCGTTATATTGAAAAATCAGCAAGATTATATCAATGCCCTACAGCGTGGACCAAGTAATGGAGGGGTAGTTGCTGTAGTTGATGAGCTTCCTTATATTGAGCTCCTCATGTCCAACAGCAACTGTCAATTCAGAACTGTAGGGCAAGAATTTACTAGAAGTGGATGGGGATTTGTAAGTATTATTTTCTTTTTCAATAATTTACATGTCTATGGTTGAGTTACCCAAATGTTTATAGACAAGAGTTGGTAAGTACTATAGGTAGCAATACATGCAGAGGAAGTTTATGGAAAGGTTTAACCATGTGATGTTGCATTGTTTAAATATTCACTTGTTATGATTTTATTAAAGAACTTGATATGAAATACCTAAAAACTGTACAAGTTTTGTCTTAGGTTTAAACTGTTTTTTGCTGACTTTGGCTGACATGTTTGTATCTTGTGTCACAGGCATTTCAGAGGGACTCTCCACTTGCGGTAGACATGTCTACGGCAATTCTTCAACTGTCAGAGAATGGTGACCTGCAAAAGATCCATGACAAATGGCTGTTGAGAAGAGAGTGTACTGCAGTTGCACAAAAAAATGATGATAGTTCAAACCAACTATCACTGAGTAGCTTCTGGGGACTCTTCCTCATATGTGGGATTGCATGTCTGCTTGCTTTGATTGCTTTCTGCATTAGGGTGTTTTGTCAATTTACCAAATTCACCCCAGACCCCGATGAGGAGGCCGACGTGGAAATGCGACCACCCATGGCTAGGCCCAAACGCACCACCCGAACTTCTAGCTTTAAGAACTTGATCCTTTTTGCAGATAAAAGAGAGGCTGAGATCAAAGAGAAACTCAGGAAGAGTAACAAACGCCGACGTAGCCAGAGCTCAGACTGGCAATCCAGTTCACCCTCCTAAGTAACTTGGTTAGCTTTTTCGTACATATATCACTCTACACTAGTATATCTATAACAACCACATCACCCCCTGCTCAAATTCCCAATTTTATTTTTTTCGAATTCAAAACTCTGATCCTTAAAAGAAAATAATGAGAAAAATGAAGGCCTGCAGTTCACCCCGTGATCCGCTGTTAATTGTAATGGTGATTTACATAGTATAGATAGTTAAAAAAAAAAAAAAAGTATCTTCCAAATCGATAGTACTGTTATGTTATCCTGCTAGAGGATCAAAATTTGTATAATGAGAAATGTTATTGTTAGACTAATAAAAGTGAGTAACGTTATTATTGTGTATGTCCAGTATTTAAGATGAACATTAGTAAGTTGGCAGCAGGATATTTATCTAAAAGGATGGCCATAAGCAGGGGCCACTCAGTGGGGTGATTGAACTGTCACTATCAATAGAACAAACTGCACGGCGAGACAAAACGAATTCTTGGATTTAATATGGTTTTGACTGATAATAAAACACCATTAATCTTGTTTAACGTAATGAAGGAACTCAGTTTGTCTGGTTCTATTGAAATTTCGAACACGCCCCTAAGAAACTGCAATGGATATGTTTGGAGTTTATGGGTCAACGGTCCCGTTAAAGTCGTTGCAACGGAAAGCCGTTAAAATTCATAAATTATATAAAATATAATCGGAAAGAGGGAGATATTCCGAGATAACCCCCGGAGTTTCGGAAAGGTAAAATAAGAAAGCAACAGAAGCTGGAAATCGATTTTCATGGCCAAGAAAATAGACGACAGATTCGCACGCGCTTGAAAGAGGCCATCCTTCGATATTCAACAACAACAAACCAGAAACAATGACTCAGCTTAGCCGGAAAATCATGAAGTCAAGGCTTCGGCGAACGATTCAACACCGTATCTCCGTCGTCCGCCCATGCATTCTCCGCCTTTTGCACCGCTTCCCCTTGTGTTACGGAAGAAATAGATACCGCATGCTACCGCTTCCGCCGCTAGCCGAGTCGCCGTCTTCGCCGTCGACCTCCGCTGCAGGGGATGACTGTGAATTGGTGGAGGTGACACGATCGCCTCTGTTCCACTCTCATGAGTTGGAGTTGGACTCTGATTTGGTGGCTTTGAAGATCAGCCTCCTGGGTGACTGCCAAATTGGAAAGACCAGCTTTCTGGTTTGTGCCTTCAATTTCATCAATCTTTTACATTTTTTATTCTTTATTTGCTTAACTTATTATTATATTTTTTTCTTGGTTGAAGGTGAAATATGTAGGGGATGAAAATGAAGAGGAATGGAAACACAGGGAAGGATTAAACCAGATGGACAAGATTTTAGACGTAAGAGGAGCACGCATATCGTATTGTATTTGGGAAGTAGCAGGTACCCGCATACAAAAAAAGTAAAAAATTAAAAATTAAAAAATTAAAAAAATGGAAAACGGTGATTTTGGGATAATTTATAACAAAATAAAAATCATTACTTAATCAATTTTATATGTTAATCTGCAGGGGATGGAAGATCAGAAGACCAGATTTCACTGGCTTGTAAGGACGCTGTTGCAATTTTGATTATGTTTGATCTAACAAGTCGATGTACCTTAAACAGGTATTTTCTATATTAATTTTCCCTTAATCACGGTGGGCTAATATTTAATTAGGACCCTATCCAGAAAATTTTCCAAAACATTCTAAACCGTATAATTTTTATTAATTTCATGGTCATGGTATGTGATTTCAGTGTCTTCGGGTGGTACAAGGAAGCCAGGAAATGGAATCAGGTAATAATATCTTTTTTTTTTTTCTTGCAAATTAGTGTCTGTTTAAACTAGGTTCATATTCATCTCTGGTAAAAAAAAAAAAAACAAAGTTGTAGGAATATTGATGCAGGAATATAATTTTATATTGGTGTGTGGTTGATTTTGTAGAGTGCAATTCCAGTGCTGGTAGGAACCAAATTTGATGATTTCATCCAACTTCCCATAGATTTGCAGTGGACCATCGCCAGTCAGGTAAACATTCCCGACTTCACCATTACGTTCAATATCATTTATGCGTAGTGTCCTAATCTTACCCACGAAGAATTAGAGCAATGGAAAACTGAACTTTAATTAGGGTTACCAAATTTTACCTTTTATTTTTTATTTTCTTAAAACTGTGTATACTCTAATCATTCAAGGGATGAATTACTTTTTTCCCTTTTCAAAGATATTTAAATTACATAGCTATTCTTTTTATTTTTAAAAGACTATATTCTTTCATTCTTGAAATTAAAATGCGCTACATTTAGTCATTTAGCCAAAAAAAAAAATCTAATTAATCACATCTGTTTCAAACAAAACACCCACCCTTAAACTTATTATTTACATAGTTTATTGAGCATTAAATATGTATTTGACTAATATAAAAATAGTTAAATTTTTAAAAATAAAATAAATTAAAATTATGTTTTTCAATACAAAATAAATAATATATTTTTAATAAAAATATTAATATTATTTTAAAATTATTTTAATTTAAAAATTTGTGTATTTTTATAATACAAGCAAGTTGAAAGTGAAAAATAATTTTCCTTTCATACGAAAAGAACCACCTCATTCACCTTTCATCTAAATCGTCCGGAAAAGGTAAAAGGGTATTCTGGTCCAAGGGAAGTGGATTTAATCTTACAGAGATTAGTAGAGACCTACGTAATGATCTGGTTAACAGGCTAAACCATTTTGGTTTGTGCATTGACAAGAAAGATGGATAAGGATGACCAATTAGACTTTTCGAAACCTTAGAGTCAATGCTTAAAAGTGAAGACTCCTTTCTTGTTTCTTCACTCTTACAAATAAGCTATTTATAAATGGTTGCTCTCGGTTGCAACAAAGTCCCTAAGTGATAGAGACTAAAAGTCTCAGAAACAACAAAAGGAAACCCCAACATCCCCAACCCACATCAAAGAAATATAATTGGGACTATGCAATATTGCAGTTTGGCTTTCCACTAGTAGGGCATATAAATTACGATGGTAAGTTTCCGTGAAAGAAAACATCTAGATTTATCTACTGTGAATTAATTATGGAATATTGTACAGATTTACGAACATAAAAGAGCCTTTCTCTTTATATTAAGGCAGTGCATGTTGAATGATGAATGAACCTAAAGACAGGCATGGCCACCCGACCATATTCCCATGCCGAATTGCCTATGTATTGACGAGCAGGGCATATGCTGAGTTGAATGCTCATAAAAAATTCCAAAATAGCACAGATTTTCATCTGTTTTTTAAGTGGGGAGGAATTGATGATTGTGATGTGATGTATGAGATTGTTGATTGAGCAGGCAAGAGCATATGCCAAGGCCCTGAATGCAACGCTATTCTTCTCAAGTGCTACCTACAATATCAACGTGAACAAGATCTTCAAATTCATCACGGCCAGACTGTTCGACCTGCCATGGACAGTGGAACGAAACTTGACGGTTGGAGAGCCCATCATTGATTTCTAATCATGTTTTACTTTAGAATTGACGTTGGATTAAGTTTCTGCTCAAGTACTTCTCAAATCTCAACCGGCCCCGCTGAAGTCAGATCTTGAGGGGCAATCGAGTTGTTAGGTTTGCATGGTGAAACACACAAAAAGGAGGTTCTTGCACATACAGGATTATGAACCAGGGTAAGGGTTGTGCTCTTTATATGAAGGAAGTGGCCTATCCAGTGTGAAAATTGCACTGAAGTATGAGATCACAGATGAAGAAGATGAGGGCCATCTTTCTGTGTGCAATACATGTTTGCAGGTTTATAGCACTCGATTTGTTTGCAAATACTTGTACTACAAACCCCTTTTCCAAGTTTCGGTTATCATATGAAATTATTCCCTTGTTTCTTTCACTACTCAACTCTTATCCGTCATCTCTCATAATCATACCAAAGAAAAAAAAAAAAGGTTATCTTCATCATTTTAAAATCATATACAGACAGTGAAAGCAGGAAAAGAAACCAAAGAACTAGGGAACCTCCACTATAAACAACTCAAAAGAAAAAGGCCGATATTTATCAACGGCGTATTTTTTTTTTTTTTTATCGCGAAAGTTTTTCAATAAGAAACCTCGCCAAGCAAATTCAAAGTGCAGAGCAAAGATATAAACATAATTATATTTATACACACACATGTAACGAAACATGTTCTTAAAAAAAGTTAAAAGCGTTCGATATTTAACAGTGGAAATTGATAGAGGGTGGATTTGAAATTTATGGACCACAAGAAAGCAACAGACCACCAAACTTGTTCTGAACGCATTTGGGGCACGACTCAACTGCAAAATGGTATATATGGCTCTGTTGGTTCCTACCACACATATCATTATCAGTACAACAAAACATACCCGATGATGTGTATGAAAATTTTTCATGATAAAGTTAAAAGGCGCATCTCCAGTGTACAAGCATCTTAAGAAATGATTGAGGTAATCCTGATAAGGGGACAGGACACTCTGGAACTGTCTTGAATCGGTTTCTCATAGAGCAGACGTATTTTCCATTCATAACGTATCGATTTCTAAATTTTTTTGTGCAGGATGAGAACTCCTAAAGAACAAAAAGAAAAATTATTCCACACTTCATACACCAATGATCAGGATCAGGCATAACACAATTCTAAAAAAAAAATGAATTTGAAATTTAAATCTTACCACTGATAACATACTTGGCTCCGTCATTACATCGGTGAGCTTCTTCTTTCCACAGCCAGGGAACTGCTACTATTTTGGCCTGAGAGACCAGAATGAGATCCGCTATTTTTAGACTATAGATTTATTTATTTGCTTTTATTTTGAAAAATCAAATTAAAAAACAAGAGCCCCATACATAATGATACAAAGGCGGAGTGTTGTTGAATTTTAAGGTTCCAAGATCCTGTTTTTGCTGTAACCCCATCTCTCTCTCTTTTGCTCATTCTTTTGTCCCATCTCTGTGAAACCTCCAAGAAAAACAGAGAAGCTTGAAAGCCTAAAGGAAATGGGTTGTTGTGTAAAGCTCATAGACGCAGTTCTGTTCCTCTACTTTCTGGTAATAGCACTGGTGGCTCCACTCATAGATGCTCAGACATGTGTGCCTTCCATTTACTTCCCAGACCAACTTATGAAGCTCAGGACCTGGTACAGCAATGAGTACAACGACTACCTTATCACCGAGAAGCCCCATTTCTTTGTAGGCTTGGTTTGGCTCGAGCTCATCTTTCAATGGCCCATTGCTCTTATTAATCTCTATGGGATTCTGGGCGGCAAGTCTTGGTTCAACACCACTTGCCTCATCTACGGTGTTTCTGTGTTCGCTTCCATGGTATTTCATTGTTTTCATCTTCCATTTCTTCTCCAATCTTAGAAATCCGCATGAGATATCACTTAGGATTATCTTATATTACAGCAGATGCTATAATTAATTCATTTTTAAGTTATTTTTCACAGCACGCAATCAATTTAAGTTTATCTTTTTACCACACAGGATCATTATTTATATTTATGGCCACCTATTTTAATAGTAAAAAATTTAAATTTATAAATTACTTTGTGGAAGTTTATTACTTTACTGTCAGAGAAAAGATAAGGCTATTTGAATTTAAAATATTAGAAGAGAAAATTTGAAAAGTGAAGAAAAGAAATACTAGTGGAGAGAAAGGAAGATTTATGTTAGATTTGTCCTTTTGTTTTGATACAACAATGAAAAAATCATCCCCTATTTATAGGACTTAATGGAAGGTTACAACTAATATTCATTTAATTTAACTCTCAACTACCACTTGTTTATATATTTATTTACTTCATCTTTCAACTAACACATACTTCATTAAATAAGATAATTCTAGATAATAAGTTTAAGTTCAAATGGGCTTAACATAGATTAGATTGTAAGGTGTAGATTATGTCTTACAATACATTGGGCCAAAAACAAGTTTATTTCTAACATTCCCTCTTAAACTTGGTTTTTGTGACTCCAAGCTTGCTCCTTAATCTTCTAAAATCTATTTGTTTAAGTGGCTTGATGAGAATGTCAACAACTTGTTATTGTAACTTTACATATTTTACTTGAATCTCCTTCCGTGTAATGCATTCTCTGATATAGTGGTATCGTATGTCAATGTACTTACTTTAATCATGAAAGACTAGATTCTTTGCAAGTGCAAGAGCGAGCTTGTTATTAACATAGATATCTGTTGCTTCTTTTTAAGGCATATGTAACTCCTTCAATAAATTTCGAAACTAAATGACATGACAAATACATGAATTTGCAGCAACATATTTAACTTCACATGTAGAAATAGTGACAGTAGATTACTTCTTGGAACTCTAAGTGAATGTTGTCTTTCCTATGAAAAATAAGAATCATGTTGTGTTTTTGTGATCATCCAAGTCACCAGCTCAATCACTATCACTATAGCCAACGAGCTTGAAGTTATTTAAAGAGGAATAAAATAGACCAAAGTCAACTGTCTTTTTTATGTATCATAGAATTCTCTTTGCCGCCTTTAAGTGTGTTATTGTTGGTTCCTCCATATAACGACTTACAAGACCAACACCGAAAAGAATGTCAGGCCTCATGCATTTTAAGTGCCTTAAGCTTCCAAGAAAGCTTTTGAATTGAGTGATATCCACTTGTTCTCCATCTTCAAACTTTGATAATTTTAATCCGCATTCTACTAGTGTATTGATTTCATTGCAATTCTACATTCCAAATTTCTTCAAGATATCTCGAGCATAGCCTTCTTATGATATAAAGATGCCTTCTTCCATTTGCTTAACCCGATCCCAAGGTAGTAAGACATAAGGCCAATGTCAGTCATTTTTTAATTCTCGAGTCATTACTTTCTTGAACTCTTCAAACATTTTTGGATTATTTCATGTAAAAATGAGACCATCCACATACAAGCAGACAAACAATAAATATTTATTTTCATTCACCTTTATGTACAGAGCATATTCATGTGGGCATTTAAGAAAGCCATTTTCTTGAAAATATTTATCAATTCTACTATTCAATGCTCGTGGTGCTTAATTCAAGCCATACAACGTTTTCTTCAACCTCAAAAACTTTATCTTCTTAGCCTTTTACAATATAGCCCACAAGTTGTTCAATATAAACTTTTTCTAATAGTCTATTTAAAAAGGCTAATTTCACATCCATTTGATAAATTTTCCATTTTTGTTGTACAGCTAAAGAAATTATTTATCTTATTATCTCTAATCGAGCCACTGGAGTAAACATTCTGTCATAATCTATTCCATACCTTTGATTGTAGCCTTTTTCCATCAGTCTTATTTTATATCTCTCCATTTTTCCTTTGACATTTCTTTTCTCTTTATAGACCCATTTGACTCCAATAGTTTTTTGTCCATGCAGAAGTGAAGCTAGATCCTAAGTATTGCTCTTTATAATGACTTTGATTTCTTTATCCATGGCATCTTTCTACTCCTTGCTTTGAACCGCTTATTCATACCCTATAGGTTCACATCTAGCAAATAGACAAAAGAGAGTGAATTCATTTAAATTTTTGGTTACCACACAAATATCTCATAGGCTTCTCATGAAAGGGTTTCTTTCATTTGAGCTTACATTGACTATTGGACGCGAAGATAGCGACAAAGTTGGGCTTTTAGCTCTAAAGCTTCCTCACTTAATTGCCCTTTGTCAATTTCAAAAGAAGGAATGAAATCATAATCTTCTCTGTCCCTTTCATATAAGCTCCACATATCTTCTTCATCGAACTCAACGTCTCTATTGATAATAATATTTGTTATGATGAGATTGTAAAGCTTGTAGCCTTTTGATTTCTTGTCATACCCAATGAATATGTACTTCTAACTTTTGTCATAGAGTTTGCAACACCTTTGATCAAATACATGAGCATAAGCGATGCTTCCAAATACTCATGGATGTGAGATATTTGGCTTTCTCCCGCTCTATGCTTCTTGTGGAGTTTTGCCAACAAGGCTTTTAGTTGAGCATTGATTGAAAATATAAACTGTATAATCAACTGCTTCAGCTCAAAATTCTTTAATCATATTCTTGCATTTTTGCATGCATCAAGCCATTCTAAGTATATTTTTGTTTTTTCTTTCAACTAGACCATTTTGTTATGGTTATTGAGGTACTATTATAAGATAGTGAATCTCATTTATATCATAAAATTTATTAAATTCTTTTTATGTGAATTCGCCTCCTCTATCAGTATTCAAAGCCTTAATTTTATAGGTATTTTCTTTCTCAACGAGAGCTTTGAACTGTTTAAACAGTCCAAACAGTTATTATTTTTTTTTTTCTTCTAGAAAATATGCTCATGTCTTTCTTAAGAAATCATCAATAAAGAGTAAGAAGTAATTATTCTTACCATATGAGCTTAGAGTTATAGGGCGACACAATTCAACATGTATGAGTTATAAATGCTCATTAGCTCTTAACATCGCCTCCTTTGGAAAAGCTTTTCTATAATGCTTTCTAAGAAGACATTCTTCATGCAATTGATTAGAATGATCTATTGGAGGAAATCATTTGACCATGCTCTTAGTTGACATTAACTTCAGACTATTAAAATTTACATGGCCAAGCTTTAAATGCCAAAGCCAAGAGTTGTCATTCAAACATGTCGTCAAGCTTTTAGCATTATCATTTTGAACTTTAATTAGAAACAATATATTTCTTGCCATTGGCACTTTGACTATTAAAGTTTCTTCTTGATCTCTCAAATAAAGATAATGATTTTTCAAGTGTATATTAAAGTCTTTTTCAAGTAATTGCCTAAGCTCAAGATATTGTTCATTAAACTTGGCACATAATAGACATAAGAAATGAACTGATGGCTTCCACCTGTAAAAAGAACTATGATTTTATCTTTTCCTTGAATAGATATCTTAGACTCATCACCAAAGGTGACATGTCCATTAATTTATTCTAAGTTCACGAACAGACTTTTATCACCAATCATATGGTTACTCGCCTCAGTGTCAAGATAACATATGCTCTTTGATTCATTATTCTCCTTAGTCATCAATAAAGTGAGCTCAACATCTTCTTTCATTTCTACAAGATTAGATTTCTCTTTCACATGATTAGCATTTTTGCAATTGGAATAATAATGGCCAAATTTTTTATAGTTAAAATATTTGATTTGAGATTTTTTTATTCCTTTGACTTTAGCTTCCTCTCCCACATTCTCTTTGAGAATGTTGACTACTTTCTTTATAATTATTATAGGTGCATCTACCTCCTCTTCCTTGACCTTGACCACGTGCACGATCACAACCACGTCCTCGCCATTTGCATTCTCCATCATGGTCTTTCCTCTTTTTGAGAGTGACCTTTAAGTAAAGAGCCTCTTCCAACAGCTTAATCATCTTCTTCTTCCTCATCTTTTCTTCATGAGCTTGTAATGACCCCATGAGTTAGTCTAACAGTCATGCTGTCTATATTTCTTTATTCTTCGATTGTAGCAACAATATGTTTAAAATTTGAAGTTAAAAATTCAAGAATTTTCTCTATCACTCGTGTACCATTCAAGGCTTATCCCTTTCTTTTCATTTCATTAACAATAGCCAATATGCAAGTAGAATGATTTGAAATAGTTTCAGTATCTTTCATATGAAGTGCTTCAAACTCACTTCAAAGGGTTTGTAGTCGTACCTTCTTTACTTTATCTAAGCCCTTATACGCATTTTGAAAAATCTCCCAAGCCTATTGGAAGTGGATGCATTAGCAACCTCTTCGAACATGACATCATCTAGGCATTAGTGAATAAGAGTAAGCGCTTGTCAAACCTTTTTATTGCCTTATGCAAAGGCTCCCTTTGGGTAGGACTCATGGAAGCCTCATTTTGAAGTTGTCCAAAACTTTTCTCTACCATCTCCTATACGTCATGAGAGCTTAATAAAGTCTTCACATGAATACTCTAACTTCCATAGTTATCTTTGGTTAGGCTAGGAAATTGGAAGAGAAATATGTTATTTGTCATCTTTTTCTAAGATGGTTGAGCTCTAATACTACTTTATTAGATAAAATGTAACGCTATTTAGGTTTAAAATATTAGAAGAGGAAATTTGAATAGTGAAGAAGAGAAATGCTAATAGACAAAAAGGAAGACTTCTATTAGATTTGCCGTTTTGACTTAATATAATAATAGAAAGATCATCCTTTATTTATAGGATTCAAGAGAAGGTTACAATTAATATTTATTTAATTTAACTCCTAACTACTAACTACTTTTATATTTATTTATTATATCTCTCAACTAATACCTACTTTATTAAATAAGACAATTCTAAATAATACATTTAAGTGCTAATAAAGATAACTTGGATTGGATTGCATGTGTGTATTATATTTTACAATACATTGGGCCAAAAACAAGTTTGTTTCTAGCATTTATCGACTAGTTTTGTCAATTAAAAAATTATATATGTTAAAAATTGAATTGCATATTTTTAAGGTTCAAGAAATGAAGTATAGTTAAGCACATCTGGTTAAAATATACATATTTTTTCTCATTTTAAATGTCATTTTGGAGAAATTTTAGTTTTATTTGGGAAACGGCTAACATTTATTTCTCAAGAAAAAACAGAAGCTAGTACAAAGGTTGTTTTCATGATGCCTGTCTCATCAATCAGCGATAACCAGCAATATCAATCATCTAGCATCAAAACACCATTAGTTGTGTAAATTTAATTCAAACAGAAATTCAGGTTGTGTAACTTCATCTTAAATTAGCATAGATTTTAGAATTATTCAGAACCTGCGAATTCCTGTCATAATTTCCACACCGACTTGAAATACGCATGGTGTCACTATCATCTCGAAATTTTGATTTAATCACCATAATCTTCGTATTGGTTCAGTATTTATATATTTTTGTGTGTTTTAGGCTGCCATATTAGGAGAATTAAAGGGCTCTGAAAGAGCATCGGAAAAGCTGGTGATGGTGTACTTCTCTTGCATGGTATTTAGTGTTATAGCAACGCTTCGAGGATTGATGCCGAATTGCAGCTCGGCTTCGTCAAACAATGGCAAGAAAGCTGCCAGGAAAAAGCGAGCCTGAAATAACACTTACACCATGAAATATTTATGAGATGCAAGAGTCTGAGAAACAGAACTGGGGGTGTGAAAGCATCAATTATGCCAATACCCCTTCCCTAATTAAGTAAACTTTTTTGTCCTTCAATTTTGTTTTCTTCTTTCTGCTTTTTGTTTTGGGTCTGCTTAATTGTGTCCTTAATTATTCAATTGAGTTTATGTAATTTTGTATGACTTTGAGATTCTTTTCTGGGCTTCAATTGTTGCGTATACTTTTGGATGACTATAGAAACAAAATCTAAGGGTTTGATTATTGTTACACAAAAGGGTTAGCATTTAGCAACGTACATTTGCTTCCTAATGAATAAAAATCATAAATTAAGAGATTCAAGTAACCGAAAGGGACTTGGTAGAATGAGCAAGATCATTTCAAAACTCTTAAAAAAGGGAAAAATAAAGAGATGGTGAGAACACTAATTAACCAGTACTAGTGGGTGCAAGCTTTACACCAACTAGTGCTTAATTCTCATACACATGAAATAACAATTTAAGAAGGAGATATTGTAATGGAGGTAACATTAAAGCTAGATCCTAGTTATCCAAAAAGCTAACCCTAACTATGTAGTCTTAATTAGAAAAGGTAATTAAGGAAGCAAGGTTTAATTTAAGCTCTTTTGCATGCATTTTGGAAATATCCAGGGAAGTCAATTCCCGAACCTTAATCCTCTCAGTAATCTTTTGAAGAACTGAGAAGGGATCATGCTATAAGGTGCGCTCTTGACTTCTCCCCATCTTCTTCTATATAAGCCGAAGTTCCTCACCACCTTTTCGTTCTCAATATTTTTTATATATAATGCCTCCCTTCATCCTTCTTCTAAACTGCAACATAATCAACGATGAAAAAGTAAGGGAGATTGAGCAGCAAAATAGAAAATATAAAACTTCAAATCGAACTTCAAATTCAATTGATTAGTTAGTAAACATAAACATGTCATATCAATATATCCATCATGCTACGAATCACGACAAAAATAAAAACAAAGTCGTCATACTCATGCAATGGTAGCTAAATCTGAATATAAAATGAACTAGTAATAGAATTCAAAGTTTGCATCTTACAAGTGGTTTTATAAACATTCTATGGACCACAAAAAGAATAAATTGGAACACGGTAAAAGGAAAATGTGGTTATCATTTTTTTTCTGATAAAATTAAAGCAATAGTTTTTTTCCAAATATTTTATTTTTAGAAAAATGAAATACCCTCATACTTAAAACACTAGTAGAATAATAAAACGTGATGCTCAGACGTAAGCTGATAGGCTAAACTTACCGCAAATTAATTAGCCTAATATATTGATAGTGGTGGAGCTCAAGCAGCCTCACAGGATAAAGAAGCCTTAATTCTCTCAACAGTGCAGGCAATGAGATTATTGACGGTGGCCACAGATCCAAGAGAGAGTTTGGCCGTTGGAACTGAGTCAACCAAGATTTGGAAAGCAACAGTCAAGAGAGATCCACCATGACCAGTGGTTCCATCTGGCAGGATAGCGAACCCAGAAGGAAGAAGGGCCGCGTAGTCAGGGTCTCCTCCATTAAGAACCACGTTCATAGCTACTATATCCACTGGAGCATATATAACATACGATCCCGCTGTGTCTGTGCAGCTCTCTTGCAGTATCAACATATTGCTTTGGCTTGAATTCGCACTCTACAGGGTTATACATTACATAAAATGTTATTGTTCACTGTTGTTATACATTGGCTGAAAGAAAAATGCGATGAGATGAGCATACATTTACCCGAAGAAGAGATACACAATTTCCTGTATCTTGCCCATTAGCTATATGTGCCATTTCTTGGACTACTCCACCGTTGGAAAGAATATCCCACTGTTATTATCAGGAATTCAAACATGTTAATCAAAATGGATTAATAGCGCGATGCATGAAAGCATACGGAGCAAAATATGATGCAATAAATATATAGTAGTCAATTTCATTAATTTGTTCAAAAACCAGTCTGATTTAAACTTCTAAACTAAACTTTTCAATATAAAGGAATTGTGAAAAGTGGAATGGCACAGAAAATGGGGCAAAAGAAGTGTTCTTTAACATAACTCAGGCCTGCTTTTTAAAAGCTGCGTGGGTGCAGAAATAGTTTTCAAATTAACGCTTTTGATAGGAAATAATTACTTGCGGAAGCCAACTATAACAAAGTAAAAGACTTTTTAAGTAACTTTAGATGAATATGGACGTATTCACTGACTAAACAGTAAATCAAAAGTATGTAAAAAATCAAAAGTATGTAAAAGATCGATTAAACCAAGTTATAACATCCAAAGAAGATAGATTTCTGAAAGATTGCCAAACATACCTCACTTCTGGAGTTCTCATCACGGAGGAAATCAAAAACTCTGTTTGGCGGAACCGGAAGCCAAAAAGAAGTAGCAGCGCTGAGAACAACACCAGGAGGTCTTCCTGGGTCGTCCACACTCTTACGGGTCATGACCCTTACATCATCAGCCC
Organism: Delonix regia; assembly: GCA_037074485.1. NCBI lineage: Eukaryota > Viridiplantae > Streptophyta > Magnoliopsida > Fabales > Fabaceae > Delonix > Delonix regia. The sequence continues at coordinate 12,035,950 of CM073456.1, read as the reverse complement.
CAGTTCCAGACACTGTAGTCCACGTGTGAGCAGTAGAAGCACTCACTCCTGCACAAAAGCTCATCACCATTCTCTCTGCCAGTTTCAGCATACTCTTTCTCCCCTCTTGGTTGGTTATCACTACACAAAAAATAACAAGTTTGATCAATTAGACTTTACTAGAAACATTACACCTCGTGACTGAAAACCTGAAGATATAGAAATTAAGAATGAATAATGAATAGATTGAATACCGCCAACATCACCGGTAGGTATGTTGCTTGCCATGGTGCTAGCAAGCCTTTCACACTGTCGATCCAAAGTAGCCACCCAACGTTTTGCCCCAAATGCATGTCCAGAGCTAACAAGCTGCTTGTATAGATCATGAACTCCTCTGTCATCCACTTCAACATGCTCAACCCATGTCACCTACGCCATCGATTGAAGATATAAATAATTAAGCTATATGGAGAAGTTATTAAACAAATATCAACATAAAGAGCCATAAAATTACCTTTGAGTAGCCATTAGGCATTTCATGAATTAAGCAGCCGGAAGGCCTTCTTCTACATCTAACTGAAGGACTAGGGCGCAAATTATCCAACGATACATCCACTACTGCCCAAGTTCCATCCCCATGCTGTTTACAATATCTTACGAAGTAACTCTCTCGAGTTGGCACTAGAGGTGAAGGTACTTGTAGCTCTGCCGTCATCTGCACAATCAAAAATAGGATTTTTTCTTTTGGGGTTCTAAATTTTGACATAATGATGTTCTAATTTTGTACTATTGATTTCAGAGAAAGAAAATTAAGAGGAAGGTTCTAATTCTATAAATATGTACCACTTGCAAGGCACCATTGTAGTTCCCAGCCACTCCCGTTGATAATACTTCCAGAGTCATTGCTTTTGAGACTATCCCCGAGAACACCGTGGACCATTGATTCTGATAAATTAAAAAAAAAAAAAAAAAAATTTCAAATAGTCAAAGTCCAGAAAAATTTAGGGACAAAAAACAAAAATAACCTAATGTTATGATTTTAGAAGCCCTAATGTGTGCCTACCACGTCCATAAGAATCTCAACAAGATTAATATGGTTCATGATAACAACAGCAGTTTCTCGTGAAGCCTCACACTTGAAGCCAGCAGGTTTTGGACCAATTCCGCGAGGGAACGTTCTGATATATTCATCCTCGTTTAGCACAGTGGTAGTTCCATCTAGAGTTGTCATCCATAAGGGCTCACCCATCTGTGCCATCCTCACAAGTTCCTCCATGGCAGCCACAGCTAACTCTATTATCATTGGTTTATCAGCTTCGGTGGGCCCACCCACAGACCTAACAACATCTCCACCTCCATACATTTCCCCACCAAAACCACCCACACCTAGTTCCAGTGGACGCGGGGGAACCGTAGGGGAAAGCAGTGGATAGTTCACCACCGGCTTCCCTACGTACTTTGCAGCAATTGCTGAAATCCTATCAATCTGAATGCAAACTGATGTCATAATAATAATAATATGTATATATATAGATATATATATATGTACATAATTAGCTACACTCGAATAATTAAGTTCCCAAAATTTTGAATATATTGTACCTCTTCTCTTAGACGGGCATTTTCGATTCTCAAATGATGCTCATCAAAAGACATTTCACCTATAGCGGTTGGTCCACCACAATTGGGACATGAGGCATTGCTAAGAGCTTCCCTGTATCTCATGTTATCTGCTCGAAGCTTCTCATTTTCGGTTCTAAGTTGAGTGTTCTCTTGCCGCTCGTGCTGGGTCTGCAACAAAACATTTAACAACATAATAAAAACTATGTATCTAAGTATATGTCAAAGGGTTTGTACCTGGAAATTCCAGTAACGTACCTTCATTTGAGTGCGCTTGTTCTGGAACCAAAACTTGACCTGCAATGGCTCTAACCCTAATTCTCGGCTGAGTTCCTTTCTCTGCTTGTCATCTGGGTGTGGGCACTCCTTAAAAAAACTACCAAATATAAAGAAGACTACTCATTGAGATATCAGAAATGATGGGAAACTGAAGAAGAGGAAAGTAGATAGAATAGCATACGTACGCTTCCATTTCCTGGATCTGGTGCTGGGTGTGGCGGTGGTAGCGCTTCTTCTTGGGACGAGGGTCATGATCGTCGCCGGAAACGCCTTCCTGGTTTTCGCTGCCGGACTTGGTGGCGCTGTCGAAGTCGTCTTCTCGGATGCGGGGGACATCGCTCTCGGAGGTGTTGGGAGCCATGTCCAGCGGGTGCAGCTGACCTTCCATCATGTTTGGCTGGAACATATCTACAGATCTTTAAGATTCCCAAGGCTTATGGTTTTTCAATCTAACAAACACAATACCAGAAAATAGTACCACTCAAAAAAGAAATTAGAAAACAACGTTTTCTAACACATACTACTACATATGTATATACTTCACAAGATTTTACCACGATTTTGACAAAAAATAGTTGCACGGAAAGGGATTTGACTAGTTTTTATAGGGGGGTAAACCTAATGATAAAGTAAGTAGGTTTGAGCAGTGAGGTGGAAAAAGAATAACGCGGTTTTCGAATATCGAGAAGGATTTTCCTGGTATAATACATGAATTTTTCCGCTTCGGTCAGATCAAATTTCACTGAAATAAAATAGTAATTAGCGAAAGACTTGCGATGTTCTCACGGAGTAAAAAATTAATGAGAGTAGAGTAGAAGGCGCAAATGTGAAGTGACCAGAAAAGTGAATCTGGAAGCAGCGAGCAAATTCGCAGCAGACTTCTGGAAAAAAGACATACGAGAGGTGAGGCGAAAAAAAAGGGGGGGAACCGAAAAGACCTCGGAGAGACATATAGAGACACGTTGGTTGAAAGGCATAAGCTTGAAAGCAAAGCACCGACCTGGCCGAGAGTAAGACCTGAGGATGATCCAAACCCACCAACGTTGCCGTTCCTTCCAATCATAGAGGCCATGTTTCTTGCCGGAATCATCATGCCGGCTGGCATATTTTACCACCCAAAACGGCTCTCTCTCTCTCTCTCTCTTTATCTTTGAGTTGTCTCAGAACCCACTGGCCAGAACTGATGGATTGCTTTATGTTCGGAGAACTTGAGGTTGTGTTATTAAGCCGTCCGGCCAAAGCTAAGAAGGCACTACAAGGAAGGAAAAACCGAGAACCGTGAAAATCCAAGCACAAAAACTTGACCCTCCAGAAGAGAAGGGTCTCATGTTTTATACCCCAAACAATGCGCTGCCTATATCGTTAAATGCAAACATAAAGAGTTGACAATTTTCAATTTTCTGATGTACTGCTTTTGACCGAACAATATTATGAACCCAGACCTATTCACAAAATAAATACATATAACGCCCTTAAAGATCTCGGTGTATCCAGTTTAAGTTTCTTGGCTATACGGTTCCTTTCTGCTTCTAGCCCTAGCTGTTTGCAACTACATAGCCAACTCTCTCCACCAAAAGAAGAAAAAAGAAGAAAGTAGAATATAGTATCAAAGTTTTTTTTTTGTCATAAGTGATCTGTCTGAAGACTGTGTATGATAGTCAAATTGAACTTGCAGGTATACACTTAACAGTCACCACTTACCAGTGAGTGGTAGTCGTTGATGAAGATCTAGATCTGTTAAGGGGCTAAAGAACACCTCAACACCCTTTTCGAAGATGCATAAAGATGTTTCTCAGAAAGTCATGGTAAGTGGTAACATGTTAAGCGATGGCGATGTTGCGCGAAGCAAGATGCAGATTGGCAGAAAAGCTTGTTCGCGGAGAGAAACGGACGGGAGGAAGACGAAGACGAAGAATCAGAAAAAGACAAGAAATTGAAGGAGAGGAAAAGGGAAAAGATGGAGAAAAATGTAGCAGGGATGAGTAATTGCAGAGCGTATTGAGAGGGTGCAATTGCATTTAATGGTAGGCGAAGAAGGTGTAATTGCTAGTATGTGAGAGAGAGAGAGAAAGAAAGACAAGGCATATTTTTTCTATTATAATTAAATTTTTGCCCTTGGGAGAGAGTTGATGGTGCAACGAATGACGGCTACCAAACCCTTCTCAAAATTTTCTCCTTTCTTTGCTTCACCCTTGCTCAATTTAATTACCTGGTCACAATTTTCTACCATGCACTCTAATTTACCCAATTTGCATATTCAATTAATTATAAATTCTATTGTGTCTGAGAAAATGAAATAATATGTATAAACAAATTTAAGCTTTTCTTTTCCTTTTGAAACATATTTGCTTTAGCGTGGGAAATTTATTGACAAATGAACAAATCGATGAAACGAATGCTGCTATTAATTTTGAAACCGCATCTGTATTTCTCTGCATGTTACACACCTCATGAAAATTTGTTGGTCTGCTATAGCCTAGCTAGATAATTCTGGAATTTTTTTTTATTGTTATTGAACAGTTTTAAATTCATTAATATCCAATCATGTAACCAGAACTTCATTCAAAAATGAATTTGGAAGTTTTTGACTAATAGAAGGACCATATATTCAAACCGATCACTATATGTCTCGGTACTCTGTATTAATTCCTTGTTTCAAGGGCCATGACTTTAATTGATAATGCGTTAATTATATGCATTACATCATCCAAGTCAAATGCCATTCTAGGGATGCCTTTGATTCTGGATTCCTACCCGTTGAAACGATCACATCACATATTCTCTAGGATGGTGTAGCAACTGGAAAATTAGAATATATAATCCCTCTTCTTTCTACTAGATTTGATCATCGCTGTAATATAATTGCTTTCGATATATTTTCAACATAAGAAAGAAATTCAAGTATATGCATGTATATAACCTATCTCACGAATTGAAGATCATAATGTTGAAACTGTGGAATTATTTCACGAAATAAATGAACTCAGCAACATCGGTCATTAATAATGATTTTGGTAATAAATTAGGACCCCGTCAAGATACAATATATATCATTATCAATTATAAAGAAGCAAACAAATTTATAGGATGTATTAGGCCCTTACCATAATTATCCAACATATATATATATCTGCACAAAGCATTTATTAGAAAAGGAAAAACTTGAAAGTTATATAATTTAATATAAATTCCAGGAGAAGATGACATTGGGCATTGACAGCATTCCGCAATTTACGACAGTTCTTCAAGCTTTTCAATTGATAGAAAGTGTGTGTATATATGGGTACATACATTAGGTCCTCATTGACCTTGCCTCGCCCTTTTCTTGTTTGCATCAATACTATATATCTGTGTTTGGCAACGTTGAAAATTGCCAAATGACCATTGATAATTACTGTATAACCCTATTGATAAAACTTCCCTAGGAATTTCTGAGTGCGAAGGTAATCAGATTAGTGGGTGGATAATTAAAGTATTTTGCATCAAAACAAGAGAGAGAAAAAGTGTGTGTAGTGAGAGAATATATAGGGGGGGTTGGAGAGTTAGAGTAAGAAATAGAGATAAAGGGCCTAATAATGAATAATTAGGGTTGAAAATGAATGTACTTAAGTTACTTAAAGGAGTGAAGCTAATCATACCGTAAGATTCCCATTGAAGAGAGGAAGGCATAGAAAAGGGACGCGCCTTCTCCTGCAAATATGCTTTTCTCGAATAATAAATATGGCTCTGAGCCAAGCAGGCTCTGCATGCCAAACGCCATTTACTCTGCTCATGCTTATCTTGCACCTGTTCTCTTCCATTATTTATTTATTTAGTTTTATCTTCCAATATGCCACTTTATTTTGGTTAAATTAATATTTTGATCCATCAATTTCATTTAATATTTCAACTTGGTACTTTAAATTTAAAACATTTTACAATAGTTTTTTTACTTTCTATTTTGTCTGATAAAAAAACCTTTAAAATTTGTTAAATTAGTCAACATTAGTCTATTGTGTTAGTTTAGAATACCAAGTTATTTTTTTCGGCATTTCAGGCGATGATGCGACGTACCCAATTAGAAATTAGGATTGTCCAAATTTAAAAAAGAACATAAGAAGCCTTAAAAAAAGACGTAGATGCCCTAAACTCTCTTATTTATAATTTGAATCTTTTTCAAAAATTACACGGTGTATAATTGAAAAGAAAGAAAAATAAAAGTATGGCCTTTATCTAAGACTCATTATTTGTTTATTTCTCTTTAATTGCATAACGTTCTATTATAACAAATGATCCAAATTAGAAGGAGTATAAGAATGAATATAAGAATGCTTGACTTGCAGCGTGCCATTGGTTCCTTTTTTCTTCTTTCTACCAATGTTTTCTCTGTATTGATGATTATCTTAATTGTTTATTACACATACAACATTATCATAAAAATGGAAGAAATTACACATCGCATTTTCACATTTAGTATCAGGATAGAAGAATATTTACTTATTTAATATTTTTAATTAAAATAATTTAAAATTAAGAAACGATTTGTAAATTAAAAAAAAATAAAAGACTGGAATTCCAATTTAACCTTGTATTTTTATTTTTTTATTTCAACTAAGAAGTATTCATTGAAGCGCGTGGTAGAAGGGTGTGGGGCTTAGCATGGCTGTGTTGTGGACCTGCGTTGGTGGTCCCCACCTCCGTAGGGCAGAAGTCAAACGCAGCGTTTGGTTCGATAAAATAGAACCATTTGGGCAACCAGTTGCAACTCGCAAGCGAACTGCACAGAGCATATCCAAGAACGGGGAGTGAAGTGGGTCCCCCAATTTTCTCGGTGTTAGCACCTCACACACTTTTTACTTTCTTGGTCAAACCCCCTTTCCTGAAGCCTTTTTTTTTTTTTTTTTTTTTAAATTTAATTTTCTTACTATTATCTTAGGAGTTTACTGCCTGCGGTCCTTGGGATTGTTGCTGCAAGTGTGAAAGGTGGAGAGTATCTTTAATATTAGAGACGGATGAGGCAAAGAAAAAAAATGAGTGGAAAGGAATGTACACTTTTGTGTTTTTCACATTTAAAAATATTTTACTAGTTTCATATTCAAAGAATATAGTAGTCTAAGAAAGAATATAGTAGTCTAAGAATTTTATTGTTTTAAGATTGGGAGATTAAATTAATACTAAAAAATAATGAAAAATTAGATTAAAATTAAACTCATAATGAAAAGACCAAATTAAAATTGTAGACGTCCTTAACAAACACAATGGTTTGATTTTTGAAAATGGATTGCACTAGGTTAATTTTAAACAGAATTAGTTTTTTTTTTTTAATAAAAGAATACCTTTAAATACAAGAAAGGGACTCAAACAATTGTTTTAAATTTATTTCTCAATTAAAATATTATTTTATCAGAATGTACAAAATCAAAAAGAGATTAAAATTAATTAGATTAAATCTATTTATTATTTTAATTTTGTCTCTAAAATTTATTTCATCTCTAACCATTTTTTTAAACACTTAATTATATCATATATATCTTAAAATGTTAATTTCATTTATGAATGTATTTGACAGCGCTGATATAACATTTCATACTTTTATTAACCCAATTTAATAAAAAGAACTACACTACCAATGTGATTTAAAATAAGTCAAATAACTAAAGGTAGGTAGAGTTCTTTCGATCTTTACTATTAAATTTTGTTAATAATTATATAGCATCTGAAAAAAAAAATTAAAAATATGATCAATTATATAGTATTGAGTTATAAAAAAATTTACTCACTAATTTTGATTTAATTTTTTTTAAAAATATTAAATATTTTAAAAAAGATCCGGGGAAAAACCAGACGACACTGGAGAAGTTCATTTGCATTTGCAATGTATGATTTTGCACTTGTATATGTAAAAGCTCATTCTCCAACTTTTGTTCTGTGCTAATTCGTTCTCATGAATTAAGAAATTAATTTACTAGACTGTTGAATTAATTACTATATGCTTCCGCTTTAGCTAACATTGTAATTGTCAAAATGTTTTGATGTCTCAACGTGGTTTTCTTTAATACGTTTTCTTTGTGTTTCTTTGTTGTTGAAATTTTCGGTGTTCAAGACTCTATATTCCCTTTTGTTTGGAAGGAAATTTCATGTTCCACGAAGAGAAAAAAAGAAAAGCAAGAGGTTTGGGTAAGAGGCTAGCTTGTCTGGTCCTTCGTGAAGGGGAAGAATGCATATTATTTTTATTAAAATACTTATTCTGACATAAAAATATTTTGGAAAAATTAATCACTTTGAATGGTAGTAGGAATAATTATATGTTATGAGAGGAGCAGAATATTAGAATTTATTAAAAGCAAGAGAAAAATAGTTTTCTAAATACAAAAATACTCTCACTCAGAATTATACATGTATACCATAAGTATTTTTATCATTCTTACTCACTCTTTTAGGTATAAAACTTTTAAATACTTTGATAATAAAAAATTAATTTTAAAAAATTGTTACATCCAAATTGCTGATCAAATAAATTGAAAAAGATATACATTTCTTATAAATTTTTAATTTAAGAATATTATTTTAAATAAAGCACAAATGAATACTGAAAACATTTGTCATATACGAGCCGTAAGCGTTACGTGGCCATGTGATGGCAGCTCATTATTCAGGGTGGACCCCACGTATCCAATGCTGGGCGACGAGACGACGCCGTTCATGATGCGGTAGAACATTTTCTAACACTCACTGAAATCGGACGGTCCAAGTGCTTTACTTGTTTGGCACGGTGGCAAAATCCTATACCTCCCCAAACCCCCAAGTACCGCTTTTTTTTTTTTGTTTTTTGGTGGTTAAACCTTTGAAAAAATGTTTATATGAATTTTTTAAAAATTAAAAATAATAAAAATGTGATTTTTAAAATATTTTATAATTATTATAAATAATTATAGAATTTTTACATTAAATTATACATTTTTTTAATCTTTATTAATTAATCATACATGTTATGTATTAATCGAAAAAAGGTTAAGAGTAAACATATAAATATAGCAATATATCTAAGTCTAATCCTAAACGTTTTTATCGTTTTCATGTCCTTATTAAATAAATTGTTGATTTTCCATACGAAGGAACAATCTTTTTCGTTTTTTTTTTTTTTTTATGTAACCAGTAAAAGAAGAAACTTCAGTTATCTGCGTTATTTATTAACTTATTTTTCTAAACGATTTGTCTTCTAAGTTTTCCTTTGCTGATGATATATTGTTTAATTAACTGAACACATTAGCAATTTTGAGATAAGACAAAAGCTGATTGATAGCATTGTTTCATGAGAATAACTACATCAAATTACATAAGGTGAAATTTCGTAATAGATCGAGTGTTATTTTGATTATAAATGCATTATATATACTAGTCTTTTAAACAAAGATCAAAAAAGAAATATTTAATTTCAATTATTTTAGATATTAGTTAAAAATTTTATTTTAGGTAAAAATTTTTACACAACTATAAAATTGGTTACACCGATATAATTGTTATATATTGCATTAGGAGAAAGACACACGACATGTCATATTATGTTATTATATAACAATCTAAACTAATTTATTATATTTATACTTTGATCCTATTATTTTTTAAATATTATATATGAACCCAATTTTTTTTTTGAATTTTTCATTTATTCCCTTTATATTTTCATTTTTCAATAACCTACACAAAAATATTAGTTTATAACTTTCTTATTAACTTATCTCTATACTTTCTTTATTTTTTCAATAAGTTTGCAACTCCATAATTTTATTCTTATTTTCAAATTATGAACTAATATTTTGTGAGGTTGCTAAAAAATAAAAAATAGATGAGGCAAATTGAAAAATTTTAAAAGAATTTTGGGTTCATAAATAAAATATAAAAATATTGGGGTCAAAATATAAATATATTAAGTTATTTTGAGTTGCCATACAATATGCATATTTTGACATGTCAAGAAATATTACTTATTGTATTTATATTTTGACTCCATTATTTTTAGATTTTATTTACAAATCCAAAATTCTTTTTGATTTTTTCAATTACTCCCTTTATTTTTTATTTTGGGTATAAGGGATAAATTGAAATTTTTAAAAAAGTTTTGAGTTTGTAAATGAAATATAAAAATATTGGAGTCAAAATATAGATACAACAAGTTATTTTAAATTAGCATATAATTAATATATTTTTGAGATTTCATTACCACGTGTCATTTTTTAGTATGTTAATAATTATACCAGTGTAACTAATTTTATAATTGCACTAAAGATGACTCCTTTATTTTAATTATATTTTTAATGAATGAATTAAACTTAAATTAAGTTATTTATATCTTTACTATTTTATTATCAAATTAAAATATAATAAATCTATAATTTAATTAAACTATGATAAGTATAAAGTTTAATTATAAACAATATTTTTGTCTGCAAAAAAAAAAAAAAAGCACACCTATCATATTTTAACTTAAAAAATGTGATAGCAACTGTATAAAGAATTACATAAAAAATGTTTACTTAACATATCAATTTATTGGTCAAAATTCCCTGCAGATTGAGAGTGCCTAGCAAGAGTCTGGATTTTCTCATTTTATGGCAGGAAAATGAGGGTCATTTTTTGACTCTCAGGGATAAAAATCTAATAGTTCATATTAAGAGATAAAAAAAAAAAAATCATATACAATCATATCCATTTAGGTCTAGCAGTGACTGAAAACAAGTGCAAAATAGTGCCATAAATTGGAAATAAATGCACAAAAAGCAAATATATGATCCACGAGACTGGTAATAATTAAGATGATTGCTTGACAGTCCCATGCTTTTTCTTTTGTGTTTGTCATTGTTTTGTCTTCTTCCTTCTTTTCTTCTACATCTTCTGTGGTTATTAAGCATTCTCCTTGTCAGGTTAGCATCCACGTTTCATGCCTCAAACTGTTTCATGTCCTTCTTTTATGTCGAAGCAGAACGTGTTGCACTTCAGCTCGCAGAAGTATATATCTTTGATTAACGCAAACTCTACGGCATTTTGTTTATTAACCAAAAACCCTAAATTCTAAATTGATTCTTATATTTAATTGATAGATTAGATTTTTATTCTCGTTTCATAAAAAATTTGCTCTTCCTCACATAAAAGAGAGTATTTTTTCTAACTAAAGTTATGGAACAAAATTGGTTTGCTAAAAATAAAAATATGCTTAATAAAAATGTCTCGACTTATAATAATTTTCAAACAAAAAACTCTTGTGATACATCAAAACCCTAATTTATTATTATTTATTATTAAATTATTATTTTTAATTTATTATTATTATTTATTTAATTTATTATTAATTTATTATTGTTATTATTTATATAATCTATTATTATTATTCGAAAAGATGTCTGTTTTTTTATTTTTTATGATAAGGGATAACATAGTAAAATATGCACACTATTTAATTGATTCACACATATAATTTATTAATCAAACGAAATAAAAGAAGATATATCTTATTCTTTTTCAACCAAACAACATTTTAATATTCTCATTTTTACCCTCATTCTCTTTCTCATGTCCATTGTATTAATTTTAATAACCAAATGGGTCATATATTTCCTCTCACAACTATCAAAGCTGACTTTCATATTTGAAAGAATTAATACTTTTAAAATGTATTATAAATAAAATAAAAATAAATTAAAAAAATAAACATAATAACTGGTTGGAGCCGAGTTGTGCGTGAATCCATAACCCATATAAGTTATTTAAGGGGGTCACCTTTCACATTCTCTTTCCATCAACCTCTTTCACAAGTATTAAATGTACCCTTAATTTTTCTTCTTGTTTTGACTAATTCGTCAATCAATCGCAACTTTGAATGAATCATATTATTTAAAGGTGTTAACAGCTGAACCTCTAATTATTATTAGTTTATGGATGAAAACATTTGAACGAGGATTAATAATAATAAGAATTCATTAATGGATTCCCAAACCGTACTTCCAAAGTATAAACGGTGGTTCTTTCTTTATTAATATAAGTGGAATTGAAACTCGTATTATTTAATTTTGAAGACAATTCTAATATGACGAAATCACAACACGTTGATACTTTACCGGTGGTTTTGAAACTACAAACGTTGACTGACATATTGAATATTCAAGGGGCATGCAACAACTTATCAATTTTGATACTCTTACGTCGGGGCCAAGTAGTGATTTTAATGAATAGATAAGGAAGGACTACATAGTACTTTTGAACTTCATAAAACAAGAAGTAAAGAATAACATCTACTTTTTTAGTTTATGGTGCGAGCAGGATATTTATATCGCTTATCATGTTACCATGTATAACACATCTACATTGATATATTCATATATTTATTACCCCTAGATATATATTACACTTTAGAGTGAGTATAATAGAATAATTGTCAATATAATTAGCAACATATGAATATATATAGTAATTAAATATTAACGAAATAATTAATACAGTGAAGGACGAAACAACTGAAATTCTCACCAAGAGCCGTTCATACAAATATCATTTAACTCGTCAATAAAGTATTTGATGACCTTCAAAACTGAGCTCTAAGAAGAGGCATAAAAAATTGGCGTTCATTTTTTCAATTCTTATCCATCCAATATTTGAAAACCCATGTCAGCCATTTGAAGACACATCTTAGCTTAGCTGTTAGAATATTTTTAATATTATATGGATTAACATTAATTATGCTATTAGATTAATTTCATGTTATAACTAATTATAGCATTCAGTGATCTTTGTGTATAGTTTCACCACTGAATCTTGTATGGTTTATAAATATACACACATCCGTGTGTTTATGAAAATATTATTATACTTGATTAGTTATGCGTTTATTGATCTAATAATTTAATTAATGCTATCCAAGTGGGAGATTATTGGAATAATTTTAATATTTTATGGATTAACATTAACTATTTTATTATATTAGTACCTTGTTAATTCTAATTAGGCAATTAATGTTATAATTTATAAATTGATAATAGACTGGGTTTTATTTTAATATGTGTGGATAATCGGTGATGGATTCGATTATCCACAAGCCCGCTGGGCAGAAACCCAACCCACAGCCCAAGAGTATTAGTAATCATCCCGTCAGATTACTAATCTAAGATTGTTATCCAGAAAGAGATTTTATGAGTTTAATTTTGATTGATTAATTAAATTTAAAATTATTTTAAAGATTCTGGAGAATTTTACTGAATAATATTAATTAATTATATTATTAAATAAAATCCTATAAATAACACACTGAAGCCTTAACTTTCATACAACAAAATTTGTTATTCTCTCTCTACCGTCAAGACACCAACCAATACTTAGATCAACGATATTATCTTTATCAGGTCAGATTGTTAATTTATTTATTCTCTCAATTTGTAATTATGTTCAATTACATATTTTAATTTCGCTGTCATAAGCTTTTGACAAAACCTTAAAAGTTTCCGAGAAACTAACTTAAACACAAAGCAAAAGAGTCAAATCAGTGTCGTAGATCTCCTACGTTTAGGAGATTAATGAATGTACAAGATATATTTAAAGAGAAAGATAAAGTGAGAAAGACAGTTTAATTTCATTGGGCTCAGTCAACGAGTTCCATTTATCCTCTCTTTTCTCTTTAAATATAAATTTAACCCTAACGCAAGAATCAATTCAGATTTCAAATATCAAGGCATGAGGAGAATGCTTGAGTGACCACGTCTAAATCCATGAATCGAATCATGGTCAAATGAAGCAAATTAAAGAAAAAACCAGCAATGAAACAATTGAATGAAAAACAATTAGGTGGTTTATATGTCTAGGGGATTAGCGGTTGTTTTTAAGAATTGTTAGTCGCTGAATCACGTAATTTGTTAAATTTGAATTATTAAATCAAAAGATTTAGACTATACGTAGTCTTTAATTTTAATTTTAATTATCAGATCATGTATTTTTTTATATATTAACCGTTAAATTTATATATTTTGAAATCCAAATTGCTTTAAAAACTTTAGCAAGATTGATGTTGTAGAAGAGGTGGAGGTTTTGAAAAAGAAAAAAGAAAAATAAATGCTAATTAAACAAACGTTGATCGTTTCTTCTTCGTCACCTAACCTGAAGTAAAATGATTCATAAACCGCACGACTTCCAAATAATTTTCACCAAGCAATTCGAATATTAGATGGTGTTAATGATAGTCAATTTCCTTCTCTTTTTGTAAAATCAAAATGTCATTTTTAGAATTATTAATGAAAGCGCCTTGTTGCAGTTGCATGCATTGCACCCCCCCTATCCCATGCGTTGCTTTCCCTTATCCTTCTCTTTGGATGAAGTCAAGTGCAAAAAGTTATGGAGATTTTTAAGAGAGTTAATAAAAAAAAAAAACTTTTATTTGAATTAAGCTGAAGTAGATTTTAAAATTTTTTTTAAAATTTTCCTTCTACAATGAAACGTAGCGGCTATTTGAACCCAAAGAAACGACAAACATTTAATTCTTGAAAACTCCAACCTTATTAAGGATTTACTTGTTGGACTCAATTAGCTTAAGATAAATTAGTCTATTATTAAAAATGGGTAGAAGAATACTCATGGGAACTAAAAATTACAAGAATCTATATCTATACATTTTGAGCATGTCATTATACCACTAGCATATTAATAATGTGTTTTTTTTTTGTGACAATTAATAATATTGTAATATTACTTTTAAATCATGTTAAATAATAGACCGTTAACATATATAATAGAGTAATTCGAAAAGGTAAGATTTGATTTTTATTTTTTAATTAAACTATATGGATGCTAATTCAAAGATACATATTTTTTTTGGCCGAATAATGTTAATTCAAAGATTTACGACAACAACAAAAGAATACTCTTCGAAAAAGACTTGTTTCTATTTTTCAAAATGCATAGCTTGTTCTAAAGGAAAGAGAATGTGGGGGCTATCTGCCCCCACACATAAAGGAACTTATGTGGTAATTTTTAAACTACCAGTCCTTGTCTTGCCATTATAACGCAAGCTCTGCTTTTGATTGAACTTTTTATTTAATTCTTATCTTTGTTAATAATACTGTTGAGTTCGATCCTGTGATAAATAATTCCTCTCGTCGATCTAGCTTATCTTTGTCGATTTAGTTAAGGAATGAGTTCATGATGATCCCATAACACTTGCATTATTCTCTTGCTCCACCAGTACCTTACTATTCTCGTGATATCATCAGCTCTCCTTTAATTAATGTATCTGTATACATAGCTTTCAATCTCTCCCTTTCTTCCTTCCCACTTTTTTTTTTTTTTTTTTTCCATTTTATTGCAAGCTTTGCTATTTAGAATGACCAATGCGTATGGATATTCCAATTTTCAATGAAAAAATGATAGAAACACCATTATTTTTCAATTTGTTTGATTTGAATATTAGAAATTGATTAGGGGGGAAAATGGGAAAAATAAACCTTTTGTCACATCCAAAGTTTAAACCACAAGATCGCAAGGGGAATCAAAACCGAGAAGTTGGAGAATATTCATCTCTGAATCAACTGTGGGTAAATTAATGTCTTGATCATATTCGCCTTCTTTTAGTGTATGATTCTATGGTTGTATTTTCAAACTTTTCCCCCTTTTTTTCCATTTTCTTTTGCGGTAGTTGGGCGATCCATTAATTATATACATATTTTTAATTATCTTACATGGCTAGATTATGCCAAAATTGCATGTCCATTTGTTGTAGGGCATGGTGATGCAACGCCATATCCCAATTGGGGTCTGTATGGAGCTGTAGCTGACATGACCCTGAGGGTAAAGGCAAGTGGTTCCCAGTCCCATATTTATCATCATTGACTTGGAAAGGTGAAGGAGCAGTGAACCCTAGAACTCGAAGCAGCATTCCCTATATTCATGAGGTCAAACCTAAGAATCAACATTCAACAAAGCAAGCCTTTCTTTTGTTTATATATTTGGATCATGTTCTTAACTTTACAGTTAACTTTAAAAGTGTTTGTTATCTTAGTATTATTATTTTTATTTTAAACTTGTTATCCCGTTGTTTATAAAAATAAAAAAGACTCTAATGTAATGTTAGTTAGATTCCAGTTAGAATTATATAAAATATTTTTATTAACATACACTAACATTTTAAAAAAATTTAATAATTAAAATTAAAATTTAAGAAATATCAAACTTTGCACCAATGTTACTTTTCAATTATTCTCGAAAATTTGTTCACTTTTAGCTTTGATTAATTGTGTGTTTGATTTGACATTTAAAAAATTAAAAATCTCATTTTAATATTAAAATGTGAGTTTGTCTTATAAACGGTTATATTTAGTTTTGTGTTAAATATTTTTCTCAAATATTATTTTCTTCCAAACTTCTATTTATACATAAGTTATAAAAGAACAATTACTCATTCTTTCAATAAAAGAGATTTCACTACTCTTAACATTTTACACTTCAATGTCAAACCTCAAAGGAAAAGGCTACATTTATAGGCATCCTCTACAAAAAATTTTAGCAACCTTATCTTTCATTTTGTTAAAAGGTGTCAACTTTATTTTCCACTTTGTCAAAAGATTCTAACCTTATTTTTCACTTTGTTAAAAAGTACCAACTTTATCTTTCATTTTATTAAAAGGTGCCAATTTTGTTTTCCACTTTATAAAAAATTACCCACTTTGTCTTCTACTTTGTTAAAAGTGGCAACTAGTTTTCAACCAACTTTATATTTTGTCAAAAACATGGTAATAAAATTTCTACCATCTTTTCTTTATTATCAAAAAGTAGCCATCAAATTTGCCTTTACTATTTTGACAATCTCCCACTTAAAGTTAATTTTGGTGGGTTTAAAATCTTTTCCATTCTTGCCATCTCTGGTTGCTCATATCACTGCTAGGCTAATAGAGGATTTACACCATATGAACTTATCAGTGTTCACTGGCTTAGTTTGTACATCTGCTACGTTATCTTTAGTGACAATCTTAAGTATATATACTCTTCCTTCTTTTACCACTTCTCCTACAAAGTAATATTGAACTCCTATGTGTTTTGTTTTTTAATGAAAGACTAAATTTCTTGCAAGGTAAAAAGCACTTTGACTATTGCAGTATACAAGAATTTTAAGCTGCTTGTACCCAAGCTTATCCAATAACCTTTGCATCCAAATTGTTTCCTTACATGCTTGTGTAGTTGCCATATACTCTACTTCAGCAGTAAATAAGGCCACAACAATTTGTAATTTGGATAACCAATTAACAGCTGCTCCTATAAATGTGAACACATAACCTATGGTTTATTTTCTTTTATTAATATCACTAGCAAAATCAAAATCAACATATCATTTGACAGTAAATTCAGATACTCTATAATGCAATGCAACATTCATAGTCCCTTTAATATATTTAAAAGTCATTTTCATTGCATTTCAATGCTCTTTACTAGGATTTGCCATAAATTTGCTGATAATGCCTACTGCCTGAGCAATATCTAACCTTGTACAAATCATGGTATATATAAGGCTCTCCACTGCTGATGCATATAGTACTTAAAACATTTCTATCCTCTCCACTTCACTGCTAAAACTCATACTTGAGGATAATTTGTAATTGACAAGAAATGGGGTAGAAATTGGCTTATAGTCTTGCATTTTTAAGCATCTCAAGACTTTGTTTAGATAATTCCTTTGTGAAAGCCAAATCTTCATATCTTTTCTATCCTGGTGAATTGCATCCTTAAAGTCTTGTTTGTTGGTTGCAAACTCTTCATATCGAATTCCCTAACTAATTGTCTCTTTTGTTCTTGGACTCAATCTTTGTTAGGGCTTATGACCAACATGTCATCTACGTATAATAGCAAAATGATAAATCACTTTTATCAAACCTATTATGATATTCACAATGGTTTGAACTCAGTATATTGTACCCAAGATTGATAGTGAAAGAATGAAATCACTTGTACCAACACCTTGGTGCCTGTTGTAAACTGTACAGAGATTTGGTTAAGCTGCAAACTTACTTTCCTTTCTTCTTTTCTTCAAACCCTTCTGGTCAGAGCATATATATCTTTTCTACAAGTTCTTCATGCAGAAAAGTTATTTTCACATCTAATTGCTCAAAATGCAAATCAAATGTAGTATACATAGCAAGTACCACTCTTATAGTAGTAAGTTGACAAAAAAAAAAAAAAACCTCATTGAAGTCAATCCTTTCTTTCTGAGCTTATCCTTTCACCACCAGTCTCGCACGATATTTTTCTACTTTCTCATTTCTATCTTGTTTGATTTTGTAAACCTATTTATTCCCAATAGTTTTCCTTCCTTGCGATAGTGGAACAAGTTCTCATGTTTTGTTTTTATGCAAGGCATTCATTTTTTTCATGCATTGCTATCATCCACAGGGAAGCATTTGGACTTGTTATAACCTCTTGAAATGTTGATGGATCTCATTCCTCTGTGAAAAGGCAATATGCATCGTGGCTTACCATAACATTATGTAAGTGCCAAGATGGTGTACATTGTTGATGAATTGACCGTCAGACTTCCATGCTAGCTTCATTTGGTTGTTGTTCCCTGTGCTTTGGTTCCACTTTAGAAGAATTATTGTCTTTAGTTTGAATAGTAGTAGTCTCTTTTGTAGTGTCACTCTCTTCTTTTTTATTTTGCAGCTCATGTTAAGCAAATATTACATCTATCTGGCTGCAACCTTATGGGTAATGTGATCCCATAAGCAATACCCCTTTACACCTTTAACATAACCCAAGAATACACATTCTAAGATTTTAGATCTAATTTGATCTTTCTTGAGGTTTGTACATTATATATGCTGAACATTTAAATACATATAAGGATGAATAATCAACTGACTTACCACTTCACATCTCCATTGGAGTTTTCAAACGAATAACTTTTGATAATGATTGATGTATCACAAAGCTAGTAGTTTTGATTGCCTATGCCCTGAAAGACTTTTATAATTTTACAGTTCTTAACATAAATCTTATTCTTTTAAGAGAGTACTATTCATCTTCTCTGCCATATCATTTTTTTGAGCCATATCAATAACTGTGAACTGCCTCTGAATACCTTCTTGTTTGCATAATGCCAAGAAGTCATCGCTATGTACTTTCTTCCATTGTTTGTCCTCAAGCATTTGATCTTTCTTCCAAATTCAAGTTCCATTCATGGTTTGAATTCATTGAATATTGGAAACACATCATACTTTTCTTGATTAGGTACACCCATACTCTTCTAGAGTAATCATCAATGAAGGACATAAAATATTTTGCACCTTCTAAAGATGTTATTGGTGATTCCCACACATTAGAATCAATCAAGTCTAGTATGTGTTTACTTCTTGCAATTAATCTATCAAACTTCAGTATATTATGCTTACTTTTAACACAATGCTCACGTAATGGTAAACTAACATCCCTGAGCCCAGGTAAGAGATCAAGTTCTGCAAGAATTTTTAATCCTTGTTCTGACATGTGGCCTAGTCTACAATGCCACTTTTTTATTGATTCTTCTTGGCAAGTAGAAGCAACAGATGCTTCCCTTTGTTTCAATGTATCTCCCTGAAGCATGAATAATTTTGAAGTGCTCTTTCTTGACTTTATGACCACGAGTGCTCCTTTAGTAACTTTTATAGCACCATTTTCAATTTAGGTTTTAAGTCCGAGGTCATCAAATTGCCCAACCGACAATAAATTTTTCTTTAAATCTTTTACATGTCATACCTTTTGGATAGTACGAATCATGTCATCATGCATCTTTATCTTAATGGCCTTAATGCTAGCAATCTCCAAAGTGTAATTGTTTCCCATGTACACATATCCATCAGAGATAGGCTTGTATGAATGTAACCAATCTCGTCAAGATGTCATATGCCATGTAGCTCTTAAATCCATTAACTGAGTTTAGAGAATAAATCTCTTGTTGAACTGACTGTTGCTTTAACACATAAAATTCCATCATTATTAGAGGTATCTGCAACACATCCTCGAGAAGTTGTTCTGGAGCCTTCTCTCTAATGCCAAACCCCAAGGGAAATGCTATATTTATGGACATTCTCTTCCAAATTCTTCAACAACCTTATATTCTACTTTGTCAAAAGATGCTAACCTTATTTTTCACTTTATTTAAAGCTACTAACTTTATTTTTCACTTTGTAAAAAGTGTTAACTTTATTTTTCACTTTATCAAAAGGTGTTAGTCTTATCTTTTACTTTGTTAAAAGTTATTAACTTTATCTTCTTTGTCAAAAGTGGCAACCAATTTTCAATGAGCTTTATTTTGTCGAAAAATAGTAACAAAATTTTAACTATCTTTTTTTCATTGTCAGAAAAGAACCACCAAATCTGCCTTTACCTTGTTAACAGTCAGATGTTCAAACCTTGTTTTCCCTTTGGAATGCAGTACGTAGATATGTTTAATTCATCACTCCTACGCACTTGAGTCAATTTGATCAAGACCCCTAGTGAAAGTTAATAGTTACATATGGTGAAAGGTGATCATTGAAGGCAAAAAAAGGTGAATATGTTGCGCTTTGCTTTTGTTATATAAAAGGTTCATCTCTTGAAACGAGGAAGATAAAAAGAAATCGAGGGGTAGATTCCATGTGAATTATCAACTAATTGATAGGTCAGTAACTGTTCTGTGTCTTGATAGACTTTTTCCTTTCCT
The DNA here is from genome assembly GCA_037074485.1 of Delonix regia. NCBI lineage: Eukaryota > Viridiplantae > Streptophyta > Magnoliopsida > Fabales > Fabaceae > Delonix > Delonix regia. Next base: position 12,015,396 of record CM073456.1, on the reverse strand, counting down.
TCTTTTAACATGGAAAATTGAAATTTAGATTAAATCTCAAGTATAAAGTTATTAGAACCTTCGAATTATCGCATCATTACACTCAGTAACTTGTTGACTGAAGAAATTAACTTGATGATTTGTTGAGGAAGGTAATATTGTGAAGTGTTAGGGTCATCCTATCTTTATAAAAGTTAGTTCAATAGGGAGTTTAATTAACCTTGCGTTCATGAGGTCATTACTAGCTAAGGGCTCGCCATGTCAGGTATCACACATATAAATCATTAATTATTATACTATATGTAGGTGTATTCTTGCTCAATTATATTTCTCTATTTGAGTGGTTTTCGAATTTTTTCCTGTGCTGCTCATGTCCCCCTTTTCTCCAAGGTATATAATATAACCTCTAGGTGTGCTTTAGCGTTGGCACAGCCTAATTTTGCAAAGCTATGATCCCCATATCTCATAGCCATTTCTTAAGAAAACATTCTTGCCAAATTAAAAACTCATACTAGAATTTTGACATCAAAATCACATTATTGTTTTTCTTTATTCAGTAAAACACCATTTTAATTTTTATTTATCAGTTGATTTTTAATTTGGTTCCTTCCTAGTAGTCTATATATTTACAATTTAATCCCTCATTAATTTTTATTCTCAATTTAATCTTCTACTGCTTTCAGAATTAGCATATCTAAGTCACTTCACCTTTTATTCATTGTCTTTTCTATCTCTGATATTTGTTCATAACGTGAAAAAAAAAAAAAAACTATTTCAAGCTCTAATATGATTAATTATTAGAAATTTTTGGAAGAGTCATATTTTATAAACTAACTCATGAGGTTGAAAAGTCTAAATCCTAAGGTCCTTATAAATCTCACATCAAAATCCTGTACTTCTAATGTAGGAATCAAGCCCTATGCCTTGCAATAAATCTTAACATCTTGTCTCACGTCTAATTGACTGTATAATATATGGGTGCAAAACTTATTTTCCACTTCCCTACCCTAATTGAAATTAGATATTAAAAAGAAAATTATGGCAATGTAAAGTTTTATGAGCATAACAAACCATAAGTAATTATTTTTTTTTTTCCAAATATTACAATATTTGCATTAGTGCTTCTCTTTTTACTCATGTTTTGGTCTGCTATGAGCCATCCTCCTAAGAGTTGCTTGGACCAACTTTCTTTCTTTTTAGTTGTGGTCTTATATATAGGTCATTCGCCAACACAATCCTTGGACCTAGTCCAAACTCCAAGGTGTGAGATTGGGCCAGACAGAAATTGGGTTCATGTTATATAGCCCATTAATTAAGCCCAATTCATCAACTTCTAGAAACTGTACCATGAATGTGCTAGACTATAAAAAAGTATAATCCTGCCCTAATTCAAAAAGATTCTTTGGTAGATTATCCAAGACTACCATGAGTTTAACTTCATACAGAAAATCTCATATCCGTGGAGTATCATAATCCAAATAAAATTTTCATAGTAAAATAAGGCTCTAAGATGACATTCATTATAATGTCAATTAATATCACATATCAAATAAGAGTTTGGATTTTCTAAAGTATTAAACTTTTAAAGCTCTTCTAAAGTTTTTTCAAAAAATAACACACAAGGAAATTACACGTGTATAATGTTCACATCCACTCTTTCTGTTCACTTCTTCTTTTCTCTCTTTTCCAATTCACACTTGAAAGATTCAAACTCTTAAATGAATCATAATATCCAACAAATTAGCATAGAAAAAGTCCAATTTGAAAGAGAAATTTGAGCGCAAGGCCAGAGGGAAGTTCAACACCTAATAATATTAATATTAAATGAGTTGAGTTAAGGTGAGAGAGGAATGGCTTTAGTAAGCGGTCCAAACTTGATAATTGGGTTTGTTATTTATTCTCATTGATTGTATTTGGTTGAAAAGTGAGTAATGGGCTACCAAATCCAAGCGAAAATCCATTGTGAACCACAAAGGTCAACCCCTCCTCTCCGTCCCTATCATGTGTTTTCCCCTGCACGTTCTCTCTTGGTTTTCTGTTGCAGTCTCAAGTGTTGATTTAACTTCCTCAACACCCTCTGGCCCACCCCTCCAGATTCTGCATCATGCCCTGCCGTCCCTTTTCCTCCATTTTTCAATTATAAATCCCTCCCCCATACGCTTCCACCTTCTCTTCTCTTCTTTATTCCCTTGTTGTTATGTCCAATGGAGCACTCTCTGAGTTCGTCTATGGGCAAAAAGCCCGTATCTTCTGGTGAGGAAAGTGGATGGACTTCTTACTTTGAAGATTTCTTAAACACTAGGGAACCTTCTTCCTGTTTTAGCCCAGGTGGCTCTTCTCTTCTCTCGGACGCTGCTTCTTGTGCTGCATGGAAATCCTCACACCCCAGTCATCTTCCTAAGAGGCTTACCTTCAAGAAGACAAGAACCAAACAGATATCAGAGGATGACCCTTTGGAGGACACTGCTAGCTCCCCTGTCAATAGTCCCAAGGTATCTTATTTGATAAATTTTCTGATTTTCTTCTTCTCTAATTGTTCTTCTTTTATGGTGAAACTCTTTCTTCTTCTTCTGTTTTTCCCCTCTTGCGATCCTTATCGTTAGGTTGGAGACTTGCATCCAACTGAAATGATTTCCAGAAAGGTCGATGATCAACTAGAAGCTTCTGCTTCCATGGTAATCATCGAATTTAATATATTTACAATATGCTCTTCATCTTTATTAACGATGATAACCAAGTTATGAGGTTTCTGATGATGATTGTGCAGGGTAAAGGAATTAGAGGAGCAGAGCATTATTCAGAATCGGAGATAGATGATGATAAGCATGATGAGAATATAAAGGGAAAGAGTACTATTGGCTGCACAGACTTGAAAAAAAGGGGACTCTGCTTGGTTCCTTTGTCCATGCTGGTCAATTACTTTGGGTGACTCATATTTCTGTCCATATTCTCTCTCTCTCTCTCTCGCTCTTTGTCTGTTTTTCTTTGTGTTCTTTCAATGTAGCTTATCTGGAACTGTATACAGAACATGATCCATGATTGTGGTATTTGTGATATACCCATCAATGTTAACCTGTTGATAACTGAGTCCAGATAGCATATTATTCTCAAGAAACTTCGATATTCTTACTGCATCGCTCCGTAAACATGATTGAAGAAAGAGAAAGAAGAAGAACGTTAATTAAGATAATACTGTCTGTGAAACGTGAGGATTACATTATTACTAATCTGAAAATGATATACTCAATGTGAAATCTAGAATACTTTTCAAGCCGCCAAGGGATGCAAGTCAAAAGGCTAAAGAATGAATGGTAGAGTAGTGGAAGTGAAAGGACAAGGTGGGTCAGTAGGCTTAAGACGTTCTTTACTTCCCTTGGATTTGTTTGGAGGAAGTATCAAAGTGTAGTAACCGACGATGATTGTATGGTACGTTTACAGTTATTGAAACTCACCTTCTTGATTAGTTGACACACACACACACACACACACATATATATATATATATTCAATGAAAGAAGTTATAATATTTTTTAGTCTTTTGTGACTGTCATAAATCTCTTACAAAGCATGAATACCCTCTTATTTATTAAAATTTATTAGTGTCTCCTTAATAACTGGGATAATAAGTATATAATACTTATTGTGAAGTGTGTTTGTAGTTTGTCACTGAACTGAAAATTTTAAATATGTTTGATGAGTATCAAATTTAGTTTTCACTAGATATGAAACGGGTATATATAACGATGGTTCTTTTTTTTTTTGGTTGTTACAAATAATTACATTAATTTATATATGGTACAATAATTATATTCAATATTTTACCGTTAATTTATGAAAATATTTCTTGAGATAAAAATTAAAGAAAAAAAGATACTCGCAAACATGAAAAGGCAACCCATACGCAAGCTCCTAGTTGACGGCTAATTTCCTTGAAAGCCAGTTTCCAATAATTTGTTCATTGACATGTCATTACTATTTTTTTTTTATCTTAAATGAGAAATTCATATAATTTATTGGTAACTGATAAACTATGCTTCATTTGATTAACCTAACGCATATTTATTTAGTGATAAAAATTGAATATTCCTTATTGAAACAGATAAGAAAATCTGGACAGAAACCCGAAAGGTGGAAGTTTTCCTTGTAACCACAAAAGAGATTCACAGAATATAATATCCAACATTTATTTAATCAAAAGGAAAAATTAAAATACTATAAATTCGTCTCCTACCTTCTGCTAGCCATTCATTTAATAATAAAAATAACAAGAAACAGCTGCAAGGAGACCCCTCCATGTGCTCAAGCATTTATAACAGGTGAGCACTGAAGAAGAGCAGAGACGTAGACTTCAGGGCATTTAATTGAATATTATTCCACCATGAAAAATAATATGTTATCTTAAATTGTTTCTCATTCTGCAACGGCTATGTGAATTTTTTTATTTAATAATAACAATAAAAGCACGAGAACTAGAATGTAAGTTTGTACAAACCATGAGAATTATAAGCTTTGTACATTATTCTTGTTTAATAATAACAATAAAAGTGCAAGAACTAGAACGTAAGTATATGTAAGAACTATGTGAATTATATATAAGCTATGTACATTATTTTTGTTTAATAATGCAATGAGGCTTATTTTATATCCCATTAAAATATAAGAAGACTTAGTCTACATTACTCGAAGCAATTTACCATTATCAGCGTCGCATTATTTAGAGACTTTGTTGTTAGAACAGAGCCACATTATTATCTACAATTGTTCTCTAATTCATTGATAATAATAATAATTCAAAAATTACAGAAGATTTGGTTATTCGCTTTACTCACAAAAATTATAGAAAAAATATTCTCCATCTTTGTACTCTTTATTTACCTAAAAGTTTTTACATACTAAGTTTCACAGATAATGCCATTTATGTATGGTGCATGTAGAGGCCATTTGGTCAAACATCAAGCAATGCTTGAAAGCTTTCAAATGAATCAATCCGATGCTGAAACTCATCATCAAGAATTCTATTGCCTGAAAGGTCAATGACTCATACATGCTTTGTATGTTAAGTTCTTCAGTCACCATCACAAAAAGCATATTTGTATATATATATATAATACAAATAGTTGTATTAGACCAAATAAGTCACGAAAGAAAGAAAAAACACAAATTGAATACTTATCAAATGTTATAGAAGCCTCTTCAAACTGGATATAATTATATTGCATGTTTGGGAAGACAATTATGATTAATGTAAATAACAAGGCTAATTAAAAGTCGGTTAACAACCCGTTAAGTGAGCAGTCATAGACTAACGACAACCACTAATGATGTGATTTGTGTTTGAGGTGGCAGCTCAACGGTCTGTTTCAGAGCTTAAATCTGACAATTAGAGGATCAACTTCACCTTTTTTAAATATAAATTTGATTAGGCTCATTGTTAAATTATTTTCAACATTATCCTACACAGTCAATGATCAACTCTGTCATTGTCCAGTAAAACTAGGTATCACTGAGATTAGAGGTTATAATTCTATGTTTTTATTTACAGTCATACACGTGAAGAAGAATTTGGATCCTAAAAGTGGTAAGAGATAAAAAAGAGGGTTGAAATTTGATATGAAAAATCCTCCTTTATTCAGGGTCTTTTGGTCTAATCTGCATCACTATCTAGAAGCAGTTTATCTTCTTATTGTAATAAAAAGTGCTTGTAATTAAGCAAACTGGGAAAGGAAAAGTATTCTACTCGATAAGAAGGCATACCTATGAATATAATGTAGTCCTAATTAAACTTGTTAGAGGTCTAGCTAACTTCTCAGAAGGATTAATGAGTAACGTAATTTATCAAAAAGGTATTTATTTTAAGAAAATAAGATGTTTGGCCAAACTTTGACTACAAATAATTTTAAATAATAGTAGAAGTATTATTTTTTTTTTTTACAGTAAGAAACTAGACATAAAAATGGAATTTCTTTTTGAAAGTACAAGCATAAGCGAAAAAATTATTATTTTTTAAACACAGAAGTATGTACCCTCACTCAGAATCATTAAAAACATAATGGATTTTTAATTTACTTAATTTTTTTGTGATACAATATGGTCTTTTAAATTATTTGATGAGAAAAATTTTAAAGAATATATGTTCATATACAGTAATGTTATTAATAAAAATAATTATCAAATGATTTTTCCAAATTAACATAAAATCATTCTTTATTATTATTTATAAAAATAATTTAAGTAAACAAAAATTTCACAATAATTCTAAAACATATAGTGTTGGAAAATTTTGATTTTGAATTGCGTTTAACTGAAGCAAAGTATACATGGAAAGGGCTTTATAGGAAGTAGGAACCTATATAATCCGAAAGCATAAGCAGGCTGGCATTGTATTAAAATAGCAAATAATTATTGATTAGAGTATGGAACAATACAACCTTTCACGGATTTCTCTAAATTTTAAAATATTTTCTATGGATCTTTTTACTATATGGGGACATTTATGATATGTCTGCGTAATTTTCGGTCCATGACCATGAAACCATTAAGAAAGCCAAGCCAACAACAAAGTCAGTCAAGCATTGGCCACCCTCCACCAAAAGAAACCCTAATTCATTTTCAAATGATGACCCCACCACCTTAATACTCCATCGTTAGTTATCCACCACCACCCACCATTTCACGCTTCTTAATAACTTGCTCATTAATATTTTGTCTTTCAAGAATATTGCCATCCATTTTAGATAAAAGATTAATCTCATACAAATATTGAGAGAGGATATATTTTCACTCGTTTTAAATTGATATATTAATTTTTGTGGGGCCAATGGAACACAACAGATAGATTTTTCTTTAAATTGACTTCTCCAGGAATCAAACCATTATATTTTTTTTATAATTTAAACAGCTGCTACTACTACGACTAAATTGAACAACTTAAAGTAAAGTTAGCTCATTTTGCTTATGAATTATGCGCGCCAAAAAATTATATATTTATGGAAAGTCCTTTACTTTTGTTTTAATACTTTAACTGTCAATTTTTTCCCATTAAATCTGCAAGATTCTGAAAGCACATGCTCTGAATTAATTCTCTTGATTGATGCCGGAAAAACATAGCTCAAATAAAAGTTATAAAGGACAAATAATTGACTTAATTTATTGAAGTTTTTTCTTTAAAAAATTAAACTTCATCTGAAAATTTATTGTATTTTCATAAGTGCTCTTGGTGAAGTGTGTTTGTATGGACATTTGTAGAAATCATATGTTCCTCTCTTGTCTCCCCGTGACTATGATTAACCCGTGAATGGAAGGAGGCGAAGTTAGAGAAGCAAGTTGAGACAAAGGCCCTAGAATCACATGGGGAAAAAAAGTTAATTATATACGATTTTTAATATTATTCGTTTAATTAAAACATAATAAATATATAATTTTCAATAATATTATTACATGTGTATGGTTGTAAAAAACAATTACATAATTTTTTTAATTTTTATCAATCATACATTTATCATATTTTAATTAAAAAAATCTAATAATATGTTAAGAAAATATGTACTTAATCATTTTATATCTTTAACTTATTTCAATGTAAACTTATATTATAGTTATTAATTTATTAGTTAATTAGTTAATTTCCTTGGTCTAGTGCAGACATTCTCTGAGTGTGTATACATCTAATGGGAGCCCACCAACAGCACAAAATAAACAGAATTAATGGAAACAATATCTATCATGCTAATCACGTATATCTTGGGGATTTGGACCACTTCTTCTTTTCTCTTTTTTATACTCTTTCCACCAAACAGATAATATATGCTTACTTTAATGTTACAACTCTCACAATTAACGACATGCTAATAGCTCATAACTGCGTCAGTGAGTAATTAATTCAATGCAATACATGAGAAAGTGGGCAAAGTTCCATGAATTAACAAGATAATATAATGCTTTCTAACTTAGTCTACCAATGTAAAATGTATACTTTATAGTTAATTTGTGCGCATAACCTATAGTGTATACTAGCATAAGTTGACACATATAAAATGGGTTTATATTTCTTAATCACCGTATCCCCGGGTTTAAATTTGTAATAGGATAAAAATAAAAAATATTTATCTAAAAGACTTTTTGCTAATTTAAATTTACCTGTAAATTGAGAATTTAATACTCTGAACAATAAAAAATATATATATAGCATGTGATTGGTGAGTTATATTATGTCATCAAAAGTATCAAATAATGTCGACGTGTATATATATATATATTATTCTGTTCGGTTTCGTTGCCTTTGACAATATAAAATATCTTTGAGCCTGAAAATTATTCACTCTAATTAATGGCCATTTGCGTTCTACCTAATTACATCATTTATTATAATTTGTCAACCAGCTAAATGATACCTTTCTTCTCCTTTTAGTTTCTTATACTTTTAGGTTCCTAACGAAAGTATTCTCTTTATTTGATATTAATTTGAGTATAAAAACATAGCAGAAAATTCAAAACCCAATGATTAATTGAGGTATCTATATATGTTTGACTTCTTCAAATGAATTATTATTTTTTAATTCGTTTAACTACGAGCAAATATAGTTATCTTGGGAACGTCATCATTAGCTTGGAAGCGTGATATATATTGTTTGTGCCCGTGAATATGGTTGTAAATTGGTTCAAAATAATATGATCAATTAACCAGTGATGGAGTAAAGAGTGGGATTTTCCTAAATAATATTTTATATCTTATTTAAAGAAAATTATAATTTTATAGTATATTGTTGAGATAAAATATTTTTGGATTAATTTAAATCAAATTACTCAATAACTATATTCTCACTTTCTCTTCCCTAAGCCTAGAAATAAATTTAACTTAAATGAACATTATATAAAAAATTAATATTAACAAATTTATAGATATCATCCTTAAATTACTCTTAGGTAAAGTAAAGTAATCTTATACTTTAGTTATTTTTAAATTTAAAGGGTTGTGTGTATTTTAAAAATTGATAAGAGGCTGTGCAATTTAACTATCTTGCATCAATAAAAAAAATATCCTTGTTTTCCTATTTGAGTGAGAGGAATTTAATCTAGATTATCTCATGTTGTGATAAGAATATGAAGTCATATTCAATTATAATAATAGATTATTGGATGGATATTCAATAGTCTAAATTTATAGATAGAAAATATAACTATAAACAGTTATATTAATTTAATATAAATCTAAATCATTAAATTTTTATTTAATAATTTATTATAATTGAATATGACTTCATATTCCTACTAAAACATAAAAGGATCCAAATTACATAAGAATCACAATATGTATGATTTTTTTCCACTACAATATTTGGATTTGAAAAGGATTGGGGTTCTATCAGATTTTATAAGAAATTGAATAATAAAATGTATCTATGAATGATCTTCATTAAGCATGAGAATCACTGAATCTGGATGCTAATACGATTTGGTTTTGCTCATGAGCTTTTTTCTTTTCCTTTTTTAATTTCAAAACCCTGAACGTAATCGAAATGTTGATTAAAATACTGATCCGTATCTGAAGACAATTAGAGTGGCCTATATATGTAGTTGTTATGAGCAGCACGCTAGCTCTTTGGCTTTCAGAAATGGTGTGATTCGAAGACCGTCCTGTTTAAATTTTAAACTTGTACTAGTTATGGCATTTAAGAAGACTGAATCTACAATTAATCAGATTTGATAATATTTTAAATAGGAGAGATCAAAATGTGGGTGGCATATCGTCTTCTATGATCATTCTCCTCCGATATTTTAAATTTTTTTTTAATTTTAACCATGACTAATGTATTCAGTTATATACTTTTGTTTTCCTGTGTCCCTTTTTTTTTTTTGGTGCCTAACATAGGATTACTCTTTAAAAGATAAGTTGGTCCATAGACAATATGGGCCAAAAATGACCACCCAAAAATTAGTTCATATTATGTATCTTGATTCAAAAACATTTACATATAATAAAAGTTGATATTGAGACAATTGCAACAGGTGAATAGTCTGGAGACTTCTAACACGTGGAATATCAACTGAAAACAAGTACTTTAAAATTTAAATCATGCAAGTGATATCTACAGGTATGATGTGGTTATTACCATTATCAATGAAATAACATGCATATTGCATATTTAGATTGATGAATTGTATCTTTCTTTTTTTTTTCTATTGTATGCATATTATTTATACAGTCTACTTTTATTTTTTCTGACCATCGCCCTTATTTTAATATCAATTTAGTCTTCTAGAATGACCTTCAAAGATAAAATATGAACTAATTTGATCCTTTCAATTGTGAGAGAGGACTTCTATTTTGAGAAAAATCCTAAATTGGTTCCTCACAAATTAGTTGGGACAAATTAGTCCTTCTCTAATATAATTTTACTCTAAACTAGTCCATCCTTTGGATTGTCGTTAACTAGAGGCTGAGGTAGACTGTTAAATTGATGACATGGACCATTAGCCAACTGATGTGGATCAATTTTGTAGAGCCAGAATTATTTTCCATCTAAATGACACACACACACCATCAATTAGGGCTCAGATTGGGGGGAAGTCGATCTATCCATTCATCGTTACTACATGTCGTGCGAAGATTAAAGCTTGTGAACAGAGGAGAGGGAAGAAGACTAAAGCTTGTGAGCAGACCACAAGTTGGCTGTGACCAGAGCATATTGTGAAGTTGTGAAGTCGAAGGTTGAGATTTATGTACGTGTTGAAATATTTTTAAAAATATTTGTAGACTAACATTAATTTATTATTAGTTCAATTCACTAAGTTAATTAATTAAGTAACCAATTTTGACATAAATTAAGAATGAATTAGGTCTGATTTAATTATATGAAATTAGTGATAGGTTGGATTACTTATAAACTTAGTAGGTATAGGCCCAATTTGCAGCCCAAATCTTGTTAGTAATTATCCTATCATATTGTTGACTAAGAAGATAAGAGGATGATTTTTTATAAGTCAATTTATACATTATAATATCTAATTTTTAAATATAGAATCAGAATATTTGAGGAAGTTGAAAGTTATCATTTAAAATAAAAGAAATATTTTATTTATTTAAAACCCCATGTTTTCTAAACGTGCGTTAACTTCCCAATTCAAATGAATCACGATAAATTTATTTAAAGTTCTTTCTCTCAATTTCTTACTAAGTGCACAAATGTGGTTTTTGGACAATATAGGTTGCTATCTCAACTATAAAATTTATGGCTACAATAAAGATCTACATTCCACATAAGTTTTCTTTTTCATTGATTATTTATTTGTATTTATTATAATCTCCTAAATTTTTTTCCAACAATTGGTATTAGAGTCTGGTTCTGTAATTGATCTGATTATCTCTATTCTGATTATTTCTGTATAGTTCCATATTAATCAATTTTGTGCGATGATCCTTATCTGATAATTTTTTACCATAGTGCGTAAGATTGATATCAATCTTAAGGGTTTTGATCCAAAATATAACACATGTTATCTTTATATCAATATGGCATCTTCATTAGTATATATTGCTGTCAATTCTCTTTGGCATTAAAATTTCACTCTCATGGAACCAAGGACTTAAAAAAAAAACGCAGGCATGTATACACCCCAATTTTCGAATGAAATTAGCTCAAATGCCTATGGGTTATTTCAAAATCTGATTAGAGATTTCATCTACCATGAAATTTTGAACACTGTAATGCCAAAATCATGGTCTAAAGCGTTCAAACATGCAACTATGAAAAACACCTCATTTTTCGAATCAAATTTGCTCAAATATCAAAAGTTTTATTTGAAATTAGTTTAGGGGGTTTCATAGGTTGAGAGATAAATAACAAATTGCTATCTAAAATATGTCCTAAAATTAACAAAATTACTGGCCACCATTGGAAGGTCCTAACCTAAAAAAAAAAAAACCCCAAATATTTCGATCTGATATTTTGAAAGTTAGAGGTATTTCACTCAAAATCGTATTAAGGTTTTTGTAAGTCATGAAATTTTGAGTGTTTTGATACCAAATTTGCCTTGTAAAACTTCAAGGTTGTTTAGGTTTTGTATTGGGTTCAAATCAGGTCAAGAAAACCCGTTTCAAGATCTATGAAATTTGAGAGATGATGAACAGTACTCTCTGACAAAGCCTACTCTCAGCTCTTAGTGTGTGGTGGCGCATGGACCCACCTAAAGGGCTCATTTTGGCCCAAAATTTTGACTCCTACATTAATTTTTTATTTTATAATTAATGGTAATTTTTTTTAGAATTTTTTAAGATCTAGAAATATGAGTTCATAAATTTTCATGGTATTCCACATTGAATTTATGATATATACTCTCCAATTTTGTTATTGAACATTTTTTTTTAATATTCCAAATACATTCTAGTATCATATAATTTTTACACTCTCAATGGTTGTTTAGTTTGATATATCAAATAATTTATTAGAGAAATTATTTCTTTATAAATTCTTTATTATGCTGAATTTAATTTTGAGACCAATTTCTATGTGGATTTCATGAATTTAATTATGAAAATTATTATTCTAATTATTTTGAACTTTTTAGGCAATATACTCATATATTATGGGTGACATAAATTATTGCGGTTAAGTAATTGGGCTATATTGATTGTTGAAAGCCCGAGTATATGCCTAAACAACCAACTTAACTCCATTCTAGAAAGCTTATTCAGAGCTTGACACCTAGACAAATTGCCAAAATCGATTTGGTCTAATTTAAGGTCCAAATTCTATCATTTTTCATTGACTTTGGGATCTTCAAATATCGTGAAACTTGTTTTAGGCTTCATACAAAGGACAAACAAGATGGTTTAAAATCAATTCAACCTTTTAGGATATTGCCAACTATTCAAGGAATTTTTTTCTCTTTAAACTTAATTATAAATAACCGTTTGGGGCCTTTTACATCTTTGACATTTTATTTTCTTTCTAGAAACTTGACTAATGGCTTCATATAAAAGTCAAATAGAGACTACATGTAATCAATATTACCTTCAAGAAAGGTGACTATACAAAGCCTAATATTATTTGTCCAAATGCTCTCTAATTTTAACAAAATTAAAGATTAAAATCATGTTTGTTTTATAATATTAGCAGTCATTCATGCATCCTCTGAGATAGCATGACATCAAAGTTGTTGACATTTATTTACTTACTCTTATGCATGATTAAGTGATTTCACTTGCTAAGAAGATCACTTGGGTTATTAGCAACTTACGATTGTGAGCCCACTTATCGTGGGACTAATTGTAAAGGTGTTTTTTAGTTTGATTGATGTGTCCAGTTCAATTGATTTTTGTTGGGTAAATTGCATTAGTAGTGGATATACCTTATCGGTATGATGCTGACAATATAATCTATTCTCAGTGAAAGATAATTGGATTGAAGTCTTAATATTTCTTGTGCCTTATTGGTATATAAATGTTAGAGACATTTTGATTGTATAAGCCTTTTAATGTATAATGAGTTTTATCGGTTTATTGTAATTCAGGACCCTTAGGTAGGATTATAATGAACAATATTTTAAATATAATTGCATAAACTGAGTTATATTTTAGAGGAAACTTTGTTTTATAATTAATGTTTCCTAATTTAATTACTTCAACTCTTGTATTCCAGCAATTATCAATAGCAAAAAATTCTCAGTAGGATACATTATAATGACTTAAAAGACTCTAAAATATGTCATAGTAATTGTAATGATAGCCTTGGCCTAAGGGTGGATACACCTACTATGCTTAATATATATTCCACTGTCAATGAGATAACCTTTCTTGAATTACAACATCACCAAATTAGGGTGTGTGTGAAGGCATAAATAGAAATAGCAATGGAATATACATGGTTTGCTTGGGAAAAGGTTTAGTAACTTAATAAAACTTAAGAAGGGCCATGACCTTCCCTATTTGAGAACTCTCAAATTAAAAAAGTGTCTACCATCCGAGGAACACATTTTAAGCTCTTGTGATGCAGCCTCGCTATCACATTTTTTTTTCTTGGGAAATAACATACATTGTGGATATCTCTTGTCTTTGTTTAATGTTATAGCTAACTGCATAAATGGACAATTGATGAAACAATTAATATTGTTCCTTTAAAGGAAGAACTAAATGGAAATAGCAAAAGCTCTCACTGTGAATTGTTTAACTTTTAGATCCAGTAGTAAGTCAAAAGCAAGTTTGACGAAGACTAAAAGCATAAGTCCCAATCAGTGACAAGAAAAAATGATTATTTGATAACATTTGAGTTAACTATTTTGCACTTTATAAGGTAAGTGAATTTATTATTGAAATTGGATTATAAAATGGTATACTATTTCAGCTATCCCTCTAACTCTAGCTCTAGCTCATATGAACCCAATGTTGTTAGGAAATAAGTTGATGAATCAACTAAAGGACATTTAACACGATGTTGATTTTGAGTTTATATAGACTATATTTAGAACATTTCTTTACTAAAACCAAATACAAAAAAATAAGTAGAAGCCTTAGACTATTGAGATGGCAATGATAAAGGGAAATGAACTAATTACTCATATGCCTTCTTGACAATTCCCATTAATGACACTTTTAGAATTATTATAAAGGTAATTAGACCTTTAACTAGAGATACGAAAGCTTTAGTGACTGAACTTGTAAATTCATGGAATGAGCACATACTGTTCGAATTGAGGGATTCATCTTGGATTGAAACAAGTCTTTCAGGGCATTATTATCTTAAGTTTGACAAGGATATATGGAGTCATATCTTTAATTTCGTAATGTATGACATACTATTAGCTTGAGGTGGGATTAAGCTCTTTGTGATGTTAACCTTTTGGCGTTAACTTAATATGAAATATCTTAATTAGACCTTTTTATGGTTCTAGAACTTAGTCCTATTGTGACAATTTTTGTGGCTTTCTATTTTATCTTAAGGAGCTCCTATTGACTAAGCACTCATAAAATTCATTAGGCATTCTTGTTCCTTTAATGGAGCACCCATTTAGATAGGACTAAGATGGAAAGGAATTCCAGTTTCTGCCATTGTTAGTAGCTTTGTGAGAATTATGTTTTTTATAGGAGTTATATTGTGGTAAAGTGTTAAATAAACACTTGTAACTACATTAACTTGTGTATGCATCTTTATAATGTTTGGAGGAACTATTTAAGAAGTGTTAATGGGACGTTTATGGCTACCTCATATATATAAGTGGAAAGTGTGTCGTTTGTTTTGTGATAGTCATTTGTCGAGGAATGTGGTTAATGGAATGAATTTTTGTTATGCACATATTTTGAGACTTGACCATTTTTATTGCAACAATGATTCTGTTATTGGCTTCTCTCAAAATTACAAGAATTTTATTGCATCAAATATTTTGATTCTCAATTCTTGTTCATTAAAGAGAGAAGATTAGTGAATCTCATATTCATATTGAACATTTGGGTGATCCATATACTAAAAACTTACCTTTCAGAGTTTATAAAACTTATTACTCTTGGGTATTTTTTTAAAATTTTGATGTCTTGGTTTAGTGGGAGTTTGAATTATGTTCTTGAAAGATACTTTGATATATTTTGGCATTTATAACATTTGTTTCCCTATCAGATTCAATGTACTTAGTTGTGCCAAAATTTTGGATATAATTTTGAATTGAAACTTTGTCGACATTTATAACATTGTTGTCTCTATCGGATTCGATGTTCTTGATTCATTGTTTCATTTATGAATTTTCTCTTTGTATCAGACTCATGTGATTCACATCCTTAGCAAACATTTGCTTGCTAGTCAACTCTGATCAAAGACCATCCATAAGAGCTCATACGGGTCTTATTAAATTCTTGATGTTGCCTTGGTATAGTGGGAATATGAGTTGAGTCCTTAAGGGACTTTTGTTATGTAATTTGACATATTAAATGTTCATTCTGTTCAGATTTTGAAACTATGCGTGTGATCATATTAATATCATTTGTTTCCTTAATTCTAACAATATTATATTTCTGAACTTTGTATGATTTTCTATATATGTTGGTTGCTTAATTTTAATTGATATTTATTTAATTAATTATCCTAATAATTAATTAATGCTATCCAAGTGAGAGATTTTTAAAATATTTTGCATTATCATTAATTTATTATTAGTTCAATTTATTGGTTAATTAATTAAGTAACTAATTTTGACATAAACCAAAAATGGATCGAGTTTGAGTTAGTTATGAGTAATCAGTGATTGGTTGAATTATCTACAAGTCATTGGGTATAGGCCCCAACTTGTAGCCTAAATCTTATCGGTAGTTATCCTATCAGATTGCTGACTAAGAGAATAAAAGGAGGATTTTTTTCTAAGTCAATTTATAAATTATAATATCTAATTTTTAAATATAGAATTAAAGTAGTTGAGGAATTGTGGAATTATTATTTAAAATAAAAAAATATCTTATTTATTTAAAATCCCATATTTTTTGAACATGCTTTAACTCTCCAATTCTTATAGCTTACGATTTAAAGTCCTCTTTCTCTCTCAGTTTTTTACTAAGTATGCAAAAGAGATTTTTAAATAATGTAAATTGCTATCTCTATTACAAAATTTATGGTTATAATAAAGATATGCATTTTAGATAAGTTTTCTTTTTTCCATTGATTATTTATTTGTATTCATTATGATCTCCTAAATTTTTTACAAAAGTGCGAGCTAGTTCAAGGTTGAGATTCTCATGGGAGCCGGTCCAATTTCATCTGTCGTTGACAATAATATCAGTATTTGCGTGTGAAGCTTGCTGAATTTATTTGTTGAATATAATTTATAATGTTTAATTGTCTAAGACACATCTGGGTTGTTGGCGGAAGAAAAAAGATTTATCTGTGGTCTGATCCAACAAAAGATTTTCACACTAACAATATATGTGAAACATACGTGGGTATCAATAATCACAACTCATTAACGTAATTAAGCACAACTCAACCAAATAAAGCAGCACAATCCAATTGAACACCCAGCACTGATTAACAAGCAAAGAACAGAGATTGGAGTGTGCACTGATTACAATTTTTTTATTGATAAATAGTGCAAGTAAAATAAATAAAGGGCATATGTATTTGATTTAGATTTACAAGTTACCAAACGAATGGGATTTGATGACTAGAATCGGAGAAGCCACAATTCATCCTCTGGAAACTTTGAGCTAGAAAGAAGGAAACAAATTGTCAGTTAATGCAAAATATATACTTCCTCTTAAATCGGTATCTGACCGGTGACAACTCTAGAAAAAGAAATTTTTTTTTTGATTTCTTACTTATTATAAAATTATTATGTTAATTTATCATTTATTGAAATACTTAAAATAGTCACTCAATTATTAAAAATATCATTCTTGGTCCCCACATTTTAGTAAAATATAAAATTTGGTTCATTTATCAAATTTTAAACCATAAATTTAAAGGACTAAATTTAGTATTTTTTTGAAAATACAAATTAAGTATAACATTTTTTAATAAATGAGTGGTTATTTTTGACATTTTAATAAGTGAGGAGCTAAAATAATAATTTTGTAATAATTAAAAAATTAAAAAAATATTTTACTTGGCAATTCTGAATCCTCAATGTTTTTAATCTAGTCTCATGTTGCCCTGTCAGAGGAGATTATAAATGGTACTCCACCTTTCTCTCGGCTTTAATCATAAATAACTGTGAAGAAACTTCGACTCTTCGTCTAAGTTGAATCTGTTGTATTATGAAGTCTTCATGATGATTCTTCAGAAAAGCCAAAACAAACTAAAAAAATTTGAAGTCTAAACAGCCAACGGTTTTCGCTTTTCTTCATGTGCCGACACTTTATTTATGCCTTGGCCTGTGGCCTTTGGACCACCGATTTAAGCATCAAACCAGACATCAACTCTTTATTAATATATTTTTAAGTTTTGAGTCTTTTAACATCGACACATGACTACATTAATTCTTTGTTCGTTTTTATGCATGATTAGACTTTGACTCAATGCTACAGTTCAGTATTCTTGATATTTTCTCCTTTCCCATTTTCATTTGCCTGTTAGTCAAAAGGCTAAAGAATGAATGGTAGAGAAGTGCTAATGAAAAACAAGGTGGGTCACTAGACTGAGGAGGTTCTTTACCTCGTACATAAAATTATCATGGTGTTCACAGTTTTTGAAACTTATACCTTGTTGAATAGTTTACACACACACACACACACATATATGTATGTATAAACTTGATAAAAGAAGTTATATTATTTTTAAGTCTTTTAAGTTGGGCTTCTGTCATAAATCTCGTACGAAATATGAATACACTCTTAATTATTAAAATTTAACTTCTCTATAAGAACTTGGAATATAAGTATATAACGCTGATTCTCAATTATTAAAGTGTTTAAAGTTTGTCACTGAACTGAACATTTTAAATATGTTATTTGATGAGTATCAAATTTCGTTTTTCCCTAATCAATTATTAGATATAAAAAGGCTAGGAAACAGATAATTAATTGCAAGAATATATATAAAATGATGCCATTTTTGTTGTTACATATCATAATTTTACATATTAATTTATATCACAGTAATTTATTTAATATTTTAAGGTTTAACTTATGAAAATATTTCTTCAGATAAAAATGAGAAGAGAAAAAAAACTCACAAACATGAAAAGCAAATTAAATGCTGCGGTTAGAAATTTATGCATCGGTTTCCCATATTCCAAGCTCCAAGTTGACGGCTGATTTTCCTGAAAATCAGTTTCGAATATTTTGTTCATGACATGTCATTCGTAGCAAACAATATAATTTACTTTCTCTAATTGGCAATTCATATAATTTGTTGTTAATGAATAAAGTGTGCTTAATTTGATTAACCTAACGCATACTATATCGTGATTAAGATTGAATATTCCTTATTGAAACAGATAAGAAAATCTGGACACAAACCCGAAAGGTGGAAGTTTTCCTTGCAACTCAAAGAAGATTCACAGAATATGACATCCAACATTTATTTAAATCAAAAGTAAAAGTTAAAATACTATTAATTCGTCTCCATGATTTTTAATGGCTTTTGCTAAGGTTTGATCAATGCATATGAGTTTTATGATGGTCGATGAAAATATCACATAAATTACTATCATAAATGAAACAACGACACTATTCATTAACATTTGTAAAAGTTATCATAATGACATGTTCTTGCGATAGTTAAATAATCCTGCTAATGTCATTGTAAAAATATGTTATTGCGACGATCTAAAAAATTGTCACAGTGCCATAGTTTTGTCATAGTTTGTTTGACCGTCATAGTAAAATATGATTGCAATGGTAAAAAAAACTGTCTTAATATCTTATCTTTGCAACAATCTATTTAAATCATTGTCAATATATGTAAATTCTTTTGGCAGTAGTTTAAAGCACCCTTGATAGGTATTTTTTTTCAAAATATTTTGCCTTAATTGTTTGTGTGAATTTTTTTAAAACCAATATCTTGTAAATATAAAAAAATTTATCATCAATCACAACAACACAATCTGGAATTCAAGTAAGCCAACAATGCCACATTATAAATACTAAGTTACAAAGTCTAACATCAAATAATGGTCAAGTTTAAACATACTAAATACTTAGAAAGTCTAACAACAAATAGTAGTCAAGTTTTAATATAATTTAGAAGTTGTCCTAACTAGCTCATTATTTCTGCTGAAAGGACTTAACTAATGATTTGAAAGCAGGTTTGCACTGCCTTGATCATTAGTTACCTAAAAATTGAGGATAATGTATCATGGGCAATAAATTGAATAATAAAAATAAAATAACATTACAACATATAACTTATACAAAATAAAAAGTTTAGACTAATAAGCCATGAGATAGTATTAATGCAAAATCCGATGGCAAATCTCCGTGGACATTTCTAAGGAGAAAAGCCATGAAGGCATTTGTGCGTTATTGTTTTGCTAATACCTTAGCAAGTTGAGCTCTTTGTTGTGCATCTTATATGTCTCTTTTTGTCATCTCAGCCCCAAGAGATGCAACTTTATTCATTCTTGTATTCAAAAGGATTTAACTTCCATTTTTGGTAACTAATAGGTAACTTATTGAAGTCTTTCACAATACTTAAAAAAAAAATATCCAACAATCTACCTCCTTCTTCATTGGGCTAGTTGCTAAAATTATATGATACAATCACCCTTTCACCCCTTAGTCGAGACCAAATGTCATACACTGTTAAATGCTTGCTCTTTTTTTACCATTCCAATTTAAAATTTTAAGTTAGTGTATGGATATAAAAAAACTAAAATCACATTGAATCTCATTATTCAACTCTAATATCATAGATGTAACTTTGTCACTTATTCCGCAAAAATATTTGATATGATGCAACTTCACTAAAAAAAGATAGCTTTGAATCCTTCTAAGTATTTAGGGGTATTTTGAGGTTTGACAATCTAAGACTTATCCATTTCTGAAAAAATAAAAACAATAAAGCTATCATTCAAAGAAAATAATGTTTGCAACTTTAACTATATTCAAAGACAACCAAATTGAAGTCATTTACTAAACAATTTCTTATACATTTCAAAACAAATCAAACATTACATTATTTAAAGATCAATCTAATTAATACCTATTTAATAACTATACATAAATTACTAATAATAGAACAATGCATGTGGCTAACTTCCATCCAACATATTAACGAAGACATAGTAACACAAAACCAAAAAAAAAAAAGAAAAAGACATATTTCATCTCATATTCAGCATTGAACTAACATATTTTATCTTAAATTCAACATTGAACTAACAAAACAATATCAATAAAGAAAAACCATACAAACACTATGTTATAATAATAATTATTTAAACTAAAAAATATTTTTAAAAAAAACTCACTAGTGATAGTAGTGACGAATAAGAAAAGACTGGCAATGGAAGAACATTAAGGGGAGTGAACAGAGTTCGCACAAACGCACAAATAATTGACCAAAACAGCTGTTAACGGTGGCGAATCAAGCTAGACGTAACTAACAGCGACCCACGAGGTGAGGTAAGTGACTAATGATGAGCTATTGGTGGCAATGATGGACTAACAGCAAGTTGCAACAAAGGGAACCTGATACATCTTGTTCCAAAACTATAGTTTTGAGATTTCTTTAAAATCTCATATCATATTTAAATCCCTTAATGACAGTTAGGCAGCGACTGTCATTAGGACAAGGCTTAATGATGATCAACCAAGACTGCCATTAAGCCCTCATAGAGTGACCTGCATGAGATCCATCATGCAAGTATTCATGATGACCATAATGGTCGCCGTTTGAACATTTCCTAACAAAGGTTTTTTATGGACCATACAAGCATGAAAGGCCCACTTATGCTAGTATTAACAATAGCCCAAGTTAGGTTGTTGTTAAAGTAGGATTTAATGACAGTCTATTAAGGGCCCGCAGAAGCCCTTACAACAAGCTAACTTAGGCTTTCGTTAGAGAAGGATCATCGTTAGGCCCAACCTTCATAAGCACAAGGGAGACTCGTGCAAGTCCTAGCGACGATCCAAGTTAGGCTGTCATTAGAGTAGGCTTAATGGTATAACTTGAGTTATAGTTAGAGCAAACCATAACGACAGACCTATATGGACCATTGTTAGGCCCACCAAATTGTGGCCTATTGTCTTCATGATAGATCTTTCTTACTATCATAAGGATTTTATATTACGATGGCCAATAAGTTGTCCATTGTAAGGTTTAATTGTAATGACCCAATTAATGGGAGTTAATGGGATAAACTATAATTAATAAATTAGTTAATGAAAAATTAGAGGAGAGAAAATTTTCAAGGAAATTGGACTAAGGTATAATATTTTATTAAGTGAAATCATACACTGAAATTGAGGTTGGCTTAGTGGTTAGGCTCCATGTGCATATTCCTTCTCTAACGTGAAAAGACAAAAATGCCCCTAGCCATTTTATCTCTTCTTCCCTAGTACTCCTTCGAATAGAGGTAGTAAAGGAGTTGAACTTTTGAGCATCATCGGAGCTGCCTATTGCCTCACCAGAGCTACCCATCACCTCCCCGTAGGAGTTGCAGGCTAGAAAATAGCCATTTTCCTACGAGAGGGGCGCAATTTCTGTCTAAAAGAAGTTGAGCATCGTAAGGCCGCCAGAGCTTCAATAAGCCTCCTTTCCATCATCTATTAGGTGGGTTTTACTCTTCACCTCTTTGACGTCATTTTCCAACTAATTTTGAGCTCCATTGACCGGCGATGCTACAGGTTTTTCAACGAGTTGTATAGGGTCTCTGATTTCAAGCTTTCTCGGCCATTTTGCTTGGATTGGGTGAGTTTTGAGTCAAATTTCGTTATGCATTGTTAATTCTAGCTTATTTCTGGCCATAATTCGTTGATAATTGCATGGAATTTGAATTTAGAATGGAAACCCCTAATTTGGCCGAGATTTAGGGTTCTTAGGGACCAAATTAAAAATTTTGGGACTTAAGGGGTAATTAGTAGCTTCAAGACAACATTTGGGATATTTAGAAATTGTTGATCGGTTAGGAATAATGATTTGGAATTAATTCATATTTTTCTTGAATTTTTGCAAGTATTGGAATGCTTTAAGGAGATTAGAAATGTGTAAACATGAACTATGGTCTAAGTAAGCTAGAAGAAGCAAATTATGGAGGTTATAAAAAGACAAAGGAATGAGAATTGAATGGGTGAGAATGGAAAAATTCATAGTTGCTTGATAATATGCCTAAGAAGGAAATTTGGTTGGGTGAGGTGATTGGGACTTGGTTTTTCCATTGTGGTAAGCCTTTTAGAAGTAGGACTATTTAATGTTAAATCATATGCTAGGAGATGATTTCTTATAGTTATACTTAATGCTAAAAATTGGTTGAGGGAAGGGGGAGAGGAATAATTTCTTTCTTTTCGGTTGGCGTAGGTAGCTCTTAAGGATGAAACGGTCACCCAAGGAAAGGCATTGGGTCGCTGGAAATTAATGGCACTCAGGTGCGCAGATAGCACTCCCCAATACTTTTCGTATATACTTCACTTTTCATTGTTTGGAAATGTTTTATAATTACCATTTTAAATTTTGCCATGACTATATTTTATCAGAATTAAAATTATGAGTAGATGAAATCCCTTGATATGTTAGATGACATCAGGTACAGTTTTGAAAATGACTTTTGAGAAACCTCATGCGTACGGTTATGAATAACCACCGAGTAAACCATTATTACAATACAAATTGATTTCATGCATACTTGCTATATTTCCCTATACATGCTTGTTTTAATCTCACTACCATTGGAAGGACAAGTTAGGACACTAGCTGCCAACAGCAGTACTGTTGGCCCTTGGTGCACCTAAGTAATTACCCAACTAGCAGGGTTAATGATGGTGCTGGCCTCGTGTGATGGTCATCACATGTGGACCGATGAATGATAAATTTTCATGAGTTATGATCTCATGCCTGTTAGTTATTTGCCCTCGAAGATTGTGTGTCCTTGCTTATTGTGATTTACCCTTGTGGCTGTGTGCCATATCGGATTAGTCCATAGTAGTCCTTCCCCTTAAATGATATTAAAAAACTCATTGATTTTCTTGTGCAAGGCATCTTAAAATTTAATATTTTGAAATATGCATTAATTAGCTAGTGAGTTTTTTGTAACAGTGTTTACTTGTAATTTAAATGTTATTCCATTTCATTCAAATCTTAATCATGTTTGATTGCAATTTATATTTGAAATCTTATTACTAATTTTGGGGTGCTATCTACCGAAAAAATTTTGTCTCAAATAGGGAGGCTGGTGAATTCCTAGAGGCAGTGAAGCAATGATAGGAATTCTTTTAATGAGCTCGCTAGGGATTTATGGGATCTAGTTTTGATTATTTAGATGTACATGGCTCATTCTTTTTAGGATGTTTGTAGTTAGAGTGATAGTCATTGTTTTGTTATTCTAGGATTGTATAGTGACCATAGTGAACTTTTCCCATTGTTGTAAATTGATCTAAACTATATTGGGTTGTTCTGGTGAGTGCGGAACTCTCTTATATATATATATTTGTTGTCTAACAGGATATTGTAAAAATTTTGGGATGTCTTATTTATTGGGGAGGTTCTGCCAAAATTTCTATAAAACTCTTTATTTTGTATAAACTGCTTATTTTTATGAAAAAAACAAAATTATTATGTATGTCATGGAAATTTGCATAAATATTGATATAATATTGAATTTCCATCCAGTGTAAGCTAGGAAGTTTGAGGATTTTTCTTGTGTATTGTGTCAGTTATACTTCAAAAATTTTGGGGTGTGACATTATTGACAGTTGAAATGATCGTCATAGTGTTTGTGCTTTGCAACGGTTGTTAACGACCATTGCAATGAATCCATCACAAAGTATGTATTTTTTTTTGGTTGTGCCTTCTGCTGGCCATTTATTTAATAATGAAAATAAAGGAAACAGTTGCAAGGAGACCCCTCCATGTGCTTAGGCATTTATAACAGGTGAGTGCTGAAGAAGAGCAGAGACGTAGACTTCTGGACATTTACTTAAATATTATTGGACCATGAAAATTAGACGTCATCTTAAATTGTTTCTCATTCTGCAATAGCTATTCTAATTCCTTTTTGTTTTTTTTTTCTCCAGTAAAAGGTTGAAATTGAGTATCATATATTTTGCATCACCTCTACTTTTCATTCACTGATTGTGTGTATATTCTATGAAACCATTATACGTGAAGGATAAGAAATATATGTGACGAAGTCAACTAACAAAAATATTACAATTGTTGAGGATCGGATATATATATATATATATATATATATTAATGTGGCAACAATAAAAAAGATAAGAGTTAGGATAAGAGAAGATACATTTTTCATGTTTAATAATGCAATGGGCCTTTCTTATATCCCATGAACACACAAGAGGAGAGATTAACTATGACTCCGATGACGTTGAGAACTTAATATGATCCGTTCAGCTATATTACTTAAAAAGCAATTTGTTATTACCAAAGTCCTATGTTTTAAAGACTTGTCATGGGTCGAGGTTTTTTCTAAAAAAAAATCAAAGAATACAATTAGTCAAAACTACTTAATTCGAATGACAAATAGAGTTAATTACATTATTTAAAACAGCGTAACTATTTACAACAACTTGTTGCTTCGATATATTATTCTTTCACTGAAACTAATTATAATTTATTTTTTCTTAATTTAAATTCAAGGGTATAGATCAGATTATAAATTTTGTTATTCGCTTACATACAAGAAATATTACCGACAAAATATTTTCTGAACTCTTTATCACCTAAAAGCTTTTATGTACGAAGTTTCACATAATTCCCATTTATGTAGGGCCATGTAGAGTCCATTTTGGTCAACATCAAGTAATGCTTGAAAGCTTCCAAATGAATCAATCCGATGCTGAAACTCATCGTCAAGAATTTTATTGCCTAAAAGGTCATACATACATGCTTTGTATGTTAACTTCTTCAGTCACCATCATAAAAAGCATATATATAATGCAAATAGTTGGATTAGACTAAATAAGTAAAAAAACACATTGAATAATATTTATCAAATGTTATATAAGCCACCATGTTTGAAAAGATAGTTATTATTAATTTAAATGACAAGGCTAATCAAAAATTGGTTAACATCCTACGTTAAGTAAGCAGTCAGAGACTTGTGCCAACCACTAATGATGTGATTTCGTGTTGAGGTGGTAGATCAAAGGTCTATTTCAGAGCCTAAAACTGACAATTAGAGGATCAACTTCACCTTTTTTAATTATCATGTCACTGGGAATAGTATTGATTAAATTAATCTCATTGTTAAATTACTTACAATATTATTGATAGCTGCACAAGAAGAGTTAGGAAAACACAACAGAAAATAAAAACGATTCCTGCATTCGAGATGAGACAGAGAAAATTCATCAACGATACCCCAAGACTTCCATGTACGCGAAATATAACAAAGCCTGTCTAACTAACTCTACCCTCTTTCCAGTATTATTCTATCACGTAATTTATTCCTTCAACAGATCATTCCATATAGAAATCACCTATCCACCTTGGAACTTTCTTCTGCCTTCTACTATACTCCGAGTTTGGATCCTCCCTAGTAGTATTGGAGAGGATTTTCTCTCTGGTAGTAAGAGTGGGAGAGCCCTCAATTTTTTATAAGATAGATTTTTAAAAATATATAAAATAATTATTTTTTTAAAAAATAATATATTAAAGAAATAAAAAAACTAAATTGATTTGAATATTTTACTGTTTATTCTATATATCGTAAAATCTATTATTTTTTAATTAAATATTATTTTGTATAAAAAAATTTTAAAACATTAATATATTTTTATTTATAAAAATAATTGTTTTATATTTTAAAAAATATTTTTTATGAAAAGTTAAAAGACCATTAAATTTAAATCCAATAACTATCTCCGAGAATATCCCCTCCGATCCGAACTCACTATACTCCCCCTTGGGCTCGTTCTTAATGCAGACAGGTTCCTTCACTTCCTTTGGTGAGCTATGGTCATGAGTTGGACTACTACCAATTATTCTACAGTCAATTATCAATTCTGTCATTGTCCAGCAAATATTGGTAACACTGAGATTAATAGAGTTTTTTAATTTTTATTTTTATTTACAGTCATACACTTAAAGACGAAGTTGGATCCTAAATGTGGAAACAGATAAAAAAGAGGGTTGAAATTTGGTATGAAAATCTTCTTTTATCGTGGTCTATGGTCTAATCTTCATCCTATATCTAGATGTAGTTGATCTTCGTATTGTAATAAAAAGGTTTTGTAATTAATTAAGGAATCTGGGAAAGGAAAAGTATTCTACTCAATAAGAAGGCATACCTAATTACCTATGAAGATAAAGTAGTCCTTTTAAGCTTCTTAATGGTCTAGCAAGGCATATGAGTTACGAAAAATAAATAGTTTTTTAAGTAATAGTAAAAGTATTATCTTTTGCACAGTAAGGAAAAAGAAATAACATTGGAATTTCTCTTTGAAAGTAGAAGCATAAGCTGAAATTTTTTTTTAACACAAAAGTATGTACCCTCACTCAAACATTAGGACTTTTTTTCATACTTCTTTCAAATACATGGCCTTGTATTAAGAAATGTTTTTAACAATATTTGTTACATATAGTAATTTTAAGGAAAAAATTATATCAAATGATTTTGCTAAATAAACACAAAATATTCTTTCTTATTGTGTTTTTTAAAATAAATTTTTGTATGAAAAATAATTTTAAAATAAAGAAAAATTCACAATAATTCTAAACAATATGAATTAGGAAGTTTTTGGTTGAAAATTGCGTTCAACAGAAGCAAAGTATACATAGAAAGGGCTTTATAGGATGTAGGAACCTATTTAATCCGTAAGCATAAACAGGCTGGCATTATATTGAAATAGCAAATAATTATTAGGGTATGATACAGTACGATACAACCTTTAACGGATTTCTCAATGTTTTAAAATATTTTTTATGGTTATTTTTACCATACCGGGTAATGCAATTTTTGATATGTCTGCATAATTTTCAGTCGTTGGCCATGGAACTAGTAAGAAAGCCAAGCCAACAACAAACTCAGTCAAGTATTGGCCACCCCCCACCAATTAAAAAAAACCCTAATTCTTTCAAATGACGACCCCAACACCATAATTAAGAGTCCAACATTAATTAAGCACCACCTGCTACCATTTCACACTTCAAAACACTTGTCTCATTTCTTGTCTACCAAAAACATCCCGATCCATTTTGAATATATCCATGCACAACCTTTGGCATTCTACATAAATTTATACAACCTTTAGTATTTTATATAAATGTATACAACTTTTAGCATTCCAACCTTTGGCATTATCTATAAATGTGAAGACAACTTTTGACATTATAACCTTAAGGTCCTCTAGCCTATAAATAGAAGCATTTATGTGATGTATTGACAACACTCATAAGTTGAGTAAAGAAGCATTTTTTTCCCCTACATTTCTCTCTATCTCTTTCAAGTATCTTATTCATAAAAATACTCTTTTTTACATATTTTATAACACGTTATCAGTATAAATTTCCTCCAATATGAGTTTTGGATAATTGAGATATTATTCAAAATATATGAAATCATTTCACCTTCTGTCCTTACATGCTCATGATCCACCATATTCATAATACATTATCTTTTTTTTCATATTTAAATAAAATGATAAACATTCTTATGTTCTAATAAATTCTATTTTGCATATGTTTATCTCTTAATACAAGTATAATCATATATTAATGAATATATGTTGTTTATATATAAAAGTGCATAATTTCTACTATATATACATAAATTGAATATATCTTATTATTTATTTATGACCTTTTGTTCTCTTTACCATGAGAATTGGATGAATATATTTGTTGTTCTAAGTTAAACTTGCCCTATAATATCATATGTATTAGTTTTGAAAGCATGTTTATCTAACAGAGATATATATAACTCATACCTGCAAGTTTCATCTATGATTATATAGTTACAATATATATGGTGTTTAATATTTGTTTAAATTACTATTAATATTGTGTACTTATTAAATCAATCATGATAAAATAGTTGTTATTATATTGAATATATTTTGCATATGGAAATCATATCTCCTAATGAATTTATTGTTTTCTTATATTACTTATCATGGCAAATCTCGCAAAACTTGAATTTGTAATCCTTGACATATCTGGCAAAAACTATTTGTCATGGACATTTGATGCCGAAATGCATTTGAATGCTCTGGGTCTTGAAGAGACAATAAAAGAAGGAAATGAAGCATCAAGCCAAGAATGTGTTAAGGCTATGATTTTCATATGCCATTGTTTGGATGATGGATTGAAAAATGAATTCCTCACTATAAAAGATTTCCTTGTTATGTAGCAAAGTTTGAAAGAGAGATATGATCATTTAAATATAGTCATTCTCCCAAAAGCTCAATATAATTGGATGCACTTGCGATTGCAAGATTTTAAATTAGTTAGTGAATATAACCTTACAATGTTTAAAATTAGCTCTCAATTGAAGCTATACAGAGAAAATATTACTGATGATGATATGTTAGAGAAAACATTCTCTACTTTTCATGCCTCGAACATGCTTCTACAGCAGCAATATCGAGAACAAGGATTTAAAAAATATTCTGACTTGATATCATGTCTTCTTGTGGCTGAGTAAAATAATGTGAATATGGTAACATATATTAATCGTAATCATGGGCATGGCCACGGTTGTGGACGAGGTTAAGGACGATATAACTTTAACCAACGTCGTGGTCATGGTAATGAAAAGTCACAAGGCAAGGGAAGGCACTATTAAATAAGGATGTTAAGAATTTGAAAATTCATGTTATATATGTGGCATGAAAGGGCATTGGTCATATACTTATTTTACGGCTAAACATTTTATTGAACTTTATCAAACTTCCTTGAAGGAAAAGAAAAAAGCTATAGAGGCAAATTTTACCAATCAAGATGATGATGACCTCTTTGTTAAGCCCTTAGGGATAACACATTTGGATGTTACATACTTCTTTGACTTGGTATAGGACAATGTCAATACTTCTTTTGATGTTAATTTATGTTTAAAGTTACTTTCTTTTAATGTATTGCAATTTATGTGTCTTTTCTTTTAATTTTTTAGATTGTTATCTTTTATGTAACCCAAGAACTTATTATATCTATTTTTGTTTTACGAGACAAAAAAAACGTTGATAAAGACATATGCTTAACTGATTATGCAACAACGCATACCATACTTAGAAGTGTGAAATATTTCTCAACTTTTATTAAAAAAGAGGAAAAAGTGAATAAATATCAGGCATAGTTAATATAATTGAGGGCTTCAGAAGAGCCACTTATTATTTATCTAATGGAATAAAATTTGTTCTAAAAGAAGATTTGTTGTTAACTAAATTAAGAAGAAATCTTTTAAGTTTCAAAGATATGTGCCTTAATGGTTTTCACATTGAGACAGTAAAAGAAAGTGATAAGGAGTATCTCCATGTTACTTTGGTTGTCTCAGGAGAAAAACGTATATTAGAAAGGTTGCCTGCATTATTTTTCAACTTGTGCTACACAAGTATTAGTACAATTAAAGCATATGTTGTAGTGAACTAGAAGTTTACTAATTCAAAAAATACATTTATAATTTGACATGACCAGTTACGCCATCCCGGTTCAATAATGATGCAAAGAATTATAGAGAACTTAAATGGACATCCGTTAAAGCACCAAAAGATTCTTTTATCAAATGAATTCCCTTATGCTGCATGTTCTTAAAGAAAATTGATTATGAGGCCATCACTAGCAAAAGTTAGGATTGAATCTCCTACCTTTCTTAAGCGCATTCATGGAGACATATGTAAACCTGTAGCTCCACCTTGTGGATCATTTATATACTTTATAATATTGGTAGATGTATATACTAGATGGTCACATGTTTGTCTATTATCAATGTGTAATATGGCATTTGCAAGATTACTTGCCTAAATAATAAAATTGCAAGCTTAATTTCCTTATTATCCTATCAAGATAATTCGTCTTGATAATACTGTTGAATTTACATTATAAGCTTTTAAAGACTATTGTATGACAAGTAGGATAAGTGTGAAGCATCCCATTGTTCATATACACACACAAAATGGTCTTGCAAAATTATTCATTAAATGCCTTCAGTTAATTGCTAGACTATTACTTATAAGAGCAAAACTCCTTATTAGTGCATGGGAACATGTCATTTTACATGTTGTAGCACTTGTATGCATTAAGCCAACATTGTATCATAAGTTCTGCCCTATGCAATTAACTTTAGGTCAGGAGCTGAATATTTCTCATTTAAGGATTTTTTGGTGCACAGTTTATGTTTCAATTGCTTTACCACATCACACCAAAATAGGTCATCAACAAAGGTTAAGAATATATGTTTGTGGAAAAACAAATTACATGGAATGCACAATTATTGCACCAATTTGATCTTAAGACAAACCAATGTGAACTCAAAGTTCAATGAATAATTCATTTGCAAAATATTACAAATCAATAGCCAGATGCATTCACTGACCCAAGAAGTCACATATTTGAGCTGAAAATGCTCTAATTCGTATTGAGGCCCTTGAAGGACAACCAAATACTATAGCAAATCAGCATAAAGCACGTCTGAAGTGTGGTAGACTAATAAGTTCCAAAGATAAGAATCCTAGAAAAAGAAAAGGAGCAAATAAACAAAAAGATCAGATTGAGGAAATAGATATGTCAAATGATAAAGTAGGCATAACTAATCAAAAATTTCCAAAAGAGATTCAAGTACTTAAAAGTGAAGAGAATAATGAGATTTCAATAAGTTATGTCGATACTAGAACAATATAGAATTGATTTGAAACTATTGTCGACAACATTTTAAAATATAATATAGCACTAGAAATTGTAAATGAACATAAGGACCATGAACCAAAATCTGTCGAAGAATGTTGACGTAGAAAAGATTGGTCAAATTGGAAAGATGTGCTCCAAGTTGAATTAAACTCGCTTGCAAAGCGTGAAGTTTTTATACCTGTAGTCCAAACGCCTAATGGTATAAAACTAGTTAGGTACAAATGGGTCTTTACTCAAAAAAGAAATGAGAAAAATGATCTTGTGATATATAAAGTACGACTTGTGGCACAAGATTTTTTATAAAGACCAAGAATTGATTATAAGGAGACTTACTCTATTGCAGTTGATGCAATCACCTTTATATATTTAATTAGTATGGCTGCTTATAAAAGGCTTGATATGTACCTAATAGATGTTGTTACAACCTACTTATATAGATTACTTGATAATGATATATATATATATATATATATATGAAAATCCCTGAAGGATTTAATATACCTTAAGCATATAATTTGAGTGACTGAGGAATATACTCAATTAAATTACAAAGATCTGTATATGGATTAAAATAATTTGGACACATGTGGTACAATCGCCTTAATGAGTATCTACTACAAAATGGATACAAAATTGATTATATTTGTCCAGTTAGTGTTTCACCATGAACAATTATTGAAAACTCCTTAACCTAAATATTTTTACACAAACCATTCAAGATCTAATATGCAAATGGCCCATATTCTGCTCTCTTCTAAATGTGAAAGAGTGAGAGAAATGCACAATCCAATTTAATCCTTCTTAGTACATGGTTTCACCTTATGTTAGAGCTCCCTTCACTAACACCTATAACAAACTTTCTCACTATTATAACAAATTATAGTTGAAAGGAAAAGACTTTCTTGTCCTTCCTAAAACACATACAATGACTAAACTACCATTTTATACATTCTGCTCCTTAACCAGTTAAGCATTGTATTACACAAGGTTTCATTTTGTTTGTTTAGGGTTTTCTTGAATATTTGTCTTAGTATTATAGCAACAAAGCTCATGCTATGACGACTTAAGAACTATCCACACCACTAATCTATGCTTCTTCTATCTCTTTTTCAAACTTTCAACAATTCCCTCTATTTGCTCTCTCTCTCTCTCTCTGCTATGTGTTGTCAAGTTAGATCGTCACAAATATTTACTTTGGTAATCCCTTATTCTGCCATTATTTGATTCAACAAGCTCGATGGCTTTCTTGATGGCACAAAGCCATGCCCATCGTAATTCCTTGCCGAAGATGTAGGCAAAAAGAAGGTTAACTCTGATAATGAAGAAGGTGAACCCCCTTTGCCCTTCGATTTGCCCAATTCATCTCCCACCAAAAGAGAGGGTGGTGACATAGGAGGAAAAGATGGTGCCTTTGGGGTGGAGGAAGCAATGGAGAATTTGAATGAGGGATTCTAAGGGGATAAACCATGGAAGAAGAGAAATACATCGAATGTAATAGACCCTCTGTGAAGGGCCCCAAAATCACTTGGATTTTTTATCATCCTCAGCTTCTTTAATAACTATACCACCACAAGCAGTTCAACCTCAGCCTTAAGTTGCAGGTTAAGTTGCTAACTGTTTGACCAAAGCTTCACCTCAACCTCACTTGATGTAATTCTTTCACCCACAGGCTTAAGAGGGGTTGTTAAAGCACAAACTCATTTGTATGAAAATTAGTGTATAATTCAGTTATTTGTTATGTGTTAGTTGTAGCAGTTGACACATGATTTAGTTGTGATGTGGTTAGTTAGGTTAAAGTGAGTTCGGGTTCGTCGCCTTTAACAGTATAAAATAGCTCTAAGCCTGCAAATTATTCACTCTATTTAATAGCTATTTACGTTACCTAATTACATCATTTATTATAATTTGTCAACTAGCTAAAGGATACCTTTCTTCTTAATTTCTTATACTTTAAGCTTCACAACGAAAATATTCTGTTTATTTTATATTAATTTGTCTATAAAAAATTTTTACCAGAAAATTCAAAACTCAATAACTGATTGGCATATCTATATATGTTTGACATCTTAAACTGAGTTTTTTTTTTAATTCATTTAACTACTAGCAATTTTAGTGAGCTCTGTATTTGCACCGATAACTACCGGAGTGTGTGTGTGTATATATATATATATATATACATATAGTTTTTTTCTCTTGGTTTCTTTTCTTCCTTTTCAATTGATTTTACATTTCTCGATCTCCATCGTAAAAATATATTTATTTTGTTATCTTAAACTGTATAGTTTTAGCGAATAATAAACTTAATTTTCATTTCTTTTTATTTCTAAAATCATATAAATTTATCTTAAAGTTTTTACATGAAAAAAAATTTTTTGGTTGAAACTTATTTATATGCAATCATAACAAAATACAAAATATTATGAGCAAATATTGAAATAAATCAAAGCACACAAATATTCTTATAATAATTTAATTTCAAAACTAATTTTTTGTCTAAAATATATGTTAATAAATATAAATAATGCCATCAATTAGATAAAATTTCTGAATAAAATAAATCGTTAATTTCAACAAATAAGAAATAATATTGAACTAAAGAAAGTAATCATCCTTAAAGATATTTTTTCTTTTTTTTTTCTTTTTTTTTTTTAATTTAAAGGGGTTGTGTGTATTTTTAAAATATATAAGAGGCAGTTTAATTTGATCATCTCATAAAAAATAATAATTTATCCTTTTGTTTTTTTAATTGAGTCAGTGAATCACAATATGTATGATTTTCTCCACTACAATATTTGGATTTGAAAAGGAATTCGGGGTCTAACATATTTTATAAGAAATTGAATAATGCAATGTATCTATCTATGATCTTCATGATGTATGAGAATCATTGAATCTAGATGCCAATGCGATTTGGTTTTGCGCTGAATTTATTTTTATGTTCATGAGTTTTCTTTTTTCCTTTTTCTAATTTCAAAACATGGAGATACGAACAAAATATATTTTTAGTTTTTTATTTATTATAAAATTATCATTTTAGCTATTTATTTATTAAAATATTTAAAATGACCTCCTATTTATTAAAAAATATTATATTTGATATTTCACTTGTTAAAAAATGTTAAATTTAGTTTGTTAAATTTATGATTTATGATTTGACTAAAGGATTAAATTTGATAATTTTTTTTTAAATTAAGGGATCAAGTTTGATATTTTTTAATAATTGATGAACTATTTTAAATATTTTAATGAGTAATAAATTAAAATAATAATTTTATTATAAGTAAAAGACAAAAAAAAAAAGCAACGCACCTGCTATGAACATCAAGCTAGCTTTTTGGTTTTCAGAAATGGTGTGATTCGAAGACCATCCTCTCTTAATTTTAAACTTGCATTAGTTATTGCCTTTTAAGAAGACCGAGCCTGCAATCACATTTAATGAAATTTTAAATAGCAGAAATCAAAAAGTTCGCGGCATGTCATGTTCTACGATCATTTTTATTCTGCCATATCTTTATTAGACGGTCTTTTTATTTTCCAATTCTTTTTAATTTTAACCATGATTAATCTACTAAAGTTCATAATTTTGAATTTCTCAATAAGTATTTTACTTTGCCTTGGTTTCTTTCTTTTCAAGGAAAAACTATACTTTTGGTCTCTATCAATATTTAATTTAGTCTGTACAGTTTTAAAATTTATAATTAAATCCTTATAATGTGTAAAAATTTTAATTTAGTCCTTACTTTTAAAAATATGCAAGTGTTTATACAATTAATTATATATTATCTTTTTTCTGCCAAAATAATTATATATTATCTTAATAATTTGAATATGTATAATTTAGACTATTAATAAAAATAAAAGTAATAATCAATTAAAATTAACTTACATATATAATAAATTATTGAAAAAAAAATATAGGGACTAAATTATAAATCATTTAAATTAGAAGAACTTAATTATAAATTTATAAAATATAAAAATTAAATTAAAAATTAAGTGAAGTTACAATGACAAAAAATTATATTTCTTTT
This sequence comes from Delonix regia, assembly GCA_037074485.1. Lineage (NCBI taxonomy): Eukaryota > Viridiplantae > Streptophyta > Magnoliopsida > Fabales > Fabaceae > Delonix > Delonix regia. The sequence goes on along the minus strand of CM073456.1, from coordinate 11,979,959 downwards.
TTTTTTCTCTCTCTGTGATGCCTAACAAAGGTTTACTCTTTAAAAGCTAAGTTGGTCCATAGTCATTATGGGCCAAAATGACCACCCAAGAAGTGGAAATTCGTGCCATTTCATACCGACAAAAACGAGAATTCTTACTTCTGTTTGTAGCCCAAACGACAACTCAGACATGCAAATTATATATTACTCTTAGTTTTTTTTTTTTTTTTGGTTGTTATATTCGTGTTCTTATTCATGGACTCAGATAGAATGTGACAATAACAATTATTCTTTATTTTAAAATTAATATATTTGATTTATCCAAGAAAGAAAAATCCATCAAACATCTTCAAATATTCTTCTTTTAATAAACTTTATGCTTTTTTATTTTTGGTCTGACCTTAGATGTTAATGCTTGCCCTACACTAAGGCGTACATTCTTTTACTAAAATTTTCGATGAATCAGCTAGTTGTTGACTAAATATTGGGATGGATTGGAATAAATCTGCACATAAATATTTAGGGATAGGGTGAGGTCAAATCATGTATTTGGTAATAATGTGATGTACAGTATGATTTATATTCGTTAATTTGGCGGATAAGTTAGATAATTTTTTATTAACTAAATATTGAGAGAATTATAATTTATGCTTAATGTAATCTTTGTAGACATGTAAATTTTAAATTTTTAAGAAGTATTTACAAGTAATTATGATTGAATATGAGAATTACTTGATTAGTAAAGAAATCTAAATGATTTAACTACAAATATATCATAATTAATCTTAGTTCAGATTCGCACAGAATTGCAACAAGTGAAGTCTGAGGACTTTTAACACGTTGGAAATCAATTGAAACAAGTAGTCTAAATTTAAATCATGCAACGAAAATCTACAGGTATGATAAGGAACAAGAAAAATATATGTGGTTATTACCATTATCAATAAAATAATATGCATACTTATAACTTATTTTACTGGGATCCTATACATGATTTAATAAGAAAATTATTTAATTTCTTTACAATAAAAATAGAGAAACACATTATTTTACTCTTCCACTTTTGAACTTGGTTTCATATTAGTTTTTCACAAATTAAAAGTTTTAAAATAGTCATTCACTATTTAATATTTGACTTATAATGGTCCTTCTTTTTTCACATTTAGAGACTTTGCGTTAGATTTTGAAAAGTAGAGGATCAAACTTTCAATTTATAAAAAATCAAAATAAAATTAAGTTAAAAAATTGAGGCACCATTTTAAGATTTTCAATGTATGAATGATCAAAATAAAACGAAGTTTAAAAGTGAAAATACTATTTTGAGACTTTCAATATATAAATGATCAAAATAAAACTAAACTAAAAAATAAAATATCAAAATGGTATTTTTCTGAATATAAATAGTATAATTTTCTGTACCTGGTTGCCACTGAGTAGAATAATCCTCCCCCGTCTGAGTATTAAAAATTAACAAGACTTCTATTGAGAGATTGGAACAAAATATAGTTGGTAAGTAGAAATTTTGGCCCAATTTATCTTATATTTCATGAAGTTGAGCCCAAACTTTGAGGTTCAAATTAGTAGCTCTTGCTATCTTCTCGATTGTGTAATGAGATGATTGAAATCTATTTGTCACAAAAGGAAAAGAGGAAACAAACTAGAAGAAATCCATTCCCACTGCCTATTCCTTTGATGAATTACACAAGCAAAAATAAATAGATAAATAAAGGGCATATCTGATTTAGATTTAAAAGTTACCGAACGAATAGGATTTGATCACTAGAATTGGAGAAGCCACAATTCATCCTCTGAAAATGTAGAGCTAGAAAGAAGGAAACGAACTGTTAGTTAATGCAAAATATGTACTTCCTCATAAACATGTTTCGTCCCAGTGACAACTTTTTATCCTCAATGTTTTTATTCCAGTTTCATGTGCCTGCCAGAGTGGTTTATAAAAAAAAACTGAACTTCAATCCAAAGGTTGCATACAGAAAAGTTCTTCTTTCTGACTTTTGAGTATTTAAGGACATTTTCTTTCTTCATGACCGAACTCGTCCATATTCTTCTTAATCAGCCAACTAGAAGATAGATATCACCCATCTGTAGTTACTGTACCAGTGATTCCGTTTTGCCCATGTACGGAAGTCGTGATTTACGCTGAGGGTGCACGAGCCGAATTTTTTATCGATCCGATATTCAATCTATTTTATATTCAGGTAAATTTTTTGAATTTTAGACTCTAACATGACTTAATTAGACCTAATTATTATTTGGGTCCAATCTGTATTTTTTTTAATATGAATTATTTTGTAAAAATAATTTTTTTAAACAAAAAATAAAAAAATATAATTTGAAAGAAAATAAAATGAAATTAAAAAAATTTTAAAATTTGGAATGAAAAATAATAAAAATTTAAAAAGAATTAATATTTTAAAATTTAGTTATAAATAAAATTATTTTAATCAAATTAAAAATATATTATAAAAAAATGTTAAAATTAAAAATAAATATCAGACCAAATCTTATATCACCTTTGAAATCTGGCCTAAACCGATAAAAATTACAATTTTTTTATTTAGCCCAATTATAACTCGTCTCAATGTGATCAAGTCAGGCCAGATTTATTAAGTTAATTAGGCCAATGCTCATCTCCAATTTCAGCATTTGAATCTGAATTCAGCAAGACCTCAACTCTTCATCTAAGTTGAATATGTTGTATTATGAAGTCTTCATGATGATTATTCAGAAAAGCCTAAACAAACTTAATATGTGAAGTCGAATCTGAATTTGCTATCGTATAACTGATCTACTATGTAACAACAAAATAAACAAAATATTTTTTGTTGTTAATTTTTTTTTGATTTGTTGTCATATAATAAATTTATTGTACAACAATGGATTCAGATTAATGGGAAGTCTGAACAGCCAACGTTTTTCGCCTTTTTCATGTGCTTATACTATATGCCTTGGCCTGTGGAACGTAGACCATTGATTTAAGCATCAAACCTGACATTAGTGCTTTATTTTATACAATTTAAGTTGTGACATCGGCACATGATTTCATTCCTTGTTTGCTTCTTGTTTGCTTTTATGCTATGATCAGACTTTGACTCAATGCTACAGTTTAGTGGTCTTGATGGTTTCTCCTTTCCCATTTTCATTTTCCTGTTAGTCAATTACAAACCCAAGTATTTGAATGTCAGGCTTGGGGGGTTTCTTCATGGAATTATTCTAATTGCCAAGACAGCTACATATAATATGCAGAAGAAAGTATGCGTGTGACGGAACGAATATCTCAGCTTCTAAAATCAGTCCTTGAGGTGTGATTTTGCAACAAGATTTCAAGTGTTTTTTTTTTTTTTAAATTGAGGTGTATACAAAAATTATTTTTTAAAAAAATATTACAATATATAAAGTAATAGATCAAAATACTATATCTTTATAATAGCCTACTTTGTTGGGATTCTCAGCATATTTTTTTTGGGACTCACACCCCAACATACCTTTTTGAGATTGAGATTAATTTATCTAAGTCCAGTTGTATTTTTTTGGGATTTAAAATAAATTAATTTAAGTTCCATCTGTTTTTAACACTTTTTTTTAAAATATATATATATCAAAACAATTCAAAAATTTTTCTCTAACAACTTTAAAAGAATTCAAAAAATTATATTTCGAGTCATTTAATCTTATTATAAAATTTTGTAGTATAGCATAGATGAGTGAGCAAATGTCTATCTTATTTTCTTTATTGTTAACATAATCATACAGTTATTTTTTATAAACTTATTTTTTTACACTTATTTTTTTTATCTTTCATACTTACTCAAATTTTATCTAATTTTAAGTATTTGGTTATATCTCAAATTTTAAAGTATAAACTAAATTATGTTGAAGTTTTGAATAATTGATATTTTTTATTATTTTAAACCTATTTATTATTCATATTTTTATAAATATTTTATATCTTATAAAATTAATTTTAATAAAAATTAAATTTTTACATAGTAAAAATAATTTTAATTTTAAAACAAAAATTATAATAATTTTATTATTGTTTAAAATAAATGTATGAATTAAGATTAATAACAATGTTAAAATTAAAATTATTTTTACAATGTGAAAATTTTGTTTTATTAAAATTAATTTTATTAGATATAAATTATTTATAAAAAAATAAAAAATAAATAGCTTTAAAATAATAATAATTAAAAAAATCAATTATTTAAAATTTTAACATACTTTAGTTTATATTTTAGTATAAGGCATGATTGTATCAAATGTAAAAAATATATATATATATAGGCATTTGCTCACTAATTCATGCGATGATGCACATTTTTTTTTTAATGAAACTAAAAGGACTCGAAATATAATTTTTAAAATCCCTTTAAAATTTTCAAGGAAAAATTTTTTTAGTTACATATATTTCAAAAAAAATGCTAAAAAAAGTAAGACTTAGACAGATTCATTTTAACTTCTAATAAAATACGTTGGGTCAAGAATTAAATCAATTTGAATCTTAAAAAAACTACAGTAAAACTCAAATTGAATGAGTCCTGAAAAAATACGTTGGGATTCAAATTAATTGAATTCGAGTTTAAAAATATAGTATATTGACATATTACTTTAATCTAGTATCTTGATATATTATTTTATTTTCTGCAGTATTTTAAAAACATATTTTTTTTATGCACGTCCATCAAAAAGCCAGTTTCAGGCCGCCAGATTTTTCATCACATTATTAATTTACTTCAAATTGTGGTCCAGCTTTCATTGCTTGTTTTCTTCTCTGAAAATGACTTACACTGTAATGTAATAGGACGAACACTCATTAATTTTGGTACTTGACGAACTAGGTTTGGCAGAGAGCGTGCCGGTGCATAGGATAAAAGATTGTGCCTAAGGCTAAGAGTAGGGTGAGTGACGTGGTTAAATTAAAATGAATGAATGTATAAATATTTTTATGAGAATATAACGAATGTGAGCTTCTAAGGCTTTTTTTAATTATCAACAATATTATTTTTGATGTTTTTTAAATTAAAAAAGTAAGATGAAAAAAAAATTATTAATTAAAAATATTATCATATATTTTAAAAATTTTTTAAATTACAAATTTACGTAATATTTGTATAATAAAATATTTCTCTTTATAATTAATTTTTTTTAAAGAATAATAAATTTAATTTTTATTTTTTTATATCAAACAATTAATTAAAATTTTAAATTTGTTTATTTAAAATAATTTAAAAATAAGAAATTTTTATTATTTACATAATATATATTAATTTTATTTTAAAATTATGTATTTTATAAGTTGAGAAATAAAAAGAAAATAAATAAATATAAATAAATAAGAATAAAAATAAACTTATTACTTATATATTTATGTATATTATATGAAATAATATTTAAAAAATAATTAATAAATTATTTAATTTTATATATTTAATTATAATTTTAAATAAATTTCACTATCTTCATTCATTATGCTATTGATCGGACCATTCCATTTCCTTAAAATTCAAAACATAGCCTAAATCTTAATTAATTCAAACTTCGGTACTCTGTTCCAAAAGGATATTCCAGTCCTCTGATCGCCTAAGGTCATATAAAGCACCCTCTCTTCAGTATTGAACAGTAAGTTTCAAGCTTTTTTGGTGAATTTAGGCCACGAAGGGCCATTAAAATTAGTCAGAAACCTTGTATCTTCTGGCTCTAGCGCTCATCGGGTAAGTAGGATCTGGCTCCACCATAGGCCTGATGCAAGTTATGCAAGTTGAACGAGAAAAATACACTTTGGTCCTGGAAAGTAGTGAATACTAAATTGTCTAATTGCCAAGTAATACTTAAAAATGAAGCATATTACACACTGGCCTTAAAGTGGCATGGCTCTTTGGGTTTTGGCGAAGTGCCAAAACAAGTCCCTTTAATAGGGTCATCTTTCATATCCCACAAAATCACTATTACATATTGCAAGCAAACAAAATTTTTCTTGCTCTAAGAGTGAACCTCGATCATTTTTAGGCATTTCATTGGCTAGTAGAGTATCTTGAAGTCCAGTAATTCTTTATTTCTTCTGCTGTTCTTCCGGGGATCCTTCCAGCAATCAAAGACCACCTGAAAAAGAACATCTTGACACATAAGCTTATTCACATACTCGAAAGATTCAAAAGCAAAAATTTGGGATAAGCGAGATCAGTAGAAGAAAGGAAATAATGATTCACCTCTGACCAACCAGATTATACATTCTAGTGATTAGGGTTTCCTCATCTTCAGAAAATTCAACCTTGGAAGCTTGATTGGATTGTTCTGCAAAAAAGGTGCCAATAAATAAATCTGTTTTCGCTTCTCTGAATCTATATGAAGTGCATCATATTTAATAAAAGACCGCGTCCTCCGCAGCTGTCCATTTAATCAAACCCGAGGTAAACAAAATTAAAAAGGACCAGAAAACCAATTATTTTCTAATATTTTTATATATATATATATAAAAAAAAAAAACCCCAGTCAGGGAAGAAAAGCCAGAAAAGGATTTGTTTGCCACCAAAGGGGCGCCCCAGAGCAAGCGTTTGAACAGAAATACGAAGATGAGAGTGGACTCTGAAGTTTGCAGCATATGAGAACAGAGGGTGATCCAACTCACATCTTTGAAAACTACATACATAAAAGAAGACACTGATTCAAAATGGGTACCTGTTAAATCAGCAGAAACATCAACAGAGATTTGATCCATATCAGCCATTGCAACGAGAAGTCAAGGAGAGGGCTAACTTCTGAGACTTTACAGAAAGAAGACGCGGTACTGTTCTTGATGATGAGGGCAAATATTAAGAGGTAATATAGTATTAATAGGAGGGCGTAAATATCTAGAAAGGACAAACGTGGGCTGGGATTCGAGAAGAATGGCCGGTGAGAATTGAGAGAAGACTGGTAGTTGAACAGAATGAATTCGGTCCAACTTGGATAGGTAGTTGCGCACTTCGATTTTGGTTGGAAAAAGGGAAAATTTTCTTCCTTATTCAAGTCTCTGAACCTATGCTCTTGAAATATTTGTTTATTTTTTTTTGTAAAGTATATTAATTTCTTTCCAAAATTAGTCAAATTATTGTCTTCATTAATAAAATTATAATCCCATATTGTGTAAATATTAAATTTCTTGACCAAAAATATATGAAATATATATCAAAATATTAAAAAAAAACCAAATGTGATTATAAAACAAAAAAGTCTTAAATGCAATTTAATTAAAATTTTAATGGTAATTAGTAGTATCCTGTCCATCTCTCTTCATTAATTGAGAAAATGCCAAAGGTGAAACAAACAAATCTGTTTTATAAACTTATTTAATATCAATTTTATGATTCACTGAGGATGATATAATATGCATTCATCTGCGACTCGTATCTTTTTGTTTTCTATTAAATTACTAACATTATCATTTTATAAATATGGGTCTTAGTTTCTCGCGCCATATATTCTCTTTCCTAGTCTAATCTATTTTTGTTTTGACAGTCGTCTCTCAGCTCATCATGAAAAGTGAGGGAAGATGTGACGACATATTACTATATTAAAAAAAAAGTCTAGTTGGATGAACTACTACTATTATCCAGCATTGTTAGTATTCATTCGCAGTTGCACTTCGCGCTTGCTATAATAGGACTCAACATCGCCCAGCACGTTCCATTCTCTTTACGAGGTGTTGGGTAGAAAGGGCCAAAGGGCTTTGTGATATTCAACATCCTTATCCACATAATCAACACTTAATCTCACTCTGTAGTCCCCATTACACACAAGCAAACAAAACTTCACCTCAAAAGCTAGAAGGAGGCGGTGAGTCATACTCTAGAGATATAAGAACGCCCACACTATTTATCTCAATGAAAGCCACATGATCTTATAGAAAGATAAATTGTGGAAAGATCATCTTGTTTCCCGGCTGATGATTTTATTGATGGGGTATCATCTTATCCCCAAATATTGAGCATTTGAAACAAAAAGGACAACCAGTAATTAGCTTAGACAGAGGCCCAAAATTGGATAAAAGAAGACAAATTTATTCAAGGTGTTCGTCTTGCAAAAGTACATATAACCCCTACCACATAAAAGATAAGTGAACAGTAGATTATACAGAACTAAAAGCTAGTGCTACTGATTGCTCGAGTTCAAATCATATAAACTACTGCTATTAAGTGCATCCCGGTGCTATATATCGAACATTAAACTGAATAATCCACAATTGCTAAGGCCTTAAAAACCATGAATCTTGATATGCTCCTTCTTTACTATGCCAGCCTGTTTGTGGAAGGGCAGGGGGAAATTTAATCAGAAAACTATATGGTAAAAACAACAGATACATCATAATAGCACAGTCAGCATATCCTTTACCTGGACAAGGAAAGTGGAAACATTCTTTCTTTGATCTCCCTGAAGTTGTATGACCTGCATCCATAATATGATGACGGTTAGGCCTTCATCTATGTTAGAACCCCTAATTAAAAGATATTGGGTAGTTAAATAGGAAATGGCCAACAAGGGTTGGTTCAGTTAGTTATCTAACTGGATAATTTTATGGTGATTGAGGGAACATGTGGAGGGCGAGGAGGACTACTACAAAAAGTTGGTTTGGCTAGTAGGAATAGGCAGAGGGAGCGATAGCTAGAATTTGGATATTTGTGTGGGAGGTTCAAGCTCCTCGAAAAGCTAGGAATATTTTCTTGTTCCTCATATGTTATTCTCCATCTTTGGGTCTGATTTCTATTATATTCAAGAGAAACACTGGGTTTCTAACAATCGAAAAGGATGAGCAGTAACTATGTATTGATGAATCGATAAACAAAATTTTGAAAATAACACAGAATGATGTCGCCTACTTGTTAGGGACAAAAACTCCATGTGATGATAAAATATCATAGTCATGTCATTTCTACCAGAAATGCGTTTTCACAAAACATTAATTAGTGAGGAACAGAACACCAACCTGTCCCAACTCAGGGTCCTGGACGACAGTACCATTACAGCAGAACTCCTTCTTAAGGTCCTTGAGTATCTTGCTATAGCTGTACTCTTTCTTCAATCCTTGAACAGTTGTTAGGCTTTTCCTTCCATTACGCTGTTGTACTCGCACATGAACATACTCTTTTGTCCCAGCACCCGAGTCATCAGCATTTGCCTCAGCAAAGGGATCTGTCCAAACATGCAACCAAGACAGCAACTAATGAATTGAATTGTTAAATACCATTAAAAAAATGTTAACTCGCAGCGATTAAGAACCCAGTAACCTACCAAAAGCAATTGGAGTGTTTATGTCGAACTCAGACATGAAACTTGCCCTTGATAGTTAGTTTGTAACCAACAAAGTCCTTCTGATTCAATCAACCACCCAGCACTGTCACAAATCAGACAAAGCACAAAGGAAATTATACAAGTCATTAATAAGCTGCAGCAGTTCACCTGTTTGAAGATCCTATTGTTATCTAAGCTTTACTCGCTACCAGTTCTCAAGTTGTTGTAAAGATATCACCAGGAACCCAATAAAAAGAAACAATTCTTAAACACAGAAAATACTGGGTTCACATAAGATTATGCGGTCTCAGCCATCCATTCCCAGAAACACCCTCACTATCTCAATTACACATGGACTCAAACTCATCTTCTAAGTATAAAAAATTGTTGCATCCAAAAAGAAAAAGAATCTCTATTTCCGTAACCATTGAGATATTAAAAGAAGGGAAAGTTATAATCTTCTTATTTTGTCGTGTAGCATTTTATTCCATAAAACATACATTGATTAGGACAACCGTAACCACAATGCTGAATGGAGCTATTTAAGAAGGATGGATCCACCCAACATATAAACTTTAGTAAAGAGAAAAAAAACTTGCAAAATTCTCCATCCACTATCTTTCACCGTGCGTCTAAAGCCAGAAATATGCATCTTAAGAATCAAGGCCTTTATAATTTATACATATAAGTAGCTCGACTTATTGACGTTTACAAGGGAAAAACTAGACTATCATAAGTACAATAATAAGAACTCTTGGGATCAAGTTCTTTGGCGATAAATCTTTATAACTTACTGACACCAACAATCCGTGAAACTTGAGACAAACCTGCCAACCCCTCCTAATTCCCCCTCTAAAGGTGAAAAAGAAAACTACAAAATAAAAGTCAATTCGAAAAACAAATTCAACATATAGACCAAAAAGAATACATTCCCTTCACGAACAAAAAAAAGATAAATAAAGTCTCCAATTTTAGTACACACCAAAGAAAAAGAAAAAAGAAAAAAAGAACATATCTATCTCACATACACCCAAGATTCTAAGTAAAAGCCACAGGAACACGAATTAGCAGAACACTCGAGACACACAAATCCTAAGAATCATATACAACCGGCCCGTTAAAGATACCCCCCACTCCCTACGTCGTATTAAACATCTTGCGAATGCACGAAAACTCATCAAATCCCCAATAAATCATTATAATATGCATGATCAAATCAGAACAGCACAATTAAATGAGCGGGAAATAAGAAAAACACTGGTAGAAAAATTAACCCGGGGTGAAGAAAAATCCATACTTGCAAGAGGTCAGGAATAAAAGATTATATTTACTCACGCGGAGATACACTAAAAACAGTTTAACAATCGAAATAAGAAAATCACAGGCTAATTACAAAAAAGCGAGGAAAATTACCTCCAAACAGAGAGGACAAGAACGACGATGACGTTATGATAAAATTTGGTACCGAGCGGTGATCTTTAACTGGGCCTTTGGCTTTTTATATACGGCGGTGGAGACAACTCCTCTCAACCACGCAAGTCAATTGCCATATATTTACTTTTTACTATTATTTATTATTAATTTATTATCCTTATACCTTTGGGTTAAAAAGAAAGTAACATGAACGGTTGTGATTTTCCTACTATGAGTCGGTATGCGACTGTTATCGAAGGATATGCCAACGTGGTCCTTGGAGGATGCTTCATCTGTCATCAACCATACACCCCGTAATTTCCTTTAATAAAAGGCTTTAAGATTGTGTTCTATTTATGTGAGAAAAAAGGCTTTAACACTTTCTATAAATTAAAATTCTTATACAACACACTTCATAATGCACACATCAAATTTTATTTGATACAGTTTACCATTATATTATTAATCAAGTATTCTTTATCAACATAACTATATAAAAGATAAATAAAATAATATTTTAATTTTACATCATTCTTTTTTTTATATAATATTAAAATTTTATCATTTCTTATAATTTAGCTATAATATTATCAAGCCTTATCTATCTAATGTTATTTTATATCCAAAAAATTTAGCTATAATTTATACGTTTAGGCATAATAGAGACTGTTTCTTCACCCCAAACAGTGTCAGTCGGTCAATATCTGTAATTAACCATACGACAAGGCTTCGACAGTCACCATCTATTGTGAAAAAATGGCTTTAACACATTTTTTTTTAATTTTCTCCAAATAACACTTTTTGGATTTTATGTGACTAAACGGGCTCAATCTCAAAGGCCCAGAAAATAAAATAAAAAACTTTCAAGAAAGGTGTACATACGTGGGCCTCTACCCATACTCAATACATGAAACATATCAAGAACAAAAAAGGCAAGACTTGAACCTACGTAACAGAAGAGGCCAAACTCCAGACCGCAGCCTGCGACTCCAGGAATTTCATTACACGCAACGTCGCTGTTCTCCTTGCTCTTCTCATTAAGGGGATCGAATTGGTCGCGTTGCGAAACTGACAGGGTACTACAAATCCTCGAATTCAATTTGGGTTCAGTTTCCCCACGTGTATGATCCTAAGGAACCCACTTCCATTTTTCGGACGATTGCCAATTGTTTGATAAAATGCCTATATGAGCGTTCCTACATGATTTTTTTTACTGAAATTTCCTGAGGCACGGTTTGCGTATTACATGGCCTTGAGAAAGAATCTTTGGCGGACTTTTCTATATGGCGGATTTCATGGGTGCCTTGAGTACCCTCGGCGGCTCTACACCACTAAAGTAGACCTCAGAAAGCTCCGCCCCATGATTCTTGACAGGATAGAAAAACGGGCCAATGACTACCCGGTTCGTGCCATGATTCCAGTTGCAGTGGAGGTCCTCAAGGCCAGGAATGTTCTCATCCAAGGCGTTTCTACCCTCCTTAAGTCCTTTCCTGCCATGGCTTGCAAGTGAGTTTGATTATAGTAGTTAATGATAACACTTCCTTGTTTGACTTGTGATTCTGTGGTGTGGTATTTCTGTTTCTCTATCTTAGTTGGGAGTGTTACAACTAGAAATGTGATGTGACTCCTTGCAATCTCATAATCTGTTTTGCATTTTTGTATTAGGCAGCTTCTGCAATGACATGATTTATATTTTGATCTTTTTGATAGTTCTAGTCCATTAAGAAGAATGAATTTTTTCCGAAAAGCTATATGGATCCTTTGCCGATATAGATTTCCATTTAGAGTGTAAAAATGTGGAGGGAAAGAAGAAAAGGGAAGGAACTGCTAAGGTTTTCTTGGTTTAGTTTTGGTAAAAAAGAGAAGAGTGCCCGTACGCCATCATGATCCTGTTATTAATAAGTGTGCAAAACTCGTTAGTTTTTCCTGGCGTCAATGAATGATTACCATTTTCATGAGCGAATTGACCTGCTCCACTTGAAATGCTAATGTTTCAAAGTAATTTTCATGCCTTTGATCCTTATTAGTTAATATGTGTAAGCAGGAATTTAAGTTAATAGATGGAAGTTAGTAACTAAAATGTAAACTTGGGCTTTCCCATTTTGTAAGCTCAAGTTCCAGAAAAGACTATTCTTATCCACCCATAATATGTATTTTCAGATATTGTCCAGAGATATTTATTGGTGAGAAGGGACATTTAATTCGGACTTGCCATGGTTATAAGCATCGTGCCAAGAACCGGTTTCATGAATGGGTCACAGGTGGTTTGAATGATGTACTCGTTCCAGTTGAAACATATCACCTGAACAATATGTTCCAAGGTGTTATCAAGCACAACCAAAGGTTTGACTTTGATCGCATTCCTGCTGTTGTTGAACTATGTTGGCAAGCTGGGGCTAATCCCTATGATGTAAACCTTGATTTAAGTAGTTGGAACTGGGAAGCTGTCAGTGACAGTTACCATGGAAGCGAGTCTTTGTCACAATATGATCTTGCCTTCGTAGCAAATAAAACATTCACAGCATGGGAGACTCTTAGGTCTGGGGTGCAGAAGCTGCTGTTTGTTTATCCAGCAAAAGTCTGTAAATATTGTTCTCAGGTTCATGTTGGGCCATCTGGTCATAAAGCTAGGCTCTGTGGAGTTTTTAAGTATGAGAGTTGGCGAGGAGCTCACTTTTGGACAAAAGCAGAAGTGGATGACTTAGTACCTGCAAAGATTGTATGGAGGCGGAGACCTCAAGATCCTCCTTTGCTTGTGGATGAAGGGAAAGGTTATTATGGGCGTATACCTGTTGTATTGGATCTATGCGCGCAAGCTGGTGCTCTTGTGCCTTCAAAGTACAACAGCATGATGAAAGCACAAGGTTTATCCAGCCATGCCTTGTGTTAATATCAATGAAACCTCGCCGGAAAACTACAGAATTAAGTCTTTGAAACTGGCAGTTAGGTGAATTATACGTCTTATATGATTGGGGGCACAGATCAGGAACAGTTTCAGGAAGACATTTGACAGCAAGTTAGTACTATGGTCTGCAATTTTTCAGGTAATTTTATGCCGTATCTCTCTGTGAATCCATGCGTACTCTGTTCTTCAGTGGATTACGGCAAGAAATTTTGTTCCCTTATGTTATATGCTTTCTGCAGATGATATCAAAATCTCTGTTTATGTGGCTGGGCCTTATGGACACCAGCCCCTGAAGATTGGAAGTAAGTTATTTTATAATCCTCTCATCCGGTCAAAAATTCCAGTTATTTGTTCTATACAAGTCCATATTGCTGGATATATAGATATGGGGGAGACAGCATTGTTGTAAATGTTTGTAGTAAGTAATTTGCCTCCAAAATGGAAGTGGTGATCATTAAAATCTCATTTCTGAGATATCTCTCTATAGGAAGCTTATATTCTTGACATAGTTTTGATTCTGTATCAGGGTCCATTTGTTTTTATAATTTCCTTATCATGCGGAAAAATCTATGCTTGTTCATAACTGTTCACATGCTAAGTATTATGCATGTTTTTCTGTTGACCAACTCAGTGAGACAAGAAATATGGTGGTAAGAATTTTTACCCTTATTATTACCCTATGATAATATATTTATCCCTAATTTCCTTCCTATCTGTTGTTGTCCTGCAAATATGTTTTCAGTCATGAATTTCGGACTTAATTGAACTACAGATGCTTTTCGTAGCATTGACGAGGCAAAGGGTCTGAAGATGAAAGAGAAATATTAAGAAAGATGTCCAATTACGTATCCACCTTGTAATCTTGACTTTGTCCTGTCATTTCCTAACATCGACTTGCTTACACTGTCAACCAATTTTAGTGGACCCGCCAATCACCTACTTGTTAGCGAACACCAAAATTAGTCATATATACATAGTCAAATAAATCGATTAGGATTTCAACCTAAAAAAATGTTGATACTGACAGAAGATTAGTGGACAATTTTGCCACTTCAGTAAGTTTCATAGGCATGCAATGCACGCAAACTGACTTTGGAAAATGCAGCATGCATTAACCCTCTTTCATTTCATGTGTGCTAACTTAAAGTTAATTTCCTGTTCCCTCTCCAAACCCTCTTGGCTTTATTCATTTTCACATTAATGAGACTCCAGAAATTTACAGCATTAGGTGGTAGTACTTGTATATGGCCTTGAAGGTGGTGGTGGAGAATTTAACAGGAACATTCTTCTACGTCCAAGTGGGTAATGATGCCAAGATTGCTTATTGAAGAGGTAGATTGGGGCCAAGCACAATGTCACAGACTTGTTCCCATAACAAGTTCACGTGTGGTTTTAGCTCCTTTTTGTCCTTCGCGGTAGCTAAGTCAACCTCCCTTGATGAACTAGTGTTGCGTGTGCTAAATGGCTGGCTAGGAAAGAAAGTGTGTAGGCCAGAGAACTGTTTAAAATGCTTAGAACTCTTTGAATGCTTAAAGCTTAGATGGTTACAAATGAGGGATCTTATCTCTATTTATACTACTTCACTCCTCAATGGACGGTAGTAATCATCTTGATCTAACAGTGAAGATTGATTATTTAGAATCCTTCATCAAAATATTTATGATCTAGAATATTCATGAATCTATATTTCTCTAACCTACTCTAGATTACTCTATATGTTCCTATAGATTTATAGAGAATTATATGTACAAGAGTATGTGAACCTTGTCGTAATAACAATCTCCCTTGTGACCATTTGATCCTCATTCTTGATTCCGATCTGCTCTCTAATCAACAAGGAAAAAGAAGGGCCTCCTTGGTTGTTGGTTTTAGAGTCCCAAATGGGTCCCACATTTACCTCTTCTTCAACCCACTTGATGACGATCATAGCAATCATTGATTGTTCACTTAGCCACTTTCTTCTTGGTTAGACCCGCCCCTTATTAGCTAATCTTGACACATTTACGTGACAATTGATTTGATGTACTAGTTCTAATGAAATTATTCAAAAAGAAGAGTGGGGACGATTAAAGAAATGATTTTATTAGAATTGTTATATCAAATAAGTTGTTACATAAGTGTATCAAGACTAATTAATATTTTTTTTGCAAGTTGCTTCAACCCTAACTACAAGGACAATTAACAAAATTGAGGAAAATATTAAACTTTTATATTTACTAGATTACCTAAAAGATGGTACAAGTTAGGACTTTTTTGAGTCTTTTCACTAAATCACTTGCATAGCATGTGGGCCTTGCAGTTGTAAGGTATGCTATATCGTTTTGTATTGAATTGGAAAGGCTTGAAATTTCTGGCTATATCTTTTAGTGTAAGGCTATTTCACTGTTGATCTGAGGTTGTTCCTAATTAGATTTTTGAATCAAAACACGCTGTAGTGTTGGTTCTGTGGAAACACTGATGCTAATTGAGCTCCCAAAAATGCTACTTAAGTTACGCCACTTTAATGTTTTGATTTTCTTTCTGCTAGCATAGCAGATTATTTCAAGCAAACACTAATATCTTGGGCAGCTTCCAACATCTTTTGGTTTAAAATCAAAGATGGTTTCCTAATAGTAATTAAGTTAAACCGCTTGAACATTTTCTTTTCTCTTTCTTTTAACTTAAATAGCAGATTATTTTGAGTAAAATATAAAGCATCTTTTGGTTTACAATAAAAGTAACTACCTTGAAACTTCAAAAACTCCCACTGCGACTAACTGTTCCTTTGAATACATATAGAAAGTCCCCATTTTCAACTCCATGCCACCTGAGACTACAATTATCACGCATGATCCTCTGCCTGTGTATGAACAAATAGTCATCAGCTGGCAGAATTTTGCTGCTCAACAGCAATTGCTTTAACTCATTGACCGTGCTTGCATCTCTCATTTCCAGTGGAATTGTAGCTGCATTAAGCAAACTAGAGGAAGTCTGTACCACCAAACTTAACTTCCTTGACGGAGGATCATCTCTTGACCGATTCATTGTCTTGAGGAACACAATAATTTCAGAAAATTCACTTATTCCATACTCACTTAGGTTTCGGAAATCTTCATCCAATTCTGTACCTGAGAAGAAAAGTGACATTCTTTTCATAGGTGTGTTATCAATGATGTGAATCTTTTCCTTCAAGCTACGAACAGTATCTGTTCTGTCCACCTCTATGTTGATCTGTCTAGCTGAAAATTTCACTACGATTTGGATTTTGTTAAAACAGGTAGGATGTGGATACATTGACTTGATGGTGAGGTCAACTTTTGTACCTTCGGTGACAATGGGGTAATCTTCCATGTCTAACCCATCTACTAGCTCCCACCCGGATACTGTAAGGATTTGTGAATCCACTGGGACACCTAGGATTTGATCAATTTTCCTTTTGATTTCGACAACTTTTTCCTGGCTACCTACTTCAATGAAGAATTGGTTTGTTCTTGTAACAATAACAATTCTCATACTGATATTGATTTGAAATTCCCCTTATCACTCAGTTCTAAGAACTCCTGGAGAGAAAAAAAGAAAAAAAGAACAGATCCTGAAAGAAATTATGAGGGCCTTAATTTATTATTTGACATCATGAGATAATGAATGCAAATGATAGAAGTCGTTAGGATCATGTTGAAGCTATGAGTATATGATCAAATGTGTTGTGAAAGCATTTTACATGCTTGTGGGCCTGGGTATATATCACGCAGAACATCTCTCACTCTCACTCTCTCAGTTTTTCAGTATGTTTGATCATACAAAGTACATATTTCTAAAAGCCACTGATTTTTTCTTTTTTAATGACATGGAGCAACTTCTGATGATTGCCAAATAAAACTTGAGTCTTATTATCCTAAATATTTATGCTTTTTTGAGTATATGCCAGATGAATACCATTTTAAGATATATATATATATATATATATATATATATTGTATATATGATTATACTAATCATCTTCTGCCATAATTTAGTTTTTCTCAAGCAAGCAACACTTCTTAACCACTAAAACCAATAAAAAAAATGTAAAATCTGGTTTCGTTAAACAAATGAAACTAAGTCCCAAGTGTTCGAATCATAACAAGAAAATGTAAATATGAAGCCGAGGCCAGCTAGGGTGGATTCAGGATTCAGCATAACAGTGGTAGTGGGGCTAGGCATATGAGCTTGCAGCCACTCTGAAGCTTTTGCTTCAATTATAGGTCTACTCACTCTGCATGGGATGGGTTTGGTCCTCTGTGTAGGGCCTTGTTTTCTTTTTTGTGTTCGCTATCTATGTACTATTATGCAATTATGATGTGCCTATTCCAACGACATGTTTGGGACCCGAAATGGACTTTACGCTCTAAAGAAGTTTCTCATCAGGTGAAGAAAAAGCTGTACGTTTAAATTTAAACTTAATGAATGGCGGGTATCTATCATCCAACTCAATAATGGTGTTGGAGGCATAGTACGTTGACTTGGTCAAATAAGCATTTTGGTTTTAATATCAGAATAACTCATTTGCTTTCCCTCGTACTGCGGTTTTTTTCTATTGCATCAAGTAGTAACTACTGCGATAAATTGCAATTGTAGTAACTTATGTTTCTTTCTGTGTCTAGAAAGCAGTAACTACTAGTCATTTGGATTGAAATTGAAGCCGTGAATTCCTTTACAGGCAAATTCTGATCTTTATAATTTCAAGTGAATCAAACTAATCATGAATAATCAAATAAGTATATCCGAAGTAAATCTTATTGAAACTTCTTATGTCCTTACATTTATAAATGTAATCAACTTAACCTATATATCATTTCATAACTATCTTGTAAATGAAAAGTTCATGCAAATAATTGCTTGTTTCAGAGCAGATCAGATTTTCTGTCTGTAGTTAAAAAAGAAAATTGAATAGGTGCAACTAGAGATAGAAAGACAAGCTCGGATTTTTGGCAATAACAAAAGAATATTATGTAGTTAAAAAATATAAAATAATAATATTTTATTAATATTAAATTAATAAAAAATTATTATTTTATTAATTTCCAATAACTAAAACTAAAATATTTTTTGTTACTGAAGACGATCCATTCTAAAGGAAGACACCATACAATTGAAGAGAGAGAAGAATTAACTATTTCTCAGCATTAGAAGTTGCAATGTTTTTTTTTTGAGCATCATACCAATTTGAGTGGTCTTATATTTGAATTTTAATAAAAATATATATTATAAATTGAGATATAAGAGTAAATACAAGAAAAGTTTCAATTTTTTTATATCTTCTCCACTACGCTCAATGTAATAATCCAGTACTTTTAAACTTGTTTGGGAAAAGAGCCAAAAAAGTCCGGCGTGTGGACAATCTCCAGCCTCGTTTTGTGAGTTATTGTAGTGCCGTTGATTTTGGCATATGTGTGCATTTGGAGCTATATTCTCAGTACAAGAGCTTTGCGTTGAAGTAACAGCCTGGAATTGTCACTTTTCGCCGTGACAGTCAGTCATGCTCCATTCAACTTTTCCCACATGCGCTCCACACCTCATTCTTCTTCTCTTCGGCCATCTTTGTCCCTCAAATTACTTTAAACTATAACTTTTTGGGGGTGCAGAAGACACCGGGAACCAAGGCTCTACTTTATCACACATTTCTTTTGGCTGCTTCTTTTGCACGAGGTCCACCACATCTGTTTGGTGACCGTTTAAAATAAAAAATATGCAATGCGAAAGACTTTTACTTTTTTAAAATTAAAATCTAAACTGATTGAATGATTTAACAGGTGACTTTGATCATTAGCTGTACTAATACATATATCAGTATATTTCAAAGATGTTTTATATGATGCATTTAGTTCACCGATACAACTAGTAATAATTTTTTTTTTATTATGCTAGTAATATTTGTTCAAAGTATTAGTAAACGCATGGTATTACAGTTAATATCTAGTTACTAGTAAATTAGTGAAATGTTGGTAATATTAATTGGCCGGTTACTAGCGCATTAATAAATATTATCAGCACTGGCAAAACTATTACCTGTATATTAGTAATTGACCCAAAAAAAAAAAACCCTGTACATTGATAAGACATATTACTAGTTCTGTCGGTTCATTTAATTTCCTTTAACATGTACCAGATCGTCCATCAATTTTTTATCAAAGTTGATGTTGCTTTAATTAATTTAAAAAAAAAACATAAAATACAAGTCTGACATATAGATTTTTGTGCACCAATCAAATAATATCCACGTCTTCTTTTGTTTAACATATTAATTTCTAGAGATAAAATTGTCGTCACGTACATCCACAATGTTGGAGCACAACACCAGGACAAGTGCCATTTCACCCCGTCGTTGCCGACACTTTTAATTCCCTTCAAAAATACAAAAACGAAAGCAAAGAAATTGGTCTGTGCCTCTGCCTTCCAAAGAAAACAAAGAACAAAGCAGAAAAGCAAATATTCCATTACCATGCAACTTGTTGTAATTTAAAATCTCATTATGACCAATCACTGGGTAATATGGAATACCTAACGTGTGGGAAAATCAAAAGCTTCCATAATTTAAGGGTTCTTCGAGGCTTTGCCTTTTCAAGTGACTATTCAGCTCCTCTGTTCTTCGTTGTATGCAACAGGGATGGGACATAAACGACTTAAAAGTGATCCCATTAACACTTTTAGCTACATGCAGTGTTGTCCTTCAATCACTTTAGGCTTGAATTTGATTCTGCATCGAATGTTGGAGAGTTAAAGCTCATGATTTAAGTCTCCATTATCTGTAATCATTTCGAAACTTGATGATCTGTTCACAAATTAACATAAATTTTATTGACAGAACAATATCTGCATGATTCTTTCCATAACACAAGCCATAATTAACTCCCAACATCATATGATTATATCCTCTCCATTTTGACTTCTGATGCTTATAGTTATTTTTCCCGCTAACTCAATTCCCACTTATCTTCAGACCCCAGCAATCTCAAGTTCCCAATAATAATTGGACATATGTTAAAGGAGTACCATTACCAATTTTCTATTACCTTCTGAACTTCAAAGTTTATATCTCACATATTTACATGTTTTTATTTACTTTATCTATGGCTGCAAATTTTGCTTTGAACTTTTACAGGTCTGCACTAGTGGTATGAGGGGTTCACTCTGACATTGCACGTAGAAGGGCCAGTAGTGTAGTTACAAAAGAGCAGCTTCAAAAAATGACTTCATCATCTACATTCTGATCCACGACTCTTTAGGAAATATATATATATATAGGAATAACAAGAGACAGAAAGAAGAAAAAAACCAGGGATTTCATTGTGTTTTATAACTGTGTCACGCTCGTCACTTCCATGGACACTCAGATCCAGATACCCCGCTATGTTCCTTACAGCGTCCAACTTTTTGAATAATTCTTCAAGTTACCTCTAAAGCAGGTGACAATTGATGTCCCTTGGCTGTTTGTCTCTTTCATCAGCGGGCACTGTGTCGAATTATCAATCTTGTCAAATTATAGTGACCCAGATTTAAAACCGTCCTTTACTGAATTTATTATTCTTGTCACATGTCACGTACTCATTTCTAACAATATGTTCTTTGGTGGCAGCAGGTAGCCATTGTTCATATAATTTGAACCATGGACAGCTCATCTGAGTTGGATAACGTTGAATTCCTAGGAGCAGGTAAGTCAACATTTTATTCTTAATGTTCCCGTTATCTCATTCTAATATATTCAATTATTTGTAAGAAATTATGGATGAACTACTTGTCTTTAATGTTAGCCGCCACGTATCATACCGTAAAATGTTACTAATATAAAATTTCAGATAATGTTATAAGCTGTATGATTAATCGTGCCCAAGGGGGAAAATAAGATTCCGTCTTTTTTTTTCTTTTTGCAACTTAGAATTATTTTTATTTTCTGGGATGTATGTTTATAGCAAAATTTAAAAAGTATCAAGTTAATTTGAGGGAGCATATTTATACAACTATTTTTTAAACGTTAGGATCTGATTGAGAATTGTGAAGAAAGTAAGGTATTTATTCATTAATGGTACACCGTGGACCAAAAAAGAAATCATTAATGGGATGTCATGGAGCGACATGGAGGGGCTTGAAGATGATAATAAACTCTATTGATTGGAAATTCATGAAATGATAGACTATACTTCACTTGCATTAATTGAGTGCCGCAATATTATTAATGGGGTGAAGCGGTTAATTTAAAAGATAATTCTATTTATTATTTTTGTAAATTTAACTATTATAACGCTTTGAAAATTATGTTAACTTATGAAATTTTAAACATTCAATTAATTAGTTAAGATATTCAAATTACCCTCAGGCCGAAAAATACAGGTATTCAAATCACTCTATCTTATCTTACCGTACTCTCAATCAAGCCGTTGGACTTCGTACTAAATTTGTAGACACCTCTGAACATAACATTTTTTTTTCCTTTTTCAAAAAGAAGGATCAATAAGTAGTAGGAGCAATTGACGTACATTGCGGCAATGGGAAAGCTTTTGGTTTAAAACTTACTAGTCCCAGAAGACATGTCTAACTAATCATTTTAATATTAGAGTGGCTGCATATTATTGTATGGAAAAGCATGATAAAGCAAAATGAAGTATTACCTCATTGCACATGTTGGTTAGCTGCCTGGACCATCTTTATGATTTGCCTCGTAGCTTGTGGCTCAACCTAGGCACTATAAATTCGCTTCCACTGTTCTTGAATCTACAACACAAATGCACTAGCGTCTTTCAAGTATTTTCTTAAGGTTTCTATTTCTCTATATATAGTTAGACTGGCAACCAATAGTGTCGGCCAAGAACATGAGAATGGGAAGCCATAGTCACTTCAAGGTTTTATTCCTTTGCTTTATAGCACTGATTGGATCAACTCAGGCTCAATTGCAGCAAGGATTCTATGCCAAGAGCTGCCCAAAAGCTGAGAAGATCATTCAAGACTTCGTTACGGAGCATATCCGAAATGCACCATCATTGGCAGCTGCTCTTATCAGAATGCACTTCCATGACTGCTTTGTCAGGGTATGATGTTCAAACTTCAAAACTTTCTTCTTATTTCATTTTGTAGTTAATGAGTGCTTTTGATGAGCTGAGGAATTAACATTTGGCATTTCAGGGCTGTGATGCATCAGTGCTTCTGAACTCAACAACCAACCAAGCAGAGAAGGATGCTCCTCCTAATCTCACTGTTAGAGGATTTGACTTCATTGACAGAATCAAGAGCCTTGTTGAAGCTGAATGCCCTAGTGTAGTCTCTTGTGCTGATATTATAACTTTGGCTGCCAGAGACTCCATTGTTGCCACAGTAAGCACTGATTCTAACTTCTGCTCCATCCTTGTCGTTAAAGTTTACACCTTTTCCTTTACAGAAAACGACCCATTTGCTTGCAGGGTGGTCCTTTCTGGAATGTTCCCACAGGTAGAAGAGACGGAACCGTCTCTATCTTAACGGAAGCCAGGAGCCAAATTCCTGCTCCAACTAGCAACTTCACCACCCTACAGACACTCTTTGCTAATCAGGGACTTGATCTCAAAGACTTAGTCCTGCTCTCTGGTACATTAAACCAAACATTTTATAAGCATTGTGTAATTCTCATGCTAAATTTCAGTGATTCAAAACGCTAAGAATTCAAAATTTTCAGGTGCTCACACAATTGGTGTCGCCCACTGTAATTCATTTTCAAACCGATTGTTTAATTTCACTGGTAATCTCGATCAAGACCCAAATCTAGACAGCGAGTATGCTACAAATCTCAAGACCTTCAAGTGCAAGAACATCAATGACAACACCACCATTGTTGAGATGGACCCTGGAAGTCGCAAGACATTTGATCTTGACTACTACAAAAATGTGGTTAAGAGAAGAGGGCTATTCCAATCTGATGCTGCTCTGTTGAACAACACTGTGACTAAGTCTACCATCACCCAGCTGCTTCAAGGGTCAGTAGAAAACTTCTTTGCTGAATTTGCCCAGTCTATGGAGAAAATGGGACGAATCAACGTTAAGACTGGGACACAAGGGGAGATCAGGAAGCACTGTGCAGTCGTAAATAGCTAAGAATCTTGATTGCCCCTCCAAGTGTAATTTGTTTGTAATTTTTGTAACTTTATTTTTGTGGTCTGGTTAGTTATGTGGTGACTTTGGTGTCTTTATATAAGATACCCTGTGTTCTGGGTGTTTTATATACGTTGCTGGAATAATTGGGATCTATTGTAGTCTGAGGGGAGATTATGTTCTTGCTCTTTCTGTAATAAAAGAGCAGATTTGAAGGTGAATAACTTGTGATTCTTTCTTCTTTGTATGTTGAAGTTAGGTTTTTGGGGATTGTTTGAAGTTGTACGATTAAATGCATTTTCATAATTAGTATTTACCATTCTTATTTTACCATATTATTTACTTCTTCACAAATAGTTTCACTGAATACTTTTGCAAAGTCTGCATTTTTTTTTTCTTTTCAGTAAATTGCACGGGCATGATTAAAATTTTATTGAAATTATTCAGATTATTTTTTCATTTTCAAAATATATATGCACTTCTAAAATTGAAAGTTATACTACACTTTAGTGTAATTTAATTTATTATTATTTTTTCTTTGCTAAATACCTTTCATTAGCCTCTATAATACACACACACATTAAAATACTTCTTACATATTTTTTGATGAAAACTATTTTAAGAAAAAATTAAGATTAGATTAAAATGTATGTTTAAATAAAAGTCTCTGTAATTTTAATAAAACTCATAGCAAGTCTCATACATCTTTCTTTTGGAGTTCTGATGAAAAGTTTACACAAGTGATGGAGGTAGTGGATTACAAGACAAGGCCTTAAATAAAACCAACCCCATTTGGGCAATTTCAATAAAGTTCTTGAGCTTTGAAGTTTTTAAGTTTTTGTTTTAAAAATTTTTGACAAATTTAATTTCTACTTCAAGGTTTTCGTTTTAGAAGATAATTTAGCCTAAATTTAGTTGAGATTACAGAACTAAATATATCAACTTTAAATAAATTGAAACTGAAATTATAAGTAATAAATCAAATTAAAATCAAACTTATAAGTAAAGGTGAAATCAAGACTCAAAATTAATAAATGACATACTTTGGTTTAGGTCCGTCGAAGCTAATCAGCCATAACATTTTTGGACAACATTGTGATATTTTCTCCAAAGATTGTTCTATGAATTTTAACTTCGGGATGGAAGTTTAGGTCCAGCCCAATTTGAAGGTACCTCTTTAACTCGGCCCAGACATGACCGCCGCCACGGATTCACATAACCAAAGCCCTAATTTTCGCTCGATAAACCCTAATTTTGTAGGTTACTGCCTCTATATATTAGGATGTATTTCGCTCACTTATTCCTTCATTGTTTCCGTCGTCGTCTCTGCTTCTCTGTGCACTATCGGATCCTGGAGTTTATACAATCTTGCATCTTACTTAGGTTCTGTCTTTTATTCTGTTGTTTCATATTTGATTATGTTTCTGGCTTCTTCATTGTGCGGTGATGAGAATTTTGTGGACTAGAGTTTCTGATCTGGGTACTATACTCGGAAGTTGATTAACAAACCCTTGGCTGTCTGAGCACACCTTTAAGGAAGCCGTCGATTCCTTTTCTTAATTAATGTTAATTTTATATTCTTCAAGATTACCTATATTCTTTCGAGATGACATTGGTTTGAATGTGCTGTTTGATCTGGTTGACAAATTGGGGCTTGTGATGATAATTTAATTATCTTAGCGGATTTCAGTGAGATTTCTATCAATGATCTGATTGTTACACACACTGAAGCCTTATCCTTTTTCAAAATGCTCATCAATTTTTCGTTTTCTTTTTTGTTTCAAATGTTAATCCTTTTTAAGTATCTTGTTTGTGTTAAATTTATAAATCTTTGGGTGCAATGATGAGATGAACACACTTTGATGTGCTTTTGGGCAGTGGACGTGACCGTTAGGTTTCGCCGTGAGCCCATTTTTTTAACGACTTCTCCTTCCACTGAGCACAGCATATTAGCTAATGTTCTTGCTTGGAATGACTGGTTTAGTTTGTTTGAGTCTGCATTCTACAATTTCTTTTGAATGGATTGTCACTGTACTATTCCATTGCGTCCATTACCAATTCTTGGAGGATATATCATTCCTCTTGGTATAATGGCTCGGACGCCATATTTATTTTGTGGTTATCCTGATTGATGGTTTTTTTTACCATACCATTTGATCCTGGAAATGCCACAAACATTGTGTCATGTTGGTTTTCTTAATCAAATTAAGCAACTTGTATAATAGTTTCAGACAACAGACGAAACTGCCTATGTCATGGACTGCATTTGAACTTCCGTTCAGGGAAGCTAAACAATTAAGACAATAAAGACATTGAAAATCACTCAGAAAATTCTCAGAATATCTTTCTTGATGAATGCCTGGCAAATCGGTAGATACCTGATGAGGTGATCATACTAAGGATGAGATAAATTAATTTAATATTAATTAAACTAATTTTAGAAATTTGCTTAATTATAAGGTGATCATGCTAAGGATGAGATAAATTAATTTAATATTAATTAAACTAATTTTAGAAATTTGCTTAATTATATGGTGCACTCAATTCCTAAAACAATTACCCGGACGAAAATGTCAGTGTGGAGCCTGGGCTACCTAGGTCTTAAAAAATCTTGAATCAAATTCTGAAAACAACACTGCTTATGTCATAACGGGATCTCAGATAATGGCTAACAGGTTTAAATACTTGTGGTAATTTCTGTATGGCATGGTAAATTAAAACAACCTACAGAATAAAGATTGGAATCAAATTTTCTTCACCAATAACCAATTTAGTTTCCTATCATTAAGTTGTAACCAATTTATTTTTTATTATTATTTTATTATTATGTTTTACTGGATATTCTCCGGTTACTGGAGAAAATCCGAACTCTGGAAAGTCGTCTGTGCTGTGAGTTGCTGGTGGTTATGAAGATGTAATGGTGGAACTCTTTGGAGGAAGCAATTCAACTCCACTTGTTACGCCCACTTATGAAGGCATACTTGTCATATAACACATGCCAAAACAAAGCAGAAGTTGAGGCCTGAAATCCCCCTGTTCGTGTCATTGTTGATGGCCTCCAAATGAGCCTTGAATTAAATTAAACTGAGATGGGGCGAGCATCTAGGGTTGGCTGAGTGTGGTGTTACACTGTTACTCTCAAGGATTGTGAAGGTCGTTGGGATGGTGTTCACCCATGAAAGTTGAAGCATGTGATGTTTGTACTGGAAATGGCCTGAAACAGGGGTCTTAATAGGTCTCCCTTAAACTGGACTCTTTTAATTTGGTGTTCGGGCTTAATGATAGTATAGATGATTTTCCAAACCAAATGATCACTCATTGAAAGAATTATTTATAAATGTTATAAATAATTTTCGTTTCTTAACTTAGTTTTGTTCCACGTCTTTTTCTTAACTTAAAAATTATTAAAAAATTTCTCCGAATATTGTTAGTTTGGATAATGGAGTGCTGACGTCTCTATTATTACTATTATTATTATTATTATTTTTAGCGACAATCGTTTACTGCATCCTAGTATATTTACTGAATCGTTGGTTTTAAATTCTGTTACACGCGGTAAATTCAACGAGCTTATGTTGAAGCTATGGTTTTAAACTTGATTTAATGTTGTCTATGTGTTCGTGATTCATTTTGTTCCTTTGCTTTGTATGTATAAAAATTCTAAGCTGTTTCCAATGAAATATTGACCTTTTATAGCTATTGGATCTTTTCAAAGTGGAAATATCTGCGATATTTTTATTTTTCAAGACAAATCTTGAATTTTAGCGATCAAGTAGTTCTTTTACTACAGTAAAATTTCAATTTAGTTCGATGGAATATTTTTTTTAATTTAATCTATTATAAAATTATTTTCTCCAAATCATCTATAAATAAATTTATTATCAATAATATAATTATATTTATATATTATAAATTAAATTAACGATACGTTGATGGAAGTGTGTTAATAAAAAAAAAAAAATTCAAGTGTCTTATTTCAGGAGTGTTATATTTAAAAACTAAGAAAGGATGTACAAGTTGAACATTTTTAAGAAGGAAAATAACTTACTCCAAAGAAAATGGTTTATCTATTTTTTTTAATTTTCTTCAAAATTTCAAATGATATTTAGATTTTAAAAAATTGAATTTTTTTCCCAATAAATCAAATGGAGCTTTAATAAAATATGAAGGTATTTAATCGAATCAATGCGAAGATAACTAAAAATTAGTATAAATGCTAGCACTCTCATATATGAATAAATAACTCTTAAAAAACATTTCTTACAAAGATTACAATATTTAATACAATGATTAAAAATCATCATAGAAATTTCTTGGTGATGTCTCGCCTATATGGTGTCATCGTAACAATATGTAAAATTGGTTATTCTAAGAAAAAGAGAACCAATATTTTTCCACTTCGGTATAGGTTGATAAGATTCTTTTGACTCTATTAAAGTAAAAAAAAAAATGCTTATTATTCAGTTGCTAAAAGTGAAATTAAATTTTTCTGAGAAAACTATGATAAAAAATTATCTTCTATTTTTCAACTATCCACTCTGTCCTGAGAGATGTCTTTCGGGAAGGGAAAGAAAGGCATATGGTGATCCAACCATTTCAACGGCCTCTATACCAAATTTTTTAATTATATTCTTGACTCAATTGTGGTACAATTTTTCCCAAAGAAAAAATTGTCATGCCACCCATGTATTCTCATTCCTGTAGACAAATCTCTAGATAAATCATTTCTTGGCAGAAAGATAGATGCCAGAAATTATAGCCACCCCAGCTACGGCAACACCAACAGAAGTAAGGATTCTGACTGCAGACATAGCTGGTTTGGGAGACGGAATTGTCATGAGATCCTTCACCTAATAAACGGTAATGATAACTAAGTAAGAAAATATGGTAATGAATCATAAGGAAATAATATAAGCCATCATCTTGGAAGAAATAAATTAGTTCCTTTGGTAAGATTAGGTGAACGATGATTTTTGAGCTTGAGATACCAGCCTCATATATTAGCCCACATGGCATAATCTATAGCATGTATAATTATACGATATTAATGAATAAATGTTCACCAACCATGATAGGTTGCTTCCAGTGCTTCTTTATTCCTTGCAGATGCCCCTTGCCAACAACAGCAACAACTGAGTTACTCTCCCTTGCCACTTTCAATAAGGCGGAGGACATATACCTAGATATTTGAAGTGGGGAAGGATTAGAACCAAAAAAAAAATCAGATAAAGACACAAATTAAAGTGATTATTTAAGACAATCTAAACAAAGCAGATGTAGTTATATAATGACAATGAAAACCCATGCACTCGATCTTTATGCTATCTGGTGCAGTATAAGCTAGAGACTTATAGTGTCTCTATTTAAAGGAGGCAGGGTTTCGTTTCAACCAGACGGGTAGGAAGCCTATGGGCTTGAAGAAGTTACAAGGACATCAAAGCGTTTATTATTATTATTATTATTTTTTAAGATAGAGAAGGGCCAAAAGCATATATGATATAGCTACATGCCAATAACCAGTGACAATACTAACAGTCCTCAAACATATAATGAATTGTGGACTATGACATATTGTTCATAGAGCCACGAAGAAACTATGAGTAAGACTCCCAACAGACCGTAACAGACCACAGAACAACATGCTCCACACTTTTGTCAACTAATAGGTTTTGCCACAGCCCTTGTCCTACCCTTAAGACAAAGGGGCATTTAGTGGATAAGTCGTCTAAGAAATTTGGATTCATATCCTGAGGGTGGCTTCCAAATGCCAAAATTGGCAACATCAGAAAAATATCCAGGTTACCATAAAGGACTCCTGCGAGGGCTCAATGGCAATTGGCAGCAGAGCTGGGATATGACGTGTTAACAGAACCATTCTTTCTAAATTGGGGAAGCATGCCACAAGTAACAAGCAATTTTGTGAATAGCATGATATAGCATGTCAATGTCATTCATTTCTAAAACAAAATTGTAAATTTGATTGAACCAAATGAAAGTGTTAAAAACTTACTGATCTCGCTCATGTACAAGAGTCTCCATTAAAGTTGGGAACTCCTTACTCATCTCTTGAATAACAAGAGTTAGCATGTCATTGTCATCCATATCCTTCAACTGAGAACACATACCCAGTACGGATATAAAAACGAAGTTAGCACCAGTATGACCATTTCCAACTCGTCAGAAGTATATGAGGATTATGATGTTTACCATTTTATTAAGATCCTCAGGACTGGGCAAAAAAACTGCTTGAAAAAGTAGAGAGTACAATAATTTTGTCTTATGCCAAAGCGGCATCTTTTTCCATGTTCTCCTTATTGTAATCTGTCTCAATCAACAGTAATATACATTAATGCAGTCCAAACAAGAAATTTCTAAAGCATAACCACTAAATGTGTGCCTACTAGATGGAAAAAATAATCAAATACTGGAAATTGCAAAATAAAAGCAAGAAAATAACACTGATTTTTTAAGTAGATTTTGATTTTCCTCATACTTGCAGAAACAAGAACCAAATTCCTTAACATCAAACATGATCTAGTGAACTTTTCCAAGAGAATCAGGAGTCAGGACATTATAAAAAAGGCAGCCTACTGATACAAAGATCAAAGAAAAGTAGGATGCAACACTCTCTGTTCCTGCCATCAATCATTTCTACTAGCATTTCTGATAGTTGTATATAAATATATCCTCAACAAAAGAGGGAGCAGACATGCTAGGGAATGGATAAAAAATGGTAATTGGCATCATATTCATGCAATATCAGCGACAGTGCTTCCAAAGGCACACATGGACAAACACTTTTTCTTCAATGCAATGGTTGAATGTGGCTCAGACATGAGCTGAGTATAACATATATTTAAATATATTGAGAAATTTATAATATGGAAAGTGATATTCTACAACAATGTGAGAAGAAATTCCCTGACATTCAGCAAACTTTAAAGCAAAAACTCATCCAACCTGTACGGGGCGATCACCAAGTATCACCCTCCCACCATATTTGATTGCTTCTTCATATGCAACACGAAACTCAGCCCCAGGAAAAACCTCAAGCTTGTTAGCAATCTGTTAGAAATTTAAGAGATAAAACATGGCATATGAGATCAACCACATTCTCAAATAATAATGGATCAACTGTGAAAGGATGCAAATGGGAGTAAATATGTTCTCAAACACAGAAACATGCCTTTGCAAGGAACCAGCTGTAAAGTACTCCAAAGATATTTTGTTTTTTCTTTAACATTACAATCATTTCTCCAATAGTGGGCACCTAGAAGAAGAAAATAGATAATTACATGAACAAAATAATAATTAAATGAAAGAGAAACAAATCATATGGAAATTTGTCAAGGCTAAAGTTCAATATTAACATATAGGCTATTATACTTGGTAATCTAAGCTGAAATGAAGATATAAAAAATCACTTAGATGTGATTTACAATTATATAAGTATCTATTGCTGAAAAAGAAAAATGACTACTTTCTACTTTGTTCAAAGGGAATAATAAAAAGCACATATATCATGAACTAAAAAATATAAATCATCATGTTAAATAAATAAACCAAAATATATTTAGACAGCATTTCTTTTGGAAAAAATAATGATCTTCCTCCTTTAGGGGAACAGTGTCATTTGAGTATTAGCAAGGTGAAGTGAAGAGTAAAAACCTTCAGATTTTGAGGGGCAAGCACTGTTACACGACTTGAGCACAATTCAAGGAAGACAACCTGGAACGAACAAAAGCAAGGTATATTATCTCATGATGAAAAAAATTACAACCCGGAGGGAAGACATAGAAATGACAAGGCAGGCGGCTAATCAGGAGAACGATCCAACCATCAATCAATACTTAAAAGTTCAAAAGGGAAGCACCTGTGGTTTCAGAAAATTAATTATTTCTTGTACTTCTCTGCAGGATTCCTGTAAACAAACACACATAGCTTATTAGATGCTAATCTCTCACTGTGCCTATTTTGCCATCGTAACGCAAAGTTTCAAACTGCCTTTGCGTATTTCTTCTTCCTATAAACATCAAAGGTTGGAACAAAGATCAGACTTTTCAATTTACATTTCATAGGGATAAATATAGTATTACATAGCATCAGCAAAAAAATTTAGTGTCATAACATCAAAGGTTGGAAACTGTGGCATATTACTTATAGTTATAAATTTGTGCCTCTCGTTTTCTTCTTGTCATTGTTATAACTTCAATCATAACACATTTACTAAAATAGGGGACTTCCTGCTGTGAACTGGAAGTGGAAGTGCGCTGAAACAGTTTCCGTCACTCAGATACAGGATCAGCGATTCAGCGCAAATAATATAATGCAGAGAAGATAAGACATTCAGTGGACAAAAATGCCTAATTCCATAAAATCTACAAAGTACTGAGAGAAAAGTAATATGGCGAACACGTAAGAAATCGGAAAATAATTGAATTAGAATTAAAACACATGATGAACCCCGCCCCCCTCCCCCCCAAAAAGCCAAGAGAGGCCTCTTCATAGTTTAGAAATTTTCCTGACAATGCAAAACCGGAAGCAAGAGAATTAAATTTCATTTCAATCTTAAATAAAGGCAATGTGTCCAGTACAAACAAAGTAAGAAACCCAAACTTCGTTCTTCTCTATGCAATTGAGTCCCAAGCCAACCACAACGGGATGAATCAATCGAGTAATTACCTGAGAAACATGAGCAGTACCAACCAAGTACACGTCACAAACACCACCCTCAGCAGCGGACTCGCACGTCAGAACCACTACGTTTCTCGAGAGCTCCTCCGGAAGAGCCGTTCGCTGATCGGAACCCGCAGTATCAAGAAAGGGCGATACAGTAGCATCGGTGGGCTCGTCAATTCGAACCATGCTCTCAGACAAGTTCTCGACGGTAGGATCGCCGATGTGAACAAAATCTTCGCCTTCGACGGCGGGCGTAACAGAATCCGGTGATTCTGAGTCCATCAACTGCCGGAGAGACTCGATTCCGCGGCGAGAATTGGTGGCAGTAGAGCAAATGTGAGTGTGAGGGCACAGTAATGTGAGGGAGGCTGAATCAGAGGCGCGACTCGGGCGACCGAGGACGAGTGAGGAGGCAAATAATAAACTAATCTCTCCGCTCCAATAGCAACTCGGTCCGTTTCAAGTTTCGATGTTATATGGCCGCCGGTGAACTGACGACTTGACGTGCCGATTGGTATATTTTGATGCATTATACATGTGGCCTTCAAGAAGATATGGGGTTCCTTAATTTTTTGTTAAATTGTGTGCAAAAAGTAAAAAACAGAAACACAAATCTTCTCAATTGTTAAACTTTCGAGATATAACTCAACCTGAAAGTTTATGTCATGATTCGTAAATATTTATAATTTAATGACTTATCCAAATAATTGTGACTAATAATTTTGAAAAATACTCATTCGGCTCTTACACATATGAATTGATAATGGTACCAAAATTAACACTTTAATGTCCTTTAATATTTTGTACAATGTAATTTCTATTGGTTCACTTATTAAATTAGAATTATCAGGTTAATTGTTGATGTCAAATTTTATAAAAATCAAATAACTATAAATATGCAATTCAATTACTATGAATCTAATTTTTAAATTAAAAGATGAAACATATAATAATGTTGACTTAATATCAAATTCTATAAGGCTCGTTTGGTACTAAGCATTGGAATTAGAATATAGAATTATAATTTCAATTAAAATTGGAATTGATTTGAAATTTTAAAATTCATGTTTAGGTCATATAAAAAATTAAAACATAAAATTGTAATTTTATATTGAATTGCAATTCTACAAAGTAGATGAATGATAAATATTATAAAAAAAATATTAGTATGTATATATATACACATATATATACACTAAATAAAAATAATACAAAAATCAATGTTTTTTAACAAAATACTTTTCTCTTTTTCTAGCTTAGAAGAATATTTTTCATAATAATTTTAACACTGTATCGTTCAGTATATAATAATTAGGTTTTCAAAAAAAACTATATGATTCAAATTTAACATGAGTGTGCATAAATATTATCATTTTATGAGCATAAATATACATGCATGTATGATATTATGTTATAAGCACACATGTCTATTGTGTATAGTATGGTTTTATGCTATGATATGATATTATGTTTGTGTATGTATAAACATATACATAAATACAATATAATAAATGTATGATGTCATGTTATATGCTTATACTTACATGCATTTAAATATGTATAATATGATGTCATTATGTGTGTACAATATTGCGTCATGCACTCATGCAAGTGTATGGGTATGTATAGAGATACAACTTCACGCATACAATGTCATTGTTTTGCATAAATGTATATGCATATGCTATTGTGTATTTTTTTTATTTGTAATCATATATAAAATGTTCATATGGGTTTGAATAATTGTTTGTACAATATTATATTAAATATTTGTATTTTACATCTTTTAAAATTTTACATGTTAACATGTGTTTGTGTGCATAATATTATGTAATGTATTTTTGTATATACATGCAATATCATACACCTACATTATATATTATTTTTTGATGTTGTGTTGCGTAAATATTATATATATTTGCATATACATACATACATAAAATATATGTCATATCATACATAGACATGTCATGTTATTTTAATTTTTTAATTTTATATAATTTTAATTAAATTTAACTTATGATTAATTTTTAAAATATTAATTTTACATTCTAAATCTTAATTTTTTTTAAAATTTTATTTCATTTTTATTTTAAATCTTAATTTCTATATGTTTTAAAAAATTGTCTTTGTTACATTTTTAATTTTTTAAAAAAATATATATAATTTATCTCAATATAACTCAATCAAATCCTAACTAGATCTTGAATCTTGAAAAAGTAACTCAATCATAAAAAGAAAAACATATTGTCTAAAGTTACACTTCAATTTAAGTTTTAGAATTAAAATTTTTCAGATTAGGAGTCAGAATTGAAAATAATCCTTATTAATTCTTTTTCAATTCTATGAAATTAATACATAAAATTAAAAAAGCAATTTTAAAAAAACAACCAAACAAAAGAATTAAAATTACCAATTTCAATTCTATACCCCAAACAAACACGGGGTAAAGATAATCTTTCTAATAAAAACTATTAATTTAACGATAAAATATTTTTTAAAAAAAACCTATTAGTATAAAATTAATTTTAATTGACATCATGTAACAATCACATCAGTTTTGTTTAAACATAATACAATTGCACCAAGCTACTCGTCAAAATCCAGTCTGCCAGTCTTGTTCAGCAACATATTAGTAAAACTCACAATATTAAGAAATCAAAGTCGTATGTTTAACAAGCTCCTCGTCAAAATTGGAAACTTTACAATGCCTGAATTTTAAGCTTGAGAATCGTCTGAAAACTCATCACGATTTCAAGGCTATTTGCTTGACTCCGAATTAGCTTCAAGTGTTAGATACACCAGCTGACTTACGCATCAAATGCCAGATTTGGTCTATGTTGGGGTGTAGAAAGAATAAAGACTGACGTCATATCCAGTATTACCATTCTTCAGAATGAAGATAGGTTCTGTGGTTTTGATAATCAAAATCTCTAATCTCTCGGATATGAATAAAAAAAAAAAATCCATCTACACAGAATATATCATTCCATCCAAGCAAAATCCAACACACATAAAAGTCACTTGATTCATTTTCCAGTATCTCATGTCATTCGAAAATGCTCTAAGATATCGACATTTTTCAACCATCAGTCACCAACAGAAATATAATCGCTACTCGCTTAGTTAGATTAGACTATATCCATATGTGCAACTGGTGCCTCTTCATCAAGTCCATCCACATCCACATTTTCATCATCACCCACATACTGCAAATAAAACCAAGAGTGCCCTTTCAGATGCCATAAGCATATAAATTCTTAGGCACTAACTGTATTTGGATATTTTCGAAAAATAAATGAAACCATATATGACAAGATGACAGCAAAGAATTTGAAGCACAAAATTCGGGACAAAAAAAGGTGGATTTGGTATAGTAAGGTATAAGGCTGTACCCAAGAGGATAATGGACTGACCTGTGAATAATTCTTACCAGAAGGAGTCAGAACTGGGGGAAGCAGAAGTGGTAAGCCCTTGGCCTTAAATGCCACTTCATTCTCATTTTCCGTGTTTCCAGTTTCAACTTTCTCAAATTTGTCATCAAGTTCAATTTCAAATTCCTCATCAACTACATTCACTGCCATGCTGGTCGATGGCACATGAACCCTGAATTCCTTCAACTGCACATCATCAATGAGAATGAGAAAGATCATTTACATCATCAATGGCCAACTTTGCACAATCTCATTCAAGATGAATAAAAGATACTAAAACATAAAAGTACTTCATTTTTAGTGTGTAAAGAAGAGCTCCCCCTATATTAACTGAATATTCACCTTCTCTGAACTAAGGTTGTTAGAAGAATTAGATAATCCTTTCTTCTGCCTGCCTTCAAGATCAAGGGACCTAGTTGCTTCAGTCCCATTGTTAGGAGCCTCAAGGCCCTCATCCCCCTTGTCATTTGATTGAGCAGCCAAATTCCACCGAGAACGCTTCCTGGGTCTGGCTGTTTCAACCAGATGCCCAGCTTTTGATTTATCTTCGTGCCACAAATATAAATTACAGAAGGGCAAAAGACCATAAAAGATGGCCAAAAAGTCATATATTTGCACAACAAAGCATCACAATGAATATGTCATGATGAAGCCAAATGCGCTCATCTCCAACTAGCAAATTATTGGGACATGATATGTAAACAAGATATCCATTGAAATAAGACAGCCAAATCTAATTAAAATTTCCATTTAATTTGGAAGAACAAAAAACAGTTACCCACGATAGAATCATGAGATACAATTTTGACAATCAAAACCAGTATCACATAATATGCCACATATAGAGCAAAGCCTACAAAATCTCACAAGTTCAAACTGCGACAATGAATTGAGCCAGGAAA
The DNA here is from genome assembly GCA_037074485.1 of Delonix regia. NCBI lineage: Eukaryota > Viridiplantae > Streptophyta > Magnoliopsida > Fabales > Fabaceae > Delonix > Delonix regia. Next base: position 11,943,288 of record CM073456.1, on the reverse strand, counting down.
TCCTATATCCTGTACAGTCATATATATTTAATATGTAACGGCCAAAAGGATCTGAGGTTCCTAACCAAAAAATAAAGGGTCTTGGGATCAGCAGAAGTCTTGTCTATGAATAATTGACCATTGAATAACAAAATACTAAAAAAGTTGTGCTCCAGGATCATAAAAGTTATAAAACATGAACACTTAACAGAAGATAATGCATTATATCTTCAAAATGGAACTGGATGATAATAAATGTAATCAAATAATTAAAGGGTCTCTCAATATATCCATTTCTGCACAAACAGACAAAAGAATAAATTTGCTTGTTAATAGATTGTCTGATCACATCCAATACCAACATAGATGAAAGGAAATTGGAAAGTTTTGAGCTTTCCCATGTTTAGTTTAGCAAAAAACACAGTATTTTTGGGAGTGAGAAACACTAAAAATAATAATCGTCCACTAAATTATACAAAATTACTACCTTGTTTTGGTTCTTCAACAGCATCTCGCTCAACATGCAGCCTTTTTCTGTGTGGAGAAGCTTCACTCTGCTCCACATGATGTTTGATGATTGATGGAAGACCCGTGTCCTCAGCATTGCTTACAATATCAATACTCAAATCTTCTTCATTGACACCAATTCTAGCAATATCCGAGTCAAGTTGATCTCCTAACCTTTGAAGTCGGGTCTGTGATCTGCAAATGTCAACAAACTAATTAATACAAGAATCTCCTCCCCCTCTCCCCCTTCCCAAGAAAAAGGAAAAAGAAAAAGAATCATGTTAAGATAATAAAGAAAATAGAGATGAATAAATTCATAAAATGCATAGTAAAGGTGACAGAAAAAATATGGCTTGCCTCTTTAGTTCATCTTGTAACCGAGTGCTATGATTATGCGCTTTAACAAATTTCCTTATTTTTGAGGTGATCCTGAATTCTCCAACATGACCAAAGGGAGTTAGGGTGGAAGCATCATTGCCATAAAATGTTGGAGAGTCCAACAGACAAATGACTAGCATATAAATGTCAAAATTAGAGTACCTTTTACATTCTTCATTCTCTTTGCACAATTGAGCTTGAAGTTCCTGAATTCTAGAATTAAGGCTATCCACTTCTTGAATGCTCTCATTCAAGCAGGCCTTAAACAACATAACATTGCAGATCAACAAGTGTGACTTAAATTAAGAATCAAGAATTAAACGTAACAGGCTAAGTTAGTATCAGTTCAAGAAAGAATTGATTTTTCCCTTGTTATTGAGGGAAGTGGACTGGAATGTGAGTTTCATTAGTATTCTCATAACCACACCAAAAAAACCTCTACATCCTTTTAAAAATAAAGCAACAAAAGCAATCTTAATTAAACATCTATGCTGAAGATAATTGAGCACAGGATAGGAATAATTACAATAGGAGAAGTGGATTGGAATGAGAATTTCATTATTATTCTCATTACCATCCACAAAAGAAACATTTTAAACGTCCTTTTCAAAATTAAGCAACAACGGCAATCTTAATTAGACGTCTATGCTGAAGATAACTGTGCACTCCAATTTGTCCACTCTGCACAGGGTTATGACATCAGGATATTCCAAACCATCCTTGGTCACAATAACTGCTCCTATTGTAATTATTCCTATCCTATGTTTCTATTTCATACTTCAATAAAATTGCAAAATAAAATTGACTCCCAATGCTATCTCTGATCATATAAGCAGAATAAATCAAATCCCATATATCTGCTTTCTTCCCCTATACACCACCCCCCCCCCCCCCCCAAAAAAAAAAGTTGAAATTCCCACCAACATCCAAAGTCCAACACATGTTCCTATCTTAAAAATTTATCCACATAATTACAGCTCCCAATCTTTTGGAAAAGCCAATACAAATTAATAGATTAAATACACATGAAAAAAAATTTCAAAACACATCCTCTTATCGTTAATTAACATAATACAACAGGTATATCCAATTATACACTATAAGAAAGACAGAAGTCATAAGACCTTGTGATTATAGCGTACCAAATTCCACATGAAAGAAATAAAGCCTAGTCATTGCTTAAAAAAGACAGGAACCATAATTTAGTAACCAAGTATGGGGATAAGTCCTGCCAAAACTTTTTGACAATTAAGATGGCAATTTGTAAGCATACAAAGAATTAGTACATTACACATGCACAATTAACAAGAAACTGCTACAATAAGTAATAAAACTAACCCCTAGTTGAAACTTTTGGTGCTCAAGTGAGCTGATATCCAACTGTACCTTCCTCAGCTGCACACAGTTCCAAAAACAAAATTAAACAGGAGTTCCCCAGAACAATTTGAAATTTTTTTCAGAAGTTCATGACAGAAAAGTTTAAATAGCATTTTAGACCTGCTCCTCGAGAGAATTTCTTACACCAGAGGAAAGCAGTTTTCCTTCTTTATGTTGATCTTGGATTCTATCAGAGACTCTCAAACTTCCAGAGATATCACTTTGGCCAGTAATGCCCTTATCTCTCCTACGTTTCCTATCACTGCAATAACAATGAATAGGCATTAACACCAATACATGGATGAAGCTCTGCAATAAAATGAAATAGTAGATGAACAAGATGAAGGCTGGCCCCAAGAGGGAGGGTATATCTCAGTCATCATGTGTCTGAGGCATGAGGAGAGAACTTCGTATGAGCAGTTCCCACACCAAGATGTTGGTAAATTGTATAAAATGTTGGACCTGACAAACCCTTCAAATCTGATTATAGAGAAAAACTTCTAAACAATAGGACTACCATTGAAACATGTGACTGCTTGAAGGATACTCTAGAAGATTTACACAACAAGCAAACAGTAGTAAAATGTGGCGGATGGATCTGCTGCAGGACAGCAGATCTGCTGTCCCGCAAATCCATGCTCAAAATCTTTCTTTTTAAAAAGAAATGACATCCTGCTGTCCCGTGGAGGATCTCAACCCTAAAAAGTGACACCATGTACAAGCTTCATATTCATCAACTCACATATAGAAGAAAATTTCACAGCAGAGGGAGTTTGCATTGTCACTTTTGAGTTTTGATATTATAACTAAATTTCTTGTGGATTTCTTTATCCTGTCAATTGCCATTCAATGCAAACTTTGTCTGCTGTGAAATTTTCTGCTTTCCCTGGTTGTCTCTTTCAAATGATTAAAAAGCCCTTCTTTCTTTTTTCTTTTTTCTTTTTTTAATTACAATATTAACTCTCACTTATTGTAGAACATTCATATATCATGCGTAAAAACAATGGAAATAGTTGACAATAAAACAAAAAGAAATAAATGAGACAAAACAAAAATACAAGAAAGTAATTGCTGATGATTTACCTTCTTTTCTCTGAGGATCTCACTGGGCTGTATTCTGCAATTATTAATCCATGGAAAATTAAATTATTGGGTCATAAGCACAAATATATACCCTCTAATGCATAGATTCATACACCTCATAAACACATACAAACACCCAAATAAACTCTGGTGAACAGGTGCACAGTGAAGGCATCTAAATACTGCTTGCATAAGGATCTCATATAATGGGGAAAAAACATATATCAAAAGGTTTTGGAGCCACAAGTCTCACAGAATGTGAAAATGTGAAATTGCTTTCATGCAACAAAAAACATTTATTATGTGATAGTAAAATGGCACCTCCATTTCATAACCAACTTTAGGAATGATACTAAAAACAATGACAGCAAGCAAAAATACAGAGATGCTGTACTCTACCACGAATGGTCTGGTGGGCTCTTGCATCTCTTGCTGGTGATAACCTCCGAGGGGATAAATGCCTTCTGTCAAGTTTCCCTCTCAAGTCACTACCTAAATAGTCTTGCCTGCCTGCAATAAGAAAAGAAATTATGTTACCTCAGGCCCAATCAAAAGCAAGAAATATTACAGGAGAAAAAGAAAGGTGTTTTGGGGGAGGGTTGGGGGGGGGGGGGGGGGGGGGTGTTAGTTGGGACAGAACACATAAATTGATAATGAAGCACAAGCTTACCATCAAAACGAACAAACAGAGAAACATAATAATGAATAGTTATAGGGCCTCCCATGAAAGAGCTAAAAGGCGACAGAAATTAGCAACAGAAAATAAACCCAGGTATGTAGCTTATATCTTTGAAGTGCAATCAAGATTGAATGGGATTAAGAACAATTCACTTCCTCATCTTCTTGCTGAGCAGTATGGTATAAAATACAAAGGTAGAGATATCTCCAAGATGATTTCAGACAAATAAAAATCCATCCACATGCTATTAGATTTGATTTCTTCTGGTAATATGCTCTTAAATAATTCCATTCTGCATTTGTCCAAGGAGCCACACCATGGCATCGCCCAGAAGTATCAACCAAAAGGAAAACCATAAGCTCCATACACTCAAGCAGTAGAACTTGCTATATGAAAGGATAAGATAATTCACTGAAGTTGCTTCTGATTTAAAGATAATACAAGAAGGAATAATCCATGAAAGCCCAACCAAGATCCTTCAGGAAACACCTCGTAGTTCCAGAGATTCGTGGAATGAACCATGAAATAGGTTGCCATGAAAAGGATATCTTATGAACACTACCGGCATTGACTTTTTGAGAAACCAACCAGCAGAATCCATACTGAAGATTCTCCCATCTAACTTAAAATATCCATACTGCTTGCAATTTAACCAGTCTCAAAGTAAGATAATGTTATCAGACATCCTATCATTGAATAAATTAATCTGACATTAACTTCATATGCTATTAGTTAAGCATAACTAAGCCTCTTGCTTGGCTTACACAGAATCAACTGACTTATAGACCAGTCTATCAGAAAAATATCCAGATCCAGTGTTCAATCAATATGAAATCCAGCAAAGAATAGAATAACTTGGAGTACTGAAAAGTAAGCTTGGTACATGAATGACTAGTTTACAAGTAAAGCCATGAAAGTGACAAGACATCTCTAAAGTTTTTCCCTTGCATTTTTCCCTTTCATTAATCAACTTTCCCAATCATATGGGCATGTCATAATAAGTGTTGCCAGTATCAGAGGAACAAAATTCAGAGTGGCCTCCTCATAAAAAGCTTCATATCACATGAACCAATAGATATATAATCATATGCAGAAGCCATAATACAAACAAGCAAAGAAACAGGATTACAAAATAGTCCAAGGACATCTACAAGCCACCTATATCTGCAAGAAGCAACATAGTGAGATCTTCAAGATTGTACACACATTCCATATTAGAATATTCTTTGAACAGTGCTCCAAAAAAGAATATAGCTTGACAATGGCAAAGAAAGGAAGATATAAAAGTAAAGTTCAAGGGTAAACATAGAGATATAGGCAAGAAACTATAGCAACCAAAGAATTTTTAACAAAGAAGATCAAAAAGGCATGGAACAATAACATGCTATTAGAAGCTCTTCTCTGGTCAGATGCCCACCATCAAGGGTGGATTTTTATTGAGAATAATCACAATCTTTTGTTAGGAGGAAAAAACAGACTAGCAAGTAATCAATCAATACAGATAGAATATTCTTGACGGTAGTACAAACATGGAAATTGGAATGTAAATTAGTCATATTGAAGTACATAGTAATTCTAATTACAAGAGGGATGAACATCAAACAATTCAACTTGTAAAATCACACATGACATAGGCAAAGCAACATTAGCCGAAAGAAAAAATGGTGTCATTGTAATTATTGAATCAGCTATACACGTCTATAAAAAATCTTATAATGCTACAAGCAAAGCACGATCACAGCCCAGTGATATACTTGCTTTCTATGCGGGTCCATCAATATTATCCTTCAATCTCTCCATATACTACTCAAATTCCTAGACTTCTAAAATTAATTCAATACGTAGTCAGGTCAGGTGTCCTACTCACCTCAGCACTCAAATAAATAACCTATAAAGATAAGATATCGCAACACAAGAAGAATAATTTTTACCACTATATGAGCCAGAGAATCGCCGCAGCTCCGCATTCCCATGAGCAAAGGTGCAATTCTGGCGCGAACAGCGGCCTTTCTGATATGGTACACATAGCCTGGTCTTGAACTGCTTCCGTTCCACCATACTCAATTAATTTAATTGATGTGAACGAGAAAACCAATGCCCGCTTCGTGAAATAAGATAATATCAGGCTTGCAATGAACAGTTAATAGTACAAATCCTGCATTTAAACATATCCCTAATCGTAAAATTAGGTTGAACAGATAGTTGAAGATAACTGGACTACGCTCAAAGCCTCTAACCATTAAGCTTCTAGTCTAGCCAAGAAAATGCGAAAGAAGTGAACCTTGAACACTTTCTTTTCGAAAATTATATATACATATAAAAAAATCTCTTCGTTTCATTGAATCGGTGTGTAACCAAACTGTCCACAACTCAGGTTAAAAAAATGAAGAAATTCACCTTGAACTTGAAATGCGACAGAACGGCTTCAATGGCTAAACAAAGAAAACCAACTGAGGACCAGAGGGTAGAAACCCTCGCAGGAGTTTCATACGAAGATCTTTTTAGAAGCTCCAGCGCGTCAATTGTTCATTCAATTGACGTCATTCATTTTAGACCCGACCCAACCATTTTCGATTGCCGTTGTTCATATTGTATAAAAGGATGTTATATTTTCATATATCTAACCCAATTAAAAAAAGTCATATATTTTAGAAAAAATTTACGGAAAAGTAAATACAATTAATTATTAAAAAATTTTAAAATTTGAAATTATCTTAAAGAATTTAATCTCATTTGATTCTTCAATGGACAAAATTACTCTAAATTTCAAATTTTGCATTACGTAAAAATTACATTCGCCCTAGTTATGAAATAATTTTTCATTTATTATCATATAATTTTTATTCTTAATTAGTTTGATAAACAAATAACTTATGAATTTATTGTTAACAAAGTTTGCATTATTTACAAATCACATTTGCCTTAATTACTTAATGATTTTATATTTCTTACCACTTAATTTTTTTTTTTTAGCTGGTTGCACTAACATAAAACTTTTATTTATTATTACTATAGTTTGTGTTATTTATAAATTATGTTCACCCTAGTTACCACATAATTTTTATTTTTAATTAATTGGACTAACAAATAACTTATACATTTATTACTATCATGGGTTGAATTACTTACAAATCACATTTGACACAGTAATCAAAGGATTTTACATTTCTTACGACATAATTTTTATTCTTAACTAGTTGGATTAATAAGTAACTTACGGATACACAAACCATAATAGTAATAAGTCCATAAGTTACTTGTTAGTGTAACTAGTAAAATAAAAAATAAAAAATCATGTGATAAGAAATGCAAAAAATTTAGTAACTAAGGCAAATGTGATTTGTAAGTAACAGAAATCATAATGATAATAAAAATCATAAGTTACCTGTTAGTCTAATCAATTAAAAATAAAACTTACGTAAAAATAAATGTAAAAACATTTAATAACTAAAGCAAATATGACTTGTAAGTAGCGTAAACTATGATAGTAATAAGTATAAATTGACTTTAGAAAAAAAAAAATTCATGAGTTATCTGTTGGTCTAACTAATTGAAAATACTTATGTGCTAAAAAATGCAAAAACATTTTTTAATTAGGGCGAATGTGATTTGTAAGTATAGCAAACCATTGTATTATTAAATTTATAACTTATTTGTTAGTCTAATCAATTAATAATAAAAATAATGTGGTTAGAAATACCAAAAACATTTCGTAAGTAAAGGAAAAACAATTTATGAGTAACGCAAACTATAGTAATAATAAATTTATAAGTTTAGGAGATCCATTGAAAAGTCATAAAATGATATTAGGTCATTTAAGATAATTATGAAATTCAAGTTTTTTTTAGTAATTAATTGTATATATCGGTCATAACCAAAAAATTTTCCTATATTTTACTCCTTTGTGATAATTCATATATATTTTTTACTTAAAACTTTTTTCCCCTAATTTTATATTAAGTTAAAATTAAATTTTTAAATTTGGAATGTGCCAAAAATAACTTTTATTTATTATTTTGTATTATAACTACTGCAATAGTTGTTGAAAATGTTTCTAATTATATTGCAATTACATTTCGACATGATTGTTAATTGTGTTAATTGTTTAAATTCTCAAAGCCTTTTAAAACTTAGCCCAATTTGATGTTAAAGTTACAGAGACGAGGTTATACGATTATGACAACTAAATAATTAGTTGATAACTATGAAAATTTACAGCATTGATATGACAAAATATAAGATGAAACGATTATTTTAATAAATTTTAAATTTAAAGATTCAATTTAAAATTTAAATAAAATTATAAATCAAAATACTAATTTAAACAAATTTTATCCTTGTAAAAAAAATTCAATTTTTTTGTAGTTTAATTATTAGAATTAGATTAATTTGTTGGTCAATCTATAATGAAAAGAGAAATATAAGCTAATAACAAACTTATTTCATTATTACTAAATTAATATTAATGTCACATAAATTGTTGGATAATTGGTGACTATAATAACATTTTAAGTTACCAAAGCATTGCTCACTCGGTTGTAGTTCATGTGTTTGGGTTCCAAAGCAGATATCCTACTATACAGCAAGAGATGTTGTGATTTTTTTAACTAAAAAGATGACCATGTGTAGTCATTTTAGACCGCACGTGGTCATTTAAAAGTTTTAAAAAGTCACAACATTCACTGTTATTCGGATTCCTTTAGATTCTAATCCCTACAATATTATCTGATTCTGATTATTTTCAATAATACTATAACGAAACAAAAAATAGAGTTACAAAATATTAAAAATTAACACACTTTGGGAAACTACCATTTAGATGGAAATCCTTCTTGATTGAGTGAGTGTATCTATTTCCCTTATCAAGTAATAATATTGTATTATTCTTCCACGTGAAAGCATCCAATCCCTTCTCATCTTCCTAGTCCTAATTACCAACCAAGGTTTGAGGCCTATCATGTAAATGAAAAGAAGTATCATATAAGTGTAATTCTACCATATTAATTTAATTTGTATGATGGGTTATGAATATCTATTAGGTTGTATTTTTTCATGTTTTAGATTTTGTTTTAATTTTAATTTTAATGTTTTAGTTAGGAACTTCAGTTTTCGCCTGTTGTCTTTTGTAGATATCTTCATTTACCTACACTTGAGTTGCTAAACTTACAGAATGATATTGTTAAATTTACAAAACAATATGTTGTAGTATATTGATAGAATAGACTAGAATGATTGTTTTGATATTGATTGTTGAGTAACAATAGATTTAGTACATGAGCTTTATGCTATGTTTACTTTTAATTGAGCTGATGATTTTTTCTTGACCACCCATGATATCATTTAGTTTAGGTTGATGGATAGATCTTTTTCCATGTTTATAACTAACTTTAATGTAGCTTTAGGCTTCTTGGATGTTGATTTTATTGTTTATATGGACTATTTACATGCATATTGTGACTTCCATGATGTTTCATACCTGTAGAGGCTTTTCGGGACTTTACATGTACACCCATTGCATCCTATGACCCTAGACAATCAAAGGATCACTTGGTTAGTAAGCCAACCTTAAAATATATTCATTGGTTTTTAGCATACTCTTTTTTTCAGGCCAGAAGGATAACCTTATTGCCTTTTCCAAGTTAGAATTATTCTTTTTATAGTGTATGGTCCATGGTTTAAGGGTAAATCTTGGTTTGTGGTTCTCTAATCAAATATCTAATGCTATCTCATTTAATAGACCTTTCATCCTAGCCTCTTATATCACGAATTTGGTGAGAAATATGCAAGTCTTGGATTTGAAAAACACACCCTTACACATTTCTCACCCCATGCTATCTTTAGATATAGGGAGCCTATAAAGTATGGGATTTATGCATAAAATAAAAAGTGGTAAATTTTCTTTCTCTTCTAAAGGTAACTTTTCATGCCCAGAAGCCTAACCTACCCCTCCTTGTGCTTCCTCTCATTCTTCCACAACCCCTCCTTCAGGCATTGAAGCACAATTGTAGCAAATAGGGGAACTTTTAATAGTCATCAAAAGGACACAACAGAGAATGGATTGTTAGCTTCAACAATATTTTCATTATGTGGGCTACGTGCCACCTCTTGACAAGCCATAGCTTCATTAAAATAAGTCTCTTTTCTTCATTATTCAGTTTTCACATTGGAGAAAATGTGAAAGATTAGTGTGGGCAAGGAGTGTATATTTTTTAACTGAATTGGTGTTTGATTTCCTTGTTAGCTTAGTTTATTTTAATTTAACTTCTGTTTTGTTTTCCCTCATACATTTTACCTATGTTTTGCCTCTAAAGCATGTAAAATTTTTGTTGAACTTTGGATAGCTCACTTTGGACAACTCTATATGTCTTTGATATATTGAATTGGCTATTTGGTTGAGTGAACATAGATGAATTATTTCCTCTTATTTGCAGTTGGTTGACTGTTTTCAAGGAAGTTTCTGGAGCATGGAACGTTAAGTCTTAGATTGTAAATTGATGGTAATAGTTAAATGCATGCCAACTCATTATTTGCTCTCATCTTAAAATTTATGTAAACTTGTTGAATATCCTTAAAGTGTTAATTCCTATACTTTTAAGCATGTTTTGGAATGAATTGAGCTATTGGGTTGTTGAAAATTTAGTTTTTCTTTTCCTTCTTGACAAAATAAAAAAGAGAAAAACAAAAGAAAAGAGCACTTGAGCTCATTATTTTTACTCTGCTAATATCTTTTAAGTGATTATGAGTATTGCTAGTTGCTACTTAGAGTTGTGACTAGGTGAGTAATCGGGTATGAGTATCACAGACATCCATCCTCGCATCAAAAGGCTTATGACACTTTAGGTAAGACAAAAAGTGCTCAAATGAAGAGAAATAATAAGGTAAAGAGTTGATTAGCTAAGTAATTAGGTGCGAATATGACCATTATCTACTTTTGTGTCAAAATACTACTAATACTTTAATCTTTGAAAGAAAAGAAAGAAAGAAAAAGTGTTTGCTTTGGTGGACTAATGTAAATAATGAAGTGGAAGGATTGACTTTTTTTTTTTTAATGACTTATGATGGTTCTTTTTCTTCATTATATGCGTAAAGGTATTGTATTTTGTATCTTGGTGAATTTATAGTTGTTCTTCGATATTGGGATGTATAAAATGCTGTCTCTTTTAGTGCGTGTATCTATATTACTCCTTGACCTTATGTTTCATGTTTATATGTTTCTTGGACACTTTCTCCTTACTTTGTGAATTTGTAGAAGTTGATTATAGAGGTTCTTATTATTTTTTTTTTTAATGATTGATGAGATGCATTGAGGTTCCTTTGTTCAAATGAGTTGTTTTAGAGTGAGCTGAATATTATTTTGAGTAGTATTGTTTTGAGGCTTGCTTAAGGACAAGCATGGTTAAGTGTGGGGAATTTGTTAAGTTGTCATTTTTTCATGTTTTTAGTCTTGTTTTGATTTTAATTTTAGTGTTATAGTTAAGAAATCAAGCCTTAATTAGTTTTTTTAGTTGATTTCAAGTCATGGAATTGATTTTATTGAAATAAGTGCTGAAGCAAGATATAGGCGTGTCTTATATTACAAAAGAATAAAAACTAGAAGGTAAACGATAGGCATGGAAGTTGTTGATTTAATCTAAAAAGTGGATAGCTCACCTTTTGGCTCACTTTCTCTCTTATAGACATTACAAGCACAATAGAAGTGGGCAAGGGAAACTTCTAAGGATTATTTTAGTGATTTTTATATTTTATTTTGGGAAAATATTAAGAAGTTAGTTAGGGATGAGAGATTTTTCATTTTAGGTCACATATAGACACCCATCTATCTCTAGGTCTTTTTCTTTTTCTTCTTCTCTCTTTATTGGTTTTAGTGAGAAAAAGTTGCAAAAATTTACTTTTCCAACTTTATAATTGTGACTTTGGACAGAGTTTGTGGATATTTTACATATGAGTAATTAATTTTGCTCATGTAGCTAAGGAATGTAGTTATGATTTCTTCAAGGATTATGAGGAATATCTAAACTATCTTTTATTTTCCTCTTTTTGGTATTTTTGCATTCCTATTCTATTTGAGTTATCTTTGGATAAATTGATGTTAGGAACCGTCGTTTATTTTGTTCGGAGATGTTTATCTTCTATTTAGTTTTATTAAATCTGTAATTATTAGTTAAACCAAAGCTTAGTGGAACATTGATATGAAAGATTGTTGATGTGCTTTCTTTTATATTGATGAAAAGTGAAAATAATTTGCTGAACTTTGCTTTTCTATTTTGACAAATTAGAATTGGTGGTTTCTTGATTTTAATACAATTAACTAGTTAAATCTTTAAGTGCTTAGTTGATATTGTTGGTTAATCAAGTTTTGGTTTGAGAGCTCTTATTAACCAAGGTACTTAAGGAAATTTAGATTGCTAGAGCTTGTTAACAATTATAACTACTTGCCAAGAAGAGGGAATTAATATTTTATCAATGATCAAACATTGAAGGACTAATATAAAATATGTCTTAGTTAGATGCTTTGTTTCTTGATTTAATTTCCTTTAATTGACTTGTTTTTATATTTGAAATATTTTATCATTTGTTACTTGTCTAATTTCTTCAACTTTAGTTAAAAAGAAATCCCATTTTATTTATTTTTTCTATGCGTTTATTTATTGATTGTTTATAAGTATTGAAATCGTCAATTTTCGTATATCCGACCAAATCACCCTTATTGCAATTATTTTATAAGAGAACAAACTATAATTTTGATTTAGTAGATTTGACATCCACCAATATCTCCTACACAGTTCTAGTATTTCCCTGCAATCACGGATTGTATTTTACTGGCCTTTCAATTTTTTATGCAGATGTGGAATGAAATAACTGGTGTCTGTTGCGTTCTAAAAATCGTAGATTAATTTGAAGGACTCAAATTTCAGAAAAGCTACAAAACGTCTCAGCATTAAGTTGATTAAAGTTTATAATTCATAAAACAGAAGAAAACGTTAACAGTTACAATATCCTGTGTATGATGAATACTAGATATATTGTGTGTTTCCTATCATTATAACTTCTCTCTTCATTCCATTGTTGCTCAAGATCCAGCGTATAGAGAACCCACATAGTATTTCAAACAGGAAAAAAGAAACTCGTAATCCTGCATGATTGTTTCAATTAAATTTCCGTACTATGGCTTTCTTCAATGCACTTGGGGCACCTGCATCTGAAACCATAATCTGCAAGGGAAGCCTGTCTCTCTTCAAATGGAAGATCCTCATCGACGTATGAGATGGTTATCTGAAATTGCTTCCAACTGTTAATTAGTTTAACAAGACATATAATTTATATATTAAAAAAAATATAAGGAATTTAAGATATTCCATATATGCCGTCCCTTTTCATCCTTGGTGTTACGATGTAATTATAAACCTCTCGTAAGAAGAAATACTTTCCCATTGTTTCAACTGTATATAACGTACCTCTTCTCCTTTACGAATGAACCTCAGTGCAATTATCGTTGCTTGGCCGTCTCTATCCTGCATACAAATGCAGCAAATGATGACATACTATTATTGATAAATGAAGCTAATATCTAACATGGAGTCATGCACATAAGGAAAAGAAAACAAAGTTTACACACAACCTCCCAGAAAAGTAGTTTCCATAAACTCAAACCATTTTGTTCTTTATGTGTCAAAACATTCAATATATGTTTTCTTATGTTGTAAGGTCCCAGTTTGACCTCAACTTGGTTTCATGAATTGATTGTCAAACAACTGGGTAAGTCATTGAAGGTATTCATTAAGAACTAGGAGAATCCTATTCGAAATAGAGCAATATGCAAGCAATATAGTCCATAAAATGGGAAAAAGTTTAGTCTCGTTTTCTTTTTGAAAGTGAAAAAAAAAATTCTCATGAACGCAAAAATCTGAAAGACCACATATATTAATCTAATCAGATCTTTGTGGCAGGCAATAATCAACTCAAACCTGGTCAAAATTGTCTAGAAATTAAAAGCTAGAAATTTTGGGTGCACATACCTCCTCTCTTTTGAAAGCCTTGGCATTAGGACAACAGGAATGGTTCATGCAGCTTTGCAAAGGAAAAAATGCAGTTCCTAATACAAAATTTAAGAACTATCAGTAAACTCGTCATTCTCAGAAAAAATAGTGAGCAGAATATATTATGAATCAGGTTAAATCCTATAAGTATAATATATATGGAATTGCACAATTCCAATAATCAGTAAGGTAAAATGTTAACAAATCCTCTGGAATGTCAAAAAGATGGTATAAGAAGGCAGCCAAATCTAGAGCATCATCAAGACATATCATATTTGCAAGTAAAATTATTTATATTTTTTCAAAGTGATATATGCATAATTTCTCGTGCATTAATTTTGCTTCTAATAACTGTTCTAGAAGGACCAGGCAAGAGAGGGTTTAGCTGTCCAAAGTTGAAGAACAGATGGAAGCACTCTCATCCATAACCCCAAATACTATAATTAGTCTGTAATATAGGCTAACTTCTAATTACCCATAAAATGAAAGCTATCGGTCAACACCTGTAAAATGAAGATATGGCAATAAGTCAGAAAAAACAATTCATGCATTCTACTAATGATAAGGAAGTTCAAAGATGAGAAAAGAGACTATAAAAATGTGAAAATCAAAATATTACAGAAAGAGAAGTTAGGAACTTGGCTACATATATCAACAAACAAACTGCAGTAAAATCAGTACCCTGACAACAAATGGAATAGTCTTCACCAAGAGCATCCAGAAGTGGTTGTGTAATTTTCTCTGCTTTTTCCTGCCATTAATGATTAGCAAAAAGGTCAAACTTACTATTTGAGATGAAACAGTGAAGTGAGGGGTTTAAATTCTGACCTTTTCAGGATATGTTAGATCGTCAATGTATAAAAAGTAATCCTCCACAGGAGAAGCTACTACCATATCACTGAAAGATATGAAACCTGGATTAATACACAAATCTGATGATCCAAATTACAAGCAAGATGCTCGTGTGTAGTTCCATTAGATAGCTGAGTCACAATATTTCAAGCTTTATGTTAATGGAAGCAAATAGACATAATAATGGCGGTAAAGAATAAAAGAAAAATGAAGCCCCAGAAAGTGGATTCTTACAGATTATTTTGCTCAAACATGCCAATAATATGTCCATATATTTCCAGGGAGAATACTGATCATAGTCAAGGACATAGAGCAAAGATCATCAAGAATATTATGACTTTCTAATAGATATACATAATGTCATGGCCATTTACATGAACACATAGATCACCAATATTGCATCAGGAAGGATACAAGGTTCACACTCCTTGTCAAATATGGCTGTCCTAAGAAGCTGGAGTGACTGAAACGTTCAAGTCAACTAGTCAGAAATGAATAAAGTAGAGAAGTAGTAAAGGTACGTAAGAAGGATATATATATATATATTTCAAGTGTTTTCCACTGTTACTACAATTTGATAAATATGTCAAGAAACCATTTGGTAGTAACATACCCAATTATCCATCAAGCTTCTATAGGTGTCACAGGAAGAACTCTGGGTCCAATTAAAGGACAAATCTAACCCACAGAGGATAACAACCTAATACCTTGACCACTATAAATACATTTTAGACATTGCTGCTAAAGTAAAAGGAGAGATTTCACAGCAACTTGAAAAATGGCATCGAGCATTAAGAAAGTAGATATCTTGGTCACATATGAGAAGTTTAACTTAAGACAATATATGATTCTGATATGGTGATAGTGCAGCGTTACTATGAAAGATGATCAATGATTTTACTAGCTTTATGCGTAAAGCAACTAACCTCATAATCATACCAAGATACTTGAAGATCAGAATAATAAGTACTTAACTACTGATATAAGAAAATCATATGGGTTAGCATTTTGTTAGCTAAAAATGATGCTTTTTCCAAGATATACCAAGATACAATTAAATGGCTTTCACTATTAAAATTTAAAAATTGTTGCGCTTCAAATTTCGCAAATAACTTTATCACAATCAACTATAATATAATTAGACAACACTATTTGTTATTACCTCATGAACTTCTATGTTGTTAGAATAAGCTCAGAATCTAGAGAAAGTAGAGAAATAAAAAACTTACAAGAAATTGTTTTATTAGCCGACTATAATTTCAAAGCTACCACAATATATGACAAAACAAGATTTAGAATTCCATAATGCCCCAAATAATGCAATGCAACTTAATTAATGAGAGTAACTAAGCTTTTAGCAAGCACATTCACAAGTAATTTCCATGAAAAACAAACATAGATATGCCTCAAAGAAGTTATCATTATTTAAAACATCAGTGAAAGGAACAAGTCCCATAATGCAGCATCACTCTAAGGAATCTTACCTCAAATGCCAGATCTCTTATTTGCATCTTGAATGCAGCTTCATCAGAAGAACTAATATCATCTGGCAATGCAATGCAGTCCCACCACCTAAAAGCAGATTTAAATGACTTCTCTTGCAGAGTTCAAATTAATCATAGGCAGGTTTTTTCCAGGATGCACAAACATCAAAAGAGAAGAAAAAGTAATGAATGAGAGTAACAATATCCAGATACCAGAGGACAATTGAATAATTTTCTACAAACTTGGTCCTTTGTGGAACCAGAAGATCATGGGATTCTCTTTTGGAAATTAGTGAGTTTTATATGATATTTTTCATTGTTAAAGACTGAAAAAGAAAAATTGAATTATATAAATTTGAACAACGAATGTTGACATATTAGTTTATGAGTTTTCTAACATAGTCTGATGAAAAAAAAAGTTATACTTGAAAAGGAAGAAAGAACTTTTTTTTTTAAAACAAAAAAACTTTGTGATATTGTGACAATAAAGAAAATTGTAAAGCTACTTTGTTTAATAAAAATTTTGATCAAATAGATAATTTGACAAGAAAGTAAACAAAATTGATAAAGACTAAGTAATGTGTTTGAATTTCTCAAGCCCCATAAAGATATGCAATTTCAACAGCAACATAAGCATAACTTAGACAAAAACTATGCCATAAACAAAGTAAATCAAATCATGGTTGAGTATATCCTTGAAGGTCATGGATAGAGTTCCATGTTTGCTATAATTCAATTAATCAACATATATATTAGTGAGTGCGTTTCGCATAGGAAAATCCATCATGCACAAGGAAAGCATTAGCACTTAGTATTCAGGCATCATATATGCAGGTGGAATAGTCAGTTATTACCTTCTCTTGTGTCCCATTGATATGGGCCTCCAAGCCTCCAAAAGAACAGAAAGATCACAACGGTTTGAAACACATGATGTGCCATGCTTTCCTTGCTCAACAAGACGGCTTTCTTTTAACTTGTGGTACCTTACTATGGTGGAAGAAATAGCCTAGTCATAAAGGCCATTAGGGCTTCCAGTAAGATATACAACTATATTTAGCAGAGATGATTTATGCAAACTAAATAAAATCTAAGTGCATCCAACATACTACAGACAAATGTCCTGGAAAACACGTTGATTTAAGTTAGGCATCTACAGATATGGACATGTCTAATCTTAACACCATATTGAAGGGTGGCTAAAAACACACCAGAATCTGATATGTAAAATAACTTCACGTGATATTGAAGGAAGAACAGTGTCCATGACGCACCCATTTATTAACAAATAAACAGAAGATTTTTTGCATTTAATTTGTCATAATTTACAGCACAAGAATATTTACTGAAATGAAGCCTAATGATAATATGGGAAAAATGCAAGATAACCAAAGTAAGTAGTGGTTCTTCCTGATATTTCCCTTTTGCATTTAATTGGCCAACTTTGTGAAATATGCTCCTATGCTATTATAAGATAGACATTTATAAACAGTATGCTGCATGCCCAACAAAATCAAATATCAAAGAGACGTACTGAAGAAATCAACAGCAAAATAAGACTTTACCTTTGCAGCAAGGAGGAATATATCATTTGTTTCTAGAAGGAAAAAAAAAATTAAGAGCGTTAGATAGAACAAGCCAGGCAGAGAACAAAACAGATTCAGCACAAGTTAGATTGGACAAGGAAAAAAAATTGATTTTGATAATGCAAGATTTTTACCATTAGCGTG
Source organism: Delonix regia (assembly GCA_037074485.1). Taxonomy (NCBI): domain Eukaryota; kingdom Viridiplantae; phylum Streptophyta; class Magnoliopsida; order Fabales; family Fabaceae; genus Delonix; species Delonix regia. The sequence goes on along the minus strand of CM073456.1, from coordinate 11,925,185 downwards.
TTTGACGAATTTTAGAAGTGCCTCCCTATGTGCTGTATCAGAACTCTCACCAGTACAAAGCAAAGAATGATAGGATTTCCAATCAGCCTCTGCACATGATGTGCTACAAATATTGGCAACATCATCAGAAGTGATAAATTTATACTTTATACACAAACAAATGATGAGAAAGAATGAGTGGTCCCAGTAACTCAGAAAGCTGCAGTCAAGAGCAGGCTTCATCTGGTAATTCATTGGGCAAATCTTAAGAGTAGGCTATGTTAGTATTTTTATCTCATGCCTGAGATAGAGACAGAAACAGCAATACTTTGTGTAGCATTATTCTTATACTCTACCTAATAGAATTTTAGAAGTGGAATGGAAAATGTAAAAGATAAAATTATGTAGGGGTTTACTGGTGACTGGTCACAGTAAAGAAAGCCACAAGTCTAGTTAGTATTATCAGTTTTACCCTTTTAAGCAACTAAATGAGCAGCAATCAGCATTGGAAATTCGCACCCACATGCCTCCTTTTTTTCTGATTGAATTTATACAAGATTCCAAGTTTTCATTTTTTTCCCCTGCCCATTGGTAGGAAATTGGCAAAGCGAAACCTATATGCCCTAAAATTATTTTTTTGCAAGCAACCACAGCCTTACCTGCAGTAGTAAGCTTCTCCACATCCACCAGCACATGGAACAGCTGGTGGCAAGGAGAACTCCTCAGTGTAAGGCAGCATCATATGACCACTCATTAATGATTGAACAACACCTTCAGGGAGATGAATTTTAGCCTCCCTTTTGATATATGAATTGTCTTCTCCATCAGATGAATCTGTTTCATTGTTGTATTTTGATGCGCTTGAAGAATCATCCATATTACAACCATGACTCTCAGAAGCCCCTAATTCTTGCAAGTAAAGCCTCCTTCCTATTTGAAGTTCCACAGAACTAATGAAACGAAAGCAGGAGCTACAGACAAAACAGTCAATCTGCAATGTGAAAAAGAAATCGAGGGAAAGTCACTTTAAGAGATGAAAACATTTCAACATTGCTACAAAGAACAAAATTGTGAGAAACCTTGTTGGAAGAATGTTGAGCCCCAACAAGCATTTGGTCTTTCAGAACAAGCTCCCCTTCATTGAAGTCCCTGGCAGCATACACACCTGCAATTCACCAGTTTCAACAGAAACATTATAATATATAAGAAAATTGGAATAACCCGTTTGAAGAGCATAAATTTCATAGCCTTTTATGTAATAATTAGAGAAGAGATGAACTTTGTGGTTTCCGCAACCACTTGAATGAAACCACTGCCAACTCAAAAGTCACTAAGACAAGATGAACTCAGTTACTTTGATCTATATTCATAATCTTATGGATTTTTTCACTTCAAGTTCTTACAAATGCTCTTTTCATCTACTAAACCCGAACACTCTCATCTTTATATTACTTTGTGATTAATACTAACATGTCGACCAACTCAACAATAATCAAGAGAGGGGTTTTTATGCGTGACGGCCACTTAAACCTCAGTAACTAAGAAAAATATGGGAAACGTATTGAGCATATAGAATAAACGAAATGAAAACAGAGTAGTACCCTTTCCAAAGTTTCCATCCTGTTTGACTACGATACTACTGCAATTCCTTGTAGATAAAAGCTTATCATAGTATTCCTGGAGAAGATACGAACAGAATTAAAAACACTTGGCATCCGAATATATATGCAATGTAGCAAACCAAACAATTTTAACAAATTATTTAAACGGATGGCCAGCTTCTTCAACTAAATCAATCTGTTTCGTTATAAATGATGATGGTAATACTTGATTCCTCAGAGCAGGCAACTGAGCATAATGAAAAGCAGAGCTTTATAAGATAAGCAGAGTCTGAAGAGATTGCCTGAACTTGAATAGGTGACGGAGGACTGAGAAGAGCAGAAATTTCATTGGCACACCGCGAATCAATGGGGCAAATGGACTCCATTGGTAGAGTGGAATGTGAGAACAGAGAAGCACCGGTTTCTCTCTATAGGCACATGGCATAATGAGACGGCGCCCAGAAATCAGGTGGGAGCACCCTCGTACAACTGTGTTCCAGCCCTTCGCTGGTCGTACGATGACTTTTTTTTTGGGGGGATATTTAAGGGTCTGTTTAATTTCTTTTACTAAAATTAACATTTGCAAAATGTGTGTCGTATCAGTCTTTAAAATGTATATTTACTGAAATATCATATTCTTATATTTAGTTGACCAATCAATAGAAAAAATGTTATCCTGGTCAGATAACTTTTAATTTTTTAAAAGAAAAAACAATTACTAGTACTGCATACATTAGTTTTTTTTTTATGGCTAAATGGTATTGATTCCAGATGATATTAGAAAGATAATTTCTCTATTACCAAGTATTTCATAATCAAGTTAAAGAATAGGCACGAAATAAGATTGAAGGACGTGGTGTGTAAGATGATGTAAGCAATGATAAAACTTTGTGAAGTACACTACATTGATTTTGAAATTCATTTACAGTTAGAAGTAAACTGATGCATTAAATAGGTAATACCGGCGAGATTGAATGGACTGTCATCTTTGGCACTTCCTGATGGTCTTTGTGGAAATGGCGTAATAGTAACATCTTTGAAGAATGTTTCATGAGGCCAACGAAACCAGTCAATGAAAGTCTGGATGCTTATTGCAGCTTATCGAATCTAAAGCTGTTAAAACGGATTCGATCCATCGAATCGAACCCGTTTAACCCACCTAAAAAGTGGATTAGGTTGAAGAGTTTCTTTAAGAACCAGTTTAATATATTTCTATTAATTCGGCCCGTTTAACTCGCGAGTTAAACGAGTCAACTCACGAATTAAATGAGTTGCCCTTTTTTTTTTAATTTTTCACTCACTCACTCATTTTAGTTTACTGCACTTTTTTATTTAAAAAAATTAATTATAATGTATGTGTTGTGTTATCTCTATTATTTTGTAATTTGTCAGATTTAAATATTCTGCTCATAATCATATTCTTATTATTAATAAATCATTGAATTATTATATTACTCTACTTATTTTAATTCGTTTAAATTTGCTTTTTATTTAGTTATTTTTTTATTTATTTATATCGATATAGAAATTGATTGATTAAACAAGACATATGCTTAAAAAAAAATCACATTTGAATTTTTATTCTTTTAATTTTTGGGTGGGTTAAACGAGTCAGCTCGCTTAACCCACCAAGTGAGTCGAGTTGAAATTTTTAACCCACCACGTTATGGTGAGTTAAACAAACTGATTCATTTAACCCACCAACTCGGATAGGTCAGTTCAGATAGCTCAAGTTGACCCATTTTGACAGCTATATTCGGACCACAAAGATTGAACAAGATGAAAAGTCGATTGCTAGTTATTGAGTCCCTGTTAAATGGTCATACCCAAGAAGTGGATGGGTTAACCTGAAGAATGATGGTGCAGTGTCCGGGTTTGGTTGGTTGTGGTGGCTTGATTAAAAGGGGATGATGGTAATTGGGGATCATTCGCTTTTGCTAGAGTATTTGTGATGCTAGCAAGTTTGAGCTATCTGGATTAAGGAATGCCGAATGGGTTAGAGTTAGCTCTTTCACCCTGGTTCATTCAGTGGCGGATCTAAATAATTATTCCACAGGAACCACCTACTCCATGTAATCAATGAGGGGCTGAAATGAATTGTCTAGTTGAAGTTACTCATATAGAGAAGTTATTCATACTTCGCTTCGCACATTAACTATCTAGTCTTATTTTTTGTTTTTCTCTCATTCATGTTGTAGACCCATTTTTCTACCCAAAAGTTCAGGTATTTAAGATTTTTGACTCAACCAACACTTGTTTTGATCATTAAGTGTGAAAACAACATAAAATATTTAAGTATGATTATTATTCTATTATTCTTTTTATTCTCAACAGATATGTTCAATACAATGAAACCACTGAAGTTGGCACAAAGGGATGTTTTCTTTTCAAACATTATGTTCTGGTTGAATTACAATTTTTCATGTCCAATATACCACTCAAATTTTCTGTTCGATCCAAAACTCTAGATTTTATTTCACCATCGCTCGATTGAATCTATTTTTCAGTTGACATTTACCTTATAACGTTAGCAATAACTCAAAGAAATTGTTATATGAATGCATTCATCATTGAAACGATTATAGAAACTGGTGACAAAAATACTGGGGTAATGTTACAATAACTTGCAATTTATATATATATATATATATATATATATATATATATATATATGTATGTATGTATGTATGTATGTAAATCAAATGAAATATATCAAATGGTTATAACATAACAAAATTAGATGTTTAATATCGATGAAATTAAGGCATGAGTGAAAGCCATCAGGATATTTCAATTCAACCTATTTCCTGCATGAAAGGCATTTCGACTCTTGATACCACTCTTCACATATATGCAAATGCAACCAGCTGGAATACTGATTCAATGCATGCTACACTGCCATCTGAATTAGTGTAAAACAAAAATGCATGGGCCTCCTTTCAAAATACACCCATTTCAAACTGGCAGTACAATATAAGGGGGAAAAAGTAACAGATGTTTTATAACTGTACAATTAAGGATCAATAGACTTTTCCATAGGCCGTAAAGTGGAGCAGGATGACCATTTATACAGTCCATGATGGCATATCATGTGACAATGATCAAAGACAAACTTCAAACGTCTCATAAAATTTGCTACATGGCCAGTTAAAAGGCTCTAGATGTGATCCAAACTAATGCACAAAGTTCAAAGTATTAAAAAAATAAAAAAAGAGAAGAATGGAATTTTTTTCTTTGAAGCATCATACAAATACACAGTAGCCATTCATCTGAAGACCTAGGGGTAACACCCATAAAGTTTGAAGAAAATCTACCTAGTATGGTAGCTAGAGGCCAAGATCCATAAGGGAATAAACTAACGACAAATTTACGAATAAGAATCCATCTTTTAGTGGATCAAGTTTCATATGGATCCAAAGAACTGTTCCAGCGAAGAAGCACTGAACACATTAGCAGCAGCTCGTTTGGTTCTAGAAGGACAGACATGAAGTAGATACTTGATAAACCTCTGCAACATGATTTGTTGTTAACATTTAGATGATATATATACGATGGTATTTTAAGCACCAAAAGAAATAGCACTATGGCTATTATATGAAAGTATGAACTTGATAATAGCTGAATATAGTTCAAATAAGTAGCAACATACAGCTAACTGAGAGATAATTTCGGGATTTGTGTCGATATGCCAATCTGATTCCAACTGCCGAACAAATGATGACCTTCCATTCTCTGTGCTACAGAAGAGGACCTGCATGCAGGTACCAGTATAAAGGTACAAAACCAAAAGCTATTTAGCCGAAGAGTAAAAGGTAGGCAGCAGCAGTTATCAAATTCAGATATTTACAGCATGCATATCAGATGCACATAAGACATGCTACAAATCAAACTTCCATCAACCACTACACACCATTACTGTCTGACTTTCCAATTTCAATCTATTTTGCTGAGTCTTGCATCAAACATAACAATCAAGCCGCTAGAATGCATTCAAGACCAAGAGAAAGTTTAGAATTTCAGGTCCCAAGGACATTTTGAAAAGAACAAGGAGAAACAATGAGAAAACAATCATTTAGGTAATAAGTTTTTCTTCATTAGATCATCTTGTCATTCGCATCATCCCCTCTGACGATTGATGTTCTATTTAGTTACTTTGTTTTGGGTCCTCCCAGCATCTATCATAATTCTTTCCCAAAAGAACCATGGAATTACCTCTCACAGGATCTCTCAATAAGGATACTCTGTAAATTAGCATAACTGTCCTTTTGACCATCTCTGATAAAGATGTCATCATTTACAAAGTTTAATACAAATTCTAATCACATACGATGTTTACAGTTCTACATGATCCTGCATTGTCCTCTGGGGTATGTTTGGGAGCTAAAAAGCACGGATATGTCCAAATCGGAACTGCATCTGAATAAATATGCATACAATACGATACGTGATGCTATACACCTGCTTCGTGTCAAAAACCCTGTTATTTTGCTGGATATTTTCGAAATGTGTTGAAGTGGCACCAAAACAATATCAAATTATTTTTGTCCCTTTTTTTTACAAGTTGTGATGTCTTTGTATCATTTTATCTTCCAATCTTCTGTTTTTTTCTACCATATTTCACCAAATCCTTAAATTCCTTTGTTTATCGTCTTCATCTACTTTAATCTACCATAAAGTCTATCATTGCCTTTTTCCATCACATACAACATTTGGCCAAAGGTCAAATGAAAGTCAAACTCTACTTTTCTATATACCCATATCTTAAGGCTTTAGAAATTGTCCTATACAACATATCATATTGTGTCGTATTCAATATGTGTCCTAGTATTGAAACTTCTAAGTTTGAGAGTTTGGAGGAGAATGAAAGGGAAGGCCTCTAAAGGAAATGGAAGTGAAGGAAAAGAGGGAGAGGAGTTAGTCAAATGATAATTTCCTTCCCCTTGTTTGGGAGAACCGTTCTCTTCCAAAATCCTCCAAATTAGGGGAACTAAAAAATATAAAGGAGGGAGGCCTTTGAAGCATTTTGGAAGGTTAGCTGGAAATTCTTCATTATCCTCCCTGAATATTAAAATCAACTGACCAATGGAAAGGTTTCAATGAAATTTTCCCTTCCCTTCCCCTCCATTATTCTCCATCTAAACATACGCCTAAAGCGGAAAAATACTTGTGTGTAAGTTGCACATGCTCAAAGCACAAAATGCCCAGCAATGCTCCAAGGAGATAGTAAAGTTCTAGTAAATAAAAAGTGTTCTTTGGAGCAAATTCTCATACCTTGTCCTTGACCAGACCACCAGAGGTGAAAATTCCTGCATCTTCCAATGCTGCAAGAACTCTTTTCTGCAAAAATAATCCATAAATAAAATATAAACTTTTGACCACTATGAATATAGCAACAGAAGCCTTAAAATGTGGGCTGCAATCCAATTTACTTTAGACGTAATATTAAAGCAGTAAGAATTGTACAATCTCAACACACTTAATGCATATCGCGGTTATTAGTATTATGTGCTGCTTGAGGGGATAGATAAGCTGACCAAAAGAGAAATGATATCATTAGATATATTTATCTACAGTGACATCTACAGTGGTGACAGTAATAGTTCCACCCATTGAAGATCATCCCAAGGAGCTATACAATATCTTAGTTCAATACAGTACTGTCAGTTATAAAATGACATTGTTGATCCACAAGGTAGGAAGACAGTAACTATGTGCTGCATATATTGTGAAGTATTACTCATCAATTCCATTATGCTTATCAAATAAGACATGAAATGCAAATAACTTGACTGACAAATGACACACCTCACTTTCATCATCCAGAACTCGTTCCATGAGATATAGATCACAGAATTTTGTTATCTCCAACAATATTTCCAGCACAGAGGACCTCACAGTCGCTTGTTTCTGGCAAAAAGCAGCATGAACCACATTGATATGTTTCTCCATACTAAGGTCTTAGAGCAAAAATACAAGAAAGGATAATCTCACTACCTGAAGCTCCTCTGGACTACTTTCTTCAAGGATCACTCCTAGCAGGCTACAAGTTACCTACATATGACAAAGACTAAGCCATAAAATTCTACCATATAAGAAAGAAAAAACTAATCCAAAACAGTGAGTAAAACTCAATTGTGTCATATATATTTGTCATCAAGCATCTTAATGCATATTTTCACCAAAATAATGCTTATCACCACGAAAAAAGTGATAACTTATCACAATTTACCATGGTTCAAAATCAGTTCTAAAAACAATCAACAACTTTTGTTTTTAATGCTTTTCTACTTCTCTTAATTTTTATAAGCAAGAGTGTTCAAGAAATTATATTAAAGAGAATATGTTCAATTACCTTTCTTCCTTCACTCAACTTCTGCCGAACTATCTGCCCCAAGGTTGGCTGGAAAGATTCAGGGAAAAGCAAGCTAAGAATTGTCCATCATACAGAAAGCAATCAAACTCAACCCAACTTGACTAGGCATTAATCCTGAAAGATCCATGCATTATCTGAAGCAATGAACAATGGCAATTACATTTACCTTGACTGGCTGAAAGAACTCATCAACAACATTTTGCACCCTTGATTCATCTAATGGGGAACAAACTCCAGAAGAAATCAGTGAGGCACTAGATTGAGCATTTACACCAGAAGTACCAGGTGTGACAGCTTGTCGCTTCCGTTGCCTGCGTTGAGATCCACTAGGGGATCTCAAGAGCCTCCAAGTGAAGAAAACTGCAACAGCAAGACCCGCAACAGCCCCAATAGAGCGTGAATCCTAATACCAAGTTGAGCAATTTGAGGAACTCAAATGTTACCCCATTTAAAGATGGTTGTTGCTAGATATTGCACGTCCAAGATGAAGATGAGACATCCATTTAACAAAATTGGGGCTGAACTTAACTACCAAAAATCTAGACACAATTAAAAATGATATGCTCCAAAAAGAGAGAGATAGAAAGAGAAACACTACTTCTGATTTTTATACTGTATAACTTTCAAGGGCCTATTAAATCTAGTTCTCCTTCACCTTCATAGCACCCCCCATTTAAACAACAATTTTGACGAGATCTTTCATGATATATAAGTCACTCTTGTACCATTTAAACAACAAATATGGGCATGAAAACTTTTTCTTCCTACCTAAGCCCAAGTAGAGGTAAGTCAGGTATCATTGCTAGCTTCAGCTACGCTTATATCAGGTAAAGCCACCCACACCTTGCGCTTCCTATGCTTATTTCTTTTAGTAGTACCCATTATCCACTAATTATTCTTCAATAGTCTTACACTTGTTTATCAAGCCGTTATTAACTTACAATTAAGTAACATACTATAGTGCTACCACAACCATCTATAATCTTAACTAGCTGCGAACAAGACAAAAGTCGAAAGGAAGAGAGAAAAATAGAAAGAGAAAATTCATTGGGATAAAACACAAAAGGAAAATTGAGCATTCCTTTTGCCTACAGGATGTATATTAGATCCAATGGAGTGGCAGAGAAATTGACGACAATGAAATTGAATTAGGTGACTAAAGTGAGCAGAAGTACCAAGGTGTGGAGCGAGATTGATAAGAGATTGGACATCTTGACCGTGATATAAGATCCCAGACGCCTGATCAGGTGGAAAGTCTCTTCCTTCGAGGTGTCAGCCATGGTAAACCTACCTCCCCGACAGTTCGACTAAACCAAGATTCTTCTTGTTCCAGGCCGATGAGATTTCAAAGGATAGCTCAAATTCGCAGCACCTTCCTCGACAATCACTGTGAAGGGTCCGAAAGAGAAACTACGTTTCGTGTCAACTGCAACGAAAGCGCATTCATAATGCGGAAGCTTTCGATTCAAGAACACGGGCAAGGAAAATGAAAATATTTTTTTTTTTTTTTTTTACACTTCGACTCTATCCACCCAATTTGGTTTGGGTGCCCCAACCGTATTGAAGTTATTAATTTTAGTTTTTCAAAAATTATTAATCAAATAATTATTTAATATTAAAAAAATCCGAATTGTCCCATCTTCCTTTGCGGATATTATTTTGGTTTTTTTTGGTTCTTTCTCATTTTATTTGTATTGCCTAGTTTTATGCTTATTTTAATGCTTTTCTTATTTTCTTGGTCTGGTGTATTATGTATTAGATTTTCAATTTACCTTTTTCTCTGACGGGTTACTTTTTATGAACCAGATTACTTTTTTAATCCAGAATTAACTTGCTTGTCAAAGAGGGGTTGGGCCTGAACCTATTAGGCAGCTTCTCATTTTTGTTGACTAATAACTTCCAGAGTCACTACCTTGTCTCCATCTGCTCTTACTAATATAAAAAAGTTGTAATTAAAAAAATTATGTAATAATCTCTCCAAATCAATTCATATAGATTTGATCCTTTCATTATTTTTAGACAAACAATACTTGAAATGGTGAATTCGCATGTAACCATTATTTAGAGTCATAACCAACTAATTTTACTTATGTTGGGTGGGTGAGAGGATATCTTAAATCATGCCGTATCTGCCTCGAAAGGGTGTTAATTAAAAGTTCCTACACATTAAAGGTGATTTCTGTTGCAATATTTCCAGTGTCATGGAGATTCAGAGTAGCTTGTTTTGGACTTAGTGTTTCAAGTTTCGGCCTCTAGAACCTCGTGACTTATCAGAAAAATTAGCATTCTGACGGCTAATAAAGGTTACTAAGCCCTTTGTATATATTTCACACCTAACCTTCCAAATCAATCAAAAGAGATACATCACATAAGTAAGTATTTGAGCATTGCTTTTCCCTTATAATGATTTAACCTTATACATAAGGAAACCCATATAGCATTGTTGAAAAACAGCACAAGAAATGGGCTACCAAATCTAGTAGGTTCATTAAACTTGCAGAGAAAGATCAGTCTCTTAATTGACCCCACATTGTCAAAATAAATTTTGCACAGAGGACTCGAGCTACACTACACTTTATCTATCCATATAGATTCTTCCTTGACACGAAACGACTCGGCCAGCGGCATTCGGTACACAATCTCCACATGAAATGTTCAAGTTTGGGAGAAGCTGCATCATAAGGTGCGAATATCGCTTGCTGCTATAGTTGCAGTTGACTTTTAAACTAAAGTTTTAATCGCATGCGGTTATTATTTACCCTGATAACACTTGTTATAATGGTAGATGATCTGAAATTGTTTCGTAACTGATCATCAAGGGCACGATGGTACAAGATGGGCGAGAAGCTAGCCATTGTGGCTACAAAATATTGCTCCTGTTTTCTTATTTACTTTCAAATTAAAATTAATGTCGAATTGGCAGTGCTAATATGAATCTCATAAATTAGAAGTTGCTTACTTTTCTTTGGCAGGAATAAAAGGTATGACATGATTTGAGAAGAATATGAAATACCAAAACAAAAAAAAAAAAAAAGAACGAAAGAGGCTGATAATACTGCAGCCAATTATCCAAGAAGAGAAGGGGAGAGAAGCAGGGGACCCAAAATTAAGCAAAACGAAAGACTCAAGGTCAGTCCACAATTTGAGATGAGGAAGAACTTAAGTTATCAACTGAGATTTCAGTCTCGTGGTCATCTACAGCGTTGGGTACCAATGCCCTTTCAATCTTCAGGCCTGTCCCATTCACAAGCATCTCTTTTTCCAAGTGAAAGCAGTAGCTCTCGAAAGCCCGGGAGCTTACCGTCACTCCAAAATCCAATAGAAAGAGCAACTCTATTTCAAGCTTGTTCAATTCAGCATTGCTCACTCCTCCTACTCGAGCATAAAACGCATTGTTATAATGTCTACAACACAGAAAAACAAAATATGAAGCAAACTATCTGATTATCAGAATAAAGCAGTGAAATTTAGTGTTGAATTGAAGGAAAAAGAGAGAGACTCACACATCATCCAGTATCTTGGAAGCAACCATAACGCTGGTAACTATCAGTCTGTGAACATTCAAGGATACCACAAGCGAGTCAGGGTGCCTATGTATGAGCCTGTCTATATAGACATAACCAACCACGAAACATGATGGGCTACAACTAGTGTACTTGTAAATCCTCTCCAAGTACTTTGGTATGCTTATGCTCGGTGCTCTGACGCCATGAAAGGCCTTCAAGCTCTTTCCAAGTCTTACAGAGCCACAGCACAGCCCATCTAGCTGCTGGTCCAGGCCATCCACGAGCTTGTCATTTCGAGCCACCAGCTTCTCTATCATGGAAGATAGGACCCAGAGCACTCTGGGCAAGCTCAGTTCGCTCTGGCTCGTCTCCGGCTGCAGCTGCCGGCTATGGTTGCTGTACTCGCCGGCTGCTAACATTTAGGCCATCGTTAGGTTCACCGAAGGAATTACACTTGCAGATGCTCGTATTGGAGTTTGAGTGGCTAAGACTAGGAGTACGCAGTTTCATGCCTGCTAGTTATCTGGTTCGGTAGAACCACTCAGTGGATAGTTGACACGTTCACATATGCTCTGTCACTTGGGAAATTTAGTTTGCTTTATTATTAGGAAATATGATAATGAGGATGATAGGGTGTGGAAGGGAATCAGGGATAGATAGATTCATCACCACGAAAATTCCCCAACACGGGTCCCACTTCATGTCGTTAGCTTAGGAGAAAACAAGAGTTGTCTAAGAATATACAGTCTGGCAACGTCGACGGGGTCGATTCGTCATTACATTACTTTCGCCTCCCTCCTTGCCTTCTTAATCACGAACGTTGATGCCGCGGGCAACTCAAATTTATTGCGTTAGTTCAATTTGCTAGAGCCAGAAACTTTGGAAACGCAACCAACTTTCTTTTTGGTTCTGGCAGTTTTAAAATACAGTAATGTGAAAAAGATGGACCAAGAAAACATGTTAAAAGAACATATAGAGTGCTATGGGTACAACTGGTCCACTAATTACAACGTTATCCACTCCAAAGGCTTGCCTTTCGGTACGAAATCTAATTAATCATCATACTGTTCTGCATACGCTGGTTAATGAAATGAAGTAATTTCGCTTCTTCATAACTGGGGTTTGGTATTCATATTATATGGGTTTCACATTTAAAGCAAATTGGTTAAATTACACTAATAAATTACCTATTAAAGTTGGATGATTTTGAATTAACCATGGGCTAATCAATAGCATCATGAATTTAACCCACCTCTGTTGAAATTATTGAAGACAATGATATGCTTTGAGACTGATTTTGATTAGAGGTTTACTTCCTGAACTACGGAAACCACACATGATAACATTGTCAAGGTGGTCGAGCTGTCAACATGGTGAGAAGTCTTACCAAATGACGACTTTTGAACGCCAGAGCTATTCCAATATAACAAACTTTAGCCATCTCCTTCTGTAATATGTTTGAGTACGGATGCGGTTTGCTGAAGTATAATATCTTGAGTGCTGGAAAAAGAGAATAAAACAGTTTTCTGCATCTTACAAGACAATACAGATACATAATAAAAGACCAGCGTCTATCTGTACTCTCAGAGTCATCATTAAATGAGTTTCAAAAATGTCGAGCCACGGCTTCTCCAATCCCTCCTCGTACAGTAACAATTGGGACCATGAAATCACATGGTCAAGTCCGTGATCACATTTACTGTTATATTACAAATGTAAACAAACTTCATATATATATGTCTGAACCCAGAAGGGAAATTCAAATTTAATCCTCATTTTACAGCGAAATATAAAATTAAAAAGTAAAATACTTACCATCGACTGACTTCAATCCCCAAGCATTCTCCATAGCAACTAACTGGAAAGTAGACTAGTAGTCTTGTAGCTTCTGCCTGCTTCCCAATGTTGTTGCAGAAGATTGAAGGCTGGAAAGCCCATTCTAACACTTTTTAGTGGCATTAGACCAAAATGTAAAATAATCGCTTTCCTGTGGCAGCAAAATATATTATAGGTTAAAAGAAGAAAAATCAATGGCACTGTTGTGGTATATTTAAAGACGAAACCATAGGTTAAAAGAAGTAATTATTACAAAGCAATGAAACCATTTCTTTGGGAAGACATGAGACATGAGAAACTGATCTATGATGATTGAAGAACTTAATTTGCAGTGACTAGAAAAACATGTAAAATCAGCAGATCAAACAGACAGAACAGCAATCATAAGGGCCATGATGCGTGGAGGTTGAGTGCTTGATGTGGAGTACCGAGCATCTCATTCAAAGACCAACTCTACAAAAAAGATAAATTTAATAAAGTTGAAAATTTAAATATCGATGAATTTTATAAAATTTGGACGGTTAAATAAAAATTTAATAATTTAAATTTTAAAAATTTATCAAAAATTGTTTAATATTTATTAAAATCTAAATTATTAGATAAAATTTTAATAAGTTAAAATTTTTAATAATTTAAACTCTTAAATAAAGAGAATCTAAATCCAACATACGTTCTTCTTCATTGGCATTCATGAATTAATTTCTAAAAATACCTAATTTGCAATAAATCAATCTTCCCATTAATTGACTTATTGCTATCCAAATTTTGCTAAGGACGTTATTTTCCAAGGGAATGGGTTTACTTTCAAAGGAGGGTAAAGAAATTATGAACGTATTTGAAATATATTTCTGTTAGAGAAAAGATTCTAGAATTCCATTTCCCTCTGTAAAATGGGTAGTTCGACCTACTGAGATAATAATGGGTTATGTAGACCTTAACGCACCCATTAAATCAATTAACATTGAAAGAATTTGGATGATAACAATGGAATACTTGACAGAAAAATTAAATATTTAAATTAAAAAAAATTCTCCATATTTTAATTAAAAATAAATATTGAATTTTAATTAAAATTAACTGTAAAAGGTTAGTTCTTCATTTTAATTACACCCACTTATCCGCAATTATTTAGGATAAAAACTAGGATTAAATTTAGGTAAATATTTTTATATCTTTATCATTAAGTTTTCTAATTAATATATGATAACTGTATGTTAATTAATAATAATAATATAAAAATTATATAATTAATTTAAAAGTTATATAATTATATGTAATAACTATTCACATAATATATAGCATGACAAAGGCATAAAGAGCTCTATATAATTTGTTTTAATATATATATATATATATATATATATATATATAAGATCATATGATAAGCATATAGTCTCTTGCAGTTAATTTTAATTAAGATTTAATTTTTTGTTACAATTGAATTTATTTATCAAAATAAAATGTAACTTTTCATTTATTCAAATATCCAGTCCAAATCTGTTCATAATAAATAATAATAATAATATACCAGAAAAATTTATACACGTTGATTTAGTAAACTACGATTCCATATGATAAACTGTAATCTACATAATAGTCAATTAATAATTTAAAATTCTATTTCATTTGATTTGTAGATTTTAAAATAACAGAATAATAGACAAGTCGACAGATTATATGTTCATCAAAATTGATGGGTGAAGGAATGAATTCAATATTCTATTATAAAATTGATCATGAAAAACAAGTGTAAAATAAATTAGTAGAAATTTATAATTCAACCATTATAATTGGGTCCGCAGACCACATCCGGTCTCCTTGTTTACCAACCGTACAAAATAGTTATTTCTCTAAGGGCCCATTTGGTTCAAAGATTTAGACTCTAAATTCTCATTCCCACGATCAGCTATGTTGGGTTGCTAGATGAAAAAGTTCATCCCATTCCCTACCTAAGCCCATTCCCTCATCAGCTATGTTTGGTTGCTAGATAAAAAAGTACATCCCGTTTCCTACCTAAGCCCATTCCCCCAAACTCAAGAATCTTCATTTCCTCTGCCCCTTGGGGATTTCTCTTCATTCCAGGGAATGAAGTTTAATTTACCAAAATGTCCAACTTCTTTTCCATCTCTATAGTCCCTTTGCCCCTCCTTCACTGCCTTCTCCTTTGGACGTCACCAGCAGCGGTTGTCGTCTGCAAAGACAAGAGAGAGAGAGAAGATGAAGAGGGGGCGTCGAAGAGAATAGCGAGAGTCGGAGAGATCCCGCAATGAGATTCCATGGTCGTTGACTGCAGATTCCATGCCCGTCGCTACTGATTCCGCCATCAGCTTCCATGCCCGGTGACTACCCATCAACTTTCACGGCCGGAGAGAGAAGAGAGTGACTTAGAGAAAATCTTTGGCTCCTGGACGAGAGAGAGGGAAGGGAAGAGAATGGAAAGAAAAATGGAAAAAGAGAGACGATACTGTTGTCGTGATTTTGTCGCCTTCCTGCAGATTGCCATAATTGAGGGTGGAGAGAAGACACCCTCGCCGGCATTGGAAGCTTTGACAAACACAGAGGACGGAAGAAAAAGGGTGGAGAGGAGAAAGTGAAGATAAACTTATTTTTATTAAAATTTTAAAAATATAATAATTAATATTTTAATTTTTTAAATAAAAACAGTTTAATAATTTGATCCATTTTCATTCTCATTTCTACTTCTTTTTTAATTATAATACTAAATACCATACATAAAGATTCTATTTTACCAAAACTTATTCATATTCCTTACATCAATCCCTTTCTAATTCATAATCAGCTCATAAATTAAACCAGTCCTAAGGTTCTCACTAAATTCAGACAAATAAACATTTTGGCAACGAAATGCACTTAATTGAGACAGATATTTTTTAATCTTTTATTTATTATAAAATTATTAATTCATTAAAATATTTAAAATAATTTCTGTTATATTTAATTTTTTAAAAAATTATTAAACTTAATTTCTTTATTAAAATTTAAATTTTAAATTTATAAAATTAAATTTGATATTTTTTTAAAAAATAAAGACTAAGTGACATTTTTTAATAAATAAAGTATCATTTTAAGTATTTAAATAAATAAAAGATTAAATAATAATTTTATGATAAATAATTAATAAAAAAAATTCATTCATACTTAATTAGTAAAATATTAGAATCTGCACTAATTGCTAAGTCAAACATCCATATCAACATTCACGGTCACTCGTTAGCGATCTCGTAAACCACAAAAGCGGTGAATGCTCCGATGGCTAACCTAGACCTGGACGTGTTATAGGAAAAATATTAGTCAATTTCAAGATACTTTTGTAGTGTTATTGATATGATATCTCACTTTTGATTAAATTTTTTTTATAGTTTTTTTAAAAATAATTTAATTAAAACTAACATATTAATTAATTATCACATAAATATATTAGGATGAAGTAACACTTTTTCCACCAAATTGAGTGCTAAAGAGATGTGATATCAGCTTAATATGATAATTGGGTACCAAAACGATAAAATTAAAAAAAACTCTTGGATTTTTAACTTTTATTTTTAATTTAGTTCATACAATTAATAAAATTTATAACTTAAATTTTACACTTTATTTATTTTATTATAAAACTTAAATCCTTCTTTTTTATTTATTTATCTTTTTTAAAACCCTTAATCCTTTTTACTAAAAAAAACCTTATATAAAAGTCATTATATCTTTATTATGCTATTTTGTAATTATAATATAAATAGTGTTTAGTTATCTAATAATATTACAACATATAATTATCTTATTTTAAAATTAAATTATACATTTTAATTAATTTATCAAACACTTATTATATTTTAATTGCATTACAGTATCATAAAGATATAAAAAATTACATATAAATTCAATATTTATCTATCCGCGAGAGTGAAAAAAAGCTTTGTGGCTTTAAGAAAGGTTTAAAGTTTTAAACCATCAAAACGGAAAGATTTTTTATTAAATGAAAAAAAATTCAAAAGAATAAAAGAAGTAGACGAAATCAAGAGAAGTAAAAATTTTGGAAAATAATAGAAGAAAAAAAGCCACAAAAAACTCAATCCGAAATTTTAGAAGAATAAAGTTGGTTATGAAAATGAAAAATTCAAAAAATAAACCTTAAACCATAAATTTTAATAAATCCAAAAATTTAAAATATCCATAATTCCAAAAGTATAAAATGAATTCTAAGCGAAAAAAAATAATAGAGAAAAAAAAGAGTTCCGATCACACGTTCTCGGAAACGTGTAAATTGCAACGTTCCCGAGTGTGCATCTAATATTGGCTATTTTCTTGCTGTTGTGTACTACTATATATCGGAAAGCAATTTATTTTATTGTGCCTGGATAATAGGAAGCAGTTAAATCATAACGTTGAATCTAATTTATACTTGCCGTGTAAATCTTGATATTATTTATTTTAGGCTGAGAACCAAAAATAAATTAGTGTACTTTATGGTAAAAATTAATTATAACATAACAAGTATTAAATATATATTTAAAATTATAAAATAGCAAAAATTTCAAATTTAATAAGTTATAAAATTATTTAATTAAAAATTAGTAAAATTTAAAAATATGTATTTTTAAATCCAAATAATTATAGATAATAGATTTCTTATATCTTTGTTTCAATTAATATTTAACAAATTTATGATTAGTCAATAATAATAAAATGTGCATAATTTAATTTGAAAATTATACTGTTATCTATAATAATCATATATGTGTTATACCATTGAAAAGTTATATACTTATATAGAATTATATATAAGTTTTTCCTTTAACAATAATTTAGTTTTAAGAACAACATTTACATTAAATATATATTAAACATAGATATTATCATAAATTTAATAAAATTATAAAATAAATTTAATTAAATTAAAATTTTTTACTCACAACTTAAAATTAAATAATACCAACATTTACACAGCATGAAAATTATATTCAATTTTTTCCATAAAAAAAGAAGAAAGAAAAATTGCTTTCATTATAGCATTACAAGATAACAGAAGCGTATAAATATCAACCAATATAAGATGCACACGTCTTGGGAACGTTGCAATTTACACGCCCCTGAACACGTGTGATCGGAACTCCCAAAAAATGGAAGCATAATACGATTTTTAATCAAAATTTTGGTTGGAAAATCGCAACCAAAAATAACATTTTTTTGACCGAAATGCATATCATTTCAATCCTCTATTATCTCATTCTTCCCTCCTTCTAACTTTTCTATTTGGGTGACTTTTCTAAATTTGTTGGTTTTCTTATGCTTCCATCCATGGTAATTTTTCTTTGTTCCATGTGTTTTCGTGGTGTTATGATTCTTTGTTCGTTCGTCTTCTTCCATTTAATAGAAATTTTTTCATGTTAATTGCTAAAAATTATAAAAATCTTTAAAATATAAACATATACTAATTCATGAAAAAGACAGCGAAGAAGGAGATGAAGAGAAGGCAAAAGACTTGGGCACAATAAAAAAAAAAAAGGGTAGGGAATATTATAAATAAGTTAACTAAAAAAACTTTTTAATAACATTATAGGCTAAGTTATAAATATGAAAGAAATTATTCAAACATTGAGGTCTGCCTTCACTTTTAAAATTATAAATAATGTGTGACACTGAATAACTCATCAACGAAAGCCAAAATTTGTTACCTCAAAAATCAACGTGTCCTTCTTTGTAGGATTTACTCTCTCTCTCTCTCTCTCTCTCTCTCTCTCTCTCTCTCTCTCTATATATATATATATATATATATATATTGTTAATTTTGAAAAAAATAAACGGAATAAAAAACAAAAAATAGTAAATATCTTGTATACTTTTATTTGCGTTACTTCCATTTCAAAATTTACAAAAAAAAATTATAAAATAAAAGAAAAATTAGGACTATAAGATGGATTAATTATTAAAAAAACTTAAAATTTTGTAATTACCATAAATGACCTAAATTTATTTTACAACTTTTCAATATATAAAAATACTTTCATGTTTGTTAATTTTAAAAACTCTCATATTACTCTTGATTTCCCATCAAGTCTCCATATTTTCTCTCATCTTACATCCTCTTCTTTCATTTTGAAATTTCGTTGCATTCTAAAAGAGAGAAACAAATCCTAAATAAGTATGTTCTTGATATGTACAAATTTTGCAATTTTTTGGGATAAACCTCAAAATGTTAGTATTTTTTTTTGCATCCAAATTTTCATCATTTATAGCCCACCGCTTTTACTTTTCATCATCTATACTATTGAAGTAAATAGGTGGAAAAAAAAAAAAGCCTTGTTTATATCTTAATATGAAAATCCTTTTATTACATATGAAAGAAAACAAAAAAATAACGAACTCATTGTATAACACACATTTAAACATGTAATAATAATAAAAAAAAATACTTGTAAATTTCATATGCCTAAGAAATTTTGATCATGAGAAGTGATAATAAGGAAAGTATTGAAATTTGTGTGTTTTAATTTGCATATAGTGAATTATTTAATACTTAATTGTTCAAAACATTTTAACATATTTTTATATTTTAATTTAATTGAGTCAAAAAGAGAGTTAAAATAAGTTACTATTGACTATATTAAACAAGTAAATATAGTCACTTGTCAATGAGGGAAATCTCAATGGTAAAAAATATGTATTGTAACATGTGAAAAGTAAGCAAAGTAATATAAATGAAACATATTGGTAACAAGCTTAAATCAAACTAGTAAATTTAACATGTTCAATATATAATCAACTTAATTATATTAAATTGTGTGATACAATTGTTGCTTTATTCAAAATATTATAATATGCTTTTACCTTTTGGTTGTTGTTGATTCAAAAATAGATTATGAGTGGAAAGAAACTTGTACTTAGTATGGTAAATCAAAGAATGGATAATTTATTGCCATATGAGATATTTTACAACTTTCACATAGGCGGAGAGAATTTAAGGGATTCAAATTGAAGGCTCTATTATGATGGGAGTCGAACAATTGACATAATGATCAACGAAGAGATTTCACTGATGCAATTAATGACACTAATAGGAACATATATGAAAAATAATATACGGGTTAAGCAATTGAAGTACACCTTGTAATTTAATTCATTTGAACTTTTGGAACTTGTAAATGATGTTGACAGAACATAATTGTTGAAGTACAATTAACTCAGTTGATATTACTATCCGTTTTTGCGTGGTAACTATATTGATTTAAGTTTTAACTTTTGATTAAATTTGGAAGTAACTTATAACTTTATTATAACAATTATTTGTCTTTATTGCGAACGATTTTATGTTTAGTTATTGAATGTTAAGTTTGATTAGACTCACAAGTAACTAATTATATTATTATTACAATAGTTTGTGTTTTTTACGAATCATTTTATCTGTAATTATTGTTTATTTTTGTGATTATTACAACAATGATTTGTATTTCTTACAAATTTTGTTTGCCATAGTTACCTAATATTTTTGCATTTGTTACAACATCAATTTTAGTTTTAAATGTTGTTATACTAATAAGTAACTATTTATATTAGGTGACATTACAATTGTATCCTTATATTATAATTGGGTGTACTAGTGCATTTAAAATTGTGAGTGTACAAAAAATTTTATTTTTATATTATTATAATAATAATTTGTATTTCTTACAAATTATGTTCGTCGTGGTTATTGAATAATTTTGCATTTATTACCATATTAATTTTATTTTTTCTATTTATACTAAAAAGTAACCATTTATATTATTACTGCAATAATTTGCTTTCTTACAAATGATGTTTGTTATAGTTATCGATTCTTTTTATATTTGTTATCGTATCAATTTTAGTAATAATTATGGTTAGACCTAAAAATAACTAATTATATTATTACTATAATGATTTGTGTTCTCACAATTTATGTTCTTTGTATTTATTGCCAAATCACTTTTAGCAATAATTTTAGTTAAACTAACAAATAATTAATTATATTATTATTATAATGATTTACATTTCTTACAAATAATATTCGTAGTATTTATTAAATATTTTTACATTTATTATCACATTAATTTTAATTGAAATAACAAGTAACTAATTATATTAAAAAATTATTTTTATTTATTGAAAAATTATAAAATAAATCTAAGTAATTTTTCTAAAATAAAATATACATGACCCATTATGCTCAAAGGTGAGGACTCAGTTTATTGTATATGTAAATCTTTTTTATATAGAACAAATGTCAAAGAAATTTAAGCACGTGCAACGTATGTGTGTATTTACTGCGTCCGAGAAAGTAGGCTGAACAGATCCATTTAGCGCCATGAGCTCCTCCACGTCAGCCGAGATAGACTTTTCAAACCCCTAATTTCGCCATGTGACAAAAATTATGAGAACCTAGAAATAAATAACTACCAGGTGCTGTTAGCTCAGTTCTCCGTCCCCAAACAAGTCATTTACTACCTGAGCGTTCAAAACCCAGAAAATGTCAGATGAAACTATTTCATTCACTGAATCTGCTTTTCCTTGTATGTGTTTCTTGATCTTGGCAGGCTTTCTTCTAATTGTTCCTGGGACACTTAGCATAAGTATAAAGCTCGTTTTGCTTATAATGTATAGATACAATTAGAACGTAAGATTATAAGTTGAAGATTGATAATATAGGTTTCTTTTTTCAAATTACAGTCAGGTGTTTGGGGCCAGCTTGCTCGTATAAGCTCGTATTGAAAATATCAAACTATAATACGAAATTTGATCAGTTTTCTTTCTGTTACAAAGTGATAAAAAAAAATAAAATTGTTTTCTATGTTATGATGACATTTGATTTCCCTGGTTGCTTGCAGAGGTGAAGATTAGGAGGTTCGTGGTTGAAGGAATAGAATGAATCAAAAGCTGATTCCCGCTATGAAGTGTATTAGAAATCGCTTGGCTAAGATGAATAAGATTAAAGAATAACCCGAGAGGAGTATGGATCCTCTATGTGAGTTTTGTGTAGTAGTAAGAGCTGTGGTGTACTGCAAGTCAGATTCTGCGCGTCTCTGCTTGGATTGCGATGGTTGTGTACACTCCGCCAACTCTTTGTCACGCAGGCATCCTCGTTCGCTCGTATGTGACAAATGCTATTCCCAACCAGCGATTGTCCACTGTGTGGATGACAAAATGTCTGTGTGTCAAGGTTGTGATTGTAATCAAAATGGCTGTTCGGGATTGGGACATACGCGTCTGGTGTTGCATTGTTACACAGGTTGTCCCTCTTTCGCTGAGATGTATAGGATATGGCCTTTTGCACTTGAGGCTATCGCTTCCTCTTCATGTGGTTTGGATCATAGTTCGGGATCGTTTAATACTTTGGCTAAAAATGGCAGCAAGGGTTTGGCGCAGCCACATAATAATGATGCATCCTCTAGTGGCAAGTTGAATGAAGTAGAATCATGTGCCAAGTATGAACTTTGGATGGCTCAATCTTCTACCCTTCTACCAAATCCATATTTCACGCCCCACTGCAGAGATCAACAAGTTTTCTTTCCTCAAGACTCTACCCTGCCAAAGGTATTACTTAGTATCACCTTCTATTGTTTTTTTCCTGGATATTAACATTTTCAAGGATATCTCACGATTGAAAGTTGATTGACATATAATTAGTCTATTCCATTATTTCACAGAGTAAGAAGTACTATAATTGTTAAAAGAGTATTTTGAGCTTGCACTGATTGTAAGGTTCTTCTTACGTTTCAACAATCCTAAGGATACTGTCTAACCCTTCTTAACCAAAGCTGATCCAAATTTATATTACCCCAAAACTGGAGATGCAGGGATGTCATAATTCCAAGGATATTGAATTTCAAGATGGTGGTCTCTGTGAAGGTCTCAACATGGACAATGTTCAATTAAACTTTGAAAGTGCTAATGAAATATTTGATTGCTCCCAAGGTGCCACTGGTTACCAACTTGAGGATGGAGGATTGGATTGTCTATTAATGGAAAAAAACATGTCAGTTACAGAATCTAATGGCCTTATTCAGAATGCCACGGAGGTTGTCCTGGAATTTTAGTTTCTATTATCATTCTCCCCTCAAAAAACTTTTTATTTTACTGGTGATGCACGAAACTAAGTGACCTATTTGATTAATTTAGGCATCATCATCAGTCCCGCAAAATCGTGTGGACTTTCAATCATTGACGGGTGGTGGGTCAGGTAGTATGATGCAGGCAATGAACATTAAAACAAACTGTTTACTCATGGATCCTAGCTGCAACAGAAACATGAATTTGGGATTTCCTCAGGGTCAAGTTCATTCAGGCATACCACTTTCATTACCCAAAATCAATGGTGAAAGTGGCGCTACCAGTACTGACTTTCAAGATTGTGCCACTACAGATTTTAAAGATTGTGGGTTATCACCAGCACTGTTGACAGTTGATACACCATGGGAATCAAATTTGGAGTCTACAAGCCCACATGGAAGGGATAAAGCTTTAATGAGATACAACGAGAAAAAGAAGAATCGCACGTCTGTGCCTTTAGCTCTTTAAAACTCGTGCTCTTTAGAAATACGCAAAAATTAAATTCATTTACTGAACTACACCGAAAGAACATATTGAGTAATTGCAATTCTGCAAGAGTATGTTCTCGTGTTTCAATTTGGTCCAACATTTGGAAGGTCATCGGCAGCTCATCATGCATTCTACTTTTTACTACTTCTAGAAAGCATCTTTTCTTATTATTTTGCTGGTTTGCTCATTTCTGATCTGCAGGTTTGTTAAACAAATAAGGTATGCGTCTCGAAAGGCAAGAGCTGATACTAGAAAACGTGTGAAAGGTAGATTTGTGAAAGCTGGAGAAGCATATGATTATGATCCTCTTGTGAGAGGGAACGAATAAGCATATTATCTGCAGTCACTCATCTTTTTCCTTGCAAGATATGGTTCTAACTGATAAGGTAGCCACTGGAAATTGTTAATACATTGTTGTGTTCCCAATTGTCGAACCACAGAAGATTTGTTAATCTTATGGGAGTTAAGAATATTGAAAAGAATTGAATTCAACTAGATGAATAATCAAAACTTGAATCCTAAAAAGATTGATGCGGATCTCTTGATCTTTTAACATATCACAATCAGGGCATTAGGTTCTTTTTGGCAAACATAATAGAATTAGATTATATAAACTTATACATTGCACTTCCTCTATATTAAGTGTTTGATACATACATTATACTATATAAACTTATATAGCTAATTCTGTTCAAATCTAGTCAACTTTATTTAATACTGTTTATTACGGTATTAGTAATTGTGTCCTCTCTCTTTCAACGCTAATACTACATATTACTAAAATTTTATTAGATCTTATCCTATCAGGTCTTACCCTATTAGATCTTATACTATCAAGTCTTAACAAACCCTTAGAGGAAAACAAAGATGCAAAGAAGAGGCTGCATTTGAAACATTGCAGAAGGGGTTGCTTTTAGATCAAGATATTGCATTTATTTACACGTAGGAAGTGTAAGATGTAACAGGAATGAAACATACATAGAGTGCATGATGTTTGGACAGGTCCCAATTGTATCACATCCAGATTCAATTCAGAAAACCGAGGGTAAGAGAAATTCTATATATGGAATCTTTTCTATCTTTCATGTTCATTGAAGAAATACAAAAACACTTTCATGTGACATGAGGCTAACCGTTCATATATTTAGTTTTCTTCAAATATAAAACAAGCCATGTTTTATTACATTTTAAAAATTAATCTATTAAAGTTGTAATTAGACCATAGTGCAGAATAATAGACTATATTACCCCTTGTTTACAATATAAGGAACAAAGCCTCTACCCATGCTCACCCAACCTTTACCACATCAGTAATATCCAAGTGTTATCAGATAATTATTGAATGCCTAAATCCTTTTACTTATCTGCTTCTGCTTCATGACAAACAAGAAAAGACCCTTTTTTGAATAAAGCCATAAACATTAGAGCTGAAAGTAGGAAATATTTGTCTTCTCTGTTAAATCTTGATACCTATGTTCAATATATGCAGGTCTGCGTATTCTTTTTCTAATTTCAGAGATCTCCTGAATTTGATCGAACAAGTGAGATTGTCTGGGTTGCTGGACCTTTTGCATCACATGTAAACATCATCTGGTAATGAATCAAAGCACAAGCAACTACAACCAACCACACATGTTCAGATTTCAGTTTGTTAGTCCTTGCTCCATGTTCTTGACCCTTCAGCGATGGTCCAAGGGCTGCGGAAACCATCTTTTGGTAACTCTTTTTTATTTCTTTTTTTTGGTATTTTCATTTTCATCAGACTATCGAGGTTGGCAAATAGTTGATTGAGAGACTATAGCTGTTGCCTTGCTGGAAACTAATTTCCATTTATATGAGTTGTGCACACCTGGACCAACCATATGCATCTTTGACAGCCATTATACTGCCTCATTTGTGTATATGGGCAATATTGCTTTATTTTTTCAAATAACATTGTACAAACATTACTTCAAGGAAAGTTTGTTGAAGTTATATTTGTGTCTCTCTGTTTTGGCACTGGGGTTTTATATCAAAGAATCACAAATATTAGATTTGGATTAGCTACGACTCCAATATAAAGAAATATGAAAAAGTACAGTGTACACTTATCTTCCTTAGTTTTCATTGGATATTTGTATTTAGAGACGTATTCTGAAGAATTTTTTTTTTTATAGCAATTTCCGATTTTTAATAGTTACATAAAGGCATACCTGGGATGGCGTTCACTAAACTCTATCAATAAGAAGGAAAACACAAACCTAAAACAGAAGATGATGTAAAGAGGGACAAAATTTGAAGTAAAAGAAAGGGATTTATTGCATTCTTGAACTCTTTCTGTGGACTGCTAGGCAGTTTTACTTCAGCCAAACTTACTTCTATTGAGGCTCTAATGAGAAATAGTGGAGTAAGACTTTGGCATATACTGTATACCTAATGTGCCTGAGGGCCAAAAAGTTGGCTTTATGAACTCATTTGTCACATTTTCTACATATATATGTCTCATTATCATGGTAATATAATACATGAAGCTTGTAATCCACACAAATCGCAGTTGATTGAATCTTTGATTGCCCATTTGAAGCAACCTCTTCTGGTGGGAAACCTTTGTGGAAACTAGAATGGTTTTCCTCTTCTCCAAATTTGCACATCTTCAGAAGCTCTATATGGTAAGCTCACTTGTTTCTTGAACAAGTCATAAAGTTTGGTTGTTCAATAAATTTTAAGCATTATATATAATAAAATCATCATCATGAATCACATACATATTCTTTGGACGAGTTCTTCAGGACAATGGCATGAATGGAACTGGATCACGACAGCATGAGTGTTTAATTTTATTACTTTTTGTCCTTTACAATTATTGCCAAAAGGCCACTGTGTAGTAACTGAACTCACTTTTACCCAAAAAAATAACTAGACATATTTTTGTAAGTTCGACTAGCAGAGCAAAAGAGGTTCACGTGCACTATTTGTTCTTAAATTTGATAGATTATTCTACACGTATGGTTGAAACATGAGAGCTTCAAACTATCATTTTCCAAGATGATTGGGTTTGGTGACTTTGGAAGACTAGTGTTATGCATTCTAACCGTCCAATTTGACACACTAGACAAGATTCAATCATGATTTGATATTTGTATATGATTATAAAATATTATTCTTGATAAATTTTGAAATAATCGAATGGTTGAAAACTTGAATTTTTTGTAACAAGAAATATTAAGTAATGAGATTAATTTATTGAGAGATTGGACAAGAAAGGATTTTTGTTTCTGATTTGTTACTATTAGGGAAACTGAAGTCAATGATTAAAATCTATAATTAAAGGGAAAAAGGATAGCATAAAGTAAAATAACAATACGAATCATTTTAAAAAATGGTAAGAGAAGCTGGAGAAATTATCGAAAAAATAAAAAAATGCAAAGTTCATAGGTTCATTTGGGCAGAGTTGTGCTTCGACACAAAAGTAAATTTTTTCTTACATTTATGTATAAACGTGATGATAAGCATGGTTTTAAAAGTAAATTTAATATCAAATCAAATAAGACTATTTATATTATTTTAATATACAAACAAGGTTTCAAACTTTTCAAGTGCTAACCGGAAATACTGTAGCTGAGATGGGAACCGCTTGTAATGGCAAAAGGATGAAAAGATTGCTCTTCATTTAACATGTGTTTGAATTAGTTCTAACTACATATGTTGCCTCTAGTTTCTTAGTAATATAGTTTATGATGTAGAATTCCAGTACTAACACACCAATATACAATATACAGTTTGATTTAATTCAAGTAATAATTAAATTTAAACCCTCGTCCTATTACACTTCTAATAAACTCATTCTTTGAAACACATATTATAAGACTATGAAAACAAGAATTGTAATTACCACAAAAAAATAACTTGATAATAATTCTTGGTGCAGTTGAGAGAATTAAAGCAATCCTTAGTGAAGTATTATAGAGACTACCTTCATCTCAAAAGAACAAAGGAAATTCATTATTTCATTAATCTGCTTCTAAACGCATGTTTACATGGGATATTTATGGCCACTCTTAAAAAACAAAAATCCCTACGAGTCCAAAATAGGATTTTGGCCTTAAGTATACCCAAATCCAAATTCAAATAGAAATAAGATTTTAACTTTGCTTAAATAATTATAAGGGACATGTTTGTTTTAACTTAAATAAACAATGAAACAAAACTAAATAAAAGTGTGTTTGGTAAACCAGACCCTTTCCTACTAAAAATAGAATAATCTAATAGTGTCCCTCACTTATTTTATAACAGGAAATAATTATCTCTTAATTAGAAATTGTCACTTCGATTTTTCATTGATTGAAAGCGATCATTTTTAGTCATTCACTTAAAATTTTTTTATTATATTTAATTCTTTAAACTAAACTCAGTTCATTCATGTTGATGAATTAAAAATGACAATTTTTTTATTAATAAATTATTATTTTGAATAATGAGATAAATAAAAAATTAAAGTAATAATTTAATGATAAATGAGGAGCTAAAATTTAACTTTTGCCATATTTTTTAGGTTGAGACTTACTTTTTGGATATCCGGTCACGTCTATATCTCTGCATCTGCAAGTTATTTGCCAGAATTTCAAACTAGTCCAGACTACCAGGGGCTTAAACACTCTCGCACATGGTCGCAAACCCAGCATTAGAATTCCACTTTTCCACGCCGTACCATGCGCGCCTAACAAGTTACTACAACTATGCGTGTCCTTCTTCCAAGTGCCATGTTCACCTCCAAAATGGGTTGCTGGAAGCCTTGTACACTCTATGCGCTCAAAGGTATGTGTTAAAATTCAAGTGAAATTAATTATATTGGATCTTTCAAGTAATGCTGATACATATAGATTTATGTACATATGTTATTTTTTGTTCTCTCTCTTTTTTTCCTATCAATGTTAAATAGGTGAACTAACCGTTGCTTTGATTTCTTTGACCAAAAAAAATAAACCTTTGCTTTGATTTCCTTCTCCCTAAAATTCCTAACTACACATATTACATTATCAAGATAACTCGCTTAGCTTTACATAATGCAACATCAATTAGATAGGGAAAAAAATATTGTAGAATGTACGAAGCAGAAACAAAGGGCTAACTGGCATTCTAGCTACATCTGTATACGATCCAATAAAATGGACCCAAGTTTTACATATAATGTTATACTGAAATATACTCACACTCAATTATATGATTTCATTCATTTTATTAGATAGTTGTAAATTATTTGAAACTTATGATACAGTTAAGAATTTCTCTTAATAAATGAGATCCTTGGTTTAATTTTCATTTATTAGATTATATAAAAAAGTAAATTTTTTTGGTACAACTATAAAGGGATTACACCATTCAATTATTATGTGGTGCATTAAGAAAAATATGTGGTAATGACGTGTTAAAATATATTAATGGTATACCAATATAAAATAATATTTTGTATTTATATTTTAATTCCAATGTTTTTTATATTTTATATTTGAACCCAATTTTAAATTTCAATTTACCTCTTTTAATTTTTTATTTCCTAGTAACTCTCACAAAAATATTAATTTGTAAATTTATTAACTCACTTTATACTTTCTTTAATTTTCTAATAAATCCACATATTCTAATTTATTCTTATTTTTAATTTATAAATTAATTTTTTTGTAGGTTTACTAGGAAATAAAAAGTATAAAAGATAAAATGAAAATTTCAAATTTTGGTTAAATAAAATATAAAAAGAATTGAAATTAAAATATAAATATAACTAATTAATTTAAGTTGATATATGATTAACATATTTTAATATATTTTCATATTAAGTAATATGTCACGTATTACTTGCATTAGTATAATTAATTTTATAATTATATTAAAGATTTCATTTAAAAAAATTATTGCATTTCGTTTATCTTTAATTGCATTTTTTTTCTTTGTTTAGATTGATTTGTGAGCTGAAGATTAAAAGTATATTTATTAATTAACACAAAAATTTAATTCATTAAGTTAATAGATTATTTATTATCTAATAAATATTATCATTTATTTTTACCAAATAGTTATTGCATTGTGAGAAACATGACGTGTGAAGTTAAATAAATTGTTTTAATATTATTATATATTGCACTAAGCAGTACAACGTATCTGCACAGAGTGGCATTGAATATCACTGACTTAAAAACCTCAAAGTTTGTAGTTCCTCGTAACCCGCGGATCGCAGTGGTGTTTTGTTTAATTATATAGTTCAGACTCGTTTGCACTCG
Source organism: Delonix regia (assembly GCA_037074485.1). NCBI lineage: Eukaryota > Viridiplantae > Streptophyta > Magnoliopsida > Fabales > Fabaceae > Delonix > Delonix regia. Next base: position 11,895,067 of record CM073456.1, on the reverse strand, counting down.
TTCTTATACGCAGTACAACCTTGTTAAGGAACCACAAACAAAACAACTCTGCAGAATTACTTATCTTTTTCTCGTCAATATGCAGCTTTTTCTGAATCCCACCAAACCCCAATCTCTGATCAGCTTCATTATAGTCTCCTCTTCGATTTCCGCTGTTTGTCTTCTTGTATCGGTACTACTTCTACACAATTCTTTTCAAGCCTACTTACATTCTTCTTCACAGGATGTGTCGGCCCCGACCACTCTTGATCACGTCGTCTTTGGTCTTGCTTCAACCAAGGAATCATGGCCTAAGCGGAAGGACCATGTCCAGCTATGGTGGAAGCCTGGTCAAATGCGAGGATGTGTGTTCGTGGATAGCCTTCCTCCTCCTGAACCCCATGCCAGCAACGATACTTCTCTCCCTCCTCTCTGCGTCTCCGAAGATACTTCGCGTTTTCGTTACACTTACAGGAATGGTCTCCGATCAGCAATTCGAGTGGCGCGTGTTGTTGCAGAGACTGTGGCCCTGAATCATTCTGATGTGAGATGGTATGTGTTTGGGGACGACGACACAATTTTCTTTCCAGAGAATCTGGTCAAAACTCTTTCCAAATATGACCATTTGCTTTGGCACTATCGCGGCACACACTCTGAGATTTATGAGCAGAACCGTGTGCACAGTTTTGGCATGGCTTTTGGTGGAGCAGGCTTCGCTATCAGTTCCTCTCTAGCAAAAGTTTTGGCCAAGGTTTTTGATTCATGTATAGAAAGATATCCCCATCTCTACGGAAGTGATAGCAGGGTCTTCTCTTGTATCGCAGAGCTCGGTGTAGGATTAACAAAGGAACCTGGTTTCCATCAGGTAACAGTTCATTTGAAAATGCTAAGAAAAGAATTATGAGTAATTTGTTTGCCATGATACTTAGCTACAGTTCTTAGATGTTGGTTTCTCATAAATCCTGTGTTTTTCTATTTTGAATGAAACTGAACAAGGTTGATTTGCGGGGAGATCTCTTTGGTCTATTGGCTGCACATCCAGTGACTCCCTTGTTATCCCTACATCACTTGGATCACACAGATCCAATCTTTCCCAACATGACAAGCACACGAGCTCTACAACATTTATTTGAAGCCGTAAACGTTGATTCCCAGAGGATTTTACAACACACAGTTTGCTATGACAGATGGTTTTCATGGACAATTTCAGTGTCATGGGGCTATGCAGTTCAGGTGTTCCCAAACCACATGTTTCTGCCAGATGTTCTGAACGTGCAACGAACGTTCAGTCAGTGGAAGAAGGGAAATGTTTTGTCAGGAGTATATACTTTTAATACAAGAGAACTTCACCCCGATCCATGTCGAAGACCCACCATATTCTATCTTGACAGTGTGTCTTCTGGCAAGGATGGCATCGTTAGCCATTATAAGAAATTCTTTCAGAACTGCTCGTATGATGCAGCATCACCCAAGAAACTGGAAAGAATCAAAGTTTTGACGAATAAACTCGACCTTGACAACAAACAGGTACGTATTCTATATCGGACTCTCTATCTTCAGGGCTACTATGAGTATTCCTTATAACATGTTCATTTTTGTTAATTCTTGTTTTTCGGTATTCAGTTGCAGGCTCCTAGAAGGCAATGTTGTGATGTCTTGCGCTCAAGTGCTCGTGACTTTATGGAAATCGCAATAAGAGAATGTAAAGACGAAGACATGATTTATATGCACTGACAGAGGTATATGTAATACAATTTTTTTATATGCTTAGGTTAAAGGGCATCGTTGAGGAAGTTGTAAGGGCATCATCAATCTGAAATTCCAACTTTTACGGACACAAATAGAGTTTTACAGTTTAAGCTTATTGAAGACTTAGCTCCATACCCTCCCAAATGCAAGAATTATAGAAACCAGGAAAAAGAAGATAAAGAAAAGCAGAAATTAAAAAGGATCAAGAAAGAAGCCATGGAGAAATGCATGACTTTGACTTCATTTTTTGCTTATTTTGTTACTTGCCTAAAGATTCAGCAACTATCAGTTTTTCTGCTTTGTGACCAGCGTGATCTCGGCATGCACTTTTATTCTGATAATGTGTCTAGACGCATCACTAACACGTGAGACAACTTGCGAGTTACTCCAAGAAATTAGCTCTCTGATTTTTTTTTTTTTCTGGGTAAAGAAATTGTCCAAAGACGTTATATATAAATAAGCAGTCAAGTAGAAATCGTCCTTTTGAAGATTATTTAATTAGAATTCTTATTTGTCAAGTTCTAGATAAATAACTGCATAGTTACGCCCATAATCTGCCTTCTTTTGCGTTTAAGTAATATTTAAAAAACTACTTAATATACACTACAAGCAGAACCTCATTGACATTCAGGAACTCTTAATAATATTGCACTTTATTCATTTTCAAGTGTCAGAGATGAATGCTGGTATCCTGAAAAGAAGCACGGGCAGTTTGGCGTCTTGCATGGTTGGTGGTTCTAAGCAACAGATTTTTTCTTTTTGAAGAAAAATATTATTTTAATTCTCACATTTTAATTTTGTCTCAATTTGGTCCTAAATATTTGCCTTGTATCAACATAGTACTCAACAATTATAAATTTTAACCAAATTGGTTCCTCTGTCAGCAAATAACTCACTTGGTCTACAGAGGGACCAATTTTTTTAACATTAGAAAATATCAAGGACCATTTTGAGATAAAGCTAATGGAAAAAAATTAAATTGAGGCAAGATCAAAATGCAAGGGACTGAAATAATATTGTTCTCAATTTTTTTTTTAAAAAAGAGAAAAGTACAAAATTGATCCCCAATTTTTGCACCTTATGACAATTAAATTCTTCACAAATTAATTATGATAAATCAATCACTCACAAATTTAAATTTGTGCAAAAATAGTGACTTTATTTGGATTAATGAAAGATTGATTCTACATAATATAAAATTTTTGAGAGATTACTTTTTTATGGTTAATTTGTGAAGAATTAAGTTGTTATAAAATATAGAAGTAGAGAATTAGTTCAATACTTTTTCCTAAGATTTTTATTTTTTTTTTAAAATTACGCTATGCTTTCTTAAAAGATGTTCAGATTATATAGTTTTTTTTTTATCTATTTTAAAAATATAAACTTATCTTGTGAAATTAAAATACGATTAGAATATTTCTCAAAGATAATTTTATTTTTCATTAAAAGAATAAATTATTAAAAAAATAAATCTTTTAAAATTTTGTTTCAATGTTATTTATTCTGTATTGAGAACTATAATTTCAATCTATTTTCAATTTTTATTGAATTTAAAATAATGCTTATGTGTACTCATATATATTTAATCAAATACATACTATAAATTCAATTATGAATTATATATAAACTAGCTAAAATTAAAATTTTTTTAAGTAATAATTAATTTTTATCAAATGCTTTAATAATTTTTTAAATTTAAAAAATTATTATTTTATTTTAGTCATATATATATATATTGTTTTATACTTGTCATATCATATAAATAATAGAAATAAGGATATTTTGGTCAAATAAGTGTAATTATGATTTATTTTTTTATGCATTGTAAATGTAGTGTATTTTTTGTTTAAGGAGGAGGGAATGCATATATATATATATATATATATATATATATCTATATATATATATATATATTATATAAAATCTACAGTATAATATGAACATTTTTAATAGAAACAAATTTATCATTTTTGTTTTTTTTGAAATACTTCCTCAATATTAAAACGTCAAGAGTTAAAATGAAGAATTAGAAGTGCTAAAGGTAAAAAGATTAATGTAATTTTAGGTCAACTTAATTTTTAAAATTAATTTTGGTCAAACATAATTTTGATTCACCGTAATTTATGTTTAAAAATTTTTATTTGAAAATTAATTTTTATTATTTATACTGTTCATTCAACGTAAAAATAATTATTTTTTACTTTTGTATAAATAAAAATTTGGAAGGTAAAATTAATTTTGCAAAAAATCAAATATTAAACCAAACAATAATATTTACAAAACAAATTTTATTTAAATATGTAAACGAACTTTGGAATATTTTAAATGCTAAATAAAACACTATAAGAATGCCAATATAATTTCTTCTTTTCTGCTTCACATAATTTGCTTTTGGGTCAGAGTTGCAGGCCTTGTGTTTAATTAAAATGAAATATTTTTTTTTTCGTTTTTAACTTCTCGCTGTGAATATAATTGACTGTTGCTTTGCTTGTGACCATGTCTTGGTGGGGTTTGGATTCCTATAATTCTTAATGTGGGGATCTAATGATTTATATAGAAGGAAATACATGATTTAATAGTTTAAATTAATTTTAATAATAGTATGTAATAAAAATTATTAATTTTAATTGCACAAGATTCAAGATTTTGATTCAACAATTTTAATTTAAAGAAATATAAAAAATACATCATCAAACGACTTGAAAAAAATACATGCATTCCGTCTTGATGTCTCTACAAGAGTGCAAAATAAACTCAACATCGTTGGTTTATGATCTAAGCATTGATGGCTAAGTGATTACTTTCTTCTTCTTCTTCTTCTTTTCCTATCACTATTCTACTCATCAAGAGGTAGAAAACTTGGGGAAATTAAACTACAGGATTGATTGTATGATTTTGGTCCTCTGTATTAATTGATCCACGATGTCCCCTCTTACAGTTGAAATTGAAAGAATGAAATGCAACCCACTATACGTCTATGCCTATAAATGGGCACCACTTTTGCGGAACCTCAACTCCGTACCTGACCAAAGCACAAGAACCATGTCCTTCTTCAAGTCCTCTGCACTCGTTCTTCTAAGCACTACACTCTATTATCACAATGTTTTTGGTTGACTTTAAACATGTTTGTTCAAAATCTGAAAACATCACCAATGACTCTTACAAAACAAACATCATAAAGCTTCTAGATTACCTTGTGCGCAGTGGCGGAGGGAGGGGGCCACTAAAAAAAACTTTCATCTATATATATATATATATTATAAATTTTATTAATTGTGTGTAAATTAAATTTTAGTCCCATATATAAAAGAAAACATTTTAATTTGGTCCCCCCAAATTCCTATATGTATATATATTATAGTGTGTAATTTAGATTTTGACCCCATATATATGAAAGATAATTTTTATTTAACCAATTAAATGGTGACTTTCAAATTAACAAAATTCAACTTTTCTTTTTAATTTTTTTAAATGTGCTTTTATGCTTTGTTTTTTTATTTATCTAGATTTTTTTCAAGTCTTTATTTAATTTTAAATATTCAGTCATAACATTATGCTTTTTACTTATTTTAAACATCTAACTTTCAATTTATAATTTCTACTTAATCAAGTACGTATACACAATTCTAGGTAGATTTAGCACTTAACATTATTATTCACACTTCACACCTTCCCATTATATTCTTTAGTTTACTTTATTTTTTGTTCATACTTTCTTTGCAAAACTATTATCAATATGTACTTTGTTAATAAATTTTTTTATTATATTGCATAATTTGTTTAACCTTTTAATTTAAAGATTAGTTATTGCGTCCATATATATATATATATATATATTTAATAGTTTTTTCCCGTTACTTATACTTCATATTTTTTTAATTAATTAATGTTTTATTTACATTGTGATAATAAATTAAAAAAAAAAAAGAGTGTGTTCGATTTAATTATTTTATTTTTTTATTTTTATTGAATCTTAAATCTTATAATTGAAAAAATGAGTATATTTACACAATGTTATTTGTTTTTTAATAATATTAATTTTGAATATATTTAAATTATATGTTATTTAATTAATTATTAATTTTTTTTTGATATAATACCTTAGTGTTTAGTTAATTTTTAGCCCTCTTAAGGATAAATTGCTGGTGCTTGCGTATGAAGTACACCCACAGGTTTCGCTATAGGTTCGAACGGTGAAGGCCAACACATGGCCTGGCTCTATGCCGTGGTGATCTCTCTCCCACAGATTGCTCCACCTGTGTCGTCCATGCAACCAAAAAGATACGCACACTATGCCCAAACGACAAAGGTACAACATTTTTGGACGACAATTGTACAGAGGTACGAGAAAGAGAACTTCTTTGGCCAAGTCGATCACGACCACTGGTTCTACGCGAAGTCCGATAAACATGTGAGTGATCCCAAGTTTTTTGGCGAAAGGAGCCAAGGTTTTCTTAGATTACTGAGGAAGCTGCGATGGACTCGAAAAGGTTCGCGTCTGGAACATCAGAGATTGACAGATTTGACACAGTATATGGGATGGCTCAGTGTACGAGAGATCAACCTGCCTTGGAGTGTAGGAACTGTCTGAATGATTCAGTGAATTGGCTAGGAAAATGTTGTGTGGAGAGGGATGGAGCCAGAGTATGCAGTGGGACTTGCACCGTAAGATACGAGCTTTGCCACTTTGCTGATGCAGAGCAATCTCACCCTCCTCCTGTAATTTCTCCAAATCACATACCCAAGGCTTCACCACAAGGGATCTTCGTTGGGTTTTGCTCGCTTCTTACTTTCTATTTTATTCAATACCTGTAAATCATGATCACTTGCGAAGTTCTTCACAATTTGGATGTGGTTTGTTTTATTTTACCTAATGTTCCCCATGCTCTGTTATGTGCAATATATTCTGTGGGTCCTACTTTATATTTGATGTAGAAGACTTTGCGCTTTTTATTAATATAATGGAGCAGATAAATTAATTGAGTTATTTTTTATGTATTCTTTTAATTATTAAGTGATAATGTTAAAAGTGGACAATGAACATATATATTAAGACCAACCATGTCGAAGCTGCTCATGACCAACCTTGTTCCATGTTTGGAAGTCAAAAGGGGATTGTTCCTATATCTTAATGCCAGCCGCCCAAACGAACCAGAAAAGGAAAATGTGGCAAGCATGGTGCAAATTATTTGACCTGATTGATGTCATCCGATGGCTACTTCTGCTCAAGTATCAAAGGAATGAAATTCAAACAGAAGCAACCACAAGAGACAACCTAGCTTCTAGTGATCATTCCCTAATCCCTAACTTTGTATTTCTGCTCTTAACTTGTAGTCACTTTGGGAGTGATAAATTTGTGAGCTCCATTGTGACCTTTAGTCATTAGAAAACGCTCATGATTGTCACCTTTTTAATAAATTCTCCTAAAAACCCCCTGTTTCTGCTTTTATGAATGAAACTGAACCAGGTGGAATCGCGGGGATATGTCTTTGGTCTATCGGCTGCACATCCAGTGACTCCCTTATTATCCCTACATCAATTGGATCACAGAGATCCAAACAAACCCAACATGACAAGCATACAAGCTCAGCAACATTTATCACGTTGATTCTCTGAGGATTTTACAACACACAGTTTGCTATGACAGATGGTTTTCATGGACAATTTCTCATATAACGTGAGAATGGGCAGCAGAAGCAAATTGTTTCTGTTCCATGGAGTCCACTCTTGTGAATCCAAAAGACCAGTGTAGATGGAGAGCATCAAGAGATGATTGTAAGGGCATCACATGAATCCAAAATTTTACAGTTCCAAGTAGTGTTGAAGATTAAAACTTATAGTAGACTTGGATGCTCAGCCTCCCAAAAACAATAACTAAACAAAACCAGGAGAAAAAAAAAAATAAAGAAAGCAAAAAATAAAAAGGAGAAGGAAAAGCATGGGGGAATGCCTTTTATTGGACTCAGCCAGCATGATCTCAGTATTTTTCTTCTGATATCTGTCTAGCATGTGCGACAACTTGCGAGTTACTCCAATGATGCTTTGTGATTTTCTTCTTGGGTAATAAATTGTTCAGCAACACAGCATCATAAATTAGCGGTCAAGTAGAAACTGCCCTTTTTTAAGCTTATTTAATTAGTATTCTTATTTGTCAAGTTCTTGATAAATAAACACATGCTTGCACCCATACTGTGCCTAACTTGGCGAGTCAAGTACTACTACTAATAATAATAAAAAAAGTAACTTAAGAAAGACACTATAAGCAGGATCCTTTCAACGTTCTTGGGCTCTCCTGCAACTAGTAATATTATGCATAGTTCATTTTGAATTACCTGCTGCTTTAGCTGACACTCTTGTGTCAGTCTCCATCTCCCAACTTATTTTTTTCCTACTTGCTGATGTCAGAGATGAATGGTGGTTTCCTGAAGCATGAGTTTGGTACTTCGTATTTTGGTGTCCGTTGGTTCCTTTTTCCTTTCCCCCCTTTTTAAATCCTTACTATCTCTCAAAACTTCAAGAGTCAATAGAGGAGTGGTAACGCTTAAATGATTTACTTCATACAACTGTTGCGGTGTATTTCTTACATTTCTTTAGATCTGTATTATTGAATTAAAATTTCAGACCACGTATGATTAAAATTTAAAAATTTTTATTGCGTATAATTATTAAGATTAATTTAAATTATTTAATTACTTATTTCCTTTAATATTAATAATTGAATCCTTACGTTTTTTAAGAAATGTAAAGAATTTAAATTAAATAAATGCTTTTTCAGTTAATATTTAAGTATATCGGTGCAATTAATAACAACTTCTTGTTGTATTGGTAAATTGTTAACCAAGTAAACAATCAATTACTCGCAAACTGTAAAAAACTACACAATCAGTTCGTTAACAATATGTTAATACTTCATTTCAAATTTGTTACCAACAAGATGAGAAGTTGTTTGTTACTAATTGGACCTGTACACCTAATTTTGTTAAGTGTACCACAGAATCCAACTATAATTATTTTGTTCTTTTGTTTCACATGATTCGTTTCTGGAGCTGATTATAATTTACTGGTCTAGTCCCTTCTGATTATGGATATGATTGACTGTTGCTTGTGACCAAGTGTTGATGTCCATCGGAGAGCGCCAAATAAACCAAACATCATTGGTTTATGACTCATGTATAGTTGCTGGCTAAGTAATTCCTTTTCTCTGTAACTTGTCTAATCGTCAAGATGTGCAAAACTTGGGGATATTAAGGGCTTATTTGATTTTATTATTTATTTTTATTTTCTTAGAACAATTTTTTGAATTCATTTTTTAGAATAATTTTAAAAAATAAAAACTATTAAAACTTGTTTAAATATTTTATTTTTAGAAATACACTCAAAATTAAAAAAAAAACACGGTTTTAAAAAATAATTCAAAAATAAGTTTTGAAAATGCTAAGACCTTCTTTGGTATCAATAATTAAATTTATAATGTATAATTATAATTATAAGTCTAATTCTATTAAAATTGAAGCTAATTCATAATTTTAAATTTTATGTTTAGGCCATGTAAAGAATTAGAATATAAAATTGTAATTTTAAATTTAATTTTAATTTTACTATTTAGATTAAAGATAAATATTTGTTCTATATATTTTTGTGTGTGTTATGTGTTCAATATATATGTATAAGTTTGCATGCATACCATGCTTTAGGGGCTTGCTTAAGATCATATAATGCTTTTCTTAATTTGAATACTTCTTCCATAATGTATCCATTAAGAAAGATACTTTTGACATCCATTTGATACAATTTAAAATCATTTATGCATGCAAAGGTTAGTAACATACGAATTGCTTCAAATCTAGCTATTGGTGCAAATATTTCATCATAATCAATTCCTTCTTCTTGATTATAACCTTTTGCAACCAACCTAGTCTTATTTATAGTAACAACTCCAGACTCATCAAGCTTATTTCTAAATACCCATTTAGTGCCAATTACTAGATGATTATAGGGTCTAGGGACAAGTTTCTATACTTGACTTCTTTCAAATTGATTTAATTCTTCTTGCATAGCTAGAACCCAATATTCATCTTTCAAGGCTTCATCTATTCCATTTGGTTCTATTTGGATAAGAAAGCTTGATGATTGCAAATATTTTAAAGTGAGTTTGGAGTTGTTATCTCTTTGGAGACCTCACCAATTATTTTCTTCTGGTGAATGATCCTTTTTGAAGTTCCATGCCTTTGGTAGCTCATAAATGACTTCTTCCTTCGCTTCTTGGTCAGATTCTTCATGTAAGGAGGATTTCTCATTTGTCTTGATGGATTTACTTTCATTTTTGATTTCTTGAGCTGTTTACTTGTCCTTTATTATAAGATCATTGAGTTTAACTGCAATTTCTTTATAGAATACCTTTCTAGGCCTAAGAAGGTCAAACTCATTAAAATTTACATGAATAGATTCTTCTATTGTCATAGTTATTTTATTATATACTTTATATGCTTTGCTTGTACTAGAGTTTTCTAAAAAGATTGCTTCATTTGACTTAGCATCAAATTTACCTAAATTATCTTTACCATTATTAAGCATAAAACATTTACATCCAAATACATGCAGATGAGAAATATTTAGCTTTCCTCCTTTGTATGACTCATATGGAGTTTTTCAAGATGGGCTTTATCATTGCTCTATTCATGACATAACAAGTAGTATTCACTGTATCAACCCAAAAGTATTTAGGAAGATTTCTTTCATTTAGCATGGTTCTAGTAATCTCTTCTAAAGTCCTATTCTTCCTTTCTACAACTCTATTTTGTTAGGGAGTTCTTGATGCAGAAAAATTGTGTTCAATTCCATTATCATCATAGAACTCCATAAATAGATTATTTTCAAATTCTCTACTATGATCACTTCGTATTCTCACAATGATCATGCCTTGTTCATTTTGAATGAACATTTAAATGCTTGATTTTTGTGAGATAAAAAGAGAGTATAAGTGTATCTAGAGAAATCATCTACAATTAGTAGTTCATAATAATTTCCTCTAAGACTAAGAGTCCTAGAAGGTCCAAAAAGACCCATGTGAAGTTTAGTTGTGGAGATGATTCCTTTTGCTTTAAAAAAGCTCTTAATTTGTTTTCCTTTCTGACATGCCTCGCAAAGTTTGTTTTTATCAAATTTTAATTTAAGCAATCCAACAACTAAATCTTTCTTGACAATGTTCTCTAAAAGACTCATACTAGCATGAGTAAGCCTTTTATGCCACAACCAACTATCATCATTTACACTTATCAAACATTTTGAATTAGGAGGAACATTATCTAAATCAAATATAACTTTATTCTTCTTATTACATAATTGACTAATGCTAAGGAGATTATGATTCAAACCTTTAACAAAGAGTACATTATTAATATAGGTGGAAGAGTTCTTACTAACTTTTCCAATACCAGTGATTCTTTCTTCTCCACTACCTCTAAATATGACATTCCCTCCATTCTTTGGTTGAAAAGAAATGAACTTGGATTTATCTCTAGTTATGTGTTTGGAGCATCCACTATCCAAGTACCACTTTGTTCTGGTAGCCTTCATACATACCTACAGAAGTATCAAGTTTTATTCTTAGGTACCCAATTCTTATTTGGTCCTTGAGCGTCAGTTATTCCCTTGGGAACCTATATTTTCTTCCCTTTCAGAATTTTTCATTGATGTAAGGATAAGTATATGATCCATGTCCCTTCTTACCAAAATAAAAGTATGTGATAAATGGACTGCAAGTCATAACAACAAGAATAAAGAAATTCTTATAGTATTTTTGTCTTTTCCAAGGATTATATCCAATGCCTGCTTTATTAAAAACACATATTTGTTTTTCAAGTAAAATGTTTAAATTGTCCTTTCCTTTGGTGAACTTTGTAAGAGTGTTTATCAAATCATTTTTTTCATTTTGCAAGAGTTCAAAATTACAAGAAGCTTTATTCATAAGGAAAACATGTTTATTTTTTAGATTAATATAGTCATACTCTAATTTCACAATTTTTTTTTTCTAGAGAAACTTTTGTTTGAAGTAGAGATTTATTTTCTTCCTTTTTTTTTTTCTTTAGATCCTCTTCTAAAAATAGGATTTTCTTCTTTGAAAATTTTAAAGCTTTTGGTATCTTGAGGAATTCATCATGTAAATCATTAAATGCATCTTGTAATTCATCATAAGAAGGGAGATAGCTTACCTCATCTTCATTAGCCATAAGATAGAGATTGGCTTATTCATCTTCATTATCTGAATCCTTATCACTTTCTCCCCAAGTGGCTGATAGGTAAGTCTTCTTCTTTTCTTTTCCTCTTTTCCTATTTAAGTTGTCTTGCTTCTTCAGGAGTTATGAACATTCCCATTTGATGTGTGCTAGTTTTCTGCATTCATAATAGATGGAAAGTTCTTTGGTTTCATGATTCTTTTTAGGTGGTCTCCTTCCATTGATTCTTCTATTGCTGAAGAATCTTCCAAACTTTTTAACAAAAAGACCAAGAGTTTATTCATTAATTTCTTCCAAGCAATCATCATTGCATTCTTCTTCATCTAGATATAGTGACGATGAAGCTTTAAGAGTAAGACCTTTCTTTCTCTTGTCTTGTTCTTCAAGAAACTACTTCAGTCTTGGGTCATGCTCTTGAATATTTCCAAAGGGAGTAATAACTGATTTTACTGATGGTCTTTTTGCTTCTTCAATCATTGTCACCTTGGATTGCCATTCCATGGGAAGAGCCTTCATGGTCTAGTAGCTTGGTCAGTTTGTGAGTATGTCTTCCCTAAAACTGCCAAATGATTTACAATGTGAGTAAAATGAATTTATATTTCTTTTATTGTTCATTCAGGATTCATTTTGAATAATTTATATTATTGTGTAAGATTATGAATTGTAGACTTTTTTACTCCTGAGGTTTCTTTATGAGTTATCTCTAAAGCGTCCCACATTTCTTTTGTACTTTTGTAATTTAATACTCTGAAATACTTGTCTTGGCTAAGTGCACTAGTGAGAATGGGTTTGACTTTATTATTCAGCAAAACTTTTCTTTTGTCTATCTCATTCCATTCACTTTTGCGTTTGATAGAGGTCTTACATTCTTCTTCTTTCATAGGCACATATGAACCTTACTCAATAACATCCCAAAGGTCAATTTTAGTAATCTCAAAAAAAATTTTCATCGTCAGTTTCCAATAAGTAAAATTTTCACCATTAAAACCAGAAGGTTTTGTAAGAGATAGCCTTTTAGGTAAAACATTATCACCAAATCTAGCCATTCATATTCTTGAGATGGTTAAGTCTTCAATCATGAGCCTAAGCTTTGATTCCACTTGTTGAGCAAGGCTGGAACCCAAGAGGGGGTGAATTGGGTTTTATAAAATTTTTATTGAAAAACTCCTTTAGAAATAGAGATGATAAAATTAAATAATGATTGCAGAATGTAAAAAGAGCAAGCAAGAAGTATGGACACAGATTTATCTCCAAGCAACCTCTTAGGATTTTTTACTATCTTAGAAAATCAATATAATTCCTAAAAGAACCTATCATAAATTCACAAGCTCTCACAACTTGACTCTTTCAAGGAATGTCCTTGAATTTCTCTGTTAGGGATACACTTTCCTTGAACCCAAACTCTCTCTTAGCTTGGCACTCTTAAGGAATCTCCTTGAGCTTCCTTTTCAAAGGAAAAAAAGAAATATAGATAAAAGAACTCTCTGAATAGAGTAGATGATACAATGAAGCACTAATATGATATAGAGCTGATAAGATGATGAAATCTTATGATATAATCACTCTTGAATGTATCTCTTATGTATTTAGAGGTCTCAGGTCGAGTTTAAATAGATTGAGGTCCAATAGATCCATTGGGAATAAATAGGGAAAAGCAGTTTTCAAAATATATCGGTTATAAATTTGTTATGGCTTCTTTGCCACCGACCCGTCAACTGTTCACTACTGACTAGTCAACTGTTCACTCTTTCCCTTTATAATTTTCAAATTCTGGACCCCAACAGTCGACTGCTCACTTTTGATTAGTCGACTAGTCACTCATAAAGAACTCTCAGTCAATGGTCTCAAGGTTGGTAGTTGACTGATGCTTAATCTGGGTGTGACCAATCGACTACGGACAAGTGGTTAGTCGATTGATTACTCACAGAAGGCTCCCAGTTATTCAGGCTTGAGCTGGTAGCTAACTGGTCTTATCCATGAAAGTGATAAGTCAACTGTTCACTCACTAATACACTGAGTCAAGAAGAATATTTTAGATTCTCATACTGTCAAAGTGTCAAAGAAATGTGTGAGGCTTTAGAAATAGCCTATGAAGGAACCTCTGGTGTTAAAGAGTCTAGGATTTATAATCTTTCACAACAATATGAATTGTTCAAGATGAATATTGGAGAAATAATAAAAGAAATGCAAGTTCATTTTACTCATATTGTGGATCATTTGGCAGCTTTAGGATACTCACAAATAAATCAAGCTTACAAAATCATGAAGGCACTTCCCATGGAATGACAACCCAAAGTGACAACAATTGAAGAAGCAAAAGGGCCAACAGTAAAAACAATTGTTGCTATCTTTGGAAACCTTCATGAGCATGAGCCAAGATTGAAATAGCTTTTTGAGGAATAAAACAAGAAGAAAAAGGGCTTTGCTCTTATAGAATCATCATCAATGTGTGTAGATGAAGAAGAATACAATGATGATTTTCGGACAAAATTGATGAAGAAACTCTATGTCTTTTTGTTAAAAAATTTGGAAGATTCTTCAACAGTAAGATAATTATTGGAAGGAGACTAGCGAGATAAAATCAAGAAATTAAAGAACCTCCTAGCTGCTATGAATGTAGAAAGCTAGGACACATTAATGGGAATGCTCTCAATTCATGAAGAGGCAAGACAACTCAGACAAAAAGAAAGGGAAAGAAAAGAAGAAGGCTTACATATTAGCTACTTGGGGAGAAAGTAGTGAAGATTCAGATGATGAAGATGAAGAAGCCAACCTCTGCCTAATGGCAAATAAAGATGAGGTAAACTTTCTCTCTTCTTATGATGAACAACAAGATGCATTCAATGATCTGCATGATGAATTTTATAAGATAGCAAAAACTTTAAAATTTTCTAAAAGCAAAATTTAGTCTTTAAAAGAAAGTCTATAAAAGAAGAAGGAAGAAAATAGCTTACTACTTCAGGTAAAGGCTTGATTAGAAAAGCAAATTGAGACATTGAAAAATGATTATATTAGTATAAAAAATAAACATCTTAAAATTGTTTGTAATTGTGAACTTCTGTAAAAAGAAAAGAAAGATTTATTGAACACTCTTGCTAAGTTCACTAAAGGGAAAGATAATTTAAACATTTTGCTTAGAAAACAAAGGTGTGTTTTTGATAAGGCAGGAATTGGATATAATCCCAAGAAAAGACAAAAAATATAAGAATTTCTTTGTTCCAACAATCATGACTAACACTCCATTTATTACATATTTTTATTTTGGTAAGAAGGGGTATGGATCATACACTTGCTCCTACAGAAGGAATAAAACTCTAGAAGGAAAGAAAGTATGGGTTTCCAAAGGAATAACTAATGTTAAAGGAGCCAATAAGAATTGGGTACCTAAGAATAAAACTTAAATACTTCTGCAGGTATGTATGAAGGCTGCCATAACAAAGTGAGACTTGGATAGTGGTTGCTCCAAACATATGATTGGGGACACATTGAAGTTCATTTCTCTTCAACCAAGGAATGGTGTAAATGTCACATAGGTAGTGGACAAGGACAAATCAATGGTATTAGAAAAGTTAGTAAGAACTCTTTTACCTCTATAAATAATGTGCTTCTTGTTAAATGTTTGAATCACAATCTTTGTAGCATTTGTCAATTATGTGACAAAAACAATAAAGTAATATTTGATTCAAAACATTACTTAATTGACAATTTAGATGAAAAGAAAACCATACTAATAGGACATAGAAATAATAATGTATATGTTATTGATTTAGATGATGTTCCATCTAATAATTCAAAATGTCTGATTAGTGTTAATGATGATAGCCAGCTTTGGCATAGAAGGCTTGCTCATGGTAGTATAAGTCTCTTAGAAAAGCTTGCCAAGAAAGACTTAGTTATTAGACTTCCTAAATTAAAATTTAATAAAAACAAACTTTGTGATTCATGTTAGAAGGAAAAACAAATTCAGAGCTCCTTTAAAGCGAAAGGAATTATCTCCACAACTAGGCCTTTACAATTACTTCACATAGATCTTTTAGGGCCGTCTAGAACTATGAGTCTTAGAGGAAATTATTATGTATTAGTAATTATAGATGATTTCTCTAAATTCACTTGGACACTTTTCTTATCTCTCAAAGATTAAGCATTTAAATCTTTTCTGAAACTAGTAAAGTTTGATGAAGCAATTTTCTTATGATATTCCAATACTAGCAAAGCCTTTAGAGTATATAACCAAAAAAACTATGACTGTAGATGAATCTATTCATGTAAATTTTGATGAGTCTGACCCTCTTAAGCTTAAAAAGGTATTGTCTAAAGAAATTATAGTTAAATTCAATGATTTTACAATAAATGGGTTATTAGAAATAAGCTTGATGAATTTGGAGTTGTTACTAGGAATAAGGCTAAACTAGTTGCAAAAGGCTACAATCAGAAAGAATGAATTAATTATGATGAAACCTTTGCACTAGTAGCTAGATCAGAAGCAATTAGTATGCTATTAGCCTTTGGATGCATAAATAATTTTAAGTTGTATCAAATGGATGTCAAAAGTGTCTTTCTTAATGGATACATATTGGAAGAAGTATATGTTGAACAACCTCTAGGCTTTGAGAATGAAAATCTTCCAAATCATGTATTTAAATTAAGGAAAGCATTATATGGTCTTAAACAAACACTTAGAGCTTAGTATAAAAGACTAAGTACATTTCTCATTAAGAATAATTTCTCTAGAGGCAAAGTTGATACAACTATATTCTTTAAAAAGAAAAGGCATGATATTCTAATTCAAATTTATGTGGATGATATTATATTTGGTACTATTAATGAAACTCTATGCAAAGAGTTTGCTGAAATGATGAAAGGAGAATTTGCAATGCTTATGATGGGGGAGCTTACATTCTTCTTGGGTTTTCAAATCAAACAACAAGCACATGAAACCTTCATAAATCAATCCAAATATACCAAAAAGTTACTCAAGAAATTTGGATTTGACAATATCAAAACAAAAGATACATTTATAGGATCATTTGTGAAAATGGATGTTGATGAAAAGGGGCAACCTTATGACATCTTAAAATACAGAGGTATGATTGGATCCCTTCTATATTTAACTATAAGCAGACTTGATATTATGTTTAGTGTATGCATTTATGCTCGATTTCAAACTTGTCTTAAAGAATCTCATTATTTAGTTGTAAAGAGAATTTTTAAATATATTGTTGGCATAATACAAATGGTCTGTTGTAATACTTTGGAGGGATAGTCAGATGCTAATTTTGCTGGTTGTAAGACCTAGAAAAAAAGCACCAGTAGAACATGCCAATTCTTTGGAAATTCTCTTGTCTCTTAGTTTAGTAAAAAACAAAATAGTATGACATTATCCATTGTTGAAGCTGAATATGTTGCAGTTGGTAATTGTTGTGCCCAAATCCTTTGGATGAAATAACAACTAGAGGACCTTGATATATATCTTAAGAAAATTCTAGTTAAATGCAAAAATACCAGTGCTATTAATTTTACCCAGAATCCCATAATGCATTCAAGGTCTAACCATATGAAAATCAGACATCACTTCATTAGGGACCATGTTCAAAAGAAAGATATTAACCTTGAGTTTATCAAAACTAAATTTCAACTTGGTGATATTTTTACTAAACCTTTCAACTAAAAGATTTTATTTTATAAGAGTTGATCTTGGTATGGTTAATCCCAATGAATTGTAAAAATAAAGTTTTCAATTGTTTTGCCATTTGCTTGAAGAGAACACTCATTAACTTAAGCATCGAAGTGGTTTCAATTTGTTTTGTAGGATGTTTATGGTGCTTTCCTATGGTTTCTATTTGTTTTACATGTTGGTTGGATGAATATTTGTGATAAGATATGCACCTAAGTAAAATACTTTCAAGAAATTAAGAAAGCTGGCTAAAAAGTTCACAATTTGGTCACATTTTACAATGACTAGTCAGCTATATGGAATGAACATTAGACTAGTGAATGTCTGGAAGTGACCAGCTGCTTAGGGAAATCACGAACAACTAACTGAGGGCTCTTTGTAAGGGAGCAATTGGTTGCCCAAGAGTGACCAGTCAAATAGGCATCCTTCACAGCTCTATAGTCGACTGATATCAAGTGACCAGTTAACTAGGAGGTTCCAGAGAGGAATTCTAAGAAAAATAAGGGTCAACAGTCGACTGCTTACAAGTGACCTTAGAGATCAATATTGAGTAAAGATAGGGCTGACAGTTCATTGTTCACGAGTGACCAGTTGACTAGTCGATGATAGAACTTGCTATTTCGGGCAGTCGAAACCCTAAAAACTCATTACTTTTATTATTTTTGGTAGCCAATTGCTTTTCCCCTTTCTTGCTCTCCAAATTTCTAGCCAAATCTTTACATTGGTATTTTATTTTTGAATAAACCAAAATCCCCAATTAAACACCTCAATCTAGGGTTTTATCAGTTTAAAAGGGTATTTTTTGCTTTCCTCTTCTCCAACCCAAAATTCTTGAAATCTTTCTTGTAAGATTGCCTCTCTATCATCATCCGTGGCTTAGAGACCAACTCCTAAACATATATGGACCAGAAATCCTACCATTGGCTCTTCTTTCGGTCCTCCTCCTATCTTCTCTTTAAAGGTACAAGAGATAGCATTCATTGAAAACTTCTAACAAAGTAGAGTTCTTGCAAGTAGATATGTGCATCTCCTATTACTTCAAGAAGAAGTATTTCATCTTTTTGATTTGCTTACCAATGCTGGATTAAATCATTTGCTATGTCTTAAGCTTGATTATAGCCCTAAAGTTATCAAGACTTTTTATTCTAATCTTACATACAATCCCACTATCTATCTCATCACCTCCGAGGTCAGAGGAATAAGAATCGTTTTTGGTGATGAAACCTTAGTTGATATTTTGAATCTTCATTCACATACTGGTCATTATTTCATTGATTATCCTAACTCCCTAAAGATTGTATCTGGTTATAACAAGTTGGAGGTTATGAATAGGATTAGTGAGGTAGCCATTGACAACCTAATATTCTAATCAATGTCAATAAGTTGTCTTTGGAAAATAGACTCTTGCATTACAATTGCTCATTGCCTATTAACAAGTTAGGTAATTTTGCTTATCTAAGTGAGCTTGAGATGTGTTATAATGAAGTGCATCATAGATGGAGAAAGTTTTGGATATACTTGGCTATTCACGCAGAGGGTGGACTTCTGCAAGAAGAAGAAATCCTCTCCTCTGCCATACAGGACCATTATTGCAGTAATCTTTTGCCACCATGACATTTCTCCACTTAAGGATGATCTGGAGTCCCCTCTACAAATTAGGTGGAATAATTGCAGAGGATAGGATTGATCAAGACTCCACAAAGACAATGGGTGAGAAAAGCTCAGAGAATCCCTAAACCGCAACCTCCTCTAGCTGTGATGCCCCTTCTCCTCCTTTGTTTGTAGAACCAATAGAAGAATAAGGTCTTTCTGATCCTATGCCACCATCTCTTGCAGTTTGCAGATGTAAACCTATTAGGAAATGTTTGAGGACATGAATGCTAGGCATGAGCATATCGAGGTTACCATACGGGACATTTCGATCCCTAGGCTTAGATTAGGTCCTCCATTTTTTATGTGACAAAGGAGGAGAGAAATAAGAGATATAAGGATCTATAGCAAGAGGGAAATTAGAAGCATAATGTTTTAGTTTTTAAGTTTGTGGGTGTTTTATTTTAGTTTTTATAATTGTGGCTATTTTCCTTGTTTGAACTTTATGTTATTTGCTTCAGACATGTTTCATTCTTTTGAATTTAATAAAAGTAGTTATTTTAGTTATTGCTTGATATTTATCTCTATCATTTGAATATGACTAAATAAATAAGGAATCCAAAGGAAACCAAAAGAAGTGAATGTTAAAATCAAAGTAATCATATCCAACTTTCACAAAAACAAAAGTAGACTACCCTGAAAAGCTTTTTCTTGTAAAGCACTAACAATTGCAGGTTTGTTATCATAAAAAAAGGGGAGATCGTTAAGCCCATTTGCTGAAGATCAAAGTTTTAATGATTACAAACTATAAGAAGGAAAATTTTTCAATGTATCACTTAGGTTCTAACTGTTTTCAATGTTCAATCATGTTTTAGGAACCTTTGTAAATGATATTGTGCTAAAAGAAATCTTATAAAATGAATGTATAATTAAGTCTAGGTCTTACAAGTTAAGAAAAGTTGATTTGGGGAATTTTGGAAGTCCCTGGCCGACTACCCACAAGCCAGCAGTCGACTAGTCACCTTGCTGGCCAGCTGTCAGGTTTTAACCAGTCAAATATGAGCTTACTATAAGTGAACAGTTGACTGACCACTAGCCAACAGTCGACTGGTCACATTCTGAGAAGTCCCAATTCTGTTGCTAGCTTAAGTTTAATCAACTATCACTATCTTTGAGTGAGCAGTTGACTAGCCACTTGCTAACAGTTGACTGGTCACACCCAGATCAAGCATCAGTAAATTGTCAGCTTTGAAACCTTCAATTAGGAGCTCTCTGTGAGTGACCAATCAATTGGTTGAAAGAAAACAGTCAACTATCAGGGCCCAGAATTTGAAAATTATGAGAAGAAAAGAAGGAGTAGTCAACTGGTTAGTGGTGAATAAGAGATTGGTTAATGGCAGATAAGCCATAATAGATTTGTTAAATAACGGCTATATTTTGAAATCTCTATTTCTCACTCACTCCCAACAAATTTATTGGACTCTAATCTATATAAACTTAACTTGGGGGCTCTGAAATTAAGTGAGAAACATTTAAGAGTGATTATATCATACGTTTTCATTATTTTATCAGCTTTATATCATATTAGTACTTCATTGTTTCATCTACTCTGTTCTAAATAGTTTATTACTTGTAAATCTTTCTTTCTTCTAAGAGTGAAACTTAGGGAGATTCCTTGAGGGTATCAAGCTAAGAGAGACCTTGGGTTCAGGGGGAGTATATCCCATTCCTTGATGGTGTCAAGCTTAGAGAGTTTGGGAATTAGAAGAGGTTCTCTTTAGTGTTGTATTGATTTATTATGATAGTGAAAAATCCCAAGAGGGTACTTGGGAACTGGATAAATCTTCGTGTCCTCTCTTCTTCCTTACTTTGCTTATATTTTGCATTTATCAATTGATGGTTTTATTTTAGTTTTACAAAAGAGTTTTTCAGTAAAATTTTTATAAAACTTAATTCACCCTTTATTGGGTTCTACCCTTCATATTATTTTCTTCTTTCATTTTAGTCTTGATGACACTTAACTCATTTCTACCTATAGTTTTATAAAAAATTTAAAACTAAAATTTTATCTAAGATAATATTTTTTATTTTCATTATAGTCCCTGTTAAAATTATAATTTCTAGCTCAAACATTATTTTCTCCTTTCATTTTAATCCTTAAATATCTATTTTATTTCTCTAATGTTATTCTTAAAATCATCTTGGGTTTAAATAGGAGGGTATACTATTATTTATACCTTCATAAAGATCATATATTTCTAACTACGTATATTTTTAGGATGTTACATAATATATATACATGTATATATACACATTTTCTGGGGTTATTGCAGTATCCTCCCCTCGGTATAACATACAATCATTAGGATAAGCATGAATTTTTGTATAGTCAAGTTCAAGTTTATTAATCATTTTCTTGGTTTCATAGAATGTAAGCAAGATTTCAGCAATTTTCAAAGTCATCTACCAACAATTCTATTATAATTTATAGTGCCTTGCTAGTTATTTTTCTTAAACACTTTATGTGGTACAATTTCACCAAGAAAGATAGCATCAAATACTTTTCATACCTTTTATATAAATTTTGTTGTCAATCTTTTATTAACTGTAAGAACTTTACTTAATCATTGGCCATTGTACGATTTGGTGGGGACATTCCTCCACCTTTGTCCATGCCCTAATTGTTTGGGTAATAACCCCAAAATATATATGTATAAATTTTAAGAAAATATTAAAAAATAAAATAAAATTTTATGGACTAAAATGAAAGGAGAAAATAGTTTTTAGGGTACAAATTCTAATTTAAACTTTTTAAGGACTAAAATAGAAAGAAAAATATTTTTTGGGATTAAAAAAATAAAATTTTAACCATTGCATAGTAAATGTGAGCAAAAACACATAGTTACTGTGTAAATTTCAACAAAGAACATGTTGTTATTGTTTGCATAGTGCCAAATAGTACTTGTATAGTAACTTGAAAATTTCTATAAATATCATGAATATTTCTTAATTTTCTTATTTAAATTGGAAATAGAGATCGTGGAAGGAACGTTCATATTTCTATGAGGGGTAACTTTGTAGATTTCACAAGTTTATTTTCTTGTCCAACTTTTAATGTCTTTTATTTTTTTATGACTTATATATATATATATATATATATATATATTTATTTATTTATATATTCGAAACTAGTCTTTTAAATGTATTGATCTATTTTATACAAAAAAACTTCTACATATTATGCATATGATGGTGGTGGAATCTCATTTAATAGATTGAGTAAAATTAAGACACTAAAATAAAATTTAATAATACCTTTATGGAACCTTATGAACTTTGTATAAGTAAAACTATAGCAGACTATGCCACATAAATTACTAATTTAGACCTATGAGTTCCTTGACAAAGTGATTGATCTTATAACTCCTAAGATCTATGACATAATTATACTGCCTAAATGGTGACTGGAAAGTGGGGTTGCTGTGTTTTCCTTGGATTAATTTGGGGTTAGAAAAATGGAAACGTCTTTCAAAGGAAAACAATCACTTGTGCTTCATGAACCCTTTGAATAAGACGTTGCATGCCCTATTGATGTTGAAGCACCTAAACTCACTTATTGCAGTGGCTTCTTCATCACCTGTGACTACCTGCTTAAAGGGAAGGCTCCAATGGCATTAGAAAAGCCCTAACCTTAAAGCAAAACACCTGAAGGCAAGGGTACTTCCTCTTCCACCCACATTCTTAAAACTTTTTCATTTTGTAGAAATGAGGTTAAGTTTAGAGATTATTTTTCTTCAAATCCTATTGCTTCTAGACATAGTGTTTCTTTTGAAAAACTTGGAGAGTTACAATGTCCAATTGAGCCTGAGATAAGGAATCTTAGTTGGTCTCCTATCTTCACTTTATCTGAGCCTATATACGAGGACTTAGTTAGGAATTTTTATGTAAATTTATCTCTTATGACTGATGGCTATAGACTTAAGTGTTTGGTTAATAGAGTATGCATAATCATATATGAAGAAACTATTGCAGATATACTTGAAATGCACTTTATGGCTATTGACAATTTTTTCTTCAAAAGCAAATGGCCTAAGAATTTCAACTTCACATTTGAAGAAGTAAAAAGACAACTATTTAAGAAACTTGAACTTCTACAAGAAGGCAAGTTGACTGGATTTGCTTTAACTTTGAAAGAAAGAGCTTAAGCTTATATGATTGCTACATATGTGCAGCTCTACATTAGATTATTAGAGGTTTTTAGCAAAAGGGAGTTACTTTTCCATTTTGTCTTAATGCAAAACTGCCTATAAATCTTTATTATTGATCCTACAATACATGCTTGAGAGCAACATTCACTTAGATCCTTCATCTAGCCTACCATATGGGATATTGCTTACTAGGATTTTCAAGGCTCAAGGACTTGATTTGGAGAGCTATCCCTCCAAGAGAATCACTGCAACATATGGTGTTTAATCTTTTAAATTGATGAAGTTCAAAATGGTAAATGGAAGGTGGATGAGGTTGTGTGACATTGAAGGCTTTGCTCCTATTAATCTTGAACCATCTAGTGCTCCTAAAACTCCGCCACTTCTTCCTGTATATTAGGCATCTACTGCTGCACCATCCACTTCATTAATTATTGGTGCTTTTCTGCCAAATCCATTTTAAATTCTGAATACCTTAATAATTAGACCCAAATGTTTTCTCTTATGGAAAACGTGCAACTTTAAATGCTTGAGCTCTATTTTAAAATTGCCATCATTATAGGATAATTGAAACCTCCAATCAGTATCAAGAGGCAACTAATGTTGAATTGCAAGATGCCAAGGTTGCTTTACAGCAAAGAGAAACTCAAATCACTCAGAAGTTTTAGCAACTACATAATACTGTACTTCAATCTCATATGGGTCTTCAGCAATTCTTTTAAGGGCATCATTGACTAAGACATTTTTTGACTAGATTGACATTGACCAGTGATAACCCTTCATTTTGTTTCACTTTCCTTTAAGTGATGACAAAAAAGGGGAGAACGTTTAGTTAAGTATCTTTCTTATTTCTCACATTTTAGTTAATTGTATTGTCATTACTGATTATGGTTCTTATTCAATGCCTGTTATTTCTCTTTTACCTTTTAGTGATTTGGAACCTATGGACAACTATTAACTATGTTTATCATCTATTGTCATATGACTTTAATTATCTTGATTGTGATGATTGTCATATCTCTTTTATCTATCATATATCTCTTTCCATGAAAATAGGACGAATCTTGGTTTTGAGGGGAGCTCTTATAGTTTCTCCATTTGGTTTTGTCATCATTAAAAGGGGAGATATTTGCCCTAAAACTTGGCCCAAATCCTATTAAATTTGATGTTTAACAAACCCAAATGTAGAAAGGACTATGTTTCATATTTCCATTAAGCCTATTAAGTCACAATAGTCCATAGAACTTGCTACTAGCTCATCACATCTAGAAAGAATAGCATCACATGACATCATTTGAAAGCATTATCTTATTGCCAAAATCTCAACTTTTCCAACATTATTATTCCTTATTAAGAACACTGACTAAGAGCAAGTTTCAAAGGCAACAATATCCTTCAAAGGCTCTCTTTCCATATGAAGAGCGAAGATGAATGAAATTCATGGAAGATGAATGTCCATCACCATAAAGTTGCAAATCTGAAGATTCAAACACACTTTAACGGTCAAATCATAAAAGCAGTATAAAATGAGGTGCTACCTAATGAAAAAAAACACAGTTCCAAGAATGATACAGTAGTATACACCTATCCACTTTTCGTTTTTAGTTCATAAGCTTATAAAGAAGCATTCTTAAGTGACACTTTGTAAGCCCATCATTATAAGGGTTACTTGTTTCTTCATTTATTTACCATAACTCTATCTCTTTGTGTGTGAAGAGGATTGAGAGTTGAAGTAAGCTACCAGAAAAAGTTTGAGGTTTAGCTTGAAGAAAAAGCCTTGTGTTTAAAGAGTGCTCACATGTAAAACTCTTGAAGATTGTAGCACATTATCGATCTAGTAATAATCCCTTGAAGGAGTCAAGAGGACTAAAAGTATGCATCTTTAGGTTAAACTAGGATAAAAATTTTATGTTTGCTTCTTTAAATCTTCATCTCTCTATCTCTGTTCTGAGTTCTTATCATTAAGTCTTTTCATTGAAAATTCAATTCACTGAAAATATATAGTCAGCTGTTTTTATTGAAACCAGTCAACTATTTTTTAAGCATTAACTCATTTTGGAATTTTCTAGTAAACTATAAAATCTTAAATTGACTGTATTTATAGAAGTTCTTTTTAAGAAAAGTAAAAATTTGTAAAATCACCTATTCACCCCTTTAGGTGTTTTATCATAAGTATAACTTATCAATTAAAGCATTAGCAATTTATTTAAAACAATGTGATATGCACTATATTAAGTGTTGAATTTTATTATTGAATTATTAAATTTGTTAAACATCTTCATTAATTAAAAAGCATAATGATAAAGATCTCATGATGTATATAAAAACTCAATGTTTTTTAGAAGAAAATCTCAATTTGTTAAGAAGACTTCTTTGTAGAATTGATTTATCAAGGATGAGACCGCCCCAGGGGATCGAAAAGGTCATTGCCTTTCTTGATCATTTTGTATAATTATATATTGCTAGAGGCGTAATTGTTCTAATTACATCATTTTCTTAATATGCATACCTATAAAACAATATTTAATGAGAATGTATGTAACAACATTTTAGTTTGGCTCATCTTTCAATTTCACACTGATCAATGGTCATTTCCTTTAAAATTAATGCATCATGCATTGGATCAAAGTTTTGCAACTATTTGTAAAGATATTATAACATATTTCTTCATTACTTCTGATTAAATCAAAAAGTTACTCAAGAACCATGCTAGTTCAGAACAATGGAGGATCAAATCCTTTGTAAATATTAAAGTTTTTCTATTCCTATGTTTCACTATCTTTTCTTTTCTTCATGGATTTAAAAACCAACTAAATTTTCTTTCCATTTTTCTAATAAGGAATTACTAATTACTTGTTCTACACATTGGCTGGGTTACACCATTTATAAATACTCAAGATATCAATAGATAAACCTTATATCTATTGAATCATAAAAGGGCATGCCTCCCTCGAAATTCATCACCTTTCTTTATTGCTTGTGTTCATTTTATACCTTGAAACAATTGATGGTGCTTATCAATACCCTATTTTCTCCATTTGCTTAAATTATAAGGGTAACTACACCACTAAAGACCTTTATGATCAAAACTTGGTTTAGCTCAAGTCTTATCTCTCTTACTAAACTACCCCATCGAGTTTTATTATTGGTTTATAAGGTCATAATCCAAACTAAGCTTTTAGGCCTGCTTTATGCCTAGGTGACGTCTCTGAAATGCAAGTCTTGCCTTAAAGAAGCAAACACCTAAATCAGCAAATCTTGCCATAATGCAAAATTTGCCATCATATGGTCTGATGCTTGTTAATTGAAGTATGGGAGCATCAATTTCTTTAGCAAGATTTACACAGAAAATGCTTTCTATGCCTACAATGCAAAAAAAACAAGTAATCTGGTGTCATTTACCTACCAAATTGGCAAGTGGTTGAACTAAATAGCCAAAAATGCTTATTTGACCCAGAAATGTATAGATTAATTTAACTATTGTAAGTGAATTTACTGTACTTTTAAACAAATTTGGCCACATCTGGAATGAATGACGACAAGCAGAAGCAGGTCTTTAGATGAAACTGATAACCAAAATGAATTGCAACATATATGGGTGCTCTTAATCCTTTTACAACAGTGGATCTAATATTAGAAATGTATGCTCCAGATATTTTGGCACTTAATGAACTAAAAAACTTTGAGAGAGTGTATAGGTTGGTTTAGTGTTTGAAAGACTACAAAAATTCTATTTTGGTCCTCCACTCTTTCGAAAATCTAAATTAGTCCCTCATTGATTTGAACTTCACCCATTTTGGTTCTTCTATAAGTTCACCATCCATTAACATTTGACTTGGATAGTTAAAGGCTTAGGTGGCTCCATTAATGGTTGACTTAGAATTTAACTTAATCTTTCCTTGCCAAATCAGACCCTAAACCATGTATAGTAGCTTCTTATTTCTTCTTATCTTTTATTTCAGCACTTACCATCTCCCTTGGCTCCACCGTCCTTCGAACACAAACTAATATAGCCTTCTCCCAACACTTTCTTTATCAGCTTCCTTCCTTCAAATTTTCCTCCCTCCTACATCATTGTCATTGTCTTCTCTCTAACTTCTTCATTCTCAAACCCACCCCTCATACTTCTCATCCCTCATAGTTCCCACTTTGCTAGAAATTGTAGAGTACCTTGTGAAGATGGAAATGCTACAATTGAACACAACAGTGAAAAAGAATGAGATGGTTAAGCATCATTTGCAGTCATAGAAGAAGTAGAAAAAAGTGCAATAACCTGTATTGAAGAACTATAAGTTAGTACATGTCACAACAAGTGACAAATAGGTCAGGTATAATGAAGATTGGATCATCTACTATGGATGCTTTAATCATATGACAAGAGACAAAGAAAAGTTGATAGCAATGTCAGATTATAAAGAAAGTCAAGTTTTTCTTACTGTAAATAACTCGAGACTACCAATAACCCAAATTGGCAATACAATAATCAACCTCTGACATAGTACAAAGAAAGTACATATAGAAAATGTCTACCGTGTGCCAAAAATGAATAAAAACCTCCTATTAGTGTCACAACTAGTATTAGAAAGCAACTATATAGTGTTTGGGTTGGAGGATGTCAAAGTATATAGAAGTTTAGATCTTACCAGAGCATTAATCATGGAAGGCAAGGGTGTAAAGTCTATTTACATAATGCTGACTCAAATGGCATATATAGACAAGAGACGAAAGAATAATATAATAGATTTGTAGCATGCAAGACTTAGACACATTTACTACCATAAGTTACAAGTAGTGATGAAAAAAGCAATGCTTTGAGGACTACCACATATTAAAGTTCGATATGATATAGTCTGTGTAAGATGCCAGTATAATAAGGCATATCAGTGCCATATAAGGAGTCCAGTTCCAAAGCTAAGAGTCCATTCGAGCTAGTGCACTAATATATTTTTAGACTAATCAAGCAATCCTTTGTTAGTTAATATCGAAACATGTTCATGTTCATTGATGACTACTCAAGGTACTTATGGGTAAATTTTGTAAAAGAAAAGTCAGAAGCATTCTTTAAATTCAAAGAATTTAAAAAGAAAAATGGAAGAGAAGCTGGGCATAAAATAATATCCCTACCTATTGGCAATGAAAAAGAATATAATTTTAAGGAATTTAACTAGTATTTGTAGCAAAATAAAATATGATGATAACTGATGTGCCCAGGAATACTTCAATAGAATAGGGTTGCAAAATGGAAGATTTGACACTTGACAAAGACTTGTCAAACTATTTACATAAGAATGTACCAATATGATTTTGGGTAGAATGTATGAAGACCACCACTCATGTTATGAATAGTCTGCCTTAAGCATAGCTTGGTTTTATGATGCCTTACGAGAAGCTCTCGAATATCAAACCCACGGTAAGTCATTTTTGAGTGTTTAGTTATACGTGTTACGTTTTCACACCTAACTATCAGCAAAGTAAGTTTGATAAGAAGGCAATTCATTGCATGTTATATATCTCGTAATGTAGTATTTGATAAGGTATCATTCTTGATCAAAGGATATTGAAGAAAAATTACAAGAAAAATTAAATAAGCATGAAAACAAAGTATAACCAATTTTTGAAGTTGAATAGAACCATTAGTAGAATATGATAGTTTGAGAGTCAAATGAAGTGAAAAGAGCCATTGGAAGACAAGAGTGCATGTAACACAAGAAAAAAGACCAAGTCTGCTAAAGGATTAAGAAGATTTAAGCAAAAAAGAAATTCCTTACCTATAACTATTAAAAAAACTGAATTCAAAGCATGCAAATGCAACAGTGATAGAATATGGGAAAGTTAATAAGCCAACAACATATGAAGAGATGTCTAGTAGAAAAGAATTGAGGAAAGCTATGAAAGAAAAAGATCAAGGCATTGAAACAAAACTAGATGTAGGAGTTAATGCCAAAACCCAAATATGTACAATCCATTTCTTGCAAATAGGTGTATAAAGTGTTAACTTGTCCTAATGGATTAGTCAAGAGATACAAAACTTAGTTAGTGGCATGTGGATTCTCTTAGAGGTAAAAATTTGGTTATGAAGAAACATTTAGTCTAATGGCTAAAATCACTACCGTACGAATACTATTGGCGCTCCCTGCAAGCAAGTCTTGGAGAAGTTATGGCAGATGGATATAAAGAATACATTTCTACACGGAGAATTAGATTGAGAAATCTACATGAATAAGCTAAAAGGGATTGAGAATAATGCACACCTTGATTATATATGTTAGTTGAAGCAAGTAATGTATGGGCTTAAACAAGCACCGAGATCATGGTACGAAAAAATTGCTAAATCTATAATACAAAATAGATATTTAAAAGCACTAGCAGATTCAAACATATGTATAAGAATTTGAGAAGTGAAATTGACAATGGTATTAGTATATATGGATGATCTTATCATCACTGGGGACAATGAGATAGAAATTCATTAAATTTAAGAAAATTTGTCACTATGCTTCTAAATGAAGGATTTAGAAAGTTAAGACATTTTTTAGGACTTGAAATTGAATGGAGTAAGGAAGATTTATTTATATGTCAATAGAAGTATGCTAGAGATCTCTTACAGAAGTTCAAAATGCTAGATTTCAAACCTATCTTCACTCTGATAGAAGCAAATGCAAAACTCTTCTTAGCAGAAGGAAAAAATTTATAAGATGCCACCGTGTATAGACAGTTGTGGGAAGTTTAATCTACATAACAATGACTTGACTAGACATTTCCCATGCAGTTGGAGTAGTGAGTCAGTTCATGCAAAATCTCAAGAAACTGCATTTAAAAGTTGTTTGACTCATCATGAGGTATGGCAAAGGCACCTTAAATTGTGGCATATTCTATAAGAAGGGAAATTTATGCAAGTGGAGAGGATATTGTAATGTTGATAAATCATGATACACATTGTTCAACTATTGGATATACATTTAACTTAAGATCAAGAGTTATATCATGGTGCAGTAAAAGGCAACCAACAATTGTTCTATCAAGCACGGAATCTGAATACAAAGCTGCAACAACATTAACGTAAAAAAGCACATGGTTGATATAATTATTGAGAGATATAAATTAATCAATGAAGTTTACAGTGAAGTTATATTGTGACAGTATATTAACAATTTGCTTAATAGAGAATCTTTTTTTTATGCCAGAACAAAGCATATAAAGATGCATTATCACTATATTTGAAAAAAAGTGCTGCAAGAAAAAAATGATATAAAGTATGTAAACACATATCTCCAAGGTACTGATTTATTTATCAAAGGATTGAATGGAGTCAAGTTTGAAGAATTTTGGTAGTAGATGGGCATAAACTCAAGAGCAACATTGAGAGATTAGTCATTAAAAGGGAGAATTGAAGCCTCACCAACTCATCTCTCTCTAGATTCATCATGAAGATTTGCATAAAATAAACATGCTAAAAATAAAAATTAAAAAATGTGGTTGAAAGCAATTAAAAAGTGTTGGTTGAAATAGTAAATTAACTTCAATTTGCCGACTTTCAACATGTATAAATAGAGTCCATAGGTGTGTGTGTCGTGTGTAGAAATTTAAGCAAATAAGTGCTTTTGAATGTCTGACAAGTGAATGATGTGGAGCAAAGAAAAGTGTGGAAGATAAGTGTGTCATTGATGTTAATTGTACATTGTTTTTAGTAATAAAGATATTTGCTTTAGTTTAGTTTCTCTTTTGGCCTCTTCAATTCTACCGTTAATCTACGAAGCTTTAGTTTTCATCTCTTCTCGTAAGTAGGTGAAATCTTAATAATCAACGAATCAAATAAAAAACAAAAAATAAATTATATAAAAATAGAATATTAAAAATTAAAAGAAGGTGACCCCGCTTTATATATATATATATATATATATATATATGCTCCGACAGTGTTGGCTACTATTTAACAGAAGTTAATGGTATTAAAATCCAGTTTCTTTATGGACAATTACCAATTGCAATTGGGCCAAATATCCTTCACAAACCACGATTCTTTCTTGGTGCTTTTCGTCAAACATATAAAAAAGAAAGTCATCGATGGTCACCTAATTTGACAAGTTTGCCAAATAATTTGAAGGTATTAAGAATCGCAATTTGTAACTAGATAAGAATTCTAGAACAAACAAATCAATTGAGAATAATTATTGGACAAATTATGCATAGTCACCTAAAAATTACGGCGCCCATATAATACACACACCGTATGGACATATTATAAAGTATTAAACAAGAGGGATGAGTCAGAACACTATATACTTTTCCTATAATACAATAAATACTAGATGTGACATAATATTTGCCATTGTAGTAAAATTATTACTATAAATATTTATTAATTAAATATAAATCATATTGATTATATTAAGAGTTATTAATTCTTGATGAATAAATATTTCAGGAAATTAAACATAAAATATTTAATAAAGTATTATTTATATTTGATAATTATTAATGAGCCAAAATTATTACATCGCAACTAAACTAAAGTAAATAGCAATTTAATGTTAATAATATTATCCATCTAACAAGTATAAATTCTCTACAGTTGTACCATATATACGTAGAGAAATATGAAGAAAAAATAGAGTAAGTACAAAAAGAAATATAGACCCTTTAGACATTTCACTCGTTTCGTATTATTCTTTCTCTAAATTGATATATAGAATTTGACTACCACGGATCATGGTGGTTACCTAACATTCTTTGACTTGCATCCCATTGGCCTATATATATCTATGTATTAAAGGTTGAAAATTGACATGTGCAATTGCCAAAATTTAAAGGATAATCCTGTTGCCTTTGTTTTGAGGAGCCTATGTCCCGTCTTATTCATGAAATGAATGCATTTCTATGTGCAAGAAAGAAAAAATTATAATTTAAAAAACTATAGTTTTTAAGAATTTCATTGTTTTTGACTTTTTGTTGGTTGAACTGTGATGCCGACTAAAGCTGAAAGCCTCCAGCCATGACCGAATAAATTTAATAAAAAATTGTAAAGGGGAATCTGTTCACAAAATTCCTTTAACCCAGTAAGAAGTATCGTGATCGTCCGAACGTATAATGCACCATTTCGTGTAATAATTTTCTCCAATTAATTATTATTATTATTGCACAATATAATAAACTGTGCAATTATAAGATAAATAACAGTCATATCAAGCATATAGAATTTTGACTTTAGTCCAAATAAACACAAGTATAAAACTATAATAACTTCTTTATTCTAGAATGCGTGAATGATATTATATCGGTAACTGGTTATTTATATTTCTCCTCGATGCCTTGCTAGGATTGATGAAGTGCTGATAATATATATATATATATATATAGAGAGAGAGAGAGAGAGAGAGAGACTCAAAAAATAAGACTGTCAAGCCCGCAGCACACTTTTGACATTGTCATGTAAAACTGGACATCAGAATGGTCACATAGAATTTTTCAACCTTTGTAACTTTCGTCTCCAACAAATTGAAGATCTTCTCTATAAATACGAGGCTCTATGAACCACAATCATCACTGAAAAAACAATCAAACTGATCATATATAACTTCCTTCCAGAATGTTTTCCTCAAAGCTCTCCTCCATTCTCATCCTCCTAACCTTTGCTCTCCTTCTCCAAACTTCTTTTGGAGCTGACCCTCTCTTCCATTTCTGCTCAAATTCTGGAACCTTCACCACCCATAGCCCTTATGAATCAAACTTGAGAAGGCTCATCAGCCTTCTCAACTACAAAACCCCTCCATCTGGCTTTGGGCTGGCCTCAGTGGGCCAATACCAAAACCAAGCGTACGGCCTCGCTCTTTGTCGTGGGGATGTCTCTGCCTCAGACTGCAAAACTTGTGTTTCTGCGGCAAGCAGCGAAATCCGCAACCGCTGTCCATACAACAAAGGAGCCATCATATGGTATGATAACTGCTTGTACAAGTATTTGGACACGGATTTCTTTGGTGACATTGACGAAACAAACAAGTTCTATATGTGGAACTTGAAAAACGTCAGTGATCCTAACACTTTCAATTACGAGACTAAGGAGTTGTTGAGCCTGCTTGCTAGGGAGGCTTCCGTGAGCCCTAAGATGTTTGCGACCGGAGAGCAAAAGCATGGAGAATCGATGACACTTTATGGGTTGACACAGTGCACCAGAGACCTTTCTAGCAGTGATTGCAAGAAGTGTCTCGATGATGCAATCAGTGAACTTCCCAATTGTTGTGATGGAAAAGAAGGAGGCAGAGTTGTCGGGGGAAGCTGCAACTTCAGATATGAGATTTATCCCTTTGTCAAACAGTAGAGGAACGAAGTTCCGGGTTGCAAATAACCGGCTGCTTGGTAATAAAGTTCACTTTATTATACTAAAAGGTGGATAAGTGAAGTACTGAGAAACACGAACAAGTTGTCCATGATGTATACAAATTATAAATACTACAACTACCTCTTCGTATTTGTAGCATGCTTATACGTTGTTGAATAAAACCTGTTCGTTATTCAATATGAAAAACGTATTTTTCGTGTAAACTTTCAACTTTTTGACGGATTAGGATCATCAATATATATGTGTCATCACAGACACAGGATCTCCGGTCTAAACATCGTACTTTTCAATAGCTCCAATATTCATGCTAACTTATCCGTTCACATGTTGGATGTTATTGTTTCTATTATTAAAAATATAATCTACAAAAAATCTATTAGAAAATCCACTTAGCTAAGCTACAACATTGAATGAATGTAGTAGACCTATCCTAGAGGATGGCGGCAACATGGAGTTGGCTAGGGGTATAGATGTGATTCCGATGACGGCTGCAAATTCTAACAAATATAATAACGTCCGCCATTCAAGCTAATATACGTGGCTGGACACTAATACACTCGAAAAACGGAAAGGGTCACTTTTTATTTAATTTAAGTTCATTGTTAATTGCACATATAAATTAATAAACTGATGTGAATCATCTGTTGAGATAGGAATATTATAATTATATTTTAGGTTATTTTTAGATTTTATGCGTTCAATTAACCGCATGCTATCACTTTTTAGAGGCACAATAGTTCCAAAAAAATAATTCAAGTTCCATATATATATAAACGTACTTGTACCTCGAATTGGGAAACAATTAATTAGTTGTTTGATAAACCTTCAGCTATCATTTTGGTTGTATTGGTTCAGCATCTCTTCGGCCCATGCCATTTAGCCAGCATTGGTGAAATAAGCAAGTTTATATATTACGCTACACGTGATCAAGAGTTTTAGACAGAACTACATATCCCGTCATCAATAGTAAGAAACAGAGTTCTATAATTTTCGATTCATTTAGAACGTCTAGCTAGAATGATCCTCGATGGGCAAGTTAAATCAAACTCACATGCAGGTATTAATTCTTGAGCTTAATTTTTCATTGATTGAACAAATTACACATTACAGAGAAAAGAATCCGTCAACTTGATTTGTTAAATACATACTACGGAATAGATTTTAAGTAGAGTGCTGCTGAACATGAATTTTGTCACGAGCTTTATTTTCACAAATTTTAAAATATTTAAATTTAAATAATGAACAGTTTCTTAAATAAAATTCAAAATTTCTTGCGATTTAGTTTCAAGAAGTTAACATAAAAAGAAATAAAGGGGTGTCTAAACTCCAAAATCATCCTTTTCTACAAGCTCTGCAGCCATAGTTTTGTAATTACTATGCACTTCCACGACCCTCTGATTTACAAATTTCTCCTATCAAATCATGTTTAAAATTAGCTGAGGCCGGCTTAAATGACCAACAATGTCCACTGTGCATGAATAGTCATGTATAATTAACTTCTTAATTACTCAGATTTATATATAATTTTTACGAAGATATTTATTAGATTACGCCATAGAACAATGAAGAAGTGATTTAGATAATAGTTATAGAGTTTTTTGTTTTTGGTTTTGTAGGTTATCAAAAGATAGCAACGATATATGTTCTTATTACATTGGTAAAACTTTATAAGTTATACATAGTGAGTAATTTATTTTTGCTTAAAATATAATTTCATATTTTGTAACCACATTTGGTACTTACGTTTTAGAAAATATTATAATCCGATTTTATAGACTAAGTACATTTAAAAATTGAATACTTATTAATCACACAAAAGTTAAATTAATCCTATCATAAACTATGTTAATTATTAAATAAATTAATGTTTTATGGAATATACATAAAATGTATAATAATAGAAAGAGATAAAATATTATTCTATGGTTAATAGTTGCTACTTCATTTATTAAAATTTATAATATCATCATTTTTCTAAAGAAATTTGGGCAATCTTACAATTCAAATTCAAACGGCAGAAAAAAGAGATGGACCTGCATGTTATATATTGCTTGGTTAAGGATAAGAGCAATGATAGTGCTGCGCCGCAGATTAGAGGTAATAAAGCGCTAGTTTTGGATTCATCATTTGTTGATTATGCAATCAAGTATTCTTGAATATATACCATAAATTATTTTTTAAAAAGTAATACTTAATTAGAGAACTTATAAAAATTTTCTTCATCTTTGACAAACCGAAATCCAGAATGACATGAGAAAATGTATACTCTTGAATCATCATGATCTAGAGCATCAACGTGTCGGCATAAAAACAATAATACAAACATTATGCTTTCGATTGGTTCGAACAAGAAATTCTTTAAAAGATTATTGAATAATTAAATAGACTAAAATATTAGCAAAGAAATCTATCATTTAAATAGTGCCCTAACATTTTGGCAATTTTTATAATACCTATATATACCGCATTCACGAACTTTGTTGAGGGGGTCGATGAAGTGCCGATTTTGGTTTTATCAATCAATACATATTCGAAAGGCAAGAAGCAGCCCGTTTTTGACATTGTCTGGCCTAACTGGCCTAAATGAATATCGGCTTTGCTATATTGGTCAAAGATATTGGCATTGCTAGCTGGTCAAAGAAAATGTTAACCTTCTAAACTTTCCCTCAAAGACAAGGCAAGATATTTCACTATAAATAGCGCCCATCAGCCATCGATATCCCACATCTTATATACACAAAAACAAAAACCATCAAGCGCATCTATCATCTTCTTCCTACTTAATGTCTTCCTCAAAGGTCACTACCACTGTTCTGTTGTTAACCTTCGCCCTCCTTCTCCAAACTTCTTTTGGAGCTGACCCTCTCTTTCATTTCTGCTCAAATTCTGGAACCTTCACCACCCATAGCCCTTATGAATCAAACTTGAGAAGGCTCATCAGCCTTCTCAACCACAAAACCCCTCCAACGGGCTTTGGGTTGGCCTCAGTGGGCCAATACCAAAACCAAGCATACGGCCTCGCTCTTTGTCGTGGGGATGTCTCTGCCTCAGACTGCAAAACTTGTGTTTCTGAGGCAAGCAGTGAAATCCGCAACCGCTGTCCATACAACAAAGGTGCCATCATATGGTATGATAACTGCTTGTACAAGTATTTGGACACGGATTTCTTTGGTGACATTGACGAAACAAACAAGTTCTATATGTGGAACTTGAAAAACGTCAGTGATCCTAACACTTTCAATTACGAGACTAAGGAGTTGTTGAGCCTGCTTGCCAGGGAGGCTTCCGTGAGCCCTAAGATGTTCGCGACCGGAGAGCTAAAGCATGGAGAATCGATGACACTTTATGGGTTGACACAGTGCACCAGAGACCTTTCTAGCAGTGATTGCAAGAAGTGTCTCGATGATGCAATCAGTGAACTTCCCAATTGTTGTGATGGAAAAGAAGGAGGCAGAGTTGTCGGGGGAAGCTGCAACTTCAGATATGAGATTTATCCCTTTGTCAAACAGTAGAGGAACGAAGTTCCGGGTTGCAAATAACCGGCTGCTTGGTAATAAAGTTCACTTTATTATACTAAAAGGTGGATAAGTGAAGTACTGAGAAACACGAACAAGTTGTCCATGATGTATACAAACTATAAATACTACATCTACCTCTTCGTATTTGTAGCACGCTTATACGTTGTTGAATAAAACCTGTTCGTTATTCAATATGAAAAACGTATTTTTCGTGTAAACTTTCAACTTTTTGACGGATTAGGATCATCAATATATATGTATCATTACAGACACAGGATCTCCGGTCTAACCATCGTACTTTTCAAGAGCTCCAATATTCATGCTAACTTATCCGTTCACATGTTGGATGTTATTGTTTCTATTATTAAAAATATAATCTACAAAAAATCTATTAGAAAATCCACTAAGCTAAGCTATAACATTGAATGAATGTAGTAGACCTATAACTGGCTTATCGATGCCTTTTTGGTTCAACATAGAGCAATGATCTCCTACGATACTGTAGATTCTGTAGTATAGTTGTGGACTCTTGATCCAATGATCCACATATTATATATATATATATATATATATTTTAATATCATTGTACGGAAAAGTTGTAAATCATTGAATTAAAATCTAATTATCCACAACAATGCAGCACATTCTACAATAATGCAGGAGATCCTGCCACTTTCGCATAAAGCTTGAACCTTCAAAGGGATGGGATTGACAGCCTAACATCCACTGCCTTCTTGAATGTAGTTGACCCATGGGTAGATGTGATTGGAGCTTGGATCTCTTGAAGTTATTGCAGGTGCAATAGAGTATACAGATGACTATGCGCGGTCAAAAAGTAGTTTAAAATTACCGTGCGCGGTTATTTTTGCACTCTATTGCACCTGTAGTAACTGTAAGTGATCCACTGGTGATGTGATTATGATGACAACTTCAAATTTTGACAAATATAACAACGTAAGTCGGCCATAGTGAACTGCCATTCAAACTAGTAAATATATATTGATTAATGCTATTACAATCTTAAATCAAAAGCTACTAAAATTATAAAAACATAGAAGATAATGATCCTTTTTTTAGCATAAGATGAAGCTCCAAGAGTAAAAAAACTCTGTCCAAATTCTTCTCTAATCTTCAACCCCACCATTGCTGTACATATAAGGAGAGGATCATAAGAGTGTAGGGTTCTTCCCTCTTTGGGCCTAATTATCTGGTCATTTGTTGGGCCTTGTATTAAATATTGATCAATATATTGTAACATTACCTTCCCCCTTAAATCAACCTAGTCCTCAAGGTTGAAGTGGATGTGAATTTGTTGAGGTACTTGGGTGCAGATGATGGAAATATTGGCATTACCACAAATGAGTAGTTGGAGTACACAAATTATTTTAGTATCAAGATAAGGAATATGCCCTTTTGGTTTTGAACCATCCTTTAGTTTATTGTTGACACTTCCTAATTTGAACAAGCTTTTCTCAATATGCTTCCATTCCTTTAAATGCAGTCTACCATATTCTCCAATCACCAGACAACAAGGTGAATTAGCAACACAATTAAAAACTATGACTTTATCAATCTTGTCACCCAATACCTCCTTCACCTTTTTTAGACCTTCAATTTTTTGCTTCAATTCTTTATGCTTTTTCTTCTCAACTTCACTCTCATCAAGTTTCAGATCTTTGGTAGCAGAGGTTAACTTCTTCCCATCAAATTCCTTAAGTTGGCCAATAGCGTATTCGTCAAGGGCATCAACCATAAGAAACACTTCATACCCCTTCATCTTCAACTTCTCCAAGAATGCGAAATTCTTAACTACTGTCTTGCTTTCACTAATAATGTGGTAGATTTTATTCTGACCTTCTTTTATCTTGGTCATGTAGTCGTCAAGGCTAGTCATCCCATCTCCACTCTTAGTAAAATGGTACTAGAATAAATGAACAAGCTTTAACTCGTTTTGAGAATCCTCATGAATGTCAAGTTTTAAGTTCTTGGAGGAGGCCCTATGGAATTTGGTATAGTCCTCCTTGTTCTTAGCAATTTCAAAGGGTGGGGATGATGAGGTGCTCCCACAGTGGCATGTATTTTGTATAGGATGCACGGAAAAAGTTTTCCTTACATCATCTTTGCCATTTACCTAACTTGAGAATGGGAAACAATACAACACTATTGAATCAATTCCTCCTATTTTGATCTTAGCAAAAGTTTCAACATTGAGAACCTTAGATGTAACAGGAGTAAGAAGCATATGCAATGAAATGAAACCTATAGTAGCAATGGCTTCATCAGAGCTCTCAAGCTCAACACCAGTTGCACGAGCATAGTCTGCTAGAGCATGTGGGTCATGACCAATTACATACATACCAATTACCTTGGCACAATAAACAGCTACAGGATG
Source organism: Delonix regia (assembly GCA_037074485.1). Lineage (NCBI taxonomy): Eukaryota > Viridiplantae > Streptophyta > Magnoliopsida > Fabales > Fabaceae > Delonix > Delonix regia. Next base: position 11,855,389 of record CM073456.1, on the reverse strand, counting down.
AACTTTCCCAAATCCCATGACGGCAAGTGTTTTGCCAACAAGTACTCCAATATAGTTATTTTATTGCCACTTAAATGTGTCACTGACAATTGCTACAAGAATTTTGGGAGGATTATCAAATGCCCATTGAACAGGGTTTAGCTCAATAAAAGTATATTTATCCCTATAATTGGATCACATGACCAGTGAGTGGATTAGCAATTTCATTAATCTTCTTTCTTCCATATAACTGTTCAACTAGTGCAACGCCAAACTCTGAAGTAGTGCCTAGTGGACGACTTGTCTTAACTCTCCCATCCAATAGCACCTTTAATACAACAACAATTACATGAGTAGCCAATTTTTTTTATAAATAATGGACGACAAATTACCTTCAATTCCTTGAGCAAACCCCATAGTTCAATTACCTTGGCAAGAACTGCATATGCTGTAATGCAAAGTCATCTATCTGCAACCCCTGGCATACAATCTTTAAGATTATCAGGTAGAGCTTCCATCTGAAGTTGTTGTTAGAGAAAAGGTAGGGCTAATTGAGTTTAGATATTAAAAGAGGAAATTCTAAGAGTAAAAAGGAGAATTGGAAGTGGAGATAAAGGAAGACTGCTATTATATTTGCCTTTTAGGCTTGATACAACAATGAGAGGGTCATCCTCTATTTATAGGACTTAAGGGAAGGTTACAACTAATATTCATTTAATGTAACTCCCAACTACCACCCACTTCTATATTTATTTACTACATCTTCCAACCAACACCTTCTTTTTTAAATAAGATAATTCTAGATAATAAGCTTAAACTAATGGACCTAACATGGATTGAACATACAATACATATAAGCTGAAATCAAGTTTATTTCTAACATTTTCCCTTAAACTTGATTTTTGTGACTCTAAGCATGTTCCTTAATCTTTTAAAATCTCTTTGCTTGAGTGGCTTGGTGAGAATGTTAGCAACTTGTTCTTGTGACTTTACATACTTTACTTGAATCTCCTTCAACGTAATGCATTCTCTGATATAGTGGTACTGTGTATCAATATGCTTACTTTGATCATGAAATACCGAATTCTTTGCAAGTACAAGAATGGACTTGTTATCGACATAGATTTTTATTGCTTCTTCTTGAGGCATATGTAACTCTTTCAATAAATTTCAAAGCCAAATGGCATGACAAATACATGAATTTACAGCAACATATTCAGCTTCACATGTAGAAAGAATGACAATAGATTGTTTCTTAGAACTCCAGGTGAATGTTGTCTCTCCCATGAAGAATAAAAAATCATGTTGTGCTTTTGCAATCATCCAAGTCACCAGCCCAGTCACTATCACTGTAGCCAACAAGCTTGAAGTTATTTAAAGAGGAATAAAGTTGACTAAAGTCATTGGGTCCTTTGATGTATCATAGAATTCTCTTTGCCTCCTTTAAGTGAGTCATCTTCAGTTCTTCCCTATAGTGACTTACAAGAACAACATAGAAAAGAATGTTAGGCCTCGTGCATGTTAAGTACCTTAAGCTTCCAACCAAGCTCTTGAATTAAGTGGCATCCACTTGTTCTCTATCTTTAAACTTTGATAATTTTAGTCCACATTCTACTAGAGTATTGATCACATTGCAATTCTCATTCCAAACTTCTTCAGGACATCTTGAGCATAGCCTTCTTATGATATAAAAATTCCTTTTTCCATTTGTTTAACTTCGATCCCAAGGTAGTAAGACATAAGACCAATTTCAGTCATTTCAAATTCTTGAGTTGTTACTTTCTTGAAGTCTTCAAATATTTTTGGATTATTTCCTATAAAAATGAGATCATCCACATACAAGTAGACAAATAATATATCTTTATTTTCATTCAACTTTATGTATAGAGCATATTCATGCAGGCATTTGAGAAAGCCATTTTCTTGAAAATATTTGTCAATTCTTGTATTTCATGCTCGTGGTGCTTACTTCAAGTCGTATACGTCTTTTTTCAACCTCAAAACTTTATCTTCTTGACCTTTTACAACATAGCCCATAGGTTGTTCAATATAAACTTCTTCTTTTAACAGTCCATTCAAAAAGACTTATTTGACATCCATTTGATAAATTTCCCATTTTTGTTGTGCAGCCAAAGAAATTATTAATCTTATTGTCTCTAATTGAGCCACTGAAGCAAACACTTCATCATAATCTATTCCATACCTTTAGTTATAGCCCTTTGCCACCAATCCTGCTTTATATCTCTCCACTTTTCCTTCAGCTTTCCTTTTCTGTTTGTAAACCCATTTGACTCTAATCGCCTTTTATCTTGTGGAAGTAAGGCTAGCTCCTAAGTATTGTTCTTCATAATGGCTTTGATTTTTTTCATCCACAACGTCTTTCCCGTCCTTGCTTTGAATCACTTCTTTATACCCTATAGGTTCACATCTAGCATATAGACAAAAGAGAGTGAATTCATTTAAATTTTTAGTTACCTCATAAATTTCTTGAAGGCTTCTCATATGTGGGGTTATTTCACTTGAACTTGCAAACAAGTCTTGACTAGTTGGAGATGTAGATGGTGACAAAGGTAGGCTTGTAGGCTCTAGAGCTTCTTCACTTAGTTGCCTTTCATTAACTTCAAAAGAAGGAATGAAATCATAATCTTATCTTTTCCTTTCATTCTAGCTCCACATAAGTTCTTTAACGAACTCAATGTCTCTACTGATGACAATCTTCTTTGTGATGGGATTGTAAAGCTTGTAGCCTTTGGACCTCTTGTCATACCCAATGAATATGTACTTCTTACTTTTGTCATCAAGCTTGGAATGCCTTTAATCAGGTACATAAGCATAAGCAATGCTTTCAAAAACTAGTTGATGTGAGATATTTGACTTTCTGCTCCATGCTTCTTATGGAGTTTTTCCATCAAGACTTTTAGTTGGGCATCAATTGGAAATATAAACAGCACAATCAACTACTTCAACCCAAAATTATTTATGCATTTTCTTGCATTTTAGCATGCTTCGAACCATTTCAAGTATATTTATGTTTTTTCTTTCAACCATACCATTTTGTTATGGTGATCAAGGCACTGTTAAAAGATGGTAAATCCCATTTTTATCATAAAACTCATTGAATTCTTTTGATATGAATTTGCCTCCTCTATTAATCCTCAAAGCCTTAATTTTTTAGGCACTTTCTTTCTCAACATGAGCCTTGAACCTTTTAAACACTTCAAATGGTTCTATTTTTTTTTTAAAGAAAATATACTTTGTCTTTCTTGAAAAATCATCAATAAAGAGTAAGAAGTAATTATTCTTACCATATGAGCTTGGAGTTATAGGGCACATAAATCAACATGTATAAGTTGTATAGGCTATTACCTCTTAATGTTGCCTCTTTTGGAAAAGCTTTTATAAAATGTTTTCCAAGAAGACATCCTTCGCACAATTGATTAGGTTGATTTATTGTAGGCAATCCTTTGACCTTGCTCTTAGTTGACATTAATTTCATACTATCAAAATTTAGATGGCCAAGCCTTAAGTGTCAAAGCCAAGAGTTATCTTTCAAACATGTCTTCAAGCATTTGGCACCATCATTTTGAATTTCAATTAGGAATAGTCTATTTCTTGCCATTGGCACTTTGGCTATTAGAGTTCCTTCTTGATCTCTTAAATAAAGATGATGATTTTTCATCTGTATATCAAAGTCTTTTTGAAGTAATTGCCCTAAGCTTAAAATATTGTTCTTTAAACTTGGCACATAATAAACATAAAAAAATGAATTGGTGGCTTCCATCTTTAAAAAGAACTAGGATTTTACCTTTTCCTTGAACAGATATTGTTGTAAACGACCTTTCGACGAAATATAAAATTGTTTAAATTGATTCCCAAAATGAATCTTGAAAATCAATTTATTTGGAGTCGCCACCAAAATTTTTAATGGAAAACTTTAGAAAACCAATTTAAAACAAAAAGAACAAGGCAAAAATGGTCTGTGAAAACAATGATGGGTTTGGGAGTCTGTTTGAGTGTGGGGAAGGTATTAGGCACCCCATAACACCCGTCTGTAAGGATGGTTATCTTAAACTAGTTGACTAAAATAGAATATGACCATAAATTTATCTTAATTACCCTTTTATTCGCATGGATGCATGTTAAACCAGGAGCATAAAAACAACAATAACGAAAATAAGTAAATAGATATTCACAAAGGGCAAACTTGACTTAAGATGAAAGCCTTGGGCTTACGTACCTTATGATAGGGATCAAAGTCTACGTAGTTTGATCAAAATGGCATATCAGTTGGTTGGTGGTTTTTAATTTTTATGATGAGAACATGAGGATCTAAATTAAATAGATTTTTGTAAACAAAACGGGATTGGAATTTGATTTGTGTGTTTTAATTTACGACAACCTTAATCTCTCTCTCTTGGTCTCTTCATTTTCTCTCTTTTTAATTTTCCTTGTTTATTTTTGGAATTTAATCTTTATTTTGAAATTTAAATGAAATGATTATGGGATAAGATTTTTAGGATTTTTAGGAGTTTATATATATATATATATATATTAGAATTTATTTTGAATTTTAAACTATAATGGAAAAATATTTCTATGGTTTTGAATTTATGATCTTTGTATTAATTGTTACTTTTTGAAGTTTTAATTTACTTCAATACTTATAGTAGAACTAAAATTAAGAAAATATTCCTAGAATTTTTAGTTAGATAATAGGTAAGACAAACTACCTTATTTTTTTTAATTAATTTATCGCAATATTTTAAATGTTATTTTTTTTTTGAAATCTGAGGAGACTCCAAGTCTCATGTAATCTCTACTAATTAACCCTTGGGTGCTTGAGGAGACGAGTGATCTCACTCAGAAACCCAAAATGTGGAATAAAATATTTGAAAATTTTTTGGGAATTTTTTGTGTGTGTATTTTTATGGATTTTGAAATTAGAATTCTTTTAGTCTTATTTTTAATAAGATCAATTCTCCAAAGCCTACGAGAAGCAAGTCCCACATGACATTTTTTAATTAATTAAATTTTATAAAACACTGACTTAAAAATTTTGTAAATAATAGAAAATACTTAATTAAGATATTTATTTTTGCATTATTATTATTATTGTTATCATTATTTTAAAACAAGTATATACTAATTTTTGGGCTTTTTAGAGATTAAAATCTCACACGACCCCGAGCACTCGAAGAGAATAATATTCCCACACGATGATTTTGTAAATAATAGAAAATATTTAATTAAAGTATTTTTTTGCATTATTATTATTATTATTTAAAACAAGTATGTACTAATTTTCAGGGTTTATGGAGATTAAAATCTCACACAACCCTGAGCACTCGAGGAAAATAATATTCTCACACGATAATTTCGTAAATAATAGAAAATATTTAATTAAAGTATTTTTTTTGCATTATTATTATTATTATTTAAAACAAGTATGTATTAATTTTCAAGGCCTAAGAAGATTAGAATCTCACACGATCCCAAACACCCGAAGAGAACAATATTCTCACTCGATGATTTTTTTATGACCTTGTTTGTAAGGCCAAAAATTAATCTCATATTAACATAAAAAGATAAAATAAAAATAAATAAATAAATGAAAAGAAGACATCAAATATATAAGAAAGCAATAGACCCACCCACAACCTTTTGCCATGCACGTCCAGACCTCTCCCATGCATTTACCATATCTATAGTCTTGGTATACCTACATAAATGGACATACCTATATATATATATATATATATATATATATATGAGTGTATAATAAACTAAAGTGAAATAAAATAAAACAATTAAAAATAAAAAGGTTTGTTGTCATTTTTATGTGTATCTCTTTTATTGTATACACATATATGTGTATATAAATATATATATATATATATGTATGTATATGCAAAATATGGTGAAACACATAACGAGATAAAAATGAAATAAATAATAACAGAAATAAAAAATAGAATAAGGTAAAATGAACAAAAACAAATGAGTAAATTAATTAAAAAAAAAACATCAAAATATGAAAGCCAGAAACCCCTCCCCACATCCTGCCATGCATCCACCTATATACCCCCATATATATATATACTCATATCGGTATACACCTACACACACACACACACACACACACACACACACACATATATATATATATATATATATCTATATTTATACACACACATATGTATAGATATATTTAAACATGATAAGAGTAGAAAAAAAACATCAGGAGAAGAGAAGCACATCCATGTATACACACACACACACACACACACACACACATATATATATATATATAAACATGATAAGAGGAGAAAGCAAGCATCAGGAAGAAAGGAAGCATATATCCATGTATACACACACACACACACACATATATACATCTATATACATCCATATATATATATATATATATAAACACATATGTAATATATATATAAACATGATAAGAGAAGAAAGCAACCATAAGAAAGAAAGGAAGCATATATCCATGTACACACACACACACACACATATATATACATCTATATATATACACACACATATGTAATATATATAAGCATGATAAGAAGAGATATAAAGCTTCAAGAAGAAAGGAGCATACACGTCCACGACTTGCATTTCTTCCCCTGTTCTGTGAAGCGATGACAGAGCATTCCTCTGCGGTGGCTCTACTCCTCAGCGCCTTCTCAGCCAGCTTTCTCTCTTTTCGTCAGCTCCATTGGCTTCCTCCTCCTTGGTATCATGTTGGTCCTCCTTCCTCTTCACGTTGCTCTACTAGTTTTCTCTCCCTCTTTCTCTTTCTCTCTTTCTTCTCCACGGTACTCTCGGGCTTGTCATTTTGGGCCTTCAGCACTAGCTCTCTCTCCTCTTTCTCCTCCTCCTCTTTTCTTCTTCCGGTTTGTGACTTCTTCATTCCAGCTCGGTCTTATCTCCTCGGTCAGTTCCCTGCTTCTCAGTCTGTGGCTCCTATTTTTCTCCTTCTCCCTTCTTTTTTCTTCTCCTCTACTCTTCTCTCCTCGGCACCTCAAGCTTTTTCTTTTCCAAAACACTTTCCCTTTTCTCTTCCCCAAAACCTTTCTTATCAATTCGCTGCCTCTGTCATCTGTTTATCAGCCCTTTTTACTCCCTTTTTCTAATGCACTCAGCCTTCCTTTTTAGCTCCTTCATCTGCTTCTATTCACCTCCACTTTTCAGCAGCAAATCCCCTCTTCCATGTTGTGTCTCTTGCTTCTTTTTTCTTTTCAACCATCTTTGTATCCTTTTTTTTTATCTCCTATGAGTGTGCATGATAGTGGTATGTGCAAGTGTATGTGTGTGTCTGTGACTGTGTGCAAGTGTGAGTGAGAGTGTGTAAAAGTAAGTAAGAGAGAGCTTGCATTTTTATTTTTATTTTAATTAGGTGACTTTTCTCTCCTTTTTGTATTTGGATCAATTCAAAATTTTTTATTCTATTTATTTTTCTTTTTGCAAGATAATTAACATGTCTTTACTGCAAATATTTATTTTGAATTTTTTCTCTTTTGATATTTTTGGTTTTGTATTTGGTTTATCCCATTTTAATTCTATATTTTGCTTTTTGCATTTTTGTTTTTAATTTTTTAATTTTTATTTTATTTATTATTATTATTTTAGGTGGGGTGTTCATAAATATCTTGGACTTGTCGCCAAAGGTGACATGTCCATTAATTTGCCTTGGGTTCATGAATAGACTTTTATCACCAGTCATATGGTTACTTGCCCTAGTGTTAAGATACCATATGCTCTTCTTTGATTCACTATTCTCCTTAGTCATTAACAAAGTGAGCTCAACATCTTCCTTCATTTCTACAAGATTAGCTTGCTCTTCCATATGATTAGCATTTCTGCACTCATAAGAATAATTGCCAAAGTTGTGACAGGTAAAGCATTTGATTTGAGATTTTTCATACCTCTGACTTTTGCTTCCTCTCCCTCATTCTCTTTGAGAACCATGACTGCTTTCTTCATAATTATTATAGTTGCCTCTACCTTCTCTTCCTCGACCTCGACTACGTGCATGACCTTGACCATGACCATGTCCTTACCATTTGCATTATCCATCACAGTCTTTACTCTCTTTGAGAGTGACCTTTGAGTAAAGAGCTTGTTCCAATGGCTCAATCATCTTCTTCTTCCTTATCCTTCATAAGATTGTAATGACCCCATGATTTGGTCAATAGTCATAGTATCTATATTTTTTTATTCTTCGATTGCAACAATAATATGTTTAAAATTATGAGTTAAAGATCGAAGAATTTTCTCTATCACTCAAGTCTCATCCAAGGCTTCTCAATTTCTTTTCATTTCATTAACAATAGCTAATGCTCGAGTAGAATAATCAAAAATATTTTTAGAATCTTTCATGTGAAGTGAAACTCACTTCGAAGGGTTTGTAGCCATACCTTTTTTGCTTTATCTATACCTTTGTATGCATTTTGAAGAATCTCCCAAGCCTCTTTAGAAGTGGATGCATTAGCAACCTTCTCGAACATGACATCGTCCAAGCATTGGTATATAAGAGTGAGCACTTATTGATCCTTCCTTCTTGCCTTATGCAAATTCTCCCTTTAGGTAAGACTTAAGGAATCCTCATACCTTTCTCTACCATCTCCGATACATCATGTAAGCCAAGTAGAGCCTTTACATGAATACTCTAACTTCCATAGTTATCTTTCGTTAGCCGAGGGAATTGGAAGGAAAATATGTTATTTACCATATTTTTCTAGGATGGTAGGGCTTTAATACCACTTTGTTAGAGAAAAGGTAGGGCTATTTGAGTTTAGAATATTAGAAGAGGAAATTCTAAGAGTGGAGAGGAGAAATGGTAATGGAGATAAAGGAAGACTTCTATTAGATTTGTCTTTTAGGCTTGATACAACAATGGGAAGGTCATCCCCTATTTATAGGACTTAAGGGATGGTTACAATCAACATTTATTTAATGTAACTCCTAACTAACACCTACTTCTAGATTTATTTACTACATCTTCCAACTAACACCTACTTTATTAAATAAGATAATTCTAGATTTTAGGCTTAAACTAATGGGTTTGACATGGATAGGACATACAATACATTTAGGCCAAAATCAAGTTTATTTATAACAGTTGCATCCCAAAAAAAGCAACGACAACATTAGTATCTAATCACTGTAGGACATTGATCATAATCATAGCCTCCATAGGCTCCATGCCATTCGCAATTGGAACCAAAACCTTTTTTATAGGACTTCTATTTGTGTCTTTATGTGTTAAATTGAAATAAGTAGCATAATTAATTAGGCTTACTTGTTGCTTAACCAAGGACAATCGTTTTTCCCAACTGAACACTAATTGCCTACTTAAAGGAATTTTCATATCATCCCTCTTCTGTTCATCCATATATTTCTCCAACTCAGGCGTAACCTGTGGTGTAGATTGAACGTCCAGTGAAGCCTCCTCAAAGGAAATTGACTTTGCTATTGTTGTTTGTGCATCTATGACACACAAGGATGTATCTTCTTGTTTAACAATCTCTAACGAGGTGCCGAGTGCAGTGGAGCCGAATATGGAATTTTCCATAGAGCATGTCGCTAGGCAAAAATTTGACTATTGAAATTGTTGCTTACACAATTAATAGACCAATTCCTTTGTGCTCTGCATCTTAGATTTAATGCTTTCCATTCCTAAATCTAGAGTAGAAAATTGTTGTTCAAGCGTAGCCAAAAGGGGATTGTCACTAACAAGTGAAAAAGTGGAGAAGGATGCAATGAAAACACCATTGGTACAATCTCAAATCAAAAGCTACTGAAATCAAAAAAACATAGAAGATATATAATGATCCTTTTTCAAGCAAAGGATAAAGCTCCAAAAAAAAAAAACTCTGTCCAAATTCTTGTCTAATCTTTAACCCCCACCATTGCCACACACATAAGGAGAGGATCATAAGAGTGTAGGGTTCTTCCCTTTATCTAGGTATAATTATCTGGTCATTTGTTACACCTTGTATCAAATATTGATCCATATATTGTAACAAATGCACTCGAAAAACAAAATAGGTTAAGCATATGTATTAAACTATTTTGCTTCTCTCATTTTTTCCCTTCAGTGATTCGTAATACCATCAAGCTAAGCATTAGGTCTATAAATTTAAAATCATTATTTATTGCACATATAAATTAATAAACTAATTAATGTTTATGATCATCTATTGTAACAGTAGATATTGTAATTATATTTTAGGTTGTTTTTGGATTACATATGTTCAATTTTAAATTGCATGCTATCATTTTTAAGAGACATAACACCTACTATACCAACAAATAATTCAATTTCCATATAAACTTACTTGTTCCTCGGATTGGGAAACAATTAATTTGCTTGATAAACCTTTAGCTAGCATTTTGGTTGTATTGATTCTGCACGTTCAAGAGTTTAATACAGAATATATATATATATATATATATATATATACCGTCATCAATCAAATAATAATAAGAAAAAGAGTTCTATCATTTTCGATTCATTTAAAACATCTAGCTAGAATGATGTTCGATGGGCAAGTTCAATCTAACACACGTACAGTTATTAATTCTTGTGCTTTTCCATTTTTCATTAATAGAACAAACATGCATTACAGAGAAAAGAATTAATCAACTTGATTTGTTAAATACATACTACGAAATAGATTTTAAGTAGAGTGCTGAACATGAATTTTGTCGCAAGCTTTATTTTCACAAATTTTAAAATATTTAAATTTAAATAATGAACAATTTCTTAAATAAAATTCAAAATTTCTCGCGATTAAGTTTCCAATGAAGAAGTTAACATAAAAAGAATTATAGGGGGTGTCTAAACTCCAAGGTCATCCTTTTTTACCAGCTCTGTAGCCATAGTTTTGTAATTACTATGCATTTCCACGACCCTCTGATTTACAAATTTCACCTATCAAATCATGTTTAAAATCAGCTTAGGTTGCTTAAATGACCAACAATGTCCATTGTGCATGTATGGTCACGTATAATCAACTTCTTAATTATTCGGGTTTACATATAATTTTCACGAAGATATTTATTAGGTTACACCATTGAACAATGAAGAAGTGATTTAGATTGTAGTTGTAGAGTTTTTGTTTTTGGTTTTGTAAGTTATCAAAACATAGCAATGATATATGTTCCTATCACTTTGTTAAAACTTTATAAGTTATACATAGTAAGTAATTTATTTTTGCTTAAAATATAATTTCATGTTTTGTAACCACATCTAGTACTCACTTTTTAGAAAATATTATAAACCGATTTCAAAGACTAAGTATAGATAAAAATGGAATACTTACTAATCATATAAAAGTTAAGTTAATCTATGCTAATTATTACATAAATTAATGTTTTATGGAATATACATAAAATGTAAAATAATAGAAAGAGATAAAATATTATTCCATGTTTAATAGTTGTTACTTCATTTATTAAAATTTATAATATCATCATTTTTCTAAAGAAATTTGGGCAATCTTACAATTCAAATTCAAATGGTAGAAAAAAGGAATGGACCTGCATGTTATATATTGCTTAGTTAAGTGTAAGTGTAATAATAGTGCTACGCCGTAGATTAGGGGTAATAACGAACTAGATTTGGATACATCATTTGTCACTACAAAAAAAAAAAAGTAGTCTTAATCATGGTCTTTTTGTGGTTTAACTATAATTATAACCGTGATTAGGATTACTAACCTTGATTTTGATAACCATAATAGAACTAATTATGGAAACAACTTTACCATGTTTATTTTTTACTGTGGTTACATCCATAGTTAAAACATAGTTTAACTACGGTTGAACAAAACCATAATTAATCTATAGTTTAACCATGATTTTCTACAACCATGGTTAAGACATAGCTTAACCATGGTTTTAGACAACTGTGGTTACGTGGTTGAGGTCTAACCATGCTTCTAAAACCATGGTTAATTAAACCATTTTAAAATGTTGTTAGGTCACTATTAGCTTTAGAAGCATTTTTAACTGCTGCTAGTAGGTTTTTTTAAAGAAAAAATGCATACTTTTTTGTTGTTTACATTTATTTTTTTTTTTGTCATAAACCTTTAATTCCATAAATAACAACTTCAAACAACACATTCAACCAACCAACAATATTACATACTAACATAGAATTCTCTAAATACATACTAACATAATTTGTAACACATTCTAACTATAAGAATCCCTATTCCATATATAGAATCCTTCAAGTACATGCTAAAATAAATAAGTGTTAATCTAAACTACTTGTTTAAAGTATTAGAGTACAAAGAATGAGTTACATCACTTGATGATGTGTATCCATTATTCTGCTCACTTGAAACCTAAATTTCAAATAAAAAAGTAAGATATAATGATAAAACAAAGACTATGATAAAGGAAAATATAAATGAAGCAAAGAAACTCCTAAAATTTACTCTTGTATGTTGTAAGCTAGCAAGGTTAGCTGGCACTTGGCAACCAAAACTTCGTAGAAGGAAAGTCATCCCTACTTCTATTTACTATGTTCAGGCATTATTTTTCGCAATCAAGGCATCCTTTTCTATCATTTTCTGCTTGAGCATTTCCACATCATTCTACAACTCATTTGACCATCACTATTATTTGAATAGCTTATAGTCCTAAAAGTCCCAAAGACTACTATTTTGAGTTTTTAACCCTTGATCTTGTTCCATTGTTCTAAATTTGAAACCATTGACATTATATATAAGATTATATCTCCTTACAATATCAAGTGGACTTAGGGCAAGCAATTTCATATCAACTGAATGGGATCCATTAACATCATTCCTTATTTGGAATCAACCAATCATAAGTATGTCAATGAATAACTTAGTAAGGAAACAAAATGTACGGGTAAATATATACTCACATGACGACAAAATCATCAAGCAAATTCTATATAAACCTTCTTATCAATCTCAGTTGAAGATCGTGTGCAACGTCACAATAGTCTCCTGACATGTTCTCTAAATTCACTATGTGACATATACAGGAAATTATATTAATGGAATTGTATATGAAAGTACAAATTTCCATATGTACAATTCACATATTGAAGAAACGGATCAACTTGTCTACAATTGGTTAGCACATGATGATGTGCTTGTAACTTCTCTATAGGAGATAACGGAAAGTACTCAAAACCACTAATGGGTCTTCCAATAGGTAGAAACAAAGTGCTAACATTGGATGACCTAATATCAGGTTAATAATCTACATGCCCAAGTCGATTGAATACTATCTCAACTCCATCTAAATATCGTGAACAAAAACCTAAAACCTCTTGAGCCATATAGCCTTCAGTTATTGATCCTTTTGGCTATGCCGTATTACGTACATATGATTTTAACTTTCCTAAATACTTGATAAGCAAATTACTTTTAGGTGGAGGAAGGTAATTAAAATGAATGAAAATAATTAATCATAAAAAAGTAAGAGTTTAACTTTCTATGGAATACATCCATCTATATTGTACTATACTTCCAAGCTTTCCTTCTTCAACTAGGTATACAATCAGATGAACTATGACAGTAAAAAAAGAAGGTAGGAATAACATCTTCAAATGACACAACGTAAGAACAACCTTATCTTGGAGTCAATCAAGTTCATTCACTCTTAATGCTTTGTTACATAATTTTCTAAAAAATACACATAAGTCAATCAAAACTACAAATACTTCTTTAGGAAATGCCATCCTCCTTGCTAAGAGTAGGAGTTGCTCTATAAGAACATGAGAGTCATGACTTTTCAAACCTCCAACTTATGTTGTCTCAAATCAATGCACCAATAAATGTTATTTGAATAACTATTTGGGACAGTGATATTCTTCAAAGTCTTAAGAAAAACATCCCTGTTTACATTTGTCAAGGTGAGCAAAGATGGAGGATATTCTTCATTAGTTCTTATCCTATGCCTAAACCAAAAAGTGTATCCTTATGGGAAAGGTTTAATAATTAAGTGGTCACGTAAAACTTCCTTAACTTGTTATTTCTTAAACTTACACTTAGGATATGGGTATATTATCTTACCCCCAACACTCAAATTCGCAAATGCAAAATCTAAGAATCCATTCAATTCTTATAAATATTCAAAGGTATTTTGAGCCCTAACAATCCAAGACTTATTCGTTTCTTATGGTAAAAGAATATAACAAATGGGTCACTTAGGTTAAATACTAAATTCTTGAACATATCTCTTTGGAATACAAAGAGGCAAAAAGTTAATACTATAAGTTTTGTTTACATAATTAACAACTTCAAACCCAATTACATAAATTGTTGTAGCAATCGGAATGTTAAAGCAAATAATTAGATTCATCATTTTTAATTTTCCAACATTGCGTATGAATAGTTACAAACTTCAACATCTACAAATATTACATATATACAACTTAAATCACTTAAACACATACAACAATTGTTAAGCTAAACCAAATATTCAAATCATTTAAATATAAGTGAATACAGTTCATATAAATGTAATGAACTTACCTAAACAAAAGAACACTACAATAATATTCACAAGACAATATTAACATTAAAACAAAATAGTAATGTAGTAAAGAAATCGAAAGAACAATAGGAAAAAAATGATAAATATTTCCACTAAACCAATAGTCATAATCATGGGGAAAATTAACAACATAAAATAATATATGTAAAAGAACATAAAATTAAAAAATGAATTAATTAAAGTTCAAAAATGAAATAAATATAAAATAAAAAACAAAATATGTAATAAAAATAGAATAACATAAATAAATAAATAAATAATAACCTTCTTTTAAAAAAAACAATAACATTTATCTTCATAAGCTTTCAATTTGCGTGACAAAAAAGTTAGAAAAATATTCAATAAAAAAAATGATGGTAATATAAAAAGAAAACCCCAACATTAATACAGTAACATCAATGTAGTTCACAATCATAAATAATAATAATAATAATAAATCATTCAAATGCCTCAAACAACCAAAATAGAAAAAGATAGGTAAATGCACTAACTTGTTGCAAGCAAAATGGTGTGTAATGGTGAAAAGGTTGTCGCCAACTTTGTCTAATGGTGGCTGGGGGTCGCCAATACAAGGGGAAGCTATTGGTAGGTAGAAGAGTTGAGATGGGGAAGAAGGTTACCACACAAGAGAGGAAAATGAGTGAAAATTTTGTAGTTAGGGATTTGGGAGGGGGGAAGACACATTCCGATGATAACAAATATAAGGGCCTAACAACGGTTAAGCTCTAACCATTGTAAAGCCCATTAATAGGCCTATTAATGATCATAAAATATGGCTAGGTCACGTTCACAAAACGTGGCCTAGCCACAACTCTAGAAAAACTATGGTTTTAAAAAAATCGTGGCTAGGCCACCTCTTAAACGTAGTCAAGTGCACGGTGTAGGATGGCCAGTCCATGGTTTTATAAAAACTATGGCTAAGACATTGTCCTAAACACGGTTTTACTAACCGTGGTTAGAGTACACTATCCTAACCATGATTTTATGAAATCGTGGTTAGGATTGTACGCTAAATCATGATTAATACAACAAGTCCCAACAACAATTTTACAAAAATGTGGTTAGGATTTTTAGTCCTAAAACCATAGTTAGGACATTCTTATTGTTACCTATGGTTAGGACATGCTATCCAAACCACATTTAATTTTTGTTATTGTGTTCAAACCATGATTTTCAAAGAAACTATAGTTAGGTCGAGGCTTGACCATGGTTTATTATGAAACATGGTTAGTTCAAATAACCTAACCACAGTTGGATAAATTGTGGTTAAGATATGGTTTAACCACAGTTTTGGTAACTATGGTTAAACCACCATGGTTATCCTTCCTCTTTTCTGTAGTGTGTTGATTATACAATCAAGTATTCTAGAATAAATACCGTAAATTATTTTTAAAAAAGTATTACTTAATTAGAGAACTTGTAATAATTTTCTTCATCTTTGACAAATCGAAATCCATGTGACATGGGAAAATGTAATCCTCTCGAGTCATCATGGTCTTGAGCATCAGTCTGTGTATATATATATATATATATATATATATATATCAACAATATTATAAACATTATGCTTTCGATTGGTTTGAACAATAAATTCGTGTTAAAAGAATATTGATTAATTAAATGTTCTTAAAAATTAGTTTCAATGTTACTTGCAAATTTCAACAAAGAAATATATCATTTAAATAGTGCCCAATCATTTTGGCAATTTTTATAATACCTATTCATATATACCACATTCATGAACTATGTTGAGTGGGTCGATGAAGTGCCGATTTTGATTTAATTAATCAATACATATTCTAATGGGAAGAAGCAGCCTGTTTTGACATTTTCTAGCCTAACTGGCCTAACTGGATATTGGCATTGCTATAATGGTCAAAATAAAAGGTCAACCTTTTAAACTTTCCCATAGGCAAAGCAAGATTTTTCACTATAAATAGCGTCCATCTGTCATCGGTATCCCACATCTCATATATACAAAAACAAAACCATCAAACGTATTCATTACCTTCTTCCTCCATTATGTCTTCCTCAAAGGTCACTACCACTGTTCTGTTGTTAACCTTCGCTCTCCTTCTCCAAACTTCTTTTGGAGCTGACCCTCTCTTCCATTTCTGTTCAAACTCTCAGAACTTCACCGCCCACAGCCCTTATGAATCAAACTTGAAAGCCCTCATCAGCTTTCTTATCTACAAAACCCCTCAAACTGGCTTTGCTCTTGGATCTGTGGGCCAATACCAAAACCAGCAAGCATATGGCCTCTCTCTTTGCCGTGGCGACGTCTCTGCCTCAGACTGCAAAACTTGCGTCTCAGAGGCAACCAGCGAAATCCTCAAACGTTGTCCATACAACAAAGGAGCCATCATATGGTATGATAACTGCTTGTACAAGTATTTGGACACAGATTTCTTTGGCCACATTGACGAAACAAACAAGTTCTATATGTGGAACTTGAGAAACGTTAGTGATCCTAACACTTTCAACTACAAGACTAAGGAGTTGTTGAGCCAGCTTGCTATGGAGGCTTCTGTGAACCCTAAGATGTTTGCGACCGGAGAGCTAAAGCTTGGAGAATCGAAGACACTTTATGGGTTGACACAGTGCACCAGAGACCTTTCTAGCAGTGATTGCAAGAAGTGTCTAGATGATGCAATCAGTGAACTTCCAAATTGTTGTGATGGAAAAGAAGGAGGCAGAGTTGTTGGGGGAAGCTGCAACTTCCGATACGAGATTTACCCATTTGTCAAAGAATAGAACTTTATATATATAGGCCAAAGTTTTTGGCAATAAAGATTTAATAATCAATTGAAAGTATACTGTTAAGAGGGAATGGTAATTGTAACCTCTATGTTATTCTGTAGCATGCTTATAGTTGTTGAATAACATTGTTCACTTTTTTATTTCGAAGTCGACTGTTTTCAGATATTATTCCATATCACTGTTTGACAGAGAGAATGCTAGTTCATGAGCTTATCCTCAAGAAAGTGGAATATGTCAAGAAATCCAATATACTCATGTGTCACTGTTCACATAAAGAATAATCTTGTCAGTTTTTGACTACGGGTAATGGGACATGATGGCCACTAATGATGAGGAATGTTATTCGCTGCATACAGTAAGTGTATGTGTATGGATAGTTCTGCGTGACAATATCACAGGAATTTGGTTTTTTAACATTTAGATGACTGTTATGGCGATTATATTTTATTTTTAATCAAAAGTATATTGATAATTATAAAATGCCACGTCAAATTAATTTTTGAAAATTATATTAACACTGTTAAAATCTATAATTTGATTAATATAAGAGTGGGTATTTAATTTTAAGCTGTTCTATACGTTTAATGTGAAATCTGTTTATTGGTTCATTTATTTTTAATTAAAATAAATAAATAAATAATGATATCCAAAAATCTGAAATTTTCAAAGGATTATGATCCGTGTTATGCAGTGTATAGACTCAAAATATACCATAAACCTAGACTATAATAATTTAGATTTTGATTCTCATTCTCAGCAAATACATTTAAGAGATTTGAACTATCAAATTTTCATTCAATAAATCAAATTTAAATAAATATTAAATAAATTTTTATATATTTTTTTAAAATTTAAACTATTAAGTCTTTATCTAACTACCTAAATTTCATCAAATTTATTTAAATTTCTATTTCTAACTTCACTGAATCTATTTTTAATTACTCATGTTAAATTTCCATGAGATAAAGCTTTTTCACCATTATTATATATAGTGGCTCAATTATGACCCCAATGTATTGTGGCCTCCAATCATCAGACCCTCACTTTCTCACATACCCACGTTAGTAGTTTGACTTCCTGATAAATATTTTGCATGTATTCTTAGTTATACTATATCTCCGACCAAAAAGGAAATGTCAACTATTTCAGTATTCTTCACCATGGTGCGGTGTGGATACACACGTCTTCTGTTTTATTAAAGTCTGCTTCCTCATCTTCCCAACCACTTCAAGTAACATTAGCCGCAAAAATTTACTCCAACGTCGTCGCATAATGGGCTTAGACTTTTTCTAGAAGCTAACAACTTAAAACAAATTTATACCCTAAAGAAATGAACTCATAATGTATATTGGTAACTTAAACTTGTACAAATTTACCTTAATTAATAAATTATTTTAAAAATAGATATTTACATAGTTATAATATAATATACAATAAAAAAATTATACAAATATAATTCAAATTATACTAATTCAAAAAAATTATATATATACATATATATACACATATATATATATATATACGCACACATGACAAATTGACATTTGACGCATATTATTTATATAAATTTAGTAAATTAACTTGAGTCAAATCAAATTTGTTGCATTTAGTGAGTCAAAAAACAAGAATAAGTTGATATACATAAGTAAAATCATAAATTTATTATGTAAACTTGCCAATTTGACAGCTATAATTAATAACCCAATAATTTAATCAACTTTTTTCCAAATGAGATGCGATCTTATCATCTTAAATTTGCATTGAATTCAAATCTATAGATAAATTGACATTTGACACATATTCTTCATAAAAATTTAATAAATTCAGCAAATTAATTTGCAAGTCAAATCAAATTTACTAGACTGAGTGAGTCTACAAGCAAGAACAAGTTGATACACAAGTAAAATCATAAATTTATCATGGCTACGGTTCCGTTACTGGTATTAAATAATCTGCATGAAGATCAATTAGATAATGATGAATCTTCCTCTATCCTCTGATTTGCAAACTAATTAGCTTAGTTGTATCTTGTTTCCAAACATGTATATCCAGAAGCCGAATTTCCAAACTTCGGTCATAATTGTACTTCCCAAAACTAGAATTAATAAAAACCCTGATCTACTGGATGTGGAATTATATATGGACTACTCATGGATGATTCTTCCATAATTACACTTACCTTATTCTAGCTAAATGAATTAATTTATAACGCACATGGACTAATACTATTTGCTAAACTAATTAATTTAATAATTAAATTTAAGTAACATTTTTTATATTTTTACTGTGTCAAACTCTCCAATTAAAAAATATAAAATATATAATTTTTTAATAATATGGCAATTAAGTATATATTTAATTTGATTGAAAAATCATATACACTTGTCTGTAAAAATTATAAATTTATTATAATTTTGTTTAAAAAGTATGCATGTATAATATTTTAATTGAAGAATCTAATTAAAATTATATAAAAAATTGGGTATAAGTTTTTGCCTGGCCCTTCTGTTGAATATTAATAGCATCATCCAATTCCATTTCCCATTTCAATTCCCATGAAATGATATCTGACAGTAGAATCCTATATCACGTTGTAGCTTCCCAAACATGACGTTGGAGCACAAACCTTAAGCACATTTATATAAAAATAATTAACTTGAAGATATTTCGTTTTTTTAACGATCATTTCAAATTTATAATAATTGAACTCGATTATGCATGTCTCTATCAATTGGTGTTTAATGAGGAAAAAAGTTATTATAATTCTTACAAAATTGCTTCAGTAACATTTCCCCTCTGTAGACGGTGCCAAATCACAGAGCATCCAGGTGGCCCTTGACTATTCTGTGATCGACAAAACATTACCCATTAAACACGCTGAAGTGCATAAATTTCTCTGAATTTGACTTCAACATGACTGGTCTCTAGAGACTGTCATAGTCTTCCCCATGCATACCCTACTACTCCGTCTTGCTTTCTGATTTCTACTTCTGCAAATTGCACTAGATAGTGAGGAAAAAAGTCATTGTTATCATTGAAATGGACCATAAGGCTGGCCTTAGGTCAAACATTTCAACTCCATATATACTAGGCCAAAATATCACATAACTAGACTCCATTTATAAGAATCAGATCTTGAGAAGGAGAATCACACACAACAAAATGTTCCCCATAAAATCCATCCTTCTCAATCTCCTGGTGCTCTTTCTTTCTCTCCATGAAGCCAAAAGTGTGAGCCCATTATTCCATTTCTGCTTTAGCCCCGAAAACTACACATCTAATAGCCCTTTCGCCACCAACTTGAACCAATTGTTTAGCCTCTTGGACACCAAAGTGCCTCCAACAGGTTTTGGACTCGCCTCTGTTGGCCAAGGCATAGACCAAGCCAACGGCTTAGCCTTGTGTCGCGGCGATGTCGCCACCGCAAATTGCGAGTCTTGTGTCATTGAGGCAAGCAAAAAGCTTGAAGAACGATGCCCAAACAAGAAGGGGGCAATAGTATGGTACGATTACTGCCTTTTGAAGTACTCAAACGAGTTCTTCTTTGGGAAGACTGACAACAAGAACAAGTTCTATATGCTTAACATCTACGACGTAGACGACCCCACAACATTCAACAGCAAGGTAAATGACTTATTGAGCAGCTTATCTTCTGAAGCATCTGAAACTCCGAAATTATATGCCACAGGTGAACTGAAACTGGACGAATCAAAAACTTTGTATGGTCTGGCTCAGTGTACGAGGGATCTTTTGGGCCCAGGTTGCAAAAAGTGTCTTGACGATGCTATTAGCGAACTCCCAAATTGTTGTGATGGAAAGCAAGGTGGACGGGTTGTGGGTGGAAGCTGCTATGTCAGATATGAACTGTACCCTATTGTTGAATCCTAGATCACTACAGTAATTGTCCCCACTCTCAACTTTATGCTATATCGACTGGACAGCTAAATAAATTGGTTACTACAAGTATTTTATTGCTCTTTTATCATATTAATTTCAAGTATTTTAATTTCAACTCAAAATTTTTGGAATTGACTATCATTGACCCGCATTTGTATACTTAAATAAGAGGGAGTAATCATATGTAAATATGTAAAGTGAACATTAGAAGTTAGTAAGCCATTTAGTAGATGAGAATGGTTTTAATGTAAATAAAATATGATGAGTTTGTGTGACTGATCATAATTATATTCGATATGATATTAAAAAAATATAATATTTTTTTGGTCTTTATGTTTGATTGGATTATAACAATGCAAGAAAATAAAAGAAAGCTGCACAAAAGATCATAATATATCTAGTTTTAAGAATCTTAAAATAATGAAGTATTTGAAAGTTTTTGTAAGTACTCTTGATAAAAATATTAAAATTCATAATTTTTTATAAATATTTTATGATAGATATTAACATACTTTTATTTTTTATTCAAATGGTATGAAATCACCCTCTAACACTCATTCAAGGCTCAAATTCAAAAGTTTTAGCCCCCGAAAAAAAGAATAATTTTCAAGTTCGTTCCTGATAAATAAATCAATTTAAATTTTTTTTAATTCATGCCTCATGTTATGGATTGTCAAGTTTGACATATGACATGAGAAAAGATATTGGTTCATCATTTTTACATTTTATGACAATTTATTTTTTACAAATTATTAGTATCAAATAAGTTTTTTATAATTTCTATTTTGTAAAAAAGTAGTTTTTTATTAATTCTTTATTAATAAATCAATAAGATCATAGAGGGAGTAGTTTTACACAACATAAAAATTATAAGATATTAATTTGGCATAAATAATTTATCAGGAATATGTCACAAAATAAAAAATAGAGACCAATCGGCATTGATAAGATTTTGGAGAGTAGACCATATCTCTTGAAATGGGCCAACATACTCAAGCCCAATTCACATTGGGAAAGTCTGGCTATTCTAATTGCATCTTACAATTGAGGATAACAATAGGTCACATATTCACAAGATTCTCACGCCCTCACTCTCACTGTGTAACTGACAAGCATACACTGCATTATGCTTTGACAATCTTCAATATATCCTTCAGCTCTAACTCAGGCATAAGAGTCTTCGGAGGAATCCTTACTTACTCCATCTTACCGGTTATTGCGGATAGCTCAACTAGACCTCGGGACGTTCACCAAGTCTATACAAGCTGATAGCTGGATATGAAATATGATTTTTTGTTATCATTTTTTATTATACGCTTTTCAAAATATGTCATCTTCTTTGCTACCACTCGAATTCCGGTCCTGCCAACTCCTTCAGAGGAGCAAGTAATATACTCTGGCATGATGGGTTACATACTAGGATTAGGTGCAACACTTGGCAAAGCCTCGAAATGGCAGATTTTGATTGGTCAAACATTTGTTGAAAAGTGATCAGTGATTGAGGTCGCATATTTCTGATAGTGGAACTGCTTATCTAAATGATTATCAAAAAATATATGTCTGAGGAAAAGGCCAAACCTGAGTTGTTGTCAATCCAACTGCTTAATTGTCAAAAGAAAAATTCTCTATCTGCGAATCTACCAACAGCCCCGTCCCCTTGATAAATAAGCAACATGGAAAAAGATAGGGAATCAGATAGAATTTTCAAGAGAGACAGGAAGAAGAGCACTTGAATTTCTTCTAAAAAAACATATCTCTCCTTTGCATGACTACACCAACTCCAACGTCTCGATCACTGAACCACAAGCATACATTATTATTCTTCTAATGGAACTGCACAAGCAGCACCACATTCCTGTTTTTCCTCGCTCTATATATAATCTTCCATAGTCAGGTGAAGGTCACAGTTCAATCATATCCATCTACTTCAATCGTTTCTCATATCTTGGGACTCTTCTCTGGCATTCCATACTAAGCAATTCGCAAATATGGCAGTCTATGAAACCTTCATCAGGGTATCTTTGGCAGCTATACTCATCGAAATCGCCATGGCAGCAAATCACATTGTCGGAGGACCAAACGGCGGGTGGGATACAAACTCAAACCTCCAAGCATGGGCATCATCTCAGAAGTTTCAAGCGGGAGACAAACTCAGTAAGTCACTTCCATGCATCCATCAGGCCTGGTTTTGTAAATTTCTAAGAACACGTTTCATTTTTTATTGAACAAATGGAATTATATGTACAGGATTGTTTTTAGGTTACTGACATTGATACCCATATGTGCAGTTTTCCAATACCCACCAAACCATAATGTGGTTGAAGTTACAAAGGCAGACTATGATTCCTGCCAACCAGCGAACCCAATCCAGTCTTACAGTGATGGAGCCACAACCATCCCTCTCTCTTCTCCAGGCAAAAGGTACTTCATCTGTGGAACATTAGGACACTGCAGCCAAGGTATGAAGGTTGAAATAGACACTCTTGCTAGTGCAACTTCTTCCACCTCTCCAACAGAATCTCCTTCACCTGCGGCTTCCCCTGAGATCCCTAATATTCCCTCTGTTGAATCTCCGGAGGCTACCAATTCACCGGCTGAGTCCCCAGAATATATTCCAGCAGCACCGAGTCCACTTTTTGAAACACATCTGGATAGTCCTACATTCTCCCCAGTCATTCCTTCCACTGAATTTCCAGGTGCAGCCTCACCTCAAGCCGACCAGACACCAGACTTATCAACTGCATCAGCAAAGAAAGGAAACCTACGGGCCTTCATTACGATTGTGTTTAGCTTTCTGTTGATGGTTTTAACCTCCTGAAGATAGAATAAATCTCAGTCAACCATTGTTACTGAGCTACTTTGTGTGTAAAATTTTCTGTTGCTTTCTCTTAGTTGCTGTGGTTACAATTTCAGAGATGTGAGCGTGATTTACTAGTTGACCAAAAAGATCTCTATTCAACAATTTGATTTGATGCTATAGCCTAATAACGAAACTGCTATTAGGATAATCCTACCAGGCAAACGCAATAAGCATTCAAGCACGACAACTAAGACATAAAGCATTTCCTTATTATAGTTATAGATTGTACCAGCACAGATATATCTTTGTAATTAGTTTCCGCAACAGACTTTCCACCCATATAATCCTCTCACTTTAGTAAACACCTCTGGACATAATGGACAACTTAGACATAAACATAATGCAAGTGAAGCACACTACAGAAAAACAGTGGTTTCTAACCACTTTAAGCTACAGGAGGGCGAAGCAGATGATCCTGGGATGTGTCGACTGCAGCAGGTGGCAAAAATTGCCACATGGCGATTCCAGGATAACCAACAAAAGGTATCAGTTTGTGGCTGGCAGTTTGCCCTTGAGTAGTAAATGCAGCAGAGGGCTGAGAAAGATAGGTAGGCTGTGCATTCATCGTTTTCATCTGTTGCTCCAGCTTTTCCTTATCCATCTTCAGCCTATTCTTCTCATCGCGAAGCTCATTCTTCTCAGCCTGAAAGGAAAGAGAAATGCAATTCAATCAAACAAATAGGATCTCCATATTTCCACAGTTATTTAGGGCAAAAAATTCTGGGAGACAGAAAGCATAGCAACTTAAATTTCAGAAAATAACAATGAGAAACAGAAATTCACCTTCAATTCTTTAATTTTTACAAGCAATTCATCATTTGTTTCCTTCAGCTTCTGAGCTTCACTTCTTAATTCAGTTAACATTCGAACTGCATCGCTTAATATCGCACCCTTATCCGTCTTGGGCAGCTTACCAGGCTCCAAGGTAGAACTCAATTCCAGGAACCTTGAAACCATGCCAAATTTAAGACATGAGATTTAGAAGACTAAACTTAATCAGAGAAGACGCAGAACAGTAGCATGCCTCTCATTCAGTCTATTTCTCCGCAATTTCTCACGACATGCTTTGGAGCCAGATTTACATGATTCAGATTTCAACCTGAATTAACATTTGCAAATGGATTAGAGAATATTGAGTGAGAGAGAGAGAGAGAGAAGGCAAGAGGATGACAGAAAGAGAAACAGGGCGACACATTATTAACAAGTCCAAAGTTAAAGCCCACACTCATTCCACAAAGTACTTGCTTAAACTGTAGGTAAACACATAGAAAACGAAGTATAAGAACAGAGAAGTATAATTCATCCATCTTGTCGAATGACTAAGTTTTTTCAATTAACACATCAGTAATATTTAGATCTGTCTATTATCACACGCTTGATTCCATATAACTATTGATTCTGGCAGAAATCCTCCGTATACCAGATGTACACTTGCCCTAACCGATTGTTAGCTGCGAAGCATAATCTTATTGGGATTCTTATCATCCTAAACAGTTCAAATATTCTGTTATCATTTTGTCTCAGCTGAATGATGCTCTGCATTTGTGAAGAGCAGCTCCACTGTAGTCTTTGTTTCCTAAAATCTAATCATGATTGGGTGGTGGCGGCAATGGAATCGTGCAGCTTGAAATTAAATTTCTGACAAGATTCATTCACTTAGAGATGCAGAAAATTAACTTTCAATAAAGATCTAGTTGCAACTTGGAAGAATTAGGATATTCAATTTACATAAGAAGAATACGAAGCCATTATAATGTACTTAAGCTAGTGTGAAGGTACAGCAGTACAGTTTATCAACCTTCTTTACAGAGCCACAGAAGAAAGACATTACCGCTTTGAAGAGCCATTCTCCAGGACAGTTGAATTCTCCAGTGTGTATTCCACGTCCAAGCTGTAATTATGAAGCAATGAAGACGACAACGTAATATAAAAAACATGCTACTATCTCGTAGCTAAAAATCAACAGCCACATACGACCTGTCCTAAGTCACATAGTTCAACTTTTTTTCCTTTGTTTCTTTGCCCCATGTTTTATGTCCTTCATTCTCATCGACAACATATCATACTTACGAAATGTGACACGCATCTATTCAGGTTCACAAATCAAAGCTTCGTACACCATAATTGTTACTTCAGTTTATAGATCCATTCATTTCACGAAAAATAAAAGAAAATACATCATATCAATTTTTTATGTTTATGGTCCTTGGAGGAGAAAACTTGACAAATTCCTAGCAAGAATCAAAGGATAGTTGGTCAATAAAGGAAATCCTTCAGATTAGGATAATGACTGCCCCTCTAACAACACTGAGACTAGGAATTATAAAATGATGTACTATTTTCTATAAAGTTTCAATTAACATGTTTTTCAAGTAAGTTATTATCTACCCATTATATTTCTAAAAAAATAAACTTCTATACAATTAGTTATATCTTTGTTATTGGATTTTTTAAATTAACACATGAAAAATATATTAGTAAACCAATATCAATATAAAAATATATAATCTAA
The DNA here is from genome assembly GCA_037074485.1 of Delonix regia. Classification (NCBI taxonomy): domain Eukaryota; kingdom Viridiplantae; phylum Streptophyta; class Magnoliopsida; order Fabales; family Fabaceae; genus Delonix; species Delonix regia. Next base: position 11,828,816 of record CM073456.1, on the reverse strand, counting down.
TTCAAAAATTATATAATTATTTATAATAACAAGTGTAATTGTAATATTGTTAGAAAATTATATACTTGATATATTATAATTAGACAATAACATAACAAAAATATAAAAAATTACATATAATTTTTTTCATTTCTAAATTCACGTTATTTTCCATAAAACAAACAAATCTGGGATAATGTTGCTACGGTTGGACACTTGGACCCAAGATCAACATATAATTTGTATAAGATATCGGGGACAAATAGAACCAAGAGAAACTGTAGTAGCAGCAGCCTAACCGAGTTTCCATCAAAAAATTAGAAAAACTAGTCCGAACACAATTTCCACGGTCTGTAAGAACTAAAAACAAAGTAATTAAAGGTTTTTTTGATTTTGACAATAGGGATGCTTCAAATAGTAAGATAAATTAATCCTGCGGTCTAAACACAGAATTACCCCACAACTTATGTTGAAAACAATAGCAGATCACTAGCGTATGCCTAGATTTTCTCAGACCACGTGATTAATACGCCAACTTCCTACCAACCACCAAACCATAGCATTTCGTTTAGCTCAGTCACTGTCTCAGTGAATAGTAGGATCCTTTACAGTACGGCAGTAAGAAATTATACTGTTCTCATTGAAAGCGATCAAGCAGCAGAAAAGTAATTTGCTTCACAGTAACAAATGTATGAACTGAGCTGGCGAGCGAGAATTGGAAAATCCCACTGTCGTCAGTTTCGCGGATACCAAACAGAACATAAGAAAAATTGCAAACCCACCGAGTATCGGAAGAACCGTTGAAAGTTTGAGGCACCCAGTTGAAAGCACCGGAAGCTGCGGCCGGGAACTCAGCTCCGGCAACGGTGACATCAAAGCCATAATCATAGAGCCAATTGGAGGTGTATGAGGGGTCGATGTCCATTTTGCGGGTGGAAGTAGAAACAGTGTGTGAGAATTCATAAAGCGCACCGAGTTGCGTTGGAATATAATATTGGTGGAGGTAACAACTTCATTTGTTGCTTGGGGTTTTGTTTATTACTCCCGAATTTCCCGTCATGAAAGAGGAAATAATGGGGGGGAGTGACGGAAGCAGCAGACTGTGTGTCGTGCTCGTACAGTGCTCCATGGCCAATTGGCCGTCCATAGATTACATTACGTTACATACAGAGCAGCGAATTAAATGCGATCTCGTCCATACCGTGACCGATTCCTTGGGTTGGACCCTCACTCAAAGACGGGGTTGACCTTTCAAGCCACTTTTTCTATACCCAAGGATAAATATAGACGTTTATTTCAGTCATAAAGAGATTGATGATTATTTATAACTGATCAAAATTCCAATTTTGTTAAATCAAATATCTCCATATTTGGATCAGGTTATACAAATTTAATTTGATAAAATACACTTCTAATTCCTTAATGTTGTTTAAAGTTTCACTTCCATTTATTAATTTTAATTGGTTTTTATATGGTAGTTGAACTTTACCTCAAATTTTATTTTTTAATTTCTTAATCTTATTTGGTTTTAAATTGATTATTTAATTTTATCTCAAGTTTCACCTTTATCCCTTAATCTCTTTCAACTTGGTTTCTTCACTCTAAGTAATTTTTAAAAGTTAAAGGACTAAGTTGCAATCAAATAAAATTAAAAGTTGAAAGTGAAATATAAGGGATGAAATTAAAAGAAATGAAGTGAAATTACGAAAGTGAAACCTAAAATAAATTGAAGAAATAAAACCAAAATAAAAAAATTGATAGTGGAAATTGAAACATCAAATGAAAATAAAAATTAAAGTGTATTTTTGCCAATTTATTTTTTAATTGAATTTGATTTTAATCTAAACTGAGGTTACATTATCATGATTTATATTTAAAATTTGAATTTTATCACTAATGCAGTTCACTTAGGGATAAAGTTTTTCTTTTATCTTCGTGCAAATAAAAATTTAGACGTGTGGTTTGGGGAAAAAATTTTTAAACATTAAACCAAATGAGGTTCTCTACGTTTCAATATAAAAACAAATTTTTTAATTCTTGGAACACAAAACCAAAGACACTCCAAATAATAACAATGTTGTTTTGTCAAGTTTTAATATTTTTTGACTTCGGTATTTAAGAAATTGAAAATAAGATTATGGCAATGGCGGTGTTGACGTAGACCTCCTAAGAGTTGATATTAGAATATAGGGTGGAGTTATCCATTAATGGGCGATCTTAGGTCTATAATGACGTAAAGAAATGTCAAGTTGATGAGTAAGATGGTTCTTTCCATGCCTTATTGGAGTGACGTCTGATGAATAACCAAAAACAAATGAGTGCCTAAATTCGTGGTGAAGCTGACCACAATTTTGCCAAGTACAGTACTGCCTCGACTGATTCCCGTATAACAACCTCAATACTTAATAATGAGTAATCATTTAAAAAAAAACGATTGGTACTTAACCATTCTAAACTTTCAGAGATGGTTACATAAGGGAAAAAATAAAAAGGAAGTCAATGATGCTTAGATAAGAGTGATCCCGTTTTTAAAAAATTTCAAGCATTCTTATTAAATTAACATCATATAACTGTTCCTTTAATTAATGAAAAATTAATTTAGCTACGAAAGTGGGACCATGAACTGAGCCTCTTGAGTAAATGTATATTATATGCTTTAACTATTAAGTATTTAAATTTTTTAGATATATATTATTGAATTTTTTAAGATACAAATCTCAATTTTTGGCAGTCTTTTATTCTTCAGTCATTAGTTCCTATATATATACTCCAAGAATTAAAAAGAACCAAATCTAAAACTCTGGGTTAAATTGTATATTTTGAGTTGAATTAACAGTTGAAGTACGTATCTTTTTTAGGAACTAAATTGAGCCTTCTTAGAACTTAGAACCAAATAATTAAAGAATAGAGTAAAATTCATTGCTCTCCTTGGAGATTTGGTTAAATTATACTCTGATATTTTCTTGTTTCAATAATACACCCAATACTTCTAATATTTTAATGTATATTGTAGCAATGTCCATTTTTATTTATTTTTTGAAAAAGAAGTCATCTTTCCACGCAACTTGAAACTATGATTTAGATCTTAATATGATAATATAGTGTGCTAAATTAGTGTTAAGTTCGGTGACTATGCATTTATTTTGAATATAGCAATAGTAATAATCAAATAATTTTATTTTTAAAAGAAACATATATAACGATAAGTACATTTTTTTCATTAATGTATCCAAGTCGAATTCTCCTTTCCAAAACAATGACATATAAATGATGGATTGGGATCTGTTGCATTTTTTATGACTAATTAAAACCACGTGCATTTGGTTTTGATTCAATTTTTCTGTTTTATTTTTAGATTTTTAAATTAACGAAAAAAGAAGAAGAAGTAAAACCATGCACAAAATATCAAGTCAAATGCACACGTCTTTGCCGCCCAAAAATTGCATTGGATTTAAATCTATCAAACTACAAACAGGAGAAGAAAGGACTGCAGTTTTTTAAAATAAAAACCAAAAAAAATTTCAAAATTTAAAATATCCTACAAACAATAAGAAGTCAATCTATTAGTTATTGGATAATAACTTTAGTGCACTTTTATTATAAAGTAGCCTACATTTTTTATAAAGCAGTAACTTTTTATGCTGCTTTTTGATTGCTTCTTGTAATCTACAATATGATGGAAAAGTTGTACTAGGTAGTAAACTTTCTTGTTTGACTTTTAAGATTTGTCATATGACTATTTAAGAGGCTATTGTGTCTATCAAGCTAGTTCTAAGAAACTAACAAATAATTATCGTTTATAGTGTGTATAAATCACTACAAAAAAGAAGGGTCTTAGCGATACAGACATTGCAACAATCAAAAGAAGCCGTCACGAAGGACTGCCCTTACGACGGTCGGAATGACTGTCATAAGACCACTGACCCAACGACAAGTAGTTAACTACTTGTCATTAAATTAGGACTCACGACAGTCCTAACGAGCCATCGTAAGGCCCTGTGGTCCACTCCTAGAAGGGCGCTTACAATGATCCTAATAGGCCGTCATAAGGCCCAGGAGTGGACTATTCTGGTCCACACCAAGAAAAAAACTTACGACGGTTAAGATTGATTGTCATAAGCCTATGGTCTTACGATGATCACTTCTAACTGTCATATGTGTCTAGACTTGCGATAGTCGTAGTTGACCGTTGTAAGCTCAATAATAGAATGGACTGGGCCTCATCCACTCACAATCCATGCGATGGTCAACTCTAACCGTTGTAAGTATCTGGTCTTATAACATTCACTTCTGACCTTCTTAAGTGTTTAGACTTGTGACAGTCATAGTTCATCGTCGTAAAGACAATAATAGAGTGGACCAGGCCTCATCTACTCACAGGCCTTGTGATGGTTAACTCTAACCATTGTAAGTCCATGGACTTATGATGGTCATTAGGATTGTTGTGGGACCTTCAATGGAGTGGAACAAATGCACCAGTCCACTCCATGCCATTACGATGGACCTTTAAGGACCATCATGAGCCTATAACTTAACGATGATCTTGTTAACCATCATTAAGGCTTTTTAAAAGCCTTTATCAAAATCAAATATCCTATTTGAGCCTGAACCCTTCTAAGCTACAGCGTTGTAAGAGGAAACCCCTACCTATCCGATTTCTATTGTCTATCGCTGCTTATTGTGGTCATCTGTCTTGCCACCAACAAATCTGCTTCCTTGGTCATCACTTACAAACCTCCTCCATTGTTCATTGCCTGTTGTCCCTCATTGGTGCCACAATCATTAGTTGCTCGTTGTCAATCTTGAGTTTCAGTCACTGCTCTTGTAATAACCCAAGCAATTAAAATTTTAAATGCAACTGATGGTATAATATTTTGTTAGGTGAATCAATATAATGAGATTGAGGCTGGCTCAGTGGTCAGGCTTCAGGCTGCGTTTCCTCAGGACGCGGGTTCGAGACCGGGAAGCTAACCTCCAGTGTTTTTTTTTTCTGGAGCTGCCACGTGTCCCCTCCACAGTGAAAAGACGAAAATGCCCTCGTGAGTCTTCTTCTTCCTCCTTCTTCCTGCGCGCAGCCGAGAGCGAGAGAAGAGAGAGAAGCTTCGCGAGAGAGCTGAGGGCCGCCGTGGTTGAGCCTCCACCTCGCCTGAGCTGAGCTGCACCCCGAGCACCACCGGCCACCCTTCTCCGCCATTCCAGCCGGCAAACCGCCACTCCTTTGGGCGAAAACCACCGTGGAACCGCGAGCTCTCCTGGCCGTTGGTGGGCTGTTTTCCCGGCGTGGCTTGGACAGGTTGTGAGCCTCACGTCTTGGCCGGTCCTTTCCACCTGAAGACGAGCTCAGTTGGCCGCCGTTGGAGTCGCTTTTCCGGCGAGAAGGAGGAGTTCGAATCTTGAGCATTTTGGGACGATTTGGTACGTTTAAGCTAGTTTTCTCTTCAGATTGAGCTTAGAAGTAGCATTTTCGGCCCTTAAACAACAAATTTGAGCTCTAAAATCATGGATTTTGGCTGCTTGTAAGAAGAATGGCTGACAGGGACCAAAGTGAAAATTTTCGAAAATTTTGGGTGCTTGAGAAAATGGAAAATTTCTGACTTGTAATTGATCCATAATTTCTCTAGATTAATACCCTTAAACTGTTAGGCATGAGAACTAAGAAATTTGTTGGATTTGCATTAAAATGGAGGCTAGGGCTTGAAACAGGGACCAGAATGAAAAATCTGGAAAATATATGGGGCAGAAGTGTAAATAATCACACGTTAAGGAATGAAAGATATGGAATTAAAGAGATGGGGGAGTTAGGTCCTAAATTAGGATAATGGCCCGAACGGCGATTAATCCCTGTGTGAACTTCGGTACAGGTGGATCGTAAGGCCGATTCTGGCACCCCAAGGAGGGGGCAGCATACCGCTTGCGTTGATCAGAGTTCAGGTGCGCAGATAGCACCCCGAAACTCTTATTATTGCCTGGGCTGTTCTTGTTTAATTGTTTTCTATATGTAAATAAATTCTTTCTGATTCTGCCTTACCGAATTGGGAGATTTAAAGCAAGGGACCTCTGCATGTGTTGAATGATTGTAATTACGGTAATTGATTTGTGATGGGATTAAAGGTGGTTACTAGCTAGATATAATAGAACCACAGAAAACTTTCGTATAATTTCATCTTCGTATACATGCATGATGTAAATTCTTTGAGATTTGGAAAATGACGAATGATAAGCTTTCGCGAGACGTAACTCGCGCTTGTTGGTTAGTTACCCTCGAGGACTGAGTGTCCTCGCTCGATGGTTAGTTACCCCGAGGACTGAGTGTTCTCGCCTGTTGGTTAGTTACCCCGAGGACTGAGTGTTCTCGCCTGTGGGTTAGTTACCCTCGAGGACTGAGTGTTCTCGCCTGTGGGTTAGTTACCCTCGAGGACTGAGTGTTCTCGCCTGTTGGTTAGTTACCCTCGAGGACTGGGTGTCCTCGCTCGTTGGTTAGTTACCCTCGCGGATTGTGTATCCCCGCTTGTTGATTGATGCTTTCGAGGGTTGTGTACCCTCGCCCGTTGATTCTTAGCAGTCTTAATCCTGATTGTTTGTCACAATTGATTGCTTAACTAAGAATGGTTGTTGACTTGACGTTTATGATAAATGGTTATTTCGTTCGACTGTTAAATTGCAAGTTTATGGATTTAAACACTATTGCACTGTACTACTCCTTAATTTTTGTTAAAGCTTCCGTTTATATATATGAAATGGTTTACTGACTTGGGGTGCTATCTGCCGGAAAACTTTTGGTCCCAGAAAGAGAGTTAGGCGATCTTCTGGAGCCGGCGGAGCATTGACCAGGGAGCTGCATTGAGCCGCTTGTTTTGGGTGCGAGACGTGCCCCTTTTTGTTTAAGTATAATTTGACATTTTCTTCTGGGATGTATATATATATATATTTAGTTTGGTAGCCATTTCCGTTCGCGGGATTATTTTGTGACCACAGCTGGACCCGCCAGGTTTTTGTCTTTTGTTGTATTTGTGGATTTGGGCTGGTGGGAGCGGAGCTCCCCTATTTATGTATGCCTTGCAGGACCTTGTAGAAATTTCGGGACGTCCTAATTACTGGGGAGGTGCTGCCGAAATTTCTACAGGAGGCCTCGTTTTGTATCGACATTCTCACCATATATATTAAGGCAACGACATTATGGATATTGAAAATGTATGTTAACGATCGTCCCTTTAGTGTAGGCTTGCAGGTCATGGGGATTTCCTCGTGATCTGTGCCGGTCACATCCCAGGGAATTCGGGGCGTGACAGATTGGTATCAGAGCAATGGTTTTGGGGGTTCTTCTGTGGTCATGTAGAATGGCAGTGTCCTTCTGTGGTGTCTCCATTATTGTTATGAAACCCGGGCATAACCATAGTTGGGATACCATAGGAGGCCTGGTTTAGGGGATTGGCATATTTGTTTTTTTTCTGTAGGTCTTTCTTGATTATGATTGAACCTACATACTGCTTTAAGGCAAACGGTAATTGTGGAGGCTTATGGTTTGTTATCTTGTGTTTTAGATTGAAGATGCCTCCACGTGTACGAGGTGGTCGCCGAGGGGTGGACGTTGTGGGTAGGTCGGAAAATGCATCCGTCCAACTTGAGATTCCCCTAAGCTGGGGCCGTGCCAGAGGTCCTAGAGCTGTGAGACCACCGAGAGCTGATTCCCATGTGGATTGGGAAGTGGAATCACAGGTTCAGGGAACAAATATACCTCCAACACGATCTGGGTCTAGGGATTCTCGAGCTGGGCAATTGAGGGAGGTGACCTTAGCCCAGTTTGTGAGGTTTAAGCCTCCAGTTTTTACAGGGTCCGATAGCCAGGAAGACCCCTATCGCTTCATTGAGGGAATGGAGAAATTGTGTAAGGCACTGCGTTGTACTTCCACTAGAATGGTGGAGTTTGCAGAATATCAGATGCAAGATGCGGCGTATTTATGGTTTCAGACAGTACTAGATGCGAGACCCGTTGAATTACCTCCCATGCAATGGGATGAGTATAAGGAGCTGTTCATGGATCGATTTATACCCCAGAGTGTGAGGGATGCGAGAGCCCGAGAGTTTGAAGTGCTCAGATATGTTCCTGGGGAAACTGTACTGGATTATGACATTAAATTTACTCAACTTTCCCGTTATGCCCCGCATCTAGTACCTACTGAGAGGCACCGTATTAAACGGTTTCTAATGGGGTTACCCAAATATATGTACCGTGCTCTGTCGTCACAGATGGATACTTTCCCTTCATACTCAGCGGCGGTGAATTGTGCCCGTAGGATTGAACTACGAGAAATGGAAGAAGATCCGGTTAACAAGAAGAGGAAGAGGGACCAGGGAAGGAGACCGATTGGGGTGGGCCCTTCATCAGGGGAATCTGGGGTACCGAGGCCTCAGAGATCATTTAGGCCTACCCAGGTACAGGCTCGCTCACACGCACCGCCTCCATATAGTGATCCTCCTCGTCGGGTTACGCAGGGAGGCAGTCGGATCACCCAGTTCCGTGACGTATCTCAGTCAGCTCGTCCACGAGCCGCATGCCCCACTTGCGGGAACTTTCATTCTGGGGTATGTTACCATGCTGCTGGGGCATGTTTCCATTGTGGGCAGACAGGCCATTTTAAGAGGAATTGCCCTTTTGCACGACAAGTTTCTAGCAGGGACTCGGTGCAGCCAGTAGCTCATTCTACACCATATGGAGTTACATCGGGCGGAGGCCCCTCCGCCTCTGCTGGTAGGGGCACGCCCAGGAGAGGCTCAGGCAGTCAGGGGCAGACATCAGCAGGTAGGGGCCAGGCACGTGTATTTGCCCTGACACGACAGGATGCTCGGGCCTCCAATGAAGTGGTGACAGGTATGATTTCAGTTGACTTACATCCAGCATGTGCCTTATTTGATCCAGGTTCTACACATTCATATGTTTCACCTCAATTTGCTGAGTTGTTTGGTAGCACATCTGTGCGCTTAGAGGATCCCATACTTGTGGGTACCCCGTTAGGGGAATCAGTGACGGTTGATACCGTTTATCGATCATGCAAAGTCTCAATTCGAGATAGGGAAACTTTCGCAGACTTAATGGTATTACAGATGGTGGATCTGGACGTGATTCTTGGTATGGACTGGCTAGCCTCTTGTCATGCGGTCTTGGATTGCCATAAAAAGGTAATACAGTTTAAAAACCCTGGAGAAGCTCCTTATGAATTACAAGGGGATGCAGGGGTGACTCCAACTAGAGTGATTTCCGCTCTTAAGGCACGGAAGCTTTTAATTAGCGGGTGCCAAGGATTTTTGGCTTTGGTGAAGGATATGGAGAAACAAGCAGCAGGGATAACTGGGATTCCTGTGGTGGGAGAATTTCTTGACGTTTTCCCTGAAGAATTGCCGGGTTTACCACCGGATAGGGATATTGAATTCTCCATTGATTTGATTCCAGGCACTCAGCCCATTTCTATTCCTCCGTACCGGATGGCTCCGGCGGAGTTGAGAGAGTTAAAAGAGCAATTGCAGGATCTCTTGGAGAAAGGATTCGTCCGGCCTAGTACGTCACCTTGGGGCGCTCCGGTCCTATTTGTTAAGAAAAAGGATGGGTCTTTACGGTTGTGTGTGGATTACAGGCAACTGAACAAGGTGACAGTACGTAACAAGTATCCCTTACCTAGAATTGATGATCTTTTTGATCAACTTCAAGGGGCTCAGTGTTTCTCGAAGATTGATCTTCGGTCGGGGTATCACCAGCTCAAAATCAGGGGCGAAGATGTTCCTAAGACAGCATTTCGTACTCGCTATGGTCATTATGAGTTTTTAGTAATGTCTTTCGGCTTGACGAATGCTCCTGCAGCTTTTATGGATTTGATGAATAGGGTATTCAAACAGTTCCTTGACAAGTTTGTGATTGTCTTCATTGATGACATCTTGGTTTATTCTAAGAGCCCCAGTGACCATGAGCGACATTTGAGAACAGTGTTGCAACGATTGAGGGAAGAGCAACTTTATGCTAAGTTTTCAAAGTGTGAGTTTTGGCTGAAACAAGTGGCATTCTTGGGCCACATTGTCTCCAAAGAAGGGATTTCAGTTGACCCAAGTAAGGTAGAAGCAGTTCAGAAATGGCCCCGCCCTTCCACAGTTACGGAGATCAGAAGCTTCCTGGGTTTGGCGGGATATTATCGGCGTTTTGTGAAAGACTTCTCCCGAATAGCGGCTCCGTTGACAAGATTAACTCAAAAGAATGCAAAGTTCATCTGGAGTGATTCTTGTGAAGTTAGCTTCCAAAAACTGAAGGAATGTCTAACTTCAGCTCCTATCTTGAGCTTACCTTCTGGCACTGGTGGGTATGCGGTGTACTGTGATGCTTCTGGAGTAGGGTTAGGGTGTGTCTTAATGCAGAACGATCGGGTTATAGCTTATGCATCCAGGCAGCTGAAAAAGCATGAGCAGAATTACCCTACCCATGACCTTGAAATGGCAGCAGTAGTTTTTGCATTAAAGATTTGGCGGCATTACTTGTATGGTGAGACTTGCGAAATATATACGGATCATAAAAGCCTGAAGTATATCTTTCAACAGAGAGATTTAAACTTGAGACAGAGAAGATGGATGGAGTTACTGAAAGATTATGACTGCACCATACTTTATCACCCAGGCAAAGCAAATGTAGTGGCGGATGCTCTAAGCAGGAAATCTATGGGGAGTCTAGCCCATATTCAGGAGGTAAGGAGGCCTTTAATTGTTGAACTACAACAGTTGGAAAGGAATCGGGTGAACTTCGAGATTGGTGAATCGGGAGCTTTTATGGCCCGCTTGCAATCTAGTACCGCTATTACTGACGAAGTGAAAGTGACTCAAAGATCAGATCCAGAATTACATAAGTTAATAGAGGAGTGCCAGAAGGGGGAGAACAAGGAGTTTACTGTGGATGCGGAAGGAGTACTAAGGTTTGAGGGGAGGTTGTGTGTACCGCAAGGGGGTGGATTAAAGGGGAAGATCCTAGAGGAAGGCCATCGCTCGGCGTATACTGTGCACCCCGGATCTACCAAGATGTATCAGGACTTGAAGTCGGTTTACTGGTGGAATGGTATGAAGAAGGATGTGGCTGACTTTGTCTCTCGTTGTTTGGTGTGTCAACAGGTTAAGGCCGAACACCAAAGGCCTGCTGGTTTACATCAACAGATAGAGATACCAGAATGGAAGTGGGAGAGAATCACTATGGATTTCGTTACTGGTTTGCCCCGTACTCTTAAAGGGTATGATTCCATATGGGTGGTTGTAGACAGGTTAACGAAGTCCGCACATTTCCTTCCCGTCAAAACAACCTATTCTGCGGCGAAGTATGCTCAAGTATATGTAGATGAGATTGTAAAGTTACATGGGGTGCCGTTGTCTATCATATCAGACCGAGGACCTCAATTCACTTCCAGATTCTGGAGAGCATTTCAAGCGGCCTTAGGGACTCGGTTGGATTTGAGTACAGCTTTTCACCCCCAAACGGATGGCCAATCCGAAAGAACTATTCAAATCTTGGAAGACATGTTGAGGGCGTGTGTCTTGGATTTTGGTGGCAGTTGGGACACGTACTTGCCTTTGGCAGAGTTCGCATACAATAATAGCTATCAGGCCAGTATCCAGATGGCACCATTTGAAGCCCTCTATGGTAGGAGGTGTCGTTCTCCTATAGGATGGTTTGAAGCAGGTGAAGCTCAGTTGCTAGGGCCAGATTTGGTACAAAACGCAATAGAGAAGGTGAAGCTTATTAAGGAAAGATTACATACTGCACAAAGTAGGCAGAAGGCTTACGTAGACAAACGGAGAAGGGATTTGGAGTTCATGGTAGGTGACCATGTGTTTCTGCGTGTATCTCCCATGAAAGGGATTATGAGATTTGGCAGAAAGGGCAAACTGAGCCCTAGGTACGTTGGCCCATTTGAAGTTTTGGAAAGAATTGGAACAGTGGCCTATCGGCTTGCATTACCACCTGAATTATCGAGTATCCACCCCGTTTTTCATGTGTCAATGCTCAGGAAATACTTGCATGACCCATCTCATGTTATTGAGCCGCAGACTATACAAGTTGGCGTGGGTTTGAGTTATGAAGAGGTACCTGTGGAAATCCTAGATAGGCAAATAAGGAGGCTTCGCTCTAAGGAAATTCCCTCGGTTAAGGTATTATGGAGGAACCGTTCTCACGAGGAAGCCACGTGGGAGGATGAACATATCATGCGTGGCCAATATCCTCAGTTATTTACGTTAGGTATGTGATGGTTTAAATTCGGGGGCCGAATTCTTGTAAGGGGGGGAGAATGTAATAACCCAAGCAATTAAAATTTTAAATGCAACTGATGGTATAATATTTTGTTAGGTGAATCAATATAATGAGATTGAGGCTGGCTCAGTGGTCAGGCTTCAGGCTGCGTTTCCTCAGGACGCGGGTTCGAGACCGGGAAGCTAACCTCCAGTGTTTTTTTTTTCTGGAGCTGCCACGTGTCCCCTCCACAGTGAAAAGACGAAAATGCCCTCGTGAGTCTTCTTCTTCCTCCTTCTTCCTGCGCGCAGCCGAGAGCGAGAGAAGAGAGAGAAGCTTCGCGAGAGAGCTGAGGGCCGCCGTGGTTGAGCCTCCACCTCGCCTGAGCTGAGCTGCACCCCGAGCACCACCGGCCACCCTTCTCCGCCATTCCAGCCGGCAAACCGCCACTCCTTTGGGCGAAAACCACCGTGGAACCGCGAGCTCTCCTGGCCGTTGGTGGGCTGTTTTCCCGGCGTGGCTTGGACAGGTTGTGAGCCTCACGTCTTGGCCGGTCCTTTCCACCTGAAGACGAGCTCAGTTGGCCGCCGTTGGAGTCGCTTTTCCGGCGAGAAGGAGGAGTTCGAATCTTGAGCATTTTGGGACGATTTGGTACGTTTAAGCTAGTTTTCTCTTCAGATTGAGCTTAGAAGTAGCATTTTCGGCCCTTAAACAACAAATTTGAGCTCTAAAATCATGGATTTTGGCTGCTTGTAAGAAGAATGGCTGACAGGGACCAAAGTGAAAATTTTCGAAAATTTTGGGTGCTTGAGAAAATGGAAAATTTCTGACTTGTAATTGATCCATAATTTCTCTAGATTAATACCCTTAAACTGTTAGGCATGAGAACTAAGAAATTTGTTGGATTTGCATTAAAATGGAGGCTAGGGCTTGAAACAGGGACCAGAATGAAAAATCTGGAAAATATATGGGGCAGAAGTGTAAATAATCACACGTTAAGGAATGAAAGATATGGAATTAAAGAGATGGGGGAGTTAGGTCCTAAATTAGGATAATGGCCCGAACGGCGATTAATCCCTGTGTGAACTTCGGTACAGGTGGATCGTAAGGCCGATTCTGGCACCCCAAGGAGGGGGCAGCATACCGCTTGCGTTGATCAGAGTTCAGGTGCGCAGATAGCACCCCGAAACTCTTATTATTGCCTGGGCTGTTCTTGTTTAATTGTTTTCTATATGTAAATAAATTCTTTCTGATTCTGCCTTACCGAATTGGGAGATTTAAAGCAAGGGACCTCTGCATGTGTTGAATGATTGTAATTACGGTAATTGATTTGTGATGGGATTAAAGGTGGTTACTAGCTAGATATAATAGAACCACAGAAAACTTTCGTATAATTTCATCTTCGTATACATGCATGATGTAAATTCTTTGAGATTTGGAAAATGACGAATGATAAGCTTTCGCGAGACGTAACTCGCGCTTGTTGGTTAGTTACCCTCGAGGACTGAGTGTCCTCGCTCGATGGTTAGTTACCCCGAGGACTGAGTGTTCTCGCCTGTTGGTTAGTTACCCCGAGGACTGAGTGTT